>CM061549.1:156333304-157782679 GCA_030864215.1 Capsicum pubescens | reverse complement strand
GAGGAGTAACATGCCTTAGAGTAAGAGAATGATGGAGATAATTCACCCTTGTAAGTCCTAATTTGATCCTATTGATGAAACCTTAGCGTTTCTTAACCCAAGAGCCTTGGTGAGAATTTGAGAGAGTTTCTAAGTGTTTAAGATTAGAATATTAGGGTAAATGATGTACCAAGAGTGATATAATTTGTGGGGCCTTAAGAGGTTAAGAGGGGAAATGTCCAGATTACCCCCAACTTAAATGACATAAAATTCCCATAGGAGGGTATGACTCCACCATACCACCCGTACCCTATTATACAAGTGGTACCCACCACTCATACCCTAGGCATCCCCTGTACCCCCAAAAATGACCAATATATGATCATCAAGCCCTAATCATATCCAACCATACAACACATACCCTTAACTCATACCGTAGGAAGATTTTAGAGGGGTTGACACTGTCCAACATACGAGTTGGACTATACCACTTATACCCTATCTCACGACTCATGGTGAGCCACTCATAATTAGATCCAAGTTAAGTTACTAAGTTTCAGATTAAGTGAAGGAAAAACCAAACCTATAACCCATCACACACTATACGACTCGTACCCACCCAAGTCATACCCATTCTAGAAACTCAACTACCTAATACCACCTAAAACTGAACAACATATGATTAGGTCACCTGACCCGTACCCTCACAATACGACTAGTGTAGTGAGTCATATAATGTCCAGAAAATCCAAAACCTAGGAAATTTCTAAGGACCAGAACACAGGGTGTTTCAAGATTGTTGGTCAGTAAAATCCAATTGCCGAATTTTGTGGGTTGTGTGAGTACCACTATGATGACCCCCAACTATTAAGAAATAACAAGCTTCACGAAAGGTTATCATCTCAACTTCCTAGATAAATATTGAATCACACCATCAGATCAAACTCTAAATAGATATGCCTCATCACAAAAGAACTTCCGTACCTCATATATAAATCTCCTTTGCTGCTTGAAGGATAGGTCTTCTAGGATAAGATCACTTGCCAAATAGTTGAAAAATCAGCAAACTAGGGAATTAAGTCTTGAGATACTGCAAAGACCCACTCATCTAGAAAAGTATCATCCATAACCTAATTATCTTATAATTTCTGCACTTCCTCATCCTCAAGCCTGGATAAATAATCTGCAACTTAGTTGTTTGTGCCTTTCTGGTCATTTACTTCAAAATCAAACTCTTGCGGCAGGAGGACCCAATGAATCAATATAAATTTGGCATCTCTTTTAGACATAAAGTACCTCAAGGTTGCATGGTCTGTGTGAACTATCACCTTAATCCCAATCAAAGTATGACAAAAATTTTCAAAGTAAAAAACCATCGTAAATAGATTCTGCTTTGTAATAATATGATTTTTCTATGTGGGGTTTAAAGTCCTATTGGCATAGTAGAAATGATGAAGGATCTTCTCTAATCTTTGGCCTAGGATGGAATCTAGGGCTACTCCACTTGCATCATACATAGACTAGTTAGGGGACACAATTATAGGAGTAAAAATCTGTCGCTCCTTAAGGCATTTGAAGGCCTTGAGACATGCATCATCATACACAAATATCACCTCTTTATCTAAAATATTGCACAAAGAATTTGCAATTTTAGCGATGTCCTTTATAAACCTCCTATAAATGCTTACATGGCCCAAAAAACTCTGTATGTCTTAAATTGAGACTGGTGGTGGAAATCTTCCAATTAACTTAATCTTAGCTTTGTCAATCTCAATACCATATTTAGAGAACTTGTTCCCAAGAATAATACCTTCATTTACCATGAAGTGGTATTTTTACCAATTCAACACCAAGTTACACTCTTCACATCTCTGTAGTGCACAGGCCTCGTGGGTCAAACAATAATCAAATGAGTCCCTAACAACTGAAAATTAATCCATGAATACCTCGATTGTGTCCTTCACCACGTCAGATAATATGGACATCATGCATCTCTAAAAGGTGTCAGGAATATTGCATAACCCGGATAACATTCTCTTGAATGCAAAAGTCCCATAGGGGAAAGTGAACGTAGTTTTTTATTGTTCCTTGGGAGCAATAGTAAATATTTTGTAACTCGAGTACCCATCAAGAAAACAATACCAACTCCTGCCTACTAATCTTTCAAACATCTGATCCATGAAAGGCATAGGAAAATGGTCTTTTTATGTCCAAGTATTTAGCTTTCTATAATCCATACAAACTCTCTAACTAGTAACTAGTCTCATGGGCACTAATTCATTCTTTTCATTGGGAACCACAGTGATTTCCCCTTATTTGGCACACATTGAGCTGGGATAACCCACTTGTTTTTTGCAATGGGGAAAACTACTCCAGTAGCTAACTACTTGATTATTTCTTTTTTCACTACCTCCTACATAGGAGGGTTTAATCGTCTCTGATGCTCAATACTAGGAATGTTGTTTGGCTCAACTGTATCTTGTGTGTACATATACCTAGTGAAATCCCAACAACGACTGCAGTGGTCCACTAAATAGGTCTCTAGAACTTTTGCAACTTAGATATCAATCCTTCCACCTATGATCCTATCAAATCTACCACAATAATAACTGGTAAGGCATTGTTGACCCCCAAGAATGCATACTACAAATGAGATAGAAATGCTTTCAATTCTAATACTAGTGGCTCCCCATTAGATAGTGTAACGCCTCGAGATCCCATCCCGAGATGTCACACGGTGCTTATGACCCCGAAGGATCACAAGCTAACCCTTTACTGATATCTGTACCTATACACTGCGTAATATCTAAAATAAATATGGAAACTAGCCATAAGTTTCAACATATCTATGAATACTCATACTACAGAAAACTGAATACTAATACATCCATCTGAAAAACCTCTAAACTATCTGAACTGTGGAGTTGATGGGACAGGTCCCCAACTATCTACGTCAACTGAAAATAAACAAAGTCTGAAATAATAATAGTAAACTGAGATTCATCCTCAAAAGAAGAGGACTCACTGCTACTGCTGCTGACTGGGACTGAACTGCTGAGAATACTCTGGATCCTATGCCTCTGAACCTATGGTGTCAAATAAAACACCATAACGCAAATGTGTCAGTACAGGAAAATATACTGAGTATGTAAATGAGGTAGGCTAATGCAAGGGCTCATACAAGCATAATATCTAAAGTGAATAATCATGAAGATGCCGCATGAGAACACATACATGAATGCACAAAACATGAACATAATCATCGCAACTCTAGATACTGAAACTCGGATACCACCTTACTACAGACTGAACTTACTACTAAAACTAAGATACTAAATCACTAACTCATCTGATACTGATAAATGAGGATATGGATGTACTTACATCAAGGACTAAACTCTGAGCTTACTATTTTTGACTAACAGAATTAAAGATCAACTTTTCTAATAGATTATCCTAGAGCGATTCTAAATGATGAGAAGTATGATTATGCCTGAATCTAACAACATGAATACTTGATAGAATCTGAGATGGAGATCACGCCTCTCTAACGGAAGATATCTAGATATAATAATAAGAATACTCAGCATGGTCTGAGACTGAGATCAACTTTTCTAACCGATTACTTTGGAAGCTTTATCAATGATAAAAAATATGATTATATCTGAATGTGACGACAAGAATATTCAATAGAAATCTGATACTGTGATTAAGCCTATCTGGCAGCATATCTCTGAATATAATATCAAACAATTGTATATGATACCAAGCTTATTTGACGGGATGGTCCATAAATCAATAGAACAATCTGAGTTCCTCATAAAGATAGATGACTGTGCCACACAGTCCTGATTTCTAAAAATTGCTACTAAAACTGCAACTATGGAAAGTATTTACTTAACCGACATGCCCTAACCTACCACAGATGGGGTCCAACCTGTGACCCTAGCTGGAAGGGTGTCAATACCGTGCCATGGGTAAAGACCTCTCTAGTCAAGCCTCTCTGATGGGATGACCCTCAAAGGAAGTCAGCCTGAGGCAATATAATAGTCAAACCTCTCTGACGGTACAGTCTCTAATGATGGGAGACTCCTGTAGCCTACGCTGTCTATGCAGTTCTGGAGTTCAGGGATTGCTCATAACTACTTGGCCTCTCTAACGGGAGAGCCTCCATCTCTTCCCTCACTCGATTCTAGCTTCTACGCCTAACTGAAAGACTCTGAACTGAAATATTAATTGAACATAACTCAATTGAATATGATACTAATCATGTTTCTCAAAGGATCTGACTGAGTTACGCTGAGATTACTTAGTTCCGTATCTGACGGAAAAGATATTGAATCATGGTATCTGACTGACGATGCAGAGCTTGAATAGATTACTCAAATTGCTTCTGAGATTAGAATTGAATCACTTGAATACTATTAGATCTGAGCTGATTACAGGACTGAGGCTAGATTACTAGCGATACAGAGATTATAAAGATAACTGAGATTACTGAGCTTTCTTAAGTTCTGCACTTGTCTGAGGATATAGAGTTCTATAGTTTACTAAGTTTTGAGAATCATGGCTTGACTGAAGTTATCTAGAAACTGACATGAGCTCTAGACAACAGCTCTAGACAAAAGCTCTATTGTCGGGTATAAATACCCCCAGGACTCGATAGCATAAAAGTGTAGCATAATTATTCATTCATCATCACGATCGTTCATTCATCATCACAATCATTCATGTATCATCATAATCATTCATGCATTATCATAATCATTAAAGCATCTTTCCAATCATTAAAACATCTCTAAAGTAATTAGGAATCACAAATGTCTATTCACCATCACAGTCGCCAAGGGGTCACTTTAAGCATCTCAAAAACATAATCATATAATAATGTAGGGGAAACATGCTACTAGATCGTACTTCATTCAATAAGGTTTTACCTTAGCTATTTTATACCTATATCAGTCTTGACATGTGTTTAGATATCACATAGCTTGGGGAAACTTCTTACTATCATATCACAACTTACTTGCTAACCACTTGACATGTAGTAAAAACTTAGCATATATCAAAGAGCACATAATCGGCGAATTTACAACCATCATATCTCGACTTGTTCACTAGGGTCTATCAACAACCACCTAACATGAATGATTTTACACCTACTTGGGGATTTCATGCTATTTGGCATATTTCACTCACTAAGGCATATTATCAAACACTAGGCATGCATGAACTAGCTCACAATTTTGGAGTTTCACATTCAACATACTATAATGGCTCTTATGCTTTACCTAAGCTCTTTATAAAACCTATGGGGAATATTCTTCACTTATTCAACCATTTCTACACCCAAAAGTCATGAACACATCATATGGAAAAACAACTTCCAGAGGGTCTATCACAAACATCACATGAATTCCACATACTAGGGACAAAGCTCATAAATTTTTTAGGCAAACATAAATCAAAACTCAACAACACATTGAACATCAATTTCAACTCATACAAATCATTAAACATAAATATCTTTTAGTTTTAAAATGGGTTCTTGAGCTTCTTGGATGAAAGGGACCCAAGAATCAACATCTACATACCTTAATCTTTGAAATTGGATGAATTCTAATTCTTGAGACTCTATCCGCACTTGTAATAAATAATTCTCGAAGCCCACACTATGAGGAACCTGATTCTTGAAGAAAGCTTGAAGATTTATGGATGAATTTTAGAAGATTAGGGTTCTTGATGAAACCCTAATTAGATATTCTTGAGAGAATTAGAAGAGAAAAATGATGAAATTAGGGTTTTGGAAGTGGGTTCTCATATTTATAGAGGCTCACAAAAGGTGGGAAATGACCAAAATACCTTTGCAAAAATGTCTCTAAATTGCTGAAAAAATGGCTGACGACATTTGTGACAGACCGTCAAACCTGTGATAGGCCATCATAAAATGTTATCATAAAAGGATGGATTTTGTGAGTTTCTGCCTAAGGATGACGATGTCATCAGAAATGTCATCAGAAATGTGACAGGCCATTAGAAATGTCGTCAAAAATGTGATAGGCTGTCAAAAATGTCATTACACATTTCCCATCTTAGCATGCTGGAGTAAAATAGGAATAACTATTTGCTCGATATCGGTTTTGGACAAAAATAGTATCGTTGGAAAGATAATTCAAAGATATTTAATTTGATATATAGCAGGTCCTATAATTCGATATATATAAGGAGTTATGGTCGATTGAAGTTGACCCAAATTTTGACGGTCACTAAAACTTGAACGATAGGAAAGCTTTCAACTCGTCCATGAGTTAGGGGACCTCTATGATCTTAATTCATTCTCAAATTGATTCCCACACGATTCAAAGTGTTTCATAATTGGGAGGATATTTCTGAAACATTTAGACTCTGATTTTTCCTTTACCGAAATACACTCTAAGGCTCAGACTGGAAGAGGATTTTGCAGGGCATTACAGATAGTTTTGCAGGAGGTATAGTTCTATTTTTCAAATCAATATCCAGCTTTTTAGGCACATAATAATAAGACCTATTCCGTGTAATGATTAACCATCTCATCATATTAATCTATCCCATCCCTCTCAAAATTCATAATCACTACTGCTAATGCTTCAACCCTTAATATTTCTTCAATAGGTTCATTTTCTACAACTGCATTATCATCAACATCTATCACCGATACCACTCATATATCATCTGGCTGCTACACTATCATACACATATTAAAAACTACTTCTCAATAGTCAGTTTGAAGGTGATCTCCTCCAAGTCCATATCAATCAATACCTACAAGTGGATATGATAGGTCTACCTACTATAATCAGAGCTTAGACGTCCACCTCATAGTATAGAAGCATAAAATTTTCTAGGTATATAAAGGATGCAACCCGTACTTCTACATAATACAAAATACCCATTAGCACCATCACAGATGAATTAGACATCAACAACCTCTTACTTGTGGGTTTGAGTGCCCCCATCCCCAATACCTTGTATACCATTAATGGCATTAAATTGATGCTAGCTCCCAAATTGGACTAAGCTTCTTTGTTATTAAAAGGCCTTATAGAACATGGAATAGTGACTTCCCCAGGGTCCTCTCTCTTTTCTACTAATGGTGCAAAAGGTATCACACTACGCTGCTGTACCTGATCATTGGGCTCATCTGCAACATAGTTATCACTCTCATAATCATCATCACTACAAGTCATCTCTATAAACTATGCCTTAGGTGGATCATAAGTAACAATATTATCATTATTTAGCTCCTTTGTAGTAGGCACAGGGTAATCATCAGTAGGGGAACCACTCCTAGTGTTTATATCCAGAAAATAAATAGTGTTTGGATGATCCAACACTATGTCGATAGGAAGGGCAACAAGTTTCCTTTGGTTGAAAGTGGGAGAATTCTACCCAAACTGATGTTGTAATTGCTTAATAGAAGTTTCATATGACTCCACCTTCTGGGTTAAACCTAAAATATCAGCCTTAATCTCTTTGGGATGTTTCCTAACTCTCCTAACCTTTCACCAATTTAGTCAGCATTAATTCCATTCTTATTTTTATATCTCCGCTGCTACGCAGAATGTATCTATCTCTATAGTAGTTCTGACCTTGGTTTCTTTTCCCTTGGGCTCAGAAACTATCAATTTATGATCTAGATACTTTGCCTCCTCCTTTATCCCAGAGTCATATGTAGCTTCAGAAGTTGAACCTTATTCTCCTACTACATTAACTTTCTCAGAACTTGCGATCGCAAACTGCTTTTCCAGCAACCCAAGATCAGTCCTCTGTAGTATAATCTCTTACACTATAGAATCATCAGCTATTCTCTGGTCACTGAAGCCACTAATATCATAAGTAATAAAACCCCTTTCAGCCTCCTGAGTTTTCCATCCACAGTTAGTAAGAAAAATTTGGTCTAGAATATTCGAGGCTACCTTCCAACGTACTCTCATAAAAGCTCCTCTGGAGATAGTGTCTGCCATAGCTCTGTAACTAATGGTCAAGGCTCTGTAAAATATCTCCAATAATCTTGTCCTAGAAATCCGATAGTTGGGTACCATACTCAATTTCTTCTTAAACCTAAACTAAGACTCATACATAGTCTCAGACTATAGCTACCTAAATTTATAAATCTCATCCTTATGCTGCAACATCCTGGCTTGTGGAAGAACCATTTCAAGAACCGTCTGTATAACTTATACCATATAGTGATAAATCCTCTTAGAAGTTCCCCTAACCATAAAGATTCTTCTCCTATTAGTAAAATAGAAACAACCACAATCTAAATGACTCTTGACCTACCCCAAAATTTGTGTAAGAAATGCAGATACCAGTTAAATTAGCCAAATGCATATTTGTGTCATCTATAAGTAATTCCACAAACACACTCTTCAAGTATAAGAGTTGGATTATGTCACTGTTTATGTAAGACTTCACACTTGGGTGTAAAATATGAGGAATGATAGCTACTGTTCTTCTGGCTCAACGTACCCAAAATACTCATCATCATTCTCATATGGCTGCAAATACTGGTACAATGGGATCACTTGAACATGACAACCCCTAACTATATTCTGATTGCTATCGAGTGCTGCTCGGTGGTCTATTTCTAATCTATGAACAACTAGATTTGCCTCATGAGATATGCACTGAGAATTTTCTTACCTCCTCTGATTGGTATCTTGTGCTAATAGCACATCATTCTGCTGGTCAACAATGTCCTGAATTTCTTTATGAAGAGAAAGAGGCACTTGGTGTGTACCATCATAAACCTCTTTATGAATTCACTCTTTTCGGCTTTTTTATCCTACTAGGCATTTGTAGGATCCTCTCTGGATTCAGATATAGTAGGATCCACTCTGAATACACTAGTGTACACCTAACTAAGAATAAGAACACAAATACCCACAAACTGCAACAACTTTGAATCACAACTCAACACTATAATTCTTAAAAATAGTGTGAAAATTTGATAATGCCTGAGCTACACCTTTAATTTGAAGATTATGCAGTCGCTATAAAATATAGTATCCCAACAAAGGTTAGGGTAAAATCCCAATGGAATACGTGGAACTGTGGCTCTTAATTTCAATAATCAATGGGCAAACCTGGAAAAGTAAATAGGGGTTTTTAGTGACAACTTCAAATAAGTAACGAATATCAACTCTGGTTGTAATCAATCGTTGATGATTAGTAGGATTATGTTCCCCTAGCTTCTCAACTCAGTAGGTTTATTGTGCTTTATTAAACCAACCTGATACCTTGCATGCAGAATCTGATAAGTTATGTACCATCAACTATCTTTTGGACTCGTTGACATATTTCACCCTTTATCTTTTAAGACTTAGGATGATGCCTTACTAACCCTTATCCTAGATCCTAATTAACTAATAACTTTTGAGTCTCTTGTTATTAGATGATAGTTAACCATACCTTTGTATGTAACGAAGAATATCAAATTTCTTCATTATTTTGGATTTGCATTCAAAACCTAGTTTCCTACAAAACATACCTATAACACCCCGAGTCTGTACCCCGAATGCTACACGGTACTCATAATCCCAAAGGACCATAAACTAACCCATGACTGGTACCTGCTGCAATGATTATGTAATAAATACTATAATAATTGCTGAAATAGGCAGAAAATATGCCAAAAGGTTCAAATCTATAAATAAATTTGGATGTGGTATAAAAATACCAATACTGAATAAAAGTAGTGAAAAACTAAACAATTGGCTAAAGATATTCTAGTCTGAAAAGCCTCTAAACTATCTGAACTGTGGATTTGATGGGACAAGTCCCCAACTAACTCTGCCTACTGAAAATAATAATGAAATACTAAAAACAACCATGTCCTCGAACTATGAGGACTCACCACTATGCTGACTGCTAAAAATTTTAACTGCTAAGGGTACTCTGGAGCCCATGCGTTTGAACCTAAGATATAAGACATCATAGCACAAAATAAAAACATGTGTCAGTATGTTGAATATAATGGTATACTCAGTGAGGTAGGCTGAAGTACATAGGTTCCTATGCATGAATAATAATATTTGAATAATATGAGTATGACTGAATGAGAGTACATGCATGAATATGAAAACTGTACTGAGATCATAATAACATCGAATACTGGATTACTGGTTACTGAATGACTATATCTTGTAGTCTTGATTCTGTGGAACTATACCGAGTCCCGTACTGAGCTGAGTAACTGTACCTGGTAATCATGAATCTGCGGAACTGAGCTGAGTTCCATACTGAGACTGAATTTAAAATTGAGACTGTGGGAAGTAATCATCTAACCGACATGCCCCTTTTCTAACTAATTTGGGGTCCAATCTATAACCCCAGTTTGAAGGGTGTCAATATCGTGCCACGAGTAAGGACAAGTGATGAGTTACCCTGATCTAGAAGGTCCTTTCAACAACAATGGTGGTACCCACAACTGGCATATAGATCACCTCATCAACCCTCAACTGGCAGGTCGATGCCTCCACCTACGCTTGCTACGCAGTTCTGGAACACAAGGACTATTTTTAAGGAGTTTACCCTCTACTGGAAGGTGAGTCCTCATACATGGGTTCACTCAGTGCTTAATCCTACTCCCAACAAAATAGACACTGGACTGAATTCTACACTGAGCTAGGCTAGACTGAACTGTAACTGATCATACTATATAACTAAACTGAACTGAGTTCACTGAGTTTTGTGGACTGAAGGAATAATACTAAATTTCATTAACTGACTGAATTCTACTAAGAGTTAGTGTCATTTTAACTTACGAAGGTTGGAAATATTATTTTCCGACCTTTACATTCATTAAGTATTGATGTTTAGGTTGATTTATGATCAAGAGTATTCATAGATGTTTCCTGACAAGTTTCGGATTTTTCGGACGTCGTTTGAAGTCCCTTTGGAACCTTAAAATTATGGAACAATGTGATCATGGCGCACCATGTTGACTATCGTGTTGATTAGTATTTTCCCCAACTACCAGCATCTAATTCTAGTAAATTGATGCGAACATGGTACGACGCGCTGGCTATCGCATCGACTCAATCGACGCACTGTGTTGACCTGCGCGTTGGTAATAAAGTTTCCAGTCATTTAAAAGACCGCATTCTTGGGGGTATTTATATATTTTTCTCTCGACCCTCACCCCCCAAAATATGAAATTAAACTCCCTATAGAGCAATATAGTCATTCATTCTCCAATTAGCTCAAGAACAAAACCCTATGTGCTTAAATTTGAAATCAAGAACTCAATATTCAACCATAAACTTTCAGAAATTCTTCAACACAGGTTTGTGAAGTGTTAATCCAAGGGTTCCTTCCACCCTTGAATTCCAAGAATGTCTTTTAAACTTCAAGTAATTGTTTTTATGATTTCCATGGTTGGAATTAAAGTGTATCCATGATTTCTATTTGTATTAAGTTCCTAATTCATTATTATATATATATATATATATATATTATGTGAAATTGATCTTTATATGTCTAGATTCATGTTAATCCTTTACAAACCCTTGACTTGTGAAAGTAGAGATGAATTATGATGCTCACTTGTTGTTCAATACTATGTGCATATTCTATGCTTACCAAGTGCTTGATAAAGTGTCCATGTGAGTTATTAAGAGAATGAAATCATGTCAAGTTAGCTTATTTGCAAGTTATATCATGCAAGCATTCATTAAGATGCCCTAACGTATGAATGATGATCAAGTGCATAGTTCACATATTTCATGCTTGCTATGTCTCTGAATTTATGCTATCATGTCCTAGTGGTACTTGTACCCAATAATTTAGCTGATTACCTAGAGCCATGGTCAGTCATAGAACAGTATCGGTCACGACATAATAAGTAGTACTCTTAGTCAATTACACAACTCAGGAAAACTCAATAGAATCCATATTAGTGTAGTCTAATTCAGTATCTAGTTCAGACCTTTGTAAACTCAGTCAGCTAACAAAATTCAGAAGTGTTCCGATAGTTAATGGAACTCAGCGAAATAAATTAAGTTCAGAGAAATAGTAAGCTTAGTAACTGTTTAGTCCAACCTAGTACAGAATAGAAATCAGTTCAGTGTCTATTCAGTTGGGAGTAGGATTCTGCACCGAGTTAACCCAGGGATGGGGGGCATTCCTGTCAGCAGAAGGTTTGACCCTTAGCATCAATCCCTGAATTACACAACTACGTAGCCAGCGTAGGTTGAGGTATCTTCCTGCCAGATATTATGAGGGGTGCTACTTCTCTTTCGAGTTATCCTGTCAGCGAGGGTTGACGAAAGAGCTTCCTGTCAGAGAGGGTTAACTCACAGCTTGTCCTTACCCATGGCATGATATTGACACCCTTCCAACTGGGGTTATAGGTTGGATCCCAAATCAACTATAGAAGGGGCATGTCAGTTAGATGATTACCTCCCACAGTCTCAATTCTAGTCTCATTTTAGTATAGAAATCAGTTCAGTTCTACAGATTCAGGAATATCAGACATGGTCACTAAGCTAAGTACGGAACTTAGTATGGTTCCACAGTACTCAGAACTTTCATATACAATCATTCAAATAATCAGTAATATAGTATCTATAAATCTAGATATTGGGAATCAATATACCGATTAAGTTCTCAGTATTAGCTCGATCTCAGTTATAGTCTCTATGTTCATACATGGACTCTTACTCAGACATACTCATGTTATTTAGTTACTATTGTTCATGCACATGAACCCATACATTTCAGCCTACCTTACTGAGCATACTAGTACATTCAAAGTACTGGCACATTCTTTTCTTTGCGCTATGATGTCTTATATCACAGGTTCAGATGTACGGGCCCCAGAGCACCCTTAGCAGTTCAAATTCTTAGCTTTCAGAGTAGTGGTGAGTCCTTATAGTTTGAGGGCATGCTTATTATTTTTAGTACTTTTGTTTTATTATAGAAGATAGAGTTCATTGGGGGCTTGTCCCATCCACTCCATAGTTTTGATAGTTAGAGGCTTTTTCAGAGTAGAGTATTTTCAGACAGTTGTTTAGTTTTTCAGTACTTATATTCAGCTTTGGTATTTTGATACCGCATTTATATTTATTTATATATTTGAATATTATGGAATATGTTTCCCCCTATTTACATATAATTATAGTATTTATTACTCAGTTATTAGTGCAGGTGCCAGACATGGGTTAGCTGGTGGTCGTTCAAGATTATGAGCATCATGTAGCATCAGGTGTACAGACTCAGGGTGTTACAAACTTGGTATAAGAGTCTAAGGTTCAACAAATTCCTAGGAAGTCTGAAAGCCATATCTAGTAGAGTCTTATGCATGGGTGTGTTGCACGCCATACTTATGGACAAGAGGCTATAAGATGCTTTAGGATAAAAATCCCTTTTTTCAGTATTCATGTCGTGGGAGTGAGCATGAGCTCCAGTTACACTCTCTTTCTAATCCTAGATTCTCTTCTATTTACAAAATATGTCTCCAAAGAGGACTTAGAGAAGAGGAATGGGAGATCAGTCAACCCCTCAACTTATCCATCCAGATCCTTTGGGTAAGAATGCCTCCCACACGAAGTTCAGAGCATCCTTCACCACCTTATCTTATTCTGTGGAAGCCCAGAATGAACGTTTAGCTGCGGTTCTAGCCAACCCAATGGACAATACTGCTACTTCCAGGATTTGGGACTTCACTCGAATGAACCCTCCATCATTTACCGGGTCTAAGTCAGATGAGGACCCTTAGGAATTTCTTGATTAGGTGCAGAAGGTTACCAATATCATGGGGTGACTGCTGTTGAAAGCATTGAGTTGGCCGCATATCAGTTACAGGATGTGGCTTACTCATGGTTCAAATAGTAGAAGGCAGAGAGGGCTTCAAATTTAGGGTCCATAGAATGGGAGGATTTTACAGTTGCTCTTCTAGATAGGTTCTTCCCGCTAGAGTTGAGGGAAGCAAAGATTTTGGTCTTTATAAACCTGAAGTAGGGAAATATAATGGTGAAAAAGTATTCTTTCAAGTTTACTCAGTTATCTAGATATGCCCCGCCTGTTATAGCAGATAGTAGAGTGAAGATGAGTAAGTTCGTGTTAGGAGTGTCTAGCAGCATGGTCAAGGAGTGTAGGACCTCAATTCTTATTAAGGAGATGGACATATCCAGGCTCATGATCTATGCTCAGTATATAGAGGAGGCCAAAAATAATGAGAAAGAAAGGGAGAATAAAAGGGCGAGAACAGGTAGTTTTAATTTTGCTCAACCTAAGTCAGAGGGTGGGAATCATTATCATTTCCACCCAAAATCCTTAGTTCCAGCTCCTTCCTGAGCTAGTTCTCCAATGCCAAAATTTAGAGATGGAAACCGAGTTAGAGAATTAGTCCCTAAACCCCAGGGCAGTGTTAGCAGGGCCCAAACCAATCCCTTTTGCCAAAAGTGTAGCAAAAACGACCAGGGTATATGTAAAACGAGCTATAATGTATGTTATAGATATGGTAAGCTAGGCCACAGAGTCAGACAGTATCCTCAGATGGGTTTGCAGAGTCAGCATAACCATTCCCCAACTCAGTCTGGTCACCCGAATTAGAAGGGTGCCTCTTCCAGTGCCACCAGTGGGCGGCGCCCAAATAGAATCTATGCTCTTCATTCCCGATAGGATCAGGAAAGTTCTCCTGATGCAGTCATTTGTATGTTACAATTTTTCCATTTGTATGTTTACACTTTGCTAGATCCAGGAGCTTTTTTGTTTTTGTTACTCCATATATAGAAGTTAATTTTGGAGTCAGTCCTACAATTCTAGGAGAGCCCTTCTCAGTTCCTACCCCAGTGGGTAAATCTATCATATCCCAGTGGGTATACAGGAACTGCTCAATTATTATAGCTCAGAAAGTCACTTCAGCAGATTTAGTTGAATTAGAGATGACTAATTTCGATGTCATTCTTATCATGTATTGGATTCATTTCTGCTATGCCTCAGTCGACTCCAAAAATAGAATTGTTCAGTTTTAGTTTCCAAATGAACCCACCCTAGAGTATAAGGGTAGTACTTTAGCACTTAGGGGTCAACTTTTTTCTTACCTTCAGGCTAGAAAGATGACATCTAAGGGATGTGTCTACCATCTCATTCAAGTCCAGGACTCTAGTTCAGAAACACCTATTCTTGAATCAGTATCAGTAGTAATTGAATTCCTAGACGTGTTTCCTGAAGATCTTCCCGAAGTTCCTCCTGAAAGGGAAATTGATTTCATAATTAATCTTCCCCCAGATACTCAGCCCATCTCTTTCCCGCTATATAAAATGGCTTCAGCAGAACTCAGATATTTAAAGGAATAATTAAAAGAACTCCTAGATAAGGGATAAATTAGACCCTGTGTGCTCCCGTGGGGCACACCAGTGTTATTCGTGCATAATAAAGATGGTTCTCATAGAATGTGCATAGATTACCGTCAGTTAAACAAAGTTACGGACAAGAAGAAGTATCCACTCCCTAAAATTAATGACTACTTTGACAAACTTCAGGGTTCCAGTTATTTCTTTAAGATAGACCTCAGATCATGCTATTATCAGCTCAGAGTCAGGGAAAGTGACAAACAAAAATAGCTTTCCAAACTCGGTATGATCACTTTGAATTTTAGTCATGTCCTTTGGTCTTACCAATGCCCCAGTAGCTTTCATGGACTTTATAAACCTTGTGTTCAAGAAGTACTTAGACATGATCATCATAGTATTCATAGATGAAATTCTTGTTTACTCCCGTAGTGAACACGATCATGCAGACCATCTCAAAACAGTATTGTAGACTCTCAGAAACCATCAGTTATTTGCCAAATTCAGTAACTGTGAATTTTGGATGAAGTTAGTATCATTCCTTAGCAATATAATTTTGGGTGATGGCATTAGAATTTATCCCCAAAAGACCAAAGTAGCGAGAAACTAGTCTAGGCCCATCTCTCTCTCAGATATCAGGAGTTTCTTGGGTTTGGTTGGATATTAATGATGGTTTGTTGAGGGATTTTTGTCTATTGCATCCCCTATGTACAGATTGACTCAGAATAAAGTCAAGCTCTAGTAATCAGATTCTTGTGACAAGAGTTTTCAGGAGTTGAAGACTCAACTCACTACAACTCCTGTTTTGACCCTACCAGATGGTTCAGAAGGTTTTGTTGTGTATTGTGATGGTTCCAGAGTCGGATTGGCTTGTGTTCTGATGCAAAGTGATACGGTCATAGGGTATGACTCTAGACAGCTTAAGCCCCATGAGAAGAACTATCCTACTCACGATCTTGAGTTAGCAGTAGTAGTTTTTGCCTTAAAGATTTGGAGGCATTACTTGTATTGTGTGCACATTGATGTTCTCACTAATCATAAGAGCCTGCAGTATGTGTTATCTCAAAAAGACCTCAACCTCCACAGAAAAGGTGGTTGGAATTATTTAAAGACTAACATGTGTGTTCTGTATCATTTGGGCAAGGCCAATGTAGTTGTTGACGCTCTCAGTAGAATGCCTATGGGTAGTGTTGCCCATGTTAAGAATAGTAAGAAGAAGTTAGCTCAGGAAGTTCATGAGCTATCCCGACTAGGTATTCACTTAGTTGATTTAGCAGAAGGTAGTGTGTGGGTATAAAGTAGCTTTGAATCATCCCTAGTTTCTAAATTAAAGGAAAAGCAGGATAAAGATCTCATCTAGTCCAATTAATGGAATCAGTCAAAAATTAGAAGGTAGAGGTTTTCTCTTGGGGAGGGGGAGATAGTTTTTTGCGTTGTCAGGGTTGTCTATATGTGCTAGGTGTAGATGGCTTATGGAAGTGAATTCTTGCAGATATGCATGGTGCATGCTACTCTATTCATCCAGGGGCCATGAAGATGTAACATGATTTGCGGGAGATCTATTGGTGGAGTGGGATGAAAAGAGACATTGTAGAATTTGTGTTTATGTGCTCAACATATCAGTAGGTTAAGTTTGAGCATCAAAATCCTAGTGGGTCCATGCAGGAGTCAGTATTCCTACCTAGAAATAGGAAAAAGTGAACATGGACTTCGTGATGGGCTTTCCTCATACTAGACGTCAGCATAATTCAGTTTGGGTCATTATAGATAGGATGACCAAATTAGCACATTTTCTTCCAGTTCATACCTCTTATTCAGCCAAGGATTATGCCAAACTCTATATTAAGGAGTTGGTCAGATTGTACGAGGTTCTATTGTCCATTATCTCAGATAGAGGTGCCTAGTTCGCCTCTTATTTTTGGAAAGTATTCCAAAAGGGTCTTGGTACCTGAGTTCATATCAGTACAACCTTTCATCCTCAGACAAATGGTCAAGAAGAAATGACCATTAAAACCTTAGAGGATATGCTGCAAGCATATGCGATACACTTTAAAGGTAGTTAGGATAACAACTTGTTTTTGATTGAGTTTGTATATAACAACAACTATCATTCCAGTATTTAGATGGCTATGTTTGAGGTTCTTTATGGGAGGAGGTATAGATCTCCCATTGGTTTTTTTGAAGTGGGTGAGGCCGTAGTAGTAGGGCCTGACTTGGTGTTTGATACCTTAGAGAATGTCCAGTTGATAAGGGAAAGGCTTAAGACAGTTCAGAGCCAACAGAAATTGTATGCAGATGTGTGCAGAAAGTATCTCGAGTTCAAGATTGGTGACTATGTGTACTTGAAGATCTTTCCTGTAAAAGGAGTAAAGCATTTTTACAAAATGGGAAACTCAGTCCCCGATATATTGGTCCTTACCGAATTCTCAGTTATGAGCTTGAGTTGCCTTCAGATTCATCTTCAGTTCATCCAGTGTTCCATGTCTCCTTGATAAAAAAATACATAGGTGACCCAGTATTCGTGGTACCTATTGAGGTCATAGATATTGAGAAAATCCTCTCTCATGAAGTGATTCCAGTTGAAATCTTTTACTATCAGATACGTAGACTAAGGAACAAAGAAGTTCCTCTAGTCAAAGTTCTTTGGTGGAATCAGTACATTGAGGGAGCTACTTGAGAAGCAGAAGCAGATATGTGAACCAAGTATCCTCATCTATTCTCCGCTAATCCAGACTCAGCTCAAGGAAATAATTTCCTTAAGTTTAATCTATTTCATGTTTGGAGTTTAGTTATAAACGTGGTATCAGTTCCCATTGCATGTTCAGTATATAGATTCAGTTTATTAGTAATCCCAGTGATGCATTCATGAATCATGTTCACCTATATCCATGCATCAGATATGCATGTTCAGTATGATAATTTAGAATACCAGTAATATTAGTCAAATAGTCAAGTTCTAGATGTTCATGTCCAGTAAGTAAGTCAGCCTCTCAGTATTCTCCATGTCAGCAGTCTCATTTAAGGATGAATATTCCCAAGGGGGAGATAATGTAAGACCCCACAAAATTCTAAGCTTAATTCAATCATTTAGGCTTGTCAAGGGGTCCCAGACTTAGAATATTTTAGCTAAGTACTCATACTTAGTGTCATTTTAACCTATGAAGGTTGGAAATCTTATTTTGCGACCTTTATGTTCATTTAATGTTGATGTTTAGGTTTATTCATGATCAAGAATGTCTGTAGGTGTTTCCTAACAAGTTTTGGATTTTTCGGACTTTGTTTGAAGCCCTTTTGGAACCTTAAAATAGTGGATCAACGCGATCTTGGTGCACCACATTGACTATCACGTTGATTACTATTTTCCCCAGCTATCAGCGTCCAATTTTAGTGAATTTACAAGAACATGGCGTGAAGCATTGGCTATCGTGTCAATGCCATCGATGAGCTGCATCGACCTGCGCGTCGGTAATCCAGTTTTTATTCATTTAAAAAAATGCATTCTTGGGGGTATTTAGGTCTTTTACCCTTGACCCTCAGCCCTCAAAACACGAAATTAAACTCCCTATAGAGCAATATAGTAATTCATTCTCCAATTAGCTCAAAAACAAAACCTTAGGGGCTTAAATTTCAAATCAAGAACTCAAGATTCAACCATAAACTTTCAGAAATTCTTCAACACAGGTATGTGAAGTGTTCATCCAAGGGTTCCTTTCACCCTTGGAGTCCAAGAATCTCTTTTAAACTTCAAGTAATTGATTTTATAATTTCCATGGTTGGAATTAAAATGTATCTATGATTGTTATTTGGATTAAGTTCCTAATTCATGATTATATATATATATATATGTATATCTTATGTGAAATTGATCATTATATGTCTAGATTCATATGAATCCATGACAAACCCTTGACTTATAAAATTAAAGATGAATTATGATGCTCACTTGTTGTTCAATACTATGTGCATATTCTATGCTTACCATGTGCTTGATAAAGTGTCCATGTGATCTATTAAGAGAATGAAATCATGTCAAGTTAGCTTATTTACAAGTTATATCATGCAAGTGTTTGTCAAGATGCCCCAATGTATGAATGATGATCAAGTTCATAGTTTACTTGTTTCATGTTATGTCATCTCTCTTAATTTATGCTATCGAGTCCTGGGTGTACTTGTACCCGATAATTTAGCTAATTACCTAGAGCCATGGTCAGTCATAGAACAGTATCAGTCATGACACAACCAGTAGTACTCTTAGTCAGTTACAGAACTTAGGAAAACTCAGTAAAATCCATATTATTCCAGTCTAATTCAGTATCTAGTTCAGACCGTAATAAGCTCAGTCAACTAACAGAATTCAGTAGTATTTCATCAGTCAATGAAACTCAGTGAACTCAATTCAGTTCAGTTAAATAGTAAGATCAGTAATCATTTAGTCCAGCCTAGTACATACTAGAAATCAATTTAGTGTCTATTCATTTGGGAGTAGGATTCAGCACCGAGTTAACCCAGGGATAGAGGCATTTTTGTCAGCAGAGGGTTTGACACTTAGCAGAAATCCCTACATTACAGAACTACGTAGCCATCGTAGGTTGAGGTATTTCCTGCCAAACACTATGAGGGGTGATACTTCTCATTTGAGTTATCCTGTCAGTGAGGGTTGAAGATAGAGCTTTCTGTCAGAGAGGGTTAACTCATAGATTTTCCTTACCCGTGTCATAGTATTGATACCCTTCCTACTAAGGTTACAGGTTGCAACCCAAATCAACTAAAGAAGGGGCATATTGGTTTGAGGATTACCTCCCACAGTCTTAGTTCCAATCTAAGTCTCAGTAGAGAGATCAATTTAGTTCTACAGATTTAGGACTATCAGATATGGTCACTCAGCTCAGTGAGAAACTCAATATGGTTTCACAGTACTCAAAATTGTTAGATATTGTCATTTAGATAATATGTAATACAATATTCATAAACCCAGATATCGGTTATCAGTATTGCGATTCAGTTCTCAGTATTAGCACGATCTCAGTTATAGTCTATGTGTTCATGCATGTACTCTTACTCAGTCATAATCATGTTATTTAGCTACTATTATTCATGCACATGAACCCATACATTTTAGCCTACCTCACTGATCATACCAGTACATTCAAAGTATTGACACATGCTTTTCTTTGCACTATGATGTCTTATATCATAGGCTCAGACGCACTGGCCCCAGAGCACCCTTAGAAGTTTAGATTCTCAGCTTTCAGAGTAGAGATGAGTCCTAATAGTTTGAGGACTTGCTTATTATTTACAGTAATTCTATCTTAATTTAGTTGATGGAGTTAGTTCGGTTGTCCAATCCACTTTATAGTTCAGACAGTTAGAGGCTTTTTCAGACTAGAGTATTTTCAGACAGTTGTTCAGTACTTATATTCAGTTTTAGTATTTTGATACCGCATTCAGATTATTTGTAGATTTAAACCTTATGGCATATGTTTCCACCTATTTCCGCATAATTAAAGTATTTAATACTCAGTTATTGTAGCCTGTACCTGACATGAGTTAGCTTGTGGTCCTTCGAGATTATGAGCATCATGTAGCATCTGATATACACACTCGGGGCGTTACAAATCCTTTATCTATGAGATCCTTTAACTACTCTTTTAATTCTTTAAGGTCTGCTGGAGCCATCTTGTATGGCAGAATAGATATGGGCTGAGTATAGGGAAGAAGATCAATTTCAAAATCAATTTCCCTTTCGGAAGGAACTCTAGGAAGATTATCGTGAAACACATCTGGTAATTCACATGCTACTGACACTGACTCAAGAGTAGGGGTTTCTGAACTAGAGTCCTGGACTCGATCGAGATGGTAGACATATCCCTTATATATCATTTTTCTAGCCCGAAGGTAAGAAACAAGTTGACCCCTAAGTGCTGAAGCACAAACCTTTCACTCTAGGATGGGTTCATTCAGAAACTAAAACTGGACAATTGTGTTTCTGCTATCTACTGAGGCATAGCAGGAATGATGCCAATCCATGCTGAGAATGACATCATAATCAGTGATCTCTAATTTGACTAAGTCTGCTGAAGTGATTTTCTGAGATATCATAACCGAGTAGTTCCTATATACCCGCTTGGCTATGATGGATTTACCCACTGGGGTAGAACTGAAAAAGGCTCTACTAGAATTTTGAGACTGGCTCCCAAATCAACTGCTATATATAGAGTAACAAAGGACAAAGAAGCTCATGGATCTAGCAAAGCATAAACATGCAAATGGAAAACTTGTAACGTACCAGTGACCACATCAGGAGAACTCTCCTGATCTTGTCGAGACTAAAGAGCATAGAGTCTTTTTGGGCATTGCCCACTGGTTGCACTAGACATAGCACCCTGCTGATTCGGGCGATCGAACTAAGCTAGGGGACAGTTCTTCTTTCGCTAAAAACCTAACTGGGAACAAACTCTGACTCTGTGGCCTGGATTTCCACACCCGAAACACACATCGCTACCCACTCTATAGATACCCTGGTGGTTTCTGCCATACTTCTGACAAAAGGGATTGGTTCGGGCACTACAAACACTGCCCTAGGGTTTAGGGCCTGGTGCCCTATCCCTATTGCCATCTCTAAATTTGGGCATAGGAGCACCGACTGAGGAAGGATCTGGGACTAAATATTTCAGGAAAAACTGAGAAAGATTATCACCCTTTGACGTAGGCTGAGCGAAGTTGAAACTACCTATTCTTTCTCTCTTTCTCTCCCTCTCCTTCTCTTTATTCTTGGCCTCTTCTATCTGCTGAGCATGGAATGTGAGCCTAGATATGTCCATCTCCTTTATAAGCATTACAGTCCTACACTACTTGACCATGGTGCTAGACACCCCTGAGACAAACTTACTCATTCGAGATCTGTTGTCTGCCACCACATGAGGAGCATATCTATCTAATTGAGTCAACTTGAGAGAATACTCTTTCAATATCATATTGCCCTGCTTTAGATTGAAAAACTCTTGAACCTTCACTTCCCTCAACTTTAGTGGGAAGAACATATCAAGAAAAGCAGTGGTAAACTCCTCTCACTCTATGGGCCCTGCATCTACCTCCCTCTCTACCTTCTACTATTTAATCCATAAGTAAGCCATATATTGTAACTGATATGTGGCTAACTCAGTGCTTTACAAGGCAATCACCCCCATAATATCAGTAACTTTTTGCACCTGATCAAGAAATTACTGAGGGTCCTTATCTGACTTAGACCCGGTAAATGATGGAGGGTTTATTTGGTTGAAGTCCTGAATTAGGCAGCAACAGTATTGACCACTAGGTTGGCTGGAACGACAGCTAGACTTTTATTCTGGGCTGCCACAGAATGAGCTAGGGTGGTGAAGCTGCTGTAAACTCAGCGTGGGAGATATATTCGTCCAGTGGATCTGGATGGATGGGCTGGGGTTCTGGTTGATCTCCTATTCCTCTTCCCTTAGTCCTCTTTTCCGGCATATGTCTATAAATGGAAGAGAAAGAATTAGACTGAGGGTTTGACTGGAGCTCATTCTCACTCGCACGGTATGAATACTGAAAAAAAGGAAACTTTTCCTAAAACATCCCGTAGCCTCCTGTCCATAAGTGTGGCATGCAACACACCCATGTACAAGAATCTACTAGATGCGACTTTCAGACTTCCGAGGAAACTGTTGAACCTTAGGCTCTGATACCAAGTTTGTAACTCTCTGAGTCTATACCCCGTAGGCTAAACGGTGCTCATAATCTCAAAGGACCACAGCTAACCCATGACTGGTACCTGCTACAATGACTATGTAATAAATACTGTAATAATTGCAGAAATAGGTGAAAACATATAACATAAGGTTAAAATCTATAAATAAATCTGGATGAGGTATCAAAATACCAATACTGAATATAAGTACTGAAAAACTAAACAACAGTCTGTAGATACTCTAGTCTGAAAAGCCTCGAAATAGTCTAAACTATATAGTTGATGGGACAAGAGCCCAACTAACTCCGACTATATAAAATAATACTGAAATACTAAAAACAACCATGTCCATGAATTATGAGGACTCACGACTATGCTGACTGCTGAAAATCTAAACTGCTAAGGGTGCTCTTGAGCCCGTGCATCTGAACCTACAAGACATCATAGCACTAAAGAAAAGCATGCATCAGTACTTTGAATGTACTTGTATGCTTAGTGAGGTAGGATGAAGTACATGGGTTCAAATGCATGAACAATAATATCTGAATAACATGAGTATGACTGAATGAGAGTACATGCATGAATATGAAAACTATACTGAGATCATAATTACATCGAATACTGGATTACTGGTAACTGAATGACTGTATCTGGCAGTTTTGATTCTGTGGAACTATACTAAGTCCCATACTGATATGAGTGACTGTTCCTGGCAGTCCTGAATTTGTGGAACTGAACTGAGTTCTATTTTGAGACTGAATCTGAAACTGAGACTGTGGGAAGTAATTATCAAACCGACATGCCCCTTCTCTAACTAATTTAGGGTCCAACCTGTAAGTCCAGTTGGAAGGGTGTCAATACCATGCCACGGGTAAGGATAAATGCTAAGTCACCCTAATTTGGCAGGTTCTCTAAATAAGAATGGTGGTACCCTCAACTGGAAGGTAGATCACCTCATCAACCCTTAACTGGAAGGTTGATGTCTCTACCTACACTGGCTACGTAATTCTGGAACACAAGGACTATTTTTAAAGAGTAATCCCTCTACTGGCAGGTGAGTCCCCATCCTTGGGTTCACTAGGTACTAAATCCTACTCCCAACTGAATAGACACTGAACTGAATTCTAAACTAAACTAGGCTATACTGAACTATTAGTGATTGTACTATATAACTGAAAAGAACTGAGTTCATTGAGTTCCGTGGACTGATGAGATACTTCTGAATTCTGTTAACTGAATGGATTCTATTGATTGAGATATGACTGATTTTATTCTGTGACTAACCATGGCTGTAGACAAGCAGCTAAATTGTCGGGTATTAAATATCGCTAGGACTTGGTAACATAAACTTAAAAGACATGACAAAATCTTGAGACATGGTAATTACTACAGTCATCATTCATTCATTGGGCATTCAAGCAAACACTTGCATGACATGAACTTGCATACATGCTAACATGATATGATTTCATTATTCAACTCACATGGAAAATTTATCAAACACTTGTGGGGCATAATATATGCACATAATACTAACACAACACGTAGGCATCATGATTCAATTCCAATTACGCAATTCCAAGAGTTTCAACATGGATTTATATGATAAATCACACATATCAATTAACTCTACATGAATCTTGCAATAAATCATGAATACGTTTTAATTCAAATCATGTAAATCATGAAATCACTTTATGTGAACTTTAAAAGAGTTTCTTGGACTCTTAGGGTGGAAGGAATCCTTGGATGAACACTTCAAATACCTTAGTTAATTAATTTCTGAAAGTTAATGGTGAGTTCTTGATTTGAAATTTGAACACCTAGGGTTCTATTCTTGAGCAAATTGGAGAATGAATAAGTATAGTTTCTCTCCAAGGGCTTAATTTTGTATTTTTAGGGGATGAAGGACGTGGAAAAAGACCCAAATACCCTAAAGGACAGAGTCTTTTAATGAGTGAAAAATTGTTTTACCCGACGTGCAGGCTGACGCGCCGCATCGTTAGCATCGACGTGATAGCAAACGCGCCGCATCGATTCCACATCGGTTCACTGGTATTTTCACTTAAGCTGGGGGAAAACTATCATATCGATGCGATGGTCAACACGACGCATCGAGATCATATCAACCCACTATTTTGGGCACTCAAACATGATCTAAATGCGGTCCAAAAAATTCAAAACTTGTCCAAAAACACCTATTGACATTTTTGATCATGAATTAACTCAAATATCGACATTTAATGGATATAAAGGTTGCAAAATAAGATTGCTAACTATCGAAGGATAAAATAACACTAAGCCTGAATACTTAGCTAAAATATTCTAAGTCTGGGATAAATATTCTAAGTCTTGGACCCCTTGTCAAGCCTAAAGGACTGATTTACTCTAAGACTTTTATGGGGTCTTACAATACCCAAAACACATATCATATCTGTCAAAACAACCTAAGAAATATGAATATTTTCATCATTTTAAGCATCGAAAGTTTTATATTTTTATAGCACATCAATTCTATATGGAGGATTAGAGATAGGACGGGTATCCAGTAGAAGATCAATCCCAAAATCAATTTCCCTATAAGAAGGAATACAAGGAAGATCATCAGGAAACACCTGAGAAAACTCATTAACAATAAGGACAGACAACAAAGAGAGGCCCTCTACCAAATTTACCAATGTTTCAATATGAAAGATAAACACCACACAACCCCTATATAAATTTGTAGCCACAATAGAATCACCCACCAGAGTAGAAACTAAAAAAGGATCAAAATACTTTTGAGACCAAAACCAAAATGCACAGCCACATATGGGATCACATAGGAAAGTGTGGACCCCAAATCAAGTAGACAATACACATTATGAGAAAAGAGAATTAATGTACTAGTGACAACATAAGGAGATGCCTAAGATTCCTAATTAGTGGAAAGAGCATCGAGATAATTTTGGCCAACGTCAATATCAGAAGTAGCACCCTTTTGTGCAGAAGCTAAAGAAGTGTCAATGGGAACTTTATTAGCCCCAGTATCTACTTTCACCAAAGGACAATTCCTGTGAATATGACTAGGCTGGCCATATTTAAAACTCAAGTTCCTTTCCTCACCACAATAACCATGGTGAATCTGACTACAAAATTAATAAGGAGAATAGGGTGGGGCTGACTGATCTCCACTAGCCTGAGATTGGGAACTCTGTGCCTTAGGACCACTACTAGCCTTAAAATAATGATCACCAGATAACTTAGGATATGGAGCACTAGCCAAAGAATATAAACCAAAATTTCCCCAAGTATTCTTCTTTCTCCACTATCTACCATCTCTCCCACTAGTTTGTTGATCTCCACCATGCTCTGAATACATGAACTTATTTTACCTCTCTTCAATCTATGCCTATTTTTTGGTTTAATACTCCACCTTTTATATATAAACCACAAGTCTTGAGATATCCAAATCATTATTCAACATAACAGTATTACACTCCAATACCAAATCATGAAACAAACCAAAAGCAAACTTTCTCATCCTGGCACTCATTCTAGACACTAACTCTAGAGCATAGTGAGACAACTAACAAAATTTCAAGGCATACTTCTTCAACTCATCTTGCCCTGCTTTAGACTTATAAACTCCTCTACCTTTACTTCTCTCAAATCCTTATGAAAGAAATAATCAAGAAAGGCACCAAAGAACTCATCCCATATAACTAGCTCAGCATCATCACCTCTCAACTACTCCCACTCTTCCTACAACTAATATGCCATATATTTCAATGGATATATAGCAAACTCCAAACCTTAAGAATTATAATCATGCATCACCCTAAATATTTTATCTATCTCATTAATAAATCCTTGAGGATCCTCCAACACCTTATAGCAGGTGAAAGTTGGGGGATTCAGTCATATAAACTGACCAACTTCAGTAACCTATGAAGAAGGATCAATAGAACCACCCTAACCTGATTGGAGATATTGGGAGGTCACAAATTGAGTCAACAAATGAATAGATTGGCAGAACTCTGCATTAGAGATGTTTTTTAAGGTAATAGAGTATAAGAGTCATCAATTAGAGAGGGACTTGTAGGGATTGGTGAAACAACAAGTGAAGCAGTGTACTTGGAAGAAGAAACCCTATACCAGGTCTGCACTCCATAATGAGGAAAGTACACTCCATATTTCCCTTAGGTGGGGTGATCTGAGGTGGTTTTATACACTTTGATGTCAATATTCTAGCTTAGTTTGCCTTCTTTTGAGGATAACTTGTGTGATTAATGTGTTTATTATGATATAAATAAGAATTTAAGTTTTTAAGTGTGTGATTACATTGTTCAAGTGTATTACAAATAGGTGTGTACTTAAATGGGTCATTTAGAGTTCAATCGAGAAAACTGGTGTTACTAGCTTGAGCTAGGTGTGTGTCTAATTGATCTTGTCTGATTCTAGTGTGTTAAATGAGAGACAAATGGTTTAAATTTATAATTATATGTTTAAAATATTCTTTGTAATGTGAAAATTTCAATTGGATCAAGCTAATAGTTGAAACAAATAGTAAAGATCAACGTGAACTAACCTAGTCTTAGCCTGTGTTTTTAGTCCATCGTTGTGAACATTGTGTTGTTGTGATATCTAAACTTTGGTTATTCATCATCTAGGATTCTTGGTGAATTGATTATGGTGATATATTTATCAATTACAAGCTGAAAATAAAAGCAAAACAATACCACAAGACAAGAGATGGAAGAGGAAAGAAAAATACTTAGTCGAATTTTTGGATGCCACTTCCAATGAGCCAAAATGAAGTACATGTGACGCATTGATCTATCAACATAATAACCAATGCCCCGAATTTCATCATCCATGAATTAACCAAGGCGACCCATTGGACATCCTTCACACGGCCAAATGTGACACATTGTAAAGAATCTTTGTTTATCCTAATTTTAATTACTTTAAGGATTGATCACCCTTAGAATACATATATTGTCAACCTTATGATAAAGGGAGATGATATAGGGAGATAGAACATGGGGATGAACAAATTAGGGTTCTTATTATTTTACAAAATAAAGAATTCAAATTAGCATCAAGGACAGGGATGTATCTAAAAGCATTACTTAATTCACATTTAGGGTGATAGATTTATGAACCTAATTGGATTATTACATCCCCTATCAATGATGTAGTTGTATTGTTCAAGTTATATAAATGATTAGAGGTCGGGAGACCATGATCATATGATTAACCCTACGAATCAACAACCAAGATAAGCGAGTTAACGAATTAAGTTCAATAACATAGTATGTTTGTTCGAAGTTCTTTAACCTTGGGCTTTACTCTATTGATTGTATCAAGTATTTTATTTTACACATTGATTACTTTACTTTAGTTTATAAATTTTCAAAACTATTGTTTGGTTATGCTTGCACTAGATTGATCTAAATTAGGAACTAAAATCAAATAGTTGTTAGAACAAGTCCTTAGGGGATCGATATTTGGATTTATTGAAGGCCACTATATTACTTGGTAGACCATGTACACTTGCGTGTGCACTTGGGAACTATCAAGTTTTTGGTGGCGTTGTCGAAGACTTGTAATTTGGCAACTGTTTTATTTTTAGTTTTTCTTTTTAAATTTCTTTGGTATTTTATGCTTAGTATTGGTGTTGTATTTGTAAGAAATAGGTTTCAGAGTAGTAATATAGAAAGGGCTTGGGAATTAGTTAAACTAAGACCCTAAACTGAGCAACTCTTCCATCAATAAAGGAGAGAAGCAATCCTTATACCTCGCCTTTACAGAAACCATCAGTTGGAGGGAGGTTAGAGAAATGGCAATCCCACTTTTGATAAATCTGACCTCACCTTTATATAAACCATCTATTGCAGGGATGTTTGAGATAAAGAACAATACAGAAGATATTGATTAATAGTGCACAGTTTATAGGGATTGCACATGAACATCCATAGGTCGACTTACAGAATTTTATTGAGCTCACTGACACATTCACTTCGATAGATGTAAATGTTGATTATGTAAGGCTGACACTCTTCCCCTATTCACTTATTTAGGAAGCTACGAGGTAGTTGAAATCTAAAACAACATATTCAATCATATCATGGGATAACTTTGCACGAAAGTTCCTCATTAGATTCTGTCACAAAAGACTATTAAACTTCTTAGTTAGATAGTGATATTCAAACAGAGGCCCAAAAAGAACTTCGATCATGCTTGGGAGTTTTCAAGGTACTTATTCTGGACTATCCACATCATTAACAATCCAATGTGGTACTTGCTCATAATTTTGCAGAAGCATTTGACCACAACACAAGAAATTTGCTAGATTAAGTTGTAGGTAGTCAAGCACTAGAGTTGATATATGATGAGTTGTACACCATATTGAACCACATTGCACAAGGAAATATAAAGTGGCATGGTGATTCTAAGAGTGCCACAAATAAAGTTGCAAGTGTATTGGAGGTAGACCAATACACTGCTATATCAGCTCAGGTTGCTGCATTACAAAATTTTATCAACACCCAGTTCAACAGATTGATAGTGGGAGCTACACAACCTACATATAAAGGAAAAAGAGGATGCAGATTGATAGTAGGAGCTACACAGCCTACATATAAAGGAAAAAGAGGATGCATTCTTTAAGAAGTTCTTTGACACATTCAGAAGGCAACACATTAACTTACCTCTTTTAGATATTTTTGCAGGAAATGCCCAAGTTTGCTAAACACTTGAGGGGTGTGGTTTCTAACAAATTAAAGTTGCAAGATGTGGAGGTGTTTGCACTAGCTAAGGAGTGTAGTTTTTTTGTTACTCAAAAAATGCCCAAAAATTATAAGCACCCGAGGAAGTTTATTTTTCCTATTCAGATTGAAAGCAATGAGGTGGTTTAGGAACTTAGTGATTTGGGGGAGAGTATCAACTTGATGACCCTATTATTGTTCAACAAATTGGGATTGGGAAATCCTAGACCGAGCTCTACATTGTTGCAACTAGCAAATGTGGTCATAGCGGTCCTGAAGGAGTGATAGAGGATATTCTCATAAAGGTTGGTAAATTTATTATTCCTTCTGACTTTATTGTTCTAGATTTTTAGGAAGACGAATAGGTACCAATTATCTTGGGGAACCCATTTTTAGTGACGGGGGAAACTTTAATTGATGTGAGAGAGGGCACGCTCACAATAAGGTTGGAAGATGAAGAGGTGGTTTTCAAACTTTACAAACCACTTAATACACTATCCCACTATAAATATTTATGCATGATTATTGTGATAGAAGGGGATAAGTGTGGGGTGGTAGAGTCTATTCCATAAAAGACCTCTTTGAACACCCTCATTGAGCACCCTAATTCACAACCACCTAACCCTGACATAATAAAGATTGATGACCCTGAAAAGTCTATACCTGAAAAAGTTGTTGTAGGAACTTGGTTAAGTTGAGTTGGGTCATGCGAGAAACCAACATAAAAATAGTCTTAGTGTGTAAGGAAAGGGATGAAGGAACTTGGTTAAGTTGAGTTGGGTCGTGCCACGACACTAAATCAGGAACAACTTGGGAGGCAACCCAAGTTAAGTAGGTATGTTTTATTTTTTTGTTTTTTCAATATTTTTTATTTCACGTAGTTTTCGGTTTTTTGAGGCACGGGATGATGGGAAGTCTGAGTACCAAAAACCTGAGATAAGGAGCATGAAGAAGACTAAGTGTGGGGTTTTTGGACCCTCTTGATGTATGAAGATGCTATTATCTAGGACTAGAGGCCTCAGGGAGTATTTCTCTCTCTACTTTTAAAGTATAGTTTAGGGACAAAGTAGATTTTTAAGTGTGGTATGGAGAAATTCTTATTTTTAGGGCAAATGTTTTAAAAATAGTATTAGAAATAAGTGGGATATTCTTGTCGGTGCGATATTTGACTGCATGATGCAAGTATTTTGGTTGTAAAAGTATGTTGATTGTGTGAATTGCTATTTTTGAGACTCCTAGGTTCATATTTATGACTCTTGTACTTGTTGGCTTAATTCAAATTCATGTGATTGTTTGGTGAAGTGTAACGCCCCAAGAACCTATCCCGAGAAGTCACACGATTCTTAAGGCCACACAAAGCCTTAAGCTAACCCTCTGAGCCTGTCTTTACTCCTATAATTCACCATGACAATAATCGAGCGGTAATAAGAAAGAATAAGCATGCTATGAACATAGTGAGATACAAAATAATACTGTCCTATACAATCAAAATACCAAGGTTCTGTACATACTGGTACTCTAGTCAAACAAAGCCTCTACCACATCAGACTGAAGAGCCATTGAGACATATCCCTAACTGGCTCATGCTGAATGGAAAAATAAACAACCATTAATTAGCAAGACAAAAATCATGAACATAGGTCCTTGAACCATGAGGAATCACCAACTGCAGGTATGTAGATGAAGGTACTCGTAGATCACTGTCGTGGCTGAGACTGAGCACCTGAACCTATATCACGAGAAAATATAGAATACAAAAGGGTATGAGAGTCAGTACTTGGGAATGTACTGAGTATGTGGGGGTGGATGAAACATTTTAAATAATATCATAAATGTATAAGAAAACCATGCATGCTGACAGTAATAAATCTCTTCGCTTGAATTATCTGAAACATTATTTCCATAAATCATCCGTAATAACACGTGCTTCATAAATCTCTTAAATCAGTCAACTCAACTCCAAAAGCTTTGACTCATGACTTAGAGCAACTCGATAACTCAAGGTATTTAGATCATTATGGGTTTGGGAGTTTCTTATAACCGACATAACTACTCCATGTGAGTCGAATAGAGTCCAACATTTTGCCCTCCTAAGGAGAGAACCCCACATTGGCAGGGTTGTCGTACTCCTGCCAGGGAGTACAACCTCAATCTCATCATCAAAATTTCCTACTCGGCCTTTGTCCCACAACTATCAACATCAATCCTACAATGGTACGTAGTTCTGGGGAAATAGAAAATTTCTCGCTCGGTGCTAAATACTCCTCCAAGACTCAGCTCAGAATGCGTTAGAAAATCCACCTCAATCAATATCAACTCATGGGTCTATAATGATGACCAAAACAACAATATATCTTATCAGTAAATCATATACGACTGTGGATTCCAAACTCGACTCAAATTCAAACAATGTTTCACAACATCAAGTACATTTTCTTATCAAATCATTTCAAATGACAAAGCTTCAAGGAAACATCATCAAAATCATTCTTGAATTTCAATTCAAATATCGATATATATATATATATTCAATAGTCAAATTTCTCATAGAAAAACACAAATCTTGACACTTATCATAAATCACTTAGAAATCATCAATATATAATGACAATATTCATCTCATGGAATAAATACTCAATTTAAGAAGAATGATGGTGAAATAACCATAAATATAAATCTTATTCAACTCAAGTCTCATAAATCATACATAAGGAAATTTGGGTGTAAACCCACTTGCAAAATCATGTAAATCAATAATAGAAAGTAAATCTTTAGGCACAAGAACGAAATGAGTGTTCTTGTTCAAACCCCACATACCTTGGATTTTGATTTGAATATGTGGAAACTTTTTTAGAACTCTTCTCACACTTTTAGGCCAAGATTCTTGATGCCTTTGAATTGAGAAACTTAGTTCTTGAACAACTTGGAGAAATTCATGGAAGATTCTCTGAATTTCTTGGAAGAGGATTTGGATTTTGGATATTGTAGAAACCCTAGTTTCTAGGAGATTCTTGGAAGATTGGAAGAGAAAGGATAAGTAAAATGAGTGGATCTTCTCCACTTTGATATATGTATAAGACCACATGGGGAGGAAATGACCAAAATGCCCTTTTTTGAAAATGCTGAAATTTGCTGATCGGGGCCTATGACGGTTGATCTAATGGTCTGTCAAGTCTCCTGACGGTCCACTAGATCATCCATCACTCGAACGCTAAAACTGGAATGTTCTGCCTCGACGTGAAGGTTGAAGTTATGGTCCGTCAGGAAACTAACAGTCCACCAAGTCGTCCGTCACTCGAGGGCCAGAAATGAGACATTCTGTCTGGACCTGACGGACCCCTTGACGGTCCGTCAACTTTTTGACGGTCCACCAACTTGGACATCGCACGATGGCATGAAAAAGGAGTCACTGCCTTTGCTTTACAGGGGACTTGACGGTCCACCAGGTCGACCGTCAAACCTGGGCGATCCGACACCGTTCAGTAAAACGGCCATAACTCCCTCGTCCGATGTTGGATCTCAATGAAATTGGTATCGATGGAAATCTTATTCAATGATATACATGACAAAAACTATAAATTAGAGAAATACAACATGGTTTAAATATCAATCACTTTGGAAGTCATATATATCCAATCAAAAAATAGATTTAGGCTTAGGAAGCGATCGGGGTATTACAGGAAGAGTCTACAATGATCCTAAATGAGTTGAGCATGTGCCATGTGCATGTGATTTGGTTCTATATTACTTTTTACATGTATTTCTGTAACTTGCCTGGTATGTGTGCAAAGCGAAATAAAGAGTGTGGGTTTAGGAGATGATATAGACATTTCTTTAATAGCCTTGTTTTATAACTTCTTTTTGAATTACCATTGTGCATAATCCTAGTAAACCCCATATAGCCTTTAACTTTTTCTTTGGCAGCCTCATGTGTATCTTAATCCCTTCTTTAAGAAACCTTAATTTGATCCAAAGTTCCTAAGCGCTTTAGTATAAAATTAGTAAGTTAAGGAGTGTTAAATTGAAGAAGGAAAAGTTGAAATTGAATCCCCTAAGTGATAGTTATTGGTGTTTAAAAGAATTGTTATGTGTTGGGTTGTGGAGTAGAGTATAGAAAAGAATTAAAATTTGTTCAAATTAAATGAGTTGTGCATAGAATCCTCCCACCATAGTGTATGTAAATGACCTTAATAAGGTAGGGTGAAAAAAATAGAATGGGGTTGACAAAAGTGGAGTAATTTGGTTGTTGGAGATACATTTTAATGCATAATGTAGTGTATTAATGTAGTCCCTTAGCCTTCATTACAACCTAAAAAGACTTATTTGATCCTATGCTTAATATTTTGATATTAGTGGAGTACTACACAAGAGCAAGCCTATGTTTAATCTAGTGCAACATGTGAATTCTTTGTGAGAGTGAGGGATATTTCATTCTTGTACCTATTGTGATAAATTGCATTATTGTGAGTGATTATGGGTAACTCTTTTGTTGTGAGGGCACATGTTTGATGAATTTGGGTGATTTGTGGGATGTATTATATTGAGAAATATGCATAAGTTTTCCACTTGTTGAGTAAATTCTTGAGGCTAGGATGTTTTGGTGTAGTGTTCATGAGCTTTCAATTGGGTACATAAAATTCTTAGTGTAGAAACTTGCATTCTGTAAAGTCATTATAGTACTATCTTGAGTGTCTTTGTTGAAGTAGAAGTGTAGAGTTACCTCTTTTTATGATGCTTAAAGTGAAGAGTTGTTTGAAAAAGGGTTTAAGTGTGAGGTGTTGATCTGAGGTGGTTTTATACACTGGGGTGTCCTTATTCTAGCTCAGGTTGCCTAGTTTTAAAGATAACTTGGGTTCTTAATGTGTTAATTATGATATAAATAAGCATCTAAGTAGTCAAGTATGTGCTTATAATGTTCAAGTGTATTCCAAACAAGTGTTTACTTAAATGGGTCATTATGAATTCACTCAAAGAAACTAGGGTTATTAGCTTGAGCAAGGTGTGCGTCTAGCTGATCTCATTGGATTCCAGTGTGTAAAATGTGTTCCAAAGGGTTTAAATGTGTAATTATATATGGATCAACTTATTTCTGATGTGCAAAGTTCTATTGTATCAAGCCAAGAGTCGAAACAAATAGTGAAGATCAATATGAACTAACCTAGTCGTAACTCATGTTTTTAGTCCATCATTATCAACATTGTGTTGTTGTGAGCTATAATATTTGGTGATTGATCATGTAGGATGCTTGGTAAGTTTATTTGGTGATCTATTAATGAAATACATGATGGAAATCAAAGGAAAACAACACCACAAGACAAGGGATGGATGAGGAAAGCAAAAACACTTAGCCAAATTTTCGGATACAACTTCCAGTGAGCCAACGCAAAGTACATGCGATGAATTGCTCTACTAACGTGATAACCAATGCCTCATGTTGCATTATCCCTGAAATAACCAATGCCCCAAATTGCATTCTCCATAAATTAACCAAGGCAAAGCGTTGGACATCCCTCACACGGCCAAATGTGACCTCATTGTGCTACACAGCTTAGGTTTTCCACTATACTATAAAGACATCGTAAAGAATCTTTTACACACATTGTAAAGAATCTTGGGACATCTTGGTCGATTGATGAGGTTGTTGCCACTTTTTTTTAGGTTTTACATTCCTTAATTTAGCTTCTTTATGTTTTTGATCATTCATACAATTAATTAGATGATTATTATGACTACGAGTGGCTAAAAACTTCCTTTACGGGGTTAAAGCCAAGAACATGAAGACTATTGTTTTGAATTAATTTTATTTTATTTGCTTATCATATTTGGTTTCTTGTTTATCATTGTTTTAATTATTTTATGGATTTATCACCCTTACAATACATATATTATGAACCTTGTGATCTCTGTAGAGGGAATAGGGAGATAGAACGTGGGGATGAACAAAGTAGGGTTCTTTTTCTGTTATGAAATAAGGAATTTGAATTAGCATCTAGGACAGGGATGTACCTATAAGCCTTACTTGATTCACATGTAGGATGATATCTTTAAGCACCTAATTGGATTATTACATCCCCGCTCAACGATATAGTTGTAATGTTCAAGTTAGTTAAATGATTAGAAGTTGATAAAACATGATCATGTGATTAACCCTACGAATCAACAACCAAGATAAGCGAGTTAACGAATGAAGTTCAATAATATAGTATGATTGTTCGAAGTGCTTTAACCCTAGGCTTTACTCTATTGATTGTCTCAAGTCTTTTATTTTATGCATTGATTACCCTACTTTATTTTACAAATATTCAAAACTCTTGTTTGATAATGCTTGAACTAGATTGATCTAAATTGTGAACTAAAATCAAATAGTTGTTAGAACAAGTCCCTGTGGGATCGATATTTGAATTTCTTGAAGGCCACAATATTACTTGGTAGACCACATACACTTGCGTGTTTGCTTGGGTGCTGTCATGGGATAGAGGTTTTGGTAGTGTTTCTACGAACATCAGATGTTCAAGGAGGCATAATATGAACTGTGAGAAAACCAGTAGTGTAATAACCCGTATTTCCTTAGCTTAAGATTAACACTAGGTTCATGAGTTATCCAACATAAAAATTTTGAAATGCTCATTATTTTTCATTTTAGATCCTGCCATTACATAGGAAATTCAATTATCTTTCGAACGATATAAAATTTGCCCAAATCTGATAACTGGGTAAGAAGTTATGGCGATTCTAAGTTCCAGTTCTTAAACACCGTCATTTTGATCACTAGCGCGTCATGATGCCAGTCTAAATGACAATTGTCAATTTACAGTGTGACTCCTCAATCTCACCGCATCATAGAGGGCTTCCAATTCCCAATTGTCCAAATTCGGTAAGATACTGCAATTTTGGCGCATCGCATCAAGGACCCAATTCACATTTGTCAATTTCCAGTAAAACAACTCAATTATACCATGTTACACCAAGATTCCAGGTCTCATCAAAGGTGGAAACACGATACCACCGCATTGGACCACCATGCATTTTCCCAGTTGGCAATTTCTAGAGACAGCGCGGTAGCGCTACGTCACACCAAGGGTAAAAATTAAGACATTTTAGTTAATTCTGAGATTTAATTTCCAAGGGATTTTAGGTCTTTTTCCCTCATTCCAGTCAGTCCAAGAATTTACATTATGTATTCACGTAGAAAGATACTAATCTTCATCAGAGAAGGTGGCTTGAGTTGTTAAAAGATTATGATATGAGTCTGTTGTATTATCCGAGAATGGACAATGTAGTGGAAGATTCCCTTAGTAGATTATCTATGGGTAGTGTTGCTCATGTTGAGGAAGATAAGAAGTTAGTACGTGATTTTCATTATCTTGCTAGATCAGGTATTCAGTTGATTAATTCAGTTGAAGGTAGTATATGGGTTCAGAATGGTTCAAAATCTTCATTGGTTGCCAAAGTAAAAGTAAAACAAGATAGGGTTCCTAGTTTGGAGAAGTTGAAGGAGGGGTTGGAGATCAGAAGGTATAGGTTTTATCCCAAGGAGGAGATAGTATGCTTCGCTATCAGGGTAGGTTATGTGTTCCGTATGTAATTGGTTTGATATAGTAAATTTTAGCAGAAGTGAATGGTGCACGATATAATATTCACCCAGGAGCCACTAAGATGTACTGTGATTTTTGGGAAATCTATTGGTGGAATGGTATGAAGAAAAGTATTATAGAGTTTGTATCTAAGTGCTCAAATTGTCAGTAGGTTAAAGTTGAGCAACAAAGGCCTAGTTGTATGCTTCAGGAGCTTGGCATCCCCACTTGAAAGTGGGAGGTGGTGAATATGGATTATATGACAGGATTGCCCAGTACACATTCTCAGCATGACTTAATTTGGGTCATTATAGATAAAATGGACAAGTCCTCATATATTTTGCCAATTCATACATCGTACTCAGCTGAGTATAATGCCAAACTTTATCTTAGGGAGTTGGTGAATTTTCATGGTGTTTGGTTTATTATTTCAGACAGAGGTACTCCATTCACCTCTCACTTTTGGAAGGATTTTTAGAAGGGTCTTGGTACCCAAGTTTATCTCATTATAACTTTTCATCCTTAGACATATAGTCAAGTAGACATAACCATTTAGAATTTAGAGCACATGTTGAAGGCGTGTGTTATTAACTTTAAAGGTAGTTAGGATAACCACTTACCTTTGATTGAGTTTGCCAGTAATAATAGTTATCACTCCAGTATTCAAATGGCTCCATTTGAGGCTTTCAATGAAAGGAGATGTAGATCTCTGATTGGTTGGTTAATAGTAGGTGAAGCTACTTTAATTGGGCCAGAGTCAGTGTTTGAGGCGATGGAGAAGGTTCAGTTGATTTGGGAAAGGCTGAAGATAGAACAAAGCCGTTAGAAATCCTATGCAGATATGTGGAGAACAGATTTTGGGTTTGAGGTTAGTGATATAGTCTTATTGAAGATTTTTCCTATGAAGGGAGTGAAGAGGTTTAGCAAAAAAAGAGAAAATCAGTCCTTGCTTTGTTGGTCATATAAAATCTTGCATAATTTTAAGAAGGTAGCTTATGAACTTGAGTTGCCTGCAAACTTGGCATCAGTACATCCGACGTTCCATGTTTCCTTGTTAAAGAAATGCATCGATGATTCAATTGTTTATGTTCCTTTAGAAATTATGGATGTTCAGGATAGCCTTTCCTATAAAAAAAGTCCTAGTTGAGATCCTTGATCTTCAAATTTGTAGGCTAAGGAATAAAAAGGTTCCCTGGTTAATGTTCTTTGGCAGAATTAGTCTGTTGAGGTAGCTACTTGGGAAGTAGAAGCAGATAAACGAACCAAGTACCCTCATCTTTTCTCCGCAAACTCAAATTCAGCTTTTCCGTTCTCAGTTTCAGCTATGTAACAATTCTTATGTCATTGCATGCATACACGAAATAAGTTTAGTTCATGTGTCATGCTTCAGATTCAATTATGTAATAATGTTCCAAGTCATGCATGTTCAGTATATGACCTTAATTGCCTTAGTATTCTTAGTCTAACCAGTTTTATTTGAGGACGAATGTTCCTAAAGGGATATATTGTAATACCCCATAATATTCTAAGCTCCATTCAAATCTTAGTTGTGTACTTAAGGGGTCCAAGGATTGACAATTTCACTAAGTGTTAAGGACTTAGACATTTTCAAGACCCCTAAACTTTTAGATTTTTTTTGGTATTCCTGAGCCCAAAATGTTGGTTTTCGAGTTGGTTCATTTTTATGGAGGTTAAAAGTATGTCTTGAGAGAGTTTGGGGACTTTCGGATGAGGTTTGGGACTTGTTTGTATGGCTGAAATAGTGAGACAACACAATAAGTCCGCGATACGTTGGTATATACCATGGTGAGGAGGTCCGCGATGCGTTGGTTTCTCCCCGGAATAAGCAGTGTGGCGCATTGCTTTCTCCCGCTAAGAGATAGGCACGGCGTGTGGCTCTGTCCCACACAGTTATATAGTATAAGGGCTCAAGGGTCATTTGAATCATTTGTCTCAACCCAATTCGTCCTTAACATGATTTGGGACTACAACAAGGGCATTATTTGCCCCTTTTACTCCAAATTTCTTTCAAGAAACCCTCCTCGTTTCCCAAGAAGAAAATCGAATCTCTTTCTTAAGAAATCAAGAGTTCAAGATTCTAAGTTCAAGAAAACCTTAAGAAATCCTCAATAAAATAACTATTATGGTATGTGGGTATATTCATCAATGGGCCCCTTTCACCAATTGAGCCCAAAAACCTTCATTTTAATTCAATTGTAGAGTTTTTCCTGTACTATGGAGTTTCATATGTTCAATATGGGTTAAATTCATTTATTCTTTGTTAATTTTAAATTAATTCATGCCTATGTATGACCCCATGAAAAGTTAGTTTGCTTCATGCTTTAAATTTCAGTTTCCCATGCAATATTCAATTGAATTTCATGTTAAATTCCTAAATTTATGAATTTAGCCATGTAATCATGTTGTTTTCCTCATGCTTAACACATTCCCATGTTCAAGTTCATGATTCACACATGCTTGATGAAATGCCTATGTTTTGGGTTTTTGAACTATGATCCATACTATAGTTTTAAAGCTTTGCTATCATATTTTTTTATCATTCAGTGTTGGTGTCTTAGGAACACCTGATACCTACTTTGTTTACATAATTTTAGATTTTCAATGTAATGATTTCATTAAATCATGGATACTTTTTTTTAATCCGTAGATATAATCATGATGAGCTCTATCATAAATAATGTTCAGTTAAACTTAGTCCAGTTCAGTACCAGTGTCAGTTTAGTAGAAAGTATGATTTAACACCGAGTAAATGCAGGTATGGCGGCTCCCTCGTCAGTTTAGGAATAGTCATTAGTAGTAGTTCCTAAGTTCTAGAACTATGTAGCAAGCATAAGATATGAGGGGTCATCCATTATCTTAGGCTTGACTTCCTCTCAGGGACCACCTGTCAGTTTAGGCTTGACACTGTGGCCCTTCGAGATAACAAATTAGTGGATCCACACAACCAATGTTGGTACCCGTGGCACGATACTGACACCCTTCCAACTAAGTTACAGGTTGGACCCCGATTCGATTAGATTGAAACATGTCATTTATATGATTCCTTCCACAGTTTCAGTTATTATGTCAGTGTTTCACCGCTCAGGTTTACTTGACCAAGTGTACAAATTTATCAGTAATTCAGTTATATAGATTTCAGTCTTTCAGATTTTAGATATCTCAATAACATGCCTATGCTTGGGCTTGCATTCTCAGATATCAAATGTTTATGAATTCATGCTCAGTTATCTTATGCATTTCATTTAGTCCTTATCTCACATACCAATATATTAAAAGTAGTGACCGCATATTTTTCTGTGTGCTATGTTGTTTTATAACATTGGTTTGGACGCTCAGTTTCCCGACCATTCTTAGACAGCTCAGCGTTACTCAACAACAGTAGTGGTGAGTCCTCATCCATCGAGGATATGTTGTTTCTTTTTAGTTATTTCAGTATTCCCTTATGATCAGTCAACAAGAGTTAGTTTGGGTTTTGTTTCATCTATTTCTCATGATGTTTAAAGGCTTTCAGACAATCGAATAGTCAGACAATCAGTCAGCAAATATTTTTTTAGTTTTTAGTATAATCAGTTGATACAGACATTTCAAAATTTTCATTTACATATATTCATTATCATATTATTCAGTATTTTATTATCTTATCTTCCTCATATGCTATTTCAGTGTCATTTTATTCAGTGCTTGATAACGCTCAACTCACTCCTGTATTGGAGGGGTGAGACAGTCATTATCAATAACCCAACTAGTGTTAGGGTCGAATCCATAGGGAGCGAATAACAAATTTAAAGTCCTATGGGTGCTCTAATTACTAAAAGGTTACTCGGAATGATAATAAACACGACATGTAAAATAAAATGGGGCGATTTAATTTGGGATAGGTTTATAACAATTTTTGACTAACAATGCATGAATGTAATACTTTTGATTTAAAATCAAGATTTGAAGTGTTCTTGGAATTATGTCTACCTAAAGGTAAAGCATGTGGATAGATGATGGTTTAGCATGAAACTTAGTTGTTCACTAAAGGATAGTCTAGGTCGAACGTCATTGTGGTTAATCTTTCAATAAAACCATAACAATTTAACCTATTGGATCTTTCGAGAACATAAAAGGTGTGCAAATTGTAATAACCTAAAACTCCAATCAAACATCCTTATTTCTAGGATGATGCTCTTGTCATGATTTACACTCCAAATACACTTATTTCAATGTTTGCAAAAGGTTGTAAACCATAGGCTCAATTGTACACCATTTCTTTGTCCCTCATAACTCTCTTTCAAAGATGTTATGGATTACCTCAAGTTCACCTTCATCCCACTTTAAAGAATGATGAAGGGTTTTTTGTCACAACCCGAACCGAGGCCTCGGCCGTAATGAGCATCCCGAACCTCAAAAGCTCAAACACCCCTTTCTAACTGGAAATCATACACACCATTCCTATATAATAAGGAAAAAGTGGAAAAATAAATAGATGGAATCGTGGTCATGTTTTGAGTACAATTTAAAAATATGGAATTTAGAATATACACATTCGAAACCACATGAGAGCTAGTCCATGAAATCTCGAACAATATAAAAATCAACATCCTGTCTAAACTGTGAAAAAGACCCCAGTCAGACCATGAAACAAAGAAAAGAAGTACTGTCCAAAATCTAGGGTCGTACGAAATAAGGAAGGCTCACCAATTGCAAACTTCAGACAACCAATCTACTATTTAGCGGGACCCTGGGACTGTGCCTCAAATTATTAAATATAAGGGGTCAATAGAGATATACTGATACAAAGAGCAATTCAAAATAACATACTTTTGTATATAACATAAGTGAGAAAATTTCATAAAGTGTTATGCATGGAGTAATTAAAAACACATGGGAAATCTTAATTGATTCTTAAAGTAATTCTATAAATGCAATTTCCTTTATTGGTTTTACTTTTGATCTAGGTGGTACACCCTACATATCTGAAAGTATCCCATGGGCTATATGGGATCTACCCTTAACTCGGTGGCCAAGACCCCAACCTATGTTTGGCGCAAGGGTTGAAGTATCTGAATCAGATACGCTATAGGGCACTAGGCCAGCGTATAATCCTTCATTGGGGATATAATAAACCCATATCAACAAAAAATAGTTCTTGTCAATGAATCATACGACTCATGCCTACTTCAGGTAACAACCTAACTCTCTTAGCGCCTATTTTTAACCTGTTCTAAACATGCATTCTTCTGAGTTCAAAATCTGAAATCTGACATGAAATATGTATTCTGTTCTGAGATTTTCATGGCCTTATCTGTTATGGTATCATCATACCAAGACTTGGAAGTCGTATCTCTAAGCCATACATTATCACATTAGAGTCTTCTCTTCCAAAACATTGTTTTCAGACCACCCAACTAGTCAAACAGTATAAGAGGATGCGTATAGTGGAATTCATGAAAACATAGGCAAAGATCCTCAATTCAATTCACAAACAAATAGTGGTCGAGTATCTTGTAACAACAAATGAAATCTCTTTAACTCATCACTTTCATTTATCTAATTAAGAAAAGATACACTCTCTTTAAGTCATCACCAAAACCAAGTCAACAAACAATAGTAAAGACATTTAGATCATGTTTCTCAATATACAATCGGATAATACATAACAAGAGATGGAGTATAAATCTTCATGCTCTTAATTAAATTTTCAAAACTCAAACCACATGTATACATATATATGAAAAAAATCAAATTTAAGGGGTGAGGTCTCAAGACCAAAACATTATCATCAAACAAAGTTTACAATGCATATTTGTTATTGTAATTTTAAACCCTTCAAAAATATATGATTCCATAACTTAAAACCATACTCAACGTTTTTTAATAAGCCCATGTAGTTTAGGAAAACCACACGTACCTTAGATTACTTAGAATGGAGAATGGAACCCAACTCTTGACTTGTCTCTTGAAAATTCTAGAACTTAAGAGGTGAATTCTTGGTCTTTAGGAGGGGAGTTAGGGTTCGTTTCTTGATAAATTTGACTGGATATGGGCATAATATGCCCTAAAACATTTTGATTTTGTGTTATAGCTGAGATATGACGAGGGAAAGACTAAAATACCCTCCCAAACTCAAAATTTATTAATACAAACTGGGCAGCGAAAGTGTACCCGATGTGCCACATCGGTCCGTCCAACGTGATAAGCAACGCAATGCGTCGATCCTTCTGACATGGTACCCGACGCGACGCGGCTATATCACGTTAACGTTCTCTTTTCAAATTCAAAAATGGATCAAACGTCGTCCAAAAAATCTAAAACATCCCCAAGACACCCCCTTTACACCCCTAAACATGAATCAACTTAAAAATCCGCATCTCGAGGTAGGGAAGATCGAATTAGAAATCATAAAAGTTTAGAAGAATAAAATATGGCTAAGTCCTTTTGACACTTAGAAATTTTTTAGACAGTTATCTCTTTAACCATGCTACTAAGTGAGGTACTAATTTAAGAATGCTACGGGGTGTTACATTATCCCCCTTTGGGATCATTACTCCCTGAATGATGTCCTGAAACAAGACAAGCACGATTTAAAGCACACTAAGGAAAAGATAAAGAGTGTAGTATATGATTTGTACCTTCTAGGTCATCATCCATAGTCTCAAAGAGGGTTGGGTATCTAATTCGCAAGTCATCTTTTGACTCCTAAGTAGCTTCCTCAGCTTTTTGATTCTTCCACAACACCTTAGCCAAAACTATTTCCTTACTCCTTTGCTTCCAAACTTGGTGATTCAAGATGACAATAGGTTATTTTTCATATGACAAGGAGACATTAACGTTAATCTCATATATAGGCAATACTAGGGAAATAATCTCCAATGAACTTCCTTAACATGGACATATGGAATACTAAATGCACAGAAGCAAACTCGTAGGCAAGTCTAATTCATAGGTAACCCCGCCTATCCTCCTTATAATTAGATACGGTCCTATATAACAAGTACTGAGCTTTCCTTTCTTCTCAAACCCCATGACTCCTTTCATAAGAGAGACCTTTAGGAATACCCAATCAACAACTTTGAATGCTAAATCTGTCATTCTAACATTGACATAAGACTTCTGACGACTCTGAGCAGTCATAAGTTGCTCCCTAATGATCTTCACCTTTTCCATCACTTGATGAACATGGTCAGGTCCAAATAACCGAGCTTCAACCACTTCATACCATCCAATTGGTGACCTACATCTCCTTCCATAAAGCACCTTAAAAGGATCCATTTGAATAATGGAATGGTAGCTATTGTTGTAGGTTAATTCTACCAATGGTAAATGATCCACCCAACTACCTTTGAAGTCAATCACATAGGCCCTCAACATATCCTCAAGGGTTTGAATGGTGCATTCGTCTTTCCCATCAGTCTGAGGGTAGAAGGTAGTACTCAGATTACTTGGGGTACCTAAACCCCTTCGAAAAGACTACCAAAACTATAAAGAGAATTGCATACCTCAATCAGATATAATAGACATTGGTCCCTATGCAAGTAAACTATTTCCTCAATATATAGCTTGGCATAACAATCTCCCGAATAGTTAGTCCTCAAAGGCAGAAAGTGAGTAGACTTGGTCATTCGATCTACGATCACCCAAATGGAGTCATATAGGTTTTGGGACCTCGGAAGCCCCGTGATGAAATCCATATTGATCATCTCCCATTTTCACATTGGCAAGACTATCTCTTGGGAAGTACCACCTGGTCTCAAATGTTTCACTTTGACTTGTTGACAATTCAAACACTTAGACACAGAGTTAGCAACATCTCTTTTCATATTGTTCCACCAGTAAATAGCCTTAAGGTCATGATGCATTTTAGTAGAGCCTAGGTGAAAAACATACCTTGAAGTGTGAGCTTCATCGAGAATTCTTTCTCATAACCTATCTATATCCGTCACACAAAGCCTACCTTGATACCTTAAAATCCCACCACCACTAATTTCAAATGCGAGCACCATCTGTTAACCCATATCATTCTTAATCTGCAAAAAGATAGGTTCTTTGGCTTGCTTTTCCTTAACTTTAGCACATAGGGAGGATTTAACTATCTCATGAACAACTACTCCTCCATCTTCGGAATCCAGAAGTTGGGCCCCTAGATTTGCAAGCCGGTGAATATCTTTCACCATCTCCCTTTTTCCTTTCTCTGCATAAGAAAGAATGCTTATTAACAACCTGCTGAGAGTGTCGGACACCACATTCGCCTTGCTTAGAGGATTGTACAGGCTCATGTCATAATCCTTCAACAATTCCAACCACTGCCTTTGCCTAAGATTAAATTCTTTATGCGTTAAAACATACTGCAAACTTTTGTGATCAGTAAATATATTTACTTGCACCCCATAAAGATAATGTCACCATATTTAAGTGCAAACACTACAACTACTAACTCTAAGTCATGAGTGGGGTAATTCTTTTTTAGCACCTTTAGTTTCCTAGATGCATAAACCACCACTTTACCATGTTGCATAAGCACACACCCAAGTCCCAACCAAAATGTATCAAGTACATAACAAAACCTTCTGTACCATCAGGAAGAGTCAGAACTGGCGCATTAGTCAACTTATATTTCATCTTCTCAAAACTTTCACATGAGTCGGACCACAAAAATTACACCTTCTTCAAAGACAATTTGGTAAGCGGAGCAACTATGGAGGAATAACTCTCTACAAATCTTCTGTAATACCCTGCCAAACCCAAGAAGATCCGGATATCGGTTGTAGTCATAGGTCTGGGCCATTTTCTCACTACCTTAACCTTTTAGGGATCAACCTTAATTCCCTCGCTAGAAATAATATGCCCCAGGTAAGCAATAGCACTAAGCCGGAATTCACACTTGGAAAATTTTGCATATAACTCATGATCTTTAAGGGTCAGAAGGATAGTTCAAAGGTGACTAGCATAATCTTCCTCATTCTTAGGGTAAGCTAAGATGTCGTCAATGAAAACTATGATGAACAGGTCCAAAAACTGATGGAACACCCTATTCATTAGGTCCATGAATGCAGTGGGGGAATTAGTCAATAAAAAGGACATGACTAAAAATTCATAATGACTATATCGGGTTCGTAAAGATGTTTTGGGAATATCAGCCTCCCTAAACTTCAACTGATGATACCCCGAATAGAGGTCTATCTTGGAGATATTTGGCACCTTGAAACTGGTCAAACAGATCATCAAATCTAGGAAGAGGGTATTTCAGTTTACCAGTGACCTTATTCAACTGACGGTAGTCTATACACATATAAAGAGAGCCATCTTTCTTATGCACGAAGAGCCCTGGTGCTCCCCAATGAGAGACACTAGGGAGAATAAATTCCTTATCAAGAAGTTATTTTAGTTGTTCTTTCCACTCTTTCAATTTTCAAGACCCATTCTGTAAGGCGGGATAGAAATAGGATAAGTTTCTAGAAACAAGTCAATGCCAAAATCTCTCTCCCTATTAGGTGGTATCCCGGGGAGTTTATCAGGAAAGACTTTTAGATAATCATTAATTACAGGGACAACTAGAGACAAGCACTTTCAGTATTAGAATCTTTTACCTAAATTAGATAATACAAACAACCCTTAGATATAAGTTTGCAGGCTCTGAGATAAGAGATGAATTTCCCTTTAGGTGCTAAAGAATACCCCTCCCACTCTATAACTTGTTTATTTGGAAAGGAGAAAGTGACTTTTTAGGTTCTACAGTCCAATGTGGCATAACACGAGTGGAGCCAATCCATCCCTAAAATAGCATCAAAGTTAATCATATCAAGATCTATAAGTTCTACCACGGTATCCCGATTACAAACAGACACAATACAGTCTCTATATACCCTTCTAGCCATAATAGAGTCACCAACATAGATGGAAATAGAGGAAGGTTCTAAAATAACTTCAAGCTCAAACCCAAAACTGACTGCCACATACGCGTTCACATAAGACAAAGTAGGCCTGGGATCAAGTAACATATGTACATCACGGGAGAAAATTTGTAATGTACCCATGACTATATTTGGTGAAGCCTCTACATCCTGGAGATTAGACAAAGCATACAATCAGTTGCGACCACCCCTGGTAGTTGAAGTAGTACCCTTGGGTGATGGTGGTGGGGCAGAGGAATTTTCTTGAGAATTAGCTCCTCCAAAACATCCTCTAGCAGATGGACAATTTCTCTGAATATGATCAGGCTGACCAAAAGAATAGCACACTAACCTGCCAGACTTGCACTTCCCTTGATGATACTTTCCACACGATTCAAAGTGAGGGTATGATCTAGCAGGTTTAGTCACACTCCCTTGCAAATGTGTACCCTGCACTCTCGACCCGCTATTAGTCAAAAAATAAGGATGTCGCTGATCACTTTTGGGCCTGGGCACTGGGGTGCTAGCTGACGACTGAGCATTTCTCTAAAACTTACTTTTAGATCACCCGTTACCCTAATTACCATTTTTGTGCTTACTATTACTCTGGTTTGTAGATTTGTCTCTCTTAGCCTGCGTGCCTTTCTTCCTTGCCTTTGCCACCTTTTTCTTCTTCTCCTCGACCTATTGCATGTGAATGAATAACCTGGAGAAATCCATATCTATATTAAGCATTGACCTTTGAATTTCAACACCAGATCATCCAAGAGACCATATGAAAACTTCCTCATGCGAGCCCTCATGTTACACACCAATACAGGAGCATAGCGAGATAACTGGTTGAACTTCAATATGTACTCCTTGATTATCATTTTCCCTTGCTTCAAGTTCATAAATTCTTTAGCCTTTGAATCCCCTAATTCCTACGGAAAGAAACAGTCCAGGAAATCTTCAACAAACTCACCCCATACCGAAGGCTTAATATCAAAACCCTTCAAATCCTCCAATTCATTATACCACTGATTTGCCGCATCCTTCAGCTGATAAGATTCTAGTTCAACCCCTTCAACCTCATTCATATGCATAACTCTGAAAACTTTCTCCAATTCATCAATGAACCCTTGGGGGGTCTCCTCAACCCTCGTGCCACTAAGCATAAGTGGGTTTATCCTTATGAATTGACAAACCTGGGTAACTTTAGATGAACTAAACATGAAACCCACATCTTTAGACTGACGATCTGAGAGGCCACCAGCTGTGCAATTATATGGATAGACTATCAAAACTCAATATTCAAAATATCCCTCTTAGGAGGATGGGGATGATTAACACCAGTCTGTGATGGACTGGTCAGAACTAGAGGAAATCCTAGAGTAGGAACAAACTCTGGGGTACGAACTTTGTTATGGGTCCGCATCCCATAGTTAGGGCGTGCATCCTTAGATTGGGTATTTTATTCGTTGGATTGACGGAGAGGCATGATAACTTTCTGAAATATAGGAAATAATTGATTAGAGGACATACAAATTCTATAGCACGAACTAAATCATAAAAGAAGAAAGACATTCCTAAATGCCTTGTATCCCCCTACTTATAAGTATAGTGCACTACACACCCATAAATAGGACTCTTCCCAATGTGATTTTGCAAATACCCTGGGACCATAAACTGTGCTCTAATACCAAGTTATTCATAACCCGAATCAAGGTCCCAGCCGTGACGAGCATCCCGAACCATGAAGGCTCGAGTGCCCCTTTCTAACTAGAAATAATACACATCATTTTTTTATAATAAGGAAAATATGAAAAGTAAACAGATGGAATCATGGTCATGTTCTGAGTTCAATTTAACAATACAGAGTTTAGTTTATACATATTCAAAACCACATAAGACCTAGTCCACGAAATCTCTAACAATCTGAAAATTAAAATCCTGTCTAAGCTAGGACAAGGCCCCCAGTCAGACTATGAAACAAAATAAAGTGGTACTGACCAAAATCCAAGGCCTTCCAAAATAAGAGAGGCTTACCAACTGCACACTTTAGATAACCAATCTATTGCTTAGTGGGACCCCGGGACTGTGCCTTAGATCCTAAAATATAGGGGATCAATATAGATGTACTGGTATGCAGAGAAATAAAAAATAATGTACTTTTGTATATAACATAAGTGAAAGAATTTCATAAAGCATTATGCATGAAGTAATTTAAAATACATGGCAATCTCAATTGATTTTTAAATTAATTCTGTAAATACAATTTCCTTTCTTTATTTTACTTCTAAGCTAGGTGGTACACTCTACATATCTGAAAGTATCCCACGGGATATATGGGATCCTCCTTTAACTCGGGGGCCAACCCTCCAACCCAAGTTTGCCGCAAGGGTTGGAGCATCTATATCTGATATGCCATAGGGAACTAGGCCAGCGTATAATCCCTCTTTGGGGACATAATAAACCTGTATCGTTAAAACATAATTCTGGACAAAGAATCATATGACTGATGCCTAATTTGTGTAACTACCTAACTCTCTTAGTGCCCATTTTTAACCTATTCTGAAAATGCATTCTTCTGTGTTCAAAATCTAAAATCTGAAATAAAATTTGTATTTTGTTCTGAGATTTTCATGGCCTTATATGTTATGGTATCATCATACCAAGACTTGCAAGTCATATCTTAGAGTCATACATTATCATGTTACATTATTCTCTTTCAAAATATTATTTTCAGACCACCCAACTAGTCAAATAGTATAAGAGGATGTGTATAGTGAAATTCATGAAAACATAGGCAAAGATCCTCAATTCAATTCACAAACACATCGTGGTCGAGTATCTTGTAACAACCAATGAAATCTCTTTAACTAATCACTTTCATTTATGTAATTATTAAAAAATGCCCTCTTTTCAAGTCATCACCAAAACCAAGTCAACAAACAATAGTAAAGACATTTAGATTATGCTTCTCAATATACTATCGGATAATTCTTTACAAGATAAGGAGTATAAATCTTCATGCTCTCAATTTGATTTTCAAAACTCAAACCACATGTATACATATATATGAAAAAAATCAAATTTAAGGGGGGGCATCAAGACCAAAACATTATCACCAAAAAAAGTTTTACAATGCATATTCATTATTGTAATTTCAATCTCTTCAAAAATATATGATTCCATAACTTAAAACCTTACGCAAAACGTTTCTTTTAATAAGCCCAAGTAGTTTAGAAAAATCCCACGTACCTTATATTACTTAGTATGGAGAATGGAACCCAACTCTTGACTTGTCTCTAGGAAATTCTTGAACTTAAGAGGTGAATTCTTAGTCTTTGGGAGGGGAGTTAGGTTTTGTGTCTTGATAAATTTGAGTGGATATAGGCATAATATTCCCTAAAGACATTTTGATTTCATGTTATGGTTGAGATATGACGAGGGAAACTACTAAAATACCCTTTCGAACCCATAATTTATCAATGTGAACTGCGCACCAAACATTCGCATTGGTCCATCCGACACGATAAGTGATGCGACGTGTCAATCCTGCCGATGCGGTACCAAATGTGATGCATCCATATCGCATTAACGTTCTGTTTCAAAATCCAAACACGCCTTAAATATCATTCGAAAAATCCAAAATTTTCTCGAGACCCCCCCTTTACACCCATGAACAGAAATCAACTTAAAAATCTGCATCTTGAGGTTGGGAAGATCGATTTAGAAATTATAAAAGTTTAGGAGCTTAAAATATGGCTAAGTCCTTTTGACACTTAGAAATTTTTTAGATAGTTAGCTCTTTAAGCAAGCTACTAAGTGAGGTATTAAGTGACGAATGCTACGGGATGTTACATTTTTATAGTATGGGATTTTTACCCATCAAACCTATTTGGAGATTTAGGGTTTTCACCCATAAATTCTAACTCATAAATTCAAGAAATGGTGGAATCCATACTCATTAATTAAGAACCATGCAAAAACAACAACACCCACAAACAATTACATTTTAGTTCAACATAATCCCAAGACTAATTTATTTACCTACTCATAAAGAAGGTAAATAAAGATATACCATGAGGATTATCCAAAGCATTAATTATTCACAAAATATCAAGAAATTAATCCTCCACAATTAGTTACACACTTACCCAATTAGGGTTTCTTGCTTTCAATTAAAAAATATCTATGGGGTAAGAAATACCCAAAAAAGAAGGGTTTTTTGGCTATATATGGTTGGGGATTCTTCTATGTAATTTTATGAAACTACCTTGGGAATATTCCCGCTGAACCGCGATTGTGAAGGCTTGACCGCGATCACAGCAATACAACCGCAGTTATGATCCACATTCTCATTATGCTGACTATCTTGACTGATCATGATCGCGGCCTGAGGATTGTGGCCATGGTAATTGAGGCTGAACTCTTTAGGTTTCCAGCTGCACTCTGTTACCTTCCATTTGATCACATTTAGAGCTTCAATCCATATCATATCACCATCACAACTCGATACTTGCAAAGTATGGATATTGGTTCATTTAAATCATGTTGATGTCTCATTTTCTAATAGAAAACATGGTAGTGTGCATACATGTTGAGTGCACATGAGTGGTAAAATCAACACTCATCAACACCCCAACTTAAAACCTTGCTTGTCCTCAAGAAAGACCACCCTTTACTATGAAACAATTCTATATGTATACCCTCATTCTATCACCCAATGATAATGATGACTTAAACTTAATTGCTACCACAAAAAGCTCTTTGTGCATGGGCAAAATGGTTTTAACTACACCCATCAATAAATTGGAATGTTTAAAAGATGTATTCGACTTTGGAGAGCAACCATGTAACAACCACTAACACTCTAGAAATAACTCACTTGTTGACTACAACCATGTTATACTTCATTTTATCTCATGGAGCGGATGATGGAAAAATCACCCACCTCAACTTATTCACATGCCTCCTTATAAGAAAAAGATTTCACACACCTAGTTACCAATCATGCAACAACAAATTTTAAGGGCAAACATACTCTCTCTCTCTCAAGAAATTCTCCCTATTAATAAGTACCATGCCATAGGCTTGCCCCTAATTTCAATCACCACTACAATGACCACTCTTGATTGGGAATCACAAAAAACTTTTTGAGATTTTAATATAGGTTTAGGGAAGGGTAGGATATCAACTTAGGAAAATATGGCTAAACCCTCCTTGAACTTCTACATCATACTCTCTTCACTTTTTGCAATTGGGACACCTTTTTTTTCTTTTACTATTTTGCCTATTTTTGCCTTTTATTGGTTTTCCCTCTTTTTTCTTTTTTTTGAGCATAGATAATGCCTTTATTTCCTTTGTGGGATCTTTTCTTTCTTCAAATCAAAATGTTTTATCAACTTTAAGCTCGTAGGAACCTTTTTATGAATTCATGGCCTCAAATACATCTCTTTCAATTTCTACCACCCCCAACTTAGGCTTTTAGCCCCAACTTGTATTCCTAAGTTCAAGATGGGTAGGGTTCAAAAGAGTACAAATAGAAGAGTCACAAATTGTAATGTGTTTGCCAAAGAAAAGTCTAAAGGATCGGAAAGGGTGTCTAGGGGTAACGTCTATGTATTGGTAGGATTTTTAGCCTAAAGTGGGCTTCCAATTTCACAAGATGGCCTATGATCATTTTATTAACAAAGCACAATCAAGATTTAGCTTTGAAAAACTAATGGGGTAAGTTCTATATGGTACAAGTACACATGAGATATAGACAAATAAGCTCATAAACATGGCATGCGAATCTCGTTAAAGGGGTTCAATTATTCCTCCGGCTCGAGATAGAGATAGAGTATTCACTATTCTTATGATGTTAATTTTTGGAGTCATAGAATGAGGAAAAGTTTTATTACAAGGTTGCTCACATCCATGCCCTCGAATTTTGAAAAAAAAAATTGGATGGAGGGGGTTGTTTGTTTTGCATCCGCATAATGTTTAATTTGCTAATCATGGAAACAACCCAAGTTATTGTCTCACATTGTAGCTATAATACGGGAGGGCTACCCATATGGCTACTCATACTTCCCCAATAGGCATGAATGTGATCCCAATTCATTAATGTCACAGGTACTCAAACATCCCCTGTATTTATGACCCTGATGCCATGGGTAATTAGACCTCCCCTGCACCCATGTATAAAAACCCAACCACGATTCTTTCCCCTTAAGAATATCGTCACTGAATCTATCATAGGGAAAAGCTCGTTGATTAAAACTAAAATAAAGTAACAAACCAAGAACAAAGTAACTAATCCATGCAAATGTGGGCACCATCAGAGTGACAAAATATTACAACCCAAATAAAAATATGAATCATTCAAAAGATTATAAAAGTATGCAAAAACATCCATAATACAAGCTCAAATCAAAATAATAAGGATACATCTCCAACTGAAATGGTAGCAGTGTCCCCACTGCATAAATAATCAAGGGTAAAAGAGTTAAGGGTGCTCCCTGAAACTACATCAAGGACTACTACTACTGTCAATTCTGCATGATCATTATTCTCTTCAAATTCAGACCATTTCTTTATGCAAAAGCTTGAATGGGAGTATAAGGAAAATAAAGGGGAAATTCAGTGATTTAAATGGCTGAAGTGACTGCGACCGTGGTTAAGTGACTGAGATTTCGGACACATGAAGGACCGCAATCGCGCCTATGGACTGCGATCTCGGTAACTATGATAATATATTCTCCCTTGTTTTTCTCTATTTAGCTCTTTACTCAATTTACACAGATTTCACCTACGTTTAATTTTCTATGCAAATTTTTTCACACTTCCCCCTTTTCAATCTTATACAATACCCTCCTTAGTGTTACAAATGCATGAGTTATTCATATGCAAAAATTAATATCTATGCTATAACAAAAAAGGATACGAGCCACTTTTGTGGAATTTGTGGGTTGCCTCCCATATAGTGCCTTATTTATCATCGTGGCATGATTTATTACTTCTTCAATTCTTAATTGGGGTCCTCAAGTCCCCTCATATTAACCTCTTAAGTATCAATAAGATTTGTGGCAAATTCTTTTGTTATTTTCTTATCCTCTACTTCTTGACTTTGAGGTAACTCCTCCATTGGCTGAGTTTTAGGCATCTTTTAAACCAAGTCCTCTTCCAAAAGCTCTTCCATTGACTTCTGACTACTAGTAAATATTGCTAAGACTTGAGAAGTATTATCAGGGTTGGTAATTTTGTCACTAGGGATATCACCTCTAGGTCTAGCATTTAATCATGTGAAGATTTTCTTAATTTGGGTCTCCAATTTCTTGATAGAGGCTGATAAGAGTGTAAAGAGTACAAGAAGGACAATATCTTTCAATGGAGAGCCAAGCTTGGGTTGCCAAGTGATGATACAATTATCAAATGCTCAAGACCTTTCACAAGGAGCCAAGCCAAATAGCTACAACATCTATAAGCTATGTTTTTTAAGATGGAGGCTTGTGAGAGTATTGTTCATTCATCCAAGGGAGTGTACTTTATAAAATGTGAATATGGACCTTGAATATACTACAAGACAACCTTGGATACACTACAAAGGCGCATCAAATTAGGGGTATTATGGTCTTTTGAGAATCCTCTATTTATACTTTGAAAGAGCACCCTTCATTAATGGTATTTTTGTCTCTGTGTGTAATAACTATAAATAGACAATTAGGCCTTTACTTTCATGAGTTTTGATGAATATTTGAAAGAAAACTCCTATTGTGAGAGAGTGTTTTTAGAGTATGTCTTGGAAAATCCATTGTAGTGTAGGACTTGGAAAGGTCATTGAAACTAGGGTTAGCTTGAGTGTGGATTCACTTGAGTTGACATTTTGGCTAAGAAAGGAGGGTGCTTGAGGAGCTTGAATACCTTTGTGTCCACTTAAGAGTGTGGTGTTACATTCATTGGTAGTGTGTGTCTTGATGTTTGATACACACCTTGGTTTTATCCATTGGTGAAGGTTTATGTCTCACTTTTATCCTTTTATTTTTATGAAATTCTATCTTGTTTCTTGTTCAATATGAGTGTTGTTTTCTTGAATCAGTGTAGTGTCTTCTTCATCTCCTTTCTTTAGTTGCTTATTTTTATGTTTTAGGGTTAGATTTCATATTATTTGGTATGATAGCCATGTTTTAGGGTTGTCACTACAACTTTAAGTCTTGGTTTGTTGTTATCTTAAGTAAATCTTCACTAAAAAAGTGTCTAGAGTAAAAAAAATAACAAAAAAGGTTGAATCATGTGTTGTTAGTAGTAGATCAAAAAGTTAAAACCTAGATCTACTAATTTTTTCTCTTTTTGAAAGTTTCTAGTGCTAGATCTTTGCTCCCTAGCACTATAAGAGTCTAGATTTAAGCTTTGAGCAAGTTCCGGTTGATTTTGAGCATTTCCACCATTGTTGAGTAGTATTTGAAGATTTTTGAGGTGGGATCTCGTGTTGCCTATAGTGGTTGTAACATTTTTGTAGTGATTTTGTGTTGATTGTTCTTGGCTTAGCAAAGGGAACCTAGATATAAAGAAAATTTAAATTTAGGGTTCATTTGCCTTATGGTCAAACTTTGGTCAATTCTTGAATATTTATGTTGTTCTTCTTCACCTTCATAGATTGTTGAAGAAGAGTAATCAAAAGTTCTTGTTTGATCCACCAAAATAAAGAAAGAGAGTGGAAAGATTGTTTGTACTAATAAAATTCCCTAGCATATTCTATGTCTTTCAAAACAAGAGGGAACAAAGGGAATATCAAAGTAAAATTGAAAGTACAAAGGAAGGGGGGGGGGGGAATTCAATTCAAACCCATTTGAATTTGAAAAAGGGCTCCAATCCTTGTATTTTTCCCTCAATTTCGTTCATACTCCCTTCCTTAGTTGATATTTGGCCGAAATACCACAATTGAAAAGTTTAAAAAATTTGCAAAGTGTCGTCTAATCACATAGTGCCACATCATCACTTTTCTGAACAACCAAATTAAGCTCTAATTTAGATTTCCTAGTTTCAGTTTGTTGTTTCTAGTTTCTTTTGTGTTGATTCTATCACTAATTGGCAAACTAGTAACTACCTACGAGGTTGTGAATTAATCTAGGGTCCTTTTATTTCGTGTTAGAGTTCTTTGTGTGCTTTTCTTATTTTGTCATTCGTAGTATATTGTTGGTTCAAGTCCGTAAGCAATTTTCTTTGAGTCATCTTAAACAAAAATCTATTCCAGGCAAAAGTAGACTGAACCCTTAATCACTCACGAAGTACAATCCAAATTTTCAACACTTGTGAAACTAAGTGTGAGGTATGGACCGAGAGTGAGATTTTCTAAGGTTATTTGAACTAACTTATTTGTTTGTTTTGTAGGTTTGTTCATTACTATTTTTAGGTACCTTAGATATGGAAACCGAAAGTTCAACTTCCCAAACCTTGGGAAATGATATTGATAGTGCTATCTTGGCTCGGATTGAGTTTCTTAACCTTGACTTGAGAAATGAGATCAAAATGGTGAGAACGGATGTTAGTAGGATAAAAGATGGTGTATAGCATCAATGAAGGGTGATATAATTAGAATGAATGTGGGTTTTTATAGACTATGTCAACCAAAACCTCCGAAAAATCCAATGCCACAAATCCAAATCTAATGCCTCCTCTCCAAGCTCCATTAAACTAAAATCACCCCATCCAAGTAGAAGAAGAGGGAGAGTAAGAATCCAAAGAGAATAAGGTCGGGCCTCAATATGGAGAGAAAATTAATGGTGAGGTACAAGAAGAATGTGAATAATAAAGGGAAACGGAAAGGAAAGCCATGGGTAGTGAAGTTGGAAAAGGAAAAAAAGAACCTGATTATGGGTCTTGCCCACAAAAGACCCCTGTTATTCACTAACCCAAATGCTAGCATTTTTCCTAGAATTGATTCTTCTATGTGCAGGTTCAAGGTCATATATTTTCAATGGAGAATCCAAAGAAATCCCCTCCCAAAAACATGATTGATACTAGTGGAGTCCTTGGCCGAAAGTTCCAATCTTGACACAAGTGATGAAAAAATGAATCCAAGGGGAAATCTTGAAATATTCCATTGTGATGTGGATCATGAAGGCATCCATTATGCAAAACAAAGTGAATAACACAATTTCTATGATCTACAAGGTAACAATACTATCTTCTACACTCCTAGAAACTTGAATTATTGTGATATGGCGAGTAGTGGCCAAATTGATGTAGTTTCGGGTTTACTTAGTGTAGAAGTACATGAATCTTTCCTTGGAAGTACTAATGATGAGTATGGTTATCAACTTGGTATTAGTTATAGCTCTTTACTTGATCATGTGAATGGTGTGATTAAAAATCATTAAGTTAGTGTTGATGTCTATAGTGTTGATCATAAGAACGGATATGATCCTTTAAACTTGTGTGATGAAAGAAATTATATTAGCTTGTTCATAGTGATCATGTGTATGGCAAAGTTGTGAGTAATGTCTTGGGTGATTGTGAGTTTGATCCTCTAGTAAAATAGATGAGTAGGCTAAGCTTATGCCCTTGGCTACATCATCTATTTGATACTGGTGCACTAGTGGGGTGGGGAAGGGATTGTCTCAGCTTGTGCTCATTATCCTTGATATTTTCCTTATCCATATCCTTTGTAATGATCATATTAAGTGTTTCATGGTCAAAATAAAGGATTGATAGTTGCATTTTAAAAGTGTACCCCCTTGGCGTATGTCTTCACATTTGATTCCTTCTTATACTACCTCTTTACCTATGATATCCATGTTAATTTTGAATTTGTATTAGTTGGAGGTAGGAAGTTTGGTGGCTGGTTTCCTTGTTTGAATGATAATGATATGTGGGTGTGGTCGACCTTAAGACCAATAGTGGCTCCATATTTGATACGATCCTTTGTAGAGGCAATGAAACAATTGAATCATATGGTTCCTAAGATAAAGGTAGTCTTACCTTTTGGGTGTAGTGAAGCCATTAAGACCATTGTAGTTTCCTTATCTCTTGATACTTATCATAGCCACTTCCTTTGTTCCATTTATGCTAAGCTTTTCATGTCATACACAAAGTACCCAGGGATATATTTCAAGTGTGAACAACCTTGGCTTGATGATATTTGTGGTACTAATGCAAACCCTCATACACAAAGTACCCAGGGACATTTTATTTTGCAAGGTGTTAATTTGAGGTCAAATACCTTTTAAGATGGATAGGATGATATGAGTGGAAAGAGTACGAGGATAAGATATTTCAATGGATATCCAAGATCACATTACCAAGTGATGATATGAGTATCAAATGCTTAAGGCCTTTCACAAGGAACCAAGCCAAGCTACAACGTCTACAAGTTATATTTATGAAGATGGAGTCCTATGAGAGTATTGTACATTCATCCAAAGGAGTTTACTTGCTAAAATGTGAAGAGGGACCTTGAATATACTCCAAGAAAGCCTTGGATACACTCCAAAGGTGCCTCAACTTGGGGGTATTAAGGTCTTTTGAGACTTCTCATTTACACTCCAAAGGAGCACCCTTCATTAAGGGTATTTTTGCTTTTGGGTGTAATAACTATAAATAGACAATTAAGCCTTTACTTTTATGAGTTTTGATGAATATTTGAAATATAACTTCTTTTGTGAGAGAGTGTTTTTAGACTAGGGCTTGGAAAAGCCATTGCAGTGTAGGACTTGGAAAAGTCATTGCAACTAGGGTTAGCTTGAATGTGGATTCACTTGAGTTGACATTTTGGCTAAGAAAGGTGGGTGCTTGAGGAGTTTGTATCCCTTTGTGTCCACATAAGAGTGTGGTGTTACCTTCATTTGTTGGGTGTCTCTTGGTGTTTGATACACACCTTTGTGCTATCCATTGGTGAAGGTTTATGTCTCTCTACTATCTTGATATTTGTATGCAATTCTATCTTGTTTCTTGTTTAATCCGTGTGTTGTTTGCTTGAATCCATGTAGTGTCTTCTTTATCTCCTTTCTCTAGTTGATGATTTTTATGTTTTATGTTTAGATTTTGTGTCAGAGGTGTAGTGAGATACGATTATAGAGAGTTAAGAGAAGTCAAATTTTAATTCACAGACCATTTTATCCGTACCTTCCACTCTATGCAAGATTCTTGCAAGGACATCCTCAGCATTAAATTTTTTAAGACAATAGAACTTGACTCTTTTTTCATAAGCCCAGTCACAGCGAGGCACACAGTGGAAATAATCATGGTCCCAATTTTTTCAAACTCGGCCAGCATCCCGTTTTATCCAACCTTGATTTTCACCTTTTCTTTGATAGGCTAGGTGAGAACCTTCTGAATAGTTTGCAAAATATCATATTTCTTCATCCAATTTTGCAGCTTGCTCATCTTTGTTATAGGATTTTAGAGCTACTACATGTACTATTTTCGCATGTGCACCCATCACATACTTGGTTAGGAGCTCAAGTTGGGTCAAAATCTTTGCCATAGTCTCCTCTTATTACTCATCCGACCTTTTTTGTTCCTTACTAACCGTGGATGTGGAGGGAGGGATATTGGGAACTTTGATATCTCGGGTATTCCATTCCCAATTGAATTCAATTATTGCTCTCAACAATTTTGTTTCCACTTGGAAGTGAAAGTTCAATAAAGAACCTTCCACCGTGTTGTTTACCACGGTTTGCTTCACTTGATCTAGTGACCGATAGAATACTTTGAGAAGTATCTTCCTAGGAATCTAGTGGTTTGATCATTTGGATAAATTTCAAGTAAATCTCTCCTATACTTTATGAAGCGGCTCCCTACTTCTTTGTCTAAAGTTTATGATCTCATCTCTTATGTGACACATCTTGGAGGGACATAAGTATTGATCAAGAAACATCATTGTAAGCTCGTTCCACGAAGTGATTGAACCCATGGTAAGTGAATGCTTGTACCCCTAATCTTTCCTCAATGTTCATGATTACTGTGTTCAATGCTTCTACCCCTAATCTTTCCTCAATAGGTACATCAACTATGATCATGTCATCATTCACCAATCTATCACTTCCAAAACTCTCATATTATCCAGTGGTGGTACTGCCATGCATATATTTAACACAATTTACTCGTTGTTACACTTGAATGTGATCTCTTCCACGTCCATGTCAATCAATACTCTTTTAGTAGATAGGAAGGGTCTACCCAACATAATTGGATAATGGATATCCACTTCACAATCTATAATCATGAAATCTTTCCGATAGATGAATGATGTAACTTTTATCTCCACGTCATGCACAATACCTATTGGCTCCTTTACAGATGAGTCAACCATCAACAACCTTACAGAAGTAGGCTTAATTTCTCCTAATCCTAACACATTATATATTACTAATGGCATAACATTTATTCCATATCCCGAATCATATAGTGCCTGGTTAATCTAATAAGGCCCAATAAAATATGGTATGGTTATTACGCCTGGATCCCCTTTTTTTTCAACTGAAGTTCTGTGAAATCTTTAGCTAAATTCATTGACTATGTTTTGGAGCTCTTCGCCAATCCAATCATTATCAAAATCACTGTCAAATCATAATTAGTATAGCTCATCTTCTCAAACTCTACCTCAGATGTCTCATCAGCATCAATGTCCTTTTTCTTAGGATCGTCGATAGAAGAAAAATAGTGCTTCTCAGGTGAGGAGTAATCCCAAGTATAAATGGTCATACAGTGAAAAAGTGTCAGAGGGTTCTACACATCATCATAGGTACTGCTTCTAACTATCTATCTGTCAATGTGCTTGAGATTTGCTCATACTGCTGCTCCAATTGCTTAATAGTCATTTCATATGACTCAACTTTTTGGGATAGTCCTAAAGTTTCATCTTTAAGTTCATTTAAGCAAGCCACTTGTCTCTTTTGACCCTTCCTCAACATGGTCAACATCTCTTCTATTCTAGACTTTGCCTTATATCTACCAGGTGAAATATTCTCATCTCTCTCGATATGATAGTTTCAACCTTGATTCCCTTGTCCTTGGGCTCAAAAACCCGCCACACACTTTACCTTTTAAGATATCCCAAATTCATATTCTTTAGAAGCATTGATGGTTGCAACTTATTTGACTAACTCACTAATTTTTGTCCGTTATAATGAAATCTCCTGAGTTACAGCATTCTCAGTTATTCTTCATTCACCGAAAACTCCAATGGCATACATATCAGAATATCTCTCAGCCTCCCAAGTTTTCCATCCTCTATTAGTTAATGAGATCTGATCCATAATACTAGAACTATCTCGCATCCTAATGCCATAAAGGCTTCTCCAAAAATAATGTCTTCTATTTCTCTGGAACAGGTAGCCAGGGCTCTATAGAACACTCTGACAAGCTTGTCCCAAATATCCGGTGGTTTGTTACCATACTAAGCCTCTTCTTGAATTGGATCCATGCCTCATACATAGACTCTGACTGCAGCTAGATGAAATTATAAATCTCATCCTTGAGATGCAATACCCTGAATATAGGAAAGAACCTGTTCAAGAATTGTCTGTGTAGCTTCTTCCATGTAGTAATAGACCCTCTTGGAATTTCCCCAAGCCATAATGATGCTTCCATAGTAAGCAATAAAGGAACCAACCTCAGTCTCAGTGCCCCTAATCTACCCCTGGTATGGTATACTAAGTGCATATCTCAGTAAAATTTGCCAGGTGTATTTTTACGTCATTAGTCGGTAACCCCGTAAACATGCCCTTTAAGTACAAGAGATGAATAATTGTACTAGAGATATTAAAATTATAATCAGGAGATAAAACGGGAGGAATGATTGCTCTTGTATCAGATGGCTCATCGTATCCCAAATTTTTTTCATCATCAACATATGGCTAAACAAACTGATATGCTAGGATCATTTGAGGTCAGCCTTTGTTTGATCTCCACTTAGTGTTTCTCAGTGGTCTATTTTCCATCTCTTCTCAGCTAACCCTGTCTGATCTATCCTTTCACCAATCTATCTATCAACACCACCAAGAATGTTGTATTCAGGGAGATTGTTGCTCCTTGGCTCTAACATCCTACTATGTGGTTGTAGGATCTTCTCTGTAGTCAGTAGGAGTAAGGAATTGCCTCTACTTTATGTAATGGGCATACACCGACATATGGAAAACTAAGAACAAAAAGAAAAACCTAAAAACTATAATAACTTCAATCCACAAATTAACACCGTGCTCCCCAACAACGGTGCCAATTGCTTGATGACGTCCAAGAAAGATCTCTTTTTATATGATGGTACATTTACTGTCAAATATATAGTAACCCAACTAATATTAGGGTCAAATCCCATGGGAAGAAATGGAATTGCCATTATCAGCAGTTGTAGTATACAGACAGTACTGGAAAGTAAATGAGGGGTTTGTTTGTAGTAGTGTCGAGAAAGTAACAACATTAACTTTGGTTGAAATCAGTTATAGGTGAACACTAGGATTGTGTTCCCCCTGGATTCTCAACTCCGTAGGTTTATCTTGCTATGTTGAAATAACTCAATACATTGCATGCAGAATCGATAAGTTATATACCTTCTACAATCTTTTGGATAAGTAGAAATATTTCACCCTTCACCTTTTGAGTCTCAGGATATCGCATTACTAACCCTTATATTGATCCAATTTAACTATTACCTTTTGATTCTTCAGTTATTAGATGAGAGCTAATGGTCATTCATTATATTCCGTTGTGCTGCAATAGATCAACAATTAACTCCCAAATTACTGTTGCCATTATTTTTTCCTAGGCACTACTCTTCTTTTGGAGTAAGTAGCAATATCTCGGCGTGATCCTAAAATTTTCAACCGCTAAGACATCTATTGTAATGAAAATAATGCAATGCATGCCATGGGTATTGGTTTAATTCAAAAATTGCAATTCCCTTACTTCGTCAATCAGCCAGGGTTTGCACAACCTTATAATGGGTATTAGTAGCTCATGATTGTGAATAAATCAATAACATTCATGTTGGCAAGCAAAGATGAAATCACAATGATAAGATGAATAAAAACCCATAACCATAAACTGAAAAATAAAGTAAAGTAGGTACAATGAGATCCCAATATCAAAGATGGATCTTGAAATAAAAATATGTTTCTAAGAGTTAAAAGTGTGTAACCTCTACTAAAAAGTACATAAGGGGTATTTATAGTGCAAAAGAAAAACCTAAAAACTAAGCCCGAACAAAATAGGAGAAAATAGGGTTGGTGTACACATGTGGTATGCACCTGTGATCTGCTACGGGCGTAGGTATGAACCGTAGGTATCAGATGGGAAAAATCCCTACAAGTCAGCACTTTGGATTTTGGCTTTTTGGCACCTGCTTTGTGTACCTGCGATCAGTAGGTCCTACCTGTGGTCTATGAGTCAACTTAGTAGGTGTTGGGAGTCAATTTTTGAGCTCTTCTTTAATTCTTGAGCATGCTTTGATCACTATAAAGCCAGAAAATAGCTCGATCATCCATAATCAATCCAAAGTAGCCAAAACACCTTTTTTACCGTTTTCATAAATTATCATTCAAAACATGGTTTTCTGTAAAACATATCCAAAATAGATCATATATAACAAAAAGACCACAAAAACTTATATATTTTCCTCATTTTAAGTGTCGAAAGTGCTATATTTCTATAACACAACAAAATACTAGTTTTTCTAATAGTAAATATGGCAACTTTAAAAACCATATGTCGATATATGTGCTGGAGAGGATTTATGGATATTGTATTAGTATTGGTTAGTAGATTGTATATGGGTTAGAAAATCCCCCCATTAGTCCTACCTTGGGCACATAGCTCGATAAGTGTATACGGAGGTTGTGCGACAACTTCGTGCATTGTATCATCATCATCATCATCATCTTCATTGAATTTCCTATACTGCGCACATTCTATATTGTAATTTCGTTCTTGATTTGATATGTATCTATTTGTGCTTCTTTTCTGTACTTGTATTTGATATATGTGAAAATTTTAGAACTATTAGTGGAGACGGTGTAGGCTACCGTTTGGCAAATTTTGTGATTGTAGGTGACGTGCCCATAGTATATATTATATATATTTTATTTTCTACTTTACTCAGTCGACCTATGATACCTATTAAGTACAAATGGACCATACTCCCCTTTACTGCACCCTTTGGGTATAGATCTAGGTACGAGTGCAACATACGATAGCTGATTCAGGCGGTGTTTGGAGTGTTTTTGAGGTATCAGTTGGTATATGCTTCCAGAGTAAATCTACTACCTACTCTTGTTTAATTTATGTCTTGTTTTTGTATTCTGAGATAGATTATGTTCCTTTTGGACTATAAGTTGTACATTTTGACTTAGAGATGTTTTTAGTTGGTTCTTACATTGTAACACTGGATTTTGGGGATTTATGGTTTCATTGCTATGTATTTTAAACTATTATTGGTTATGTGTGGTTCAACATCATTCTAGAAGCCTTACTTGAGATTTGGTGTTGTTTTTCTTATTTCATATCAGTTAGGGTGATAGTCTTACTTGTCAAGGCTTGTCGTGGCAAGTTCTGTCATGACCCTTAGGTATTGGGTAGTGAAAGAGGACCCTTGGTTTATGTCTTGAGGCTACTGAGCTCATTTTGTGCCATTGGTTAGAAATTGATGAAAATAGAATAGTAGGAGTGGGGCTTATATTTTATCTAAATTATCTCAGACTGAAAATGTCACCACTTGATTTGCGAGTCATGATAGAACCTAATAAATCACACCAGTAGGTAAGTCAAACCATAACTTGAAGCTAATGCAATGTGTTAAGTAGGAAATGCCCAACATAGGCCAAATTCAAAGAACACAAGTTATAAACGAACCAAGTGTTCTAAATTGATAAAATAGACAATACAATATACCAATCCCACGACCTGGTAGAGCCAGTACAAGAGCATCTAATAGTATCAATACAACTCAATAGTCTAGAAAGGTCAATATATCTGTCCCAAAACAAAAGACTAAAGATAGAGGGAAATGAGCGACTCGAATTCCAAGAGCTCAACTTATCCTTTGAAATCAGTCACCACACGAAAAACAATCAACAATGACAACTAGTACGTGGATTTTCACCAAAAAGGTTCAGAAGTGTAGTATGAGTACCAAAATAATAGGTAATCAGTAGGCATCATCGACCGACTGAGCTAAATCATGATATATGTATGATAAAATGCAAGATAAAATAAACTATGTGAAGGTACAGAAATGAACCTGAATTATCTCCAACATCATTTTACATAATAAGTAATTAAGCCAGAATAACAATATAACATGAGACATCAACATATACCAATATCGTTGTGCAAACATACATAAGCAATTTGGAACAATAACGCATCATAAAGCATCATCACAAGCAAACATAACTATAAAATTGGCTCCCATACGCCAGTTGGTACTGAAATGTAATGAACTCATCACAACCTCCCATTGAACTGGAAAGAACACTCAAGAGAAGAATAAAACAATCAACCAATTCAATAGTCAACTTTCATCACTATTTGATCGCCATTCCATAATTATTATCCATAAGCCATTTAACATATTATCCCAACTCCCCAACATTAGGCAAAGTACTCATATTCTATAATATTATCGTTATTTAACAATCTTAGAATCAATATACACTAATCACCATTTACTAGTTAGACATTTCTTATTAACTAATCCATTTGACTACTAGTCATCATATAACCTCTAATCGTCATTCAACAAGTATTTTCTACATAGCCACTAACCACTATTCATTAGGAAATTCATCATTACTAAGATAGCATCATTTATTATCTAGTCCACATTTACCAATAAATCCTGAATGCCAACTAGTCATTATTAGCCACTTAAATAATATGCACCACTAATCATCAATTTTCACTAATCTTCTCTGATTGTAAATAATTAATTATCACTAATCATCAATTATACCTCTTTATAAACATTTAACATTTACGGGCTATAACCAGCATCACTAATATCAACAACATAACAAAATTTAATATAAGTGAATATAAATATATAAATCCCATAAATAGAGATAGCTGAACTTGAACCGGTAGATGTGCACGTGGACATAAAAATATAATCATCCTCTAGACTTGTCAGTTATAAATATCATCACAATGTCCTCTGTCCTTGTTGGGCATCAGCATATCATCATAATATCCTCCATCCTTATTGGGTATCAACACATAATCGTAATACCCTCCAGCCTTGCGGGGTATCAATATCTCAATATAATGTACTCCGACCTTGCTGGGTATCAACATATCATCATAATATCCTCCAACCTTATCGGGCATCAATATCTCATCATAAAATCCTCCATCCTTTGTAAATATCAATATATCATCATAAATTACTTTGGCCTTGTCGGGCATCCATATTTTATCATAATCATAATTGGTAGAAAAATCAATAGCATAAGTGATCATATAATGAAGTATTATGATTTTACACATAATGAATGACATAATTTCCCAAAATAGTCAATAAGCATGACTTCTAACATAATTCATGGAAGAATTGCTAATCATCATTAGAAATGTTTTCTAGCATAATTTCTTAGCTTGATCATAATCATAAGCAATATAATAAACAATGACTCATTAATAGCCTATGAAATGGCCCATCATTAGCATAAACATAGCTTATCATGCAATAGTCCATAACATAATTTATGGCTTCGACAATATCATAGAAAAGGGCTCATTTAATAGTATATTTGCTAGCCCAATTAAGATCCTTAACAATAGCATAATCAGCAACTCATTATAAGCTTAACCCATAAATCATACATAGGGCATAATCATTAGGAAATCCTCGTAACGTCATTCATCATAACTAACATGTACCAAATCCCCTCAATATTTCCTCAAAAGGGCATTCTCTAAGCATATAATAAGCGTACAAAGGTCTCAAAATAACTAACATCAATCTAGGCTTAAAGTGGGTCAAAGAGCCCACTTCTAAATACCTAAAGTACATACTAAGTCAAATTCTATCCTGTACTAGGCTAAGGTATCTAAATCCACTCTTAAATGTAAAGCAAGCCATAATTAGTCTAAGGTAAAGGTTTTTCTCAATCGCAACAACCAAGCCAATATAGAAACTAAAACAACATTCCTTTAGTTCAAGCAACTAAGTTCACTTCAACCTAAGCCTGAGTAACTAGAGAATTTTGCTTAAATTAGATAAAGAAAAATTATTCTCATGCTAAACACGAGTAATGAAGTCTAATGCACTAAGGTTCAATGCAACAAGCTAAGCTTTTATACTCTACGATTTCAATTTAGCCTAAACGATTTAACTAAATCCAAGTGTTGCATTTCATTAATCCAAGACCTAAAACGAATCCAAAATCAAACAAAATATCATAAAAATACTATAAAATAACTTAATCTAACAAGGGATGAACCTAGCTTACCTCGAAGCCAAAAAAAGCTCAACGAATCGCTAAACCATTAATTTTCCCTTATGAGAAGTTTCCTCAATATTCCAAGCTATCAAAATCATATTCTACACATCAATATGAGAATAACAATACCCATATATCACCGTTGTGCTTTGGGTTCAAAAACAACATAAAAAACCCAAGTAGGTCACACTTACTGAAATCACATTTCCGCGCCCAACCCAACGTTCATACGTGATAAAGGAATCATAATCCTCAAGAGTGGGTGAAAAATTAGTTAAATTGGGGCTAAACTCAAGCCATCGATCTATTAGGGGTTTTGTGAAGAAATCATTGAAATTCACCAAGAAAAAGGTGGAATCTTACATTAATTTGGATGATAATTGCGTAAATAGATGTTAATCAAGCTCTGAAGTCACCCACAAGTCTCAATTTTGAGATACCACACTCTTTAGTTTTTTTCCTCTATAGACATAGGTGAGAAATAAGCTAATTCATGACCTAAGGGGTCTATTTATTCCCCTTCCAGGTAATTAGGTATTGTAATGGCAACATGCAAGTGTGCAATCGCACAATCTAGCATCAAAAGATGGTGTTGTGATCGTAACAACCTTAGTGAGATTGTAATACCTCCTCTACACCCTAAGATGTGATCGCCATTCAAGAGGTGGGATCGCCATTCAAGAGGTACGATCACAGAGGTACCAGATATCAACTAAAAGTTGTAAATTTTCCAAGTTTTTGCCAAGGCCTCGGGATTCATTCGAAATCTAATATATGCAAACGAACTATGTAAACACACTATATTTGATTTTTAGATGTGATTGCAAAGTCAGATTTACAATCAGAGCTTGTTTTGACCCAATATTACTGCCAAATTTCCAATTTCTCCAACTTTCAACCAATGGGTCAAAATGAGATCGGGTGTCTCGAGACACAAACCAAGGGTCCACCTAGCCTAAAATTAATATTTTGGAGTTGCTGGAGTAGACAAAATTTGTTTACAATATTATTTTGTTGAATTTTTCTCCTGATGGCCATTTGGAACCAGTGAATACTTGAAAATAAGGAATTAGGTCTAAAAAATAAAGGAATAGCTCAATAATAAAACTCCTAGTCCCAGCAAGTCATAAATGACTTGGGGCATCTTTGGAAAACCTCTAACAATGAAAATAAGTGGAAGTATAAAAAATGACCTAAAGGGTCATTACAATATCCAATATTAAAGAAACTTTCATCCCCAAAATTTAAAGATTAGGATGTACCTGTGCCATGAGCCGAACTAGGGCCTGACCGTGATGGGTATCTCAGGTCCCACATGGATCGGAGATCACCCCCTTTATCTAACCAAATAAGCACAACAACCTCAAGTGTCGGATAAATTTCAAACATATAACAAGATAAAGTAAACTAAAACTAATAATAATACATCATATGTCTATACCATCCATTGATAACCGGACAACCGTCCACCACCAAAACAACCAACCAAACCACCAAAGTCCAGAGCAGTTAAACAAAGCCTCTACAAAACTAAAATAAATAAAATATCGGGATATGCCCCCGATTAAAGCCAAGAAAAAGTCTAAACAAGGTCTAATACTTAGGAAATAATAACCATGAAATGAAGCCTTCCAAAGTATGAAATCTCACCACTTCAAAGTCAACTCGCGAACTAACTCGAACACTTGATCACTGCGTAGAAAAAGTAAAAGAAGATTTGGTGCTTGCATCATGCGGGGATATAATATTTGAATATGGTTAGTGGTTGGATCCCAAGCATGTAACTTAAGTATATGTAACACTACAAATCTGGTACCCGAAACGCCACACAGTGCTCATGACCCCAAAGGACCACAAGCTAACCCATGACTGATATCTGTACTGAGCACTGCATAACATACTGTATAAATGCAGACTCAAAGACTAAAAGGACATAAGATTCAAATATCTGATAACACATAATATCTGAATAATACGGTATCAACATACTAAAATTGAAATAACCATCTGAGCATACTAGTTTGAAAGCCTCTAAACTGTCTAAAAACTGTGGAGTTGATGGGATATGTCCCCAACTAACTCATGACTACTAAAATAATATAGTAATAAAATAGTTGTACTATCCTCAAATGATGAGGACTCACTGCTAGTCTGGCTGTCGAACGTCTGATCTACTAAAGATGCTCTGAAGCTCGTGCTTCTGAACATATGGTATAAAACACCATAATGCAAATGCGTCAATACGATTGAATATATTAGTATGCAAGGGAGGTAGGCTGAATGCAAGGTGTTTATATGCATAAACAATACTAAGTGACTGAATAACATGAACGTGAGAATACATGCATGAATACGTGAACTGTGACTGAGATCATGACATCACTGAATCTGAATACTGATAACATAAGTTTCATATAACTGATATACTATTATCGGGATGACTATGTCTGCCAGTCCTATTTTTGACTGACCAAGATGAGTTCCGTACTGAGTTGGGTGACTGTATCTGATAGTCCTGAATTCTATAGAACTATCTGAGTTCTATTACTAAGACTAAGACAGAGATTTTATCTGTGGGAAGTAGTCATTTAACCGACATGCCCTAAATAAGATAATATAATTAAGTTGGGGTCTAATCTATAACCCCGATTAGGAGTGTGTCAATGCCGCGCCACTGGTAAGGACAAGCTGTGAGTAATCCCTCATCTAACAGGTACTCTAAGGAGAACGGTGGGACCCTCATATAACAGGTTAAGCCATCTCATCAAACCTTAACTATCAGGTTTTATGTCTCAATCTACATTGGCTATGTAGTTCTGGAGCGCAAGGATTGCTTCTAAGAATCACACTCTCTAATAACAGGTGAGTTCCCATCCTTGGGCTCACTAAGTACTGAATCCCACTCCTATCTGAATAGACACCGAACATGATTAACTGGACTAAACTGTACTACGCTCATTGAGATTTGTTGACTAGCGGAATACTACTGAGATTACTGAATTTCTAAGATTTCTGAGATTTCTGAGATTTCTGAGTTTACTGAGTTTTCCTGAGTCTTGAAACTGACTAAATTCTACTTAACTTGGCTTGACTGAGAGTGTATCTTGAAAACATGACACAGGCTCTAGGAACACATCTAATTATTAGGTACAAGGACCCCCAGGACTCGATAGCATGAAACTAACAAGATATGACACTTCCTGGACTCACGACCATTACCAATAATCCCTAACACAATCATTAGGGAATTTCATGAGGAACTTGGTTATGATGGTTTGGTACATGAATAGAAATGCATATAAATATAACATAATTTTATTGGGCTAATCTCATGAACAATCCATCAAATAATTTCAATGCATAACAATAATATGGAAGTTATTTTAAATGTAAGGGTAAAGCATGGGTTCATCAATTTGGTTATAATTGAGTCCTAAAGCATGATTCTTGTTCTCTTGGGCATTTTATCAAACACATTGAATATATAACCTTAGTCTTAGCATATACGCTAGTTCACACATCATGGTTACTTTAATCAACTCAATTTAAAAGTTTCCAACCCACGTACTTGCATAATTTCATGAAAAGTACATAAAAACTCCAACTTGGGATTCATACATCCACATCAACATAATTAAAATCAACCCACCACATGGAAATCACAATTCATGAGTTTAAAATGGGATTCTTGAGCTTTATGGGTGAAAGTAACCCATGAATCAACACTTTACATACCTGGGTGGATATATTCTTGAAGATTGATGGAGGAAAGCTTGAATTCTTGACTTGGGATTAAACACCTAGGGTTTCTTGTTCTTGGGGATTAATCTTTGAGAGAAAACCTAATTTGGTATTGTGGATTAATAATGAAGTTATGAGCTCTGGTCTGGTATAATTAAGGTTTAAAATTGGTGAAAAAAAACAAATACCCTTTTAAAAATGGTTTAAAATCGCTGATTAGAAATGGCGACGGTTTGGGAGATGGTTCGTCGCTGGCTCGACAGTTCGTCGGTCCATTCCATCGTACTTGGCCAGAACTTGAACTTCCTGCCTCGTCTCCGACGGTTTGGGCGATGTTCTATTGCTAGCTCGACGGTCCATAGCTCCTGACCGTCCCACTTGGCCAGAATACAGGTTCACTACCTTAGTTTTGATTTCTTGGGCGACGGTCCATCGCTAGCTCGATGGCCTGTCGGTCTGACAGTCGCTTCTGGGCAGTTCTAACGGTTCTCTGTAAAATATCTATAACCTTTTTCTACAATACCATATTTGGACAAAATTTGTATCGTTGCAAAGCTAATTTAATTATCTATCTGTTGGTGGCTAATTAGCTCAAAAATTTGTAGTATAATAAAAGATATGCTCGTTTGAAGTTGACTATGACAATATCCTTCTCAAGAATTCAATTGGTAAGGGATTTTTTGATTCGTCTAATAGCTAGGACGTATTTGTGGCCTTAATATACATCAAACTTGATCATAAAACTACTAAACCACTAAAATTTATTTCTCATGAGCTTGAAGCATGGTTCTACTATCGGTTAGGATTCTCGGGCTATTATAATATCTCCCCCTTGGGAACATTCGTCCTCGAATTATACTGACTATGCTAAGATTTTTGATAGACTAAACTTACTTAAAGGACGTGAACATCTGAAACATGTATATATGACTGACATTACTGAGATTCATGCTGATCATGCATATCTGATGCATGGTTTTATGACTGAGATGATACATGAATGTATGACTGAGAGTACTGATAAGTTGATCACGCATATTTGATGCGTGAATACATACTGAACTAACTCATGAACATGCGAATGAACATCTATGGGTAATGATACCAAGTTTGAAATAAAAATTGAGCATAATTTGTAACTAAAATTTGAACCATAAGCTGAATGAACTTAAGAAAAGCTATTTCCTTAGGCTGGGTCTGAATTAGTGGAGAAGAGGTAAGGATACTTTGTTCGCATATCTACCTCTGCTTACCAAGTGTCTCTCTCAACGGACTGATTCCGCCAAAGAACTTTGACTTGAGGGACTTCTTTGTTCCTCAGTCTGTGAATCTGATAGTAAAGGACTTCGACTGGGATTTCCTCATAAGAGAGACTGTTCTGCATGTCTATGCCCTCAACAAGGACTACGACTACTGGGTCCCCTATGCACTTCTTAAGTAAGGAGACATGAAAGACTGGATTCACTGAAGCAAGATCTGAAGGCAATTCGAGGTCATAAGCTTCTTTGTGAAAGCGACTGAGAGTTTTGAAGGGGTCGACCTATCGGAGACTGAGCTTTCCCTTCTTGCCGAACTGCTTCACTCCCTCCATGGGAGAGATTTTCAAGTACACATAATCACCAATATCGAACTCGAGATCCAATCTGCGCACATCTGCATATGATTTTTGTCAGATTTGAGCTGTCTTGAGTAGTTCTCTGATCAATTAAACTTTCTCTACGGTGTCAAATACCAAGCCAGACCCTACTACTGCGGCCTCACCCACTTCGAACCAACCGATTAGAGATCTGCACCTCCTACCGTTGAGAGCTTCAAATGGAGCCATCTAAATACTAGAATTATAGCTGTTGTTGTATGCAAACTCAATCAAAGGCAAGTGGTTATCCGAAATCCCCTTGGAATCAATTGCACACACCCTTATCATATCTTTCAAGGTTTGAATGGTCCTTTCTGCTTGACCATCTGTCTGGGGATGAAAGGATGTACTGAGATGAACTTGGGTACCAAGTCCCTTTTGGAATGCTTTCCAGAAATAAGAGGTGAACTGGGTACCTCTATCTGAGACAATAGACAATGGAACACCATGCAATCTGACCAAATCCCTGATATAGAATTTCGCGTAATCCTCGACTGAATAGGAGGAATGGACTGGAAGAAAATGAGTTAATTTGTTCATCCTGTCTACAATGACCCAGACTGAATCATGCTGACGATGAGTATGAGGCAAACCCGTCACAAAGTCCAGGTTCACTTCTTCCCACTTCCAAGTAGGAATACTGAACTCCTATATTGACCCACTAGGCTTCTGATGCTCTATCTTAACATTCTGATATATAGAGCACTTAGCCACAAACTCTACAATATCTCTTTTCATCCCACTCCACCAATAGATTTCCCACAAATCAAGGTACATCTTAGTGGCCCCTAGATGAATCGAGTAATGCATACCATGTGCTTCTGCATGAATTCATTTCCTCAAGTCATATACACCTGGAACACACAGACGACCCTAACAATGCAAAACACCATCTCCCTCTTGGTAAAAAGCCTTTACTTTCTGATCTTTGACTGACTCTTTCAACTTGACTAGACTAGGATCTCTACCTTGTTTTTCCTTAACTTCAAAAACTAGAGATGATTCGGAACTACTCTGAACCCATATATTACCCTTGGCTAAATTGACTAAGCGGACACCTAGTCTAGCAAGTTGATGAACTTCCTAAGCTAGCTTCTTCTTTTTGTCTTCAACATGCACAACACTATCCATAGACAGTCTACTGAGAGCGTCGGCTACTACATTGGTCTTACCTATACGATAAAGAACACTCATGTCATAATATTTTAGGATCTCTAACCACCTTCTCTGACAGAGATTAAGATCTTTATGAGAGAACATGTACTGAAGGCTTTTATGATCTGTGAACACATCTACATGAACACCGTACAAGTAATTCCTCCAAATATTTAAAGAAAATACTATGGCTTCTAACACAAGATCATGAGTAGGATAATTCTTCTCATGGGGTTTAATTTGCCTGAGGCGTAGGCTATGACCTTACCATGCTGCATGAGGATACAATCCAAACCTACTCTAGATGTATCACAATACACTATGAACCTATCTGAACCATCTGCAAGATCCTAAATTGGAGCTGAGGTGAGTCGATTCTTCAACTCCTGAAAACTCTTCTCACAAGGATCTGACCACTAAAACTTGACTTTCATTCAGTCAATCTGGACATAGGAGATACAATTGAAGAAAATCCCTCAACAAATAGTCTGTAATAGTAAGCCAAACCCAAGAAACTCCTGATATCTAATGGAGATATAGGGCGAGGCCAGTTTCTTACTTTTTCAATCTTTTGAGGATTAAATCTAATGCCATCACCGAAAATGATATGACCAAGGAATGCTACTGACCTTAGCCAAAATTTGAACTTACTGAATTTGGAAAACAACTGATAATTTTTGAGAGTTTGCAATACTATTCTGAGATGGTCTGCATGATTTTGGTCACTGCGGGAATAGACAAGAATATCATCTATGAAAACTATAACGAACATGTCAAAGTACTACTTGAACACACAGTTCATCAAGTCTATAAAGTTGTTGGGGCATTGATAAGACGAAAGGACATAACTAAGAATTCGAAGTGACCATACCGAGTTCGGAAAGCTATTTTTGGAATGTCACAATCTCTAACACTGAGATGATGATAGCCTGGTCTAAGGTCTATCTTAGAGAAATAGCTGGCACTTTGAAGTTGGTCAAACAAATCATCGATTATGGGAAGTAGACATTTTTTCTTGATCGTTACTTAATTAAACTGATGGTGATAAATACACATTATGAGAGAACCGTCTTTCTTTCGCACGAATAAGACTGGTGCACACCATGAGGACACACTAGGTTAAATGAAACCCTTATCTAGGAGATTCTTCAACTGCTCTTTCAATTCTTTGAGTTTTGTTGGGGCCATTCCATATGGTAGTATAAATATAGGCTGAGTATCTGGAAGAAGATAAATGTCGAAGTCTATTTCCCTTTTTGAAGGAATTCCTCAAAGATATTTGGGAAAGACATTTGAATATTCATTCACTACTAGGACTGATTCGAGACTGGTAGTTTCGGAACTAGTGTCCTTAACTCGAACAAAATGATAAACACATCCCTTAGATATCATTTTCCATGCACGAAGGAAGGAAATAAGATGACCTCTAAATGCTGAAGTACTACCCTTCCACTCTAGGATGGGTTCATTCGGGAACTGAAATTGGATAACTTTGTTTCCATAGTCGACTGTGGCATAGCAGGAATGAAGCCAATCCATGCCGAGAATGACGTCAAAATTAGTGATCTCTAATTTGACTAAGTCTGCTGAAGTGACTTTTTGAGATACTATAATTGGATAGTTCCTGTATACCCATCGGGCTATGAGAGTTTTATCCACTGGGGCAGATACTGTTAAGGTCTCTGCATTCGGGTTTGACTCCAAAATCAACTGCTATATAAGGAGTAACAAAAGACAAAGAAGATCCTGGATCTAACAAAGTTTAAACATGTACATAAAAGATCTATAACATAACAGTAACCACATTAGGAGAATTTTCCTAATCCTGTGCGAACTGAAGAACATAGAGTCTATTTGGGCGTTGCCCACTGGTAGCACTAAAAGAGGCACCCTGCTGTTTTGAACAACCGAACTGAGCTGGAGGGTGATTACGTTGACCCTGAGGACCTGGCTGGGGACAATATCTGACTCTGTCGCCTGGCGTGCCATATCTGAAAAAAACATCACTTCTAGCTCTACAAGTACCCTGAGGTGGTGCTTGCCACACGTCTGACAAAGAGGATAGGTTTGGGGACTACTAACACGGCCCTGAGACTTAGAGCCTGGCGCCCTATCTCTGTTTCCGTCTCTGAATTTTGGCATTGGAGTACTAGCTGAGGAAGGAGCTGGAATGGATGACTTTGGATGGAACTGAGAACGGTTACCACCCTTTGACTTAGGCTGATGGAAGTTGAAGCTACCGATTCTAGCTCTCTTATTCTTTTTCTCTCTCATCTTAATTTTCTACTCTTCTATCTGTTGAGTATGGATTATAAGCCTAGATATGTCTATCTCACTAATCAACATTGTAGATCTGCACTCATTGACCACACTATCATTCACCCCAAAAATAAACTTACTCATCTTTGCCCTACTGGGTTCCACTACATGAGGAGAATATCTAGCTTATTGAGTAAACTTAAGAGAATACTCTTTAACTGCCATGTTGCCCTGCCTTAGGTTGATAAACTCTAACACCTTAGCTTCTCTCATCTCCTAGGGAAAGAATCTATCTAGAAATATAGTGGCAAACTCCTCCAACTCAATAGGCCCTGCAACTGTAGCCCTCTCTACTTTCCACTATCTGAACCAGGTGTGAGCCATATCCCGCAACTGATATGCATCTAGCTCAGCACTATCACACTTAGTAACCCGCATAATATCGTTAACCTTCTGAACTTGATCAAGAAATTCATGAGGGTCCTCATCTGACTTACACCAGAAAAAGGATGGTGGATTCATTCGGGTGATGTCCCAAATCCTTGATGCAACTGAATTGGCCACTGGGTTGGACAAAACGACAGTTGGTCGTTCATTCTGAGTAGGAACTAAGTTATCAAGAGTAGTGAATACATCTCTGACCTCTGCATGGGAGACATGTTCATCCAAGGGATCTTCTTGGACAGGCTAATTTCTTCATTTGGGAGGCATGTTTTGTAAATGAAAGGGAGAAAAGGAGTAGACAGAGAGTTAAATTTGAGCTTATGCTCACTAGCAAGACATGAATACTCAAAGAAGGGAAACTGCTATTAAAACATCTTATAGCCTCCTGTACATAAATATGGCGTGCAATACACTCATGCACAAAACTCTACTAGATACGGCTTTTAGACTTCCTAGGACATTATAGAACCTTAGGTTCAGATACCAAGTTTGTAACACCCCGATTCTGGTACCCGAAATGCCACACGGTGGTCATGATCCCGAAGGAACACAAACTAACCCATGACAGATATCTGGACTGAGAACTGCATAACATTCTATATAAATGCAAAATAAAAGACTGAAAGGCCATAAGGTTCAAATCTTTGACAACACATAATATCAGAATAATACGGTATCACTATACCAAAACTGAAATAACTGTTTGAACATACTAGTCTAAAACCCTTTAAACTGTCTAAAAACTGTGGAGTTGATGGGATATGTCCCCAACTAACTCTAGACTACTGAAATAATAAAGTAATAAAATAGTTGTGCTATCTTCGAATGATGAGGACTCACTGCTAGTCTGGCTGCCGAATGTCAGATATACTAAGGATGCTCTGGAGCTCGTGCTTCTGAACCTATGGTATAAAACACCATAGTGCAAATGCATCAGTACAATTGAATGTTCTAGTATGCAAGTGAGGTAGTCTGAATGCAAGGGGTTTATATGCATAAACAATAATAACTGACTGAATAACATGAACGTGAGAATACATGCATGAATACGTGAATTGTGGCTGAGATTATGACATCACTAAATCTGAATACTGATAACATAAGTTTCATATAACTGATATACTATTATCTGGAAGCTGTGTCTGCCAATCCTATTTCTGATAGAACTAGCTGAGTTCCGTACTGAACTGGGTGACTGTATCTGACAATCCTGAATTCTGTACAACTATCTGAGTTCTATTACTGAAACTAAGACTGAGACTATAACTCTGGGAAGTAGTCATCTAATCGGCATACCCTAAATAAGATAATATAATTAAGTTGGGGTCCAATCTGTAACCCCAATTGGATGGGTGTCAATATCGCGCCACTGGTAAGAACAAGATGTGAGTAATCCCTCATCTAACGGGTACTCTAAGCAGAGCGATGGGACCCTCATATAATAGGTTAATCCACCATATCTACCCTCAACTAGTAGGTTTGATGTCTCAACCTACGCTAGCTACGTAGTTCTGGAGCGCAAGGATTGCTTCAAAGAATTACACCCTCTAATAATAGGTGAGTTCCCATCCTTAGGCTCACTCGGTGCTGAATCCTACTCCCATCTAAATAGACACTGAACATGATTAACTAAACTGAACTGGACTGCACTCATTGAGTTCCATTGACTGACAGAATATTACTAAGATTACTAAATTTCTGAGATTTGTGAGATTTCTGAGCTTACTGAGATTTCCTGAGTCACGAGACTGACTGAATTCTGTTGAACATAGGTTGACTGAGGGTATTTTTAAAGCATGACACTGGCTCTAGGCACACAGCTAAATTGTCAAGAACAATTACCCCCAGGACTCAATAGCATGAAACTGACAAGACATGACACTTCCTGGACTCACGACCATAATCAACACTCCATAATACAATCATTGGGGAATTTTATGAGGCACTTGATTATCAGGGTTTGGTACATGAATAGGAATGCATATAAATATGTCATGATTTCATAGGTCTACTCTCATGAACAATCCATCAAACAATTTTCAATGCATAACAATAACATGGAAGTCATTTTGAACATAAGGGTAAAGCATGGGTTCATCAATTTGGTTATAATTGAGTCCTGAAGCATGATTCCTGTACTTTTGGGCATTTTTTCAATCACATTGCAAGCATAACCTTAGGTTTAGGCATATACACTAGTTCATACATTATGGTTACTTTAATCAACTCAATTTAAAAGTTTTCAACCCACGTACTAGCATAATTTCTTACAAAGTACATAAAGACTCCAACTTGGGATTCTTACAACCACATCAACATAATTAAAATCAACCCACCACATGGAAATCACAATTCATGAGTTTAAAATGGGATTCTTGAGCTTCATGGGTGTAAGAAACCCATGAATCAACACTTTACATACCTGGGTGGATGATTTCTCGAAGATTGGTGGAGGAAAGCTTGAAATCTTGACTTGGGATTAAACACCTAGGGTTTCTTGTTCTTGAGGATTGATCTTTGAGAAAAACCCTAATTTGGTGTTGTGGATTAATAATGAAGTTATGAGCTCTGGTCTGGTATAATTTGGGGTTAAAATGGGTGGAAAAAAACCCAAATACCCTTTTAATAATGGCTTAAAATTGCTGAACGGATGTGGCGACGATTTGGGTAACGGTTAATCACTGTCTCGACGGTCCGTCAGTCTATCCCATCGTACTTGGCCAGAACCTGAACTTCCTGCCTTGTCTACGATGGTTTGGGTGATGGTCCATCGCTAGCTCGATGATTCGTTGGTCCTGACCGTAGCACTTAGCCAGAAGATAGGTTCACTCCTTAGTCGTGATGGCTTGGGCAACGGTCGGTCCGTCGGCCTGACCGTTGCTTCTGGGCAGTTTCGACAGTTCTCTGTAAAACATCAATAACTTTTTACTCCGATACCGGATTTTGACAAATTTGGTATCGTTGGAAATCTAATTCAAATATCTACTTGTTCGTGGGTAATGAGCTCAAAAATTCGTAGTATGAAAAAAGACATTCTCATTTGAAGTTGACTATGACAATATCCTTCTCAAGAATTTAATCAGTAATGGATGTTTTGATTTGTCTAATAGGTAGGACGTATTTGAGGCCTTAATATACATCAAACTTGATCATAAAACTACTAAACCATTAAAATTTATTTCTCATGATCTTGAAGCATGGTTCTACTATCGGTTGGGATTCCAGGGGTATTACAGTATAGAGGAACAAAATAATGTAATGATAAAAGTTCAAAACCAATGCAACATCCAAAGCATTATATCATATGAAGCATACATGTCATAACCATTATTAATTAACTTGGAATTTGAACCCATTGTCTAAACAAAGACATCAATTCTATTCAATGTTTAGGGAATCAAACCCATTTAGTATTTCAAATTAATTTACGACCAACAAGGCTTTCATAAACCATTTACCAATCATTAAAATTTGTAGGCCAACCCCTTAACTCAAAACATAATTCAATATGTGACAAGATCATTCTCATTGACATTTTCACAAACAAGTTTAGGGCATACCATTATCAAAGCCAAAAACCAACAAATTCAGGGTTAAACATGACTTGTATTTTAAACCACAATTCCCATGCACCAACTTGTGAAAAACCATTAATAAAACATATTTAATCATAATTTAAAGAATGAGAAAGCAATACTCAACATTATACATTCAAACCCTCAATGATGATTTTCAAAACCACCATTGACGACTCATGAACAATGTTTAAAACATATGCTCGTAGTAAACTAACAATGAGGGAAGAGTCACATGCCTGAGTTACGAAGATTTACAGAGAGAATTTGATCTTTAATCCCTTAGAAGACTACTTTGAAGAACGCTTAGCCCAAACTTTCTTGGGAATTTTTAGAGAGCGTTTAGAGAGTGGTTGATCTTGTAAAGTGTGTAACATATGACCAAAATATGTTATAAGACATGGGGTCTTAAGGCCTTGGTGTGGGGAATGTCAAAAGTACCCCTAGCTTGAAACTGTAGAAAGTCGCATTTGGTTACGAGTTAGATGATTGACTTGTCACCACAACTTACGACTCGCACCATTGAGTCATTACCAAGGCAGAGAATTGGACCTCTACACTCTGTCCAACTTACAACTCCCTTGGCCCAGTCGTCTCTAAACCATACGACGCATATGGTCTAGTCGTGAAAACCACAAAAAACCAAAGTCATAGACACTGGATAATATATTACTCAATATTTCCACTCATCACTTGATCATATGACTTGTATGAATCTTCTCATAGAAAAGATAGAACTCAACCAATAACACACTGGTTAACTTACTACTAGGGTCACCTGACCCGTAAGTACACCGTACGACTTATGATGTGAGTCGTAAGTAAGGAAGAGAGCCTAAATCTCAAGAAATTTGCAAAGGCCAAAGTCTGAGGTATTTCAACCTAAAGTCTTAAATAGGTCAGGATATTGGGACCGTATCTAACTATAGATATCCCAAGTGACCTCCTCCACTAGGCGGTGCCTCCACTGAACCTTAACTACAGGAATCTCATTAGAGCGCAATTCCTCATATCACTATCCAAAATGAGCACCAGTTCCTCCACAAAGGTCAAACACTTATCTAATTAGATTGAGTACCATTTAAGAACATGATATGGATTGGGAATATGTTGTCGCAACATAGAGACATGGAAAATTAGATGAAAAGAGGAAAAATCTAGTGGTAAATCTAACTCATAGGCTACTTCACCAACTGCGTAAAGAATCTCAAAAGGTCTAATATATCTAGGAATGAGGTTGACATTCCTCCCGAACATCATCACAACCTTCATAGGCGATACTCGGAGGAATACACGATCACCAACTCAAAATCTCAAGGAATAAAACCTACGGTCTACATAGGCCTTCTTCCTACTCTGAGCCTCTCAATATATCCATAATCACCCTGACTCTTCAAAATAGGTCCTGAAGAAAATCAGTACCACGGGACCTTATCTCGGAAGTCTCAAACCATCCAACTAGAGAACGACATATCCTACCATACAAATCTTTAAAAGGCACCATCTCAATACTCGAACGATAGTTTTTATTATACTAAACTCTGCCAAGTCTAAGTGTTTCTCCCACTGGCCTCCAAAATCCATAATGCAAGCTCAAAGCATGTCCTCAAAAACCTAAATAGTTTGCTTAGATGGACCATCAATCTGTGGATAAAAGGTTGTACTCAGATACACCTGAGTGCCCAACTCTTCCTGAAATGCTCTCCGAAACCTCAAATTATATAGAACCACGGTCTGAAATGATAGAAATGGGAACATCATATAAATGAACTATCTCCCAAACATAAATGTGAGCTAGCCTCTCATCAGTAAAGGACATCATAATAGGAATGAAATGTGCTAAATTGGTCAAGCGATGTATAGTGACCTAAATATTATTTGAACCATGGGAAGTGCGAGGTAAACAACTAAAAAATCAATAGTAATTTGTTACCATTTCCACTCGAAAATTGCTATCCTCTAAGTTAATCCATCGGGATGCTGATGCTTGGCCTTTACCTAGTTACAACAAAGGCAACAAGCTACAAAGTCTACCAAATATCTCTTCATACCACTCCACCAATAATATTGTCTCAAATCTCTATACATATTGGTTGTACTGGGGTTAATAGAATATCTAGAGTTTTAAGCCTTATGAAAAATCAACTAAATCTATTCATCAATCTGAGGAACTCAAACACGACTAGTGAACTTCAAAATGCCCTCAAAATAAATGGTGTGCCTCTCGAACTCACCATTTAATACCTGATCACGAAGGAAATGAAGCTTACTATCCTCAAACTGACAATCACAAATTTGCTCAAATAGTGAGGACCTCGCCTCCACACTAGCAAAAATTCTCCTAGGATCTAAAATATCTAGGCGAACCATCAAGTTATCTAAGGGTTGAATATCCTATGCTAACGGCCTCTTAGAAACTGAAATACAATCCAAGCTACCCATACTCACTACCTTTCGACTCAATCCATCTGTTACTATGTTTTACTTACGCGAATGATATAAGATAATAAATATCATAGTTCGGAAGCAACCCATCTAGCTACAATGCAGAGCATTAAGCTCTCGCTGGGTCATAATATGTTGAAGGCTTTGATGATCAGTGACAATCTCAAAATGCACACCATAAAGATCATGCCTCCGAATCTTAAGTACAAAAACTACCCTCGCAAACTTTAAATCATAAGTGGGGTATTTGCGCTCATGCACCTAAAGTTGTCTAGAAGCATAAGCAATAATACGACCCTGTGGCATCAACACACAACCGAAATCAACATTAGAAGCATCACAAAACATGATGAATCCCTCACACTCAATAGGAAAAGCTAAAACAAGAGCTAAAATGAGGAAAACCTTGAGTTTTCCAAAGCTTGACTTACACTCCTCGAACCATTAGAAAGGAATCTCATTCTAAGTCAATCAGGTCATAGGGGCTGAAATAGTAGCAAAACTCTCAATGAAGCATCTATAATAATTGGCCAAACCAATGAAGCTACAAGCCTTAGTCAACGATGTAGGTCTATCCCATTCAGAGATAACTTCTATCTTGGTTGGGTCTACCATAATACCATCCTTAGACACCATATGTCAAGGAATATTACTGACTCAATCCAAAACTCACACTTGGACAACTTAGCAAGAACCATATGATCTCTCAGAGTTTGGAGCACAATCCTCAAATACTGCTTATGCTCCTCACTACTCCTTAAATATACTAGGATGTCATCAATGAACACAATCACAAAGGAGTCCAAATAAGGCATAAATACTCGGTTCATCAAGACCATGTTTGCGGCTGGGTAATTAGTCAACCCAAATAACATAACTAAGAATGCATAATGACTATAATAGGTCCTAAAAGTTGTCTTCGGGATATACTTATCCCAAATACTCAACTGATGGTAACCAAATTTGAAATCAATATTAGAAAACACCATTGTATCCTAAGATGGTCAAACAAGTCATTAATGTGAGGCATAGGATAACGGTTCTTCAACATCACCTTATTAAGCTACCTATATCGATAGACATATGCATAGATCCATCGTTATTCTTTACAAATAAAATAAGATCTCCCTAAAGGGACGCACTCGGTCTAATAAAACCTTTACTAAGAAGATACCAAAGTTGAGAATTCAGTTTATTAAGCTCGGCAGAAGCGATACAGTAAGGTGATATAGAAATAGGTCTAAGGATAGGCTAGAGATCAATACCAAACTCAATCTCATGGACAGGGGGACTACTAAGAAGGTCGGTAGGGAACACATTAGGAAACTTACAAACAACAAGCATAGAGTCAAGCGACATACTATCCATACTATTATAAAAAATATAAGTAAGATAAGAGTTGCAACCCCTCGATATAAGTTTACTAGCACAAATATAAGAGATAATCCCCATCGGCTTACGGCTAAAAGCTCCATGCCACACGACCAGGGGTATGCCAGGCATGGCTAAGCTAATGGTCTTACAAAAACAATCCATAGCCATATAATATCAGGATAACGAGTCCATGCCTAGAATTACGTCAAAATCCACCATATCCAAAATTTTAAAATCAACATAAGAATCAACATCACTAACTGTCACAATACATGATCTAAAAACTCAATCAACTATTAAAGAATCACCCACTGGAGTAGATACACTTAATAACACAAATAATAAATCACTTGTCAACTCTAATTATGGTGCATAATAATCAAATATAAGAATAAGTGGATCCCGAATCATATAAAGCAAGGGCCAACTGGTGGCGCACCTAAATTGTACCTATAATAACAACGTCTAAAGTCATAGCATTGCGTCTAGCAGGTACTACATACAACTGACCACGCTCGCTACCTGGCTGTGCACCTGACCGACCTCTTATCCCGCCTTCTAGGGAACTTTCTTGAGTACTCTAGGAACCACCCTTATAACTATGAGAACCATCTCAATCTTTGGGATGAACTTCTCTAATAGGGGGACCACTATGAGCTGAAGCAATAATCCCCCACAACTATGGTAATCTCGTAAATAGTCACCAGAGAGTCAACAAGTAAAATAGAAGATGTGAGTTGAACCAGAACTAATAGATTCAGCTGACTTGGATTAACCACCATGACTAGAAGAACCAAATGAAGAACCCCTCAAAGACAGACTACTGCCCTTACTAGGGTGATTACTAGAACTAGAGTGACGTCCATTTGTAATTTAGAGTACTGCCTGAACTGACCGACTAAGCTTACTCTTTGTCTGATAGGATGGGCGCAAAGGATACCTACTCTGATAAATTCCATCTGTGGGTTGGGAACTATGAAGGCTCCCACTGAATATACCCTAAAAGCTGGGCCTATTATCACAACTCTCTTGACCCTTACGATGCATCTCCTCCATCACCCTAGCATTATCCAAAACCTCAGAAAAAAACCTACCTACAACAAATAAACTCTAAGTAGACATAAAAATAGGGAGTCTCAACCCTCTAACAGAGCAATAAACTCTCTCATGCTCAATATTTAGGATAAAAGTTGAATGCCTAGACAAATAATAAAAATGAGCCCTATACTCTGCAACTGTCATGGAGCCCTGCTCTAATCTAGAGAACTAATCTCTCAAATAATCTTTAAGGCTATGAAACATATACTTCTCCAAAAACATCTTAGAGAATTGAGTCCCTGATAAGGGAAAAGATCCAGTTGGCCTAGAATTCATATAACCTCTCACCAATGACAAAAAGACAAGTCCAACTAAAATATGGCGTAATCCATACCATGTGTCTAAACAAGATCCACACCACAAAACCTATCCTCACAAGAAATTGGAAACTCATATGTATACTCACATGATACATCAAAAAATCTAGGCTGAGCCAATCTCAAGAACCTATGCAGCATCTTCTTCTCCTAAGAAGACATAGATGGCTGAGCAACTATTGGTTGAGCAACTACCGACTGAGCAACAACTGGTGCAGAATGAACCTCAACTCTGCTAGCCGGAGCTACACGCTTTCACCTCAGTACCACTCTGATTTGTTGGTTGTGCACCATCAAACAATACACCACCAACATAACCCAAAAGATGAACCAACACATCTCTAATTAATAAGGAAGAAATAAACCTGAGAGGAGCCTAGCCTGGTCCCTGGCCCATCGCTGACTAGGGCAAAATATCCTCTGGGGAATAAGAACTAGGGAAGGCTTTGTATCTCATACCCTAACTAGGGATACATCATGAGGATTTCCATGATATTTAGGACATCAACAAATATGAGAAGGATCCCTAAGCTCGTTCTCAGTACCCTCATCTCGTATAGCAGTAGCACATGACCTGAACATATATGAAAGATTAAGTTCAAATGAATAATATACAAACCAACTCTAAATTTTAGCACAATAAGAGTGAAAGAAGTGAAGAACTCCTAAGAATGTCCCATATCCTCCCAAATATATGAAATAGACTCCATCGTTCTGCTTTGTAGTAGTCTACTAGACACTTGTTATTATACCAACAAGACCGACAAAATCTAGGCTCTGATACCAATTCATATGATCCGATTTGCCAGTCATTATGGCACCTACTAAATACCACTAGTAGGTAAGCCAAACCATATCCCCGAGCTAATACAATGGGTTAATTTGGTAGGAAATACCCAACATAGGATAAATTCAAGAAACACAAGTTATAAACAAACCAAGTGTTCAAAATAGATAAAACAGCCAATACAAGTGACTAATCCCACTACCTCGTAGAGCCAGTACAAGAGCATCTAATATTATCAATACAACTCAATAGTCTCAAAATGTAATGTATTTGTCCCAAAATAAAAGACTAAAAATAAAGATAGAGGGAAATAGGAGACTCAAACTCTAAAATCTCACCCTATCTCCAAAAATTAATCACCAAACAAATAACAATCAACTATGATAGCTATTACTCAGATCTGGACTAGAAATGCATAAAAATGTAGTATGAGTACCAAAACAATGGGTACTCTATAGGCATCATCGATGACTAAGCTAAATCATGATATAAGTATGATAAAATGCTAGATAACATAAACAAAATCAAGGTAGAGAAATGAACCTGAATGATTTCCAACATCAATGTACATAATAAGTAATTAAAACTTGAATAACAATATAACATGAGACATCAACATATAACAATATCGCAATCAGAATAATAATGCATAATAAAGAATCATCATAAGCAAATATAACTACAACATAGGCTCCCATATGCCAGTTGGTGCTGAAAAGTAAAGAACTAATCACAGCCTCCCATACGACCGGAGAGTAAACTCAAGAGAAGAATAAATCAATCAACTAACTCAATAGAAAATTTTCACCTCTAATCGATCATCATTCAACAATTATTATCCATATGCCATTTACCATATTATCCCAACTCCCTAACATTAGCGAAAGTACTCATATTCTATAATATTATACTCATTTACCAATCTTAGCTTCAATATACACTAGTCACTATTTACTAGTTAACCATCCCTTATTAACTAATCCATTTGACTACAAGATTGTTTGGTCCTAACTTAGTTCATCAGGCCATGGATAAGGTAAAGGTAAAAAAGAATAGGCTTAAAACCGCCCAAAGTAGCCAAAAGTCCAATAGAGATGTAGGGCGTGGGGATTTAGAGTTTGATGTTAGTGATTGGGTGTTCTTGAAGGTATCTCCTATGAAGGGAGTGATGAAGTTAGGAATAAAGGGGGAGCTCAGTCCTTGTTATATTGGCCCTTACTTGATTTTAAAGAGAGTGGGTAATGTGGCTTATGAGTTGAAGTTGTGACACACCCGAACCAGGGCCTAGTCGTAATGGGCAATCCCAAGCCAAACCAGGAACGAGAAATGCTCCCGTTACCCAACCCAGCTACCAAATGCAAACCTTGAGTCGGCTGAAGTCCAAACATATAACAAGATAGCATATCAGAACACATGGTGACTCTAGGCTAAGTCTATATCCGAGACCAACCCAACTAAGTCCAACCACCCAATAACCAACCAAGACAATGAGGAAACCATAAAGCAATACCATGATAATAAGCCAATGTATGTATGTGTATATATAAACAAAAATAACCCATACTATACCCCAGTCCACAGTTGTCCATATAAAGCCTCTAGACAAACCAAAGAGTACCTAATCGGAGCATGACACCGACTATAGCCAAAACAAAAGTATAGGAAATACAAGAAGTATATAAAGTAAACCTGTAACACCCCGAAATCGGGTCTCGAGATGTCACACGGTGCTTAGAGTCACAAGTGACCCCAAGCTAACCCTTCTACTGGTATAACTCATAAGCAACTGAATAAAAATACAAATCCATACAAATCAGTAGAAAATAACTCTTTCCTGAATCTGATCGATTCAAAAATAGAATTTTACAGGATTACAATTCTGCCCTTACAACAAAAATTGAAACAACATACATCAACTTTTACTGACTGTCTATGAAGCCTCTACTAGTACTGACTGTAGGTAGCCTAGTCATTACTCCCGACTACCCTAACTTAATACGACTGAATAAAGAAAATACAACACTATAAACTCTGCATAACTAACCCAAGCCCTTGAATCAAAAGGAATCATCACCTGCTGACTGGATACCACGAACTGACTGGATCCGAAGGTGCAACTATACCTTGTACCTACATTCCGAGAAAATATAGCCCACATACGAATATGTGGGTCAGCATCATGGAAAAATACCAAGCATATGGTGGTGCAATGCATATATAAAATAATATCTTAATATCATCACAGTTTATAAAATTATGCATGCTGATATAGATGACTCACTTAGCTTTAATTAAATCATCAAAATCATGGATGAATAATACATGTAAAGTAAAACAAGTGAGTCATTACAATACGTTCTCAATTTACTTTCATATCAATTTCAAATCATCAAAACAATCAAATCTCATGTCAATTCTCATTAGAATATATTCCTTAAATCTTTTAAGAATAATGACTTTCTCAAACTCAGCCTTTTAAGCAAATATGTTTTCATCTCAGATAGAAGAGTACACACACACACATTGGGAGATCCTATAACCGACATAAACCATGTGAGCTACATACACCTCTAAACGAACACTCATAAAGAATCTTCCTCGCTTTCTCCAAGATTCCATCAACTACATCATTCACACATACTGGTCAATTCTTTAAACGACACACATAACATTTTCTCAACCAATTGAACTATACACAGAAACTCTGTATTACTATTCCTACAACCTCATAGAAGTGCATGAAACCAACGCACAACAATCTTTCCAAATAAACATTTAAAACTTCAACTAACCACGACATGTATCAAGGACTTAGCCTTAATCTAACTTCACTTCACTGCCGTGAGAACACCACCTTCTATCATAGATTAGGGAGTATCTTTTCTCCCTTCTAGATAACTGCTCAACACCATTAGCTTGACTTAATGAAAAGGCCACAAATTTTTAAAACATGAAGACCTGAAACATGAAGGGATAATGTAAATAACTTGACTCTCTCTATTGAGGCCTTAGGAATAAAATATAAAATACAATGGGTTCATTATGGTATCAAAACTGAAGACACCCATAACGGAAACTGAATCTCACTGATCAAGAAGAGTATTGCCTGAGTACTGGAACTGAACATACTGTAAAACTTGAGTATATAAGTCATGGGAGGCATGCCCTAAATTTCGAGCTCATAACTTATGGAATGTGATTACAATTGCTAGAAGAACTGAAATTTCTCATTTTTGGAAACTAGAAGAGTATGTAATTCTCCATCACGTGTATGAACATGAATTAAGATCATGGAACTGAAATGTAAAGTATGAGTAGGTTTTGGGACAGCTAAAAATACTGAAATAACATTGGGTCAAGCACCGATCTTTCTCACAACAAATTTACAACTTATTGGTACTTCTACTAAAATGTAAAAGCTTGACTTGACTACTTGTTCTATCATCTCCCCCATAGATTTAAGCCACCACTCAAATTCTCAAATGCTTACTAATGTTGAATCTCCACGAACATCTCTATCGTCGGAATGTACACCATCTAGTGCTTCAACTATTATTTCTATTAGCTCAACTTGAATACTTTCTAACCTTTTGATAGACCATGCTACTTGTGTCTTCTCCCTCTAATACCATGCCTATGAACTTATGTTTCTAACCCATAAGAATCAAAATCACACTTAAGAGGCTCAACATTTCCAATCATACGCCTCGCCTTAACTTAGCCATCAAAACATCATCCATCGTCTAACTAGTATTTATCCATCTAAAAATCCCATGGCACGACTCACTACACCACATACACTAATCCTCGAAATTAAAGCAGTCCCATAATATCTTGGGTGAACTTTCTCATCATAATATAATATTAAACTTAATTATAAGTCAACTACACTTAAACTCTTGTGTACACTGTTCAAGCCTATTAGGTCACTTCCAGCAACTAAAACCATTAATCCGAAAACCGTCACATTCGTCTTCATGATCACCAATCGTTAAAACTTAAGGTCTCACACTTCACATAATTTACAACTCCATCTCACGCATAACTCCTACGTGAAGATTATAAAACAACACATCCATGAACAATAGCCCACTTAAACTTCATAACAATAATAATTGGTCCTAATCATATAGCCTATCTTATTCACAATCCATTAACAAATCCTTCTTTCACCCGTCACTACTATCTATCCTTCATACTCAACTTAACATAGTTCATAGCTCTCTACGTCTAAACATAACTTCCTCTTGCAATCTGGAGAGCGCCTAGATTAACAACACTTACCCACCGAGTACTTCCATCACTAACCTATACTCTCTATCATACAAATACCGTCAACACCCATTTCATACCTCGAACAAACTATATCACTACTTCCTATTAACCCAATTGCATGCAAAAAGGGATTTCGCTATACTTATGCTCAACAAATTACACTTACCATCCTTCTTACTACTGCACCTCTATATCCCACATTTTCATCCAACACAAGGAACAAGATGAAATACAAGTTGCTAGTGGATCGAAATAGGCCTCACGCGGCTTCACTAGACTTTGGTTTTATGTTTTGATCATGAAAGTTATATGAATTACAAAGTAACTATGCTAGTGAATTGAAATAGGACCCACACGGCTTCACTAGACTTTGATTTTTCACAAACATAGTGATAACAAGATTACATAATACAAGAGATAGAAACTTGACACACAACATCCAACGATCTAGGAAAACACCTTTCTCTGTCTTAATTAAATAACTCATAAGAATGAGGGAATAACTTTCAACTTAAGGAGCTTAACACACTAGAGAGCTCCTCGCAATCCCTTTGTGTAAATTTTGAAATTTCTTCTAGAAAATATAGAAGCATTACCTGGGGAAGAACTGGAGCTTGCAAATCATGTTATCTCAAAAATAATACATAGAGGGAGAAGTATAGATTAACATTGTATATTTTGAGGAGGAATCTAAAAGCACATCTAACCTAGGCTTAGTTCACGACTTTTATGAACATGAATAAAGTACTTCAATCTTTGGAACTCAAAAGCACTGAAAGGATACTTTCTAGCACTCTTACAATCCCATAACTATCTACGGAGAATTAAGCTTAACTGTTTCTGATACCTTGAAAATAAGGAAGAGTTGGCCAGAATAGAGTAAGATGAGAATCTATATAAGCATCTTGGAGAACCTTTTTATAGCAAGATCTTAGACTTGAAAGAAGGGAAATATTTCCTAAATGCCCCCTAGCCTCTCAAAGAAAAGTACAGATGTCTCCGTACCATTCCGCAAGAATCTACTAGACACGACTTCATAGACACCCTATGACACTTGAACTCTTTGCTCTGATACCAAGTTTGTAACGCCCCGAAATCGGGTCCCGAGACGTCACACGATGCTTAGGGTCACAAGTGACCCCAAGCTAACCCTTCTACTGGTATAACCCATAAGCAACTGAATAAAAATACAAATCCATACAAATCAGCATAAAATAACTTTTTTCTGAATCAGATCGATACAAAAATAGAATTTTACAAGATTACAATTCTGCCCTTACAACAAAAATTGAAACAAAATACATCAACTTCTACTGACTGTCTATGAAGCCTCTACTAGTACTGACTGTAGGTAGCCTGGTCATGACTCCCGACTACCCCAACTCAATACAACTGAATAAAGAAAATACAACACTATAAACTCTGCATAACTAACCCAAGCCCTTGAATCAAAAGGACTCATCACCTGCTGATTGGATACCACGAACTGACTGGGTCCGAATGTTCAACTATACCTTGTACCTACATTTCGAGAAAATGTAGCCCACATACGAATATGTGGGTCAGCACCTTGGAAAAATACCGAGCATATGGGGGTGCAATGCATATATAAAATAATATCTTAATATCATCACAATTTATAAAATTATGCATGCTAATATAGATGACTCACTTAGCTCAAATTAAATCATCAAAATCATGGATGAATAATACATGTAAAGTAAAACAAGTGAGTCATTACATTACATTCTCAATTTCAAATCATCAAAACAATCAAATCTCATGTTAATTCTCATTAAAATATATTCCTTAAATCTTTTAAGAATAATGACTTTCTCAAACTCAGCCTTTTAAGTAAATATGTTTTCATTTCATATAGAAGAGTACACACACACACATTGGGAGCCAATTCGCTACCCCTTTATCATAATCAATAAAAACGTGGATTTCTTTCACAGTCGAGTTCAAAATAACTCATTCACAACCAAAAGGTTAAATCATTCAAAACATCTCAAATATTCAACATCAACATGCTTATAACACACATTTTCTCAAAAAAATAATTTCAAATGGGTTCGCGACCCAAATATCAAAATCATGATAAATAACATTCAAGATTCATGCTTTATATCACCACACATGTAAATTCATCTTTCAAAATCATAAACATCAAGATTTCATAATAATCATCATAAGATATGGGTTCATGCTTCAAATTCATAAAAAAATCAAATAAAAATCATGCCTTTGTAAGGAAAATTACTTTGGGCACAAGAACGAAAGAGAGTTCTTGTTGAAAAACCCCACATACCTTGAATGATGAACTTTAGATCGATACCCATTTTTGAGATGTTAATCGTTTCTTTGAATGATGGTTCTTGGAGTTCTTGAACTAGGAACTTGGAATCATGAATAAATTTGCAGAATTAATTGTGAACTTTGGAGGTTCTTGAAGTTGGATGTAGGAGCTTAGGGTTTTCTTTTTGAGGGAATTTGATGAAATATAACATATAATGCTTCTAATAGGCTTTAATATAGGGTTTGGATGGATTTTGGGTGAGGGGAAATGACCAAAACGCCCCTAAAAATCAAATAATTCTCATATCTGTCCTTTGGTAGACTATTTTGATAGTCTGAAGTAGATCAACCATAACCTTTTACTCCAATATCCAAATTGGATGAAACTAATTTCATTAGAAAGAGGACTCTTATATCTTTCCGTTGATATATATTATATCACCCAGATCATTTTCTATGAGGAGTTAGGATCGTTTGAAGTTGACCGAAAAATTTACTTTTGGTAGGCTGAAGTAGATCGACCATATCTTTTTGCTCCGATAGAAAAATTGGATGAAACCAATTTCATCGGAAAGAAGACTTGCAGAGATTTCCATTGATATATAGTAGATCGCCCAGATAATTATGTACAAGGAGTTATGATCGTTTAAAGTTGGAGCAAAAATTCACCAGGCCTCAGTACTTTTTTTCCTGCACATTTTACTGTTCACTACTATTCATGGTTCGATCGGAATGTTCATAACTCGTCGCTCGGGTGTCCGTTTTGGATGATCCACATATCGTTGGAAAGATTATTCGATACTATACATAATGGTTTTTCATAATCTAAGACATTTCACATGGAAAGTTTATAATTCATTTTAGAAAATAGAACCCAACACGTTTACGGACAAAATTTCAACGAAAATTTTCCCGGGGTATTACAAAACCATGACATGAAGTAGATGCCTTTCAAACTATGAATGCTCACCACTTTAATCCAACATCGACTGTCTCCGAATTTGATCACTAAGAAGGAGAAGTAAAATGGTCGATCCCTGTATAGCGTGGGTATACAATCACCCAAAGATGGGTTAGTGGGTGAACACCAGCATGCACTCTGGATGAGGATAAAATAATGCCATTTATAAAACAAAGTAAAATAATCCATGACGTATACAACCATATATATATATATATATATATCAATGCCGAGGAAGGGAACCGGGTTTATCATGCCATTAAAACCATTACCTAGACTGTGTAATTTTGCCATCCTAAACCACCCAAAGGCTATATATGTTCAGCTCCCCATGCTGAAAGCGCCCCAATGCATGTAGCTGCATGGCCAGGGGAAAAAACCTGGGATGACTAGTACATCCCCGAAATATAAAGAGTGACATCATGCATACGGTCACCAAGACCAACCTTATATCGACAAATATGAGTTACCAGTTTTGGTCCCCTCGGGACCTCCACCTTCCACGACTTTGCTACACACCGCACCATTAGTGCCCAATAAAACCCATTGCCAAGCAACCATCCAATCCATTAACCATTTATTAACCAAGGCTATTTAGTGATGAGATCATCATACCAACCATAATTGCAAGTACTATCTATAGCCAACCATATATAGGTTTAAGGGGATATCCAAGTGCCATTCTATTTACCATATTAAATCGCTTAGGGGATTTCATGTGCCCCACAAGCATATCCATCTAGCCACCAAGGCCTTACCATTTAATCCTTCAAAACCATGTACACCATTTATACAATTTAAAATCATTTTAGACCATGCCAAACATTTAAAGAATTTATATCATTTAAACCATGCAAAACCATCCAAATCTATTTAACGTTCCATTACCAAATCAAACCATGCAAGGGTTCCAATAAAAGTTCAATAATAGAGTGAAAACATTCTTTGAGGAATTTTATCAAACATGTTGAGGGCATACCTTTACCAATACCTAAACCAATGCATCAACCACCATTATTAGGGTTATTCAAAACCTATTTTTTAAATCATAACCAACCAATAACCACATATGAAAACCATTATAAAATATATGTAAAAACAAAGTTTAAACCAATATCAAACCATATACACCAAGTCCCTCAACATATATCTCTAAAACAACCATTAAGGATCTATAAAACAATGTTTAAACACAATACAAATACCTTTAGTTGAAACTAACAATGCAGGAAGGAGTACTTGCCTTATACATGAAGATTCACAAAAGAAATCTTGACCTTTGAGCCCTTTCTAGAATGCATGAAGAAACCCTAGCCTCCAATCTTCAAGAGTAAGTTTGAGAGAGTATTTGGAGTGTTTTAATCTTTTAACAAGTGTTATGGAAGTCAACCAAGGGTTATATATTGTGAGAACATAATGATTTTGAAGTAAGAAATGTCCGGACTACCCTTACTCAAAACCAAATACAAGCCACGCTCTAGGGTACGACTCACCCTAGTAATTCGTATCCTAGGGTACAAGTGTTACCCAAACTCATACCCAAGATCATGCCAAGTCCCTACCTACTATTTTCTATACGACTCACACCTCCCTAACTCGTACCTAAAGGTATAGGTTACACACCCAATCATACCCACCAACCGTATAATGGGAAGTCTCTACAAAAAAAAGATAATCATGCACTACACAACTTACCTTGCACCAGTCGTATTCTCCCATCTGATTCGTACCCTAGTGAATCGTATCTTGGGAAGTAGCCAAGTCAACCATAGTGCCCAGGGTATGAGTGAACCCTTAAGACAACCCCTAACTCGTATTCAATGGTAGGATTGGTACCCTTGAGTCATACTAAGTCCAGTGAGTCCAAAACCAAGGAAATTTTGCAAGGGTCAAATCCCTGGGGTGTTATAGTTTCCCCCACTAGGATCATTCATCCTCGAATGATGGGTAGGGTTAGGAACAAGCATGATGTAACATATTATCACACATAAACTTTCCTCCAACCGAGGTAGAAGATAAGAACACAACATAAGATGAGAAGATCACCATACAGCCCAAGCACGATTTATATCCCAACATCTTTATTCCAACCTCTATCTAAGTTAGAAAACAAAGATGCAAGAGGAACCATTCCTCTCCTTTAACCAAGTTAGAAAACAAATATATGGTAAATAACACACATCTTACGCACAATTTTTTATAACAAGGAACCAACGCAGATCCTTGAACTCTATGTCCACTTCCGCCTCCCAAATGGCTTTCTCGGGCTTTTAGTTCCACCATGGACCCTTTATTGAAGCCACACCTTATTTGTTCGCAACTATCAAAATTACTAATCCAATAAAATCACCGGGACCTCCCAAAAATAAGAAAGAACCCAAAATACCAATACCTTCCAAAGGAACCAACCAACCAAGGACCATCCACACCTTAACCCCAATGCAAACTCATAGAGTACTGGCTGAATAAACATATGCTAGGGCAAGTCTAATTCAACTTAGAATTTACCAAGACACACCACTACGAAAGCTTGAGTCTAGCTATACACCACCAACTCCATGTTTAAGCCTACCCAAAGTGCGAAGGAGCTAACTTAGGCCACCGAGCCTTACTCCTTACATTTATCCCAAAACACTACTCCGCTTCCATTATAATTATATGGAAACCATGAGTAAAGGACATGGACAAACCATATCCAACCACTATAACCAAAACCCTCCCCCCCTCCAACCTATAATTGAACACCTAAACCATACACTACTATTCCATGAAAACAATTCATAACACCATGCCCTATAATATATCTCAGGTACCCAACACAACTATTGGTATGTCTACCAATCACAATATTCAATCCTATGACCTATATACCCACGGTACGATCTATCCATCAAAAGATCTAGCACCCTTTACAACCTCCACAAGGTTTTCACCACCCATTCCTTTCCTAACAATTTCCCATGACAACAATCTTACCTTACCTTCCAAAACCTTAACTCTGGTAGCCACCCTTGACTCTCCCCCACTTAGGGACTTTTATATTCCCTATTCCACAACACCATTATGCTTCTCAAGCCACAACCATTATAGCATAAGAAGAATCATTTAAGGAATCTGAATTACGAGAATTATCCAGGACACAAAGGCAAGACAAAGACCCCCAAAACAAGACATGGCACCATAGAAATGAAGTACTTCACAATAATCACCTAGACCATACTAGAGAATTATCCCGACCAAACCATACCGGAAAGGATTCCTTAAGATTGGACACCATAAGAAACACGACCATATATACAATGAGTAAAGTAATGTAAGTTAAAACTCATATTTAGGGAACAGTTGAATACCAAATGTGAACCTTAGGCATAAGTACTATAAGAATGCATGCAACACTACTAGAGTACCCTCTTATTGAGAGAGAAAAGTATCACTAGATTATGCAACCCGACCTTTCCTTGAAATCCAACACTAAAGAAAATTTTAAGACTAACTATCAACCTTTACCCCATTTCCCCTACAAGCACCATACTCCGCTCTAATAGGTACCACCAAAGACATACGCCAGGGATGCTTGGTTCTCCAATACCTAAAATACCATTCACCCCAATGCAACCTAGAGCTCAGCACAAACATGCAAAGACTATGAGACCGACTCCAAGTTTTCCAATTAAACCATGGCCACCAAGGCCAAAATCAAACCATGGCCACCAAGGCCGTTCAAAAATAATTTGAATCCCACCAAAACCAATTCATCTTCCTTTAATTATTTATGAAATGCAAGGACTTAAGAATAGTCAAATCATATAACAAAAGTATATTCAATGGCAATTTCACAATAAGTTTTAAGGGTATAAAATTTCCATGACTAGAACTAAGTAATTAGGGAATCTACAGTAGCCCAAAATCTATTTACAATTCCCATGCATCAAATAATGTTCATAAATATTTATAAAAACATGTATAATGCATCATAATCCATAGAAAAATAAATTGAAATGACTAATCATGTTAAAGCCCTCCATTGTGCGAAAATCCATTTTCAAAACCATGAATTTAATAACCAATTTCATGCCAATAATAAAGTACAAGTATAGGGACAAAGACACATGCAGGCTTCATGATCCAACCTATCTAGTAATTAGACCCCCAATCCATATCCATCTATTTAACCTGAATCCCCGACCTATAAGCCACAATTTTCCCACTATCATATTCCTCAGTCATCAACTTTATCCAACCTACCAGTTTACCTCTACAATTTCCGCATTTTTATCTCGAGCTAACATACTCTCTTTACCATGATCAAACATCTTGGTTCAACCCTAGGATGTACCAACCATCATTTAGTACTATCAAAGTACCCCATATAGAATGGAATATACATATAAGGTCCACCCTACAAGGATGACACCCCAAACTCCTTAGTCACCCTCTAACAACCTATCCATTAACTGGGAAACCATTTCCCTTAATGCTTAGGGAATGAAACCATTCTCACACTCCACAACTGACTAACCATGAAGCCTAAAGACAACCTTTATGGAACCAATAATCTAATGATGGATAACATAAGTGCAACCCATCAATTCCCTCAAATGACATCGAAACCCACCTTATCTATGCAAAATATATTGACCAACACCTCTTTATTACCAATAGACACCAAAGACCCCTTAGAAAAGAGTTTTTCAATATGCCAGTGTCGGCATCACAAGATGCCCCAGATTCTTGAGGGACAGTAAAATCATTGAGACAATCCCGACAAATATCAGAGACAAAAGTAACACCCCTGGGTACAAGAGCTAGAAAGGTAGCAACCAATATTTTATTTTCCTAAGCGGCAACCCTTATGGGACATTCCCACTGCATAAGACCTAACTGACCATAACCAAGACACTGTTTCCTCCTTTTCTCACAATAACCACAGTGTGACTGACCATAAAATTCATATAAAGGATAAGATGATGCAAAGTGGGCCCTATTGTCCCGAGATTGGTTACCTTGTTCCCTATAAGTATTTACAATCAAAAAACACTTACCTTCTAAGGGATTTGGATAGGGAGCACAAGCCATAAAATAAGAGTTAGGACCCATCCAACTCGTCTCTTTGAACCATTTATCACTATACCATTAGTATCCTTTTTGGTCCAGGAAATCAAGGCCCCCTTACCTTGCCTATCTCCAACCTTACATCATTCCTCGCCGTACTAATAGGATAGGATTTGTGTGACATAGTTATCACTATTTAGGTCAATATATTAATAGAATGATGAAACTCAGCATTGGTAACATATTCTTTGGGTAACCTAGAATGAGCACCACCTTCCAAAATAAGGTTAGTAGAGACCGGTGGGACTCCATGGAAAAATCCAACAATTTTGACCCTTGACCGGGCCTGTTCCCCATGAGTTGGGACCAGATCCATCCATGTTTTCCTGAAGTGGGATAGGTGAGTTTTCAAAAACCTTTGGATCATTGAGAAGGCCAAATCCAACGAGTGAACCAAGGAATATTCAGAGAAGAGTTCAAGACCTTAGACTCCACAACCCAAAATAGAATAACCAAGAAAATGAAACATCCTAAATGCCTCGTATCCTCCTAATTATAAGTGCGGTGCATGACACACCCAGAAGCAAGACTCTACTTAACACAGCTTTGTAGACACCCCATGACACCGAAACCTAAAGTTCTAATACCAACTTGATATGACCAAAACCATGGCTTTGTCGTAATGTGCAATCCCAAGCCCAATAAGGACCGAGAACCTCCCCGTTACCCAACCTAACTACCAGACATATACCTTGAATTGGATGATGTCCAAATATATAATAAGATAGCATATTTGACGACATGGTGAATCTGGGATATATTTGAGACCAACCCAACCAAGTCCAACTACCCAATAACCAACCAGACCAATGCGGAAACCATAAACTAATATCATGATAATAGGCCAATATATGTATGTATATATATATAAACAAAAACAATCCATACCATACCATGTCCATATTTGTCCATACAAAGCCTCTAGACCAACCAAAGAGTACCTAGTCGGGACATGCCCCCGACCATAGACAAAACCAAATCTATGAACTACAAGAAGTATGTAAAGTAAACCCTGACATAAAGTAGATGCCTTTTGAACTATGAAATCACACCAATTCAATCTAATATCGACTTCCCCCAAATTTTATCACTAAGTCGGAGAATTAAAATGGTCGATCCCTGCATAGCATAGGTATACAGCCACCCAAAGATGGGTTAGTGGGTGAACACTAGCATGCACTCAGGATGAGGATAAAATAATGCCATTTATAAAACTAAGTAAAACCATCCATGATGCGTACAACCATACATATATATATATCCATGCCGGGGAAGGGAACTGGGTTTAGCATGCCATTAAAACCTTTACCTTGGTTGTGTAGCTTTTCCATCCTAAACCACCCATGGGCTAAATAGGTTCAGCTCCTCCTGCTGAAAGAGCCCTAATGTGTAGAGCCACATGACAATGAAAGAAAACCTAGGATGACTAGTACATCACCTAATTATAAAGTGTGACATCATGCACACGGTCACCAAGATAAACCTCATATCGGGAAATATTATTTTCCAATTTTGGTCCCGCTGGGACCTCTACTTTCCACGGCTTTGCTACACACACCTACTTTATCACCCAATTAAAAACATTACCAAGAAACCCACCAATCCATTAACCATTTATTAACCAAGAACATTTAGTGGTGGTATCGTCATGCCAACCATACTTACAAGTACTATCCATAGCCAACCATATATAGGTTTATCGGGACTTCCAAGTTCCCTTGCATTTACCATATTAAACCACTTCAAGGATTTCATGTAACCCACAAGCATAACTATTTAGCCACCAAGGCCTTACCATTTAATTATTCCAAACCATGAACACCATTTATACCATTTAAAACCTTTTTCAAACTATTTTAGACCACGCCAAACATTTAAAGCATTTATGTCATTTAAACTATGCAAAACTATCAAAATCTATTTAAGGTTCCATTACCAAACCAAACCATGCAATAGTTCTAATGAAAGCTCAATAATAGAGTAAAAACATTCTTTGAGGCATTTTATTAAACATGTTGAGGGTTTACCTTTACCAAGAACAAAACCAATGCATAAACCACCATAATTAGGGTTACTCAAGACCCATTTGTTAAACCATGACCAACCAATAACCACATATGAAAACCATTCCCAAAAGAATTTAAAAAAATAGTTAAACCAATACCAAACCATATGCACCAAGACCCTCAACATATATTTAGAAAACCACCATTCATGAACTATAAAACATTGTTTAAAACACAATACACATGCCTTTATTTGAAAATGAAAATGAGGTAAGGAGTAAATGCTTTATACATAAAGATTCATGGAAGAAATCTTGACCTTTGTGCCCTTTGAAGAACACATGAAGAAACCCTAGCCTTCAATCTTCAAGAGTAAGTTTGAGAGAGAGCTTAGAGTATTTTAATCTTATGAAAAATGTTATGGAACGCCACCAAGGGTTATATAACGTGATAAAAATAAGGGTTTTGAAGTAGGAAATGTTAGGACTACCCTTTCTTAACACCAAAGACAAACTACGCTCTAGGGTACAACTCATCCTAACCATTTGTATTCTCAGGTATGAGTGGTACCCTAACTCGTACACAGGACCATTCTAAGACCCTACCTACTAGTTTATATATGACTCACACCTCCTTAACTTATGCCTAAGGGTACTAGTTATACACCTAATCATACCCACCAACCGTACCATAAGTAAATTCCACAAGACCAAGATAATCAAATGTCATACGACTTACCTTGCAACACTCGTATGGTCGTATATGATTCATACCCTAGTGATTCATATCTTAGGTAGTAGCCAAGATAACTATACTTCCTAGGGTATGAGTAAACCCATAAGATACCCCCTAAATCATACTCAAGGGTACGATTTATTCCCTTGAGTCATACCAAGTCTAGTGAGTCCAAAACCAAGGAAATTTCGTAAGGTTAAAATCCTTGGGGTGTTATAAATTTCCTTCATTTTTGGGTTCTATTTACCTGATATTTCATGTTTTGATGTTGAGGAAGTGTGTGGGTGATCCTTCCTTGGTTGTTTCTTTGGAGAATTTTGGCATTTCGGATTCCTTATCTTATGAGGGAGGCTCAATCGAGATTTTAAAAAGGAAATTTTGTCATTTGAGGACTATGAATGTGGATTTAGTGAAGATTCTATGATGGAATAATAACGTTGAAGAATCTACTTGGTAAGATGAAGAGGACATAAATTTCAAATATCCATTCTTGTTTCCCACCTTGGATAATCGCTCATAAGGTTTGTGTTCTTTTTAATATCTTTGTTTTTTTACTTTGTTAAAGGAAATTGTGGTTGTGTTCTATCTTAAAATCATGCTAATGGATTCCTTGATTCATCATTTGGGGATGACTTATCCTGTGGAGAGAATGTAACACCCTAAATTTTTTCATTATAAAAATCCCTAAGATTTAAGCTTACTGCTCAAACCACGACTTACCTTATGAATCATAACGTCTCTATAATGGTTGTAGGACCCATATCATATCCTGAATAGTAAGGTTTGTCTATGTTACTACCCTAACCACAACTTGTATTTCACAAGTTGTGCAGACTCCATACAAACCGTATAATGTATATCGTAACCTCACTAGTATGGGGCACCCTTTATTCTGTTCTGACTCGTATTAGACCTTACAAGTTATAGGGTCACAATATGGGTTGTATGGTACTAGTCATAAGATATGCAGTGGGAAAACCCCATGTTAATCCTAGGCTACAACTCGTGGTGACGAATCATAGCATGTTCTTACGAGTCGTAAGGTGACCTGGGGTTTCTCAAGGTTGATCAATTAGACCTTCTAAGGGTGATTTCTCTCAGAAATTCTTGATATCTCAGGAATTTTAATCTTTCTCAAATCTTATTTTGTTAAAACATGTGTTTTAAATTGTTATTTAACTGGTTTGAATGTTGTCTTTGGAACGTGGATTAAGGGTTTTGAATGATTGTTTTCTTAAATGATGGTCCCATGGTTTATATATAATTTTTCATGCTTTAGTTATGGTTTTGAATATGTGGGGTGCATTGGCATGGAGAATAAACTAGGGTTCGTGGATTCCCCCAATTATGTGGATTTTCATAATTAAATTAGTGATAACCTCATTCCAATCTTGTGAAATTCATTTTGAACATGAGAATATATGCATTGAAAATAGCTTTCAAATTATTGCATAACATAAAATGCTAAGGAACCAAATTTGATTTAATGTAAAAAGGAGGGGTCATGTTATTCCCCCAGGGTGATGGAATTGATATGTCATAATCATAAGTTTGCAAGCGTAATGGTATGAAGATACCCTTGATTGATGCCTTAACGGATAATTCCTTGGTTAAATAGATAGGTTATGTAAAACTTATTTTAATTAGGCTTAAAGGAGGTTACGTTGCTATGCCATGAAAGTAAAGATTCCGAGGGACCAATACTAGAAATTATATTTGCCGGTGTGGAGGTCTAAATGGTTGGGTGTTCAAGTCACACTTGCTATATGATTGGGCGTTTGAGTCATCCTTATTAAATGATCGGGTGTTCATGTCACCGTTGATTTATGAATGGGTGTTTGAGTCACCCTTAGTGCATATTCTCAAATGATTAATATCTGATTTATGTGGTTAACACACACTGAGGCCCTTTCAGCAGGGGGAGCTGAGCCTATATAGACCGTGGGTGCCTTGTTATGAAGGTTACGATACACAGTCAAGGCTAATATTTTAAAGTTCTTGCTAAGCCTTGTTACCTATCTTGACATGTTATAAATATATATATATATATGCATATGATTATGTGCATAGGCTTAGAATAATTTTGAACTATTGATTCATGGCATTACTTTATCCCCTTCCCTGAGTTACATGCTAGTTCTCTCCCTGCTAATAATCTCTAGACGTTGTATCCCCACGCGATGCAGGAACTAGAGAAACTTCTACTTTTACTCCACGGTGATATGAATTCTTAGTTGTCTACAGTCATTTTTAAAGTTGTAAGATTCCATTCTCTGAAAGGGATATAATTTTAAAGTTGTGTTTGATTTATGTCTTAGACTACTTCTATTGAACTCTTTTGCCTATCGTCGGGGGGCATGTCCCAACTTAGATTGGTTTTGGTATATTTAGAAGCTTTGTGGAATACTATGATTGGGATGTATTGTTGAATTTCTTGAACCATGTGTTGGTATAGTTTATCTATCTTGTTATATATAGGAAATTCATTTGTTGTTAGTTGTATTAAGTTATGTTTGGACTAGGGCAAATGAGGTGGTCTCCGGTCCTCGGTGGACTTGGGATACCTGTCATGACCAGCCCCTGGTTTGGGTTGTGACAACAATATTATATTCAAGGGTTCATTCAATACTATATTTGGTATACTAATCAATAACCATAACATTATCATAATCAATTTCTTATAATAAGCTTATCCAATATATCATACATATGACATAATCATTAGGCATTACTTCTAATATCATTCATCATAACCAACAAGTACCAAGGCCCCTTAATATTACCTCAAAAGGGATTTATCTAAGCATATAATAAGCGTAAAAAGTCCTCAAGATAACTAACATCAACCTTGAATTAAGGTAGATCAAAGAGTCCACTTCAAAATCCCCGATACATACTACGTCGAATTCCACCTCGGACTAGGCTAAGGTATCTAAATCCACTTTTATATGTAAATCAAGACATAATTATTCCTATGGTAAAAGTACTTCTCAACCACAACAACTAAGCCAATATAGAAACTAAGGCAACCTTCCTTTGGTGTAAGCAAATAAGGCCACTTCACCCTAAGCATGAGTAACTAAAGCATTTTAATTAATTTAAAGCAAGAAAAGGCATTCTCATTCAAAACATAAGTAATGAAGTCTAATGCACTAAGGTTCAAGGCAACAAGCTAAGAATTTAAACTCTATGGTTTCAATTTATCCTAAACGATCTGACTAAACCCAAGTCATGCATTTTGATAATCCAACACCTAAAGCCCATCCAAAATCTAACATAATATCATAAGAATACTATGACATAGTTCTATCTAACAACGGATAAACATAGCCTACCTCGACGCTGAAGATAGCTCAACGGACCACTTAACCTTCCTTGTTTCCTTTGAAAAAGCCTCCTCAAGATGTCAAGCTGTAAATTCACATTCTACACTTCAATACAAGAATAATGATACCCATATTGCACCATTATACTTTAGTTATAAAACCAATATCTAAAACCCTAAGTGGGTCCCACTTATAAAAATCATATTTTTGAGGTGAACCTAATATTCATACATGATCAGGGAATCATAACCCTCAAGAGTGGGTGAAAACCAGGTTAAATTAGGGGTAAAATCAAGCCTCAAGATATTGGGGTTTTGGTTAAGAAATCATTGTAATTCACCAAGAAATGGGTGGAATCTTACCTTAATTTGGATGATAATCACAAAAATAGAAGATAATCAAGATCTCAAGTCACCCATAAGTATTAATTTTAACATATCACACTCTTTAGGGCTTTTTCTCTCAAGACATAGGTGAGAAATGAGCTAATTTGTGACCTAAGGGGTCTATTTATACTCCTTCTAGGTAATTAGGTGTTGCAATCGAAACATGCAGGTGTGCAACCGTACAACCTAGCATTAGAAGTAGGTGTTACAACCGCAACAACCTTAGTATGATTTCACTATCCCCTCTACACTCTAAGGTGCAATCTTCATTCAAAAGGTAATGATCGTAGAGGCACCAGATATCAGCTGAAACTTGGAAATTTTCCAAGTATGCCAAGGCCTCCTAATTCATTTGGAATCCAATATACTCAAATAAACTATGTAAACACATTATATTTGATGTTCCAAATATTATGGCAATGTCGGAACTTTCATCCGAGATCGTTTCGACCAAATTTGAGTCCCACACCAAATTTCTAATTTCTCCAACTTTCAACCAAAAGGACAAAATGAGCTTGGGTTCCTCGGTACCATAACCAAAAGTCTATATAGCCTAAAAATTGATATTATAGAGTTGCTGGCATAGTCAAAATTTGCATCCGAGATTATTTTACTAATGTTTTCACCCAATGGCCATTTGGAACCAGTAAAGACTTCAAAATAGGGAATTGGCTCTAAAACTAAACAAATTTCTGGATAACTGAACTCTTAGTACTAGAAAGTCATAAATGACTTGGGTTATCTATGGAAAATCTTGAACTGCAAAAGTAAGAAAAAATATGAAAAATGACCTAAAGGGTCATTACAGAAAATTTGATGATTTTGTTGAATCCAAAATAATGAATTAGTAGGGTAGCATAGTTTGTTTGCATGAATGAGGTTTAAAATGAATCTTGGGTACCCAGTCGAAGTCTATTTGGACATGGTGAAAAATATTTTTTTTGGTAGCTGGTGTAGCCACATCAGCGACCATCGTTTTAGTGGTAAGTGGAAACCTGACCGATGGACTTCTTTAGTAGTACTTGTCCTATTAAGGTAACATCTCTTAAGTGACTCGTGTGACTGTTTAGAAACATCTTTCCTTTATTGTGACTATAGCTTTAGCGGCTTAGTGGCCTCTTATGTAGTCACAACTACACCTTTATATTTATAGAATTATCCTTTTAGCCATTTTTAAATTTTTGCCTCTATTGTCGCGACTTTAAGTTTGGGAAATTATGGGAAATCATCTTACTAAACAGAGGTATGTTATTCAACTTTCCTTGATCATTTCCCTTTCACTTTTCCCTCAAATTTGATTTAATTTATATTAGTTGGTTTTTGAGTTTTTGAAACTCTTCGGGTTGTTTTGAACATCGAGTTAGGCTCTAATTGTGCTCAAATATTTTGAACTCATTTCTTTTCCTTAGAAGGACCTAATTATAGGTTTAATTTTTGAATTCCAATAATGAGTCCCACAAGCCAACTTCTTGCCTAATTCTTGGCTCAGAGTTTATATTGTAATATGGGTTTTATTTTACTTGTATAACATGTCGATTATGAATTTAGTAGTGCAATAATGTTCAAAGATTGAGGACTGGAGATGAGCAATTCTTAAAGATTTAAGGTTGTAATTCATCCATAAGTAGGCTACGATCTACTTTTCTCCATTAGATTATGTATTGGATAAATTACATTTACAGTGGACATTAATATGATAGGTTTAAGGTTATCTTATCACCTTCGTCATCTTGTCTTTCCATGGGTTTTTAGTATAATATGGAAGCTTAAGCCTTAGTTTCGAATGTTAGCTATAGTTATAGGATTGTGTAAGATCACTTATATACATGTTATGACCTTAGGTTGGCGCTAGTAATCATATTTGCCCATTATTGTTGATATTTGACCTATTTAGAGGAACTTTAGAAAAGAATTGTAGCTTGATTCCTAGCCTAGATACCCGATATAGCTATATGGTTGTGTAAGCTTGCTAGTATACTTTTTTGACATTAGGGATCCCTAGAATATGATTTACGGTAGCACATTTTGATGTGGATAATATCATTCAATTAAATATTCTTAATACAATGATGTTCGTAGTTACTTTAGCTTTCTAATTTATGATATCAATATCCTTCTACTCCATATACTGTTGGGCCTAGGGCCTTGGGTATGAGTCCACTTGGATACCATGTTAGTTCTCTATCCTTGTAATGATTGGGGATTAGTTCATAGACACTTAGACAATTACATCATCATTGTTTAGATACTTGTGATAGCATGTACACATTCTAGTGCATATATGTGGTATGATTTAGACTAAAATCTTTGTTTACTGCTATTTTCAAAAAGGGATTTATTTCCCACTATTCAACTTTAAAAAGTTGTACCATCCTTATTATTGGTTTATGGTCTTTGAAACTAAACATACTAATTTAAAAACTCAGGACGAGTTAAATTTTGGTCCATTCATGATCTACTTATTTATCACTACATACTTTTTAGGTCAACAAATATTTTTACCCTTTCTAAACTTTTCTGGAATTTTAGTCTTGGATCAATTTTGTGCACTAGATTTCTACTATAGGATAGATAATATTTATTATGGTTTCTTATTAGAAGTCCTATTTTGGGAATAGGAACTATACACAAATTTCTCAAGTCCCCTATGATCCTCTTTATATGGGAATCACATGTCAAAAGATGGGATACCACAGAGGTCCTACCTAGTGAGCTGGTGAGTTGAAATAGGTGTATATACTTAGTATGATATGGCACTTAGTTGGTATGACAATAGTGCTTCCTATCACTAGTATGATTTTTGCCATCTTTACGTATTGGTCTTAAGGAAAGTTAGTTAGGTTATATTTGTTGTTGTGTACCTACAAGGCTTATGTGGTTTGGTTATGTTATTTTTTGTTAGAGTGTATCCAATTATGCATGTTTGGTTATCAATTTCTTACTTCGTGACAGGATGGTTATGGATTTGTATCCGAGATCATATGTATGCTTTGGATTTCCTTTCCCCCTTGGATATTATAAGCCCTTTATTAGATTACATTCTTATTATTCTTAATTTAGGTTAGGTGTTTTTTTATGTTGAATCTAGCTCTCTTCTTGTATTTAATCATCATGATACTTAGGTTGTTAGGATTCTCCCTCCAATTTGTATCTTTGTGTTTAGCTACCTATATTGTATTGTCGTATATCCCTTTTTTCTCTAGATATTCTTATTACGTATGACCTATTTTCTTTTTTACTACTATTATATATTACCTTCATCCCTGACTATTTATACTATGTCGAACTTCCTTCCCTAGTTACTTAGAGAACATGATAGTTTATTTTTATTTTTCCATTATACTTATTGTATTTTATTTCATAATTAGTTTCTAGTAATGTATATTCATTCCTTGTGTATAATTTATACTTGCATTATTCTTAAAACTCATCGATTGATGCCTATTGAGTACCTAATGTTTGGAGATCATACTTCACTTTTTTACCCTATAAATCATACTACGAGTTCTCAGTATTGGTGTGTGCATCTTGTAGACCTATCATGGATTGGAGATTAGGGGGAGCTTATGTAATCCGGAATTATTACCTTTTCCATTTCTCTTTAGATGGATTGATCTTTATTATGTACTTCAAAGATAACTCTATAATACATACAAATACATATATATATATATTATGTTTACCTTGTACTCTTGGTATATTAGGGGCTCTTGTGTCGACTAATACTATTTCTTGGGGTATATTTTCTTTATTCTAGTTCTCTTTCTCCTTTTATTTAGTTTTGTTTATCTTTTCTCTTATTAGACTGTTACTCACTATTCTGGGCTGTGGGTTGGCTTACCTACTAGTGGGTTATGGTAGGTGCAATCCTTAACTAAGAAATCTGGTTGTGATAGTTTGGTATTAGAGCTTAGGTTCACCACTATCATTGCTACAAGATCAAAATGCCTAGTAGAGTCCTGTGGATCAGTACAATGACATTCAGATTCTATCTTTAGGAGTCTATTGATTATTTCTAGAAAATTCCATTTTTTAATTCTTTATTCAGTGTTTTTACCTCTACCAACTTATAAGTAGTTATTTTGACTCTGCTCTCTCTTATATGGAGAGCACAATGTTATTGATAAACACAGATGATACTTCAATATGTATTACTTGAGTTTGAATTCATGGTCAGGCTAGGGAGTCAAAACTTTGTATTGAGGACCTATATTATCAACTAGAGGGTTTGAGGCAAGCTAAGGCTCCAATAGTTTTTTTTATTATTTCAATTTTTTAGGATATTGTGTTAGGGATTCTAAGCCTTTTTGAGGATATGTCACAAATAGAGGTGGTGTTCGGTACATTGAGTGGTTCTCAAACTAGAGTTAGGTTTATAGGTATTTAGTAGGTTCTTTAGCAGCTTTATATTATGAGATAGGGTTTCTCAATGGGCAAGGCATACTTCTAAGCTATTACCTCAGAGAATGAGATGGTTCAGAGATTTATAAGAGAATTAACCTTACCACTTTATTTAGGTTGTTGATGATATGAGGACTACAGAGTGGGTATGTCTTGAGACATATGGAGGTGACGATAAGAGGCTTCACCATCAGTATTATTTTAATAGTATTTCTTTTAGAGGTAGGGATCCTCCTAGTAGAGGTCATTGTCACTCTCAGACTATTATCTCCATACAGGTAGTGCCTCAAATTATAGTTTATTCTAAGATAGGTTATAGTGGTCATAAAGGATATAGTTCTGGTTAGGCATCACGAAGTTCTCGGTCTAGGTCATTCAGTTATGGAGGATGCTCTGGGTCAGCAGATGTATCATATTAGAGAGCATCTGATGTGTGTTATTATTATAAGGAGGTTGGTCATTAGTCTAAGGAGTGCCCTAGTCATGAGTAGGTCAGACAGTTCCGGTCAACATGTGTTCTTTGCAAGAATAAGGTTTTAATAGTTTGCTATGATTGTAGGTAAAATGATTATTTCTATAGAGAGTGTCCTCGGTAGAAAAATATCAAGCAGTTGGCACAACTTAATTAGTCTCTTGGGATGTTGCACCTATGGTCAGAGATAGTGCCCTAGGTATTAGGGGTTGTCCGAGAATGTTAGGTGTGATTCTCGGTCAAGTATTACAAGTGGTAGTATGGATGATAATTTGGGTCCAAATGCATTCAGGTTCATAATTCTTTAAGAGGCCAGGGGTCATGGCTTTAGATTTCATCATTATATGTGTGATTTTTATTTTCTATAGTTCCTATGCAATTTTATTTAGGGTTTTCATACCTACCCATGTATATATGCATTACTATTATTATGTTGTTTGTGTAGGTTTATGGGTATATGATTAACTCCATAGATAATTTCTTTTAGTATTGGATTGAGCAGATTGGTATTATGATTACCTTGTGGTATAGTAGTCGAATATATATCTTAGTAGTTTATTTAGTGACTTGCGATGTAATTCTAGAATTAGGTTATTTATTTTTATTTTATTCCACTTGTACTGTATGCCATTACTATTTTTATTACCTTAATAGTTATTGATCTTTATTTGATACACAACTAGACTAGCATTATATAGTTAGTATCTCTTTTTTTGTGATTCTAGTCTACTTGGATTAAATGAATACCTTGGTTTATTGGCTTTCTTTTGTTTGTAAGGTGAGGTTGGCTAATAAGAGAATTGGTGTAAAGAAAGGTTTAGCCTTCCATGGTTTTGTTGAAATTCTAGCATTAGCATTCTTATTTTCCCTTCTGTCCCTTGGGAGGTATGTCGTTGGTTATTCTCCTGGGTTTGCCGATATGTATTTGATAATGGTCTTGGTTTTGGTTATTGATGTTGATTTGGGTGCTCAGTTCTTTCTGGGATTTTGTTCATGGTTTAGTTAAGTTTTTAAATGAGTGGGTTTGGAAGCTTTTTGGTACAAAATTTATTCGTCCTAGTGTGACTTTGTATGATGTTGTTACTTGGTGTATGAAAATATAGAATGGCTTTAAGTATTTGTATATCAATTGTCAGCTACTAGAGCGGGTTTCTATAGTAAGTATTTGATTTTAGTTACTGGGTATTGATTCAACCAAATTCAAGGTACGTCTGTGTTTTTAAGTAGCTCGAGATTTGGATATCTTTAGGACTCTTTATAGTCCTACTAAGTTATTAATCATACAATGACTTTGTTGACACCTCACAACATTTGCAAATTTATTTGATTGATGTTTCATCAGTGGGATCCGTTTGGCAACTAAGGTTGAGTGGTTTGGATCCAGTACCAAGATTATAACTATGGATTGCATATCTTTATTGTAGCTTACATTTTGAGGTTTTATTTAGTTGAGACATCATCGGCATGCTAACTAGGCATATGCACTACATACCAATTTAGTTTTCTTCAGTTGAGTGAGATTTAACTTAGAAGGATGTTCGACAGATGGTTCATTGGCACATGGTGTTGGTTTTTCCTACTTCTGACCATGATCTCAGTTTACATCGAGCTTTTTGAAAGTCTATTAATTAGGAGATGTATATCCTGGCTGAGTTTAGGGTGGCTTTTAACCCTTTGATCAACATTCAGTTAGACTGATCATTCAAGTTCGGGAAGACATGCCTTAGATGGATGATTTTAATTTCAAAGGTCATTGGGATAAATTTTTTGTCTTTGGAAGTCATCTTGGACATTAGTCACTGCTATTTGTGTATTCGGGTAGAACATTATGAGATATTGTTCATATCTTAGTCCGTATAAATTTTTAGTGGGGCAACTTCATTCCTTGAAGGTTAGTTGTGATATGATTATACATAGATGACTCAAATGATATTAGAGACATTCTTTGTAGTTCAAAGTAGAGAACAGTTTTGAAAAATCATGAGAACGTTAGATTTGGAGTTTTTAGTTGGCTTTATAGTTCATGTATTGGGTTATCTTTTGCCTGATAGAGTATTATCTTTGATGTTCTTGTATTAGTATGATGTAAGTATACTTTGTCCTGGGTCATGTATATTTCAGTTGGGCTTTGTTCAGATGAAGGCTAGTTGGTTTGTGAGGATGAGTTAGTGGTTATATGGATAAGTGAAGTAAGGAAGTGAGTTTTCGAAGGATACCTTTAGCAAAATCCTTTGGAAGCGTTGTTTGTACTTAGAGGTTACCTAGGGAGCCTTGCATGGCATATGAGACCAGTACCTCATACTTTCAAACATATAAGGTTTATCGAATACTTGACTTTTAAGTATGAAAGTTCATTTAGTAGTGGATGTCATAATGAACCTCTAAGTCATTTTCTATGTTTTTGTTTATTTTCAACATTACATGATGTTTCATAGAAGCTATAGGTCATTTTTGACTTGCAGGGACCAACGGTTCTATTCTTAGGCAGTCCATTTTGGTTTTAAGACCATCTCTTTTTTATAGCACTTAAAATTAAGAAATTAATGTTTAGCTAAAACTTCTAGTAAGTAAACTCAGATAAAATTTCTGAAATTTTTGCTAGCTCAGAAACATGGATATTAGGTTGAGGGACCCTTGGTATGTGTCCCGAGGCTTTCGATCTTATTTTAGGCTATTGGTTGAAAATTAGAAAAAACATAATTGTGGGTGTAGGGGACATTTTTTGTTGAAACAACCTCAAATAGAAATTTTTATGGTTCCTTTGATTCTAGAATATTGAATTTCGTAGTGTAGCATAGTTCATTTGTGTGCATGGATTCTGAATGAATACCAAAAACCCAATTGAATTTCATTTGGACTTAGTAAAATTTATGGGTTTTGGTATCTAGTGCAACAGCTTAAGCAGCTTGAGAGGCGCTTTAGTAGTACTCGGCTAACTAGTCAAGGGGATGCTTTAGAAGTAGTAGTTACTCTAGTGGACAATGTTTAAGCATTTAGGGTGCCACGTTAGCGGAATCTTGCCCCTATTACACCTGTCACTTTAACGGCCAACTATCACTTTAGTGGTGTAGTGATTCCTTAAGTGGTCACAGCTGAGCCTTTATATGGACTTTCTCTTTTTTACCTATTTTTAACACTTTTCCATCCATTTCTGAGATTTTTAGCTTGGCAAACTATGGGAAATCATCAAATTGAACTGAGTTATGGACTTGATTGTTTTCTATCACTTTTTCCATCAAATTCTTCCCTAATTTTATTTAATCATAGTAGTAGCTTTTTGAATTCCTTAAACTCTTGGGTAAGTTTTAGCCTTGATTCAGGCTCCATTCAAGCTCAAATTTTGGGCACACATTTCTTATCTTTCGAGGGCCTTAATGATAGATTCAATTTCTAAATTTAGATAACGAGTTCCACGAGCCTATTTTAGATCCAATTCAAATCCCATAGTTTTATATTGCAATATGGGTCTTTGTTATGACCCGAGATTACCCCTAATCGTAATATGGTGCTCAGAGCAACAAGTGATCCCAAGCTAACCCATGAACTGGCATACTTCTTGAGCAACTTATATAAATTTTTTAAAAACTAAATTTATCAAGCAGAAGCATAATCATGAGAAATTATGAACAAATGAAATACTGATAAATTTTACAACACAATAAAACTGATGAAAGAAACTTGAATTGCATATAACAACTCTAACTGACTATATTTTAATCCTCTACTATACTAACTATAGGTAGCTGGGACATGTCTCCAATTACCACTAATCAATACATATGAATAATAACAAGATAGTACATGAACTACAACCGACTAGAGTCCCCGGAACAAAAGAACTCATCACCTATTGGTTGGAAGCTGGAAACTGTCAGATTATGATGTCTGGGCTACAACTGATACCTACATTATGAGATAATATAGCACATAGATATATAAGTGGATTAGTACTTTGGAATGTACTGAAGAAGTGAGGGTGAATGCAATAAGTAAAATTGAACAGATACATAATCTTAAAACATGCATGCTAAGTGATAGTAAACTCACCGGGTGACTAAAATGAACTGAAAGTTGTAGTATCTTAGAACATTAGTAACAAACATAATATGATAAGCTCGTGAATCACTACACTTAGTTTCTTAATTCTTTACTTTTTTAGAAAAGGTAGAATTAGAGCTGGGAAGCGGTAACAAATGAATACTGTATGTAAATCTCATGTAAAGATGGACATGCTGTAAAACTGAAATGAGGATCATGTAGGCATACTATACATGAAAAACATAAACATATGAAACTGAGATTTCAAGACCAATCATAAATATGTACTAACATGAGCTGAATAACTGATATGAGAAATAACTGAATAACTGATGTCGGAATAATTGGTCATGCAAATCTGAACTGACACACTTTAAATACTGTACTAAGACTGTGGGATCTAGATATAACTGACATGTCCCAATCTGAGCTATCGGGGTCCAACCTTTAACCCCATTTGTAAGGGTGTTGGTACCTTGCCAGGTGTAATAACGCATGAATGACGATATGGATCCACAAGGCTAATGTCCAGAAGGATGAGGGTGGTATGCCTCTACTTACAGGGGACCCCTCATAATCTACGGTGGAACTGTAGGTCTGGAACTTAAGGAATACTACTAATAACTCATGCCTCTACTGACGAGAGATTCGCCAACCCTACGTTCACTCGGTGCTAAGTTTTACTCCCAACAAAAAGACTTTGGTATTATTTGTTTTTTAACATGGCATAGTATGGTACTTTTAAATTCTTAGTATGCCTATGATATTCTAAAAATGGTAATAAAAATCATGGTCTAACTGATTTATTTCTTGGAAACAAAAATCATGTGAAGTCAAATAGCTATCGGGTGTTCATAACCTGCCAGCACTGAACGATTACAAAAATTTGATAACAATGCTTAAAACAGTCGTATAGAATCCTAGTTCAAAGACCCAAAACATAAGACATTTAAATACATGATTATAATACATGGATTTAAGAATGGGGATATATTACACGTAGGATAATAACAATTTCTCATCAAAATATGAAAATTCAATACAAAACATCAAACTTGTAGTTTAAAACATGAATAAGTACAACTATTATTCTCTTTAGTCCGTTAAATCACCGAATAATGCTATGCTTTATACACATGAGGATATTGGAATACACCCTAACTTTAAACATATAAATTCAACTTGAAAATCATAAATTCTGGCACAAGTATGAAAGATTAACCTTGTTCAAAACCCCACATACCTTAATTGAACAAATTCTTGAAGAAATCTTGAAATTGAAGATTGAATCCTTGAATTCTTCAGAGAAGAAGATTGAATTCTATTCTCGGGAAGAGGGTAAGGTTTTATATGATTTCATCTCATGAAAAGTAGGAAATAACGTTTTTTAAAATCGCTTTATTCATTTAAGAATGATTAGGAACAATTTAGTGGTGTGAAAAGACTTCAACACCCTTACACAAAACAAAAATAGAGAAATTTTGGCATTGTGCTATTATTGGGGAACTCACAGCTTAAGCATACCTGAGGGGTGTGCAGTGTATGCAATAGCACACCTTGTCCAATGGATATTTGTGATTGCCATGCGGCGCACGGCCTTAGCTTGGTCATAACTTTTCGCTCGAGTATTGAATTAAGGTAAAATTGGTATCATTGGAAAGATAATTCAATTATATACAATTTGGTGGGTCTTGAGATGAAAAATTCCATTAATTTAAAAAGTCATACACGTTTAAAGCTGACCCTTGTAGAATCAAATACCATGATTAGGCTGAATCAAAGGCTCTTAGCTTAAATTTGCTTTAAGTTATACCTTTGAACATTTTTCCACCTCATAAGCACTATTCACACTAGGCTAATGATCATGACACATATATTAAAGAATAAATCATGGGATTAGATATTACACACGTACGAACAATGGTATGATTTCTAGCTAAAAAATAAAGGGTGTTACAGTCTTTATTTTTGTGTCAACATGTAGATTATCAACTTAATATTGAGATGACATTCAAAGATTGAGGAGTGGTGAAGAGCAGTTTGTAGATGGTGCAAGGCTGAAGTGTGGCCATGAGGTACACAATTGCCTACTTTTCTGTATGAGATTACATACTATATAGACTGAATTTTAGGTGGGTATTTAAAGGATAGGTTAAGGTTATCTTATCATATTTTTTCATAACCTTCCTTGGGAAATTTTAGTGTAGAATGGAAGATTGAGCCTTAGTATAACATGTTTGCTATAGTTGTAGGATTTTGTTAGTATCACTAATATACCTGCTATGACCCTAGGTTGACACTAGTAATCCAATTTAAACCTAATTGTCGATATTTGACCAATTTAGCGAAACTTTAGGATAGACTTATAATTTGAGCCCTAGACTAGAATACCTACTACAGCTATAGGTTTATGTTAATCATGATAGTATAATAAATTTTGTCTTAGGTCAACTTAAGGGATCCCTAGTATAAGATTTGTGGTAGCATATTTTAATGTGGATGATATCCTTCTATTAAACTTCTCAGAAGCATAAATTCCTTGTTTACTTTAGCTTTTTGAGTTGTGATATTTATATATTTTTACTCTGTATATTGTTGGGCTCAAGTCCTTGGTTATGAGACTAGTTGGATATTAGTTTAGTTCTTTATGCTTCAATAGAGTTGTGGTTAGTTCTTTGACACTTAGGTGCTTAAGTTTTCATTGTTTGGATATTGGTGATGCATTCATACATTCTTACAAATATATTATTGTACAATTCAAACTTAAACCTTGGTTTTACTACTATTTTCAAAAAGTGATTTATTCCTCAGTTTTCACCTTATTGAAGCATAAGTACCACCCTTTATATTGGTTTAAGGTTTTCCAAACTAAACATACCACTTTAAAAAGTTAGATCAAGATAGATTTTGGTCCATTCTTCATGTAGTTATTTTTCACTACTTAATTATTTTGTTTAAGCAAGATTTTGACCTTTTTCTAAACAATTCTACCATTTTAGTCTTAGATCAATCTCAGGCACCAAATTTTATGGATGTTTACTTGTTTAGATCTATATCGCAACTGAGAACTTATTATACTCTTACTTATCTTTGGTACTATATGAAATATATTATTATGGTTGATTATTGTAAGTCCTAGTTTGGGACCACATTGAATATACGGATACCCTGAGTCCACTATGGGCCCCTCTGTCTAGGAACTACATGTTGAAATATTATAGGTGTAATGCTGGTATTCTAAGGAGTTGAAAATAGAGTGTCAAATATTTAGAATCATGGATATGTATACCTATGAAAATATTAGTTATAAGGCAATAACCTTGGAGGTTGGAGGAAGTTATGATTAGTATCGCTGAATGGGATTTCCTAGAAAGAATTTAGTGTTTTCATATAAAATTTATCGAGGGGATTTTGTATTTTTGTGTATAGTGATACCCCCCTCCCCAATTATGAAAAGTGTTGTGCGTATAGATTTAAGGAAGGGATATACTTTTAAGATTGGGATAGTGACCTTTGAGCTAGGGGGAAATGATGCAAATCTTGAATTTTCTCATGGTGGTGATTTTCTGAGATGAGTCATGATAAATCTATTCTTACTCTAGAAAATTCCTTCTACCTTCGAAGCTCATACTTTATTTCCTCAGTTACTCTCCTTGTGTCAGGATGACAGTGGTTATGGAAGCATAGTAATGTTCTATATCAGAGAGTGGTTAATCTTTACTATGAATTTTTGGCGTGGCTACTTGAACTAAGGATATAGATGAAGCGGGAAGAGTGAGATGAAACTTTTGTTATGTAAAATAGTTAGGAGGGGAATATGCGGTAAAAATCGTTGTGATTAAGGTTTTTGGGTTTTTAGTGGGGAGATCCGTAAAGTGAATGTAGTAAAGATAGGCTTGAATGTTATGATTGATCGATACACAAACCATTGTGTTATGCAGATAGTACTCTTAATAAGAAAAGATGTTTTTTGACTACAGTGATAAGATTGAGTAGTATTCTTGGATGGATGTAAGGTATAGAGCCCTACAACTTAAATAACACCTTTTAACTTTGGAGTAGACTTCAATATCAAAGCAATGTGTAGTTACACTCAGGATCTGGTGGTGATGTTCCTTATGGGGAAATTGGAAGATTGAAATCGTAAAGTGTGGTATTCGTAGATGAATTCATAGTTGAAAAGTATTGTGATATTAAAGGACTATTAGTATAATACCCTCAAAATTTCAATAATTTTATTTTTGACTCTCCCATGTTTGAAACATCAATGTTTGACTTAAATGGTGTTTTGGTATATAAATAGGATCATCCGAGGAGTTTTGGAATTTTCAAATAGGGTTTGGGGTGATTTTTGAACACGAAGGAAGTCAGCCTCCATGAAATGAATGTGTCATGGAGGCTACTCTCGATGATAAGAGGTGTGGCATGAAGGTTAGCCTCCGCTATAGGTAGTGTGCCATGACGAGATGTAAAATATCATTCAATTTTGATTTTCTCACTTGGGGTGAGGGGTTTTGGTCTTTTACCCCTTGTACGACCTTAGCCTCGCCGTCTCATGATTTGAGCTTACAAAATTTACATAATGATTCTATGAATCCCTTTTTTTCTGGTTTATAAACGTGTTTTTTTAGGGAGAATTCTTAATTTGAAGTTAAATACTTCGCTCCATAATTCTAAATATTCAAAGGATATCCTATCCATCATTCAAGGATGAATGATTTCAAGGGAGAGATAATGCAACACCCTATATTTTCGAGCTACAATTCAAAATCGTTATTCCTATGTGTATAAACTCGAATAAAATTATTTTTATATAAATATAATTGTCATGATCATTTACCTAGTGTGTAAAGTTCTTTTGAGGGTAAGAATGTTCAAAGTAAACACTTAGAGTAAATTGGAGTTAAGAAGTTTTGATTCGACCAAATTTGGAATTCGATTCTACCAGGGTCAACTTTGAACTTCAATAACTTCTGTAATATATTGAAGTTGGGAGCTTCGTACCAACAAAATTATAGATAATTTTTTCCTCTATCCAACGCATCCAATTTCTCCTTAATACGATAACCGAGAAAAACATTATGAGCCATTTTGTGAGGGTCCGCAATTTTAGTGTATCATGGGGGATAATCTCTGCAATAAGCTGCATGCCACGCTGATGCTTTAAATTCGGGAATTTTTTGGTTTTGTTTAACAGGGATGAAGGGTATTGGTGTTGTTTCATCTATGAACAACCTTTAAACACTATATGAACCTATTTTCATCATTTTTCACGGCACAATAATTATTATTTCTCTCCAAACTCAAAACCCCAAGAAACATAAGGGTTTCATCGTGCATTCTTCTTTCGAGTTCTAAGTTCCCAATTACTTATAAATCCTTGTGTATATAAGGCATTTACCTCTTTCCCTATTCTTCTATTTTCTTAATAACATAAATATTAGTTTATTATTCATAGTTTTGATGTTGGGTTTTGAACTATGGGTGGAGGGTTTAGGATATAAAATGTTTTTCCATGATTTCTAGTGATTTATTTTCCATGAATTGTTGCTTTATACACTTATTGGGGTGCATGGGAATGGTAAATGGATTTAGGGGTATAATGGATTCCCTGATTAATTGATTTTGGTTTTGAAATTGGTAATAACCTCAGCCCACTTGCATAATTGGTTTTGGAATATGATTTATCAATTGGCTTGACTTATTTATTTAAAATTAATGTATTGCATAAATGGAAAAATGTCTAAGGATGATTTTTAATACCTTTGCCGGGTAAAATGGAATCCTCGAAGTGATTTTTATAATGGAGTGGGGGATAAGAAGGAATCCCCAAAGGTTTGCCTAACGACATTGCTTGCAAGTTGTAGATGGTATGACGATACCACTTAATGATGCCTTAATGGTTGACTCCTTAATGTAATATTTAGGTTATGTGTTAAATATTTTAATATAGTCTTAAAGGGGATTCTGTAGAAAAGACGTGAATGTGGATGTCCTTGGGGATTGATACTAGAAACTCATGTTTGCCGACGTGAGGGTTGGTATTGATGACCATGTGCATAAGTCAAAATTGATATATTTTGGGACTACTAGTTACCCATATGGCATTAGCCTTCTCTCGGTTTTTCTCCAGTTCATGCTGCTAACACGCACTAGGGCCCTTTCAGTAGGGGGAGTTGAATCTATATAGCCCATAGGTGCTAGTTTAGGACGATCAAGCTACACCATCCAGGTTAAGGTATCAAAGTTCATGCTAATCCATGTTCCCTTTCCCGGCAGGTGGTATATATATATTGAATATGATGTTGTGCACAAATTTTAATGGTTTCTATATTATGGTTCATGACATTATTTTATCCCTTATCCAAGAGTTACATGCTAGTGCTTATCCACTAACCGTCTCTAGACATTATATCCCTACGCGATGTAGGCACCAAAAATACTTTTACTTTTCCTGCACAGTGACTAGGTGATCGTGGGATAGCTCGTGAGTCAAATTAAAGTGGTAAGCTTCCATAATTTGGAAGACCTCATTTCATGATTTGTGTCTCTTTATATGATTGACCCTTTTCTTTGGACTTATTTTTGGCTATTGTTGGGGGTATGTCCCGACTATTATTGGTATCCGATTATCTAAAGGCTTTGTGGATTACTGTGGACTTGGGATTGGTTGTTGAATTCTTAGACTTCTTTTGCTTATCTATCTTGTGATATGTTCAAAATTCCTCTGCTATACTTATATTATTTTTAGTTGGATTAGGCTAAGAGGGTGGTCTTCGGTCCCCGACAAACTTGAGACACCCGTCATGATCAGGCCCTAGTTTGGGTCGTGACACTTTTTTAGCTATTATTATTGTGTATCACCTTTTTCCTTTCCTATTATTATTTTATATTACCTTTATCCCCAACTATTTATAATTTATAGAATTTCTATCCCTAGTTACTTAGAGAACATGGTGGTTTATTTCTACTTTTCATTGTCCCTATCAAATTTCGTGTCTTTGTTAGTTGCTTGTAATGTATATTTTTTACTTCCTTATTATTTATAATTGCATTGATTTTTAGAGCAAAATCGGTCAATGCCTACTAGGAACATCATTTTTGGTACTCATACCATACTTCTACACCCTGCAGATCATGGTACGATTTCTAGCTGCTAATATGTCTACCATGTAGAGCTATAATAAATCAGAGATTAGGGTTGATCTCCTGCCGTCAAGAATTGTTCTCCTCTCCCTTTCTCTTTTGCTGGACTGATCTTTATTTTATGGTTTAGAATGGTTCTTTATATATACATTTTTTTTACCTGATACTTTTGTTCTGTTAGTGGCTCATGTATCTACTGACATGAAGTCTTGGGGAATATTATCTTTCTTCTAGTTCTTTTCCTCCTTTTATATTTTCTTATTATCTTTTCTCTTATTAGACTTTTACTTACTTTTCTAGGCTATAGGCTAGCTTAGCTACTAGTGGGTTATTGTAGGTGCCATCATGAACTAAGAAATTGGGTGACGACAAATAAGTCTATTTGGGGAGATAGAATGGAAGGAGAAGAAGATGAATTGTATTCAAATATGGTTCCTAAAGATGAGTTAACCAGTTTTCATGTTAACTTAATGATAACTTTAGTATCAAGGAATCTACAGATACAAACATTAGCTCTTCAACTGACAAGGAGGAATATATGGGTAGTCTAAGGAGTTATGAAGAGAAAAAAGTAGAGGTTAAATAAATTGCTCTTGACATTGTAATGGCCAGTGAAGCTGATCTAGTAGATTCATATCCTGTTGTAAGATGTTTGAGGACGGAGAAAAATTCTAAGAGTGGGAGCACTAATGTAGATCCAACATAACAATTCAATATCTTCTAATGAAGTTATTCATGATTTGGTATCTTATAAGATTAATCCTCAAGCTCAATAGTAAGAAGATATCCTAGGGATAAAAGATAAAGACAACAAGGAAGGAGACATTCTAGTGACCCTAACTGAAGCAGAAAAATAGGCATATATTTCACCTAAAAAGACCATAAACGGGTGAAAAAGAGGAGCAATAAAGGCTTAGTAACAAAGAAATAACAATCCTCCCAAATTGTAAGAAGGTGTTTGGCTAAATCAATTAGATTATTAAGTCTTTTATCTAGAATATCATATCAGTGAAGACTAATCAAGCCTTTCATAGGATTCAGATATTGTACAGACACCATAAGCTCTTTATTATTGCACTGATGGAACCCTTTTAGCTGATAAACATACAAAGAAGTATAAAATAAGACTAGGAATGAACTTGTTAGGAGCTAATATCAATGTAAAGATCAGTTTTTTTATAAATCCATGGCATTCAGGTGGAGGCAATAGAGCATGAGCCATAACAGATCACTTTAAAGTTGGTTTTCCAAGATCTCAACATAGAGGTGATAGTAACTTTATTTTACAAAAAGTTTAATGCTAATAATAGGTTGGAACTATGGGATGATATTAATTAGATGTCAAATAATATTTCATGCCCATGGATGGTGGGTGGATACTTCAATATGGCTCTGAATGGAGGAGAAAAATAGGAGGTTGCTAGTGCTACCTCAGAATATAAAGATTTTTCTTTATGTATAAATTATTGTGATTTAGAGGACATAATAATCAAAGGGTTCCCCTTTACCTAGTGGAATGGAAGGGAAAGAGAAGATTGCATATTAAAAAGTTTTGATAGAATGCTTGTGAATCATCAATTACAAAAACAATTTGGTCTCATGAAAGTGGAACACTAAGCTAGAACTAGATCATACAATGCTCCTATGTTATGTTCTTTTGGTGATGAAGTTCAAAATTTCATCAAAACTTTTAGGTTCTTGAAATTTTGGACTGAACATGTCAATTTATAGAAGTGGTAAGAAGGAATTGGGTTACAGAAGAAGGCCTCAACCCTTTTATCACTTTCAAGAACATGTTATAGCAGATAAAAGGTGTTTTGATAAAATGGATCAACAAAGTTTATGGTGATATTTTTAGATAACTCATTATTAGGGAAGAGATAGTGAAAATAAAAGAGTAATTATTTGAAGAAGATCCTAGCCATAACAATAAATGTATTTTTCAATAGAGTCAGGCTGAATTAAACAGATGCCTACACTATGAAGAAAATTATTAGAGGAAAAATAGGTATTAATTATTGAGTAGATGGGGATAGAAACACTAGATATTTTCATTATCTAGTGAAAGGGAGAAGAAATAGGTTGAAGATCAGTAAGAATCAAAGGCATAAATGATAATTGGATATATGATAAAGAACAAATGGTAAATGAGGCAGTAAAATGGTATAGTTAACAATTTTCTCAGCAAGATAGGAACCAATCAGGATATTCTATAACATATCCCTAATTTGGTTATAGAAGAAGATAATGATATCTTGAGAAAGATTCCTACAATGATGAAGGGAAAGAATTAGTGCTTCAGTTTAATGAGGATATCTCTAGTGTCCTTGATGGCTTTACAAATTTGTTTTATCAAAAGTGTTAGGACATAGTGGGGTGGATATCTTTAGCTTAGTCCGTTGCTTTTTTCATAGCTAGACTCTTCCTAAGTCCTTTACTTATACTAATCTAGTTCTTCTACCTATGAAATACCATTCAAACTTACTCAGATTTAAGAACTAAGAGTCTCATTAATTTTGTTAACAAGCTATTTTTTAGAGTCATCTATGGCAGATTGGACAATGTTCTGCCCAAATTGATCTCTTCTAATCAGACAATGTTTTGGTAAAGCAGATGTATTATGGAAATGTCTTACTTACTCAAGATATAGTAACTGACATTAGGAAGAAGAGAAAGAAATATAATATTATCATAAAGTTGGACATGGATAAGGCTTAAATAGGACTTCTTTGAACTACCAAATAAAAGTTTTAGCTTAAATAAGGTTTTCTCATCAATTTATATCCATGGTATGGAGGTAAATTTCTAATAACTGATTTTATTTTGATTAATGGTCAACCAAAGGGTTTCTTTGCCTCCATTAAAGGGGTGAAATAAGTGACTCTCTCTCTCACCTAATTTGTTCATTTTGTCTTCTGAAGTACTATTACGATCCATAAACTCTGTGTTTGATAATCATAATTTTCTGAGATATGGAATGCCTAAATGTATTTAAAATATTAATCATCTTGATTATGAAAATGATACTATGATTTTCTCTTTGGCAGAGAAAGGGTCTATAGAATAGGTAAGAAGGTCCTGATAGACTATGAAGCAGTATCACGACAACTATTTAATAGGGAAAAAGTAATTTCTATATGTTTCATAACATTGAAGCAAAGATGGTAGAAAAATTTAGGAAGACCAAAGGTTCTCTAAAGGCAATTTTTATTTCAAATATTTGGGAGGTCCTTTATTCATAACATGGAGAGGAATGTGTACTGTAATGAGATAATAAAGAAAGTTAAAGATAGGCTAAAAAATTAGAGAGACAAGTTATTATCCTATAGAGGTAAAGTAGTATTAATTGAAAGTGTACTTCAAAGTATTCCAATATAGTTATTCTCTTTAGTGGTCCCAACTAAGTACATTATCAATGAAATCCAAAAGATCTTTTGTAATACCCTACTTTTTCGGACAAAAGTTGAACCATATTTCCAATGTATATAGATCTGAATTCAATGGTTTCTTGTTAGAAATAAGTATTAATAATAATTCCTTAGTGTGTGAACATCTTTGGAAGGGAATATATGTCTCAAACATCCCCTAAATCAAAGTTAAGTTGACCACTTTCCTATCAAATGACTTTTAGTTGATGATTTTGCATAGGTCAACTTTCAGTGACAATTTCTCCTTGGATATGAATATTAATTTGACCTAATATATATCAAATTAAGGACCTTCAATTCTTCTTTACAAATCCACCGAACGTTCATCAATCCGGGTCCGAAGTCAAAAGTTATGAATGTTTGAATTAGGAACTGTTTCGGGTGTGCAATGGCCATTCGTCGCACACCAATCACCTAAGTACACTGCCTCATCTATTCTTTGTCCATGAGAGGGAAACCCTAAGGCTTACTTCGGCCATGCAACACATAGCCTTTACGAGGCGTCAAAGAGTGTACGTTTTGATTTATATTAAGGGCGTAATGGTCTTTAATCATCCCATAACCATTCCTAACACTCATTGAAAAAATATTTATCCTTAAACATGCAATTTTCACCTTACAAAATTGCTAGTCATCTTTCCTTCAACAAGAGAGGACAAACCACCTAAGGTTTGAGGATTTTAATCTCCAAGGATAAATCTATTTGTATTTCCTTCAATTTTTCTCTATTAAAATGTATGTGGGACAATCCTAAATCTCATGGGCATAAATTTTACATTTTTAACCTAATCTATATGTATGTATATGTAATGGGTTTTGGAAATCATTTAAAGAGTATGCATCATAAACCCATTTTGATGAAAGTTTGTAATTATCATGGGGTTTTTCCATAAGTTTGATTTATAATCTTGTGCATACATGATTTGAGTTTGAAAAGTGATTTATGAACGTGACTTGCAAAATTTCCTTTCCCTTGATAAAATATATGGTCTTAGAATGTTGTGAATTTTGAATTAGGTTTGAGAGAATAAATTATAAGCTTATTTTTTATCATGAGATTTACATATAACAAATGTTGGGATTGTTTTATGAATGAAGATAATTCTTGAGATAAACTGCCTTTTACTTTTTATGGATGGTTGTTTCATGTTTTTTTCAAAGAGGTAATTTCTATTCTAAATGCTATGGTTTCCTAATGAAGAAATTGCATGTGATTAATAAAAGAATTGACCACCACATATTAAGTCTTGTAAAGAGAGTGTGTCTACATAAGTTTTATATGCTTTTGATAATAAGAACTATCGTATGATTTAATTAATCTATTTATGGTCATTTACATATTTTAAATGAGAAAGGTTATGGATTTGATATGATATGAATGACTTGCAAGTCAGTGTATGACGATACCATGTTGTGATATGCCTTTAACAGAATGAGAAATATTTGTTTATAAGCATGAAGTATGTTTTTAAGAGGATAAAATTGGCTTAAAGAGAGTTATATTATTACCCAAAGAAAGCACAAGTCAAAAGACTCAATGTTGGAAACTGTGATTTACCAACGCGAGATTATGGTACCTTGCTTTATGATCTTGTGTACCTTGATTCATCTCATCCCAATTTGGAACTACGGTTAGGATCCCTGTTTTGTGATATTGAGCACTACCATGACATGTTGATTTGATTGGGGATTATGGAAGCCTACTTTGTGATCTTGTGTGTCTCTCTTACTGATACTATAATCCTAGTGGCAAACTTAGATTGAGGTCTTGGCCACCGATTAAAGTGCAGATTCCATATAGCCCGTGAGATTGTAGACTTGTAGGGTGTACCATCTAGCTCAGAAGTAATTAGAAGATTTGAGTCAATGTTTTACAAGCATAAATTAAATATCATCAAATTATATACACGAGTTTTCATTTACCTTATGCTAAATTGCTTTATGAAATGCTCTCACTTATTATGTGTAAAAGTATATGTTATTTTTGAATTGTTCTACACACTAGTACTTTTGAGTATTAAAACACTATATTTCAAATTTTGTGGTATAGTCCCATGGTGAATCACATTAGTAGAACACTTGGAATATGATAGAATTGGTAAGCCATCCATCTTTTGGAAGGCATTTACTTATTTTTTGAGTCTTTCAGTATATGGTTCAACCGGGGGCTTTATCCTGACCTATATAGTTAGTTTTCATTAGAGGCTTTGTAAAGGAGATTTGAGTATTATATTGTCATAATTTCGTTAACACATTTGGATTATAAATTTGCATTTAATATTATTATATCTTTCGCACTTTGATTTATCTATGGATTATGCTTATGGTAGAATGCTAAGGGGTCTCTCGAGCCTTTATGGTTTGGGATGCCAGTCACAGCTAGGGCCTCGATTTGCCTCATGAAAAGCTTTGTATCATATCATGGTTCATGGTCCTAGGGTTTCTACAAAGCCGTATAGCAGAGTCTTAATTATGGGTGTGTTCTACACGACACTTATAATAAAGAGGCTACTGGGCATTTAAGAGTTTTTTATCATTCTTTCATACTCTAGTTCATGCTATAGCATCGTCCATATGGAAGTTATCCAAATTTCTTCCTTCCTCTAATTTTATGGGTTATGCCTCATTGTTGAGGCAATACAAGTTCCAGAGTTTAGATTTACTAATGATGTAGTACTTTGTGATTGAGTTATCCATAAAGTTATGAGATAGCACAAGGACTTGAAAGGATTCTATTAATGTTTCAACGTGTATTCAATAGAGTTCATACCTTTATCCTAATGCAATCGTGATTTACAGTCTGAGGTTCGAAGTATATTCAATCCCTTCCAAAATCCTTGTTACAGATGTCACGCTTAAGGGCTAAGATATGTGACCGAATGTTGGAATAGTATTTCCGCTCGAGTAGTAGTATATGTTAAGGTGTCATAACCTATTGGTAGTAAGATGATCCCAAAGTTAGTTGTATAAAGTCACAAGTCAAGAAGTTAGATGGTGACTTTTACATAAATTAATAAGTTTAGTTGTATAACCCTTGACTAAGGGGTGGTTTTCTCTTTTATGGTGATTGGCTAATATTGTAGCAAGATTTTTTAGAGTGTATTTATGTATGTGGAGAAAGTATTTGGATATGATTATTATTACTCAAAATAGGGAAGGGGCCCAGAGTGGGTAGTTATGGTAGTTATAGAAATCATTTATAGATTGTGGATGAAAAAGGGTAGATTAGTCAATAAGTTATGGGTAGAGACTCATTGGTATATATGGGATTTTAAGGTAGTGGGGATGTATGTATGGGTAAGTAAATATGATGTGAGAAAGTGGAATATGTTGATACGATCATAATGGGTTATCTTATAAGATTATGATCGACTATCCTTATTATATGACTTTACCCCCCTTGATTGTTTTTTCCCTAGTAGTTGTAAATTAGTACTACATATGAGAAGGTATATAGTATATTTTGGGGTGTCTTACTAATGTCATGGAGGATATGTGTTTTTAGGTATATAGTAAGGAGAAATAATGTATTTGGGTTGATTGCCCAATTTGATGAACTAGTATAGTACTTGGTATGCTTCACTAGTGGTACATTATTAATGCTAAACTATAGGCTTGAACTTTTAATGTGGATTTTGGTTGTAAGAATAGTAGCTTAAGACTAATGATGCATGTTTTGTAGGAATGAATTAGTAGGCTTGATATAATGTGTGAAATAGACTAGGTTGATAACTTATAAAAAATTTAAGTGGTAATTGTGAGGTATATGTGTACATGAGGACTAGTGTTAAAATGATAAATTTTTGATGAGTCATCAGGTGGATAAGAGAATTAGATTATATAAGAATAAGTTGAACCTTAGGTAGCATATGGTTAGATAAGGTTTTTTGTATAGGTGTTGTTTTTACCTAGTCCACGTTCTTGAATTTTGTAGTATGGAGAAGTCTGAGGAGCTACGATTTAGTGTTCTTTAGAGTTGAATAGAGGCAATATCAGTAGGCAATATGTTCCTTTGGTATAGTTTTAGAAATTTTGTTAAGTTTTAAGTTATGTGATTAGAGATCTAATGTTAGTGTGAAAAGTAGTAGAGACTGGATCATTATGTGATAAGGAGTGTGGATGTCTATTCTCACGGGAGTGTGAGTTGTAGGGTGATGTCTATAGAGACCAGTGAAAGTTAAGAGTAGAATTCTCGAAATGCAATATCTTCAAACTATAGTTTATCTTGGGGAGTTTAGCGTTTATGTATATGGTGATACCCCATTGTGCTGAGTTTTGTGCTTGTAGATTTAACAAGAGATTATGTCTGCAAGCCTAGGATTGTGAATTTGGTGTAAGGGGGCGATGGTGAATTAAGGTAGTTCCCAAATTTTTTTAAGGTGTCAAGTTTTAGGGAAGAGTCATGATAAATCTATTTCTTTTCGAGAAAGATCCTCCTACTTCAATTTAAGAGGTCATAGTACCAATGTCTTATGTATTTAAGTCCTTCCTATGTGTAAGGTCTGAGTTCTCTATGTAAGTCATGTCATGTTTGACCTCCAAACTAAAATCAATAATGTCCCTCAACAATCCAATCTTTCAAGTATTCAAGATTTATGTTAGGATGTTCATGAACCATAAGTCTATGCCTAATATCATGCTTAGTCTATTGAACTATGCTTTTTATATGTTACAGATTCATTTTATGTAGTGATTAGCCAAAGTTATAAAGTTTATGCAAACTCATGACTATCTCAGCTCAGAAAATGGGAAACAATAGCTTCAAGTATCAGTCCTTGTCTGAATCATTGAATTCATGAATTCCGACCTTATGTTATACGACTCATGATGTAAGCGCTCATGTTTCTCACTATGGTCTATCCTAAGAACTCTTGTTGTGTTGTCATTATATCAAACAACTCTCTACTTATAATCCATACACTTGATATATAAAGAAATTTATGTATATTGTATCGCATATTTACCTCATATCCCACCTTGAGTTGTACAATAGGTATAAGTTATAATTAAATAGTGTTACTCCCATTCATTATGTTTATGCTCGAGTCCCTTAGTGACCCTCCAAATGATAGTATTATAGTAGTTATGGAAGAGTAGTAGTGACTCAGGTAGGGGGAATAGATGTTCTTGAATATGAAAATTTAGATGTGATTTCTTTAGATAAGGTTGTAGGTGAAGTGGAAAAGAAGGAGATGAACTTTCGTTGTGTGAAATAGTTAGGAATGAGATGTATGCAAAAATCTTTGTGAGAGTAATTGAATTTATTTGCCTTAGTGGGGAGATCCATGAAGTGGGTATAGTAATGATAGGCTTAAATGTTATGATTGATGAAAACAGAAACCCATGTATTATGTGGTTAGTACTCCCTGAATTAAAACCTGAGGGTATTTGATGGTAGTGATAAGGTAAAGTGATATTCTTAAAAGGATGTAGAGTATGGAGTCCCATAGCTTAAGCTAGCACCTTTTTACTCCGAGTTAGGCTTTAACATAGAAGTACTATGCATTGGGACGCAGACTCTTGTGGGCAGATGTGTGATGAGAGAATTGTAAGTTGGAAATAATGAATTATGTTATTTATTGTTGGTGCATATACAAGTAGTGTCTCTAAGTTTAAGTCTATTCATTGTATCTTGTAAGGTAGAGAATGTTTCTATTCCTATCTCCCACGAAATCTCATTTCATGATTGTACCGATGTAAATCAGACCTATTATCGCCAAATAAACTCATGCCTTATGTTGTTATGATTATGATCGTAGGAACTCATGTGCAAGGTCATCTCTATGTCAATTCTTATTATCTCACACTTTGTGCTTACATATTTCACCAGGGGTTATCATGAAGATCTTTTGATGGCTTTGCATATTTTGTTGAGGAAAAATTTCCAATTCAAGTTTATGCTATTTATTCCATACTTTTAGAGCTTCAACAAGTTATTACCCATCATTTGAGGATGAATTATTCCAGGAGGAGATAATGTAACACCCCACTTTTCCGGAGTAAAGTTAAACCTTCTTTTCGATATATATAGACCTAAATACAATGGTTTCTAGTTACAAATAAGTGTGAATAATATTTACTTAGTGTAGGAACATATTTGGAGAGGAATATAAGTCTCAAACATCCCCTAGCTCAAACTTAAGTTGAGCACTTTCCTATCAATTGACGATTTTGCTTGGATCAAATTCTAGCGACCATTTCTCCTTGGATATGAAGAGTTATATGGCCTACTATATATTAAATTAAATCCTTCGAGTCTTCTTTCCAACACAACCGACCTTTTGTCAATCAAAGTCTGAAGTAAAAATTCATGACTGTTTGAATGAGACACTGTCCAAGGTGTGCGATTTTCATGCGCCACACACCAATCGCCTAAACACACTTCCACATCTATGCTTTGTCCATACAACGCAAACCCTAAGGTTTTCTTTGGACATGCTACGCATATCCTTTTCGGGGTGTCAAAAAGTGTTCCTTTTTATATATATTAAGGGCATAAAGGTCGTTTATCATCCCATAACCATTCCTAACCCTCTTTGGATGAATATTAATCATTAAACACATACTTTTCACCTCACAAATTCTTAATCATCGTCCCTCCAACAAGAGAGGATAAACCACCTAGGGTTTAAGGATTTTAATCTCCAAGGTAAAATCTATCTATGTTTCCTTTGATTTTTCTCCGTAAAAAGGTATGTGGGACTATCCTAAATCTCATGCACGTAAGTTTTACATTTTTAACCAAGTTTTCAAGATATATATGTATTTATATGTAATTGGTTTTGTAAATTATTTAAAGAGCATGCATCATAAAATCGCTTTGATGAAAGTACGTAATTATCATAGGGGTTTTCCATAAGCTTTATTTATAATCTTGAGCAAACATGATTTGAGTTTTAAAAGTGATTTATGAACCTGACTTGTAAAATTTCCTTTCTCATGATGAAATTTATGGACTTAGCATGCTATGATTTGTGAATTGGGTTTGAGAGTATAAATTATAAGCCCCTTTTTTATCATGCAATTTACATATAACAAATGCTAGGGTTATTTTATGAATGAATATGATTCTTGAGTTTAACTTCCTCTTTACTTGTTATGGATGGTAGTTTCAAGTGTTTTTCAGAGAAGTAATTTCTATTCTAAATGCTATGGTTTACTAATGAAGAAATTGCATGTTATTAATGAAAGAATTGACCACCACGTATAAAAGTCTTGTAAAGAAAGTGTGTTTTCATAAGTTTCATATGATTTTTATAATAAGAACTCTCGTGTGATTTGATAAATCTTTTGGTGGTCATTTACATATTTTGAATGAGAACGGTTGTGGATTTGATGTGATATGAATAACTTACAAGTCTGGGTATGACGATACACTGTTATGATATGCCCTTAACAAAATGAGAAATATTTGTTTATAAGCATGAAGTATGTTTTTAAAAGACTAAAATTGGTCTTAAAGAGAGTTAGATGGTTACCTGAAGAAAACATGAGTTGAAAGACTCAATGTTGGAAATTGTGATTTGCCGACAAGGGATTATGGTGCCCTGCTTTGTAAGATTGTGTACCTTGATTCATGTTGTTCCAAATTAGGACTATAATTAGGAGTCTTGCTTTATGATCTTATGCTCTACGATGACATATTGATTTGATTGGGGATTTGGCACCCTACTATGTGATCTTGAGTGTCTCCCTTACTGATACTCCAATCCTTGCGGCAAACATAGATTGGGGGCTTGGCCGCCAAGTCAAGGGTGGATTCCATATAGCCCATGGGATTGTTGACTTTTAGGTTGTACTATCTAGCTCAGAAGTAATACGCAGAGTTGAATCGATGTTTTACAAGCATGAATTAAAGCTTATCAAATTATGCCCATGTGTTTTCAGTTACCTTATGCGAAACTTCTTTATGAAATGCTCTCACTTATGTTGTATAAAATTATATGTTACTTTTGGATTGTTCTATATATTAGTACTTTCGAGTATTGACCACCTATATTTCAGGTTCTGTGATGTAGTGCCATGGTTCATCACATTAGTAAAACACTTGGGATATGATAGAATTGGTAAGCCATCCATCTTTCGGAAGGCATTTACTTATATGTTGAGTCTTTCAGCATATGGTCCAGTCGGGGGCTTTGTTCCAGCCTAGAAAGCTAATTTTCATTAGAGGCTTTGTAAAAGAGATTTGAGTAATGTATTTTCATAATTTCTTTGACATATTTTGGATTATAAATTTCCATTGAATATTCTTATATCTTCCACACTTTGATATATCTATGGATTATGCTTATGGTAGAATGCTAAGGGGTCTCTCGAGCCTTTGTATTTTTTCATGCCCATCGCGGCCAAGGCCTCGGTTTGGGTCATGACATCTTTTCAAGATATTTTTGGGAGCATTAAGGAATAAAGATGAAGTAGAACTTGGTACCTTGGTCCATATTGTGTTTACCAAAAAAAAAGGTGGTTTAGGCTTTAGTTCATTGTATGACATTTCTAAAGTTCGTTCTGCTAAGCTCTGGCGGAGGTTCAAAACCAGAACATCTCTTTGGTCTAACTTTATATGGAACAAATAATGTAAAAAATTTAAAACTATAGAAGTTATGTGGAAAAATGGCACATGGATTTTGAACAAAATAATAGAGGCTAGAGATGTTTTTGATGGGTACATTTGGTGGGAACAAGGGAGTGGTAATACAGAACATGAGAGGACAACTATACAGGTTTTGGTGTTATTAAAACTTCTTATCGAAAAGTCTTAAGAGCCAATTTTGTAGAGGACCTAAGCTTTGCATGCAATAAAATGGTTGGAACATATATAAGCTGCATGATTTTCTGTCAAATGCAATAGTTGAGCATGTTATCAAAAGGTTAAGCCATGAAGATAAATTAGACCTCCTTAATCATCCTTGGTGGATGAAAAATAGCTCTAGAATTTTTTTTGTTAGTAGTGCTAGGGATGTAGTTAGTAGAGAGGCCAAGAAATGGAAGATTATGCTTGTATATGGATTAAGAGAGTCCTCTATAAAAAAACCCTTTTGTGGAGATTGTGAAAATTCAAGATCTATGTTGATGAGGCGTTGAAAGGGCTTAAGATCAACCTAGTTTCCAGATGTAGATATTGTTAAAATACACAAGAGGAAATGATTGTAGATCTATTTATCATTAGGGATTTTGCAATTTCTATATGGAATTATTATGCTAATGCAGCTGGATTACATGGGCCTCTCATTCAGGTACAATAGGCTATTAAGAAACTGTGGGACCTCAAGTGTTGTGCTAAACTTACTCCTATATATGAGGTTATTCCTGCCTTTCATTGTTGGAAACATTGGAAAAGAAAAATGTTATACATCATGGAGCTCAAGTTTGTGCATTTAGAGTATCCTATGATGAAAGATATTCCAAACCAATAGCCCCAACTGGCACATTACCTTGAGCACTATAGACCTTCAATTAGGCCATAGGTGGTGATATGGATAAAACCTAACATAGGGTGGTATAAAGGTGACTAGGATGGTGCTAGCATAGGCAATCCTAGAGAAAGCTCTACAGACTTTTGTGTTACAGATGATTATGGTAATTTTTTCTATGTAAGAGAAAGATGATTAGGGGAAGCTACCAATGTTTGTGCAGAAGCTACAACTATTCAGGAGGGCATTAAATATTGTATTGAGCAACAGAGACTATCAACTTTAATTGAGTCTGACTCTTTATCTATGGTTAATATGATTGAAGATGTATGGGAGACGTCGTGAAAGATTGGAATAGAAATGGGTAGGATCAAGTTCTGAGGGAGTGCAGGACTGGTGCATTTTCCCATATCCTTAGGAAACGCAATGCACTAACTGATTTTATTAACTAACGAAGTTTTTTTTCCAGATAAAGAAGTAGCTAAAGACAATCAGTTTCAATAATTACCATCACAGACTAGAAAACTTCTCAATATTGCTAAATAAAAAATACCTCAACTTAGGTTCAATACCTACAGAGATAGGGAACGTGAATGACCACAAAGAGATGCATATTTAAAGAGGTAAATCAATAAAGACCTCTCATAATAAACAACAAGCATATGTTTCAGTTATTTTGGTTTTAATTTGATTTATGTCCTAATAAATAACTATTTAATAGTGGTATCAGTCTTTCACTGGGCTTAGCCCATTCTAAATCATTTGTCAGAATAGAGATTAAATTACAACAACATCATACCAAGTGATACCCACAAAGTGGGGTCTAGGAAGTGATACAAGATCAAACACACAACATGGATTCAAGATATCTACAAGATCAACAACAATAGAGAATCAAAGGCCCCACTCGGCTTCTCTATGTTTCCAAGACAGCAACAACGATATTCAACAAAATAGATAGAGAATAGAAGATTACAAGGACTATAGTGAATCAAAGAGTCCCCACACAACTTCACTATGTCAACAAATAAACAACAAGATTACAATAACAAAACAGTTACGGGTACATTAACAATAACAAAGAACCAACGGATTCAACAAGATACAAGATAAATAGTTAGACCAAATGAAGGGACAATCTTAAGAACCCAAGAATTGATACACTCTTGGACCCTTAACACTACCCGCTACACCAACCTAACTCTAAAGTTGACACAAGAGGGACTTTACCTCCTCTAAACACCAACGTATCAAGCAAATAATGCAAACACAAGTTAATCTTCACTTGCCTAGCCTAGTTTTGGTTTGAGCTCTTAAGAGAGAACTAAAGTGTTGCAAATGTTACAAGTCTCAAAATATGATCAGCTAAAATGAATAAAACCATTAGTTTTTCTATTTATATTATATTCCCCAAAAGACTTAAAATGACAAAGGTGCCCTTTTAATGAATAAGGCTTTAAGGTCGCCCCTTGAGTGCATACATTGGGATATTTTTTGGCTTCTTCCACACTTAAGCTCGGGTCTTCTCTTAGTTTACTTTGATATACACAAAAAAAGGTCCATCTACGAGATCACACTTGTATCATCCTCTCCATATTGAGAGGAGTTTGACCTCAAACTCAAGCAATCTTTACCCACAATCTCTCCTCTTCGAATCATGTTTTCTTGGCTCCTCCCAAGATTAGGATATTCAACCATGGGTGTCATGATATCATTTATAACGCTCAAATTACACGTCAATTTAGTGAAATGCAGTTATCGTCAATATATTTACCCAACTTTGGAGTCGGGGTCGAATCCACGAGGAATAATGTGAATGGCGATTAAAATAATTTGAAACTATAGATATAATTTGAATTCCAATAAATGATATGAAAACATAAAATGGGGGTTTTGGATGATCAAACCAATGTTAAAGTTTCAACTTTCTTCAGAGCTGAAAACTAAAATTTCAATAGTTAAAATCAATGATAAAGAGGAACTAGGGTCGTGATCTCTATGATTATTAATCCCCATTAAATAATAACTATAGTATTGGGTTCTCATGACTAGTGGGAAACACTAAATTATCAGTTTCAACAGTCCATCTAAGTTTTTCTCAACCTACCTAGATGTTGAACTCCCTAATTCTCTCAAACTTAGGAAATCATTCTATTCATATTGATTTTATATCAAGTTGATCAATCTTGTTACAGGATTAATCATTAGATGGGAGCTTAACCTTCCCAAATCTTTGTTGATAATTTGCTACCTTTAGTTTATTTCTCTGATCGAGAAAATCAGCATAAGGTAGGATTTATTGTTTGCAACCAATAAATAACAATCATAACAAAGGAATTATCAAGATGTCCCCACAATCACTCAAACCCAAACCAACTATTAAATTCATTGGGGAATAATCATAGATACCACAACCCTACTTGTGGGCTTTAGTTCCACATGAGAAAAAAAAGAGATAGCAATATTTGTATTCATCATTCAAAGTAATTAAACTTACAAAAGATGAAGTCTAAAGTTGATTCTCTTCTAAGTTCAAGAGAAAATTCCCACAACCAAATCAAAGAGTTGAAAATTAAATTCTAAGTTTTGAATAAGTTCAAGATGTTCCTCCCCTTTTTATTAGAAAACCCTAACATATGCTTTAAATAAGTTCACATCTACTGAAAATATGAAATAATAGAATATCCTTGAATTATGAGGAATCACTGGTAAATCTACTGCTGCTAGATGAATCTGAATCTACTATGCATAGTCGGGAACCTAAGCGTCTGAACCTATGATATGAAATATCATAGCACAGGAAGGTATGCGTCAGTACGTGGGAATGTACTAGTATGCTAGATAAGGTAAGACTGAATGCAATATTTCATATGCATAAAAAATAACTGACTAAATGATATAGAATAACTAAACATGAGAGTACATGGATAATCGGAACTACACCAAATACTGAGTATGCAATATTGTGCATTTATATTTATGTTGTAACTTAGCTTTTCTGAAGCTAAGTACTAAATTCTAATAACTGAGTAACTGATATTTGAGTTACTGATAACTAAATTACAGGTTCTAAATTGACTGTGTCTGACAGTCCTGATTCTGTAGAACTGAACAGAGTTCCCTACTGAAGACCAAAATTGAAACTGAAACTATAGGATTTATCATCTAACCAACATGCCTCAATCTGAGTTAATTGGGGTCCAACCTGTTACCCAAGTTGAAAGGGTGCGAATAACATACCACGGGTACTAATACTAAAAAACCAGGATGCCATGCCTAACTGAAGAGTGACACCTAGGCGGAGCCAAGCCTAATCTGACGGGTGACCCCTGGGAGGTAGTCAAGCCTAGTCTAACGTATGAATCCTCATCCTGTGCTGGCTATGGAGTTCTGGAGTACAGGTACTGCAACTAACGACTCTTCCTATTTTATGGGAAAGTTGTCATCCCTGTACTCGCTCGGTGATAAATCATACTCCCAACTGAAAGACACTGAACTGAGTATACTGAACGAGGCTGGACTGACACTGAGTTTACTAAGTTTTCCTGAGTTCTATAACTGACTGAGTTCTACTGAGTTTTGTAACTGATTGAGAGTACTATTGATTGTCACATTACTGATACTATTTTGTAACAGACACTGGCTCTAGGTAAACAACTAAATTGTCGGGTATTAAATACCCCCAGGACTCGTTAGCATAAAAAGTAAAGCAAAGCATAATCTTGAATAATATAGCAATGTTCACTTGGTCATAATTCATTCATAGAGATATTTCATCAAACACTTGTACATGAATGGGATCACATAATAAGCCTTCACTAATCAATTCACATAAGCATTTTATCAAAAACTTGTAGGGCATAAGCTTGTTCATATACTAATATGTCATGATTTCATCACTTTATTCACATGGACATTCAATCAAACACTTGGGGAGCAAAATTTCATGCACATAATCATGGATAACATATAAACATGACAACTACAATGCCCAACTTACAATTCCATGGGTTTAGCATGCAATTCATATAATTCCCCATAAAATACTAATCTAATATCATGAATCATATAATAATCATGGATTAAAATCCAATTAACATCATAAATACATTAATCACATTGTAAATTCAAGGGTTTATCAAGATAATCACATATTCATCACACATGTTATTTTATTTCATGAAACTTACATTTAAATCATGGATTGGAACCCAACTAATATCAGGAACATGAATTTAGTCTAAATTAAACCTGAAAATCAAAATCTGAGATCTTATAGGTTTAAAAAGGGATACTTGGATTTATGGGTGAAAGAACCCATAGATGAATATCTAACATACCTTAATTTATGAGATTCATGAAGTTCTTGAAGGATTTATTTGGCTTGACCTTGATTTCTTGAACTAGGGTTTCTTCCTCTTTATGAGAGAATAATTTTTGTTCTTAAGAGAAAATGAGGAAATATGACATAATAGGGTATTTAGGGCATAATTTCATGTTAAAGGATGATCTGGGTCATGGAAAAAGACCCTATTGCCCCCAGAAAATTTTTAATTTTCGTCACTAAAAACTCGAGTTGGGCACCTGGTGCGACGCGGTGCTATCACGCCATGTTACTGGAAAATGCAGCACCATCGCGGTGCCTCACTGGTTGCTTGTTTTCCCTTTGGCGCAATGCGCCATGATCGCGAAGTCACACTGAAAAGTGATAATTGGGAAAAAGGTTAGTAGCACAATGCAGTGGTATCGTATTGTCTCACTGGAAAAAGACAAATGCCATTTGGACTACCTCCGTGACGCGCTAGTTACTAGGTGGTACAATGTCTTACTAAAGTGGCTCTAACTCTTCGTCCGGATGTCGTATTTGGGCGAATTTGGCATCGAAGGAAAGCTTATTCAATTTCCATCTTTAAATTACACTTGTATAAAAGTGTATTCATCTTTGAAGCAAGTCTTTGACATTTTTGTGACAAATTTAAGCTAGGTAAAAGTACGGGGTGTTACAAAAGCAATAGTGAAGTGCTGGAAAACTAAAGGCTTTACAGAAAAATTAACAAAAAAAAGATTTAATATGAAAACCCCCTTGCTCATGAAAGGAAAAAAGATAACTTGCCCTTACAAGCTCAAAACAATCCACTATAATCAAACTCCTTATTACAGACTCGACTGTGAACCTAAATCTAGGTTTCTTCTACTTGTTATAACTCTATTGCAAGCACACCTTGATACCTCTTCTAAGTTTCCCTCAAAAACTGATTAACTCTAACCAACGACAAGCTTAGGCAAATCGACCTAAGCACTTCTCGAAAAAAATGAAAACACTACTCTTATAGCAGGAGTAGTTCAATTACAAATAAGATGTGACATAATCTCTAATTTTGCACACAAAAATAAGGAATTGAGCTAAACTTGGGGTTTTTCCTTTTTCCTCTCTTCACTCTTTGAATTTGAAAAAACCATTTGATGAAGAAGCCTTTTTTTATAGTTGAGTGATGATTAGGGCTGAAATCTCATTGGACCAAGTGTCCTATTTAATACAAAAAGACCTGTAAGTTTTTTACACAAACAAATAATGATGTACAAATGCATACCAGCTATATTGTACCATGAACATCCAGGGACCTGGTCCCTTGCAGTTAACTGCTCATTAACAAAACTACATATAACAATTTTCCACCTCTTTGATTATGACAAACCAACCATTCAAATTTGAGAACATACATCATATTTAATTAGTGTAAACCACTCTAAAGGTGAATGTTCCTCCTATCATCATGCTTCTACAGTCATGCAACACAGGGCCCTATTCCCTTTTCGGCAATTACATCAAGAACTCTTAGCACATATGCCTCCCCCTTTTACTATGCCTTACCATTGTTTCTACTATCAGCATGCACACATGAGCACACATACACCGACACCTGGTCCTTACACATGAAGTCAGTAGTAGTATTCCCCCCTTTGGAATCATGAAAATAATTAACAGTAAAACAAGAGTAAAAATAAGTACAAGCTAATTAACTTACGGCCATTGGGGTAACACTAACATGAAGAACAACTTAAAATAAATGAGACAAATGAAGTACACAGGAATAATTCATGCATTCATAAAGTAGAAGACAGTACCAGTACAATCATAACAAAATAAATAGATAAAATAATTATCTTCAAAAGCCAATACAAGATACAAAATATGAGGTTGACACGGTATTGACTAAAGAAAAGAGATAGAAGAGTTTAGGTGGAGGGAGGTTTGAGGGAAAAGACATAAGAAACATCTCCATTCTTGTATTATCAGCATTGTGGGCATCAAAAATATATTTGGTGAGAACATTTACTTTGGAATTCATTTCTTGAACTTCGCCAGTCAGTTCTGCCACTTTTTCCTGGAGTTTTGCATTTTCATGTATAAGTTCATTAGTAGCATCTAGTCCCTCAGAGGACAACTTCAGGTGCACTATTTTTGCTTCTTTGGTAGCCAATTTCATCCTTAATTCCTCTATTTCATTTCCCAACATTTCATGAATAGCTAGCAAATTAGACAATAGAGACATAGATCCAACTTTGCCCATAATGCATTCATTCTGCACAAGGGTTATCAGGCAGATCATCTTCTTGGCTATTCCAGGGGCTCCCTAAGTTTCATTCACTCCATAATATTAAACCACATTGTTTAAGAGATATCCATATGGAATTCTATGTTTTACTTTATTTTCATGAATAACTTTATTCATATGCTCTATCATTAGAGCTGTTAAACTTATCAATTCAAACTAACTCAAGGATTTAATCAATAATAAGTCAACACTGAAGGCAAATGCTATTTTTTCATACCTTGGCAACAGGACCTTGTGGATGATCTAAAATGCCAGCAACAAGTTTCTTTGATGACTCAATCGTGAATTCAATGATAGGTTGTTGATTTGCTACAGTTCTTACCCTTACAACAAGTACATCTAGGATCCTTCCCTGGGTTACTTCATCTATCTTATGAACCTTTCCCTGCACTTGTACAGTTAAACTCAAACCATCATTTGAGAACCTTTAAACACAATAGGAGATTGTTCTTATATCAAGTGCAACAAACCGTGAGGCCTCACATACTCTAACAGTTCTACCACTCATGGTTTTATATTAATTTTTGAATCAAACACTCTCTAAGATAGAACCTTGTGTGTTGTCAGGTTCTCAATCCTTCATTTCTGGGCATGTATTTCTATTCCTCATTTTTTTTATTTCTTTTGGGTTCACTACTTGGCTCTCTTTCTACATCAATTTTTCTTTTATTGAGACAAGGTCCATCAAGGTCTTTTCCTTTCTTGATATAAGTCTGTTTCTGCCTCAATCAATTAGAGCTACCAGTCTTTAACTTAGATAACCTAGTCTTCTCATCATCCTCAACTTCAAATTTTCTTTCTTTAGTATCAGTAGCATCTACTAAAATCGTGTCTTCCTCTTTTTCAACCTCCACAACTTTTTTATTTTCGTCCTCCTCTACTGCCATAGATTTCTTCAGCCTTCTTTTTTTGTGGTTGATGCTTTGTTGGTCTTCATGGAATCTTCCATTATTTTCTTTTTAGAATCTCTTGTAAAATAGGTTTTAGTCACTTTCACCTCAGAGTCCATCATTTTTTAATTTCCTCTACTTCCTTTTAGTTTCTTCACAGTCTATAATAGGGGCACTTTATCCTCATACCCCTTATTATCCTTGTTTAGTGATATCAATATGTATTTCACTCCATTTACTTCATCATTAACATCTACTTCCTATTCTAATCCATCAATTGGACTTTCTTTGGTATCATATGCAAGCAGGAGTAAATTTTCATCTACCCAATTCTTATTTGAGGAAAGATCAACCCTTTCACCGAAATTTCTTCACTAAATAATTTAGCAAAAATAGGGTTTGAATCTGAAGGTGTAGGAGAATCATTGTTTATAGTGTTTTAGAGAATTTAGCTTTTTGGATTTTTCAAATGACCAAAGAAATTGAAAGTTTTGAGGTAGTTTTGAATTCCCTTGAGAAAAGAAAGTTTCATGATGAGAAATTTCTTGGTCTTTTAGTGACTCAAACCCTTGGTTTTGATTATCTATTATGATTGGATGAGCATAAACTTTGAAGGATAAGGAGGGTTCAATGGAGACTGATTCTATTATGGGTTGTTGATATTCTAAGGAATATATAGTTAGAAGAATTTACTCAAATGTTGTTGGGGACTAGAGATGATGTTTTCCATGGTTTTAATTTCAAAAAAAATCAAAATGTTCAATATGGGATATCCAATTTGACTCTCTGGAGTTTTATCTATATCATGGTCTTTTATTGGGATTATGGAAGTAGTAATGTCGTCCATTTAATTTTGAGAGATAGAGATGAGCTAGGACCAGTTTGGCTTAAAGAAGACTTGTAGATTTAGGATGATAATTTGGACAAGTTGAAGAATAATGGCAAGAAGTTCTGATTTAGCAATTTTAAGAAGTGACCAATGGCATTAAAATACATACCTTTATAACTGAAAATACTAAACCTAAGAAGTGTGTCTCTTTATTTTTCAAAGGACTTGACGGCATAGAGAAGAGAAAAATACCTTGCTTTTTAGGTAGCATTTTGTGATCATTTAAGAATCATGTAGGTACTAACATAAGAGATGGGACCAGGTCCCTCTCTTTTTGACATAATTATGTACTTGTGTTTTATTTAATTGTTTTCCTCCTAAGATTTTCCCATAGATTTAAACCTACAACGGTATGGAGCTGAGTTAGATTGATATGCGCCTACTTTATCATAGATAGTTGTCTACTAAATATAGGAAAATTTAGGGAGAGGAGTTGATTCACATATTGTTCATTTTTCTGAAACATCTTCTATTGAGATGGTTTTCCTAGAGACCAGGTCCCATGAATTCAAATATTTAAAAATATGACACCTCTACCTTAGAGTGCTCTTGTAACAGTGAGAACACATTTAGATCTTTAATCATTGAGCTTTGAAAACCCTCAATCAATGATCTATTTCTTACTACAATACCCTCTCATCGCATGATCATAAATTGGATTTGGAAGCCTACTTAAGTTTGAGTTCCTAGTAGGAGGATAATGGTGTGATCAAATTCTTCATAGCCAATCTAAGCAGAGATAGCTTCCCCATCACCTTATTTAGAGACTTGAAGCCCTTAGGATATGCATTGTCTTGATTAATGTATTCTATATTCCTCAATTTATCCTTAAGACAGTACTGACATCTTTCCTTCAAATGTCCATTTCTTCCACAGTGAGGGCACATGAGTTTGCACACTTTGCTTCTAAAATAATTAAAAGTTTTTCCTTTAGACTTATTAGGTTGTAATTATCCTTGATAACCCAGACATTTACAATCATTAAAACAATGACTAGTCAAGTTAGAAGGGATAAGTGAGAAAGCAGTCCATTTAAGAGACTTGTTCAACTCTTCTTTCAAGCGGACCAGTTCCCTCTCTAACTCTTCATTCATGTGATGTTCAAACATAAGGTGATTTTTAGAATCCCTTAGCCTTTCTTCAAGATCAATTTGAATCCATGAAGCTTCTTTCTTCCCTTTTCCATGTACCTTATTTACCTTCTTCATCAAACTCAAATTTTTAGATTTTATCTTTGTGAACAACTCTTCAGTTTTAGATATTTATAAAGTCAAATCAATCAAATCATGTTCTTAATTCTCTGCTTTTACCCCAAGTTCATTCTTTTAAGAAGTTAGTTGACATACAAAGTTTATCAATACACTAGTAAGCCTTTTTATCTTCTTAGCAGAGTAATTATCTAGATTCTCCTCAAGATCATAAAAAGGGTTACATTTTTTTCTTCTACATTCTCTATGTTTTTCAAGAATGCAAACAAGGAATCATCGATAACACGCCTATCTTCCACTGCTAGAATAGAAACATCTCTAGTCTTATCATCTTCACTTGAATTACTGGAAGAGTTTCTCCATGTTTCCATTAGATAACAATAGCAACCTGTGGTTATTTTCTTATCATCCTATTCAAGCATGACATTATCTCCATACTCTTTGTCTTTCCTAGGTTTGGTGGACAAGACTTAGAAGTAGCCAACACCTTATTTACTATACAACTAGTTGCATCTTTTGCTCTTGATGTTTTAAGATTTTGATTTTTCTTTTGCATTGGTTAGTTCCAAAAGAATTATTTTGAGGTACCACCTTTTTCCATATATCTAATAATTCTTGTTTCAAGTAGTGCAACATAAGTGTATTTTTACCTGATTCAGATTCAAATGATTTTAAAGTCATAAATCTTTCCCTTTTTGATTTCTTTATCTCCACCCAGTTCAGTTATAGCACCATGATGACCAGACCAATCTAGGGATGAATTATTTAAAGTGAACCTGTTCTGATACCAATTGTTAAAACTCTTAGGGGTTGCACCACACATTAAGGGACCAGGTCCCTTTTAGTCAATCTCAGCCAAAGGCATAAAAAAAAAACAATGAAGTTCTAGAAAACTAAAGGCTTTGCAGGAAATGAACAATACAAAGATTTAACATGGAAATCTCTTGCCCAAGGAAGGAAAAACCATGGCTTTCCCTCACAATCTCAAAACAATCTAATATAACAAAACTCTTGATTACAGACTAGACAGTGAACCTAAATCTAGGTTCCTCCTACTTGTAATACCTCTATTGCAAGCACACCTTGACTTCTATGCTAATTTTCCCTCAAAAACTAGTTTACTCTAACTACCAACAAGCTTAGGCAACTCTACTTTAGCATTTCACTCAATAAGCAAATACATTTCTCTTATATCCTGATTAGTTAAATTAAAAATTATATCTAACTCAAGACACTATCGAAAGTAGCACACAAAATTAAGGGCTAGAGCTAAACTTGGGTTTTTTCTTTTCTCACTACACTCTTTGAATTTGCAAAAACCATTTAATGAAGAAGCCACCAATTCCTTTTATAGATGAGTGATGATTAGGGAAAAAATCTCATTAGATCAGGTGTCCTATGAAGTACAAAAAACACCTCTAAGTTTTTTACACAAATGGACAAAGTTGTGCAGATGGGTGCGAGTTGTACTGTACCATGCACATCAAGGGACCTGGTCTCTTGCTGTTAGTTGCTCATCATCAAAACTACATATAAAACAACCCATTAACATTGGGAACACATAGTCTACCTTGGTAACGTAGAATACAATTATCAGTAATCTCAAAAACCATTACCTTCTGCCTACCTACATCATTCTTGATTTGCATCAAGATAGGAACCAATATCTGTTTCTCTTTCACTTTAGTACCAAGAGATGACTTTACTACATCTTGAATAGTAGCACCACCATTTTATAAGTTCAAAATACAAACTCCAAGATTATCCAAACAGTGAATATCGTTCACCGAATCCCGTTTCTCTTCATCCACATGAGATAAGCTGACCATGGACAACCTACTAAGAGCATCAACAACCACTTTAGCTTTACTTGGAAGATAGTTAAAACTCATGTCATAGTCCTTGAGAATTTTAAGTAATCACTTTTGCTTGATATTTAGCTCCTTCCAAGTGAACACATATTGTGGGATCTTATGATCAAAATAAATATTAACATGGACCACATATAAAAAATGCTGCAAAATATTAAATGCCAACACCACCGCTAACAATTCTAAATCATGAGTTGGATTATTATTATCATGAACTTTCAACTGCTTAGATGCATAAGTAACCACTTTACCATGTTGCATCAACACAAAACCCAGTCCCACCTATGATGTATCACAATAGAAAACAAAACCATTTATTCCTTCAGGCAAAGTCAAAGCAGGAGCCAAAGTCATCTAATTCTTTAGCTTCTTGAAACTACCTTCACAGGCAACAGACAACAAATCTTTACCGTCATCTAGGTCAATTTATTTAAAGGGGTAGCTAATAGAAGAGAAACTCTCCACAAACCTTCTATAATAGCTAGCTAAACCCAACAATCTCAAATGTCGGATGGAGTCCTGGCCCTAGGCCATTTCTTAACCACCACAACTTTCTGTGGATCTACCATGAACCTTTCGGTAAAAATAACATGACCCAGATAGGTCACAACATTAATCTAAAACTCATACTTAGAAAGTTTTGTACACAACTATAGCTCCTTAAGGGTCAGCAACATAAGGTAGAGGTGATCGGCATAATCTGCCTCACTCTTCGAATACAAAAAAAAGTCATTAATAATGACAATGAAAAATAATTCTAGAAAATAATAAAAAACCCAATTCATAAGATGCATAAATACAATTGGGGTGTTGGTCAAACTAAAGAACATCACCATAAACTCAAAATGACCATACCGGGTTTGAAAAGAAGTCTTAGGGATATCCACCTCCGTAATATTTAATTTATGGTAACCCACCCAAAGATCAATATTAGAAAATAACTTAGCACCCAGAAGTTGATCGAACAGATCACCAATCCTAAAAATTGGATACTTATTCTTCACAGTCACCTTATTTAGTTTGCAGTAATGATTATACATCCAAAGGAACCTATATTAGTTATTCACTAAATGAACTAGAGCACCACATAGAGACATACTAGGGTAGATAAAACCCTTGTTAAAAAGATCCTCCAGCTGCTTCTTGAGTTTTTTCAACTCAGATGAGGCTATTTTATAAGGAGGGATAATAATAGGATGAGTGTCCAAAAGAAGATCAATTCAAAAATTAGTTTCCTTATTGGGGGGGACACTGGGATGATCACCAGGGAACACCTCGGGAAATTCACAGACTACAGGGACAGTCGACAAAGAAGGTCCTTTGTATCTAGAATCCTTAACATGAACTATGTGATAGAGGCACCCTTTAGAAACTAATTTACGGGATCGAAGCTACAAAAGAAACCTTCCTTTAGATACTAGGTAAATACCTTCCTATTCAATTACCAACTCACTTGGGAATTGAAAACTGTCCCTTTGGGTCAAATAATCATCAGATGCATAGAAACAATGAAACCAATCCATCCCCAAAATCATACCAAAGTCTAATATGTACTACTCAATCAGATCTACCAAGGACTCTATAGCATAGACCGATATCATACAACCCCTATAAACCCTTATAGCTACAATAGAATCACCAATGGGGTGGATACAGAGAAAGGGTCCAAAATACATTCAGGATCATAACCAAAATTAATAGCCACATAAGGGGTGACATATGAGAGGATAGAACCTCAATCAAGTAGATAATATACATTATGAAAAAAATTTTGAGCATACTAGTAACAACATCGGGGGATGCCTCAGAATCATAGTGAGTTGTAAGAGAATATAGATGATTTTGACCATTGCCAGAGCCAAAAACAAAAGTGGCACCCTTTGGTGCATGAGTGGATGAAGTACACACAACAATCATATTTTCTTTAGAACCAACCTTAGAAGGAAAATCCCTCTATATATGACCAATCTGACCAGACTTAAAGCACTTATTCCTCCCTTCTTCACAAGAACAATGATGCACCTGACCACAAAATCTACAAGGAGAATACAATGGAGTTATCCGACCCTTGCTAGCCTAAGTCGAGGATCCAGCTAGTCTAAACCTACTATTTTACTTAGAATAATGATCACTTGATGGATTTGGATAATGATACAAGAACAAGGTGCATCAAAACCACAATGTATGGTCTAAGGGTCAAGTTTTTGGAATTACCAAGCAATTAAAGACTTTTCAGAGTATTTTGAAGCCTTGGTCAAGTAAAGGAAGGAAGGGAACTTATACACTCAAGAGGCGCCCCAAGTGAAAGGCATTGAAGTCATTATGCACTCCAAAACAACACTCAAGAGGCTCCCAAATTCCCTCCCTCATTAAGGGTATTTTTGTCCGTTAAATGTAATAGTATAAATAGAGCATTTTACTTCTCTTTTCATTAGACTTTGATGAAATAGTATATTACTCTTATATTTTAGTTTTTAGTTTCTAGTTGTGCATAATGTCTTGAATGATTGTGAACTTGGTAACCTAGTGAAAGGAATGGGCCATCTAGACTTAAACCTTTATCATTTGCTCCCATTTGACCCCGGCATACTCTTGAGATGTGAAGGTTATAGTTGCTGGTCGTCCTCACTTATTCTTGTTATTGAGGCTATTCATGTCTTTGGTACCCATTATGCTAAGATTTTTATGTTAAAAACCAAGGATATGTGGATGTATGTTAAGTGTGAGCAACCATGGATTGATGATATAAGTGTGGTACTAATGCTAACACTCCTACTAAGGGGATTTTGGGTTTTGATTTTTCTCTCTCTTTGGTTTTGCAAGATCTGAATTTGAGGACAAATTCCTTCAAGATGGAGAGGATGATACAAGCACAAGGAACATCAAAAGCACAAAGTATGGTCTAAGGATCAAGTCTTTTGAATTAGCAAGTAATTGAAGACTTTTTGGAGTATTTTGAAGCCTTGGTCAAGAGAAGGAAGGAAGGGAACTTATACACTCAAGCGGCGCCCCAAGTAAAGGGCATTGAAGTCATTATGCACTCCAAAACAACACTCAAGAGGCACCCCAAATTCCCTCCCTCATTAAGGGCATTTTGTCCATTAAATGTAATAGTATAAATAGACCATTTTACTTCTCTTTTCATTAGACTTTGATGAAATTGGATATTACTCTTATATTGTAGTTTTTAGTCTCTAGTTTTAGCTCTTAGAATCTGAAAATTGGTCCAAGAACATTTGATGTTAGGGTTTCACTTGTTTTGAATAATTTGGAAAGAAAGGTCTACTTGAGGAAGAGTGTTTCCTTTGGGTCATCTAAGAGGAAGTTTTGAACTCCTATTTATGAGGTGTGTTGAAGATTTTGAAACATCTTCTAGTGCTAATCATTTAATAGGAGTAAGGGTCTTTCTATCTATCCTTTAATTTCAAGCATTCTTCTTTTTAATCTCCATTCTATGTGTTGTTTTCTATTTATTTGGTTGCTGAAATTTGCATCTTAGTATCCAATTTCGTGTGTTCATAGCCTTTGGGCTATCAGATAAAGAGCACTAGCTATAAAGTAGGAACAAGAATTTACCTACTTCTTCTTAGACCATTGTTCACCGTCTCTACCACTCTGTTATTGACCTCCACCCTAATCCTAATAGCAAAACTTCTTACTCTGCCTTTCACTCATCTCCACTTGCTTTTATTTTTCTTCTTGTTGCATATACACCACAATTCTATAGATGTCTATATCTTTGCTCAACAACACAGCCTTGCTCTCCAAGATCAACTCACGGGACAAACCAGTGGTAAACTTCCTCATTTTAGCCGTCATGTAAGACACCAACTTAGGAGCATAGCATGATAGTTGATGAATCCTTAAGGCATACACCTTTATGGACAACCTACCTTGATTCAGATTCACAAATTCCAAGGCATTCGCATCCCTCAACTCTACAGGAAAGAAGAAATCTAGGAAAGCGCTATAGAAATCATCCCTCAAAGCGGACTCAACATCATCACCCCTAGTATGGTACCACTTCTCATACCATGGTATGCTATATCCTTCATTTGATAAGCTGCAAACTCTACACCCTTCACATTAGTAGATGCATCACACAAAAGATCTTTTCTATCTCATTGATAAAGTTGTGAGGATCTTCCTCAACTTTAGAACTAGTGAATATAGGAGGACTCAACCTTATAAATTGGCAAACTTTAGTGGCCTAAGAGGATTAAGAAACACAAGAAACACGCTCAGTCGGGGAGGCCACCAATTGTGTAAGAAAATTAGTCGAGTGGCAAAACTCAATATTAGATACATCAGCTTGAGGTGCCTAGGGATGGAAATAGGGAACCGATGAATCTCCATTAGGGTAATCAGAAGTAGTGACCCTAGACCGAGTCTGAACATCTAAGTAGGATGAGCTCAATCTGCATTGTCGTAAGATGGGAAAGAAGAGTTCCCATGAATATCAGATCTTCTTGGAGGCATAATTTGAAAGGCGAACAAATTAAAATTAGAGGAGTTCAAGAACCTAGACTCTATAACACAAAATAAAACAACAAGAAAGGAAAACATTCCTATATGTCTCATAGCCTCTCCCTTATATGTGTGGTGCTCTACACGCCCATAAAAGAGACTTTATTTGACATGACTTTTGTACACCCAATGACACCAAACCTAGGCTCTGATACGATCTAAATCATGACCTGAATAAGGTCATAACTGTAAAGGTATCTCATGTCCCACGAGGACCGGAGATCACCCCTTGAACCTAACCAAAAAAAATAGAACATTCCCCAATCTCAGATTAACACGACCCAAACCAAGGCCTAGCTGTTTCAGGTATCTCAAGGTTAACTAGGACCGGAGACCACCTCCAATACCCAAACTATTAACCACCATACACCCTTTGTCGAATGAATTTCTAACATATAACATGATAAAATAATATCAACCTAAGGACATTATAATAAGTCTATAACAAAACCCAACAACCACAACTCAACAACCAACCAATAACACCCATGTCCATATTACTCCAAAAAAGCCTGTAATCAAAACCAAAGAATATTCAGTCGGGACATGCCCCCGACCAAAGGCAAAATCAAGACCAAAAGAAAAATAAAGACATAAAGAAATCCATAACATGAAATAGGGTCTTATAATGTATGGAAGCTCACCACTTTAGTATGACTCAAAAGTTATCTAAGAATCACCAACTCACTGAGTAGGGGGAGTGGTAGTATGGCCAGTTCCTATATCGTATGGGGATACAACAACCAAAGATGGTTATCAAGGTAAAAGATAGCATGTAACTCAGGGATAAAGATAAAGTATTTCCTTCCATTCAAAACCAAGAAAAACTAATGCATAGAACTATATGCAAATACATGTATATATATATATAGACCATGATGGAATATGGAAAAAGGCTTAGCATGCAGTTTGAATCCTTAAGCTGGGTTGTGAAATGTTACCTTCATATTCCACCCACGGGAAATATGGATACAGTGTTACCCAATGAATAGTCCCCAGTGCGTGTAGCCACAAGAACCAAAGATATCATAGATTGCAGGGGATTCCTTTGTACACTTCGCCCTCTATGATACATATGTACATGTATATACTTTGGGGATTACCTTGTACCTCACAAGAATATGGTCTTAAAAACCAATCCTCATGCCAGCAAACATAAGTTTCCAATGCTCGTCCCCCCGGGACTCACACTTTCACGGCTAGCTATCACAATTCCCATTATTGCCCAATTAAAATATTTCACACATAACCAAACCACCAATTCTAGGAATAAATTACTAAGGCATTATTAATATGTATCATCATACGGACTATTTCTTGCAAGAATGTCATTAGCCAACACTTAGGGGATTCACATGTACCCCTCAGACTCTACTATTAAAATCACTTGGGGGATTTTAATTTACCCGGGAAGGTTTTCATTTTAGCAATCATTTGGAAAATTCTCGTGTACCCCATAAGGTTTTTAAAACCACTTGTATCCATTTAACCATTTATACCATGCATTAGTTTCATGAAATAAGTCAAACCAAACACTTTGGGGATTCTATTGTACCCCTAATTCAAATTCCCACCTTCCTCATAATAACTAAACAATTTCACATTATAGGGTTGGGGTCATAACCCCTTCAAAAGACACAAGCTTAGAGAAAGTTACCATTGTAAAGTTTAACCACTATACCCATCAGCCTACATGATCAAGACCATATTTAAGACAAGGAAAACCATAATTAAATCATGGGAAAATATATATCAACAATAAGCATTAAAGAAATCCCAACTTTTATTTCAAAACCATAACAATACCATAAAATCCATACATTAAAACATGTGCTTTAATTAAAATAACAATGAGGGAGGAGTAATATGCCTAAAATACCAAGAAATTTTGAAGATATTGCACCCTTAGAACCCTAGATGACTACTTTATTTTAAACCCTAGACATATCTTTAAAAGAGAGTTTGAGAGAGAATTTGTAAGTATTTTACTAGGAGTCATGTTATAATAAATCCCCAATAATTTTTTTTAAGTGATAGGATCAAAGGGGTTAAAGTTGTAAATGTCTAGACTACCCTTAACTTAAAAGTTGTAAAAAGCCATCCTTGGTTATGCGTCATCCCATTGACTCATTACCATATCATACGACTCGTAGCCCTTAGTCGTATCTTCTATAGTGAGTTGGACACCCATACACTATCTATCTTATGATTCCATGATCCCACTCTTGATGTGACCCTATGACTAGTAGGGTCTTATCGTGACAAACACAGTACCTAAAGAGGGTTAGACATTGGGAAAACATACAACTCAAATCTATTACTCTAATATGGTCTTACAGCTCGTTATGAGCCACCCTTACTTAAAGCAGAACTTAGCCAATTCTACACTGGTTTGGTTATGAATTGGGACCCTACATTCATTAGCACACCATATGACTCGTAATATGAGTCCTCAATAGGGAAGTGAGCTCAAAACTAAAGGAATTTCCAAGGACCCAGAATCAGGGGTATTTCAGCCTCCCCCTAAGTATCATTCATCCTCAAATGATGGGACAAGGCATTGACTAGAATGATTAAACCCCAAACACCTCTTTTCTTACCTTTAACTAGGTTAGAAAATAAAGATTCCAAGGAAATCAATCTTTTCTTGAACAAAGTCAGAAAATCTAAATGTTAAGAATAACACACACCTCAATCATGATTTTCCAAAATACGGAGAAAGAACAAATATTTTTGTCCTTTCTAGCTTCGCACATAGCTCGTACCTCTAAAATAATATACCTAAAACCCCAAATTATGAACACTCTCTCCACTCAACTTTAAATTAGGAATATAGCACTACATTATTTCCACCTCCTAACTACCCCACAAAACACATAACTATATGATCTGACCATTTTTTTTATCTTCCTCCTAAGTTAAGGCCTAACTCAGAGTTAAAATTGTAAGTGTGAACCATGGGACCCTATACTTTACACCACTCTAATAGTACTACTATATCCTATCATAATAACTAAGTAATCTCAAGTCTTATTCAAGGAGTACTAAAAACATAGCACAATGGTTTGTGTATCTATCAACCCCAACATTCAAACTTGTCTTTCTATCCCCTCTTTACGGATCTCCCACCTAAATTCTATAAACTTTAATCACTATTACAAAGGTTTTCACTAAACCTACCCTCCTTAACTATTCCATAGGATAACTACATGTCATTCTTCCATCTACTCATTTAACATTAGCTCTAGTAGTCACCCCAATATCTTTACAAATAAAGAATATCTTCTCCCTCATTCAAAACTTTAATACGCTTTTACAGCCACTACCACCCTAACCTAAGAAGGGTCATTGAGGAACTAGAGTATAAGCATTAAGAGTGAGGGGAAGGTAACTTCCAAACTATAACTCCCACATAAAGCAGGGTGCAATAGGCACGAGGTGCTCCATAGAAACCACATAGGTTATAAATAGAGGAACGTTCATCCATAAACCCTCCATAGCACAAGTCCTTAGTAAGTGCACCAGGAGAAACACGGCTGCATATATTATAGGTAATGTAACGTAAAGCTATGTTCATATTTAGGAAACAAAGTAAGTATTGTCTCTTGAATTACTATCTCTTAGTACCAGGCATGACGTGAGACATGAATATATGGATCATAAGTCTAATGAAATATAGCTTGAACACTTGGAAGAGCGGATTGCTGAGAACCATCATTGCCTTTGGTTTACGGGATTTAGTATAGACATACGTGGCACATACAATGTGGACCTTAGGCATAAACGCTATTAGAATATGTGCAACACTAGTAGAGTGCCCTCCTAACCAAAATAGGAGAGAATCACTAGTATAGGAGTAAATTCACCCCAACTTTTCCTTGAAGTCCACCGCTAGAAGAAAATTTAAGATTATCCCTCAATCTCCATCTTACTGCACCTATAAGAACAACAATCCACTCTAAGGGGTATCACCATGGACATGTACTAGGGACACTTAGGTCTCTTAAACTTAAGACCTCATATATCCAAATGCTACCTGAGGTTGTGCATAGTCTTACAAACTCCATTCCCCAACAAATTTAATAATGTATCCCCCTAATCAACCAATTCAACCTAGACCTCCAATCTATATATCCCTACTTTGCCACTATTGTATCCACTATGTCATCAACCTCATCTTTTTCGCACACCCCACCAATCTTACCAATCTATCCCCACAAATCTTGCATCGTTATCTTCGAGCTAACATACTTCTTTCACCAAAATCAATGCCTATGGTTCAAATTTAGTTTCTATCATCCATCAAGCACTTCTCTCATATAAAATATACATATATGGTCTATCCCACAAGGAGGTCAACCGAAATTCCTTATTCACCCGATGATAACCTATACATACCTAGATGAAACCATCTCCTGATGCCCATAAAAGTGGAAACACACAATGAGGAAATACTAAGTTGGACAAACCCTTATCAAAGGGATACATCAACTATTTATTAAGATCCTACAACTCAAATGGAGTCATTTTCTAAAGAGGGATAGTGATAGAACAAGTGTTCAGAATAAGGTCAATCAAAAAAATCAATCTCCTCATCGGGACGGATACCAAGAAAGTCATCAGTAAAAACCACTAAAAATTAATTTACCATGATAACAGAAGGTAATGAAGGACTTTCTGAGTTAGCATCCTTATCTCGAGCCAAATGGTAAAGACACCTCTCAGAAATCAGCTTACGGGCTGAAGGATATGATATGACCCTCAACTTAGGCACTGGGGAACTCCCTTCCCATTTCTAAAATCAGCTTTTTAAAGAATTAAAAATATGACCTTGCATGTCTCATAGTCTAGAGAAGCATAGCACAAGTGCGACTAATCCATCAATAATATGACATCAAAATCGACTATTTCTAATTCAAACTAATCCACCAAAGTCTGTCTACCACCCATAAATACCACACAACCCCTATAGACTCTTTTAGCCACTACAGAGTCAAAAACTGAGGTAGAAACCATAAAAGGGTCATAAATATAGTCAGGACCAAACCAAAATACTTGCTACAAATTAGGTCACATAAGAAAGACTAGACCTCAGATCAAAAGAGCAATACACATCATAGACAAAGAGTTGTAAAATACTAGCAATGACCTCTGGGATGCCTCAGACTTTGGGAGGGTGGAAAGAGTATAAAGACAATTCCAACCAGTGTTGGTATTAGATGTAGCACCCCTTTAAGCAAAAATTGAAAAGTTAGCAACCAAGATCTTATTGGCCCCAGTACGACACAGATTGATGGACAATGCCGTTGCATATGACCGAGTAAACCACACTTGAAACATCTATTCTTCCCCACACAATATAATACATGATGCCACTGACCACAGAACTGAAAAGGGGAATAAAGAGGGACTAGTTGGGCTATAATTGACTGATACAGGGCACCCCATGCCTATAACCTACTATCATTTAAAAATAATGATCACCACCCTTCTCTAAATATCTAAAATTCTTGTTTTTCCTTCCCCTACACCTGCCAGATTCCTGCTCCGGCCAATAAGACTAGACTAGTATGATAGAGAAACCACTATCTCGGTGAATAAACGAATAGAACATTGAAACACGACATAGGTAACATATCTTTGTGGTTACTAAGTATGAGTGTGGACTTTTAGAGTAGGGTCAGTAGAGAAAGGTGGAACTTCATGGAGGAAATGAGAAGCACCGGCCCTTGATCAAGTTTATACCATATAATTTTGACGAGATCCATCCACGTCATCTTCATGTGGGGCAAGTGAGTTTCCATATGCTTTAGATCATCTAGAGAGCATGATTTAAAAGGCGAAAAAAGAAAATTTAGAGCAGAGTTCAAGATCCTAGAATCTATAGCTTTAAAATAGAACAACAAGATTGGGAAACATTCCTAAATGCCTCAAAGATTCTCACTTATAAGTGTTGCATATGATACACCCATAAAAGAGAATCTACTTGACATGTATTTATGCATACCCTATGATACCAAAACCTAGGCCTCTGATATAATATGGCATAACCCAAACTAGGTTCTGGCCATGATGGGGATCTCAAGGCTAACATGGACCGGAGACCACCCCAATACCCAAACCATTAACCACTTTAAACCCCCTATCGAATGAATTCCAAACATATAACAACATATGAGAATATCAATCTAAAGACATTATGATAATTATATCACAAAAACTAACCACCACAACCAAACAACCAACTAATACCGCCCATGTCCACAGTAGTCCAACAAAGCCTCTAATCAAAACCAAAGAATATTTTATCACGACATACCCTCATCCATAGACAAAACTAAGACCAAAAGGAAAATAAAGACAAAGAAATCTATAGCATGAAATAGGGTCTTCTAGAGTATGAAAGCTCACTACTTTAGTCTAACTCAAAAGTTGTCCCCGAATCACTAAGTCACTAAGCAGGAGGAGTAAATGTATAGCAGGTTCTTGCATCACATAGGGATACAGTGCCCGAAGACAATTAGCAAGGTGAATTCATGTAACTCAAGCATATAGATAAATTAATTTTGTCCATTCAAAACAAAGTTAAACAAAGCACAAAACCATATGTGTGTACGTATGTATATATATGTGTGTGTATGTATTTATACGATGTCGTGATAGGGAACAAGGCTTATCATGCACTTTAAATACTTAACCTGGGTTGTGAAGTGTTATTGTCATAATATACCCATGAGCTATATGAGTCCAGTGTTACTCCCTGAATAGGCCCTAGTCCATATAGCCATGCGAACTGGAGATATCATAGATGGTACGGGATTCCCTAGTACCCTTTAGCTTTTATAATACATATGTACATGCATATACTCTGGGGATTCCCTTGTACCCCACAAACATAGAGTCATCAAGAGCAATCTTCATGTTGAAAAACATAAGTTTCTAGTATTCATTCCCCTGGGACTCACAACTTTACGGATAGCTATCATAACCCCCATTATTGCCCAATTAAAACATTTCATACATAAAAAAACCACCAATTTCAGGGGTCAATTATTAAAGAGTTATAAAGTGGTATTGTTATACCGACTATAGCATGCAAGCAATGTCATTATCCAATATTTATGGGATTCCCATCTACCCTGCTGACTCTATTATTAAAATCAGTTGGGGGATTCTGGTATACCCTATAAAGTTTTCATTTTAACAATCACTTAGAGGATTGTCGTGTACCGCACAAGGTTTTCAAAATCATTCACAAATATTTAACCATTTATACAATGCATTAGTTTTAAGAAATAAGTCAAACCAAACACTTTGGGGATTTCATTATACCCCTAATTCAAATTCCCACATTCCTCAAAACAACTAACAAGCTTCACAATACAAGGTTGTGGTCATAACCACTTCAAAAGTCACAAGTTTAGACGAAGTTATAATTTTCAAGTTAAACCACCACAACCATGCACCCACATGATCAAAACCATATTTAAGTCAAGGAAAACCATGGGAAATATATATCAATAATAAGCATTCAAAAAACCCTAACTTTTATTTCAAAACCATAACAATACCATGAAAGCTATTCATTAAAACATGTGAGTTAAGTAAAATAACAATGAGGGAGGAGTAACAAGACTAAAATACAAAAGAATTGGAAGAGATTGCACCCTTAAAAACCTAGATGACCACTTTCTTTTGAACCCTAGCCTTAGCTTGAACAAATAGTTTTAAAGAGAATTTATGAGTATTTTATTAGAAATAATATTATAATGAATCCCTAATTAATTTTTTAAGTCATAGGATCCAATGGTTTAAAGTAGGAAATGTCCGGAGTGCCCTCAATTTAAAGGCTATAAAAGTCATCCTTGTGAATGAGTTGACCCATTGACTCGTCACCTCTTCTTACGACTCGTGGCCTTTAGTCACATCCTAGATAGAGAGTTAGACACCCTTACACTATCCACCTTAGCATACTATGATCCTATTCATGTCCTAACCCTACGACTCATATGGTCTTATTGTGACAAACACAGTACCCAAAGGGGGTTAGACACTATAAAACATAGAACTTAACCCTACCACTCGTAATATAGTATTATGACTCGTAGTGAGACATTTGTACTTAGAACATAACTTAGAAAATTCTACACTGGTTTGGTTATGACTTCGGCCCCTAGACTCATAACCATACTATACAACTCGGATGATGAGTCATTAACAATGCAAAGAGCTTAAAGCTCAAGGAGTTTTCAAGGACCCAAAATTTGGGGTATTTCACCGATGAATTCCAAATGTATAAAAATATATAATGCAACAAGCTTATGGAAATTCAACACATGTATATTACCGACGAATGATGACCGGCCAAACAATCGACCGACAATGCCCAATATCAATAGTAGTGCAAACAAAGCCTCTACCAAAACTAAATAAGTAAAGTGTTGGGACATGCCCCCTACTATAGAAAAAATAAGTCTAAACATTCTAAGATATAAGAGAAAAAACATGAAATGTAGACTTTCGATATATGGATACTCACCACTTTAATATTAACCTATGAGATGATCCCGACTTCTAATCACCGAGCCGGAAAAGTAGAAGTATAACAAGTTCCTATATCACGTAGGGATACAACTTCCTAAGACTCTTAGTAGGGTAAATACTAGCATAGAACTCAGGGATAAGGGTAACATAATGTTATCATCAATAGTTCAAAATCATTCAAAACCAATGCACATAATCAAATGCATATACATATATACCTCACAAGCTGGGATAGGGAAGAAGATTTAACATGAACTTTAAAACTTTATCTTGAATTATGTAGTTAAACCATCATAACATACAAGGGAACCAACGGGATATATGGGCTCAGCTCTCCCCCAGTTGGTAGGGCCTAAGTGCATGTGGGAATACAAACTAGAGGGTATACATATGCATTATGGGGGACTCAAACATCCCTGCATATCTAAGTGACACGAGCACTAAATCATGTAATATAATATGGTAGATTCAAACCTCCCAATCATATGATAATATTATTTTGTGGGACTTAAATTCCTAAGTCATCTCGACCACTGCATCAACAATTAAGGTTTCTAATATCAGTCATTCAAACCTCCACTTTCACGACTCAAGTACACAACCCTATTTTAAAGCTAATTTAAAATAAGTATCACACATTTCCATTTATTGAACCATATTTAACATTAAGGTATACATTATTGGTATCATCATACGAACTACACTTGCAAAGTAACAACAACATAACACATCAATCACATCACTCAAGGAAATTCACAGCCCACTTGGATTAATTTTACATTAGCTTGGGGAATCACATAATCCCATGAAGTTCAATTCAAAATCATAATGCAATAGTACAAGAATATTTCAAATTCCCATATTTCTTATAACTAAAACCAATTTCATAATATGGGGTTTGGGTCATAACCACTTCAAAAGTCACGTTTTGGAAAATCATAATTCCTTAGTTCATTCACAATACCCATTCACCCATAAGATCAAAACCATGTTTAAAGCATGAATAATCATTTGTAAACCATGGGAAAACATTGTTCAATGACAAGTATAAAAAACCCTAAACCTTTGTTGAAAAACCAACATAAATATCTCATGAACAATACTTTAAAACATATGCTTTTAACAATATAACAATGTGGGAAGAGTAACATGCTTGAAATTCTTTGTTTTACTGAAAGGATTCAACCCTTGAGCCCTTGGATGACCTACTTCTTAAAAATCCTAAGTATGGCTATTTGAGAGAATTCAAAAAAGTTTTTAAAGAGGTACGTTAAGGATAATATATAAACCCCTCAAGTACTTAATGGATGTGGGGTATTAATTGGGTGAGGAGGGAATAGACTAAAATGCCCTTAAATTAAAAGATATAATTTTAGACATCAGTGACTATGAGTCATTATGTGACTCATGTAGACTCATTATGACTCATCACCCTATGTGTTAAACAAGATTTTTCCCAGGACATCCATACATTGTTGACCCTATGACTCAACTAGTAGCACTCATCATAGGACCCTATGACTATTAGGGACCAGTCATAGTCAACATAGAACCCAATAGGGTAAACACTGGACACCCTATAATTTACACTTATTGACTCATATCAAGTTCTTATGACTAATAGTGAGACATCCATACTCAAAGTAGAACTTAGCCACTTAAATTCTTATTTGGTTATGATTCGATCCCGATGACTCATCATTGATCTTTATGACCTGTGTCCCCAAGTTTTACACAAAATGATAATTAAAACACCATTCATTGTAATCCTTACAACTAGGGTCACATGACTCATCAAGACACTCTATGACTCATATGGTAAGTCATAGTCAGGATAGTGAGGAAAAAATTTCAGAAAATTTTGAAGGACTAAAAATTTGAGGTGTTACATCAATCAACTGAGCAAAAATTTGATTGGATTTGAAAAGAGAAGGATAACTTGGTTGTTTTGGGTTCTTAGATGGGGTATCTACTTTTTTGGTTTCTGAGAGAGTAGTAATTGCAGGGATTTTTTTTATTTATGAACTAAAAGCCTAGTAAATGTCAACAATAATGGCTTTTTCTGTATTTGGTTCCATTATTATAGAGATTGCTTCCATTATGGAATCTACCCTAGGGATTAGCAATGAAAAAGGGATAAGAAGTTGATTTTCACTAGAGATTAAAGGGGAATATGTGGTTTCAATTTCTTTGGACAGGCTTGAAGGAGAATATTTGTTAGCCATTCAAGTTCTAAGGAAGAGAATTTGAATACAAGGAAATAAATTGAGGAGAAAAGAGTGATTCCGTGTAAGGGTTTTAGAGTTGATTTAATATGTAGTGAGTAAAAAGAGGGATTCTATTTGATTTTAAAGAAGTAAAAAGGTGTAATGTTTTAACTTAAAGGACATGGGATGTGTCTAGTCCCAATAGGCCCACCATTTTATTTTATAGGTTATTTGATAGCTCTTAGTTAAGAAAAAAGGATGTGTGGCTTTTTAGATAGTCATTTAATGCAATTATTATAAAGGACACACATGATACTAACTTATGGGATGGGACTAGGTCTCCCCTTTCTTGAAGGAATTTTCTTATTTAATGTCTTTCTTATTATCCCTCAGTCAAGGGTTGCTCACCATGCGCATATACCTGTAAAAGGTTTGGTACCGAGTTTGATCAAATTACACTTATTGAAAAAAGGATACCTACCACCTAATAAAAGATAAAATTTAAATAATCTTATCCACTTAGGTAGGTTAATTAATCTTAATCAAACCTAGTCGTATCTTGGATATGAAATGTATATTGTGGTTATGACTTAGTTGATGAGTTGTATACTGGACAATGTTTTATCCAAGGGTTAAGTCTTGTATATGAGTGGTGGGTACCATTCGTATTTGGAGGGCATGACTCGTATGTGTCAGTCGTATCCCTGTGATGGGATTTTTTTCAATTTAGGTGGAGGTACTCTGGTCATTGCCCTACTTACTCTAATTAGGACCCATGACTTCTAATAAACTTAGGAGGTTATTTACCCTATTATTCTACTCATTAAAACTTAGAAACTATTCCAAAACACTCTATAATTCTCTCAAGAGCTTTTGGGGCAAAAAGGCTAGGGTTTCATCTTTATGATTACTTTGGGGTTTGTCTTGGTGATTTCTTTAAATTAATTCTTTGGTATAAGGCATTATTCTCTTCCCTAATTGTAATTTTAACTAAAGTCATGGTTTATATGATTGGTTTCATAGTTTTACTACTTCATGATTATGGTTTTTAACTATTATTTAGGGGTTTTGATATTTAATGCTTGGTTATGGTTTTCTATGGTTTTAATTATGCTTTTATATGTATTAATTGTGGATTTGGTTAATTGTATTGTAAGGTAATGGTTAAATGGTCTTTGTAGTTTGTTTTGATTATATTATCCCTTCTATGTGTTTGATAAAATAGTTATAAACATATGTTCATTGCATTTATTCATCTAATGGAAATATTGCATGTTTTAAACTTGTTAAAGGAATTATGAATAGTTTAAAATGTTTAAAAAGGCTAAAGGTAAAATAGTTATGCTTGTAGGGAACATGTTATTCTTCCAATTAGTTTAATAAGGTATATAGAAGGGCACTTGAAAGTCTCCTTAACCTAAATAGTTTGTATATAAATATATTACTTACAACTAATGGGTAGTATGACTATACCACTAATAGTCTCCATGGTTAGTAAAATGGTAAGTGAATTGGTTGGTCATTTGGAAATGGTTTTAATTGGGCATTAATGGCGGGATGTGTAGCAAAGTCGAGAAAGGTAGCGGTCTCAGAGGACAAAAAATGGAAACTCGTATTGGACAATATGAGGATTGGTCTTAGTGGACTGTGTGCATGATGTCACACTACTGGGGGATGTACTTGTATTCCCATATGATACTTCCCTATCGTGCGGCTACACATACTGGGGACCTTTCAGCAGGGGGAGCTGAACCCATTTAGCCCGTGTGTAGGTTAGAATGGCCAAGCTACACAACCCAGGAAAAGGTAACAAATACATGGTAAACCTGAATCCCCTTTACCGACACTTATATAGATGTATGGTTGTGTGCATTGGATGGTTTCACTTGGTTTTATAATTGGCATTATTTTATCCTTATCCCGAGATTCATGCTAGCGGTTACTAACTAACCCATCTACTGGCAGCTGTATACCTATGCTATGCAGGAAATGACCGTTCTACTCTTTATACATAGTGATTGACTCAGGGATAGCATTTGGACTAAAGTGGTGAACTTCCATCCTTTTGGAAGGCAACATTTCATGTTATGGATATTTTTAGACGTTTTGACTTTATTTTGGATATTGGTTTTTTCCATGGTTGGGGGCATGTCCCAACCAAATTTATTTACTCTTTTGTATAAAGGCTTTGTTGTACTTCTAGGGGTTAAAATGGGCGGGATCTATATTGGTGTTTTAATGGGCATCGATATTGGTATTGGGGCTTACACCCTTGTACAATATTATCGTTTGTTCCATCATATTACATAGTGGGATTAATTATATAATGTCTTGTATTCTTCTTTATTATGTCCTAGATTATGGCCTATGGTTTGGTCGGTATGGTAGGGTGGTTGATTTGGTATGGGTGGACTCGGTTGGGTCGGTCATAGTTCTTACCCTATCCTAGAGTCTTCATAAGAAAAATTATTCTATCTTGTTATATAATTGAAATTTAGCCCATCTAAGGATGGATATAAGTGGTTGGGTTGGGTAAAAGAAGGTGGTCCCTAGTACTAGTTGTACTTGGGATGCCCAATATGACAAGGCCCAGGGGTTAGGTCGAGTCAAGTTGATATCAGAGCCAAAGATCATGGTCAACTAGGAAATTCACAAAGCCATATCGAGTAGAGTCTCTTTTAGGGGTGTAAAGCACACCACACTCATAAGACAGAGGTTTCGAGATATTAAGGAATGTTTCACTTTCTTGGTATTCTATCTTTAATATTGAGTTCTCAATCTTAGTATCTTCTCTAATCCTTGTTTACTCATCTTTCAGATTATGCTTCCTAGATATGGAACACAAGAAAATTCTTTTATTTCATTCGAGGATAATGTTGAAGGGGTACATTTTATGTCTAGAGTAGATCTTCAATCTCCCAATTCTATTCCTGATGGTGTCAAAGTTACTCCTACTCTTTCTAGTTCTCCTTAGGTCCGACAGGTCAACATGATAAAAGCACAATTTCATTAGTCTATTCGTGATATTTCCCAACTGGTTGCTTCTCAGGATGAGTGGGATGCAACTAATTTTTTATCTGTTGAGGCCACAAGGGTTAGTTAATTTATGAAGATGGGTCCTTGTATTTTACTAAAGTAAAGATGGAGGAAGATCAACAAGGCTTCTTAAATGAGATTGAAAAGATCTTTTGAGTAATGTAGGATACTAATGTAGAGGGGGTTATTGTTGCAATTTATTAACTCAAGGATGTTGCTTATTTTTTATAAAAGGAATAGGATAGGGATAGAGGTGATATGGATGATGAAGGGTTCTATGAGGCCTTTTCTAATGCCTTCATGTATCGTTTCTTTCCTCAAGAGTTTAGGAGAGCTAAGATAGAGGAGTTTATGAATCTCAGATAGGGGAGGAGGTCAGTAAAAGAATATACTTTGCATTAGATATCAATGTATACTCTTGACTTGGTGGCTGATATGAGGCCTAGAATGAGGAAGTTCGCTTTCGGGTTGAATATGGATTTGATTACAAAGAGAAAAACTCCCTTGCTGATTAAAGATATAGATTTCTCAAGGTTGATTATTCATATGCAGCAGGTTGAGGATAAGAAGAGAAGGAAGGCAGATTTTAGGGATAGGTAGGGAAAGAGGAGCAGTTTTTCTTATTAGAGATGTGCTTTTTCATAGGGGGTAAAGATGGTGGCAAGTGTTAGAAAAATAAGTGAGAGAGTCCTAGCTCTTTTTCTGCTAGTGCTCCTTACCAGTCTGGAAACAGGCGTTATCAAGGTTGTGAAAATTCTTGGGCACATGTTGCCCAATCTTAAGAGAGTAGAGGCCAATTAGTTTTTTTGTGTCTTCCTAATCGATTTTGTGGTCATCCCTATTGGGGTTATTGGTAAGAAAGAAAGGATAAATGCATTAAGTTTGTCCTGGAAGACTATTGGATCAGGGATTTTCCTATTAATAAGGTTGTTATGGGGCAAATATGATTCCTGTGGCTTCATCTTCTACTCCTGCACCTGGTGTTATGGCATATGCTTCTGTTACTACTCTTGGTTCTAGTATTGGTTAGAATAGGTTGTATGCTTTGGCATCCCAATAAGAATCAAAGGGATCACCTGATGTCGTTACTGGTATGTTATAGCTTTTGTCTCGTGACGTATATTGTTTGCTTGATCTGGGGTCCACTATTTCTTATGTGACTTGGTATGTGGCTTTATCTTTTAGTTTTATTTTGGAAGTTATTTTGGATGCTTTTTTTTCCTACCCTGGTAGGTGAATCGTTCATTCCTAAAAAGGTCTTTAGGGGGTGTATGGTATTTTTTAGTGGAAAGTAAACCTTGGTGGATCTGTTTGAGTTTGATATGGTAGATTTTGATCTTATTCTGGGTATGAACTAGTTATATTTTTGCTACGCGTCCTTGGATTGTCTGACCCGTAGGGTTATCCTTAAGTTCCTTGATAAACCAATTATAGAATGGGAGAGTGTTTTTCTAGCTCCTAGGGGGAGATTTATTTCTTATCTGAGAGCTTGGGGGTTAATCTCTAAGGTTTGTCGTTATCACTTGGTCTGGGTTAAATGATTCTAACTCTGAAGGTCCTTCTTTATCTTTGGTCCCTGTGGTTAATGAGTTTACAAAAATCTTTTTGAATAGTCTTCCTGGTGTTCCTCTAGATAGGGAAATACAGTTTGGTATTGATTTGCTTCTGGAAACTCATCCTATTTTTATTCCTTTATATAGAATAGCTTCAACTTAGTTGTGGGAACTCAAGGAGCAACTTAAGGATCTACTAGACAAAGAGTTGTGGGAACTCAAGGAGTACCGGTGTTGTTTGTGCGCAAGAAGGATGGTTCCTTTCAGATGTGAAATGACTACAGACAGTTGAATAAGGTAATGGTTAAGAATAAATATCCTTTTCCTCTGATAGATGACTTTTTTTACCGGTTATAGGGTGCCAAGTTCTTCTCTAAGATAGATTTTTGATCGGGGTTTCATAATGTTAATACTAGGGAGGTGGATATCCCTAAGATTGCTTTTTATACTCGGTTTCAACATTTTGAGTTCTTGGTGATGTCATTTAGGTTGACCAATGCTCCGAACACATTTATGAACTTGATGAACAAGGTGTTCAGACAGTATTTGGATCTCTTCATCATTTTATATATTGATGGCATTCTTGTTTATTCAAAGAGTAAAGTGGATTATGCTAATCATCTCTGTGTTGTGTTGCAGACCTTAATTAAACAACAGTTGTATGCTAAGTGTTCTAAGTGTGAGTTTTGGTGGAATGTTGTTTCTTTCTTGGGTCATATTATTTCTATTAAAGGAATAATGGTTGATCCTCAAAAGGTTGTTGTGGTGAAGAGGTGTCCAAATCTCATGACACCATCCGATATTCTTAGCTTCTTAGGTTTTGCTAGGGATTATAGGTGGTTTATGGAAAGCTTTTCTTCGATAGTTGCTCCTTTGTCAAAATTGACTCAGATGAAGGTAAAGCTTTCTTAGTCGGATGCTTGTGATGGGAGTTATGAGAAGTTGAAGGATAAGTTGACTTCAGCTCCAATTCTTATTTTATTAGATGGCAATGATGGGTTTATATTGTATTGTGATACATCGCTGGTAGGTCTTAGTTGTGTGTTGATGCACCATAGGAAGGTAATTTCCTATGCTTCCAAACATTTGAAGGTACATGAGAGAAAATATCCTACTCATGATTTTGAGTTTTTGGCAGTTGTGTTTTCTTGGAAAATATGGTTGTATTATTTATATGATGTTCACATGGATATCTTTTCTGATCACAAGAGTCTTAGTACGTGTTCACCCAGAAAGAGCTTAATGTCAGGCAGATGAGATGACTTGAGTTTCTCAAGGACTATGATATGACTTTTCACAACCACCCAAGAAAGGCTAATGTGGTTGTTGATGATCTTAGCAAGTTGTCTATTGGATGTTTGGATCATATGGAGGAAGCAAAGTGGGAATTAGTGAAGGATATTCACCGTTTGTCCAGTCTTGGAGTTTGTATTTTGGTGATGTTGCAAAAAGTGGTTCGATCATCTCTTGGTGCAGAGATTAAGGAAAAACAAGGGTTGGATCCTGTCTAGATGAAAATAAAAAGTGATGTTCGTGGTTAAACGGTAGTGGTATTTGAGAACAGTAGTGATAATACTTTATGTTACCAAGTAGGGTTTTATGTCCTTGATGTTGATAGGTTGCAGCAAAGAGTTTTGGTTAAGGCGCATGAACCGAACAATATTGTTCATCCCAGCTCGGCTAAGATGTAGCATGATCTCAGGGAGATCTATTGGTGGAATGACATAAAAATTGATGTGGCAGATTTTGTGGAAAAGTGTATGGTGTTTTAATAATCATTACTCTGAGTACTGCTTCCTATCCGCAGTCAGATGGGCAAGCAGAGATAACTATTCATACATTGGAGGATAGGCTTTGAGCATATATGATTGACTATTGTGGCAATTGGGTTAAGCATATATCTTTGATGGAGTTTGCTTACAACAATAGCTATTATTCGAGTATTGGTATAGCTCCTTTCGAGGCATTGTATGGTAGTAGGTGTAGATTTTCTATTGGTTGGTTTGAGCTTTGTAAGGCGGACATGTTTGGCCCAAAATTGGTTTATCAAGAGATGAAGAAGGTCAAGCTGATTTGGGATAGGCTTAAAGATACCCAAAGTTGCCAAAAGTCCTATGCGGATGTTAGGCATTGAGACTTAGAGTTTCTGGTTCGGGATAGGGTGTTCCTCAAGGCATTTCCCATAAAGGGAGTTGCACGGTTTGGCAAAAAGGGGAAACACAATTCTGAGTATGTTGGTCCTTATGTGATTTTGCGGAGAGTTGGTAATGTTTCTTATGAGTTGGAGTTGGCATCTATCTTAAGTTTGGTTCAATCGGTCTTTCATGTTTCTATGTTGAGAAAGTGCATTGGTGATCCTTCTTCAGTTGTTCCTTTGGAATGATTGGGTATTTTGGATTCTCTATCATATGAAGAGGTTCCAAGTTGAGATATTAGATAGGCAATTTCATCAATTATGGATTAATGATGTGGCTTCAATTAATGTTCTATGGCAGAACCATAAGGTGAAAAAAACTACTTGGGAAGCGGAAGAGGACATGAAGTCCAAGTATCCGCATTTGTTTTCTGCTCCTGGGATTCGTGTTGAAGGTATGTGTCTTCAACAGATCTTTATTTTCTGAGTTTGTTAAAGAAAAGATTAACATCTTTGCCTCTTTGTTTTCAAACTTTGTTAAAAGGACGTTTGATAATGCAACTGACTCTGTTCTTGATTCAGAGATAAATGTTCCTAGTGCAGGAGATTGAAATATCTTTGGTTTTGACCCTTAGAAAATTTCCTGGAATTTTTATTCTTCAGACCCAATGTGACTCATGGGTATGAGTGGTATGTTTCTATTGTATGCTAACTAGTGTTAGTTGGTGGTATGGTTTTGTCACTAGAATTGCAACGACTTTGGGTTATAAATCATAGGTCTTGTTACGAGCCATTCTAGGGATTCATATGGTGGGCAATGTTTTATCCTCTTGTTATTTCATTCTATTAGGGATACGGGTTATGGATACAGATTGTATGTTGTAGTTACGACTTGGTTGGATGATTCATATACTTGACAGCTTTTGATCCAAGGATTGAGGGTTGGATACGAGTGATGGGTACCAGTTATATTGGGAGGGTACGACTCGCATAGGTTAGTCATACCCCTATGACGGGAATTTTTTCAACTTTAGTGGGGGTTACTCTAGACATATCCCTACTTAACCTAATTAGGATCCATGATTTCTAATACACTTAGAAGGTTATTTACCCTATTATTCAATTCATCAACATTTAGAAACTATTCTAAAACAATCCATAATTCTCTCATGAGCTTTTAGGGCAAGAAGGACAGGATTTCATCATTAGGATTACAATGGGGATTTTCTTGGTGATTTCTTTCCATCAATCCTTCGGTATAAGGCATGATTCTTTTCTATCATTGTAATTTCAACTAATGACATGGTTGATACAATTGATTTAATGGTTTTACTATTTCATGATTATGGTTTTTAACTATTATTTTGGGGTTTTGATATTAAATGATTTGTTATGGTTTCCTATGATTTTAATTATTCATTTAGATGAATTATTGGTCGATTTGGACTATTTCATTGTATGGTAATGGTTTAATGGTCTTTGGAATTTTTTTGGCTATATTATTGCCCCTATGTGTTTGATAAAATGGTTATAAAGATATGTTCATTGCATTGACTTCTTCTAATGGAACTATTGCATGTTTTACACTTGTTAAAGGAATAATGCATGGTTTAAATGGTTTGAAAAGGCTAAAGGATAAATGGTTATGCTTGTGAGGAACATGGATGTCTCTCATGTGGTTTAATATCGTATTTGGAAAGACACTTGAATGTCCCCTTAACCTAAATGGTTTAGCTATGGATATTTCTTTCAAGTAAGGGGTGGTATGACGATACTACTAATATTTACCTTGGTTAATAAAATGATAAATGGATTCGTTGGTCATTTGGAAACGGTTTTTATGATGGATTAATTGCAGGATGTGTAGCAAAGTCGTGGAAAGTGGCGATCCCGGGGGGACTAATACTTGAAAATCATATTTGTCGATATGAGGATTGGTCTTAGTGGACCGTGTGCATGATGTAACACTATTGGGGGATGTACTAGACTTCCCATGGGATACTTTCCTGGTTGTATGTTTACACGTACTGGGGCCCTTTCAGTAAGGGGATCTTAACCCATATAGCCCGTGGGTGGATTAGGACAGCCAAGCTACACAACCTAGGTAAAGGTTTTAAATGCATTCTAAATCTAAATCCCCTTTCCCGAAACTTATTTATATGTATGGTTGTGTGCATTGGATGGTTTCACATAGTTTTATAACTGGTATTATTTTATATTTATCTTGAGATTCATTCTAGCGGTCACTCGCTAACCCATCTACTGGTTTCTGTATACCCACGCTATGCAGGAATCCGCCGTTCGACTCCTCCTACATAATAATTGACTCGAGGAAAGTATTTGGACTTAAGTGGTGAACTTCCATCCTTTTGGAATGCATCATTTTATGTTATGGATATTGTTATATGTTTTGACTTTATTTTAGATATTAGTTTAGGCCAAGGTTGGGGTTATGTCCCCATCAGATTCATTTACTCTTTAGGATAAAGGCTTTGTTGTACTTCTGGGGGGTTGGAATGGGCAGGATCGGTATTGGTGTTTGCCTTGGCATAGGTATTGGTGTTGGGGCTTACACGCTAAATGATATTGTTTGTTTTTCCTTCATATTATATTTTGGGATTAATTATATTATGTTTTTATAGTCTTTTTCATTATGGCCTGGTTTATGGCCTATGGTTTGGTCGGTATAGTTGGGCAGTTGATTTGGTAAGAGTGGACTCAATTGGGTCGGTCATGGTTGTGACCCTATCCCAGAGTCTTTATGAGAGCATTTATGCTGTCTTATTATATGCTCGAAATTCAGCCCATCTAAGGCTAGATAAAGGTGGTTGGGTTTGGTAACAAATGGCGGTCCCTGGTCCTGGATGGACTTAGAATGCCCATTACGACAAGGCTCGAGGGTCGGGTCGTGTCAGGTTGACTAATGCACCTGTATTATTCATAGAGTTGATTATCAGGTATTTTGATCGTATCTCAACTCCTTTATGTTTGTTTTTATATATGACAACTATATTTATTCCAAGAGTTAGGAAGATCATGTAAAGTTTATGTGTTATCGCTTCATATCACTTTTGAGGCTTAAAACTATGAAAATATTTGGGTACTTAAGGCTATTGTGTTATGTTTGATGTGTTTTTTGAGTAATTTTATAGGGAAATAGGTTTTGGGAGTTAATTGGAAGAAAAAAAGTTAAATGATAAAAAGTGACTGCCTACTTAGGGTTCCTACGCCTCGTAGGTGCCAACTAAGGGGCGTAGACGACCAAAAATTGTGTTCCAGAGAGTTTGATTCCATATAAGTGGTCTACTACCTATGTGGGGTGACCTATAGCCCATAAGTGCCACATATGTCCCGTAAATGTCCACCAACTCAAAATTTTCTCTTTTGTTTAGGATTTGATTTCTAGGGTTTCCATGTAATCTATAAATACCCGTTAGAAATTTTTTCGATAGGGGATGCTAAGGAATGCCCATTGGGGCTAGTGTACACGCTCTTACAACTTACAAACTTATTTTTTATTCCTAGACTTTATTTTGATGTTAGGATAACTTTGTTATTGATTTTTGTTGATTATTCAATTTGAAACTTTGGGTTCTATTCGTTAATTATTGTGAGAGTGATTTAATTCTATAAAATATTAATTCCATTTATTGTTTCACAATGATGAGAGACTAATTCCCTTAGCTAGGGTTGTCGGAACCCTAGAGGATTAACAAAGTAGGTGAGTGTTTAATCCTTCTAGATTAGTGTTGTTACATGTTATATGGTTTTCTTTATGATTATTTATTCCTTAACGATTGTAAAAATTAGGATACCACCTTTATTCACTATTAACCCGAGATAGAGGTGGAGATTGGGAAAAGGAGATCATAATAGTGATTTGAAGTTAATTATAAAAATGAGCTATTCATCATTATCTACTTAAGAGAATTATCTTCATCTAATCAACTTGACACCAAGAGGTGATAGTTGAAAGTAGGGTCCAAGGCAAGGGTTAGTAATTCGACACTTTGAGATCGAAATGATATGAGTGAGATTCACCGGTGTGTGTTGAGAGATGTTGATGATACTTAACATGCCAGATTCTACATGCATAATAGTTTGATAGTTGAATTGAGCATGATAGACCTATAGAGTTAGAATCCAGGGGGAACACAAGCCTAGTGTTCATTTCAGACTGTTTACAAAAAAAAGTATTCCACATCTTCTTACTTTTAATAGATTATAACTATTGTTACACCCTGGGTTTTGGCCTTAGAGATTTTCCTTGAAATCCATTCTCTAGACCCAATACGACACTAAAGTACAAGCCATATTCTGTGGTAAGAGTGGTATGGTCCCATCATAAGTTTACCTGTGTTAGTTGGTGTGTTGGTTTTGATCACTGGAATTGTCACGACTTAGGGGTACGAGTCATAAGGAATTGTACGAGTTGTAGCAGTGACTCGTATGGTGGCCAGTATTCCTGTGATAAGTTTTTATGGGACTTAAGTAGGGGTATTCTGTACATTTCCCTACTTACCCTAATCATGACCCACGACTTCTAATACACATAGGAGGTTATTTACCCTATTATTCTATTCATTAACACTTAGAAAACTATTCCAAAACACATTATGATTCTCTCAAGAGCTTTTGGGGCAAAATAGCTAGGGTTTCAACTTAGGGATTTCTTTGGGGCTTGCTTTGGTGATTTTCATCCATTATCTCTCTCGATTTAAGGCAGGTGATTCTTTCCTATTTTTTATATGTAAAAAGGCATGGATTTTATGGATGTTTTCATGGTTTCAATATTGCATGGATTATAGTTTTCAACTATTAATTTGGGATTTTGTTTATAATGGTTGGTTATGGTTTTTCCTATGGTTTAGTTATGCTTTTATATGCATCAATGATGGTTTTGTGCAGTTGGATTGCATGGTAACGGTTTAATGGTTTTTAGAATTGGTTTTGGTTATATTATGCCCCCAAGGTGTTTGATAAAATACTTATAAAGATATGTTCATTGCATTGACTTCATTAAATGGAACTCTCTCTTGTTTTCAGCATATATATGAAACTATAAATGGTTTAAACGATTTACAAGTATTAAAGGCTAATTGGTTATGTTTGTGGAGAAGATGGTAGTCTCCCAAGGGTTAATATGGTAAACGAAAAGCGCACTTTAGAGTCCCCTTAACGTAACTAGTTTGGCTATGGATAAATCTTGCAAGTATGGTTGGTATGATGATACCCCCAATAGTTGGCCTTGGTAGTAAATGGTAGTTGGATTGCTTGGACATGGTTTTAATTTGGTCATTAATGGTGGTATGTGTAACTAAGCCGTGGAAGGTGGATGTTCAGGGGGGACTGAAACTAGAAACTCATATTTGTTGATATAAGGGATTTTTGATGACCATGTGCGAGTGTCACATTTTATATTGAAAGGAAGTACTAGTCATCCCTGGGATATTTCCTGGTCGTGTGTCTACACGCACTAGGTCTCTTTCAGCAGGGGAAGATGAACCCATTCCTCCCATGGGTATGGTGGAATAGCATAGTTACAAAAAGGTTTTAAATTCATGCTAAACCAGGATTCTCTTTCCCGACACTTATGTATATGTAAGGTTGTATGGATCATGGATGGTTTTACTTGTTTTTTTAAATGGAATTACTTTATCTTTATCCTGAGATACATGCTACTGGTCATTCATTAACCCGTCTACTGTCGGTTGTATACCCATGCTATGCAGGAACCATCCGTTCGACTCCTCTGACATAGTGATTGATTTGGGGACAACTTTTGGATTTAAGTGGTAAGTTTCCATCTTTCTGGAAGGCTTTATTTCATGATATAGACATTCTTAGAAATTTTGATTTTTTTATACTAGTTTTTACCATAGTTTGGGGCATGTCCCAACTGGATATTTGTATTCTTTTGGATAGAGGAATTGTGGTACTTCTAGGGGTTGGTATGGGCAGAATAAGTATTGGTTTCCGCCTTGGCATTAGAATAAGTTTGGAGGATGGTATCATCAAATATGATTTCTCAACATTCCATCGTATTATATTTTAGGTTTAATTATCATATTATGTTTTGATCTTCTCTTTGGTTTGGTATGGCATAGATGGTTGGTTTGGTATGGGTAGACTTGGTTGGGTTGGTCACTATTGTGATACTATCCTAGAGTCTTCATGAGAGCATTTGCCGAATGATATTATATGCTCCAAATTCAGTTCATCTAAGGCTGTGAAAGGTGGTGGGGTTGGGTTAAGGAGTTGGTCCCCGGTCTTAGTTAGAGTTAGGATGCCCATTACAAATAGGCCCTTGTTCGGGTCATAACTACAATCCTTGCATTTACTTTTTAATTTTGCTTTGTGATTTATGAAAGCTTATGAGATAGTTCACAAATTCCATGTGGGTTCAAACCCAAACTAAGTTAGGTTACTATATTTTACATCGATTATTGTGTCTCCAATTGGAGGTTAGCTTTAGGAGATATAAAAATTTTGCTGGGAAATACCATATGATTTTTTATTCAAGTTGCTATATTTTTTTTTGTTTTCTATTTTAGTAGGGTGTACATCGATTTATGCCGAACATACGGAGCAAAGGCAATCCCTTACTCCCGCTTAATCCTAAACTGTAGAGATCCTACAGTCCACTAGTAGGATCACTGAACATACGAGAAGGTGAGCTTTAAGGGGTTTGGAATAACCTAAATGATTTACCTCCTCTTCCTCCCGGATATGTTCAAGACATTGTTGATTAAATAATAGAGCAACTCTTAGCAAAAGCAACTGATAATCATAGCAGGGAAGAAGAAGCTCATCGGGTATCTCAGGAGGCAGAGCTGGCAAGAAAACAACTAGGAGTTGATGGTCGAGCAGATCTCGATGGAAATCGATATAGAGATAAAAGGTATAGATCTCAAACAATACCAACCTTTCACTAATTACCTCCATATGATGATCTAGAAGAGGACTTGTGATATGTTAAGCCTACCGATACAAGAGCTATCATTCCTCTTGCTTTTCTACCGGGTGTGAAGTTCGACTTTTCTAGTGCCATGATCTAGCTCTTAAATCTGAAAAGTGTGTTTATAGGCTTGCTGGCAGACGATGCAAACATGTACCTTATAAACTTAATTGATATTTGCACTTCATACGCAATACTTAGGATAAATCAAAAAGCACTAAGACTCAGGTTGTTCTCACTTTCTTTAACTTGTGAATCTACGTTATGGTTAGGGGAACATCTTTGAGGATCAATCACTACTTTGAATAAGTTGTGTAGGAAGTTTTTTGATCATTTCTTTACACCATCGAGAATTCTTCAGTTGAAGGATGAGATATATAATTTCAATAAGCTACACTCTGAGTCGATATATTAGGGATGGTTCCAATTAAAAAAGAAATTGATGATCATGCCTAACCACAAGATTTTGGGGAAAAGCTTGATTTATATTTAATCTCAATCTCCTAACACCGGTTTTATAGCTATGTCAAACATTATTAATAGTGGACCATCCATGTGCTGTGTTGGAAGATTGTATTAGATATTTTAAATCATATAGCTCTCATAATCGAGGATGGCATACTCAAGAGGTAGAGAGAGGCAATGGAATATATGCAATTAGTGCTTCCAATAAGAACCAAGTAGTTGATAACATAGTGGTGCAAGAATTTTCTCTTCTAAGGATGGAGAATGGTCTATTGACTAAGCAGTTCAGAATGATGAATTCTGAGAAGGTGAATGCAGCTCTCACAGGGTAAGGTCTCTAGATATTATGATTCTAATATATAATAAAAGGCAAATAATTACATAGAGAGTTGGAAGGTTTTAGAGCCTAGGGGCAAGGAATCCAAGGTCAAAATTATTATGAGGATTAGTACAGAGATAGGAGTAAAAAGTGGGACAATGATTGGAGATGCAAGGATGATTACAAGGAGAAGAGTGGTGTGTATGATCCACTAGGAAGTCGTGAAACTGAGTCGAGGATAGACGCTACATTTTTCAAGTTGGTAAATGGTTAGGAAAGTTAGAAAATATCCTTAAGAAGATTAAAGAAAATATCTCAAGGTTGAACCATAAGGTAGAGTTGAATACCACTGTGATACAACAATTAGAGTATCAGTTTGGATAAATGTCTGCAACTTTTAATCAGAGGCAATCAGGCACCCTTCCGAGCAACACATTTCAGAATCCTAAAATCGATCATTATATAGTTTTCACCACTCAGAGTAGTAAGGCAACTATTGATGCCCTTATCCCTACTATTGAAGAGCCAAAAAATGATGGTGTTGTGGCTGATGAGTCACCTTTAGTGGAGAGACCAAAGGATACAAGTGTTGGTTATGATCTTATGAAGGACAAAGGTAAGGAAAAGGTTGATGATCCTGTACTAAAGCAAGTTCCATGACCTTTCCCACCTTTTCCTCAAATATTAAAATAGAAGAAGAAAGAAGGGAATTTTAAGAAGATCATTGCCATACTTATAGAGCTCAGACTTAACATTTTTTTTCTTAAGGCTTTTGATTAGATGCCTTGGTATGGCAAGTTTGTGAAGGAGTTGTTGACAAAGAAGAGAGCTGTTATTTTTTAGGATGTTGGTGGGTTTCACTACTATAGTGCGATTACTTCTAGATCTCTATCTCAAAATTAAGGTGATCCCAAAGCATTCACGATTCCATGTATCATTGAGACTTCAGGTTTTCTAGAGCAATCTGTGAATTGGGAGCCAAAATTAATTTTATGTTCTTGGTAGTGTTCAAATGGTTAGGCTTGAGTCCTCTTGGACCTACGACTATGTGGTTGTTAATGGCAGATCATACAGTGAAGAAACCTATAGCCATATCTTTTGATGTTTTTTTGAAAGTAGAAAACTTTATTTTCTTGAATGACATTGTTATCTTGTATTGTGAAGTTGACTTCGAAATGCTCATAATCTTGGGGAGACCATTCATAACCACGGGCAGAAAAATGTTAGATATGGATAAAGAGGACCTCAAGTTCAGAGTGAATCATAAGGAGGTCATATTCAACATCCGCAGAACTATGAACCACGAGGTTGGAACAATGTTGAATTTTTACTTGTAATGTTTTAAAAGGATTTTTCTTTTATTTGGATCTTGTTTTAAACCCCTTTTCACGTGGATTTTCTCTTGTATACTCCTATAATTTTGGGGAATGTATATCTAAAATAAAATTCTAGTTTAACCCCATTTATTTGTGAAATCATTTTTCAATCCCATTTTGGACCCAACCCAAATATGGGAAATATGGTTATCATTAAGATTCTTTTAACATATAGATGTTATATTGAATGTTTTAGTTGAATATAACGATGTTCGTAATGGGAAAGCACAATGTTGAAGCACCTTACTTTAAAATTTCATCATTTTGAGGTAGTTATGATTTATCTTCTTTAAGATTGAGTTGTGCACTTAGTACATAAGTTAAGCATGATATGAATTGGGTAAAATAACTATTGGATTTAGGTTTCCTTATTATTAAAAAGGTTATATATCTATGTGAGGGCTTATATTTTATTCATGTTTACATGTGATTTCTGATATTGTAGATTTTCTCATATGGGAGCTTTTTCTGACATCATTAGCCTTAATTGTGCATTTAAATAGCTTAATTCTAGATATAATACATGTATAGGGTCTCATTTTGCTAATATAGGACTTATTTGAGCATTAGTTTCCTTTATCTTTATAGAATTACCTTATAGATTTACCTTAGTTAGTGGTTGATATGATATTAATAATGTGTGACATGCATATTTTTCTGATGGTACCTAAGAGTTGATATTCATGAATTATGGACATATTGAATTGATTTCTATGCGTATATATATATATATATATGTCTCTGTGCGTGTGTGTATTTGTGTGCATACTATACACATTTGGTATATTTATATTGAGCTTTTTTTGGATTAATTTGGCATTTTATTTATTAATGGGAAATAAAAAAAACACTAATAGTTTTACAATAATGGACTAACCCATCAAATGATCTATAGCCTAAATAAGATGTTGAAAATAAATAAAAAAAGGCCCATCCCTACAATGATCCAAATTTGTGACCCGACCTTCTTTATTCATTACATATACTTGTAAAATAAGGGTTTTTGTTTCCTAACATCAGTCTGCCACTTCTACCATAATCTGAAGAAATGGTATCTTCTCTGATGGTGAACCTGAGCTTTCCCTTGAAGTTGTTCTGTATCATCAACTCTGTGCAATGGATTTGTGGTGAAATAGCTCATATTTTAGCTATCACAAGTAAGTACCTCGTGCTCTTCTCAATACATCTTCCACCCAGATCCAATTCCTTGTTCAAATTCTATTGTTTTCCCAGTTGTGCTCTATAGTTTTTGCGAATATCAAGTCTTTTTATTGATTCATTGATGGGTTTGGAACCCTGAGAGTACATCAACATCCAGGTAAGCCTCCATTTCTTATTCAATTTGGTGTTTAATATTCTTCAAGTCCTTGCTCTGACAATTGTACTTTATCTTGTAGCTACTGCTGGGAGGGAGATAACAAGATGCTCGAACCCAGAAGTAGTTGACATGCGTGTTTCTTTGCAGGTGTATTATTGGTATATCTACTTATAACCCTCCCTTGCACTACGAGTCCTTTTTTTGGTTGTAGTAGAATAGGCTAAGTATCTTTGTGCAGTTTTGATGACTGTAATTTTGTACATATTTGTTTTTAATCTAGTTAAGCTTTAGCCTAGTCAACCCTATCACCCTATCAATGGTGAAACTCTTATGTATGGACATTACATCTTATCATTGTTTAGAATTCTCTTGCCTTTACTTTCCAGTTGCTAAAAATTTGTCAAATAGAATTCTCCTTTATCTATTACTTAGTTTACAAGATAATATGCCAACTAATTGCCTTATCTCATTATATGGCATACTTTTTTCTGCTTGTGTCTTGTTAAACTCCATATTTGTTCAATATATCCTTCTAGATTCCAAGGATATGCCTATTCCCTTGTGACTATATTCTGCACAAGTAACAAATCTATTTGAAATACTACTTTATCATATATTGACTTACTACAATGTCTTACTGCTAGTAGCATAGCCATAGTTTCTGCTTCCACATTAGATATATCTTCTATTTGGGCACCTTGGTAATAGATTAGATCTTCCTGAGTGTCTCTTAAGAATAAATCATATGAACTCACTCCAGTATTGACCCTAAATGCTCCATCAGTATTTTACTTCACCCATCCTTCATCAGGAAATTTCTACAACACTTTAGTGATCTTAATTTTGGTTATTCTTTTCTCCAATGCTATAACTATCTCCGGCCAAGTAGTAGGAAATTGCTGACTTAGTCTTGTTACTTTAAGTAACATACCAATGTTTCTATTGACATTGTATATTACTTTCTGTACTGAACTCAATTTGACTTCATTATTTATAGAATTCCTCCTTTTCCACAATTTCCATTTAATCATGCTAGGAACAACCATATAGTATGATTTTTCTCTTTTTCTTCTATCTATATTCCACTATGAGTATAGACACCATGAAACTTTGTCCATCCATAGTAGTACCTACAAAAGAAGAGAAATAGGACCATGCCCTGTTAGCAAGTGGATCACTAAGAAACACATGTGATATGGTTTCCATCTTCAGATTAGTGTAGCACCAATGCCTAGTAGAGCTCTGAAGACCCTATCTTCTCATATTTTCATCCATTAGCACTTTCCCTTTCCAAATTCTTCACATTAAGAAAGCCATTTTAAAATGAAAACCCTTAATCCAAATGTCCTTGAAAACACTATTTTTTTCTTTCTCTTTGTCTGACATAATCCCAAGCTGATTTTATAGTTGAGGTCCCAATAGGGTCCAACATCCAAATAGATTTATCAGATCCTAGGCCACTGATTTGAGGCTTTAACTTATTAATGATAAAGATCTTTGACTTCTTGGTTAACCAATTGAGCAATTAATTATTCATTCCACCTATATTCACTCATTACATGCTTCATTTTATGATATTTGTTGTTCCATTCTCTGCTCTGATCAGAAATGGTGTAAAGATTATCATATCCTGTCTAATTTTTAGACCACAAACTTGCTTCTCCACCTTTAATCTTCAATAATTTCTAGTGTTCAATCAAATCTCGTGCTTGCGGGATCTTCTTCCACACTTGTGTCCAAGATCACATAACTTCATTAGAATGATTATTCTTGCAATACTTATTAACTATATGTGTATTAAAAATTGAAGTTTTAGTCCTAAACTTCCAGCATAATTTACAAAAGAGAGCCATAGACAGATATTGAATCCATCTAAAGCCTAGACCTTCCTTATATTTGGGTATACATAAAGAGTTTCATCTAACCCAATGTCTATTTTTTCCTCCTAAATGACTACTCTAAAAGAATTGAGAAAACATTTTTTGTATAGAAGTCATAACATTTAAAGGAGGATTCATTACTTATAAACATTGAATAGGAATACTCTGTAAAACGTGTTTAAGAAGAATTGCCCTTCCTCCATAAGAAAGAATCTTACCTTTCAAAACTTGAAATTTGGAGCTGACTTTATTCATTAATGCTTGATAGAAGAGCTTATTATTCCTCAAGTGAAAGATTGGACATCCAATGTAGGTAAAAGTAAAATCCTTTCTCGCGATACCTAGTGCCACCTCAGCTAAAATAATAGTACATTGAGAAATTCCCTTGTGCAAATAAATTGCACTTTTCTCTTTATTAACCTTCTGACCTGAGTCAGTCTCATATCTTTCCAAAGTATCTACCACTGCATTCATAATACCCAAATCTGCTTTACACAAAATGATCATATTAGCCATAAATGAAAACTGATTTATCTTTGTACTACCCCTTAGTAATCCAAACATCTTGAATTACTTCTTTAGCAGTAAGGATTTTAATGCTCTAGATATAACTTCAACTGATATAATAAAAAGTGTAGGAGAAAAGAGATCACCCTACTTTAATCCCATTTTAGATGTAAAGAATCCCTTCGGTTGACCATTTATCAAGACAAAATACCAGTTATTGCTTACCAATCTGTAGATCATACCAATAATTATTTATGAAAAACCAATCCACCTTAATAACTTAGTAAGGTACAACCAGTCAACCCTATCATAAGCTTTCATCATATCAAGTTTAATCACCATATTAGGCACCTTACCTCTTTTCCTTACTTTAGATACAACTTCATGAACTACCAGAATATTTTTTTAATACTTCTCTCTTGTACAAATTGAGCTTGTTCTTATGAAATAATATCTAGAAGGAACCTTTTTAACCTTTTATTAATAAGTCTAGAGAACACTTTATTAATAGAGTTGCTTATAAAAATTGGTCTTAAATCAGAAAAAGGTATTAATCACTAACTTCTTAGGAAGAAGTGCCAAATTTGTATGGATTAAAAATATGGGTAGTTCATAGCCACAAAAGATAGAAATTACCATTAAATGAACATCAGACACTATAATTTCCCAATCATCTTTGAAAAAGGCTCCTATCATTCCATCTGGACTAGAAGTGTTATCCCTATTCAATCCCATTACTACTTTCTTCACCTCCATAAGATCATAGATTTTCTTTAAATATGCATTCTGCTCTTGTGAAATGACTTGTGGTAGTTCTTTTATCCTAGAGAAGTCATTATTAGTCCCTTTTTTCTATAATTGTTTCTAGAAGAAATAAAAAGCTGCATCAGCAATACCCTCTTGATCCTCCAACCATTGACCTTTATCATTGTTGATCCTTTTTAATTTCAATCTATTTTTTCTTCCTTTTACCATTGCATGGACAAATTAATTACTTATTTCCCCATCATAAAACCATTGTATCCCTTCTTTCTGCTTCCAAAATTCTTCTTCTCTTCTAAGTTAAACATTCAGTTCAGCTTGAGCCTTGAATAAAGTTGCCCTGTTTGTTCTAGATGGAGATATCTCAAATTATTGCTCTCTAACATTGATAATGTCCTGTAGAGTGGCAATTTCTTGAAATATATTCCCAAAACTTTCTCTACTCCATTTTTCTAATGCATCTTTAACTTTCTTTGTCTTATAGTGAAATATCATGAAAGGATTCTCTTGCAAATTAGTTGACCAATTTTGCCTTATTATCTCCAAATAACCCTCTTCTTTAAGCCACATGTAAAAAAATATAAAAGGTTTGGCAATATCTTCCTTCACAGTCTTAAAACTAAGATGTAGAGGAGTGTGGTCTGATCCACTTCTGATGAGATGCTCAACTTCAATTACTTGAAATTGGTCACTTATTTTATCATTACAAAGCACTCTATCCAGTCTCTTTAAAATGCATTCCTCATCTGTTCTTCCACTCCACCATGTAAACTTGTTTCCTTTGAAACCCAAATCTTTAAAATTAAAAGTATTAACATAATGCATAAAATTCTCTTTTTCAGAAATAGTAACTGAAGTCCACCCAACTTCTCTTCTTCATTTGTTATAACATTAAAATCCCCTCCTATTAACCGAGAATATTTAATGTTGTGATCCATTTCTTCCAATGATTCCCAAAGCTCAACTCTCTTAGTTGATGACCATATAGCATAAACTAATGTTACATATACAGTACACCCTAAATCTTGAATTTGCAAATTCAGAATTAATTGCTATTCTTCATTACTTACAATTGAAAAAGTTATCATATCATCCATAAATGCCCATAGCTTTCTTTTACCCTTAGCTATTTCATGTTGCATCCCTAACTTTCTTTTATAATCTTTAATTGTTTGATTATTCTGAAATGGTTCCATCAATCCTATAAAATAAAAATGATGTCTCTTCTGAAGATTAATCAATCTTGTGAATGCCTGTTAGGAATTCACTGATCTTATATACAATATAAATGCACTCATTTGGAATTATTCTTCAAAAGCTTTGAGTCTACATTGATGATGGTTTTTAACATTTTCCACTCCTTCTTTGCATCCCTTGATCCATTTTTATTTTATCAATCTGGTTAGGAGACAGATTTCTTTCTAATGCAATACTACCAATGGTGGATTCCAAATCCTCCTCATCTATACATATTTTATCCTTGTTGTTATGCTCCATCTAATTATCAGTATGCATGGACAATGTTAATACATCTTCTACAACATCTGCTTCTTCATTTTTCTTAGTTGTTACAATAGTTAATTGCATTAATTTTTCTTTACTTAAATTATCATTCTGCACCTTCTTCTTATGTGCCATTTTTACAATTTACACCGGTGCAAAATTGTCATTTTGTGATTGTTCTGTCTGCAATTTTTGCTCCTCTTAATTCCCTTTGCACTCTTTAATCATTGTGTTGCTTCCAAAGCTTCTAGTAACCCAATCTTTGGTGCTTTGTTTTTTTTGTTCATTCTTTTCCACCTTTTAAGAATTATCCTCTTTCTACTCTTCATTTCTATGATCATCTATTGTATCCTCATTAGCTAATGCATCCAAAGTATTACAAGTACGAATTTCTGTCTGGGTTTCTTCCTCTACTTCCCCAACTATGTGACCATACTTGTTTCTTTTATACTTATTCCTCCTAGTAAGCCACTGCTGCTTATAATTATGCCTCCTACTTTGATTATTAATATCATCTCCTTCCTCTTTATCTTTATTTCCATCCACCTGTTGATTTATTATCTGCTCTACTTCTCCACTTTCCCTATATATAATTCAAGATGGTTTTTCCAACAAGTATCTTAATCGTACCTTTGTACACAACATTGCTTACAATATATGGTCATATAGTCATAATGGATTTGAACACATTTAAACTTTATTTCCCCTGTTACATTATCTTATTTATTTATTCTAACTCTTTGAGGTAATATAGCCATAAAATCTACTTCTACATTAACTCTTACGTAGCTGGATCTTGACATGTTCTTAGTGTCCATATCAACTATTAGAGGTTTTCCAACAACTAATGCTATGGAAAAAATTACCTCTTTAGCAAAAAAATTAGGAAGTAAATCAGACATAAAAATCCATGCCACCCCTATAGTAGTTTCCATAACAAGATCAAAGCTTGGATTCCACTTTAGCGCTCACATCTGCCAATATTGATCATTGGCTTTGATATAATATGCAACTGTTAATAATAGGTTAACATAATCTTCTATTACATCCAATCTAATGGGAATGTGTCTGGAATATAGAATACTAATATTACATTCTCCCTTGATCCCACATTGACTCGATAACAACTTTCTTAATTCAATTATATCTGGTTTTCCATATGAAAATTTACCAATTATTGCATATTGTAAATTTATCTTCAATATTAAGTTTTGTATCTCTGATGATTTTCAAGTGATACTTGGTTCACCATCCATCAATACCACTAGTTTATGGGGTACTCGACTTTCATTAACAATAGTATTCCTGTGTTTCAGTAGATTAGGATAGGTTTGCTTAGTAGGAGATTCAACTAATAATGTAGTGTTTTCCATTAGGTCTAGCCCACCGGACGTGGTGGCTATGTTGATCAGCTAGAAAATAGAGTTTAGGGTTTTGTGGTGTCTAGGGTTTTCCAATTTTGCCAATGTAGTATAAATTATTGTTTGAAAGTCTTTCTTCATATTGATATTATTCTGTGCATTATATCCTTGTTCTATACATATCAATGAGATACTGGTATCATTAAGAAATACTATTTTTGAAAGAAAATGAAATACTTTTATGAAAATCGTGTCCATTAATGTAGGTCATAAAAGTAAGTTGAGATTAAGATATGACATATAATATATAGGTTGTGAGCCCCCCAAGAGTCATACAAGGGAGCTAAGAGCTCATTGGGCATATATAGAAAGTCATGTGATGGATTTCACAATTAATCCCATCCATATTACATTGCATTACATTTGTATGTGCATTATTCATGGTTTCATTAGTTTCCTTGACTTATGCTTAGGTTCAGTGTATTTTCATGTATATATTTGTTGTTTTCATTTCTATGAATATATATTATAGAACTACTAGTAGAGACGGCGTGAGCTACCATTTAAGACTTTTTTTCTTTCAAGTGACGTGCTCATTGTGTTATTTTACTAATCATATTCTTAGTTTTCTTAGTTGTCCTATGATAAATACTGAGTACAAGTGGACCATACTCACCTCTAATGTTCCCTTTTAGTCTTGATCCTAGTATGTGCAACGCTTATGTGGTTGATTTTTATGGGATTCCAAATTTTTGAGGTACTAATTCACTCCAAAGTTTGGCGTTATTTCATAACTCACCTATCCTTATTTGTCTTTATTTATAATTAAGAGATAAATGAGTATTTTTAGTTTTCGAATATTGTACTAGATACTCGTAGATTATGACACCACATCTTTGGTGATTATGACATTTCTTGAAGACTTCAATCATTATTTTAGTAGTTAGGGACTTAGTTTACTCTTGGAGTCTTGCCTTCGTTCATATTGTTGTTGATTTTTAGTTCACTTTATAATTTTGTATTATTGACTTATTTATCAAGGATGAGTCACGAAAAATTATCTTTTTTTGATTTGTTCAAAAAATATTGACTATAAATCCACATATGCTAACACCATTCCTCTACTAGTGTCCAACAATTTTAAAAAATTGCAAGCCAAAGATAGTATCTCTCTTTCCAATGGATTACTGTACACCTCTGGGGATGCTAAACTTCTTATGCTCACCAATCAGGCTTAGTGCGTTCGTATCCACATTGGCTTTAGTTGGGTGATATAGGATCGGGATGTCATAGGCCTTAATAAAAAACATCTATCTCCCTTATCTTACATTTAGATCCTTCTAGGTGAACATGTGTTGTAGGTTGTAGTGGTATGTGAACTCTTCATACTTCATCCCTCCACGATAGTGTCACCAAATTTTAATAAAAAATAACATTGCTACCAATTCTAAATCATGCGTGGAATAATTTTTCTCATAAGATGTAATGTCTCGAGTCTGTACCTTGGACTCTATACAGTGCTCATAATCCTGAAGGACCATAAACTAACCATGAATAGTACCTTCTATAATAATTGTGCAATAAATACTATAATAATTGTGGAAATAGGCGAAGACCTATGCCATAAATTTAAAATCTGTAAATAAATCTGGATGCGGTATCAAAGTACCAATACTAAATATATGTACTAAAAAACACAACAACTGTCTGAAAATACTCTAGTCTGAGAAGCTTCTAAACTATATGAACTGTGGAGTTGATGGGACAAGTCCCCAACTAACTCTGACTACTAAAAATAATACTAAAATACTAAAAATAACCATGTCCTCAAATTATTAGGACTCACCACTACACTGACTGCTAAAAATTTGAACTGCTAAGGGTGCTCTGGAGCCCATGCAACTGAACGTATAATATAAGACATCATACCACAAAAAAAAATTATATGTCAGTACTTTGAATGTACTAGCATGCTCAGTGAGGTAGGCTAAAGTACATGGATTCACATGCATGAACTATAATATCTGAATAACACGAGTATGACTGAATGAGAGTTCATGCATGAATATGTAAACTGTACTGAGATCATAATAACACCAAATACTGGATTACTGGTAATTGAATGACTGTATCTGACGGTCTTGATTATGTGGAAAATAACTGAGTCCCGTAATGAGCTGAGTGACTGTGTCTGGCAGTCCTGAATCTGTTGAACTGGACTGAGTTCCATACTGAGACTAAATCTGAAACTGAGACCGTGAGAAGTAATCTTCTAACCGACATGCACCTTCTCAAACTGATTTAGGGTCCAACCTGTAACACCAGTTGGAAGGGTGTTAATACCATGCCATGAATAAGGACAAGTGTTGAGTCATCCTCATCTGGAAGGTGCTCTGAACGAGAATGGTGGTACCCTCAATTGGCAGGTAGATTACCTCATCAACCGTCAACTAGCAGGTTGATTTTTCCATCTACGCTGGCTACACAGTTCTGGAACACAAGGACTATTTTTAAGGAGTTCACCCTCTATTAGAAGGTCCCTATCCTTGGGTTCACTCAGTGCTGAATCCTACTCCTAACCGAATAGACACTGGACTGAATTCTAAACTAAACTAGTCTAGACTGAACTATTACTAATCATATTGTATAGCTGAACTAAACTGAGTTTACTGAGTTCGGTGGACTGACAGTATACTACTGAATTCCATTAACTGACTGAATTCTACTTATCGAAACATGACTGATTCTACTCTATAACTAACTATGGCTCTAGACAAGCAGCTAAATTGTAAGGTATTAAATACCCCTAGGACTCGATAGCATAAACTTAAAAGACATGAAATTTTTTTGAGACATGGTAATTACTACTTAGTCATTATTCATTCATTGCATACATGCTAAAATGATATAATTTCCTTATTCAGCTCATATGGACAATTCATCAAACACTTGTGGGCATAATATATGCACATAATACTAACACAATATGTAGGCATTATGATTCAATTCCAATTACACAATTCCAAGATTTTAAACATGGATTCACATGATAAAGCACACATATCAATTAACTTTACATGTATCTTGCAATAAATCATGAATACACTTTAATTCAAATCATGAAATCACTCTACTTAGACTTTAAAATAGTTTATTGGACTCTAATGGTGGAAGGAACCCTTGGATGAACACTTCACATACCTTAGTTGATGAATTTCTAAAAGTTAATGGTGATTTCTTGAGTTCTTAATTTGAAATTTGAACCCCCAGGGTTCTGTTCTTGAGCAAATTGGAAAATGAATGAGTATAGGTTCTCTCCAAAGGGCCTAATTTCATGTTTTTGGGGGTTGAAGAATGTGATAAAAATTCAAATACCCCCAAGGACGCGGTCTTTTAATGATTGAAAAATAGTGTTACCTCACGCACAAGCTGTCGCACCACATTATTTGCATTAAACGCAATAGCCAACGTGCCGCGTCGAGTCCGCATCAGTTCATTGCAATTTGCACTGAAGCTGGGGAAAAACTATCTTATCGATGTGATGTCCGACATGAGGCATTGAGATCGCATCAACCCACTATTTTGGGCACTCAAACATTATCTAAACAAGGTCTAAAAAATCTAATACTTATTCGAAAACACCAATTGAATTTCCTGATTGTGAATTAACTCAAATATCAATATTTAATGGACGTAAAGGTCACAAAATAAGATTTCCAACTTTTGAAGGCTTAAATAACAATAATCCTGAATACTTAGCAAAAATATTCTATGTTTGGGACAAATATTCTAAGTCTGGGACCCCTTGTCAAGCCTAAAGGACTAATGTAAGCTAAGAATTTTGTAGGGTCTTCCATTATCTCCCCCTTGGGAAAATTTGTCCTCGAATGAGACTGCTGAGACTGAGAATACTAAGAGGATGGAATTAGACACTAGGCATGTATAACTAAAGCATGGTTTCATAACTGAGATCACGGATACACTGAATTATCATACTGAGCATGCATATTTGAAGAATGAATACATGACTGAGCTGACTCAAGAACATATGAATGAATATGCAATGGTAACTGATACCAGGTTTGTAACTAAAATCTGAAAATGAAACTGAATAAGCTTAGGGAAAACTATTACCTTGAGATGAATCTGAGTTTGCGGAGAAGAGGTGAGGATACTTGGCCGGCATATCTTCTTTGGCTTCCCAAGTAGCACCCTCAATGGACTGATACCGCCAAAGAACCATGACTAGAGGGACTTCTTTGTTCCTCAGTCGGGGAATCTGATAATAAAGGATTTCGAATGGAATCTCTTCATAAGAGAGGATGTTCTGAACATCTATGCCCTCTATGGGGATTATAGCTGATGGGTCACCTATGCATTTCTTTAGCAAGGAGACATGAAACACTGGATGGACTGAAGATAGATCTGAAGGAAACTCAAGATCATAAGCTACCTTCCCAAAATGGCTGAGAATTTAGTATGGGCAGATATATTGGTGACTGAGTTTCCCTTTCTTGCCAAACCACTTCACTCCTTTCATAGAAGAGATTTTCAAGTATACTTAGTCACTAATCTAGTACTTGAGATCTTTTATGCACATATCTACCGAAAATTTTTGCCAGCTCTAAGCTGTTTTAAGCCTTTCCCTATTCAGTTGGACTTTCTCTAAGGTATAAAATACCTAGTCAGGCCCTACTACTGTGGCGGCACCCACTTTAAACCAACCAATAGGAGACGTACACCCCCTCCCATAAAGCATTTCAAACTGGGCCATTTGAATACTGGAATGATAGTTGTTGTTGTATGTGAATTTAATCAAAGACAAGTGGTCATCCCAACTATAGTTAAAATCTATCACACATGCTCGCAGTATATCTTGTAAAGTCTGAATGGTCCTTTAAGATTAACCCTCTGTTTGAGGGTGAAAAGCAATATTAAGGTGAACTCATCACCCTTTTGGAATGCTTTACATAAATAAGAGGTGAACTGGGTACCTCTATCTGAGAGAATGGAAAATGAAACACCATGCAATCTGACCAACTCCCTGATATAGAGTTTGGCATAATCCTCGACTGAATAAGAGGTATGTACTGGTAGAAAATGAGCTGATTTGGTCATCCTATATACAATGACCCAAACTTAATCATGCTGAAAATGAGTACGAGGCAAACCCGTCACAAAGTCCATGTTCACTTCTTCCCATTTCCAGGTGGGAATGCTGAACTCCTGTATGGACCTACTAGGCTTCTGATGCTCAATCATAACCTACTGGCATGTTGAGCACTTAGCCACAAACTCCACAATATCTTTCTTCATCCTACTTCACTAATAGATCTCCTATAAATCATAGTATATCTTAGTGGCCCCTAGATAAATAGAGTAGCATGCACCATGCGCTTCTACAAGAATTCACTGTCTTAAATCATCTATGATTGGCACACATAGTCGACCCTGACAATGCAAAACACTATCTCCCCTTTTGGGAGAAAACCTCTACCTGTTGATCTCTGACTGATTCTTTTAATTTGACCAGACTGGGATCTCTATACTGCTTTTCCTTCACTTCGGAAACCAGGGATGATTCTAAACTACTCTGCACCCATACACTACCTTCTTCTTAGTCAACTAAGTGGACACCTAGTTGGGATAGCTGATGAAATTCCTAAGCTAACTTCTTCTTACTATCCTCGACATGAGTAATATGACCCATAGACAATCTAGTGAAAGCGTCATCCACTACATTGTCCTTGACCGGATGATATAGGACACTCATGTCATAATGTTTTAACATCTCCAACCACCTTCTCTGACTAAGGTTGAGGTCTTTCTGAGAGAACACATACTACAGCCTCTTATGGTTTGTGAACATATCAACGTGCACATCATACAAATAGTGTCTCCAAATCTGTAAGCCAAAAACTACTTCTGCTAACTCAAGATCATGAGTAGGGTAATTCTTCTCATGGGGTTTAAGCTACTTAGAGTCATAGGCTATGACCTTACCTCTCTACATCAGAACATACCCCACAGAAACTCTGGAGGCATTACAATACACAATAAAGTCGTCTGAACTATCTGGTAAGGTCAAAACTAGAGCTGTAGTGAGTCGAGTCTTCAATTTCTGAAAACTCTTCTCACAAGAATATGACCACTAGAATTTGACTTCCTTCTAAGTCAATCTAGACATAGGGGATGCAATAGATGAAAATCCCTCAATGAACCATCGGTAATAGCCGGCCAAACCCAAGAAACTCCTAATATCTAATGGAGAGATGGTCGTAGGCCAGTTTCTCACTATTTCGGTCTTTTAGAGATTAACTCGAATGCCATCAGTAGAAATTATATGGCCGAGAAAAGTTACTGACCTTATCCAAAATTCACACTTACTGAATTTGGCGAATAATTGATGATTTCTAAAAGTTTTCAATACTATTCTGTGATGGTCTGCATGATTTTGTTCACTGCAGGAGTAGACGAGAATGTCGTCTATGAAAACTATGACAAACATGTCCAAGTACTATTTAAACACATTATTCATCCAGTCCGTGAAGGCTGTTGGAGAATTGGTAAGATGAAAGGACGTGACTAAGAATTCGAAGTGACCATACTGAGTCCTAAAAGATATTTTTGGGATGTCACACTCCCCGACTCTAAGATGATGATAGCCTAATCTGAGGTCTATCTTTGAGAAATATCTGGCAAGCTAAAGTTGGTCAAACAAGTCATCGATTCCGAGGAGTGGATACTTGTTCTTCATCGTGACTTTATTTAACTGGCGATAGTCAATACACATTCTGAGAGAACTGTCTTTCTTACGCATGAATAAAATTGGCATACCCCACGGGGACACACTAGGTTTGATGAATCCCTTATCTAGGAGATCCTTTAACTTCTCTTTCAATTCTATGAGTTCTGCTGAAGACATTTTGTATTGAGGAATAGATATGGGCTGAGTATCTGGAAGAAGATCGATTTCGAAATCAACTTCCCTTTTTGGAGGAACTATGGCAAGATCATTGGGAAAAACATATGGGAATTCACATGCTACTGACATAGACTCAAGAGTAGGGGTTTCTAAACTAGAGTCCTGGACTGAAACGAGATGATAGACACATAACTTAGATATCATTTTCCTATCCCAAAGTTAAGAGACAAATTGACCCCTAAGTGCTGCAGTACTACCCCTCCACTCAAGGATGGGTTAATTCAAAAACTGAAATTGGACAATTTTGTTTCTGCAGTCGACCGAGGCATAGAAGGAATAAATCTAATCCATGCCGTGAATGACATCAAAATCAGTCATCTCTAATTTGACCAAGTCTGCTAAAGTGATTTTCTGAGATATGATAAACGGGAAGTTCCTATATACCCTCCTGGCTATGATGGATTTACCCACTGGGTAAAGACTAAGAGAGGCTCTGCTAGAATATCGAGACTGACTCCAAAATCAATTACTATAAATGGAGTAACAAAGGACAAAAAAACTCCTGGATTTGGAAAAGAATAAACATATAAATGGGAAACTTGTAACATACCAGTGACCACATCAGGAGAACTCTCCTTATCATGTCAGGACTGAAGAGCATAGAGTCTATTTGGGAGTTGCCCACTGGTGGCACTGGAAGTGGCACCCTGCTGATTTGAGCAACCGGACTGAGCTGGGGGACGATTATTTTAACCTAGAAAATCTGACTGGGGACACTCTCTAACTCTATCGCCTGGCTTGCCATAGTGTAAACATACATCACTACCCGCTCTACAGATACCCTAGTGGTTTCTGCCACACTTCTGACAAAGAGGATTTGTTCGGGCACTGCCAACACTGCCCCGGGTTTTATGGCCTGGTGCCCTACCCCTATTGCCATCTCTGAATTTTAGTACAGGATCACTGGCTAAGGACGGAACTGGGACTTAATATTTTTTACGGAACTGAGAACGATTCCCATCCTCTGACTTAGGTTGAGCGAAGTTAAAACTACTTGTTCTTACCCTCTTGTTCTCCTTATCCTTCTCTTTACTCTTGGCCTCTTCTATCTTTTGAGCATGGACCATGATCCTGGATATATCCATCTCCTTAATAAGCATTGCGGTCCTACGCTCCTTGACCACGTTGCTAGAAACCCCTAACACAAACTTACTCATTCAAGATGTACTATCTGCCACCACACGAGGAACATATCTAGCTAATTGAGTAAACTTGAAAGAATTCTCTTTCACTATCATATTACCCTTCTTCAAATTGATAAACTCTAGAACCTTCGCTTCTCTAAACTCTAGTGGGAAGAACCTATACAGAAACGCAGTGGAAAACTCCTTCAACTCTATGGGCCCTACATCTATGGCCCCCTCTTCTTTCCACTGTTTAAGTCATGAGTGAGCCACATCCCACAACTGATACACGGTTAACTCAGCATTCTCAATAGTATTCACCCCCATAATAGTACTAACCTTCTCTACCTAATCAAAAAATTCCTGAGGGTCCTCATCTGACTTAGACCCGATAAACAATGAAGGGTTCATTCGGGTAAAATCCTGAATCCTGGAAGCAGCAGTATTGGCCACTGGGTTGGTCGAAATAGTAGCTGGGCATTCATTCTAGGCTTCTATAGAATGAGCTAGGGTGGTGAAGGCTTCTCTGAACTCAGAATGGGAGTCATGTTCGTCTAGTGGATCTGGATGGACGGGCGGGGGTTCTGGCAGATCTCATGTTCCTCTTTTCTTAGTCTTCTTTGGAGGCATATTTCTATAAGTAGAAGAGAAAGTATTAGGATGAGGGTTTAACTGGCGCTCAAGCTCACTCGCACGACATGAAAACTGAAATAAGGGAAACGTTTCCTAAAATATAGCGTTGCCTCCTATCGATATGTGTGGCATGCAACACACCCATTTACAAGACTCTACATGATGTGTCTTTTAGACTTCCTAGGATACTGTTGAACCTTTGATACCAAGTTTGTAATGCCCCGAGTTTGTACCCCAGACAATACACGATGCTCATAATCCTGAAGGACCACAAGCTATCCCATGACTGGCACCTGCTGTATTAATAATGTAATAAATACTGTAATAATGGCAAAAATAGGTGGAAACCTATGCCACAACGTTCAAATTTGTAAATAAATCTGTATGTGGTATCAAAGTACCAATACTGAATATAAGTACCAAAAAACTGAACAATTGTCTGAAAATACTCTAGTCTGAGAAGCCTCTAAACTATTTGAACTATGGAGTTAATCGGACAAGTCACCAAATAACTCCAACTACTGAAAATAATACTGAAATACAAAAAACAACCATGTCCTCAAATAATAAGGACTCACCACTACACTAACTGCTGAAAATCTGAACTGCTAAGTGTGCTTTGGAGCCCGTGCGTCTGAACATATGGTATAAAACATCATAGTGCAAAAGAAAAGCATGCGTTAGTATTTTGAATATAATGGTATGCTCAGTGAGGTAGGCAAAAGTAACTGGGTTTATATGCATGAACACTAATATTTGAATAACATGATTATGACTGAATGAGAGTTCATGCATGTATAAGAAAACTATACTGAGATCATAATAACACCGAATACTGGATTACTGGTAACTGAATGATTGTATTTGATAGTCTTGGTTTTGTGGAACTATACTGAGTCCCGTACTTATCAGAGTGACTATGCCTAGCAGTCCTAAATCTGTAAAACTGAACTGAGTTACATACTGAGACTGAATTTGAAACTGAGACCATGGGAAATAATCATCTAACCGACATGCCCCTTCTCAAACTAATTTAGGGTCCAACCTATGACACCAATTTGAAGGGTGTCAATACCATGCCATGATTAAGGAAAAGTGTTGAGTCACCCTCATTTAGCTGGTGCTCTGAATAAGAATAGTGGTACCCTCAACTGGCAGGTAGATCACCTCATCAACCATCAACTAGCAGGTTGATGTCTCCATCTACCCTGGCTACACAGTTTTGCAAAACAAGGAAAATTTTTAAGGAGTTCACCCTCTACTGGCAGGTGAGTCCCCATCCTTGGGTTCACTCGGTGCTGAATCCTACTCCCAACTAAATAGACATTGGACTGAATTCTAAACTGAACTAGTCTAGACTGAACTATTACTAATCGTACTGTATAACTGAACTAAACTGAGTTTCGTGGACTGACAAAATACTACTGAATTATGTTAACAAACTGAATTCTACTGATCGAGATATAACTGATTCTACTATGTGGATAACCATGGCTCTAGACAAGCAGCTAAATTTCGTGTGTTAAATACCCCCAGGACTCAATAGCATAAACTTAAAAGACATAAAAAAATCTTGAGACATGGTAATTACTACTTAGTCATCATTCATTCATTGGGAATTCAAGCAAACACATGCATGACATGAACTTGCATACATGCTAACATGATGTAATTTCATTATTCAACTCACATGGACAATTCATCAAACACTTGTGGGGCATAATATATGCACATAATACTAACACAACATGTAGGCATCATATTCAATTCCAATTACAAAATTCCAAGAGTTTCAACATGGATTCACATGATAAAGCACACATATCAATTAACTCTACATGAATCTTGCAATAAATTTTGAATACACTTTAATTCAAATCATGGAAATCATGAAATCAGTTAACATGAACATTAAAAGTATTTCTTGGACTCCAGGGGTGGAAGGAACCCTTGGATGAATACTTCACATACCTTAGTTGATGAATTTCTAAAAGTTAATGGTGAGGTCTAGAGTTTTTAATTTTAAATTTTAACACCTAAGGTTCTGTTCTTGAGCAAATTGGTGAATAAATAAGTATAGTTTCTCTCCAAAGGGCCTAAATTCATCTTTTTGGGGTCTGAAGGACGTGGGAAAAGACCCAAATACCCCCAAGGATGTGGTCTTTAAATGATTGAAAGATGGTGTTACCCGATGCGTAGGTCGATATGCAGTCCGACACATTGCATCATTGGCATCGATGTAATAGCCAACACATAATGTCGAGTCCGCATTACTTCATTGGAATTTTCACTGAAGCGGGGGAAAAACTATCTTATTGACACGATGTGTCGAGATCGCTTTGACCCACTATTTTGGACAATCAAACATGATCTAAACGAGGTCTGAAAAATCCAAAACATATTCGGAAACACGTATTTACATTCCCAGTCATGAATTAACTCAAATATCGATATTTAATTGATGTAAAGGTTGTGAAATAAGATTTCCAACTTTAGAAGGCTAAAATAACACTAAGCCTGAATACTTAGCTAAAATATTCTAAGTCTGGGGAAAATATTCTAAGTATGGGACCCCTTGTAAAGCCTAAAGGACTGATTTAAGCTAAAAATTTTGTGGGGTTTTACAAAAGGATTTTGTTATCTCTAAGTATATGAAATTATATTACTATCCTACATCAAAACAACACCTAAAAACAACCGTGAGACATCAGAATATACAATGAAGTCCTTACCCGTAATAGGTAGAGTTGATATTGGGGCCAAAGTTACTAAAATTTTAAGCATTTGTAAGCTCTCCTTACACTTCTACTCCTACATAATAAAAACTTCCTTCTGAGTAAGGAGGGTCATATCATAAGCTAAGGCAGCAAAACCTTAACAAATTGATGATAATAATAGAACAATTGTACAATGCTACAAATTTCTATCATATTCATCTATCTAGAATGGTTCATAATGACTACAACCTTCGTGTCTCTACCATAATTCCCCATACTAAACTATACCATCTAAGAAGGCCAATGGATTAAACTAGAGTCAGGTTTATAATATTTGTCATACAATTGCTTCTCCTTAAAAATCTCCAAAACAATGCAAAACTTGTTCGTCCTAGGATAATAAGCTTATGATAATCAAAGAGGCTGAAAGTTAGTGTAAGCTTGCCCGAAAGGTTGAAGAGCTTCTCTTCATTAGCTTCGCGGTAGCCGCACAACACAAATGAGATTGTTATTCATCACTTTTAAGTATAAAAGTATGTCATCAATCAATGCAATAATACACGGATCCAAGATTGACTTAAAAATCCATTCACTAGACCCTTAAAAGTGGATGACGTATGGGTTAAGCCAAAAGACATAACTAAAAACTTCTAGTGCCACAATAAATTTGCAAACCAGTCTTTTGTGCTTTCCTCTACCTAATTTTAACCTACTAATAACCAAACCTCAACTCAATTTTGGAGAATATCCTATCCCCGTTCAACTGATTAAACTAATCATTTAGCCAATGTGAGGGACATTTATTGTGAATTGTCACCTTATTCAACTAAATGTACTTTATGCACATCCTCATTCTACCATCCTTGTTTCTTACAAAGAATAATAATACACCTTATGGAGAAATAATTTGTTAAATAAAACCCTTTTCTAGAAACTATACGACTAAGACCTTAACTCCCCTAACTCTGCTCTTGACATACAATAAGAAGGGATAGAAATGGGTTGATTCCCTATCTATAAATCTATGTCAAAATAAACTTCTAAATTTGGAGGCATACATGGGAGACCATTTGAAATGACTTCAAAAAATTCACATACCATTAGAACTAATGTTATAGGAGTAAATACAAATTTAACATCTTAATGATTGGCTAAAAAGTACCACACCCTTTCATTACTAACTTCTTGGTATAAATTTTTGTCACAAACCTCATAGATTTATGCTAAAAACTACCCTACTAATAAAACTAATCCATTTTGAGTATCTATTTAGCAATAGTTTTTGCATAATAGTCAAGAATAACACAATACAATGATAACAAACTTATCCCTAATCTAATATAAAACACTTTTAAATCTAAAATAAATAGGTTTTCCATGGTCTTAAACCTTATAAACATTACATGACAGGAACGATCTCCCAAATCCATTTGTGATAGCGGTGATTTATGATTTGGAAAGACCTAATTCTGCATCAAGATTTTGAGTTTTATTAGTTTAGCAGGTTATTATCTACATTTTGTAGAGGTTGTCACATCTATAATAACCCCTTTCACCATGTTGACTCAAAAAAGGTAGTTTTCCAGTAGTCGAATGAGTATGAGAAGAGCTTCCAAAAGCTCAAAGTATTGTTGACTTTGGCTTTTATTCTAACCTTAACTAAGAAGGGCATGGGTTTTACCATATTTTTTTATGCTTCTAATGTGGGTTTGGGTACTATGTTGATGTAAGATGCTAATGTAATTGTTTATGCCTCTTATTAGTTAAATTCTCAAGAGAGATATTACACTACCCATGATTTGGAGTTACAAGTTGTAGTGTTTGTGTTAAAGTTGTGGAGTCATTATTTGTATTGAGTTCCTTAAAAGATTTTATCTAACCATTATAGACTTCACTACTTGTTCAATCAGTAAGATCTTAATCTAAGGTAGTGGTTTTGTCTTGAGTTGCATAATAATAATGACGTTACAATTTTTGATCATCAGGGTAAGGCTAATGTGGTTGCAGATGCCTTGAGGGAAAAGTCAACTAGTATGGTCATTTTAGCTCATCTCTTTACCCAGGGGTGTCTTCATCCTTAGAGTTCCATTCCTTATCTAACTATATAGTTAGGCATGATATTTTGACACTCAACCATGTTTTAGCCTTTTTTAATGCTAGATCTTCTTTGATGGGGTACATTTATGCTTTCTAGTTTGATAATGGGAGTTTGAGGTTAATTCAAGATAAGTTATTGAGTGGCTAGGCTAAGGAATCATCTCTTAATTCTGATAGTGATTTGAGGATTACAAGTTGTGTTAAAAGAGGTGGTGAATGGATGAGAATAATTTTGAATGAGGCACATTGTTTCATAGACTCTGTCCATCAAAGTCTGACCAAGATGTATCATGATTTGAAATAGATTTATTGGTGGGGTGGTATGTAGAAATATATGGCAAATCTTGTTGCATTTTTTTTGTGTTGTCAACAAGTAAATGACTAACATCACAGATCAAGTGGTTTTCTCTTATGATTTCCCATGCCTAAGTAGAAGTTGTAGTACATCAATATGGACTTCATGAGTAAAATTCTTCATACTTCTCATTGTTCTAACAGTATTTGGCTAAATATGGATTGGTTGAAGAAATCAGTGCATTTTATATGTATTCAAATTTTCTTGAGTGTTTATAGGTTGGTCTATATCTATATTTGTAAGATAGTTCATCTTCTTTGAGTACCCATGGCTATTATTTAAGATAGTGGCTTAGTGTTCACTTCTAGCTTTTTTGGTAGAATTTTTTAGAGGAGTTGGGTTCTGAGGTTGTCCTTAGCAGAACATACCCCCAGACAAATATACATTCATAGAAAACTATTTAGATTTTTGAGGATATGCTCTGCATATATTTTATGGACTTTTCAGCTCAGTGGGAGAAACATTGGTCTTTGTTAAAGCTGTCTTATAATAATAGCTACCATTAGAGTATTAAGATGGACCCTTTCTAGTATTTTTATGGTAGGCATTGTCCATCTTTTATTGGTTGGTTTGAGACCTCTGTGGTTAAACATCATGGTTGTGATATTCTTTATGAGTCTTTTCACAGGGTTTGGGTGATTCAAGATAGGCTTTTGGAAGTTGAAAGTAGGCAAAAGAGTTATGTAAGCCATAGGCTTCGTGCCTTCAAGTTTTAGATTGGTGATTGAGTCTTCCTTTATGTGTTGTCCATGATGGGAGTGATGAGTTTTGTCAAAAGAGGCAAGCTTATCCCTACGTATACCGGACCTTTAAAGGCTCTTTGGACTTTTAGGGAAATTACATAAATAATGGCATTACATCTAGAATATTCAGTCGTTCATTTAATTTTTCATGTATTTATTATCAATCCTTATATTCCTGATGAGTATCACATGTTTAATCGAGATTCAGTTCAGTGGGATAAGAGGTTAACTTTTGTGGTAGAGCCTATCCCCATTTTAGCCTATAAAATGTCTGAGAGTTGAGTTCTAGAGATATTTTTATAGTTAAGGTTTAGTAGAGACACTGTCCTATTAAAAAGACTACATGGGAGGTCAAACATAATATGCATAGTAGTTACCCTCAACGTTTTACTACATCAGGCATTTCCTTGCGTTTTAGTTTGAGGATAAACTAGAGTTTTAGTAGTGGATGTTGTAATGACCTAAATTTGTGAATTTTCATTTTTATGTGCTTTTTCCATTTGGCCATCAACATTGTTACAACATGTTGATTTTAGGGAATAGGGATGGATTACATGTTTACCAATGTCATTGGGAATGATTTGTGTGAGACTTTTATTTTTAGATGCTTGAGAATCCCTATAGTTTACTTTGGACAAAATTTGACGATTCTAGTGTCGGATGGCAATTTTGACTGTGCTAGTAGATTGGAGTGGTGAATTTGGTTTTGTAGCATGGTTGGTTTAAGTTTGGTACCTTTATCTTTTATTTTTTCTCTTCATTTGGAAAATAGTGAAAAGTGTCTTGAGGATCAATTTGGCAAAAAGAATATTCTTTTTTTAACCTGACATCACCAGTTAGTCCAAAACATGAAAAATAGCCTAGTAGAATAGATCATTTGTATTTATAGGATTCCGAATGAATCTTGAGGGTCCTTTCAAACACTAGGAATATTGTATATGTCACTGGTTCTACATCTCATTTGGTGTAGCTTCTTAAGAATCTATATAGTCACTAATGAGGGAATCGCTAAAGTGACTAAAGGACCACTTTAGCCACAATTGGTGTGTCCCCCTGTTAGTAAAGTGATCACCTTACCTCTTTTGTAGAGGTTGCTTAAGTGATGATGGTTCTCTTAAGAAAAGGCTTACCATATTTGGCATGGTAAATTTAGCAATGTCCCAGGCATTAAAAAGGTGATCGCTTAAGAGATAATTTGGCCGTTAAAATGGCCATCATTGAAGTATTATATTAGGATCATTTTCTCATATCCTTCATTTTGGATCGTTGACCTTTGGGTTTGGGTGACTCTTATGGACTTCTTTACCATTTTAGCTTAGGTAAGATTGATACGCCCAAATTACAACTCTCGTTAGAAAGTGCAAGCGGTCGCTGTCAAATATAGAACCCAACTGGGTTGGGTGTCAAATCCCATAGGGAATACTATGATCACTAAGTATTGCGATTATTATTAGACTGTTGATCGAAGGTTCCAAAGTAAAGGGGCGTTTCAGTTTAAGTGCACAATAATATTATCAGTGTAACAATGAGATGATATGTATAATAGTATTTTATTGCAGAGAAAGACAAGTTAGGGTAATGTCCACCTTATACCTTTTACTTCTCTATTAACTATGAGTATTAAGGATTTACATATGCATTCACTTATAGAGATATGTATTCGAATTCTAAACCCAAGTGTTTCTCAACCATCAAGGATTACTTCACTTTAGTTCTCTCGAATTCAAAGTGTACAACCAATCATACGAACTCTCCAAGTCATCAATCCTATTAGGACATTAACACGTAATATAGAGGTTGGAAACCCTATTTTCTTGTCACTACTCTCTTTTACAAACATTAACTTTTCTATCAAACAAGTTATTGCTATAATGGCACATTCCCTATGTTTACAACCACGAGAATTCACTCATAACGAAGAGAGCAATGATATAAGTAGATCAACACATCATAAATTCAAAAACCCATAGCAATAGAGAGTATACTACAAGGTTTCCTTAACCCTAACTAATAAGCTTAGCTACCCATGAATCCAAAGGAAATAACCATAAGAATGTTCATCATACCCAAAACTAGAGTATGATCTTCGTGTCCACAAAATAGAGAAATCAAGAGGAGAAAACGTTTTTCTCTTCTCTCACCCTCAGCTAAGCCGCCTTTTCTCTCTTTTCGAAAATAATACAGAATAATCAATAATCCTTAAAAATTCAGCCATAAGGCTTTTAATAACATCCTTCTCTAATAAATTGCTACTGAGTCCTCAATTATTTAAAAATATTAGTTTGCCTGAGAAAAAGTTCCCATATATCACATTCAGTCCAAAAGCTGCTTTCCTTTTATGTGAAGTTTTCTCTGCTATCCACAGGTCCCCAAAGTTCCATAATCTTCCTCATTAGTACCGGAAAAGCATGCTAATCACATAGGTCAGCTTAGTTAACTAAAAATAGACTAAAACTGCAAGAATTATGTATTTTATCCTCAAAACTTAGCTAAAACATGGGTAAGTTATGGTGCTTAGACGTATAAATATGCCCAACATCACCACCCCACACTTAAATCTTTGTTTTTCCTCGAACAAAATAATACATCCATGTAAATACCTAACTAAACTTCACAAGAGCAACACAAAATTTTCAACAAGACATACACCGCAATTATTAACAAAGACTAGAAAAAACTCACCCTCCAACATAAGTTAACCCGAGAAATCATATTAAACTACCCAACAATTATCAACCATGTGCGCTCACACAAGAAAGTTACCCACAATCACTCAGAATTTTGCATTCTTAAAAAAAAATATGGGTATAAGAACTTGCTTGCTATCACTCTCACAAAGAATTCTTAGATTACAACTGATGACCATATGCTTGCCCTTAATGTAATGCTCCACTAATATCAAAATTCTAAGGTTAGGATCAAATTGGTCTTTTACGGGTTGTAATGTAGGCTAAAGGGATGGGTAGGACTATTTTGGCCAGAAATAGTGACTATGTTCCCTAAGTGCTTTAATACCCTACATTATGCCATTTAGACCAACTTTTAACAACTACTCTACCTTTCTTTCATCTACCAACACTTTTATCTTCACCCCATTTTATTACTCAATCAAAAATACTATGATGGGAGTATACAACTCTTTTGTTTTGCATCAATTTCTTGTTATGCATCCCTATGATAGCCATGCTCAACTTAGACTATTTGCCTTAATCGAGGTGTACAATGTCCAAGAAAGGAACAGGGTAGCACTCCCAATCACAATATTTTCATGTACCAATAACTAAACTTTGGGGCATCACTTTCACTATTTTTCTCTTATTTTGCCACACTCTTAACTCAACTTGATTCTATAATTTAAAGCACTTAGGATCTTTTGGATCAAATTAAGGTCTTTAAAAAAATGGATTAGGCTACATATGAGGTTGCCAAAGAAAATAGCTAAAGGCTCAATGAGTGTTCAACTAGGACAATGTACAAAGGTAGGTAAAAAGAAGATAAAAATAAGGGTTGCCAAAGAAATGCCTAAATCATCTCCTAAACTTACAATCTTTATTTCGCTTCACACACACACTAGGCAAGTTCTAGCATCAGTTGCAACAAAGAGTATACAATAACCTTACACACACATGGCACATGGTCAACTTAATTAGGAGAATTATAGATTCTTGACCCAACAAATAAATGAATTAAACCACAACCAATTATCACAGCACGAGTCACAACTTAGAGCCTAAATGTTTCAATAGTAGTGATTTAGCACAAACTCATATTATAATGCCATGCCGTCTATAAGAACAATTTCATGTAACAATCTGACTAATTCTCTCTTAAGACGGTCGTCATCAATCCTTCATTGAGAAAAGTGACTAATTACGACTAACTAACTACGACTAAATCAAAACAACTGTAGAATAAATGCGGGCAAGCAGTAGGAAATTTAGCAGACAAGGCATTCAAGGCGTACTTATACCATCACCCCACACTAAGAAGGAACTCACTACCCTCAGTGTAAATAAATAAGCAAAAACCTGGTTAGTCGGACTCTTTCTCTACATTCGGGGTCATACCCCCTGCGTCAGAATTATCATCGGAGTCTTTATCACCAGAGTTGTCCTCCATATCAGAGTCTAGCAGTCGGTGATCATCGTCTGTCGGCATATCATCATCTAGAGGTTCTTCAAAATTTACCCCCACTCCACACATGGCCCGAGCATGATCATTAAGCGGGTAGTCATAGTTAAATTGTTGAATCTCTGCAGCAGTAGGCACGCGACCCCCATTAATCATAGTCAACCTAGTCATGCCATAAAGATGGCAAAAAAAACTCTCATCTCGAGCATGTCTTTTAGCAGTGTTAAGGTTGATGCCTTGACTAGTTTCTGGATCTTTGATTTTCATGAGATCCACCTTCTTTGGGTTTTGTGGCAACTCATGGTCTATTGGCTCCTCCACAATATGCTCTTTCCTTAAAATTACAGTCAACAAGTTGCCGAAACTGAAGTGGGACTTGTTGTTCACCCTTGCTTTGCGCATCGACGCTCGTATAACTGCACCAATGTTGATGGGAACATTCGTCATTAGAGAATATACCAAGAAGACTCGATCACGTGTGACCTTAGTGTATTGTGTCCCAGGAATCAAGCAGGAATTGACTATTGTTAACCATATGCGAGCTTCTCTGTTCAAACAAGAATATGGGTAAGTATTGTGATGACCATTATTCTTATGATGAGTCCACCGGATCATGGACCTTGAACCACACAACGTATGTCTGATGGCTCTGTAGGGAGGTTTGTTGTAGAGCTCCTTGAGTAGTGATTGATCCACACTTGGAGTACCCAGGAAAGAGTTGAAGAAATCAAAATTCAATTGCAAGACCTACCCTCAAATCTTTACTTCATTTCCCGTAGTCCTTGGGGACCAGTTGGCATAAAACTCTCGAGTCAAATCAATATTACATTCGCCCATGTCTCGGAAGATGAATTCAAGCTTTAGTGCCATAATCTTTGCCAAAATGTGAGGGTAGTTCTTTGCTAAACTTTCCTTCTGCATCAACTCCACATGTACATATTTCTTCACTTTATTGTTTCTGTACCATTCCTTCCCTTCCTCTTCCAAAACAAATTTGATCCCAAAAGTGCGTCGAGGCACTTGAAGAGAGGAGGAATCAGCCTGGTCCTTTCTTGCCCTTTTTTGACCTTTTTGTAATGTGAATGCTTTCTCCTTTCCCTGTCGTCCTTTTGGAGCCATGTTACCTGAGACCATAGTAGGGTCATGTTAGTCTCATTTCGTAAAATTCACTATAATTGAAGAAGAAAATAGTGATGGCACCACCCCACACTTAATTCGTTTGCATAAACTAATTAAGTGAGTGATGTCGAGTACTCAGACTTCATCGACATACATTAAGATGGTATGTGCCATCAACATTATTAGTGCAGTAACTCTTTCAACCCCTCACTTTACATAACAATTTCTCAGTTTGATATACAAAAGCAGCACACAATGGTCCTATAATCTTGACTATCATTTCCAATTTCATTTCATTTCAACAATTCAATCTTTAAACAAGACTACCACATAGAAATCTCATCATGCCATAGCATATAAACAACTTCACAATCTTATGCTTTTGGTTAACCATGCTTAATACATCGATGAACGAGTCACTCACATACTCAAGCTTACAACTCCTAAAATCATGCGTTAAACTGAATACCAATCAATACATTCTGGAGTGAAATCAAGATTATCCACAAGAATCCTTTCACTCAATAAGATGTATATTTTCCAAATCATAGCAAAATAACCATAATCTTACCACCAAGCCTATTTCAAAATTCAATTAACCATTATGAGCGTAGCAATGAAACAATTACGGAACATGAACAAACAACTTACTTGATGATAAATGCTTGATGAACCGTGAAGGTGAGCCTACAAGATTAGATGAGAAAAGAGAAGGGCTTGGAGAGGGAAAATTTGTTTGGCCGGCGCTTAGGTCAAAGAAAAATGGAGTGGGATTTAATAGTAGAGAATATGTTTAAAAGATGAGACATGGGTCGGTTTGATCCATTCAAAAATGGATTATTAGGCAAAACTTACACTGATAGATGGCACCCATGGAATCTCCTAAGAATAAGTAGGCGGCGCCTAACCTATCACCTAAGTGAGGCAGTGAGCATAGGAAATAAAGTAGGCGGTGCTTAACCTATCACCTATGTTGACATAGACGGTGCCTAAGTTATCGCCCATGTTGACATAGGCGGCGCCTAACCTATCGCCTATGTTGACATAGGCGGCGCCTAACCTATCGCCTAAGTAAGGCAGTGAGCATAGGCAATGGCATAGGTGGAACCTAAGCTATTGCCTATGTTGACATAGGCGGTGCCTATATGCACTTATGTGCTGCCTTGAAGTTGCAATGCACCCATACCAGTTCCTATATGCCTTTTTTCCTAATTTACAAGTGAATTAAAATTCTACACTCAGAAATGTGTACGTTATCAATAGACTTACCACCCTTGATGTAGTTAATTTTCTCACCAAATTTAAAACAAATTTTCTCCTTAATGCCTGCAGTACCTACACTTATTCAGAACAAACAAATAAGATGATTAGAGGGATGGGTTGCCTCCCACTAAGTGCCTTAGTTTCGTTCATGGCTCGACTCTTCTTTTACCAAAAATAGAATCCTAGTAAAACCATGGGTTGCCTCCCATGTAGCACTTGATTTATTGTCGCGACACGACACATTTATCTCGATTACTCAAAATTCATCGAGATATATGGTTTCTATACATTTTATCGAGTCGGTTGAACCGATATATAGCTTCACTCTTTGGCCATTCACCTTAAAGACACTACCATCATCGTTTCTAATTCTACTAGTCCAAATGAGTAGACTTGGCTGATTCTGAATGGATCAGACCATTTAGACTTCAACTTACCTGGAAACAGCTTCAACCCAAATTACAACTCTCTTTAGAAAGTGCAAGCGGTCACTGTCAAATATAGAACCCAACTGGGTGTGGTGTCAAATCCCACAGGGAATACTATGATCACTAAGTATTGCGATTATTATTAGACTGCTGATCGAAGGTTCCAAAGTAAAGGGGGTTTCAGATTGAGTGCACAATAATATTATTAGTGTAACAATGAGATGATATGTGTATAGTATTTTACTGCAGAGAAAGACAAGTTAGGGTTATGTCCACCTTGTAGCTTTTACTTCTCTATTAACTATGAGTATTAAGGATTTATACATACATACACTTATAGAGAGATGTATTCGAATTCTAAATCCAAGTGTTTCTCAACCATCAAGGATTACTTCACTTTAGTTCTCTCGAATTCAAAGTATACAACAAATCATACGAACTCTCCAAGTCATCAATCCTATTAAGGCATTAACGTGTAAAATAGAGGTTGGAAACCCTATTTTCTTGTCACTACTCTCTTTTCCAAACATTAACTTTTCTATCGAATAAGTTATTGCTATAATGGCACATTCCCTATATTTGGAACCACGAGAATTCACTCATAACGAAGAGAGCAATGATATAAGTGGATCAACACATCATAAATTCAAAAACCCATAGCAATAGAGAGTATACTACAAGGTTTCCATAACCCTAAAAAATAAGCTTAGCTACTCATGAACCAAAAGGAAATAACCATAAGAATGTTCATCATACCCAAAAATAGAGGATGATCTTCGTGTCCACAAAATAGAGAAATCAAGAGGAGAAAACGTTGTTCTCTTCTCTCACCCTCAGCTAAGCCGTCTTTTCTCCCTTTTCGAAAATAATACAAAATAATCAATAATCCCTAAAAATTCAGCCATAAGACTTTTAATAACATCCTTCTCTAATAAATTGCTACTGAGTCCTCAACTATTTAAAAATATTGAGTTTACCCAAGAAAAAGTTCACATATATCACATTCAGTCCAAAAGCTGCTTTCCTTTTATGCGAAGTTTCCTCTGCTATCCACAAGTCCCCAAAGTGTAATAATCTTTCTCATTAGTACCTGAAAAGTATACTAATCACATAGGTCAACTCACTTAACTAAAAATAGACTAAAAGAGCAAGAATTATGTATTTTATCCTCAAAACATAGCTAAAACATGGTTAAGTTATGGTGCTTAGACGTATAAATACACCCAACATCAAAACTCCAAAGCCTTTTTCTAATTATTTTTCATTTACTATCTCTTCCAAAATACCTTTAAATCATCATTTCATAGTCAAAATCTATGATTTTTCTTGGTAATGTTTAAAAAGGGATTTTCTTTGATTTGGATCTCATTTTAAACCTGTTATCACATAGATTTTATCTGGTAGAATCCTATAACCCTGGAAAATGTATATTTAAACAAAATTATGGTTTAACCCCTTTCATTTGAGAGCTTATTATCGACCCCACTCAAATATTGGCAATATAATTATCGTCAATTTTATTTTAACACATAGATGCTAAACTAAATGTTGTGGTTGATTTTGAGGTTGTTCATATGGGAAAAACATAGTGTTGAAGCACCCAAAATTGAGATTTTATCATTTTAAGGTAGGTTATGACTTATCTTTTTTCAAATTGAGCTTGTACATAATAAATAAGTAAAGCATGCTATGGGTTGGGAAAAATAACTATGGGTTTTATATTTTGTTTTTGTTATTACTGTTATATGTTCGTGTTGGGGATTATATTGTATTCTTATTGACATGTGATATTCAATATTATGTGTTTCCCATGTGGAGAATTATTTGACATTATTTGCCTTACCTATGTATTTAAATGTCTTCATTCAAGATATAATGCCCGTGTGGGGGCTTATTTTGCTAATATAGTCCTTATTTGAGCATTTTTTACCTTTATCATTATAGAATTACCTAAGTTTAGGGTTGATGTGATATTAATAATATGTTATGTTCATATTTAATATTATGGTACCTAATTAGAGTTAATAATCATGAGTTGCGGACATTTATTTTGATGGTACCTACTTAAAGTTGATAATCATGAATTGTGGACATATCGAATTGATTTCTAGGCTCATATATATATACATACATATGTATATTAATATATATATATATATATAAGAGTATTTGTGTTTCTGTGTCTATGTCTGTTGTGTGAGTACACACACACTTTATGGATTTCTCAATGATACAAATATATACACACAAATATTTGTATATATGTGTGTATATATATATATATGTATAAGTATGTGTATGTGTGTCTGTGTCTTTGTCTGTGTGTCTGAGTGCACACACACTGTATGGATTGGATATATTAATATTGAGTTAATTGTGTGCATTACATCCTTGTTCCATACATATACATTAATTATATACTGGTATCATTGTGAAATAATATTTTTGTAATAAAATTAGACACTTTTGTGAAAATAATCTCCATGAACACAACTTAGAGAGGTGAGTTGAGATTAAGATATGACATACAATATATGGGTTGTGAGCCCCCTATGAGTCATACATGGGAGAAATGAGTTCATTGGGTGTACACAGAATGTCATGTAATGGTTTTAACTATTAATCCCATAAATATGGCATTGCATTTGATTTGCATGCATAATCTTCATGGTTCCTTTGGTTTTCTTTACATGTGCTTAGTTTCGCTTTACTTTCGTGTATATCTATGTTTTTTCCATTGCTGTGAATATATATACTAGAAATGTTGGAGAAAGTGTAAGCTACCATTATTTTTCTGCTTTCAGGTGACGTGTTCATGCTGTTATTTTACTAATATTATTATCTAATTTTCTCAGTTTTCCTATGATAACTATTGAATCCAATTAGCCCATACTCACCTCTTTTATGCCCTTTCAGTGCACATCCTAGTATGTGCACCTCATGTGGTGGTTGATTTTTTTACGGTATTTAAGTTTTTTAGGTACTAATTCACTCTAAAGTTTGGGTATGATTCTAACCTCATTTATCTATCTTTGTCTTTATTGAAGATTCATAGACAAATGTGTATTTTAAGTTCCCAATATTGTACTACATGATCTTACATTATGACACCACATTTTTGTTGATTTCTAACATTTCTTTCGTACCTCCATCATTATTTACTTATTTATGTCTAACTTTATTCTAGAAGTCTCACATTAGGTTGTATTTTTGTTGCTTTCGAGTTTACTTTATCAGTTTAGGTGATTGACTTATTTATAAAGGGTGAGTTGCAAAAAGTTCCATCATGTTCTTTTTTTGATTGGCTCCCTTCCTTTGTTAGTTTCCAACAATTTTAGAAAATTGTTAGACAAAGCTTCTATTTCCCTTGCCAATAGATACCTGGACAACTCCAAGCTTGCTAAACTTCTCATTCTTACCAATTTTGAGATAAGTTCAATCTCCACCACATTTTTTTAGTTGGATTATATAAGATTGGGATGTCATAGGCTTTAATCAACTCTATCCATCTCGCTTATCTTAGATTTATATCCGTCTGGCTGATCATGTGTTATAGGTTGCTGTGATATGTGAACATCTTACACTTCATCCTAAAGAGGTAGTGTCTCCAAATTTTATGTAACGACCCTTCAGGTTATTATTAGTACTCTTGCTTATTTTTATTGATAGAGCTTCTCCATAGCCATCCCAAGTCATTAGTGTCTTGTGGCGACTGATAGTGCAATTAACTGATGGTTTATTTGAGGTTTTAGAACCTCTTTATCAATTTGAAGTCTTCATTGGTCCTAATTGACCATTAAGCAAAAGCTTTTGTAAAACAGTCCCATAATCAAAATTTGACTTCACCAACACATCCGGAATATCAAAAGCTATGGGGTTTCCTACCCTATTTGTTCAAAACAGACCCCGAATGCATCTCATGGCATTTTTCGAAGCTTAGAACCATGTTCCATGATTCATCCATGCAATGCATACACCAAGGTACCGTGACCACAGCAAAAGGAGTGTGACCGCAATGCCGTAACCACGGTGAAGTGGGGGTCTAGACCACACCATCAGAGACCTGGTTGGTCAATATTTAAGAGTTGTCTTGCATGAATTTTGTCCATTTTGTGCCTCCCTCTAAACATATAAACCCTAATGGAGGGTAAAACCTTCTAAGTGCGTCTTGTGGGTTGAATTGGATCTTAAACAACTTGTGTGATTTATTCTTGCTACAGTCTAAGGTAAGAATTTCTCTAATTTGGTATTGATTTCATGGTTTCTTGACTCAAAACCCCTAAATCATTCAGGGTCAATTATAGCCCCAAAATTAAGTGATTGACTTAAATTACTTGAGGGTTTTAACTCCCTCAAGATAGTTAAGTTATGGGTTGGTCTTGGAAACTCCTTTCAAAGGGTGAAACCCAATTGGGGTTTCTGAGTCCATTTGAAACCCATGGCACAATGGTGGTATAATGGGTATTGTCATTATTATTATAATGCTTGGATTGTATTGTTGATAGTATTTCTTGTGGAAGAGGAAGTTTCACAGAAGGGAAAGGAAAAACTCGTTGGTTTGTGAGTTTCTTGGACTCAAGGAAGGTTTGTCTTACCCGTAGACTAGATTGAGCTAGTTTGTAATGTAAATATTGATATCTTAAGAGATTGGGATAGGATTTTAGATGATAGTTGATTAAATGGTGAACCTTGAGATTAGTTGGTTGATTAGACAATTGAACTTGTGTAGTGTAACGTAGGATCCTTAACTTCGAATCATTGGGTAGTTCACTTATAGTCTTGTAGCTAGTATAAGGATGCTATAGTCTCTTTAATGTATGAGAATGGTGTTCTTCACTAATCTTATGGGTGATGTTGACTTATATATATGTTGTCTAAATAGGGAATGGCCTTGGTGTTGGGTTGAGTTTCAAAGGATATTTGAAGAAGTTTCCCCTTTAGGTTTAATAAGGATTTATAAGCCCTTATGAGGTGACTTAGATGACTTAGTCTAATCCCGGGTAGAAGCTAGTCTTGTATTAGTAAAGCTTTGGCTTTCTTAGGAATTTAGAAATGGAACTTGACCCACCTTAAGCTTGAACTAGGTAAATGCTTAATAACCTAGATATGTGGTGATTGTCTAAACTATAGATATAGGAGTTGTAATGGTTGAACTCAATTATTCGATTACCTTGTGAGCATGACTTGAATAATCTTGTTAAGTGATTATTATGCATGTCTTGTAAATACTCATGCTCTTGTTTATGCTCATATTATTTGTGAAGCTTATTAGAAAGGTAAAATGGTAAAGTGTTATACTAAATCCCTACTTCTTTATATTGTGAACATTTGTGAATGATTATTGGTTCGGCTATGCATGTGGATGTGTGTTGTTGTACTGGGAGACTTGTTGATATTATGACAATGGATGGTGAATCCAAAGGAATATATTGATATTATGATGTTTCCTGGTGAATTCAGAGGAATATGTTGATATTATGATGATGCCCGGTAAATCCGGAGGATATATCGATATCGTGCTAATACCCAGTGAATCAGGAGGATATGTTGATGCCCGGTGAATCCAGATGATGTAAGAATGTTATGATGCTATGTGGAGAAAATTACTTATATACATTGATATTTGTAAGTTTAGGTCGTATGGGGCTAACCGCCTATGTGCTTGAGATATTAGGTCTCTCTTGGAAAATCGATATTCATTTCATATTCCTAATTACAACTAGGAGGTGTGACCCTTGCTGATGCTAATTAGCAACTAGAGGAAATCTATGCCTAATATTGTGTTACGACTTAGTGGTATGTGTAATCTTGTGTAGAATCAAGGGTTGTCCTAAAATATCCACTTGACTTGAATAAAAGGTTATATTATGAGATCTTTCCTAGTAAAGTGGCTTATATGACAACTAGTTACTTTGAAAATATGTTATTACAATTTTAAGGCTAGAAACCTAGTAAACTAGTTGGTGTGCTTTACTTTATTAAAGTATGGAACTAGTCGTTAAGGTTGCGACATGCTTAGTGATGATGGACCTAGTATTGCATGATGGTTAATTAGATTATCTTCCAATATGTGAGGTTGAGATGGCTTAATTGATGACTCACATCATGAAGATGCCAGCTAAAGAATGGCCTTATGATAGATGAATAACCTATAATATGGGTGGCATGTAGTTTTCCCAAAAGTAATGGCTAGTAATTATAAGACTTGTAATCTATTGATTCATGGGAAATAAGGTTAACTAGTATGGACTTCGAACGGAGTTTATCTAAGAATTATAGAATTAGTGATTGCATAACTATGCTATGGCCATATTGCTTTCATTTATGTGAAATTAAGTTATGGGTATTTGGATGTGGATTTCGGTAATAAGAAATGGCGGGGACGAGCTACCCACAGTTTTGGTCAATTGATAGAGTAGTAATGCTTTATTGTATTATTGGTTGTATTTTTTTACTGTACTCTCCTGTGGTATGGAAAATCGTGATGGGTTCTTGTTTGATATTCTTTGGTGTACTCTCCGGTGGTATAGGACATCGTGACGAGTTATTTGTTGGTCTCTCTTTCGTGTACTTCCTGAGGGTATGAGACGTCGTGGTAAGTTCTTGTGCTTTATGTTCGAAGGATGGTTGATAATGATTAGGGTGAGTAGATTCTTTGTTATTGGGTATATGGCTTTATGCTTCCGAAATGATACTCAGTTGTTATGGTGAGTATGGAGTATATTGAGATAGTATGTCGTATTATTGCTTTAGAAGTATAGATATTGTTACACTGGTATCAAATAAGATTCAGGTTCGATCCTAACCTTTGACTTTAATATTATTGTCTTACTTTATATCATCTTTACGTTATATTTGAGATCAGTTCTCCGATGATGCCTACTGAGTACCTGTGTCTTGGTACTCATAGTGCACTTTTATACCTCTTTCCTATAGACCTAGGTTCTAGTTGTCACCATTGAGCTAGTTCGTGCGAGTTGGCTATTTGGAGACATGGTGAGCTCTTGGAGATCGAGCTTCCCTCTTTCCCTTCTTTCTTAATTTATCTTTTGTTTTCGAGACAAATATATGAGGTTATCTAAGACATTTTAGACTTTGAGATTGTAAACTTCTATGGACAAGATTAGAAGCTTTTGTATTAATACTATAGGGTCGTGGGATTGGCATTTGAATATCAATTGCTTTAGTTATGAAATTTTGTTGTTATATCATGTTCACACATAGGGTCTATGTTGGACATTCCTACCAAGGTTACCCATTGCAGTAGCTCCAGGTTAAGGTATCAGCTTACCTACCGGTGGGACAAGGTAGGTGCCATCATGACTCGGAAGTTAGGTCGTGACATTTTAAAACCCAAAAAAGTAGCTTCCATTTATAAATCATCAAATCATGAGAGGAATAATTTTTTTCATAAGCTTTAGTTGTCTCAAACCATTGGCAATCACATTCTGATCCTGTATCGAAACAACAACTAAACCCAATCGTGAGGCATCACAATTTACAATGAAATCTTTATGCGCAATAGGTAGAGTTTATATTGGACCGAAGTCAATAAGATTTTGTGATTTTATAAGATTTCCTCAAACTTCTCATCCTACACACTAGAACTTCATTCTTAGTAAGGCGGGTCATATGTGAAGCAATAGCAGCAAAACCCTTAATAAATCGACGATAATAACAGGACAACCCTACAAAGATACAAATTTCCATCAAATTCATCAGCCTAGCCCGATTCATAATTTCTACAACCTTCTGCATGTCTACCATAACTCCCCTAATGGAAAACATTCTGTAATAACCCAAAAAAATTTCTTCGTAAAGATTTCATGAGAAACGTATCGAGTTCTACGCTTTAGAGCGATCCATAAATTTTTTGTGTAGTATTTCTAAGATGTTGACCTACCATTACGTAGAGTATCGAATAATCTTTCCAACGATATGTAGATCATCGAAAACGAACACTCGAGCGATGAGTTACGACCATTCCGATAGAACTACGACCATTCCGATCGAATTGTGAACAGTAAAACGTGCAGGAAATTAAAAATACTGCAGCCAGGTGAATTTCAGGGTCAACTTCAAACAATCATAACTCCTTGTACATAATGATCTGGGTGATATACTATATATCAACGGAAATCTCTGCGAGTATTCTTTCTAATGAAATTGGTTTCATCCAATTTTACTGTCGGAGCAAAAAATTATGGTCAATCTAGTTCAGCCTAGCAAAAGCGAATTTTTGGGTCAACTTCAAACGACCATAACTCCTTGTACATAATGATCTGGGTGAGATACTATATATCAACGGAAATCTCTGTGAGTCCTCTTTATAATGAAATTTGTTTCATCCAATTTAGATGTCGGAATAAAACGTTATGGTCGATCTACTTCAGCCTATCAAAACAGTCCACCAAAGGACAGATTTGACATTATTTGAATTTTAAGGGTATTTTGGTCATTTCACATTCACCTTCTTGGACAAAAATTCTTGCATATAATCCATATTTTGACCATGAAATTTATATTTTCATCAAGTTTCGGAGGAGAGGAAAACCCTAGGTCAAATGTTAGCTCCAAAAATCTTTAAATTGAACCGTAGAAATTTCATATTGATTTGGGATTCGAGTTGATCATGTTAAGGGCTTCGAGAAGCACCCTTCATTTTTGTGAATAAAGTTCCGGAGTCGGAAGTTCATATTCATCTCCATCTTAAGGTATGTGGGGTTTTGAACAAGAGCAATCTTCCGTTCTTGTGCCCAAAGGTTTAATTTTATTATGGTTTTACATGATTTTGCAAGCTAAATAATTCGATTATGAGATTATGATGATTGAATGAATAAACTTTGATTTATATGATTATCTCAATGTTTTCATAATATGATTTAATAATTATCATTCCGAATTACACACTTTTACCACGAGGTGGTATTTTAAATGATTTTGGGACGTATGTCGAGATGGTATTTTGAAGTAATATTTTGAGATATGTGTCAAGCTTTATGCTTCCCAATGATGATTTGAATTATTGAATATATATTTGAGACATGAGATGTCTTGATATCTATAATTGTAAATTTCATATTTTTATTTTGAATGATTTCGAGATATATGTTGAAATGGTATTTTGGAATGATTTTGAGATTTATGATAAGTTTAAAGCTTCTTTATGACGAAATTGAATTATTGAGCATATTGAGATATAACATTTCAGATGTTACCATGATTCTTGATATTTTCTCAAAAATATTGATGTTGTCATGACTTGATAAATTATTAAATTTTGACATTTAAAAAGGTTTGAGTTCTATTATTGAAATTTCATGATATTCGAAAATGGGTATACACTCAAATTACTTTATGAAGTATTTATAAGACTTTGAATTTGTTTCAATATGGATATACATGATTACTTCATTACTCTACTTCTTAAATTGAGAATTTATGCTATGAATTGCATACTACTACAATGAATTGATATTTCTAAAGGCTTTCGAGATAAAAGTCGTGATTTGAGTTGTACTACGGGATATGTATTCTTATTATGAATTGAAGGTCTCAAGTGCTTTTCAAAAGCTGTTGTCATGATTTAATTGTCGAATTGAAAGAATAATCATTTGAGTACATTGACCTTGAACTAGCAAAGTCGAGATTATTTTGACTATCAGAAAGATTGATTTTGATATAGATGTTGAGACGAATTTTGGTATTTTTTTCGGATGATTTTGATGAGTTGAATTGCTGAAAATATTACGTATTGAGTCTTCATATCCTTGTCCAAATGTCAAGTCGGTTATGGTTCAATGCATTGATACCTTGTTGATGTTGAAAATGATTGAAAAGTTTTAAGTCGAAGTTTGGGTTAGGAATCCACAAATTGTTGATGAATTATAAATTGAGATATTTGATTTGGTCTTTATGATAGACCCTTTTGATGATGATGGTGGATTTACTAACACGTTCTGAGCTTTTCGGGGAGTAGTACTTAGCACCGAGAGAGAAATTTGGTATTTCCCCAAACCTATGTGCCACCGTAGGGTTGTTTGATGATGATATTATTGGCCAGAGAGCCCGATTGTGATTATTGCAGTTTTAAGGTCGTACTCCCTGGCAAAGAGTATGATGCTCCCGCCAACGAGGATTTCAAACGTTGGTATTCCACGTAGGTCACGCGGGGTTGTTGGTTATAGGAAACTCCCCTGTCCATAAAAGTCATGTTTCTTGAATTAACGAGTCTCTCCGAGATTTGAGTCAAAGAGTTGAGATGTTATGATGAATTATGATTACCAATGATGAATTTTGACGATATTATGATTTTTGATGATTTACATGGATTATGAGATTTTACCATTTAAAATATTTATTATGAAAGTATGAAGAGTATGATTTGATATAACTCAAGCCAAGTGAGTCATCATTGTCTGTATGCATGTTTTTATGAAATTGATGATGTTATTTAAAGTGTTGCATGCACCCCCACATACTTAGTACATTCTCTTTGTGCTGACCCCCATTTACTATTCTATTCAGTTGCAGTTTCCGGTCAGCAGGTAAAGAGTCCTCACATTCAGGGACTTGGGTCGGTTATTTTAGTTTGGAGCATTGTATCGTATTGAGTGTGGTAGTTGGAAGTCATGACCCGACTATGTACAGACAATACTAGTAGAGGCTTCATAGACAGTAGTAGTGGTTGATGTATTCAGTCTCCTTCTTGTATATGTTTGTGTTTTAGTAGAATTGTCATCTTGTAATTCCAATATTGTACTGAACAGATTCTATATTGAGACATTTTTAGCTTCATTCTCTCAGAATTATGTTTTAATCAGTTGCTTTTGAGTTATACCGATGAAAAGGGTTAGCTTGGGGTCACTTGTGAACCTAAGCACCGTGTGGCATCTCGAAACTCAATTTTTGGGGCATTACACATGCCCTCTTAGAAGATCACTTAAGAAACTAGAAGTCACAATTATAATATTTATCATACAATTGCTTCTCCAAAAGAAACTCCAACAATAATTGAAAATTATTTTGCTCTTCATCTCATTTAGTGTATATTAATATGTCATTAATGAAAACAATAACACATGAATCCATGAACGACTTAAAAAATCCATTCATTAAACTCATGAAAGTATATGGGACATTGGTGAAGCCAAAAGACATAACTCCAAATTTGTAGTGTCTATAATGAGTTTGCAAACCATTCTTTGGTATATCCTTTGTCCAAATCATGAGATGATGACGACCTGAGTTTAAGTCAATATTGGTGATTATCACAGCCCCTTCCAACTGATCAAACCAGTCATTTATCCTAAGTAAGGGACATTTATTATGAGTGTTCAGCTTATTAGACTGATGGTACTCTATGCACATCCTCATGCTATAATCCTTATTTTTCAAAAAGAAAAAAGGTGCACCCCATGGAGAAATACTTTTGTAAATAAAACCCTTCTATAGAAATTCTTACAACTAAAACTCCAACTCCCTCAAATCTATTGGTGCCATACTTTAAGAAGGGATAGAAATGGGTTGAGTCTTTAACTCTACATCTATATCACAATCAACTTTTCAATTTTGATGCATAGCCAAGAGACGATCCAAAAGGACTTCTATGTATTCACAATATTTGAACTTATGCTATAGGAGGAACTAAAAATTTAACTTCTTATAGAATGGACGAAAAGTCCTACACCACTTCTTTACTAACTACTTGGCACATATTGTTGATACAACCCTCACAGGTTTATGCTAAAGAGTACCCTCCCATTCAAACTAATGCTTAATCTATCTCAAGCCTTACTACGGTAAATTTTTTTACATAATAGTAAAGAATGGCATGGTACAATGATAACAACCTCACCCCTAATATAATATAAAACACTTCCATAGCTAGAATAATTTATTCTACCAGTGTCATAAATCCCATAAATGTTATGAGATAGAAATGATACACCAGATTAAGAAATTAGAAACACCAACTAGAATGCACATATTCATAGGAGTACCAAGATATTCTCAATCTAAGATTCAGCCTATCACAAATTTCACAAACACAACAGAAAGTGGAATTACGATAAAACAATACATAAGTCATCTGATCATATATAAGAATAGTACATGTGATAACAAAATCAAAAGCTACTGCTAAAGAATAAGTTGAAACAACATAAAGATAGTCCTTATCACCACTCTGACCACCACTTCTACCTGCTTGAGCACCATTTCTACCAATATATCTTCCAACTAGGTTGTCTTGGTTGGCATCCCTATATTGGAAACTATGCCAATCTATGGATGAACCATTCAATTTTATCAACCACCACGACCTACAAAAACTAGAGTAGTAGAATCCAGTTTCTCAGTTAACTAGCCTATAGATAAGAGGTTAAGATCACAATGCCTTTTGATATGTCCCAAACCCTCACATTCATGGAACCTATTTACTTAAGTAGTCCTCTAAACTAAAGAGGATAATAGTATATAGATGTAGGTCGGGGAAGGCTAATAAATAACAATAGACAAACTCCCAATAGACACTGGCATGGTTGAAAGATATGGCCAAGATGAACCACAACCCATTAAGAAAGTTTTGCTGAACTGGCATGAGGTATGGTCCTTCTACACTCCTACATTTACCTCTCTTTTCTTCTAAAGTGCCTCAACCTTCATGGTGAATTCAACAACCTCCTAAAAAGACATATAAGATACAACCAACTATAAGGTTGCTAATTGAATCTAGGAGTTAGACCCTTCATAAAGTACCTAATCTCCTCTTACTCTAAGTTAATCAATTCTATTGCTTACCAGTTCAAGGCATTAAACATAATATCATAGATTTAAAAAATATCTTACCATGCACCAATATAAAAAAACTCACCCTTCTCTTGGTCACGATAGGTATATTTCTCAAGGAATACATTTTGGAATAGTGCCTAAGTAAGCAGAAGTAATGTAAATTGTCCCTCTACAAATTATCTACTCCTTTTCTTGGCTTGATCTTGAGATAGAAAATGAAAAAAACTCCACACCATATTTTTAAATAATAATTATCTTGTCAAGGTGTTCATGATAATATTTCAAGGACTCAAATGTATCCTCGTCTCTGTACATTGGAATAATGGGGTTTATTTTCTAGAAATAGTAAAATAATATATATTAAATATCCATCATTACTAGCCCAAGTACCTTTTGGGGATCTAGTTTTGTTTTAGAGATATTATCCATTCTTGGTTCTAAAACAATGATATCACTAAAAACTACACATCCAAGAAGTATAATGGGGTCGCTTTCTAATATATAACCTAACAAAGGTTGGGGTCAAACACGCCTAGAATAGGCCAAATATCCCTTATGAACTTGCTAAAATATCCAAAACATACAAAAAAGTAAATTAGGGAATTTAGTGTGAATAATATCAATAGTAAAAAAATTTGGTCGCCTTGGTTGAAATCAATATAAGATAAATACTAGGACTGTGTTCCCCCTGATTCCTAAATTTGTAAACTTATCGTGCTCCACCGATCTCTCACAATATCTTGCTTCCAGAATATGATAAGATATGTAACTCCAACCATCTTTTGAACACCTTTAATGAATTTCACTTTTTACCTGGAGAATGTCAGAGTGCCTCCTTACAAAACCTTCTCCTTGATCCTAGATTATCGTTTACCATTTTAGTGTCAAGTAATTAGACGAGGGCTGGTAGCCTTAAATTTACTATTGTTCCCTTCTTGTCCTAATCTCTACCCTTTTTATGAAGTAAGTATCAAGTATAGAAAGGTTCATAACTTCTAAAAATCTTAAGAAGGCAATAAATTCAAAGATGATGACAATACATGCAATAAGATTGATCAAGAACGACTTCACACGTCGTCTACTTTGTTATTCTATCAGGTTTCCAACAACCCTAGTTAGATGATTTATCCGCTCATATTTGCAAGAACATCTATTGAATTATATGAATAATTTTAAAATAATTTAGGAACAAGACCCAAAATATTAAATTTATAATCAACCGTAAAACCAAAAATAATGGATTCAAAGATCAAAAGATAAATCTCATAATAAATATAGTGTATTGAATCTAAAGAGTTCATAAACTTACACAAAAAAATCAAAAGGGTATTTATAGATTACATAAGAACCCTAAAAATCCTAACAAAAATAAATAAGGAAAACTGTGTTAGTGACTACTTACGGACCTACTTACGGGTCATAAGTGGTACTTATAAATCCCTAGGTGGGTCGTAACTGTCAAAACAAATCAGAAAGATACTAAAAACTACCTACTTTTGTACTTATGAGTGGCGTAAGTGGAACTTACACCCCGAAAGTGACACATTCGTAATTCTTAAATCAATCTTCTAATTTTAAGTTCTCATAACAGTTTGTTTTGATTCTTATGTGGCTACTTATTGTGGACTTAAGTGCGTAAGTGGTCCTGTAATTGGATTACTATACACACTTCGATTCTTTTCTTCCTTTTTAGCTTTAGAACCAAGTTTCCTGCAAAACAAAAATAAAAATACTTTATATCTAACAAAACTAACCCAAGTACTTGCATATTTTCCGGCTTTAAGCTACAAAATTTCCATGAAACCATGGAACATCAGCACCCTCAACATAAAGTGATTGCATGGCGTAAGGAAACAAACACATAACAAAATAACAAGATGCTAAACAAAGATAAACCTAAGGCTCCTAAGCTAGTCAACTCAATTTCATCTGAAAACATCGCCCCCTCCTATTTCAAATTTTTCAAAACTAACTTTGTGGATCTATGTAGAAAAACAACGTGACACAAATAAATCAAGCTATGGAATTACTTTTGTAATAAACAATCAAAAACACACGTAAGTTGCACTACCTAAATAGATAAATAGCTAGCAACACAAACCATGTAACCTTAGGGAAGAAAGTCCCATATCTCATACTATCTCATCATTCATGTCAAATAGGGGACTATTTCGAGACACTCACACTCACAACATAAGTGCCAATCAATATTAATAAAATACCATATGCTTGCTTTTATTTTATTTAACGTAGTTTTAGGAAATAGGACTAGGACCACAATAGGACTTTATTCGACTTGTAATATAGGCTTGAGGGGTGATGTGGTACATTTGGAAACTAGTGACTCACCCTCCTTAAAACTAGAATTACATTTTGGGTCCACTTCTCAACTATAGTTTTCTTTTATTCCTTTCTTATTTCTCCTTTTTCTCCTTTATTTGTTATTCATGTTGGGTGAGGTTTATTATTATCTATTTTTATTTTTATTTTACAATTTTCCTTCTTTTTACTTTCTCTTTTTCAATTTTTTTCTTCTTTTTACCATAACCGACCTTACTTCCTTTTCTCTTTTCAAACCCTTATTCATACCCACTTAAAATTATGCACCCCTATGATAACCACCCTCAATGTAGGTGATTTTCTTAGGTTGAGGTACACAATGTCCAAGGAGGTACTAGGTCCAAAATAGTTTTATTATAATCGACTTTGGGATGGTGAAAGAGAAAAACAAAAAAAGGGTCAAAATAGGCTCAAATTTAGGGATCAGGGGATGCTTATTCATATTTTGATGGTCATTTGAGCAAAGATTTGACTAAATTCAAAAAGAACAACCTGTGAACATGTTCTAACCAAGTATCCTACAACCTAGCTAAGACTAACTGGGCAAGTTATTGATTAAATACACAAAGGAAATTAGGTAAGTATCTCACACACACATGTTACATAGTTATATTACCAGCTAATACCTATCCATTTCATGCAAATTCTATGCTATGATTATCTTTTCCTTAACACTAACGCCATAACAAGATTCACGATAATCACACTAATATTCAAATAACACAGTTCATAAATTATTTTGGAAGGGTATCACTTTTCTCAAAACACTTCAAAACATATAAAAATACGTCTACTACCTTTAAGTTATTACTTATTTTTCTCATAAACAAACATACATAGCACAAAAAAAACATGATACGACCAAAAAATTATAGTTCTACTATGATAGCATAGCTGATGGGAAAAAACATGGAAAGTAAAACTCTCAGATGTCATACACCCCAACCCCAACTGAAGACTATGCACTATCACCAGTGCATAACTACTATATAAAACAAGGGAATGGAGGCATACCTATTTCTCTCTAGGCATCTATAATAAACTCTCTCTCATCTAGGGCATATTATGGCTCATAATATAGATAAGGTTGCGATCCTAGTTGATCTCCACTGCTCAATAGACTGGGACATACTATAATCATTGGTGGCCCTATTTAGGAACTGATAAAAGGGCAAGGTGGGATCCTATAACACTGCCTCTAGTGCTCTTTTGGTCCCACCATCAGGATTACATAATACTTTGTAAGAAAATCAAATCTCATAGGTGGAGGTGAAGGAAACAATTGTGTAAAACATGTAATGATTGTAGGAATGACTTGAACCTAGATCTTTGCTAGTGATCACACCATAGTGAGTAATGTATACATCTCTTGATAAGTTAGGAGTTTTGACCTCCCGCAATCATGTAGTCATACTAGCCTCAAAATTATCTATCTAAAAATCAGGATCTCTCATATAATCTTCCATCTCTACCATCATCCATACCTATAACCACACCTCAACTGCCTCAAGTATAGGTTGAACCCAAGGCTATATTTTTCCATATAGTGTAGCCAAGTGAGATTTTATCTTAGTGAGGCAAGTTTTCATGTCATCCTATAGCTCTATAATGCACTAAAGAAACTTGTATGGTACACTAATCAATTCAGGAAAGTAGAGTAAGGGGGAAAGAGGATGCCCTAGTTGACTCAAATATAGAAACTGAGGCTGATGTAGATATAGTCGTAGCCCCTTCGCCGATAATAGTAATGGGATTATGTATATGCTCACACATCTTAGTTTTAATACCACAATATGATATCTCAACGGGATTAACTACAATGTAAGGTCCCTCAAAATGGATAGGAATAGCAGTGGAAGGTGGATACGCCAACTGTGCAAGGATGGGGTTTGCCAAATCCTTAATTAAACTACTATATTTTGTGTGCATCACCTTAATCCTATGATCAACATAAGGAGCAAAAACTCTGGATTCATTATATAACTTCTGGATCGGACAAGGAAAAGGGATATTTGTGGTATCACTAAGCTCTCTAACATGAATTTCTATCTAGATGAGTGTCATAAAACCTATATCATATCCAACAAGCATGATAGAAACCAAAGCGGCTCTATCCCATGTAAGTCTGGTGTCCACGTAGTTGGACTCACCCTATGTCATACCATGTTCCACCAAAATTATTTGACAAAATACAATATTGCTTTATCTATCTCCATCTTCCCCTCAATCCATGGGACATTAGTGCCTAAGTTAAAAATATAGATGGTTATCCACCCAACCAAGTCAAGCATCTGTCGTCTATACTTTATATCTCTCATATAATGCCTATCTCACACTAATTGCATCCTAAATTCAAACTCTATTATGGGTGCTGATACCACATAATTTTTCCCAAATAATACACAATGAATAATCGCCTAAGAAATATCTATGTGCACCTCTCGAACAAAAGTATGGGTCAATTGTTGTTGCTCAACCCTATACCATCACGTAGGGTAGTCATATAAATAATAGTAGTGTAAGAAGCATAAAATGCTTGAACTAGTGTTGGGAAGTATTAACCTTGGTACTGAGTCATCCACCCTAACTGATATCTGATAAAAAGGCCCGCGGATATAGTGACCCTTCTAGCCCCATCAAATCAATCCTTATCTATGCTCCAATATGCCTTTTTGGACAACCCTACTCAGCCAAGAAGCTATCCCATGCAAAAATATATTGCAACCCTTCCACACACCATCTTAGAGAAATCTCTGTAACGGGCACAACCAAGACATTTAAGGAATTAGATGTTGGTGTAGTAGGTGGTTGACCGGGAGGTTTGGTGTGTTTTACAATAGGTGAAGCATCCTCTTCTGTTGATGATCAAATCTATAGTGTAACGTTAGTTTCACCCTCCTCAGACTAGGTACAACCAGAATCAAAGACGATTTCCTAGTTGAAATAGATGGATCCTTTAATCCCTCTTAAATTCGGAACCAGGTGCATCATCATCCTCTTTAGAACCAAAAACTATCCCAAACTAAACGTCATCTCTAGAACCAAACTATAAATCAACCTTATCCTCTACATCATCTTTTTCCTCCTCAAAATAGTAAGAGTGCAGTGATGTCTGACTCAAATTGTTTATTCAAGGTCCTGTCCTAAAGTTCGAGCGTGATAGTGGTCAGGCCCCAACTTGTAGTACTTGTAGGCCAGTATGGACTGATCACTCAATGTAGTCACAATTATTACAATGACGTCTTGTCTTTATGATATTCCCTTAGCTTGTATCTTGACCAATAGTCTATCTAGGCTCACTGGGTACTCCTCTATGGATCCATTCCTCTTAGGAGACTTCGATCAGAGTCTAGAATGAACATCCTTATTCTGTGCTACTGTCGATGTCATCGTACCTAAAAATATAGTTGTTAGTACTTAAAATAAGAAGAATGGAAACAAATGTTGCAAGAAAATTAGAATACCAAGGGCAGGGTACCTACGACCCTACCTATGGGTCGTAAGTTCCACTTACGAGAGTTATAGGTTCCCTCGCAAGTGTCAGACAAAGACCTAAAATTTTAGGGCTATAGTTCTGACACATACAAGGACACTTACGAGCCATAAGTGATACCAACGAGGACCTTAAGTTCTTGTGTAAGTACTCTCAGGAGGGTACTTTAACATTTTCTCAACTTTTTCATCCCACACAATGAAAATTGCAATTTTAAGTTTAATTTCGTACACTACAACATAAATTGATTAAGGTTCACAGGTATTGCATAATTATTTTTAGCTTTTCCATGGCTATTCAACTTCTACTTCCATTACTATATGATCACATGTATTCTTAACCAAAGGTCATGCTAAATTTTAAATTTTTACTTAATTTTAGGATTTATACATTTGAGGACTCATGACCAACTATCAAAGTCATGCTACAAGTGTTATTCTTAATATCCAAACATAGAACATGATTCTCATAAGTTAGAGCCAAAAATAGTTGCCTGAATTTGAAAACTTGGGAGATGAAGAAGAATAATGTAAGATTTTGCCCTACTTTGTGAATTGCACGTACATTGTAGTGAGAGGTTCAGAGTATTTTGCCTTTTATAATACTTTAGAAGGGAAGTCTAGGATTTTAAGTCTGATAAGGTGTTTTAATTTGAATTAGTGGAGGTGTAGTATTAGGTTTTGGGATTTAAAAGGGGGTGGTATGTTGATTTGTGTTAGATCCACTCGGGTCACGTAGATTACAATATCTTTGACCCTGGAAATTTGGTCCACTTATAGGGAAGCTTATGGCCCGTAAGCGGTACTTACGGCAGTCGTAAGTGCCTCTATTACTGAGACTTGCAATGTTTTTTCTTCTCTAATTTCTATGACCCAATTAAGAGGTTGTATGTTGTACTTATGACCCTCATAAGTGGGTGTATAATTACAACTTAAGAGACCCAAAATCCTCATATTTTCACTATGACACCTGCTACACAACATACCTAGTATAGATAGGACTTACAACACCCATAAGTGGGTTGATAAGTCAACTTACCTAGACTTGACTAAATTTTGTAATTTATACTATCTTTCAGGTTTTTTCCATGCTTTAAACCTACAAAAAAAAACAAAGTGAACACTAATAAATTAGGTTGCCTTCCAACCAGTATGTGATTTAACGTCGCATCACAACGTGACTATGTTGGATACTCAAACTTCACCAACAAGCCCATGGTTGCCTCCTATGAAGCTCCTGATTTAACGTCGTGGTAAGACTATGTTTCCCTTGATTATTAGAATTCATGAGAACTTATGCCAGCAAAAACTTTTACTTCATTAGCATATCCCTTATTATGCTTAACACACTACCCATTCACCTTGAATGAGTCTTCTCCATATCGGTTTAATTTTATAGAACAATGCAGGAATACTTTAACAATAGTGAATGGTCCATACCTCCTTTGCTTTAGCTTTCTCAAATACAAGCGATATCTTGAAATATAACAAGACAATATCACTAGGCTAAAACACTCTTGTCTTAATCCTTTCATCATGATACAACTTCATCTTCTCCTTATTTAAATCTAAACTCTCATAAGCTCAGAGCCGGAGTTCATCTAACCCATTAACCTTGCTCATCCTCAAATTTGTTATATCACTCCACTCAAAATTGAGATTTTTCAATACCCATAGTTCCTTGTGCTCATGTTCAATTGGCAAGTGGCATGACATTTTGTACATAAGATGATATGGAGAGGCACCTATGAGAGTTTTATAGGCAGAATGACAAGCCCAAAGAAATCGTCAAAATTTCTTGACCAATCATTCTTATTAGTATTCACAGTCCTTGCTAATTAGTGTTGATCTCATGATTGGAGACCTCATCTAGCCCACTCATGTTTGAATGGTAAGTTTATGCAACCATATATTTCACACAATTTTTTTAAGAAGTGCCTTGAATAGAAGATTATATAATTGAGACAAACCATCATTATTATAACACATCTCTACTAGAAAGTACCCCTATGGTGACGGTTGCAAAACCGTTGCAATAGAAAACAAAACCATTTCCATAGCTCTACCACAGTACTTCAGCAAGCATCCTATAGGTGGGCATTGTGATAGGTTGATGGCAACAGTTTTTGCGACTGGTGTCTGAACCGTCACCATAGGTCAAGCTATGGCGATGGTTTTGTACAACCTTCACCATATGTTGACCTATGGCGATGGTTATTTTTGACTTGTTGAAATGCCTATTTTCATCTATTGCAATGGTTAATAACCATTATAATAGAATCTATTGCCACGGTGACTAACTGCTGTAACAGAATCTATTGCAACAACATTAAACCGTTGCAAAAATATCTATTGCGACGCTTTTTTTATTCTATTACAATGCTTTTTTAGTACCTATTACAACTATTTCATTACTTATTGGGATACCTATTTTCATCTATTGCAACGGTGTTTAGCAGTTGTAATAGATCTTTTGCAATATCATATATTGCGATGCTTTTGTTATTCTGTTGCAATGCTTTTTGACTACCTATTGCAATGGTTTATTGATCTATTAAAATAATTATTGCCACATATTATTAAATTGGAAAAATTTATATAAATAGTCACTCGTATTAATGTAAAATTTTATTCACATACATAATAACTTATAACACATATACACATCATCAAACAAAATCATTCATTATTAATCTCATAATTCAAAATATGGAACAAGCTAGTAATTTAAACCCAAAAGAAAAATATAATCATTGTTGTTGCTTCTTTTTTGGATTTACTAAAGAAACAGAAAAAACATTGCTTTCTTTTGAAGATTGAGTAAATGCCTCTTGTCGAGAAAAGGTACCACTAATTTTCTTGATGTTTGCAGTAGAAACATGATTAACTGTACTCGGAAAGACATTGAAGGCCTCCATTGTACAATGATCTATGTTACCTTAAGAAATTGAAGTTGCCAGTGACAGAAGAATTTCTCTAATGATTGATAAGGAAAAAATTTGGGTTATTCCTTTCATTGCAAAAATATCAGACATAGAAATTTAAATCACTATTCTGAAAAAGGTTAGAGAATGCTGAAGCTTCAGCTTGACAGAAGGCAGGATCCAACTAAATAAAGGATACAGTCCTAAGAAATCAAGTTCTTCGTCTAGAAATTGCAACAGCTCTTCTGGGATGGGTTTCAAGTGCTTGGTCCACTTCAAACTAACATCATATCTGATCAAACATATAAGAAAAAATGATTATTCATGCATTAGGTGACAGACAAAGGTATAACTGCATGGGAAAGCTGCCATCTCAATTGTTATACACACATTCTAGCATGATTGAAAACCGCAACTACTTCTCTAAATGATTTTGTGTAATCTTCAGGCATTTGATCTCCCTTCTCAAACTTTAACATGGAAATAACTTGTCAAAATATTGGAAAATGATTTTTAATTACGAGGTTGTACCTCAAAAAACATAAGTCTATTTAGGACATCTTAAGCTAAGAACAATATGGAACAGTACAAAGTACAATTTCCCCATTAAACTTCCAAAAGCATATAATGCAGACAATTTGTTAGCATGAAGCATACATTCATAATGAGCAAGTAGATAGCTTTTTTTGCTTATTTCTCTCCTAGGGACATGGTGAAAGTTAAATAATGTGCAAATATAGGACAATAATTCCTTTATTTTTCCTGTGAAAGTCTCCAAAGAATAAATTTATCGTTCTACAACCAAAGTTAAATATCTCATTCTATATGGAAAGTGCCTGACGAGCCACATCTATATTTTTTTTCTATGTTATCTTGGACCAAAGCAATGTAATAGCCCATATCATTTGTCAAGGATACTCTAAACTAGCATAGGAATTCACTGCAAACATTTCTCAACCAATTGTCTCCCCACCATCATTTAGACCCCCCAAATACTCTAAACAAGCATAGCCATTCAAGAGCAAAGCTGATGCAAGCTATGACAGATTAACCAACTAAATTATTATGGCATTTTAGTCTTCTATGTTTCAAATTAATAGTAAAGACCAGGTGTAGAAAATTCTTTTGTGTAAAAGAAATTAATCATCAGGCATAGGAAATTTTCTATTAATAGCAATGGATCACTAATTACAGATGCAAGAAGATAAACTTCTTTCTGACTTGAACAAGTAGCAAATATACTTACTCAATCTAAGTTGCAATACTTAGAGACCAAATTATAAGCTCTTGTAATTCCTATACAAGGAACTGATGGAAGAAAATCACAGCCAGCTAAGCCACACATACCTGCAACAGTGAATAATGTAAATATCGTAAAAAGTTACAAGGAAGAAAGACATCAAATATTTTTCAGAAATCATTTTACTTTTTGAAGCTAGTTTAGTTCCATTGATTACAAGAACAAAGACATTCAATCATCATCAATATCAGCTTCCATTGCTAGATGATAGTAAATTATAGTAACCTCAAAATGTTTTAATTTTATTTCTCAATGCGAATGAGTTAAATCTAGAAATAGAGAGTAACCTCTAAATAAGTCTTTGTTGAAATGTCTGAAGAAAGGAACACGAGTAATATTGTAGTATTCATGCTTTTTATGTTTTGTTGTATTCTCAGAATTCCATTACTGTCTTTAATAATCATAATCCTACTCTTGGTTTACTCACACTTTCCTTACACTAATGTATGCAATCATGATGGTATTTAGATCTCTGGGCTCATTAACTATTAACCTACATGAATTCAATAGCTCTTGTTCCTAAATAAAAACAAAGATGGTTTATTTACTAGTTGTTTTAGGTATACCAAACATTCATAAGACATCACTTACAAGCTCAAGTCAATTCAAAGCATGTGAGACTGTTTTTTTTTCTTATAGACGTAGTGTCCGAACCAGCTTGTGCACACCTTGACTAATTCCATGGGAATCCTATCATATCTCACCAGTACTGTACCTGGTAACAGTATCCACCAAGGCCAGTATGATTTTTAATTATGAAGTATGAAAATAGCACTATTTTATATTTATAGGCAACTAGGAATAAAATAATACTTATAGAAGTTGAATCCAGAAGAGTGACATGATTAACACATGATAGAAAAAGTACAATAATCAATACTGTAACCTCAAAGGAAGTAGAAATTTCTCTTGGCACTTTACCTTATCAAAAAAATTATTTTAGGAGCTTTACCTTATAAGAAAAAAGAAAGAAACTACTCTAACCACTTTAATGAGAAGTCTTTTGATTAAAATGGATTTTTCTTGATCATTTTTCTAGTAGCTATTGTAAATACAGCATTTCCAAGCTTCTGAAAATGGTGCAAACTGCAAACTAACAACAACCATAAGTATTATTCTACAAATTCAAAAGTTGTCGGGAGGAAGAAAGCTAATTAGAAATATTTAATAAGGACTTGCCAAAACTAAATACCTGCAAAAGTTGGCTCCTATTAAGCTGAGACAATGTGTCCAAATAGTTAGCACCATTAAGAGACAAGATCATATGAAAAAACCAAGAATACTTCCATACCATAATATTTTTAAACTTACTTTAAACATATATTTTTATTTTTCGCTGCAACATTGTATAATTCAGAAATCTGTACGAGCTCGACCAGCAACACGAAGGTAAATAGCCACTAGAATCAAAATAAAATATTAACCTGCAGATGAAGGAGCTAACTTTGATGGTGTGTTCCAAGGAGATATGCAGAAACGTCGACCACAAGAAACCTTAACATACAGTAGACTAATCAATCTATTATCATGGAAGATTTCTCCCGATCATAGGCAAAAAAATAAAGAAAGCAAGAAAAGTAGTCAAGAAAAAGTTAATCGCCACAAGAAGAGTTGCCAACCTTTAGTAAAATCAAATAGAAATATGAGAAGGTAAATTGAGACCCCTCTAATAACTTTTTTTTCAGTTAGTAGCAGTTACATTGATGGTACAAGGTCGTAGGGACATAAATACTTTAACTAAGCTTTTCATAGACAACTCACAAATTAAATATAGGGACATAGATAACAAAACAGTCAAGTGGAGACAAATTTCAAGATCACAATTTTCCATGACAAAAAATATGCAGTAAAAAGTTGCATCCACATTAGAAGTGGAAAATGCTCCAAGCACTTTGATGTGTAGTAATCAACATTCCTTGAAACTCTATTCTAAAAGTTTTTCATTGAATTGACTTCTAAGCTTAAGGGAAGCGGGTAGCAAAGTAAGAAGCAAGAAGCATTAATCAAAAATTGAAATGCTGATGATGCAAGAAATTGGGAATTTCTCTAAAAGACTTATTAAAACTGAATGATAGCGAAGAAAGACCATTTAAGATACAGGCTACTTAAATCTTGTTGAACTTGGAAGTTGCAACCAATATCCTCGTTTACAAACACGACTTAATTTTCCTGATTATAAATGTCAGTATAAGAAGTACAAAAAATCTCTAGTAATCTTGATAGCCATGTATACCATAGCGTATGGCCACATCATAATATCATCATGAAGCCATAAAAGTCTTAAATTCTGTGTGCATCAGATATAACTACTTTTAGCCAACAAAATTTACAATTCGGACATTTTTACGTGCTAGCTCTGGTACCAAAAAGACATTAACCAGACATTAACTATTGGAATCAAGTCAAAAATTAAAATTAGGATAAATATTTTGCAAACCTGAAAAAGATTGCACATCTCAAGGTTAAGTTATGCATCCCATCCAACCAAGTGAAGACGTACTATCGTCAAATTACATAGGTGATTGATAAATCTTATTTGATATGCCCAACAACTATCAAGTTCAATATATGGTACGAAATATTCTAAGATTATTAAAAGAAAATAAAACCATAAAATGATAGACTATCCTTTAGTTTGTATCTTAGTAATTTGGAAAAATAGTAGTAAAGTAGCAATATCAAAATGAGCTCCAGTATAAGTAAATAAATGAATGTAACATTTGAACTTTGTACTACTATTTCATGAAGGGAATTTTAGTAAACGATGTTTGTTAGCTAGATTTTAGATCCCTTGGAATATACCATCTCACTGAGTTTAAAACACAATCAATTGCAGTAATACACCTTAATTTACCTGAAGCTAAAATGAATAGAATGAAGACTTTTTAAGTCTACTTTGATAAAAGAGTAACTCAAATATTGAGAACTACAAAGTATTAAGAATTGCCTATTCATACGGATAATTCACAAAATCAAATTAAATATCAACATACCAAATAATCAATGACTACAACAAATACTATGCTTTAGTTTCATATAAGTTGGTACCCCCTATTAATTCTAAATTCAACCTTATCACTAAAATCAAACTTCAACAAAAAATAATCAAAGCCATAATTAAAGAAAAAATCCTAAACAGAAGCAAAATCCTCAAAAATTAGGTCAAAGTTGTGTGAGAACTTACTGATAATGAACAAAAAAAATTCTTTGGATGAACACACATCTACCAGATCATCGATTATTCCACACCAACCATCGATTGGAAGTCCCACGCAGCTAACAGATTTAGGGATTTAGCGATTTAGAGCGTAGTTTTAAACTTTTCCTTTTTTGGTAGAAGTGTAGGTTTAACCTTAAGGAGAAAAATGTTTATTAAATTTTTTTTATTAAAATACTTTTCCTTTTGGAAGACTTGATGAAATCTCCCCTGAAAAATGGAGTAAATAAAATAAGTGTTGGAATAGTTTATTTTATTTATCTATTGCAACACTTAATGTCAAAAGCGACGGTTATAGTTTTGAATTATAGCTAATAGAACAATTATTATTGGAAATGATTGAAACCATTTCAATAGTTCACCTATTTCAATGCTTTGTTAACCATCACCAAAAAGTTCATTGTCATAAGGGTAATTTCCAGTAGTACGCGGAGTGCCAAATTGAAAAATATGTTCTTCCTCTAGAATGTGTTGATACTTCGACCCTAATTATTCAAAATTGCAACCACCTACACCAACTTTAAAACATGACTAACTGCCACCAGTATATACTTTATCCGATCATAAGTCATGATGTTGGGTGTATTTATGCATTCTAGCGCTACTATTCTAGCTTATCTAGCCTTGTTTTCTGGATGATTCACGTGATTAATGTATTTATAATGAGATAAATGTGCACAGAAGTGTCCATGCATGTTTTTACAATGTTTAATGGTTTTTCCAAACAAGTTTTGATTCAAATTGATCATTTAGAAGTCAATCGAGAAAACTAGTGTTACTAGCTTGAGTTAGGTATTTGTCTAGTATATTGTGTTGAGTTCTAATGATTTTTAATGAGTTACTAAGGTTTTAATTATGTATTTATATGTGAAAAAAATAATTTTAATGTTCAAGGGTCAATTGGATTAAGAAATGAGTCAAAACAATACGTTAAAGCTCAATGTGAATTTAGCCTATGCTTACCTCGTGTTTCTAGTTCATCATTGAGGATGTTGTGTTATTTAAAGATTTAAATTGTTGTTTTTAATATTATAGGATTATTTTTTAATGGAATATGATGATATATTAAGGATTTAAAATCTTCAAATCAAGTTTAAAAAACTCAAAAAATCTTGGAATGGACCATGGAAGCACAAAATGCAACTTGACGCGAATTTGGAAAACTGAAGAGTATTGGGAGAGTTTGGGCACATAGAAAGCATACTGGGAACGTTCTACCCACCAATGGATTCAGAAGGTACCCAAAACAGTGAAACAATGTGATTTAGATGTGACGCGATGCCCTCCGATGCGTTAATCACTGTGTTTGCAGATGGCCTAAAACTATTTCCTTGTTCAACAAGGCATGGGGTATTTCTTCTACTATAAATATGACCTTATGCACGTTTTTATTTAATTTTGGATATCCTTGGAATATATTGGAGGCTACCACATCTTAATTTTAGGGTTTTTATCATTCTTTAATTTTAGTTTCTTTCACGGTTTGTATCATCAATCCAAGGGATTGGATGACGAATATTTTCATTAAAGGCTAAAACTCCTTTTCCGGGGTAAAGGCCACGTTCATGATTTTTATTTTTGAATTATGTTTGTTGAACTTCTTATCATATTTGGTTGTTTGTTTATTCTTTTTTTAACTATTTTAACAATTAGCTACCCTTAGCATACATCAATTGTCAACCTTGTTAACTCGGGAGGGGGAATAAAGCAATAGAACATGAGAATAAATAAAGTATGGTTTGTATTCTTTTGTGAACTAAGAAATTAAAATTAGTGTCTAGGATAGAGATGTACTTAGATGCCATACTTTATTAACACATAGGATGATCGCTTTCAAGAACTTAAGTGGACTATTACATCTTCACTCAATGACATAGTTGTAAGATCAATTTAGATAAAGGATTAGAGGTTGGGAGACCATGATCATTCAATTAATCCTACGAATCCATAACCAAGAAAAGCAATCTATCGAAAGAGGTTCAATAATGTTGTATGATTGTTCGTAAGACTTAACACTAGGATTTTATCCATTGATTGTCCTAAGTCATTTACTTTTCCGCATTAGTTTAGTTTCTTTTTAGTTTACAATTCTTAAACCTCCTTGTTTAATTTTTCTCAAACATTAAACTAGAATTGGATAGGCGGCGGACGCAAGTCCCTAAGAGATCGATACTTGGGCTTTCTTGAAGCCACATTACTACTTGATAAGACTACGTACACTTGCGTGTGTGCATAGGCGCTATCATGTTTTTGACGCCGTTGCCTGGGACTTGTAACAAGGAATCTATCTTATTTATAGTTTTTCTATATTGAATTGTAAATAGTGTTTGTTTTTTATTTTCTTTGGATTTTCTTTTATTTCTCTTTTTATCACACATCTTGACATGGTAGCCCAGGATAAAAGGTTTTCAAGTGATGATGATTCTATATGGTGTATGGTTCGTGGCAATAACGGTCATTCTAAAGATATATGTGTTGTCAACCCTGATTCAGTAATGTTTATTGGCTATGATCAAAGGCAATACTATGTGAATGCCTACAATCAGTAGCGACAGTTTCAACAGCCACAGGTTCAGAATTACCAAGACCAAATTCAAACGAGCAATATGGAAAAAATACTAAAACAAATTCTAGCTAATCAAGAACTGTTGTCAGCAGATATAATGAGTAATGTGGCCATTTTATAGCATCAGAAAATTGTCATGAGGAACTTGGTGATGCAGGTAGTGCAAGTTCAACAGGTATATAATACCAGATTTCAAGGTGATTAGTCAAGTGACAGTGAAGAAATAATTGAAATCACTTTGAGGAATGGTGCAGAGCTCAATGAAAAACATCCAAAGACAACTAAAGAGGTAGATGTAGAGTTGAATTCCCAACATATTGAAGACAAAGTTGCTGACAATTTGAAGAAGTCTGAGTACTTGAAAACTAATTTTTTAAAGTTGTTAAGGAGATGCCCCACCACCATATATATCACAACCATTCAGTTGTCATCTTTCTCCTGGGACTGAAATTGAGAACATGAATGAGAGTGAGTGTGTTATTAATAGTGTAAATCTAGAAGTGGGATTGGTTGGGCCTCATTCAAAGCATTTTTCTATATTATGTTTAGATTATGTCTTGTCTGTGGATTCATTCGAAATAGTTGAAGAGCGTGAAGATGAGGAACAAGAATAATATATTCTTTATTTTTCACTAAACAAGAAACATATAAACACACCTCACTTTAAGGTCGTGTGGTTTACCATGCACATCCTATTACTCGGTTCAGTAATCTTTGTACCACCATCCTATGATCGAGGCAAGAAGATGGATGCGATGTTGCGGGTAAAATTTATATCCTCAAGGTGGAGGAAAAAAGTAATGTGGGTCATGTCGCGACACTAAATTTGGCGCTTCTTGGGAGGCAACCAAACCTAAGATATATTTTTCTTTTAGTTTTTAGTTTTTTTTTACAGCAGATAGGCTTTTTTTTTAGTCACAGGTTGATGGGAAGTTCAAGTATCAGATATTTGAGCTAAGAAGCATGGTAAAAATGGAGTATGGGGTCCCATAGACACCCTTTTATGCAAAAATATGCCACTAGATAGGCCTAGAGGCCTCAGAAAATAATTCTATCTCTTACTTTTAAAGTTACTTTGGGGAAAAAATAGAATTTTAAGTGTGGGGTAGGGAAATTTCCAAATTTTAGCTCAATTTTAAAAAATTTATGATAGGAATAAGTGAGATATTTGAGTTGGTGCTATTTTTTATTGCATGATGCAAGTGGGTTTGTTTGTTAGAGCATGTTGAATTGAGTGAATTACTACTTTTGAGACTCTTAGGCATATGTTTTTGACTATTGTATTTGTAGCTTAATTTTGAATTCATGCAATTATTTGGTTCAGAGTCTATGATGATCCAATTGAGTAGAACATGTGCCATGTGCGTATGAGATTTTTGTATATTCCTTGTTGCATATGATGTCTTGAACCTGGACGGTGTATATGTGAAGCAAAATAAAGAGTGGGTTTAGGAGATGATTTAGGCATTTCTTTGATACCCTAGTTTGATACCTTCTCTTTACCTACCCTTTGTGCATTATCTTTGTTAAAACCCATTCAGACTTTAGCTTATTTTCTTTGGTTGACTCATATGTAGACCAATTCCCTTCTTTGATAGACCATAATTTGATCCAAAAATCTCCTAAGTGCTTTAATTAAAAAAATTGATTTAGTAAGGAGTTTGAGAAATAAAGAAGAAAAAAGTGAAATTAATGCCCCAAGGTAAGAGTTATTGGTGTTTATATTTGATGTATGGTGGTTAGAAGCGATATAAATAGTGTTAGAAATATTTCCATGACTATAAAAAATGAGAAAAATTGAATCTTGAAGGAATAAACAATACGGCCACCATGTGTTTGTGAAAATGCTTAAAATAGATGGGGCAAAGAATGGGGTAGACAAAGTGGTAAAATTTGGTTGTTGGAGATTGGTTTTAAATGTATAATGTAGTGTATTAAAGTGCTTAGAGAGGTTAGTCATTATTCTTTGCCATAATCGTTCCTACCTATTCCTTAGCCTACATTATAGCCCAGAAAAGACTTATTTGATCTTAAGTTCATCATTCTGATATTAGTGTAGCATTACACTAAAGGCAAGCCTATGGTTCATTGTGTGTAACTTGTGAATTCTTTGTGAGAGTAAGCGTAATTTGATTTTTGTACCCATTACGTTATAAATTACATTATTGTGAGTAATTATGGGGAACTCTCTTGTTGTGACGTGCACATGTTTGATGAATGTGGGTGATTTGTATGATTTCCTTGATTTAGCAATATGCATGAGTTTCCCATGTATTGAGTCAATTCCTTAGTCTAGGATGTTTTGTGGTCGGATTCTTGAGCTTTTAATTGTGTATAACATGCTTAGTGTTGTATACTTGCATTTTGTGTAGTCATTGTGATACTAGCTTGACTGTTTTGCATGTAGTAGAAGTTTGGAGGCTCCTCATGTTATGATGCTTATAGTAAAGAGTTGATCGACGTTGAACAAGGCTTTAAGTATGGGGAGGTGATGTTGGGTGTATTTATGTATTCTAGAGCTACTATTCTAGTCTATTTAGCCTTGTTTTGAGGATGATTTATGTGATTAATTTGTTTATAATGAGCTAAATGTTCATATAAGTGTCCATGTATTTGTTTACAATGTTAACTGGTGTTCCCACATAATTTTTTATTCAAATTGATCATTTAGAAGTCAATCGAGAAAACTAGTATGACTACCTTGAGCTAGATGTTTGTCTAGTCTATTGTGTTGGGCTATAATGTGTTTTAATAAGTTAATAAGGTTGTTATTATGTATTTATATGTTAAACAACTTATTTATAATGTTCAAGGGTCAATTGGATCACGAAAAGAGTCAAAACAATACGTTAAAGCTCAATGTGAGTTAAGCTTTTTCTTAGCTCGTGTTTCTAGTTCATCGTTGAGGATGTTTTGTTTTTTCGAGCTTTAAATTGTTATGTTTAATGTTATAGGATGCATTTTTAATGTAATATGATGATATATGAGGGATTTAAAATATTCAAATCAAGTGTAAAAAACTCAAAAAGGCTTGGAATGGATCACAAAAGCACAAAACACAATTTGACGCCAATTTGGACACCTGAAAAGTATTGGAGAGTGTGGGACTGTAGGAATGATACTGGGAGAGTGCAACCCACCAACGGATTCATAAGACGACCAGAAATTATTTCCTTGGTCAAAAAGGCATGGGATATTTGTCCTACTATAAATAGGACCTTATTCACATTTTTATTTACTTTTGGACATCATTGGAAGATATTTAAGGCTACCACAACTTCTTTTTAGGGTTTTTATCATTCTTTAATTTTAGTTTCTTTCATGGTTTGTATCATCAATCCAAGGGATTGGATGATGAATATTTCCTTTAAAAGTTAAAGCTCCTTTTACGGGATTAAGGCCATGCTCATGATTACTTTTGTTTGGAATTAAGTTTGTTTAATTTCTTATCATTGTTGTTTGTTTGTTTATTCCTTTTTAACTATTTTAAGGATTATCTACCCTTAGCATACATCAATTGTCAACCTTGTGAATTCGAGAGGGGGAATAGGGCGATAGAACATGGGAATAAATAAAGTATGGTTTGTATTCTTTTCGGAACTAAGGAATTAAAATTAGTGTCTAGGATAGAGATGTACTTAGATGACTTACTTGATTCACACGTAGGATGATAGCTTTAAAGAACTTAAGTGGACTATTACATCTCCGCTCAATGATGTAGTTGTTAGATTCAACTTAGATAAAGGATTAGAAGTTGGGAGACCATGATCATGCAATTAATCCTATGAATCAACAACCAAGATACGCAATCTATCGAAAGCGGTTCAATAACGTAGTACGATTATCCGTAAGCCTTAACCCTAGGCTTCTATCCATTGATTGTCCTAAGTCATTTACTTTTCCGTATTAGTTTAGCTTTTTTTAGTTTACAGTTCTTAAACCTACTTGTTTACTTTTTCTCAATCGTTAAACTAGAATTGGATAGGCGGCGAACGCAAGTCCCTGAGAGATCGATACTTGAGCTTTCTTGAAGACACTTTACTACTTGATAAGACCACGTACACTTGCGTGTGTGCTTGGGCGCTGTCAAGTTTTTGGTGAAATTGCCGGGGACTTATAACTAGGCAACTATCTTATTTTTATTTTTTGTATATTGAGTTATAAATAGTTTTTGTTTTTTATTTTCTTTTGATTTTCTTTTATTTCTCTTTTTATCACACTTCTTGACATGGCAGCCTTGGATAAATAGTTTTCGAGTGATGATGATTCTATATGGTGTATGGTTTGTGGAAATAACGGTCATTCTAAAGATATGTGTGATGTCAAACCAGATTTAGTAATGTCTGCGGGCTATGATCAAATCCAATACTATGTGAACGCCTACAATCTACAACGACAGTTTCAACAGCCACAGGTTCAGAATTACCAAGCCCAAATTCAAATGAGCAATATGGAAGAAATACTTAAACAAATTCTAGCTAATCAAGCACAGTTGTCAGTAGATATAGAGAGTAATGCGGCCATTTTATAGCATCAAAAAATTATCATGAGGAACTTGGTGATGAAGGTAGGGCAAGTGGAACAGGTATATAATACCAGATTTCAAGGTGATTAGTCAAGTGACAGTGAAGAAATAATTGAAGTCACTTTAAGGAATGGTACGAAGCTCAATGAAGAACATCCAAAGACAACTAAAAAGGTAGATGTAGAGTTGACTTCCCAACCTATTGAAGACAAAGTTGCTGACAATTCGAGGAAGTCTGACTACTCAAAAACTGATTTTGTTGACGTTGTTAAGGAGATGCCCCACCACCATATGAATCGCAACAATTTAGTTATCATCTTTCTCCTGGGACTGAAATTGAGAAAGTGAATGAGAGTGAGTGTGTTATTAATAGTGTAAATCTAGAAGTGGGATTGGTTAGGCCTCTTTCAAAGCATTTTTCTATATTATGTTTAGATTATGTCTTCTCTGTGGATTCATTTGAAATAGTTGAAGAGCGTGAAGATGAGGAACAAGAATAATATATTCTTTATTTTTCACTAGACAAGAAACATATAAACACACCTCACTTTAAGGTCATGTGGTTTACCATGCACATCCTATTACTCGGTTCAGTAATCTTTGTACCACCATCCTATGATCGAGGCAAGAAGATGGATGTGATGTTGCGGTTAAAATTTATATCCTCAAGGTGGAGGAAAAAATTAATGTGGGTCGTGTCGCGACACTAAATTTGGCGCTTCTTGGGTGGCAACCCAACCTAACATATGCTTTTCTTTTAGTTTTTAGTTTTTTTACATCAGATAGGCTTTTCTTTTAGTCACAGGTTGATGGGAAGTTCAAGTATCCGATATTTCGGCTAAGAAGCATGGTAAAACGGAGTATGGTGACGTTGTTAAGGAGATGCCCCACCACCATATGAATCGCAACAATTTAGTTATCATCTTTCTCCTGGGACTGAAATTGAGAAAGTGAATGAGAGTGAGTGTGTTATTAATAGTGTAAATCTAGAAGTGGGATTGGTTAGGCCTCTTTCAAAGCATTTTTCTATATTATGTTTAGATTATGTCTTCTCTGTGGATTCATTTGAAATAGTTGAAGAGCGTGAAGATGAGGAACAAGAATAATATATTCTTTATTTTTCACTAGACAAGAAACATATAAACACACCTCACTTTAAGGTCATGTGGTTTACCATGCACATCCTATTACTCGGTTCAGTAATCTTTGTACCACCATCCTATGATCGAGGCAAGAAGATGGATGCGATGTTGCAGTTAAAATTTATATCCTCTAGGTGGAGGAAAAAATTAATGTGGGTCGTGTCGCGACACTAAATTTGGCGCTTCTTGGGTGGCAACCCAACCTAACATATGCTTTTCTTTTAGATTTTAGTTTTTTTACATCAGATAGGCTTTTTTTTTAGTCACAGGTTGATGAGAAGTTCAAGTATCCGATATTTCGGCTAAGAAGCATGGTAAAACGGAGTATGGTGTCCCATAGACACCCTTTTATGCAAAAATATGCCACTAGATAGGCCTAGAGGCCTCAGAAAATAATTCTATCTCTTACTTTTAAAATTACATTGGGGACAAAGTAGAATTTTAAGTTTGGGGTAGGGAAATTCCTAAATTTTAGCTCAATTTTAAAAAAATTTGGATAGGAATAAATGAGATATTTAAGTTGGTGCTATTTTTTATTGCATGATGCAAGTGGGTTTGTTTGTAAGAGCATGTTGAATTGAGTGAATTGCTACTTTTGAGACTCTTAGGCATATCATTTTGACTCTTGTATTTGTGGCTGAATTTTGAATTCATGCAATTGTTTGGTTTAGAGTCAGGTGATCCTATTGAGTTGAGCATGTGCCATGTGCGTGTGAGATTTTTGTATATTGCTTGTTACATGTGATGGCTAGAACTTAGGTGGTGTATGAGTGAAGAGAAATAAAGAGTGTGGGTTTAGGAGATGATTTAGGCATTTATTTAATACCTTTGTTTGATACCTTCTCTTTACCTACCCTTTCTGCATTATCTTAGTTAAACCCCAATGAGCCTTTACTTTATTTTCTTTGGTAGGATCGTATGTAGCCTAATTCTCTTCTTTGATAGACCATAATTTGATCCAAAAAGCTCCTAAGTGCTTTAATTAAAAAAAATGATTAAGGAGTTTGAGAAATTGAAGAAGAAAAAGGTGAAATTAATTCCCCAAGGTAAGAGTTATTGGTGTTTATATTTGATGTATGGTGGTTGGAAGCGATATAAATGGTGTTAGAAATATTTCCATGACTATAAAAAAATGAGAAAAATTGAATCTTGAAGGAATAAATAATACGCCCACCATGTGTTTGTGAAAATGCTTAAAAGAGATGGGGAAAAAATAAAAGAATGGGGTAGACAAACTGGTGAAATTTTGTTGTTGGAGATTGGTTTTAAATTTATAATGTAGTGTATTCAAGTGGTTAGAGAGGTTAGTCACTATTCTTGGCGAAAATAGTTCCTACCCATTCCTTAGCCTACATTATAACTTGGAAAAGACTTATTTGATCCTAAGTTCTTCTTTCCGATATTAGTGGAGCATTACACTAAAGGAAAGCCTATGGTTCATTGTGTTTAACTTTTTAATTCTTTGTGAGAGTGAGCGTAATTTGATTTTTGTACCCATTACATTTTTAATTACATTATTATGTGTAATTATGGGGAACTCCCTTGTTATGAGGGGCACATGTTTGATGAATGTGGGTGATTTGTATGATTTCCTTGATTTAGCAAAATGCATGAGTTTTCCATGTAATGAGTCAATTCTTTAGGCTAGGATGTTTTGTAGTCGGATTCTAGAGCTTTCAATTGTGTATAACATGCTTAGTGTTGTAAACTTGCATTTTGTGTAGTCATTGTGATACTAGCTTGACTGTCTTGCATGTAGTATAAGTGTGGAGTATCCTCATCTAATGATTCTTAGAGTAATGAGTTGTTCGAGGATGAACAAGGCTTTAAGTGTGGGGAGGTGATGCTGGGTGTATTTATGTATTCTAGCGCTACTATTTTTGCCTATTTAGCCTTGTTTTGAGAACGATTCATGTGATTAATTTGTTGATAATGATTTAAATGTGTATTTAAGTGTCCATGCATGTGTTTACAATGTTAAATGGTGTTCCCACTCAATTTTTTTATTCAAATTGATCATTTAGAAGTCAACCGAGAAAACAAGTGTGACTAGCTTTAGTTAGATGTTTGTCTAGTCTATTTTTTTGGGTTATAATTTGTTTTAATGAGTTAATAAGGTTGTTATTATGTATTTATATGTTAAACAACTTATTTGTAATGTTCAAGGGTCAATTGGATCATGAAAAGAGTCAAAACAATACGTTAAAGCTCAATGTGAGTTAAGTTTTTTCTTAGCTAGTGTTTCTAGTTCATCGTTGAGGGTGTTGCGTTGTTTTGAGCTTTAAATTGTTTTGTATAATGTAATAGGATGCTTTTTAATGGAATATTATGTTATATTAAGGATTTAAAAGCTTCAAATCAAGTGGAAAAAACTCAAAAAGGCTTGCAATGGATCATAGAAGTACAAAACACAACTTTACACCAATTTGGACACCTGAAAAGTATTGGAGAGTATGGAAGCGTGGGAAAAATACTGGGTGCGTGCAACCACCCAACGGATTCATAAGGAACCCAAAACGGTGAAACAACATGATTTATACGTGACGCAATGCCCTCTAATGCGTTAATCACTGGTTTCGCAGATGACCAGAAACTATTTCCTTGTTCAAAAAGGCATGGGATATTTAATCTACTATAAATAGAACATTATGCACTTTTTTATTTACTTTTGGACATCCTTGGAAGATATTGTAGGCTACCAAAACTTCTTTTTAGGGTTTTTATCATTCTTTAGTTTTAGTTTTTTTCATGGTTTGTATCATCAATCCAAAGGATTGGATGATGAATATTTCCATTAAAACTTAAAACTCCTTTTCCGGGGTTAAGGCCACGTTCCTGATTACTTTTGTTTTGAATTAAGTTTGTTTAATTACTTATCTTTGTTTTTTGTTTGTTTATTCCTTATTAACTATTTTAAGGATTAGCTACCCTTAGCATACATCAATTGTCAACCTTGTGAACTTGGGGGGGGGGAGGGAATAGAGCGGTAGAACGTGGGATTAAACAAAGTATTGTTTGTATTCTTTTATGAACTAAGGAATTCAACTTAGTGTTTAGGATAGGGATGTACTTAGATACCTTACTTGATTAACACATAGGATGATAGCTTTAAATAACTTAAGTAAACTGATATATCTCCGCTCAATGATGTAGTTGTAAGGTTCAACATAGATAAAGGATTAGAGGTTGGGAGACCATGATAATGCAATTAACCCTATGAATCTACAACCAAAATAATCAATCTAACGAATGAGGTTCAATAATATAGTATGATTGTTAATCCCCAACCCTAGGCTTCTATCCATTGATTGTTCTAAGTCTTTTAATTTTCCGCATTAGTTTAGTTTGTTTTTAGTTTACAATTCTTAAACCTCCTTGTTTACTTTTTCTCAATTGTTAAACTAAAATTGGATAGGCGGAGAATGGAAGTCCCTGAGAGATTGATACTTTGTCTTTCTTGAAGCCACTTTACTACTTGATAAGACCTCGTACACTTGTGTGTTCCCTTGGGCACTGTCAAGTCTAATATAGACCCATGAGATTGATTCCTAATAAATCAAATAGATCTAACTCCAAGATAGGTGTCATTGGGAGCTCTTTTTTTGCAAAATATAGACTTTCCGCTGACACTGATCAGAAAAACGAGCATAATCATGGGCATATTTATATATAGTTGGCCAATAGTTCCCACACTACAAAATTTTGTTGGTTGTACGTGTACTACCATGTTAATACCCAACTGGAAAAGAATGGAAAGCCTCAAGAATTCTTATCATCTATACTTCCAGAATACACCTCTCAATAACTTCATCTACACATACATCATGCATGAATTTTTTGTGTTGCTGAAATGATAAGTCTGCCAAGACAAGATCACTTGCTAAGAATTTGGAAAAATAACCAAATCAGGTGATTCAATCTTGAGATGCTGCCAAGATCGGCTTATCTGAAAAAGTATCATTAATTTAAAGCTCATCCCTTAATTTTGGATTTTTCTTCTTTTTGAAATGTGGTAGGTGGTACGCAACCAGTTTCTCAGTTTCTTTCCGGTCTTTTTCATCAAAGTCAAATTCTTGCAACAAGAGTACCTTACAATTTTGCCTCGACTTGGAATCTTTCTTCGACATCAGATACCTTAAATTTTAATGGTCATTATGAACAATGACTTTGATCCATATCAAATAGGACTGGAATTTCTCAAAAGTTAAAACTATAATGACTATCTCTTGCTCAGTAATTGAATAATTTTTTCTATGTGGGTTTAATGCTTTGCTAGCATAATATATGGAGTGATGGATCTAATCATATTGTTGGCCTAGGACAGATCCTAAAGGTACACCTATAGTATTACACATCACATCAAAAGGTAATGGCTAATTAGGAGAGACAATAATAGAACCCCAGATCAACCGTTCCTAAGGCACAAAAAGGCCTTTAGACAAGCTTCACAAACACAAACTTTACCTCCTTCTCTAAAAGCTTGAACAATGTATTAACAATTTAGAGAAGAGCATAATGAATCTCCTGTAGAATTAACCATGACCCAAGAAATTTCTAATACCTTTAACTGAAACTGATGGAGGTAATTTTTCAATCGCCTCTATCTTTTTCCTGTAAACGTTAATACCCCTATATGAAATTTTATGTCCGAGAACAATCCCTTCTTTCCCTATAAAGTGGAAATTTTCCAAATACAATACAAGGTTGCATTCCTTACATCTCTGAAGTGCATTGGAAAAATAGGATAGGCAGTCATCAAACGAGTCTCCAACAATCGAAAAGTAACCAATGAATCTCTCTATAGTATCCTCAACCATATTAGAAAATATTTACATCATATAATTCTAAAAGTTGGTTGGATCATTGTAAAGTCCAAACCTTGAATGCAAATATACCATATGGGCATGTAAAAGTAGTCTTCTTTTGGACTTTGGCGTCAATGAAAATCTGATTATACACTAAATAATGATCAAGAAAATAGTACCAACCTCTTCTTGAAAGTATGTCGAGCATCTAATCCATGAACGGAATAGGATAATGGTCCTTATGTGTCCAATTGATCAACTTTCGATAATCCATGCACACTTTCCATCTAGTAATTGATCTCGTATACACTATCTCATTCATATCATGTGGGACCATATTAATCCCACCCTTTTTATATACACATTGAACCGATATTACCTATTTTTTGTTTAATGGGATAAACCACGCTTGCATCTAACCATTTTTTGATTTCTTTCTTCACCACCTCTTTCATAGGTAGGTTCAAAAGTCACTGGTGTTGGATGTTGGGAATATAATTTTGTTCAAGCTCAATTTTATGAGTAAAAATCTCGATTAGAATCCCTACAATATCTACTATAGTCTATCCAATGGATCTCTTCAATCACTTCAATATTGAAATCAATACCTCAACTTGTGTATCCTCCACAAATCAACTACAAAAATTAATGTCAAGGAATTATCGACCCTCAAGAATGCATATCATAAGTGAGAAGAAGGGCCTTTAATTCAAATAATAGTGGCTCCTTAATAGATGGTGGAGCTGGTGAAGTCACTTTATTCTTTAAATCAAGATTAGATTTTTGGTGCATAAGAATAAGAACCTATGCCATAGAGTGTGCTCAGCATCTCATCATATTCCTCAATGTAATCACTGTCAAAGTTTTTTATCACTGACGCTAGTGCCTCAACACACAAGTCTTTCCTCAATGGGCACACCCATTGCATCATCCTTAACAGTGTATGTCATATATACTACTTTTAAGTATTAGGATACCGTATTGACTGATCCACATTATAAATAACCTATTCTTTATTGAGCTTGAATTTCATATGTCCCATCTTCATATCAACCAATGCCCTACTCATGCGTAGAAAATGCTTTTCTAAGATGATAGGAATATTAAAATCCACCTCACATTCAAGGATCAAGAATCAACTGGGGAGATGAAGGAAGCTACCTCCACCAAAATATCACACAATATACCAATTAGTTTCTTCACAGTTCTACAAACCATTAATTATCTCATCGATGTCGGCTAAGGTGTCCCAAACCCTATCTACTTGTACACCACTAGTGGAATAATATTTATGCTAGCTCCCAAGTAATACAATGCTTATGAAAAATTTAGACACCAAGTTGTTTAAGGAATAATGAAAGCTTTGAGGTCCTCTTTATTCTCAACCAAAGATCCTAAAGTAATAGAACTACAATTATGCATATTATCATTGGGATCAAAATTCATCGTCCATTTCTTACTAACCAGATCTTTCATGAACTTTGCATGGACAGGCATTTTCTCTAATGCTTCCACAAGAGGAATATTAACATATATTTTCTTCAATATCAAAATGTATTTTTGATAGCTCCCTTCCTGTTTTTTTTAATCTTTGAGTAAATGGTGGGGAGGTCGTGGAATAGTCTTCATGATATGTTCCAATTCCATCATCTAACCTTGATCCATATCAACTAGTTTATCAACACAAATCAAGTTTTTTGATGATTCACCACTAGTCACCAAGTTTTCAGATTCCACTATGGGTTTATCACCATTATTAACAACATCATCCCATACCTCATCGACTACAACCATAAGGGGATCAATGGTCTCCTTTCCCCTCTGTGTGCTGATCGAAAAAAGTGACTATTATTCTTTGGATTCCATACATTGTTACTAAAAAGAGTTCCCGACTAATGTTGATTCAAAGTATTCGACATCTGACCTAATTGCTACTGAAGTTACTTAATTGTAGAAGCATGTGATTCTATTTTTTGTCTTAGTTCAAAAATATCTACCTTTATCCCCTTAATAAAACTCTTTTGGTTTTTTAAATCCTTAACCAGCTTTATCAGCAATGCTTCCTTTCTCGAATCAGTATCACGATTCCCCGGTGGACTGTATACACCATACTTCTCCTTATGGTCATCCTTTCATCTCTGATCACCATCTCTCTCTCTACTCCTATCCCTATATATTATCCATAATAATTCATACCTTGATTTCCTTTCCTTGAGTTTCAAGTGTCTTTATTAGACCCTTAGCCCTTGTCTCAAAAACTCACAATCTCTCTATCTAGGTAATTTACCTCTTTGTCAATATCTAATTTATATAGCTTAGGAGATTTACCTTGTTCTCCTATATAATTCACCTTTTCTATAATCAAAGTTGTGAATTTCTTGGTCAAAAATCTAATCTCCATCCTTAACTGTGTAGCCTCTTGATCTACTATTTAATCTATAATTCTCTGCTCACATGAAATGCCAATACCAAAAGTACGGGCTTCTTTTTCTACCTCATGAGTATGCCATACACGATTGATAATAGAGACCCTATCTATTATTTCCAAAGATGAATCCCAACAAAGGCTCATGAAATCTACACTAGTATTAGTATCTGCAACATCTTTGTTATTGGCATTTAATGGTCAATATAACATCTCAATCAAATTTCTCTCGAAAATCCAATGATTGGGAACCAATATTAATTTCTTATTTAACCTCAAAAATTCCTTATACAGTGGTTCAAAATCCAATTTGATAAGATTATAGAACTTATCCTTCAAGTATAGAATTCTAGAAGGCTGGAAGAATGAATCTAAAGATTATTTTCACACCTCGTTCAATTTAATAATGGACCCATGAGGTAGTTCCCCTAGACATAATATCACTTCACGCATCATAGAGAATACAAAAACTTGGGCCTCAAATCTTCCTAACTCACCTCGTGCAAATTATATGAAGTTGAGTTCCCCATGAAATTCATGATGTGCATGTTTGGTTCATCAATCAAAAAGCCAGGAAACACACACTTTAAATTGAGAAGTTAAATCCTAGCACTCATAAAATCAAACTTCAATCCTTGGGGTAATTATGGAGGAATGATAGATCCTATCTCGATAGGATTAACCTACCGTAAGTCTTCTTCCTGATCATCATATGTTGGCAAGTATTAAAAGGTTGGGGGTAGTTGGACTCTATCTCTTCTACCATTATCTTGTTAAGCTCAATGCTATACTTCTTGCCTATATTTTTCATCTTTAGCTACATAATGGAAAACTGCATTACTCTTTGTATTTGCTTCAACTAGTAATCGCGCAAAGGTTTGCGCAACTATCTCATGAGAACCAAGCAGAGGAGGTGGATTCAAGGCAAGAGGGTTATCTTAATACTCCTCATAACAGGCCTCATGACCATGTTCCGGCATCCTTTGATTATGTCGCAGGGTTATTTCCAGCTCCAGATCAAGAGGGATCAAGAGATTTCCTTAACTCTGTGTACCTGGCATACACCGGTGTACCCTCTAAGAGTAGTCAAAAAGTAAAACCAGCAATCCCAATAAAATCTGTCAATCAATTTATAACTGTATTCCATGACAATTGCACTAATATTTTATGCTTCCAAAAACTACACATCAAAGAATTATAATGCAGTCACTGTCAAAGTTGTGAATTTCTTGGTCAAAAACCTAATATCCATCCTTAATTGTGCAGCCTCTTGATCTACTATTTAATCTATAATTCTCTGCTCACTTGAAACGCTAATAGCAAAAGTACCAGCTTCTCTTTCTAACTCATGAGTATGCCACCATCAATTGATAATAGAGGCCCTATCTATTATTTACAAAGATGACTCCCAACACAGGCTCATGAAAGATACACTAGTATTAGTATCCACAACATCTTTGTTATTTGTATTTAAGGGTCAATATAACATCTCAATCAAATTTCTCTTGAAAATCCTATGATTGGGCAGCAACATCAATTTCTTGTTGAACCTCAACAATTCCTTATATAGTGGTTTAGAATGCAATTTCCTAAGATTATAGAACTCATCCTTCAGCTATAGCATTCTAGAAGGCTGGAAGAATGAATTTAAAAGTTATTTTCACACCTCATTCAAATTAATGATGGACCCATGAGGTAGTTCCCCTAGACATAATATCACTTCACGCGTCAGAGAGAATACAAAAACTTGGGCCTCAAATATTCCTAACTCACCTCGTGTAAATTATATGAAGTGGAGATCCCCATGAAATTCATGATGTGCATGTTTGGTTCGTCAATAAAAAACCCAGGAAACACACACATTAAATTGAGAAGTTAAATCCTAGCACTCGTAATATCAAACTTCAATCCTTAGGGTAATTATGGAGGAATGATAGATCCTATCTCGACAGGATCAACATACCCTAAGTCTTCTTCCTGATCATCATATGTTGGCATGTATTAAAAACTTGGGGGTAGTTGGACTCTATTTCTACTACCATTATCAAGTTATGCTCGACGCTATGCTTCCTGCCTATATTTTTCATATTTATCTACATAATGGGCATCTGAATTACTCTTTGTATTTACTTCAACTAGTAATCACACAATGGTTTGCGTAGCTGTCTCATGAGAACCAAGCATAGAAGGTGGATTCAAGGAAGAAGGGTCATCTTAATACTCCTCGTAACAGGCCTCATAACCATGTTACGACATCCTGTTACTATGTCATAGGGTTATTTCAAGCTCCAGATCAAGTTGGATCAAGAGATTTCCTTGACACTGAGTACTAGTCATACATGGTGTACCCTCTAAAAGTTTGCAAAAAGTAAAACAAGCAACCTCAATAAAATTTGTCAATCAATCTATAACTTTATTCCCTGACAACTGCACTAATATCTAATGCCTATAAAAACTACACATTAAAGAACTATAATGCAGTCACTGTCAAATATATAACCCAACAAAAATTGGGATCAAATGCATAGGGAATAAGACGAATATCTCTCACGAATTAGATGAAATAAACAAAAAATGTAGAAAAATAAATGAGGGGATTTTTTGAGAATAATATCAATAGTAACAAATCATGGTTACCCTGGATTAAGTCAATATGACATTAATAATAGGATTATGTTCCCCCTAATTTCCTAACTTCATAGACTTATCGTGCTCCACCAAACTATTCATATATCTTGTATACAGAATCTGATAAGTTATTTATTACCAACCATCTTACTCTTTACCTTATGAGTCTCAGAGTGTCGCCTTACAAACCCTTATCCTGGATCCAGATTTACTATTAAATTTTGAGTGTCAAGTTAATTAGATGAGGGTGGTAGCCTCAAATTACTATTGTATTCTTATTTTCCTAATATCTACCCCTCTTTTAAAGTAAGTATCAAATATGGGTAGTTTCTTAAATTACACAGACATTAAGAAGGCAATCAAATTGAAAATAATCACAATACATGCAAGAATATTCATTAAGAACAACTTCGCACTTCCTCTACTTTGTTATTCCATCTAGGTTCCCACAACCCTAGTTAGGTGGTTTAGCCGTTCATGTTTGCAAGAACATCCATTGAATTCAATAAACAAAGAATATGAATAATCTTAAACTAATTTTTAAAAAAAATCCAAAATCTTAAATTAATAATTAACCACAAATCCAAGAACAATGGATTTCAAGATCAAAAGTCAAATCTCAGAATCAATATAGTGTAGTGAATGTAAAAAGTGCACAAATTAATACATAAAACTCAAAAGGGTATTTATAGATTACACAAATGCCTAAAATACTAACCAAAAGAAATAAGGAAAACGGGGTTAATGACTACTTACAAACTCACTTACAGGTCATAAGTAGTATTTACGAACCCCTAGGTCAATCATAAGTGTTAGACCAAATAATAATTCAGTAGAACATCACCTAAGTTGATAATTAGGAGGGGATTAAGTTGTACTTATTCCCTACAAGTGACCCCTTCATAATTCTCAAACCAATATTCATACTTCAAGTTCTCACAACAGTTTCCTCATATACATACACTTCACTTACGGTGCCATAAGTGGGGTACTCTGCACATTTTAGTTTGTTGGTTTTGTAGCTCCAGAACCTATTTCCATGAAAAACAAACACAAAAACACATCATATCTAACAAAAAATACCTAAATACTTACATATTTTCCTATTAAGAATCAAAAGTTCCATTAAACCATGGTATATCAAGCAGTGTAATATGGTAAGGCTGTGGAAAAATAGTTAGAACAACTGAAGTTTGGGTATTGCTAGCCAAAGCTATACCTGAATTCCAAGACTTATGAGATCACTTTTTCAAACAAATGCATCAGGGATGCACCATTCAGTTTTGGCACCACATTATACAGAGCTACCATATCATTCTCCTCAACTAGCAATTCATTCAAAATAAGGTCTAGGAATCCTATTGTAAGGGAGGAGATAGTGATCTCTTTATTCTTGATCATTTAGCTGGTTTTGCTCCACACTTAGCAGGTATTGTTCTCTATCTTCTCCTCCTTACTCTATCTCTAACCTAAAGAATTCCGCAGACTATGGCCTAAATAGCCGTTGCTGGCGTTACTACTGGTGTTATTATTGTGACTGTTGCTATGCTGGTGGTACAAGTTTTCACCATATGTCACCAACAATAAATGAATAAGATAAAAATTTTGAACACTAGATATCAATTGCAATTAAGTAATAACACGAAAGGAAGAAGGAATTGGATTATTTTCCTAAAACCCTACAGTCTCCTGAAGAAAAGTGCAGCCATTTGCTTACTATTTTTCAAGACTCTACTAGACCATTCTTGCACAATGAGATCTACGAATCCAGTGCTTAAATACAATTTTTTTCATGACCCAAGCGATCATGATTAGAACCCAGCCTAACCTATAAGGGAGAGCTATAATAATTTCAACCTTCGCTTACTAAAGTATTGCTTTCACATTCACCTTATGTTAATCCTCGATTTCAAAAAGTGTAAAAAAATATTCATTCCATAACTTAAAGTAATGCCAAACATATATCATATCAAAAAATAATTAATTGTAGAAACCTCTCTTTATTACTTCCATAAGACCTGAAGTCACCGTTCATGAAAAAATATGAATATCTTAATAGATGGATAATAGAATATACAATCAATTAAATAACAAAGAAATGTTTTTTTCCTAAAATAATGGACATGAATAGAGATAAGAAGATCCAAAGGATTCATAATAATGGTGCTCACCTTTGACATAGAGTCTGGAACAACTAGCTAAAGTTGAGGTCTTATCTTAAATCTTGGAACACACTCTGCACTAAAAAAATAATCAAAGGTAGCATCAGTATTTAAAGAAGTACTATTAGGCATCATAGGTCGACTAAACTTAATGTCATACAAATAAGTAAATCAAATTATACAATATGATAATGACAATTAATCAATTATAGATATACTTTTGGGAGATACTTTCTCATAATTAAGTATATTTACACTTTGTAAAATTCAATGGCATATTTCATAACTACTTAAGATCTGAAATTTACATTCAAAGCATATGAATGAATGTATGACTGCAAGATTTCTGCATCTTGTCTTTCACCATTCAATCTCATCAACATCATCCATAATCATCATGAACATTATAATTTACCATATAATGAACATACAATGCAGTCAATAATCACATGTAATTCTCAAAATCTATCAAAAATACTTAATTCACATATAAGCATTGATTCAAGCAAGTATAATCGCTACAATATATTGTAACCTACCTTATTTCCTTGCTCAAATTAACTTCTAGCCCATAAAATTATTTTTTTATCCTTAAACTTGTTCATGATATAAAACAATAAGAAGATACATTATTCACTCAATTCGTTCTTTTTTAATCAGTAGGAATGCAAAATTAATAACTTTTAACCATAATATCCCTTGCTTCACCATCTTAGGTTTTTCTACCACTTAAATCTCATGAACTCATTTAAATATGCATGAATAATTGCAATTCTACACACAATAGTGTTTTATAAAACCTTATGACAATTTTCTACTGATGTTATACTAATTTCGATTAATTTCATAACTGGGGCTAAATACTAATTCTACCATGGATCAATTTCTAATGATTTACGAAAGTTATAAGAGGATATTTAAAATTTATAACATAATAACATACATTAAAAATGAAAAACACCTAAATTCTATGAAACATATATCCTTCCCCAAAGCTCCCTCATAATTTTCAAAAAAGTGGGGAAAGAAAAACATTTTTGGTCTTTAAAAACTATTAATTTTGTCATATTACAATTGTTGTGATTCTCTGATGAAACACAGGATAACGCTTTGGTGGTTACCTTATCCAATATAGTAATACAACATAGAAACTTAGGTCTTGTCTCAAGCCGTGTCCATTTTACAACAAACTTCACATACTATGACATTGTGAACCAACCACTCCACACTATAATTGGAATTAAATAACTCTATGTTGAGTGTTGAAATTATCTATGACCTACTAAACTCGTTGACTATTCTAAACATTAGTAAAAAATCCCCATCAATACTCACATTAGAACTAACTATCTATAGAATACAACACCCTCAAAATTATTCAATGGTAGAGTAGCCCTAAGTTTCTAAAAAATGGGTTAAGGAAGGGCTATGTGTCAATTTTACCCCCTAAAATAGAATAATAATTATTTTGGTCATTACATCCTAAGTCCAAAAAATGATGAAAAATTATGAAAATGAGGTATATGTATATTTTAGGTGAAAAGTACCTTTCGAACATGATAAGCCCTTCATGTTAATGAGGGTCAACAATAAAATATCATTCAACTAGTCTTTGACTTCAAGGTTATCCATTCTTATTTGTGGAGGTTTATGACCTAGACTATATGTATTCGTGATTGTTTTGTTGCAATTATGATCAACCAACTCAACTCGATCTTATAATTTTCCTTCGTGAACATGGTCCTACCATCGCGTTTGCAATAAATAACATTTTGTTTCTCCACACTCATAGCCAAAGGCTTGTCTTCATGAAGAAAGATTTGTTCTACCAGATATTGGCAATGTTTCATAAATTTTCCTGTTTCCAAAAACTTTGAATGGATTCTCTAGATTCATGTTATGCCACACTAAATAACTAGATATGCAACTTAGCTCTTTATGGTATTCTAAATGCCATTGATTATTCAATTAAAAAGGTTGTTTTAAATCCCATTAATTATTGGTTAATTCACTCTTGGAGCATCCTTTTGTCCAATCCTTGAACCCTTATATGAGTTCACCAGTCTCTTATCATAGCACCATTGTTGTTTAAATTAAAGATTTTTATTTCATACTATAATCCACCATGACTTTGGTTGATAGAATGTCTTGACATAGAGTCTATCAGATAAGTCTAAGTAATCAAATTGACAAGAATGTTTTCCCTACCCTATGATAGATTAGGTGAAACCATTCTTAAATGTATAGGGTCTTTTTTTCTAATAAGAGTCATCAACGTTACATGTGCAATGTTGGCAAATTATGAAGAATGTAAAAAGATGTGAAGTTCCAAAAGATTGAATTTTTTTTGCATAATGTACCACAAAGTTTCATTTATTATATTTTTATGTGTTCACCATATTGATTTTCTCCTTGGGAATAATTAATAGAGATGTAGACTTACAACTCTCATTTGCTCTTGATAAGGCTGAGATAACTATTCCACCTTATACTACAAGCCTTGTGCTTTCTCTTGCTGATTTATTTAGAAATGCTCACATTTGTGATAAGGTCGGGATTAATTTATAAAGGGATTACTGAAGGCTAATAATTTGAGCTCGCAAATCAATTTGAGAGATGATGAGCATGTGAGGATGGTTGGGGCTAGTTTTAGCTCCCGATATGTTGATGATTTTCCTACTATTGTTGACCTAATTATCGGAGCCCAATTTAATGAGGATGCTAGTGTTCCTATAAAGCCATCTATGGATGTGGAATCGAGCACCTAGTGCACCATAGAAAGTCTTTAACCTTCATTTTTCTGTCTTCTTACTTATGTATTAGAGATAATGCAGTGACATTTAGTGGCAGTGGGGCATTAGTATTTCATAGTAAGTGATCTTTACTTATTTCATTTGATGCGTTATATATTTCATACTTAATATTGATTTGGTTATTTATATTTGGCCATACCTAGGGATATTTATTTGTAACGACATTGATGTGATCGGCCCTTGTCTGACAAATTAATTATTATGTTGATATTACCTTTGTCGGGCTTGTTAAATGAACTTGTAATGATTTGACACCCGATTGTGATATTCTTGGTGTTGATTTTGTAGTTTAGGTGATTCTTATAAATTTTACGCATTATTTTTTTGTCTTTTATAAACACGCGTTAAATCTATGAGGGATTTCTTCAAAATTCAATTCTTTCCCATGGATTAAATTTATTTTCCCATATTTTGAGTCATTAATTAAGTTTATGTTCTTTGTCGAACCAAGTGGTATTTCAGCAGTGATAGACGATGAGGAATTTAGGTTATGTACCTAATATTTTGAGTTAATAGTTAATTGGGAGTAGACAAAAGTTTGAAAGATTGTTTCAAACATAATTAGCTTGCAATTTAATGATTTTGAGAAAACAAAAAAAAAGTCTGTATTTTGATAAAGAGCAGGGAGGGTTATATTGTTTTTCTTGGGTTGAGACCATCAAATTCAATTTTTGGCCCTCTCTTTAGAAATATGAGTCTTTGAACAAAGTAACTTATTAAGTCCAATATCTAAAATTGGTTAGGAGACTAGGTTTCAACTCTATGAATATGATGCCTTATGTGGTGATGTGATTGAATATTTCACTTACATACGTATAGTCTAGAACTTTCCAATTTTCAAAGTAAAATTCTAGGTAAGTGTGGTTTGGAGGATGATCCGAGGCATTTTTTGATATCTCACATGACCAAAATCCCACATTAACCTTCGTTAAACCTTTTGAGCCTTTGCCTCAGTTGATGATCTTAATATCTAAATACTAGTAACCCAATATGACGAGCCACCAGAAGTTCCTTCTACTCTGAGAGAATCTCAGAATTATGATCCGAAATAACAACTGTAGGACAACAAAGACCTACCAGTTAATCCACCACATATGATGATCAAAAGTCGTGAACCATATCCCTCCACCTCAGTTGATATCTCGCAAATCCCTAACGAGGAATCCCACAACAGTGAATAGGTCCCTCTAAAGTAGTGTCATCTCAAGAACAATGACAAGGCAGCTGACTTGATCCACCTCAATCAAATTGAATTGAGTCTTATTATTCTAAAGGATGATGATCCCATGCTGAAAGATTCAAATCCTTACATGGACACCCATCCTTCCGAGAAGCATAAGGAAACTTTATTTGGCAACCTCATGTTAGATAAATATTCACAATATATCCACTCTGATGGATATTTGATTCTTAAGCTAGAAAGGTCTTCCCAACTTTTCAGACATCAGGCAAGGCATAAGATATACAAACAGTTCAAATGAGCCAAAACAAGAATCCACCAAACAAAGAACTGATTATCAATAAAGATGAAAAATCCTCAAGAATAAATATCTAAGAAAGTACAAATTCTTTATATACTATGACAAAGAACACTTTTCAAAAGGATGTCCTAAATCTATAAAGGTGGAGAGGGAAGCATGAGCCTTAGAGAAAAACATGGCTTGTCATGAAGATCTTGATGATCCTTATCCAGCTCCAGAAGACATTCATAGATTTTCTTTTAGCTCAAAGAAGGAATATTCGAGGACATCTTCATTAGTGGCCAGCCATAACCCTCCATTAGTAGATAGTCATATGATGTTAACGATGACCTCTGTGCTAGTGAATGTGTCAAAGGTAATCGAGATTCTTTGCAACCATCAATCTAATTTCCTAAGGAGGAATGTCCATCTATGTTAGATAAATACTCTAGAAAACAAGCGGTCTCTCAACAAGTCTCTAAGAAATATGAGCTGATTAGTGATCCAATCCTAGAAAGGGGGCAAGATCCAACAATAGAGGCAGAGAAAACTATTCCTTCAACTCTATCTCAGCCTCAGGATTTTAGAACTTTTAGGATGATGAGGAATCTTGCTGAAAAAGGACAATGCATGATATTGTCAGACTGTACATCCAAATTCTCTGAAAAACCTCACATACTGGTGGAATGAACTTGGGATTATTGATAAAACCAATTATCTCACATTCCATGACTTTTCCATCAATACCAAATCCTGTTAGAAGTCTTCTGCAGAGATGTAAGCTACGCTAGGTAGGCCATCTTACAGGCCTTCAATCGTCTATGCAAGAAGAGTTCTATACCGAGACAAATGATTTAGAACTACCCAGTTCTTGATCCTCATTACAGCAAGAACAATCTTTTCATGAAGTCTGATTTCCCCTATTTAAGTTGTCAGGTAGGATCCAGAAAACATAGTTGTTCAGGATATTTAAACTTCCTATACATCCAGATGATAAGACTAAGGTAGTGAGGTAAACTAGGTATTTTAGATGAAGGAGCCCAATAGACTGCAAGAAGAAGATTGATAGCTACTTCTACAGAAATCCTGGTCACTCTACAAGAAACTATCCTCAACTCAAGAAGGAGAAAGACTTTGTCCACCTCTTTGATGAAAATATTGATCATGCTACAATCCATATCGACAAAGAGGATGACCTTGAATCGATCTTCTCACTGGAAGAAAAATTGATGGAGGACATTCTTTTCTCTATAAATTCTTATGAAGAATCAGGAGATATCCATGCTAATGATATCTACCTGATATTCAACACCAGAGAAGAGAACCAAATATTGGATAGTCAGTCTTTCATATTCAACACATCAGGAATATTATCTCCCAGAATAGTAGATTGCCCTCTAGATCTGATCAACAAATATATGGATCCTTAAGATCTATCTAACCCCTAAGAATGCCAGATGTTAAACAAGCCTCAAGGATTTAAAAGACCTAAAATATCAAACCTAAAGTCATTCAGAGAACATTTGGGATATCTTTTCTATTATGTGTTGATCATACTAGCCGATGATCCCCAACAAGAACTCCTATAGCTATTCTGGTACATTTTCTATAAATATTATATCATTATAAAGTTCAAGTGTTATGACTTTTTACAGTATTATTGAATCCAAAAACTTAAAAAAGATTCATGTTATGGTTCAAGACATGACTCTACAGGATTTGATGATTCAAAGATTCTTGTAATGCAACATCCTTCATGTTTATCATCTAGTATGAATCACAGGCCATGAAGTCCAATCTCATTCAAAAAAATTTCTACTATATAAATTTCCTAATACAATTCTTTCTCATAAAGATAAATGCTATGAAGCATGATGTTTCACTCTCCAACAAAATAGATTCATTCCAATGAAAAGGGACGACACCAATAATCCTCAATGGGATGAAGTCCAATGAACAACAAAAGAATATCTGCTTCTGTATGAGACTAAGAAAGAAGAAGACACAGACATACAAATGAAGGCTCCTATGTAGGAATTCAAAGATTCATCTAATAGAAAGATTTACTTTACCAAATTAATGAAGGGAATATTGGATGGCCAAGAACACCTCAGGCAGAAGCATGAAGTAGATTGGTTGATGGAAGAAGGATATATGATCTCATCATCGCCGAGCTCATAGGCGCCAATGCCATCCAACAATATATGAAAGATGACGTCAGATGACATGTGTCAGAAGTTACCCTCTCCAGCAGGTTACCCTTCTTAGTGGGCTACCCTCTTTAGTGGGTTAATCTTTCTAATGGGTCACCCTTTTCTCCATGGAAACCCTATCAGATGGGTTACCCTCACCAGTGGGTCACCATTTCCAATGGGTTACTTACATCTCTAAGGAAACCCTTCTCAATAGGTTACCCTTTCAGATTGGTTTGTCCTAAAGCTGCTGATTTAGCTACTACAAAGACAAGGAGATTATCCACCTACTTGGAAGATACCTATGAAGCTGCTGATGTACCTAATTGTAAGCTTCTAACTCACCTACTTTGACATGCTATCACATGCCAATAATATAGTGTGTTTTGTTTTAATTTGGCCCCAGCGTGTTAGCAAGGCCCAGTGTGAATAAAGATAAGGCTTAACTAGTCATAACAGATAAGGCTTATCCCTTACAAAAGGATAAGACTTATCCAGTCATAATGGATAATGCCTATCACTTAGCTGTTAAGATTGGATTATAATATTTTATTTTGTGTTTATCCATAGGTTAGTCTTATATTGTAAGATTTCTTCTTCTATAAAAGGAAGCCTAGTACTTTAGGTAAAGGGAAAGAATTTCTCTACTTAGAGATTCACTCTCTACTTGGATGAAATCCTTCCCTCTAGTAATGTTTTCATCTTATCAATAAAGATGTTTGTTGGCTAAACTATCTTTCTCCTGCTTTCTCTCTTCCAATGGGATGGGTACTTTGATCCTTTAGGTCAGAGTAGTGGGTTAAGGAAATAATCCAGTGAGGTACTTGTTGTAACTACAACATGGAACTCTGAAGTTGCTTTCCATGAATATGATAGGATATTGGCTTTGTCAATGCGACGTAGACACATAAGTATCCTTTCCATGTACATGAAACGAAATTGGCTTAGTCAATGCCATAACTTTCTAAATTGATTCGTTATCATAAAAATAACACGCATATATAAGGTTTGCCTTGGTACACCTTTGGTTTCACAGGTGCTTGAGGGTAATAGGCCAGGGAGAGCCCCTGTAAGAACCATTTAATGCATATACAAAATAGTCTTGCACCAAGGATATAAGGGATTTATATGTTCTAAGACTGGCAAAGTCAAGCCATCTCATCTTTGGGTTGTGAAGTCTTTGTTTCCAAGGAAAACCATCCTTGATGTGTGGATTGCAGTTTCAAAGTCATGTCATCCCATTAAGGGTTGTGAAGTCTTTCTTGCTAGAAAGTAAATCGTCTATATGGATGTGCAACTCAATTATAAGAAATGTATGATGGGTAGATTAAAAGCTTTGATTTCGTATGGCTCGCCGCCTTTATTCTCGTTAATTACTTGTCATGTTGGAAAGGTTAGTCTATGTGTCCGTGGTGTTGACGGAAGCTTTGACTTCGTATGGCGTTCTGCGTATATGGTCATGAAATCCACTTTCATCTTGGATGCTTTCTCTCTTCCAAAGGGATGGATACTTTGATCCTTTAATTTGGAGTAGTGGGGTATGAAAATACTTTTTTCTTCTGCTTGAGGAATTCTTTGCCTTCTAAGCTTCTCTTCATTGATCTGGTAAAGTAACTCCTTCTGAATGATGAATTTTTACATTCCTGTTGGGGAGATTTCAGCCTTATGCTTTTGATGGAGTCATTGACTTCATCTCTCATGATTTTGTATTGTGGATGATATTCCTTTTTTTTCATTGGGCTTCATCCCAGTGAGGATAATAATAGGTGTGGTCTAGTTTCTTCGGAATGCATTTGTTTTACTTGAGAGTGAAGCATTATGCTTCAAAAGTATTCATCTTTAAGATAGAGCATTAAATTAGGAAATTTCTAGATTTGTGAAATTTTTGACTGATCTTGGACATCATGGTCTGTGATTCCTACCAGATGATACAGCATAAGGGTTATTGTATTGCAGGAATCTTTGAAGCATCGAATCCATAGAATGAATCTTTTTAGATTTAGTTGGATTCGATCATAATACTGAAAAGCATAAAACTTAAACTCCATCAGCATATATTTGGTGGCATAGACACCAGAATAACCATAGGAGTTCTTGGTGGGAGTCATCGGATAGTATAACAGACATATAATAGAAAAGATATACCAGATATTCTATGAATGACTTTAGGATGGATTTGTTGTGCCTTTTGAATATTTGATGCTTTTTAAAAGTCTAACTTTCTCATATGATAGATGGATCTAAAGGATCCGTACATTTTTTAAACAGATCTATAGAGCAATCTGCTATTCCTAGAGATAATATTCCTAATGTGTTGAAATGAGAAACTGGCTAGTTTCTAATTGTCTTCTCTAGTGCAGGATATCAAGTAAAGATCATTAGCATAGATATCTCCCCATTCTTCATAAACATCTATGAAAAAGATGGGGTCCTCCATTGGTTACTTCCAGCGAGAATACCGATTAAAGGTCGTTCTCTTTGTTAGAGATAGATTCCAGCATGATTATTTTTTTCTTCAAAGAGGTGGAAAAATTCTTTTGGCTTCTTGAGTTGAGGACAGTTTTTTACTGAGTGACCAGTATTTCTGCAGATGAAGTAACTATCGATCTTCTTCTTGTAGTCGTCTAGCCTTCTTAATTGAAAAAACCAAGTTTAATTAATTACCTTAGTCTCATCGTCTAGAGGACTGGGTAGTTTGAATCTTCTAAACAACATCCTTCACTGGGATCCCATTTGGAGACTTTAACAGGGGTAATCGGAATTTAATACAAGATTGTTCCTGTCGTAATAACGATCAAGAACTAGGTAGTTCTTAATAATCTGCTTCAGTACAGATCTTATCCCGCATAGACTATTCAAGGCCTTGAAGATGGCCTTCCTGGTCTAGCTCACATCTTTGCAGAAGGCTTCCAGTAGGATTCTAGTGTTGACTACAAAGTCTTGGAATGTGATATAATTTATTTTATCCACGATCCTATGTGTATTCCACAGATATGTGAGGATTTCAGAGAATTTGGATGTGCAGTTTGACAGTATCATGGGTCGTCCTCTTTCATCCAGACTATTCATCATCTTGAAAGTTTTGAAGTCCTGAGGCAGGGATAGATTTGAAGCAATGGTTTACTCTGCCTATTTTGTTTGATTTTGCCTCCTTTATGGGACTAGATTACTAGTTAGCTCATATTGCTCAAAGACTAATTGAGAGACCACTGGTTCGCTAGATTTTTTCTCTAACATAGATGGACATTCCTCCTTAGGCAATAAGATTGATTGCAGCAAAGCATATTCATTACCTTTGACATATTCACTAGCATAGATGTCATCGATAGCATCAGATGAAAGTCTACTAATAAAAAATTATGGTTGGACATTAATAAATATGTCATCAGAGGTTACTTTCTCGGCGCTCAAAGAAAATATAGGAATGTCCTCTGCAGCTGGATGAGGGCCATCAAGATCTTTATGATAAGCCATAGTTTTCTCCGAGGCTGGTGCTTCCCTCTTTGCCTTTCTGGACTTGGGACATCCTTTTGCAGAGTTTCCTTTGTCATGGTAGATGAAGCACTTGTGCTTGCCTAGATTTTTCTTCCTGGAGGATTTGACATCATTGCTGATCATTAGCTCTTTGTCTAGTGGTTCCTTCTTTTTGGCCTGTCTAAATTGCATGTATCTCTATCAAAGTGGATAGATTGTGAACATTTATCCGACATGATGTTGCCGAATAAAGTTTCCTTATGTTTCTTTGAATGATGGTAGTCTGTGTGATGCGATGACTTTTTTTGCAAAAGTTTATCATCATTTGGGACAACAAGTCTCGGGTAAACTTTATCGAGGTTGAACAAGTAAGCACCCATGCCATTGTTCTTGAGAAGACACTTCTTCGGAGAGACTTTTTCATTATTGTGGGATTCCTCCTCAGGGATCTATGAGAGATCAACTGAAGTGGTGGTGGTGGAATCTGGTACACAACTTGTGATCATCATATGTGCTGGATTAATTGACAGGTCTTTGTTTTCCTGCAGTTGTTCTTCTGGATCACAATTCCAAGATCCTTACTAAATAGAAAAAACTTCTAATGTCCTATCATATCGGGTTTCTGTTCTTTTGATCATAAGATCATTAACTAAGACTAAAGGAGTTGTATCATGGATGATTGGTGCATGTGTCAAAACCCTTTTATCAGCATCATAGGGAACCCGACTATAATATCTGATCTTCCTAACCCTTTGTGTCATGGTATCTTTCCTTTTCTACATAGTACCAGACTCTTGTTCATGTTTTGAAGTTGAAGTGAATTGTATGGATGAATAAAGTTGACAAGGTTGGCCTAACTCTTGTGGATAATATCCATATACTAATACGGTAGATAGTTTGTCCTGTTGTAGTAAGGTACAGTCATATTTCTTTTGCAGTATGGGGCAATCGTATTTCAGATTCTTGATTTATTCATCAAGAGTGGTTACTTCCTTGTGTTATTGGGAAAGAAAAGGTAGGAATGGAGTTCCTAGAGGGTATTGTTCAAACCAGATGGTCTGGAACTTATCATCTAGTGCACTGATAAGTATGACAGTTTGGGGGTAGCTGAAGCACTTTCTAAGTGGATAACATGTAGTTATTTTGGAATTTTTAATAGGTTATCCTTTTTAGATCATTGGTTTGATAGGCAAGCATTTATGTCTAGATTTAGAAAAGGGTGGTGTCATAGGCATCTGTGGGTTGACCTTGGATTACATAGCTGATGCATCCCTTCTTTAACAGATTCTACAGTCACAATCAGTCTTCCATGGGTAATATCCTGAGAAAGGTTATTTATTCCACATGAGAGTACATCTTTCATGATCAAAGTTCTTTATCATATCATGTTTTTTCATAAAGCCACTAAGAAACGTGAAGATGGTTGTCAAGTCTTTACATCAGGAAGATCATCACTTAGGTTGTACATGGAGATGTAGAAGGTGGTTATGGGTAGCCTTTTATGATAGTGGTGGTCGGAATCATCTGTGTAATTAATAGGATGAGGATAGGCTCTCAACTCCTTATATTTAGTAATACATAAAGCTGGAACAATGCTAACCAGTTCATCCCTAGATATGTTTCTCGTGATCTTGGTGCACTCTATGGTTTTATCAGTTACATCAATGGTCAAGAATAGAGATTACTTACCACTTGGAGTAAATAATTTCATGTTATGTTTTTGAACTCGACATGCTATTTGGCAGTGAAGAGTTGCATTACCGGCATCTCTACCGTACGAAGTATCGAGAATATGGACCTGGATCTTTAACGCCTTAATTCGATGTTGATCAGCTAATGGTATGGTAAAGTTAGGAAACATGGTGACAAAGACTGTACCATCATCTAGGATTATCTTCGATGCACCCAAATTTGCATGTTGGTACTTATTGAATCTAGTATCTAGAAGAGAAAGATGCGCCACAACTGGTCGGCTTTTTCTCCCTTGATATGTCTACGCAATTTGTACAACACCAATATATAGATTAGTAAATCTAAGGCTTTTCTATTGGTGTGGAAAATCCTCTAGCATCTGCAGTGATATGAACTATTTCTCTAAAGTTACCAGAATAGGGTCATAGACAAGTGGTGTAGCAGCAACATGTTCCTTAACTCTTTTTGTCTTTTCTTGGACTGTAGAGTGGATCTTCATCTAGGAATTGCATACCTTTTTAGCAATAAAAGAATAGGTATTTTGTAAAGGTGTGGTAGAAACATTGTTTTGTGTTGGTAACACCTCTACTTCATAGAGATAGTCAAGTTTACATGCCAGTGTAACACTAGGAGTGATTGACATGTTTCTCTTGAAGAAAGGATTGTGTGAACTAGAAAGGACTCTATGGTAGATATATTTTTGGTTTTTCTAGACTATAAAGAATCAATGTATTTGTTCTATGGTTCTAAGTACAAGACTCAATAAAATGAATTTCCTTTTGTTTTTTTTTGTAATCTGACTCGATATATTTGAGCTAAAGTTCTAAGGACAAAATAAAACTAATATTTGTTCTAATGATCTAAAGAAGGAAAACACTGACTCTCATAAAGGAAATTAAACTATGACTCAAATATGTACAAGAAACTAGGACTCAAATATATATAAAACTTTGATACTAACAAACTAGAAACTAATGACTATGGACTCAATCTAAGGCTAACAGCTAAGACAAAGAAAAAGTAAAAACAAAAGAAAATAAAAATGTAAAGTTGGCTCATATGTTTGCAATAAGTAGGGGTAGATGAAAAATCTTTCTTTCTCCCTCCTTCCGAGAGTGGGGATGGATCTGATACCAAATAGGCAAGGAGACATAAATAGATGGGGAGACAGCGGGGCACGGAGAGTGAGACATGGAGGACTGACGACGGAGGAAGCTAGCCCTCTAGCAATAGAATACCGAACTTCCCAACATGAAATATAGTTTCATGACCATATAGGCGGAATGCCATATGAAGTCAAAGCTTCCGTTAACACCACAGACACTGAGCCTATCCTATCCATAATGGCACGCGATTCACGACTATAAAGGGGGCAAGCCATACGAAATCAATGATTTTAATCAACACATCATAGATTTCTTACAACTGAGCTACACATCCATATATAAAGTTTTATTTTTAGAAACAAAGACTTTGCAACCCTCAAAGGGATGGCATAACTTTTAAACTACAAGCTACATATCAAGGACGATTTTCCTTGTCAAGAAAGACTTCGCAACCCAAAGATGGGATGGCTTGACTTCGCTAGTCTTAGAATACATGAATCCTTTGTCTCCTTGGTACAAGACTACTCCATATATGTCATAAACGGGTCTTACAGTGGCTCTCCCTATCTTATTTCCCTCAAGCACCCAAGGAACCAAAGGTGTACCAAGGAAGACCTTAGATCTATATGTTCTTTTTAGGATAACGAATCAATTCGGAAAGCTATGGCATGGACTAAGCCAATTTCGTTTCATATAAATGGAAAGGATACTTAGGCGTATACGCTATGTGAGAAAAGCCGACATCATATCATATTCATGGAAAGCAATTTTGGAGTTCCATGTTGTAGTTGCAACAAGTACCTCGATGGAGTATTTCCTTACACCACTACTCCAACCAAAAGGATCGAAGTACCCACCCCATTGCAAGAGATAAATCAAGAGAAAGAGAGTTTAGCCAAAAAATATCTTTATTATTAATATGAAAAGATTACAAGAGGGGAGGATTCTATCCAAGTAGAGAGTACATCTGTAAGTGGAGAAATTCTTAGGTGGAGAGACTCCTAAGTAGAGAAACTCTTTACTTTACCTAAAGGAATAGGATTCCATTTCTAGGAGAAGGAAGCTTACAAGTAAGCCTAACCTATGGATAAACATGAAATAAAATATTACAATCCTATCCTAACAGCTAAGGGATAGGCATTATTCGTTATCACTAGATAGGTCTTATTATTTTATAAGGGATAAGCTTTATTTGTTATGACAGAATAAGTCTTATATTTATTCACATCGAGCCCTACTAACATGGGGAGACAAATAAAAACAAAACACACTATGTTGTTGGCATGTGACAGTATGTGTAAGAAGGTGCATCAACAACTTCACAGGCATCTTGCAAGAAGATGGATAAGCTCCTTGTCTTCGAAATAGATGAATCAATAGTGCAAGTATGTGCATCAACAGCTTCACAGTCATTTTTCAAGAAGGTGGTTAAGCTTCTTGTCTTTGAAGTAGCTAAATATGTAGCTTCAGGACAAACCCGTCAAAAATAATAACCCACTGAGGAGGGTTTCCTTAGAGATGAGGGTAACCTACTAGAAAGGGTAACCCATTTACGAGGGTAACCAATCTGATAGGGTTTTCTTAGTGAAAAGGGTAACCCACTTTAAAGGTTAACACGCTGAAGAGGGTAACCCACAGGGAATGGTAACCGGATGAAGAAGATAACTTCTTGCATATGTTATCTGACGTCATCTTTTAAGCAGTATTTGATGATGCCGGAGGACATGAGCTCGCATATCCTTCTTCCATCTACCAATCTAATTTGTTCTTCTGTCGGAGGCATTCTTGTTCTTCCAATCTTTTCTTCATCAATCTAGTGAAGTAACTCCTTCTGAATGGTGAATCTTTACAATTTTGTTGGGAAGTTTTTAGCCTTATGCTTTTGATAGAGTTGGTCACTTTATATCTCATAATTTTATACTGTGGATAATATTCTTTTGACACTTGTCAAACTTTATCCTAGGGGGGATGATCAGCAATGTAGTTCTACTTTCCGCATTCCTTTGCTAGATTTCTTTTTGAATGCATCTGTTCTACTTGAAAATGAAGCACTGTGCCACATAGTATTTATCTTCTAGGGAGAGTACAAACATGGGAAATTTCTGATGGAGTGAAATTTCCAGTTGAACTTGGATGTCAGGGCATACGATTTCTACAGGGTGATACAACAAGATGACAATTGCATTGTAGGAATCTTTAAAGCATCAAATCCAATATTTTTATGGTTTGAACCACAACATGAATCTCTTGAGATCTTGCTGGATTCAATTGAAATACATGAAGGCATCACACTTGTACTATATAAGAATGTAGTGCTGGTGGGACAGATAATAGAATAACCATAAGAGTTCTTGCAGAAAGTCATTAGCTAGTGCAATGAACACATGGTAAAAAGGATATTCTGGGTGCACTCCGAATGGCTTCAGGATGGATTCTCCATACTTTTTGAATACTTGAAGCTTGTAGAAGGCATTTTTTTCTCAAAGAATGGATGGATCAAAGGGATCCACATATTTTTTCAATAGATCTAGAGTGTAATCTATTAATCCAAAAGATAGTAATCCTACTGTGTTGAGCATGAGGATTTGACTAGCCTATTTCTGATTGTCTTCTTTATTGATAGATATCAGGTAGAGATCATCGGAATAGATATTGTATGATTCTTCAAATACATCTACAGAGAAGAGAGTGTGCTCCATCATTTTTTTATCTAGCAAGAAGATTGATTCGAGGTTGCCCTCTTTGCTGAGATAGTTTCCCGCATGATTGACTATTTATTCAAAGAGGTGGATAAAGTCCTTTGACTACTTGCTTTAAGGATAGTTTCTGGCGAAGTGTCTAGGCTTTTTGCAGATGAAGCAGCCAGCATTCTTCATCATAGAATTTGTTGGGCTTCTTCATCTCAAATACCTGGTTTACTGAATTATCCTGCTTCTATCATCGGGACACCTTGATAGCTTAAACCTCCTTAACAATAGCTCTCTTTTCAATCTTATCTTACAACACGAATAGGGGAAGTCAAATTTAGTGATGAGGTCAACCTTGTTACAGGCTCGATCGAGGGATGGATTATTCTGGACAATCTACTACAATATAGACCTCTTTGTGCATATGTTTTCTAGAACTTGGAAGATAGCCTGTCGGATGTAGCCTATCTATGGTCAGTTAGGGATTTTTACTTCTCTACCACAATCCTTATCGTATGGCCTACTAGCATCTTTGGCAGTACCGATACGAAGTCTTGCTTCAGGATGGAATCTCCACCCAACTAAAAGTAGATTTTTTCCATCTTTTGGAAATGGATATCGATAAATTTTTTGTCTACTGATAGGAACTTTATATCGAAGAGTTAGCGTCTGAGCTTCTCTATTCTCTGGCCTATGTCTCCATTAAATACCTCATGCAATATCATAATGTTTAAGTCAAAGTCTTAGGAAGTTAGATAGGTGTTCTTATCAAAAGTACTAAGAGCATTCCACCAGTCTCTAAGTATGCTAGAGAATCTAGATGTGAACTTCAAGAGTATAATGTATTTCTCCCGTTCAGTTAGATTCTTTATCGCCATCCAAGAGTAGAATTCCTGGATCCACTGGGGTCAAGATAAAATCTTGATGTCATTGAGGGTAAAGGTGTGAAATCTAGTTCTTACGGTGTTCCTAAATCTAGCCTTAGTTCTAGGATTAGGTCATCTGTCATCGCTTCTTGGTTGTCGAAAACTTCATACACCTATGGTTCCTTGGAGTGGTTAATGTATATTTGTGGATAGTCTTCTTCTACTATAGATTTAGCATCATCAGGATAAGGATCGTTGTTATATGCTGAAGCATCATCATTAGAAACATCAAAATCTTTGGTATGCATTGGGGCATGAACAAATGAAGATTCTTATTTTGTGCTTTTATTAGAAGTCCCATCACTGGAGCATACATCCACAAAGTTATTAGTGTATAAGTTTTCTAGATTCTTCTCAGTTTCAAATCTATACAAATTATCTACAGCCATCAGAAACTCTCTTCTGGGTTTGTCATCATAACTTATTGAGTAATGGCATTCCTAGAATCTGCAACATCGGACAAAGAGATCACCTAATTTGGGATGATGGAGTTTTCCTCTGTAGAGTCATCTGGATATGACCTCCTACTATAGATAAGATGATTTTTGGTGGACTTCTATACTTTATCTTATTTTTTATTTCTTTGAGGTTCTGCACTTTGGACCTCAAAGTCGTTGTCTGCCACTATGAGTTCTGGTGTAGGAGTATCATGTCTTGGGACCATCTTATCAACATAACGTGTAGCCTATTTGGTATACTTTATCCTTTTGACCTGATCCAGTGACATCTCAACTTTCTTTAGGGCTGCTATGACATCTTTCTTTTCCCATATAAATTTGGCAATGCAAACTCTTCCTATTTATCTATCGGAGCTAGAGTGAATAGCATTGGTATGGATGAATGAGATGGGGAGGTGGAAAAGGGTTGGCCTATTTCTTGGAAAGGTTATTTTTTAGGATATACGGTGAGTTCTTGGGTATTTTTGAGTTTAGTTGATGCTTGCCGGATAAGTATTTCATGTTTAGTTGATGCTTGACTTATTGCTGGCTCCTCTGGTCCAACAGATAGGATAACATTTGGAGATTTTAGAGCGTGGCTTCGGTTATTCCTTCTGAATGGGTAATTTGGTTGGAAGATATGATTAGGATTGGAGTTTGTTTCAGATATCATGAACATTGGAATTTTAGGATATGGTTTGGATTTGGAGGGTTCACCTTTAGATGGAGTGGGCAGCGGTAGGCATTCTTTTGGTTTATAGAAGACTTCTAATGGATGGTTGATGTCTTTTTCATCTGAGGGCCTCTGGTAATGGGGTCTTTGGAATCCCCAATACTCATCCCAATCTAGTTTTTCTTCCTTCTCTTCAAAATAATTAACCACTCCTCTTGGCATATCTGGAAGTAAAAGTGAATATCCCATAGTCACTTCTGGCATTTCTTCCCATTGTGACTGAAATGTACAATTCAATCCTGATCGTTCATGGCACTATTTAGATATCCTGACATATTCGCTGAACCTGAATTCTCTTCATCCAGAAAGGTGTCAGCAAGTGTATACATATGTACGGAGAGTGATGCGTTGTAAGGTTTTTTTAGAAAATATTGGTTTTGGTGTACGGAGGTATTAAGGATGGACTCTCATCATCTCATAACTTTTGAACCATGACTTTGGAAAAATTATGAGGATTTTTCCGTGGAGACATCTTTTGGGATTTGGATACACTGGTTCATTTCTTTGGTGGAATTTATGGTTATTAACAATGAGTAGTGTCCACTTGGAAGGGATAAGTTTCTTCTGTGGTTCCGTACTTGCCAAACTATTTAGTGGTGTAAGGTTGTTTGTGTAGGGCTATAGTCTGGTGGGGCGGCAAGAATTTGGAATTGAATCCTCAATGTCTTTTTGAGATATGGCTCGGAGAGGGACATGTTGAAGTTGGGGAACTGGTAGCAACGACGGTCCCTGAGTCTAGTTTGATTTCCAAATCACCCAAGTTAGCATGTTGGTACTCTCTGAATCTAGTATCAAGAAGGGAAAGGCAAGCCTTTATAGGTTGTCCTTTTTTTACCTTGATATGTTAAGGGAATTTGAATATCACCAAAATGGATATGGGTAAAGCTATACATCTTCCACCGCTGTGGAAAATACTTCGGCATCTGCAGAGTCATGCCCTTCTATCTCCCCATCTATTTTTATTTCCTCTAAGTGGAAGTAACTCTCTAATCTTGACCATTGATGAAACTTATAAAACCACAGTGTACACCAAGATACCAAGAAACATATCTAGGGATGAACAGGTTAGCATTATCCCAGCTTCATGGGTCACTAATTTTGAGTTGTTGAGATCCTATCCTCAACCACTCATGTACAATAATGATTCCGACCACCACTATCTAAAATGTCCACCCTGAACAACCTTCAACATCCCTATGTTCAACCCAAGTGATGATCTTCTGGATATAAAGGACCTGACGACCATCGTCAGGTTTCTTGGAGGATTTATAAAACAACATGATTGAATAAAGCACTTCAATCATAAAGGTTATATCTCATATGGCGTAAATGCCCTTTCATAGGACATTACCCATGAAAGATTGACTGTGATTGTAGAATCTGTAAACAAAGAGATACAACGGCAACTCAATCTGAGGTCAACCCACAGATGCTTATGACACCTCCCCTTTATAAATCCAGTCATATAAATGCTTACCCATCAAACCACTAATCTGAAAAGGATAACCTAACCCGGACTCCAAAATTATCATATGTTATCCACTTAGAAAGTGCTTTAGCTACCCCCAAACTGCCATACTTATCAGAGAACTAGAAGATAAGTTGCGGACCATATGATCTGAACAATGCCAACTAGGAGATCCATTCCTACCTTTTCTTCCCCAACAACACAAGGAAGTAACCTCTGTTGAAAAAGAAATCCATAATATGAAATATGATTATGCCATACTTCAAAAGGAATATGATTTTGCCTTACTACAACAGGCCAAAGGATCTACCATATTTCCACCTGGATATTCTCCACAAGAGTTAGTCCAACTATCTCCACCTCGTTTATCCATGAAATTCACTTCAACTTTAAAAAATGAAAAAGAGTTTGATACTATGTGGACAAGGAAAGATACCATGACACAAAATACTAAGAAGATAAGGTGTTCTAGTTGGGTTCCCTATGATGCTGATAGATTGTTTCGAAAAATTCTTTGATTGTCGATGAACCAGCTTCTGTAGTCTCAGCTGATAATCTTAAGATCCATAGAACAGAAACCCAATATGACAAGCCATCATAAGTTCCTTTTGTTCAGTGAGAAACTCAGAATTATGATCCAGAAGAATAACTGTAGGACAACAAAGACCTATCAATTAATCCAGCACATATGAAAATCACAAGATGTGGACCAAACTCCACAACCACCCTTTAGTAGATCTCTCCAATATCCCTGAGGAGGAATACCATAATGGCAAACAGGTCTCATTGAAGTAGTGTCTTCTTAAGAACAATTGAAAGGTTTCTGACTTGATCCACCTCGATCAAGTTGACCCAAGTCTTGTTGTCCCAAAGGATGATTAGATTATGAAAAAAGAGTCATCACATCACATAGACTCCTATCCTTATAAGAAGCATAAGGAAACTTTATTTGACCACATCATGTCAGATAAATGTTCACATTTTGTCCACTATGATGGAGATTCGATTCTCAAGCTACCAGGGTCTCCCCAGCTCTTAAGATATTAGGCAAGGCATAAGAGATATATACTGTTCAGATGGGAAAGAAATAAGAAATCGCCGAACAAAGAATAGATGATCAGCGAAAATGCAAAATCCTCCAGCAAAAAAGATCTAGGCAAGAACAAGAGCTTCATCTTTTATTATAAAGAACATATTACAAAAGGATGTCCGAAGTCCAGAAAGCGGAAGAGGGAAGCAACAACCTTGGATAAAACCATGGTATGTCATGTAGATCTTGATGATCCTCATCCAGCTGTAGAAGACATTCCCAGATCTTCTTTCAGTGCAGAGAAAGGAACCTCTAAGAATATCTTCATTAATGGACAGCCATAACCTTTCATTAGTAGACAGACATCTGATACTAACGATGACCTCTATACTAGTGAATGTGTCAAAGGTTATGAAGATTCTTTGCAATAATAAATCTGATTGCCTAAGGAGGAATGTCCATTTATGTTAGAGAAATACTCTAGCAAACAAGAGGTCTCTGAACAAGTTTCTAAGAATGCGAGCTGATTAGTTATTTAGTCTAAGAAAGGAGGCAAAATCCAGTATAGGATGATGATGAATCTTGCTGAAAGAGGACAATCTAAGATACAGTCAGACTGCATAACTAGATTCTTTAAAATCCTCACATACTGGTGGAATACACTTGGTATCGTGGAAAAAACTAATTATCTCACATTCCAAGACTTTTCCTTAAACACCAGAATCCTGATTGAAGACTTCTGCAAAGATGCGAGATATACCAGTTAGGCCATCTTCTGGGCCTTGAACAGTCTATGTACGAAGAGATCTGTACTGAAGCATATTACTAACAACTACCTATCTCTTGGTCCTTTTTATGGTAGGAATAATCTTGTTATAAAGTTCAATTTCCCATGTTCAAGTCGCCAGATAGGATCCCAATGAAAGTTGTTGTTTAGAAGATTCAAACAACCCATGCCTCCAGATGACGAGATTAAGCTACTTTATAAAACAGGTATTTCTGATGAAGGATCCTAGCAGAATACAAGAAGAATATTTATAGTTGATTCATCTACTGAAATCCTGGTCACTCTGCAAAAAACATTCTTCAACTCAAGAAACTGAAAAACTTTGTCCATCTCAATGAAGAAATAACTAATCATATTGAAATCTATCTTGACAAAGAGAACAACCTTGAATCGTTCCTCTCACTGGAAGAAGAACCAACGGAGGAGACCATTTTTTTCGTAGACGTTTATGAAGAATCATTAGATATCTATGCTAATGATCTCTATTTAATATCCAACATCTGAAAAGACAACCAAAAATCAGCCAGTCATTCACTCATGTTCAACACATCAGGAATATTATCTCCTGAAATAATAGATTTCTCTCTAAATCTGTTCGATAAATATATATATATAGATCCTTCAGATCCATCTATCCTCTGAGAAAGCTAGACTTTCAACAAGACTCATATATTCAAAAGTCACAGCAAATCCCTCCTGAAGTCGTTTGGAGAACATACGAGATATCTTTTCTATTATGTGTCCATTATACTTGCTTATGACTCCCATCAAGAACTCCTATGGTTATTCTGGTATCTATGACACCAGCACTACATTTTTATGGAGTTCAAGTGTGATGCCTTCAGGCATTTTGATTGAATCTAGACAGCTCTGAAGAGATTCTTGCTATGGTTCAAAATACGAGAATATTGGGTTTGATGTTTCAAAGATTCCAATGAAGCAATGGTTATTTTGCTACATTTCCCTATAGGAATCATAGGCCATGACATCCAATCTCAACTGGAAATTTCACTCATTTGGAAATTTCCCATGTATATACTCTCCCTGAAAACTCAATACTATGAGGAACAACGCTTTATTTTCCAGCAGAACAGATGCATTTAAAAAGAAATAGGGAAAGTGGAACTACACTGACGATCATCCCCATAGGGATGAAGTCCGAAGATATTTAAAAGAATATCAACCATAGTACTAAATCATCATAGATGAAGTCACCAACTTTATCAAAAGCATAAGGCTGAAAGCTCCCCTACAAAATTTTGAAGATTCATTATTTAGAAGGAGTTACTTTACCAAATCGATGAACAAAAGCTTGGAAGTCCAAGAATGCCCCAGGAAAAAGTATGAAGTAGATTAGTGGATAGAATAAGGATATGAGAGCTCATTGCCACTAGAACCATCCAACACTGCCTGAGAGATGACATCAGATGACATGTGGAATAAGCTACCCTGTTTGGAAGGTTACCCTTCCCAACAGGTTACCTTTTTCCAGTGGGTTACCCTCCTCTCCAAAGAAACCCTATCAAATGGGTTACCCTCACCAGTAGGTTGCCCTTTCCAGTGGGTTACATTTATATCCAAGGAAACCCTTCTCAGTGGGTTACGCTTTTAGATCATTTTGTCCTAAAGATGCTGATTTAGCTACTTCAAAGACAAGGAATTTAACCACCTGCTTGCATGATGTCTGTGAAGCTGTTGATACACCTTATTGCAAGCTTTTGACTCACCCGCTTGCACATGCGAAAAACATAGTGTGTTTTTTCTTATTTGGCCCCCACATGTTAGCAGTGCATGGTGTGAATAAATATAAGTCTTATCTAGTCATAAAATATAAAGCTTATCCCTTATAAATGGATAAGACTTATCAAGTCATAATGGATAATGCATATCCTTTAGCAGTTAAAATAGGATTGTAATATTTTATTTCATATTTATCCATAGGTTAGTCTTATCTTGTATGATTTCTTCTCATATAAAAGTAAGCCTATTTAGATAAAGGGCACGAGATTCTCCACATAGAGATTTACTCTCTAGTTGGATGAAATCCTTCTCTCTTTTAGTCTTTTCATATTATCAATAAAGATATTTGTTGTATAAACTCTCTTACTCTTGATTTCTCTCTTTCAAATAGATGGGTACTTTAATCTTTTAGGTCGAAGTAGTGTAGTGAGGAAATACTCTGGCGAGGTACTTGTTCCAGCTACAACATGGAACTCTAAAGTTACTTTCCATAAAAATGATACGATGTCGGCTTTGTCTATACAATGTAGAAGCCTAAGAATCCTTTCCATGTATATGAAATTAAATGTGCTTAGTACATTCCCTAGATTTTTGAATTGATTCGTTATCTTAGAAAGAACACGTGAAAATATAAGGTCTGCCTTGGTACACCTTTGGTTCCGCGGGCACTTAAGGGAAACAGGCCAAGGAGAGCCACCATAAGACCCATTTATGACATATGCAGAACATTATTGTACCAAGGATAAAAAAGATTCATGTGTTATAACAATGTCAAAGTCATGACATCCCATCTATGGGTTGCGGAGTCATTGTTGATGAGGCAAACCATCCTTGATGTTTAGCTTGCAGTTTTAAAGCAATCCAATCCTATTAAGGGTTGCAAAGTATTTGTTTCTAAAAATCAAACCATCTATATGGATGCGTAGCTTACTCATAAGAAAACTAGGGTGTGTCGATTAAAATCTTCGATTTTGTATGACTTGCCGGCTTTATGGCCGTGAATCTCCTATAATGTTGGAAAGGTTTGGGTATGTGTTTATAGTTTTGATGAAATATTTGACTTTGTATGTCATGCCACCTATATCTTCGTGAAATCGCCTTTCATGTTGGAAAGTTCAGCAGCCTGTTGCTAGCTGGATAGCAGCCTCCGTCGTCTGATGTTGGGTGTATTTATGCATTCTAGCATCACTATTCTGGCCTTTATATCCTTATTTTGAGGATGATTCTATGATATATTTTTTGATATTGATATAAATGTGTATAAAAGTGTTAAATCATGTTCTTATAATGTTCCAAGTGAATTCCAAGTAAGTTTGTACTTAAAAGAGTCAATTTGAGTTCAATATAGAAAACTAGTCTTCCTAGCTTGAGATAGTTGCTTTTCTAGTCTATCTTGTTGGATTCTATTGAGTTCTATGTGTTATTTATTGTTTTAAATGTGTTATTATATGTTTAACAATTTATTAGGAGTGTAAAAAGTTCATATGGTTCAAATAAAAAGTGGAAACTCAAAGTGAATGATCATGGAATCCAACCTAACCTAATCTCTTTTTTTATTTATCGTAATAGGTTTAGTGTTGTTTGTGCTTCTAATTCGTGTGGTTTGATGATGTAGAATTTTTTTTTATCTGAATATGATGATATTTTGATGTTAAAGAGGCTTGGAAATCAATGGAAAGACACCACAAGACAAGGGATGGAAGGAGGAAGGGCCAACACTTAACCAAAATTTGAAGAACAATTTCAAGACAGTGCATGCATCGCATGCTCCACTCCTGTGCAATACAGGGTACGGCGAACTCCCATTCCATAGGAATGAAGGGTGCGATGCACACTGCACTCCACAGCTAGGTGTGTTAAGCTTATTTGACTCCTACACGGACTTAGCTTACCCTTATGCTATATATACATATTGTATCACATTTTTACATATCTTTTGACATATTTTTGCGATCAAGAGGTTATTACAACCTCATCATTAGGTTTTTATTAATTTTATTTAGTTCATTCATGTTATAAGTCATTTATTACAACATTGTAATTAAGATAATGACTATGCGTGGCTAAATGCCCTCTTTCCGGGGTTGAAGCCAAGAAAATGATTATTATTGCTATGTATTAAGTTTGTTTGCTTTGCTTATCAATATTGGTTGTTTGTTTATTCCAATTATAACTTTTTTACTGATTCATGACCCTTAGAATACATCTATTATCAACCTTTTGAACTCGAGAGAGGGAAAAGAGCGAGAGAATATGGGAATAAGTAGAGTATGATTCTTGATACTTTATAAAATAAGGAACTTGAATTAGTATCTAGGATAAGGATGTACTTAGATACCGTAATTGATTCATAAGTAGGATAATATTTTTTATGAACTTAAGTGAATTATTACATCACCGCTAAATGATGTAGGTGCAAGGTTCAACATAGGTAATAGATTAGAGGTTGGGAAACCATATTCGCGCAATTAACACTACAAATCAACAACCAAGATAAGCAAGTTAATGTATGAAATCCAAAAGTATAATATGATTTTTCAGAATTCTTCAACCCTGGGTTTTCTCTTAATGATTCTCTCAAGACCTTTACTTTCTGCATTTTTTAGTTTTAATTTACAATTTCCAAAATCTTTATTTGGTTACAGTTCCCATCAATTGAATCTAATGTGTGAACTGAAATCAAATCATTACCAAATCTAGTCTCTATGGGATCGATGACTTAGCTTTCTTGAAGGACACTATAGTACTTGGTAGAACACGTACACTTTCATGTGCGCTTATGTACCATCACCGTCAGTCCTCCATGCCCTACTGACCCCTCATCTATTTGTCTATTCCTAGAGAGAGGGAGGAAGAAGGAGTTTGCATACACCTTTGCTAATTCCAAACACATGAGCCATATTTACATTTTTATTTTCTTTTGTTTTAACTTTTAATTTTTCTTAGCTATTACTCTTATATCCTTTCCTAAGTTTCTACTTCCCCGTTTTTCTACTAAAGTCCTGTACATATTTGAGTCATAGTTTCATTTCCTTTATTAGAGTCTGTGTTGTATTCTGTGTCATGTACATAATTTAGTCGTAGTTACTTTCCTTAGATTTTAGAACAAATATTAGTTGTGTTTTGTCCTTAGAACTTTAGCACAAATATATAGAGTCAGTCTATAAAGCACAAAAAGATTTTGCACTTTGTTTAGTCTTTTCCTTAGACCTTTAGAACAAATATATCAAGTCATTATAGTCTAAAAAATACAAAAATATGTCTTTCTCTACAACTTATTCTACTTTGTTCAATCCGTCCAAGTTAATTCCTCAACTAGTTATGTTTCAAAACCCTCACAACACTTTGTCATGTAAATATGACAATCTCTTTAAGATAGAGGTGCTATAACCTGATAAAGATATATACTCTACATATATACCTCTACCTAACCCCTACTTTTCCTTTGTCAAGAAAACATGTAATCCATAGATGCATATTGATTCTTTGAATCAGAATAGGCCAGAAGGAGTTAAGGAATACTTTGCTACCACAACTCTTGACCAGTATGTCCTTACGAATCTACATGACCATTTCATCTTTATGAAGATGACAAACAACATCCCACAAGAGTAAAGAAACCATGGTTATACCCATATCAATTTTGGTGCAATCTATGTTGTGTTTATGCATTATGTAAAGAAAGGATATCCACTAAGTGCATGTCTTTCACTCCTTGATACAAGATTCCAAAAATACCAATATGCAAATATGGGTACTCTACATGTTATCCTAGATGTTGGGAAACTTGTTGTTACTCTATTTGCAAACCTTACCGTGTAACTTTCTGATCCAAGTTTAACCGGGGAACTAAAAATCCAAGTGCAAATCTTGGAAACACCAAATGCTAGCTCATACCTAACCACACATTACCAATCATCTTGGCAAGTACAAAACCATGAGGATGCTCTGTCCATGCCAAGAGACCAAACCTCCTTGTCCTTAGCTATAAATACTACCCAACGAACCACTCGTGGTGCAAAGATTTCAAAGAAAATGTCTAGAGAATAATTTCTCAAAGTCACTCCAAATGCATGTGTCAATTGTTAAAAGAAGTTGGGATTTTATTCTCACTGTCTCCAAACATTATCTGAAGTGATGCCTCACTAGGCAACTCTTCTTATTAGCATGCTCGTCCCCTCTGATACTTATCTGAAGGGAGAATCTTATATTCGGCATACATCTCATACTAACTTGAAGGACCGATTAGAGACAATGATTGGTATCAACAGTTCAACCACGAGGTATGCAAAGTACAATGGTTCAAATGTCCTTTCATAGGACATTGCCCATGGGTTAGTAATTTTAGTTGTGAATCTTGTTATGTAGCCATGCCAAACGGTGATGATAAAGGATATTATGATTCGGTCAATGCCAGAATCATAGAAGTACAAAATGAAAGGAGATAGGTTATTTAGTCTGCGACCTATCCACTAGACACCTCAGTACTATCATTCATTGATCAACAAATAAGAGAAATGGCATTAATCAAAGAATAGATTACCCTTAAGAGATATAACACCTCAAATCCACTGAGTATCACAACATATGTCATACTCTCTATATCACCACAAAAGCTACACTAGTCCTTTACTACGACTCTATCAAGCTAATCCACCTCTGAGCTCCTTACTCTGACCCAAGAAGATAAGAAAAAATATGACCTTCCCAGATGCATATGGAAAAGGAAAGAAGGTATGAAAGACTTCCAGCAAGCCAGAAGAACACTACTAATTTTATGGTCTCAACGGCTATTGCTCCACCACAAGATGATATTTTTGTGGAACTGGAGTCTATAGTCCCAAATGGTGACCTACTGACTCCATATAAAGTGCCACATAAAGAGGACTAGGATTCCATTGAGAACAGTCTCCTTGATAATGACTACACATGTCCAGAATTCTTCTGGGCTGATGATCCCCCTATGCAAGAGAAGAACACCTCAAAGTTTATTATAGCAGAAGCTATGAATTATACTCATCAAAAATTTATCAGTGATCCTATTGAGTAATATCTGAATTCCCCCATTTACTTTGATGATGTAAACCTAGAGGAGGAAAAAGTACTGCAACATCCTCAATCAGCAACTCCAACAAACATGATGATTATAAATAATAATTTGAATCTTGTTCTTCCTACAAAGGCTGACGAGACTACTGTCGTTTCTACCACTAACCATGTTGATCCAAAAAATAAGCCGTATGGGTCAACCCTACTCTTAATAAGTCAGGTAAGGCATAAAAGGTACATACAGTGTAGGCGGGCCAAAAAAAATTAGATAAAGAACTGATGTTCGAAAAAAATGCAAATCTCTCGAAAAGAAGGACCAATGCAAGGCCAAGTGCATCATCTATCATAATAAAGGACACTTGGAAAATATGTGTCTTAAGTCCAGGAAGGAAAAAATGATGATTAACCCTCAGGAGATATGATGGAGATTGAAGACAAGATTCTTCATGCTAATCCAGATAGTATTCCTAAATCTGTTTGCAACATAGTCATCAAAGTATCTGAGAATATTCTATCCCTCTTCATTGACGGCCAACCTTAACCCCTAATTATTGATGACTACCTGGAGAAAATTTCATCACCCATCAACGAAGGGGAATTCAATTGGTTAACAAAACTGGTGGAGGAGATCAATATTCTAATGGAATAAATCAACATAATCTCCAACCTTGAAACACCCCATGTCAAACTCAAGATATATCCACCAAGATGGGACAAGCCCCATCAAGGAATCACCTTCATAGACACCAGCGTAGCTGCCTCAATACTAAATCCTCAAATTATCCCCGATGATCAATGGGTTCCTCACTTCAGAACCTTTGGCATAACATCAAAAGGAGGAGTCCTCACAACAAAGTTGATCATGAGGCAACCAGTCATGATTGAATACTTCCCAAGAATACCCTGCAAAATAAATCTCCTTGGCTCTAACATATCGAGGAAGGATCTGATCATTAGTTTTGATATCTACAAGTAGCTGAAGAATCACATCCTTATTCTGGAGGAAGGTATAACCTTCATGGGTCGATTCAGGCAATATTCCACCATACCAAGGCTATTTTATATTGTTGATGAAGACCCAATAAGGAAGATGGAGACTTAACTAATAAGAGAATCCTGTGATGAATATCCCAGAGAGTTCCTCAAAAAGATTGAACATCCCCTATGTCTCAATCAAGAATTTTTTATCAGACTTTCACTCAAAAAGAGTGAAAATGGCAATCCCACAAAGGCAAGTCTTTTTGGTATGAATCCCAAACATCTTCATCTTGCAAAGAAGGAGTGTGTTGAACTTCTAAAGTTTGCGCTCATTGAGGCGTTAGATTCTCAGTGGGCTTGTGAAGTATTCTATGTGAACAAGCACGTAGAAAAGACAAGGGAAAAACTTCATCTAGTCATAAATTACCAACCCTTAAACCACTTCCTCTAGATAATAAATTCCCCATTTCAAATAAGCTGACCCTATTCTTTCACCTAGCAAACTTTACCCATTTTTCTAAATTCAACCTTAAATCTAGATTTTGGAAGCTAGGCATACACCAAGAAGATAGAGCCAAAATGGTCTTCTGCATACCTGATCACCACTATCAGTGGAAAGTTATGTCTTTTATGCTCAAACTTTCCCCTTCACTCCTCCAAAAGGGCATGATTAAAATATTCCAGCCCATCATCCATATATGATTAGTCTATATTGATGACATACTGCTCTTCAGCAGCTCTTTAGAGGAACACCTGGACCTCCTTCCTTAGTTCGATGACCTGGTAAATCATCATGGAGTTATTCTCTCAGCAAATAAGATGACCCTAGTAAAAGATGAGATTGATTTCTTGGTAATGCACTTTCCCATATGTCTTACACTCTAGGACCGTACTTATGACGAGAATTAGTTAAGTTTCCAGATACTAACTTCTCAGTTAAGCATCTCCAGTAATTTCTTGGTGTAATTAACTTGGTTAGAGACTTCATCCCTGATATCTCGACCCACATCTCCCCACATCTCCCCACTTATGAAGATTCTCAATAAAGATGCTCCAGTCTAGGGTAACGAGTAGGATTATGTGGTCCAAAAGTTAAAAGAAATATCCAGTAAAGCCAAGACACTCGATAATCCATCATACTGACAAATAATACTAAATATTGATGCCAACAATAACTATTGGAGTGCGATTGTCCTGGAAGAAAAAGATAGCAAAAGAAAAATATGCGGACATACAAGTGGAAAGTTCAAAGATCCAGAGCAGCATTATCATTCCACATTCAAGGAAATTCTTGTTGTGAAGAATGGAATAAAGAAGTTTAAATTCTTCCTTATTCACACAGAATTTCAAATCAAAATAGATATGCGGGCTTTTCCTAGAATTGTCTAGCTAAATCCAAAGATCATCCCAAATCTGTAGTTCTCTGATGGTGTCATAGTTTTCTCCCTACAAATTTTGAGTAAAGCACATCAAGGGAAAGTAGAATGTCTTGGCAGAATTTCTATCAAGGTCGGAGGAATTCTCTTCCAAATACTTTCTGATGAAATAGAAGAAGGAAACAACGCCGGCCATCAGACTCATACGACCACTCATCAAGCACGGCGTTGATTGGTATTTGGAAGAAGAAATACATACTCACCACCGCCGGCACCATCCAACACTGCTTGAAAGCTGATGTCAGATGACATGTGAAAAAAGGTACCCTCTCCAGCCGGTTACCCTTTCCAATGGGTTACCCTCTTTAGTGGGTTACCGTTTCCAGTGGGTTACCCTTTTCTCCAAAGAAACCCCTTCAGATGGGTTACCCTTTAAAGTGGGTTACCCATATCTCTAAGGAAACCCTCCTTAGTGGGTTACCCTTTTAGATAGGTTTTTCCTGATGTTGCTGATTCAACTAATTCGATGACAATGATCTTATCCACCTGCTTGCAAGATGCCTGTGAAGCTGATGATGCACCTGCTTGCAAGTTGCTGACTCACCTGCTTGTACATGCTATCACATGCCAATAATATATTGTATTTTATTTTTATTTGGCCCCCCGTATGTTAGTTGGGCACAGTGTAAATAAATATAAGGCTTATCTATCCATAACAGATAAATCTTATTCCTTACAAAAGGATAAGACTTATCAAGTCATAACGAATAATGCCTATCCCTTAGCTGTTAGGATAGGATTGTAATATTTTAATTCATGTTTATCTGTAGGTTAGGCTTATCTTGTAAGCTTTCTTCTCAAATATAAGAAAGCCTAGTCCTTTAGGTAAAAGGCAAGAATTTCTCCACTTAGAGATTCACTCTCTACTTCGACGGAATCCTCCTCTCTTGTTAGTTTTTCACGTTTTCAATAAAGGTGTTTGTTGTCTAAACTCTCTTGCTCTTAATTTCTCTCTTCCAAAGAGTTGAGTTCTTTGATCCTTTAGGTCATAATAGTGAGGTAAGGAAATATTCCGGTGAGGTACTTGTTGCGACTGTAACATGGAACTCTGGAGTTACTTTGCATAAATATGATACAATGTCGGCTTTGTGCAATCAAAATAAATTCCTATGTATCCTTTACAGGTATATGAAATAAATTTGGCAAGTCCATGTCATAGTTTTTGAATTAATTTGTTATCTTAGAAAAAACACGTAGATCTGAGGTTTGTCTTGGTATACCATTGGTTTCGCAGGTGCTTGAGAGCAATAGGCCAGGGATAGCTGATGTAAGATCTATTTATGCCATATATAGAATAGTGTTGTACCAAGGAGATAAACGATTCATGTTTTCTAAGACTGGAAAATTCAAGCCATACAATCTTTGGGTTGCAAAGTCTTTATTGCCAAGGCAAACCATCCTTGATGTGTATCTTGCGGTTTCAAAGTCATGACATGCCATTGAAGGTTGTGAAGTCTCTTTTTCTAAAAATCAGATCGTCTATTGGATATGTAGCCCAGTCATAAGAAATCTATGGTGTGTTGATTCAAAAATTTGATTTTATATGGATTGTTGCCTTTATGGTAGTGGATTTCCTATCATGTAAGAAAGATTAGGCTCTATCTATGTGGTTTTGATGAAATCTTTGACATTATATGGCATGCAACCTACATGGTCGTGAAACTTTCTTTCATATTGGAAAGTTCAGCTGTCTATTGTTAGCCAGCTAGCTGCCTCCATTGTAAGTCCTCCGTGCCTTGCTATCTCCCCATTTAATTGAAGATGTGTTGTCCTGTAAAACTGACTCCCTATGTGTAGTACATATGTTCTCCATAGAACACCAACTATGTCCTACATATCCACCTTTACCAAATCCTTATTCAACTATTGCTAAAAAGGTATACAATCCCGGGATAAAGATTCACTCTATGGTCTGATGCTCCTTCTTTTGATGGAACATTTTTCATCTTTGTTTTGGGAAAATATCATGTTTTTAAGAAACCATGGTTGCATTTAATTCTGGTTTTTAGTGTTTCAAGGTAAGGAGCTAGCTAAAGGAAAAGACTAAGAAAATTTAAAAAAAAACACTTTTGACGATCAAAATGGTGGACCGTCAGTCTTGCGATGGACCACCAACTCAACTGTCAGGTCCAAACAGAGTCCATAAATTCAGAAGGCCTAGCGAAGGCCCATGTGGTGGACCGTCAGTCTTGTGAAGGAACACCACTTTGGCCTTCAGTGCTAAATAGAACTAGGCATCCTAAAATGCTCAATGACAGCTAACATGGTGAACCGTCAGTCTTGCGATTGATCACCACTTAGGCCGCCAGGACTATCCAAAACATAACTCTCAAGGATCATCTGTGATGGTCAAAATGGTAGAACTTTATTCTTATGATGGACCACTACTTTGACCGTCAGTCTTATCTAGAAAGTGACTCTCTAGGATCAATAGTGACGGACCAAATGGAGGACCACAACCTTGCGGCGGAAAACCACGACAACCACTTTGGCCGTCACTTTGTACGTGGATTTTTAAGATCGAATTTTTAATCCCTTTTGGCTGGGAACATATAAATACCTATTTTTAGGTTTTATTAGGGATCTCTCTTCTATTAGGTTTTTCCATACTGAAAATACATTGTTACATAGTTTTTCCCTAATATTCATTAGAGATTTATGGATCTAGATTCCTTTAACATATTTTATATTAAAGATTAAAGAACTTTTCTAAGTAAGATTTAAATTAATTTATGAATAACAAAATGGTTTCTTATCTTTCTTGGGTGGAAATATGTAGCTAATCTCCCATAACTAGGGTTATGGGAGCCTTGATATGAAAAGTTGCTTTTGGGTTGTGAATCTAGTAGATTCCCATGAGTAATTGATATTGCATAAACTCTTCTTCACTTTAATGACTTCTATTGGTTTCAAATTTTAAAAGTGAGCTCAAGAACAACACTTGTTCAAATATAAAAGTGCTTGTTGGGAAAAGAACGGGTTTATATAAATCTAAAGGCTTTAACCTTTGGATAGACGGTAGATGCCTTAACCGGATACACCCGTGTGAGATTATAGTTGAATTAATACTATGTTTCTTAAGTTTGAATGAATTAAGGAATAATTTACTCATTTAGGTTGAAAAACTAGTGGGTAAACCATAGAAATCAATTACTCTTACAATAAAAATTGTTCATTGGGAATCCAAAATAGTTCACAACCCTAGCTGCTTAAGCATCTTGGTAACCATAAATCTAGTTTGACTTCTCTTATTCAATTACTATTAGCAATATAACCTACATCTGGATTACTTTCTGTGACAAACATTCGAATATAATTGATAAATCAAAATCCTCCTCTATTCTTGAACCTTCTATCAACAGTCTAGTAATAACCACAATACTTAGTGAACACTATATTCCCTGTGGGATTCGACACCCATCCCAATTAGGTTCTATATTTGATAGTGATCTCTTACACTCTCTAACGAGAGTAGTAATTTGGTTGTATCAAATTTTAGCGCCGTTGTCGGGGAATATGGTTGTCAATTAAGTTTGTGTTTGTTAATTGACCTATGGTAAAGTTTCCCAAATTTTACTTTTATTTGTTTTATTTGTCCTGTGCAGGGTAGTTATTTTGTATTCCAAGTACATGGAGATCGGGTGCACCGTTATTACCAGTACATCCAAAACCGCAGTTAATTGGCAGAATGGCTGACATCCAAGATGCTTAAAGACTAGCTGCTCTGGCTAGAGCTCAACTTAACAGTAGAATGACGGCCAACCAATATATCATCCTAATCATGATGATGATGATTTGGGGGATGATGATTTGTTAGATCCTATCAACCCAAGGCATGCAGAGAATGTGGCTGAACCAATAAACTATAAGGTAAATAGGAACCAACCCTTTAGGGCAAGGCAAGAGCGCCAACCGATGTAGTATGATTTGAATGAAGATAAAGATGGAATGGTGAAGCAGGTGCAACTGGAGCTATCATTCCTCCACCTCTAGAACCTGGAGCTAAATTTACTATTACCAGTATGATAATTCAACTCCTTCATCTTAAGGGGTTGTTCGGTGGTCTTCCCAGAGATGATCCAAACATGCATTTGGTGAACTTAGTAACCATTTACAAGTCTTTTGATAATCCTGGAGTGGGTCAAAATGTTATTCACCTGTGTTTATTTCTATTGTCTTTGTTTGGGGAGGCAAAACTTTGGCTCAATGGAATGACTCCCAACTTTATAACCAACTGGAGGTAGTTGAAAGAGGCTTTCCTAGAAAGATTCTTTCCACCCTCCAGGAGGGTACAGTTGAGGGATGAAATCATTAACTTACGAAAGCTTCCCACTGAAGCTTTTTATGAGACCTGGGAGAGGTTTAAAAAGAAGCTGATGTAATGCCCGAACCATAACATGACGGATATTCATTTGATGGAGACTCTTTATAAGGCTTTGAACTTTATTACGAAGCCAGTTGTGGATAATACTGTAGTAGGGTCATTTGTTGAACTTACTTTTCTAGAGGCTTCGGAGATGCTTGATCGAATGACTGAACAGAGTAGAGCATGGCATACCAGGGATTCTATTGTAGAAATCCCTACTTCGTCTATTAGTGTGACTGTACAACAATGCAAGAAAGAGGAAGAATATGATCAGTACATGGCACACTTGAATACATAGATAGATTTGTTGACTAAGCATCTATTGTCTGGAAAAACAGAGAAAGTAAAAGTTATTGCATCCCAGGGAAGAGCTTACTCTAATTCGGAAGAAGAGGTGAACTATCTAAATAACCAGGGGGTTTCGAGGCAATAACCAAGGAAATCAAGGTCGAAACTAATACGACAAAGTTGGTTACAAGGATAGAGATAAAGGGAATTGGAAGAGAAAGAATGATAGGAATGGATTATATGTACCTTCAAGTAGCAGAGATAATGTCGCAGCTAGTTCTGTTAAGACGTCCATGGAGGAAATTACGGAGAAATTATTAAAGGGAGTTGAGGCTACCAACTCTGGGGTGACTACTATAAAGAGTGATTTGTCTACCATGAGTTAGTTGGTAAACTCGCACTCTACTTCTATCAAATAGTTGGAGCAGAAAATGAGCCAACTCTTATCAGCATTGAATCTGAGGAAGAGCGGAACTTTGCCAAGTGATACAGTTCAAAACTCTCAAAATGATGTCTTTTTATCTAAATAACCACACTTAGTGGTAAGGTATTACCAGCTCCATCTATTGGAAAAGAAGTGATTAAAGACATGATTGAAAAGGATATTAAGCATGAAGAAAGTTATCCTGTGGAGTCTGAGAAACTGGATGAAGTTATTGATAATACACCATCCAACCATCACCAGGGTGATGAGTTGGAGAAGAGAAAGGGAAAGTAGACTGAAGTTGTGGTTACTACGCTCCTAAAACCACCTTTTTTATTTCACCATTGGTTGAAAAAGAAGGACGACGACATAAAGTATAGAAATTTTATGGCCATACTTAAGCAGTTGACAAATAATTTGCCATTAGTGGAGGCATTGGAGAAAATGCCTGAGTATGAAAAGTTCATGAAAGACCTTGTTACGAAGAAGCAGATAGTTAGTTATGACATGGTGGACAAACTCCATAATTATGTTGCTATTTCCACAAAGTCGTTGGTGCAGAAGAAAGTAGACCCAGGAGCATTTTCTATCCATTGCACTATTGGGATTCTTGATTTCACAAAAGCTCTATGTGATTTGGGAGCCAGTATAAACTTGATGCCTCTTGCTTTGTATAAGAAACTAGGTTTGGGGTATCTTACTCCTATGAACATGAGATTAGTTATGGCAGACAAGTCTATGAAATGGCCCATGGAGATTCTATATGATGTATTAGTTAAGGTGTCTAGTTTATATTTCCAGTTGATTTTGTCATTCTCGATTGGGAGGTGGACTTCGAGGTGCCCATAGTTTTGGGTGGACCTTTCCTCCCAACCGAGAGTGTACTTATTGATCTAAAGGAAAATTAACTACTATTTAGGCTAAATGATAAAGTAGTTTGATTCGATGTATGTCAGTCCATGAAACAGTATAAAGATATGAGCGTATTTTCTATTGTGGATGTTTATTATGAGGAGGAGCAGGAAGTACCAATAGAGGAAAAATTTGTTGTGGAGACTTTAGCTGTTGTATTAATGAATTTTGATCAAGACGGTGTTGAAGTTTATGAGGAGACTGTGTGTGACTTGACAGGCATGGGGTCTTATTCTTATGCACCCAAGAAGCTGGATTTGGACATGAAAAATCATCCAAGTCCCTCAACCAAGCCGTCTAATGAAGAGCCACCTATTTTGGAGCTGAAAGAGTTTCCCAGTCATTTGAGGTATGTATTCTTGGGCAGCGAGAATACACTACGTATTATTATTGTGGCTAACTTATGTGAGAAATAGGTGGAAGCCCTTATCTCTATCCTTAACAGATATAAAAGGGCTATTGGTTAGATGATTGCAGACATTATCTATATTCCTCCTTATATATGCAAATATAAAATTAAGCTAGAGGAGGATTGTGTCCCTACTATTGAGAATCAGCATCGTCTAAATCTACCTATGTAAGAGGTGGTGAAGAAAAAAATGATCAACTGGCTAGATGTAGAAGTGGTATACCTCATCTCAGATAGTAAGTGGGTAAGTCTTATTCAGTGTGTGCCCAAGAAATGGGGCATGACAATGGTTGATAATGAGAATAATGAGTTGATTCAACTTAGGCTTGTTACTGGATGGAGGGTGTGTATAGATTACATAAAACTCAACTCATTGACATTGAAGGAACACTTCCCAATGCCTTTCATGGATCAGATTCTTGATCAGTTGGCTGGAAGAGACTTGTATTATTTCTTATATAGTTATTTTGGTTACAATCAAATTTCTATAGCCTTGAAGGATCAAGAGAAAATCACATTCACCTTCCCATATGGTACTTTTGCATTTAAGCAGATGTCGTTTGGATTGTGTAATGCACCTGCTACCTTTCAATGGTGCATGATGTCTATTTTCTTAAATATGGTTGAAGACACCTTGGAGGTGTTTATGGATGATTTTTTTATGGTAGGATATTTATTAGAGTTGTTTTTGGTAAATCTGAGTAGGGCCTTGCAACGGTGTAAGGAGTTTAATCTTGTGATTAATTAGGAGAAATGCCACTTCAAGGTAAAAGAGGGCATTATTCTTGGACATAAAATTTCAAAAAAGGGGATTGAAGTTGATTGAGATAAAGTTGAGGTTATAGAGAATCTTTCACCACCTATTTTAGTGAAGGGGGTGCGTAGCTTTCTTGGTCATGCTGGCTTCAATCGGAGATTTATAAAGGATTTCTCAAATATTACAAACCCCCTTTGAAAACTTTTGGAGAAGAAAGTCAAATTCTTCTTTGATGATGATTTCTTGAAGGCATTTGAATGCCTTAAAGAGAATCTGGTTGATACTCCTATTATTATTGCACTGGATTTGTCAAAACCATTTGAGATCATGTATGATTCAAGCGGTGTTTCCCTTAGAGTTGTGCTGGGACAAAAGAAAGACAAATTGTTTCATTTAATCTATTATGCCAGCAAAGCGCTGAATGGAGCTCAAATAAACTACATCATCACAGAATAGGAACTTCTTGCAGTAGTCTATGCTTTTGAGAAGTGCCAAGCTTATTTTCTAGGAGCCAAGGTGGTGGTCTACACTGACCATGCATCCTTGAGATATTTGATGGAGAAAAAGGATGCAAAACTAAGGTTGATTAGATGGGTTTTGCTACTTCAAGAATTTGACTTCGAAGTTATAGTAAGGGTTGTGAAAACCAAGTTGTAGATCATCTGTCTAGGCTGGAAGGGGAGCAAGCAGCTAGTGATGAATTTGATATCAATTTTTAAATGAGGAAATCTTGTCTACTGTTATGGATAAAATACTTTGGTATGTTGATTTCGCAAATTATATGGTGAGCGAGGTGATTTCGGAGAATCTTTCATTCTATCAAATAAAAAAGTTTCTCCATGATGTGGCACATTATTTCTGGGGTGAGCCGTATCTATTTCAGCAATACGCTAACAATATAATAAGGATATGTGTTCCAGAAGTAGATATGCTAAGTATCTTGGAAACATGTCATGCATCCCTAGTTGGAGGTCATCATGCTGTGACCGTACTGCTAGAAAGGTGCTACAAAGTGGCTATTATTGTTCGAATTTGTTCAAAGATGATTATGAGTTCGTTAGAAGATGCGACCAATTTCAAAGGCAGGGGTCAATTTCTAAGCGCCATGAAATGCCTTTGACAAAAAAAATAGAGATAGAATTATTCGACGTCTGGGGAATCAACTTAATGGGGCCTTTCTTGAGCTCATACGGGATGATGTACTTTCTAGTTTTTTTTGATTATGTGTCGAAATGGGTTAAAGTCATTGCTTTGGCTGACAATGAAGGGAAGAGAGTAGTTGTATTCGTAAAAAGGAACATTTTCTCACGATTTGGGGTGTCACTCACAATTTTAAGCAACGGTGGATCTCACTATTCTAATCGTGTATTTTGGGATTCCTTAGCAAAGTATGGTGTCAAGCAACACAAAGTAGCAAATCTGTACCACCCACAGACTAGTGGGTAAGTGGAGATTTCGAATAGAGAGATCAAAGCCATACTTTCTAATACAGTGAATGCTAGCACACAAGATTGGTCTAGGAATCTTGATGACGCCTTATGGTCATACTGAACAACTTTCAATACACCAATCGGTATTTCACCATACTAGTTGGTTTATGGTAAGACATGTCATTTTCTAATTGAATTGGAGCATAAAGCACTGTGGGCACTTAGGAGGCTAAATTTGAACTGAAATGAAGCAACGCAGTTGAGATTGGGGCAGCTAAATGAGATAGATGAGTTCCATCTTGGGGCATATGAAAGAGTTGATCTTTACAAGGAGAAGATGAAGAAGTACCACGACTGCAAGATTGAAAAGCAAGATCTCCAAAAGGGTGACTTGGTGCTTCTGTTCAACTCTAGACTCAAACTTTTTCCAGGTATGGTTATGTCCAAATGGTCTGTCCCATTTAAAGTGAATCAAGTCTACTCATCTGAAGTAGTGGAAATTGAGAATGAAGATGGAAGTTTCTTCAAGGTAAATGGGTAGGGTGTGAAACTGTATATCAGTCAAATAGACTCGATAAGGAGTATTGCTACTATCTATCTCGATGGAGTCTGAGTAATAGAGATAACTGAGTTGTGCCATGATGATAAATCAGGAACTAGGGGGAGGCAACCCAAAGTTTGTTGTTGTAAAGCATTATTTAAATTATTTTGTTATTTTAGTGCATTTTTGATGTGTTTGTGAAGTGTGCAGGATTAAAAATGCATAAAAAGAAAGAGTGTTACAATTGGAAAAACTGGTGAAAATTTGAGCTACTAGAACAAAAGTGACAGCCAATTTGGTAGACCACCATTCCCAATATCGTAAAGATGATGAAAAATTCATTCACTGGATCAAGTTGATGGTCCAAATGGTGGACCGTAACAAACATGGTGGACCGGCACATCGACCGTCAAAATCAAGTTGGGTGGCCTAGATGTTGGTAAGGTGCGACGATCAAAGTGGTGAACCATCATAAAATTGGTGGGCCTCCACATTTATCATCGTAGGAAAGTTGAGTTGCTCAGGTTATGGTTAGGTCCGACGGCCCAATTGGTGGTTCATCGCATATCCGATGGACCGTCATTGAAGCCATCGCAGTTACCATAGCACGGTGTCGGGTTAGGTTAAAATTGTTCTTTATTTAAGTGACCCGTATTTGGACCAATTGATTTTAAAGAGGTAAAAGTGCGGTTACATGAATTGGACCATTTTCAACTTCTTCAACCGACCAAATTCCTTTGGATTAAAAGCATCTGAACGCATTTTCTCTTCCTAGGACTCTCTATCTACTCCATTTTTCCCTATTTAAGTGACCACCTCTTTTTTTTATTTTCATAACAAACAACCTTGAGAGCAAATATAGATTTTTAGGTGAAGCTTAATTTTGTAATTATCAAGTAAGTAAAAGAAGAAGATACTGCAAAACCAAGGTATGCGCACCACACTGTTCTTTCCTTTTTGAATTGCAAAAACATAAAATAACTGAGTGGTTTGTTGATTAAAATTCAATCTTTTGTTATTCTCTTGCTTTGAGTTACTGTAAGCTTGGAAAATTAAATATGCACTCTTGAGTGAATTCTGAGTAACTCACATATTTAAAAGTCAAAAATCTTGTGCATAAGTGTGAAATTGGTGTCAATTATTGCAAAACAAATGATGTTGCTCGAATAAATGTTGAATTGAAAGTTGAATTTGAATAAGGGAGTGCGACGGTAGAAAAGGTGGCCCATTACTTTTGTGATGGACCACCAAATTGATCATCACAAGGACCCCAGAAGTGAAACCTACTAGTTAAGATGCGACGACCACAATGGTGGATCATCAACTTTGTGACGGACCACTATATTGATCGTCGCAACTTTCTGAAATTTCAGTCCTTCTAGATAGGACCTGATGGCCCATATGGTGGACCAGCAGTGACTCGACAAACTACCAATGTAGTCGTCAAGTCTAAGGTTTCACTATTAGGTTATTTTTGTGTTGTGAACTAATTCTTTACTTCTTTATCAGGCGTTATGGCTCGCAAACTCCCACAAAATAGAGGAGGAAGATCTCAAAGAGGTACAGATGAATTTGCACTTGCTTACTACACTAGGCAACATAAAAGGGAAACTTCCACGCTTTCCCAGTCTGAAGAGGAGAGCGACAGTAGCACAAGAAGTACCAGCTCAAGCCCTGATGAGGTAACAGTTGCAATAAATTAACCTGAGCTTGTTGAGGGTGAAAATGAGGCTACTAACGTGGGAGAACAAATGGAAATGGAAAATGTAGATACTAAACCTGAGGATGCTAACATTATCACTAATAAGGATCCTCAAGTTTGACAGGAAATTAGATGGCAGATAGAGAGAGTACGGGAGAAATTCTAGGACAGATTGACACCTACAGTAAGAGGGATAAAAAGGCCATTCACGGAGGAACATTAGATTCTGACAACGAATCTATATAAATATCAAGAGTTGAAACATCATTTCAACGAGTATGAACTAGTATGGCAGGCCACCAGGAGCGTATCAACCGAATTGGGTAAGAGAATTCTTTGCATATTATCTAGCACTAGTAGAAAAGGACTGTCCAAAGGGGACGTCAGTTGCAAGATTTCCAAACAGAGATTCCGTACCTGTCCGAGGTGTCACTATTGATATTTTATCCTGAACAATCAATAGGATGCTATTCGGGCCAGAGTACGAGGCTTCACCTGCTATACCTGATCTTGAGTATAGGTTGAGAACTGCATCCACTCAAAGGCCTTGGCTGGCTTCATTATTGACTGATAATGGTAAACCCTCTTGGTTGACTAATCCACGGAACTTTATTTCAAAATATTCCATTAGCTTCAAGGCTAAGTTCTGGTGGGATGTTGTTCGCTTAAGGATGATGCCAATAAAAGATGATCGAAACTTGGATAAACACAGAGCTGTATTGATGGAAAGCTTGGTTTCAGGGCTGTATGTTGACTTTGGATAGATTATTACAGATGAGATATCTGTGAGGGCACATAAAATAACCAGTGTATTGTCGTTCACATGCTTAATCACTGATTTATTCAAACAGACCGGTGTGCTCTTGATTCCTGAAGTTGACAATGAAATCCTGGACACATAGACAGGACATTGAGAACTTGAAAGATGACTAAAAGTTTTAGATGCGTGTCAACAAGCCTCCAACATACCATACTAAATCTGCACCAACTCTCGATGCTATAAAAATTCCCGCGGGTATGACTTTGCCCATCACCACTTATGTACCACCTAAGTATATGCCCCCAAGTAAATCTGCAGGTTCAGGATCTACAAAGTCTATGGGTGGAGCAGACTTTTATTAATATAGGTTAACACAGGAAAAATTTTCAAAATCAGTGAAGTTACAAAAGAGGTTTCAGAGACAGTTAGCTAAATAGGTGTCAAAATTTAAGCCTTTTATTGACGGAATTGTAGCTGCGATAATCCGTTCATTCCAAAATATTCAAGCTAGGATAGAAATCATGGAGCACCACATCAATAAAAGGCTAGATGGACTATCCCTTCCTGATCATGCCAAGCTCATGGCTAAATTTGAGCAGGCGAAGGCTGATATAGCAGAGTTGAAGAGAAGACAACTACAACAGACTATTTTTGACCCAGTCTTAGTGGTGAGTGATGATGATGAAGGAATTGTGGACATAATGGGAAGACCTATAAAAGATAAAGAAAAGTAACACATGGATAAACGAGCTGCAAGGAAAGATGAAAAGAGGAGAAAGAGAGCAGAAATAACACCAGAGCAACAGGAACATCATAATCTGAAGATATCTCAAATGAAATAAAATAAAGATAAAGAAAACATAAATAAGAAAGAGTAAGATAAAGAATCAGGAGTATCTACTTGTGTTGCCCAAGCAAGGGGGCAAAGTTCAGCATCAGTCCAAGAGATGATTCCACCGATCTAGGAGGGAGAAGTTTTGAGTTCCCCTACTACCATAGGGGCCAAAATTACACCAAGTGAGAATGTAGGAGCCTCACCACACTTCACAGGTGACTCATAGTAATAAGGGGAAAATCAAGTATTCCTATTTTTTTGTACTTCAATTTAATGCTTTGAGGACAATGCATATGTTTTTTCATGTGGGGGTGGTGTACTTGTATCATGGGGGTGGGTTTGTAGATATTATGAACCCTACCATATGCTATCTAGGTGAATCGGTATGTCTAGGATCATGTTAAGTTTGCAGTTTTCTTTTATAGGTTTAACTATAGATTCACATTTTTCTTATTTTTAAGTCTTGTTATGTTGTCAATGTTGGTCTATGGAATAATTTTTTTGTTTGTGTTAGTATATTTTTGTAAATACAGATGATGAATGGTGTTGGCACAAAGCCAGGACAATTTCCATATGACTTTTTATTTGTCCCCAATGATATGTGCTCAATTGTTAGTGAATCTATAGTTGTCATTAACCTGTAAATGTACAAGACATATGATACAAATCGTAAGAACAGTAGAATTAGTATGACTTAGTTGACACTGTGTGTGCAAGTATTTATATTAGTTCCTACATAGTATAGTACCTAGAACTTTCCTAGTTCAATTGATGTTGTTCTGTAGTTGATGAGATAAAAAGGGATGGTAGGAAACCCTGTGCTTTTAGTCCACCTTGCAAAGTAATTAACCCTACAAAAAAAATCCATTTTTGAACCCTTATTTGAGCTTTTGTTAATTTTTCTTCAGCACCAAGCATTCTAGTTAACTCTCTTTCAGCTGTTGACTCCTAGATTTGTCCCTGGACTAGTAAAGGTCAATGTGTACTTAAAATTAGGCAAAACACATAAGGTTAGAGTGGATATTGTAGGAATGTTAACTGCCTAATGGAAAGTTGGTCTAGAATTTGAATTTGAGCATTTAGCCCTAGTCTAATTAAGACAACGTGCACCTTTCGTTATGGTATAAGCCTAAGTTAAGGGTGGAGGATGCTTGTGTATATATATTAAAAAGGGTTTATCTTGGTAAAGCATCAATGAATGAGAAAAGGGTAAGCTATCTACCAAATCAATGGCCTTGGTAAGAAGAATTTGAAGGCAAAAAGAGTTAACGCCTAGTTCTTAGTCACTTTTTCCCAAAATTCCTTTCTAACCTATCCTGATACCTCATTACTATCGTAGAAAATACCTTTTTGATCTTGGAACTCAGCTATAAGGGGGCGTTAGATGATAAAGGCAAGCTTATGGGTGCATGTGCTATGTTGGTAACTTCTTTGATGAGTTAGAGGGTTTTGATTTGTTTCCACAAAATATACTGAGTGGTGGATCTCCTTGTCTATGAGGGAAACCTTATTCATACTTAATTTTGCTGATCTTTATAGATTCTTGTATCTATGTTGAGTAGATGAATTAAATTTCAAACAATGTCAGTTATAGACTCTGACATGTTAAACCATATGATTTGGATGACAAGTGAATGGTTGTGTGTGAAGTGATTCAGTAGTAAATGACCATCATTGTATTGTTCATATTTGCAATTTGGTGTTGAGTTGCTTGAGGACAAGCAATTAAGTTGAGGGTGTTGATGTTCCTACTTTTGACGGAACATTTTTCATTTTTTCATGGGAAAATTACATGTTTTCAAGAAACTAAGGTTACATTTAATGTTGTTTTTTAGTGTTTCAGGGTAAAGAGATACCTGAAGGAAAAGACTGATGTGTGAGCCAATGCTAATACATTAAAGGGTTTTAACTAAGAATAATTGTGAAGTCTTAAGCAACTTTTGTCGTTTTTGATTGGTCTATGTTTAATTTTGCAGTAGAAGATAATATGATAGAGAACCAACAAAAATGGAAGTGAAGGAGTTGAAATCAGAAGTAGATAGAGGCAAAAGTATGGTTGATGATATTTTTGATAAGTCGTCAGCCTTGTGATAAGCTATCAGATTCATCGTCAGCCATAGACAGAGAATTGGCCTAAGATTGAAAGTTGTGATGACATTTTTTGACAGGTCGTAATGGATCTAATAAGCCATCAAGAATGCCATCAATCTAAGGCAGCACATGAGAACTAAAGAAGAGACTTGATGACATTTTGTGATAGGCCGTCAAGGATCTGATAGGGCGTCACTTTTTGTCGTCAGCGGTAGGAATCATGTACCAAAAGCATAAAGAAAGCTGACGACATTTGTGATAAGTCGTCAACCTCCTGATAGTCTATCACAAATGGCGTCACCTAATCTGAAGAATTTCTGAATTTTATTATTTTGTTTCCATAATTAGGGTGAACTATTTAAAGACTTGTTTAGGGTTTTCTTAGGAGTTCCGAACCTTGAGTTTTGAGAAATATACTTTGATTTTTTTTCTCTCTAACTTCTTGGGTTGAGAAAGCAATCACTTTGAAGATATTATATTCATTATTTTGGGATTTACTTTGTGATTTAATATGAGAATCTCTTATTTCTATTCATCTTGTGGTAAGTTTGTATTTTAAAGCATGAATTCATCTAGGTGTTTCAATTATTATGTCATGAGCGGCTAAATTCCTTTAACCTGAATTGTGGGATCTAGGGTTAGGTGTTGATAAGGTGTTGAGTGTTCAAGATTAAAAAGGTGGTAGGACTCCTTGATGATTCTGATGTTTTAATTATTTTTTGTTGCTTGCAAACGATAGATACCACCTACTTTGATTTGCTTGAGAAAGAAATCAAATATAGTAGGAAGTGAATTATCAACAGGGACTTGGAAATACTCTGTTTAATAATCAGTGATGTAACAAGGTTGGTTAACCTGAGGTAAAATCTAGGATGTTAATATCAATTCCCTAAGTTCGAGAGGATTAGGTAATTAAATGCTTAGTTAGGTCGAGAGACATTTAAGCATAACTTTGATAAAGATAACTTGTTTTCCTACCTACCGTGAGAATCTTGAACCACTAGTAGCATCTGTCATGTACCAAAAGCCCTAGTGAACATAATATTGGTTCACACCATATTTCCTATGGGATTAGAACCCAACCTATTTGGGTTTTATATTGACAACGATCGCTTACATCCTCATTAGAGAGGTGTAGTTTGAGCGTTATCAAAAATGGTGTCGTTGCCAAGTAATACGGTTGTAAACTAAAGTTAAAGTGCGCAACTTGACTGTTAGTTAAGTTTTGTAGTTTTAAATTTATTTGTTGTTTTTGTTTATTTTAGGATCTTTATAGTGTATGCCAAGAACAAGAAGATTCGGTGAACCATTATTACCACCTAATCTGAAACCACAATGAATTGGAAGAATGGCAGAATAGCAAGAGACTGACAGATTAGCAACATTAGCTAGAGCTCAGGTGAATGTGCAGAATGTCGGTCAACAAGCACGACATCAAAATCTTAAGGATGAAGATTTAGGAGACGAGGAGTTGCTGAATCCTGATAACCCAAGGCATGCAGAGCAGATAGCTGCACTAGTACGACATAATGTTAACAGGAATTGTCGATTCTGAGAAAAACAAGAGTACCAGCTAGTCCAGTATGATCTCAATGATGATGATGATTGAATAGAGGGAGCAGGTGCAACGGGTGCAATCATTCCTCCACCGTTGGCACCTGGAGCAAAATTCAACATTATTAGTACTTTGATCCAACTCCACAATCTGAAGGGGTTGTTTGGTGGCCTTCCTGGGGATGAACTGAACCTGCATCTAGTGAATTTTGTCACCCTCTGTAAATCTTTTGATAACCCAGGAGTGGGCCAAAATACTATCCGGTTGAGATTGTTCCCGTTGTCTCTGTCTGGGGAGGAAACTTTGTGGCTAAATAAGCTGACACCCGATTATATAGCCAACTGGAGGAAGTCGAAAGGAGATTTCTTAGAAAGGTTCTTTTCTCCTTCCAGAAGGGTACAGTTGAGGGACGAGATCAGCAACGTTAGGTAGCTCCCGACTGAAACCTTGCATGAAACCTGGGAAAGATTTAAGAAGAAGATGACACAGTGTTTGAACTACAATATGATGGACATACATTTGATGGAGACTTTGTATAGGCCTCTTAAATCTTTTACAAAGACAATTGTATACAATGTTACTGGTGGTACATTTGTTGATCTTACATTCCTAGAGGCTTCAGAGATGCTGGACAAAATGACCAAATAGAGTCGGGCATGGCATACCAGATACTCTGTGGTGGCCAGCCCCACTGCTTCTGTGGGTATTACTGTGGACAACACAAAAGAGAAGAGGAGCATGAACAATACATAGCTCACCTTAAAACACAGATGAACTTGCTGAACAAGCACTTGCTATCAGGCAAGATTTAAAAGGTGAAAGTTGTGGGATCTCAGGATAGCATTGAGGCTGATGCATATGAAGAGGTTAACTATGTTAATAATCCGGGGGGATTTCGAGGCAATTTCCAAGGGAATCAAGGATGGAACTTTTATGCTAAGCCTGGTTATAAATATAGGGAGCAGGGAAATTAGAGTAATAACAGTGACAGGAGCCAACTATATATTCCTCCTGGAAATAGTGAGGCTGCTTCAACAAGTTCTAATAAGATATCCATGGACGACATGATGGCTCAGTTATTGAAGGGAGTGGAGACGACACAATCTAGTGTAACCACCATGAAGACCGATATGATATCCATCAGTCAGTTGGTGCACTCACACTCCACCGCAATCAAACAGTTGGAGCAACAGATGAGCCAACTCTCCGCAGCATTCAACCAGAGGAAGAGCGGAATGTTACCAAGTGATACAGTCTAGAATCTGTGGAATAATGGCTCATGCATGGCTATTACCACTAGAAGTGGTATGATATTACCTTACCCTTCTGTGGGCAAACCTGTAGTTGATGAGGTAGTTGATGTTGAACCGAAAGAAAGTGGTCCAGTGGAGTCTGAGAAGCTGGATAATTTTGATGATGCTCCGGAAAAAGGTAAAGAGACGGAGAAGGAGATAGTTCTAAAACTATCCCAGGACCACCACTTCCCTTTCCTCAACAATTAAAGAAGAAAACTGATGATGCAAAATTCAGCAAATTCATGGCAGTACTCAAGCAATTGACAATAAATGTGCCTTTGGTTGAGGCACTTGAGCAAATGCCGGGATACATAAAATTTATGAAAGACTTTGTAACTAATAAAAGAGGTGTGAGCTATAAATTAGAGGGTAATCTCCATCATTTTAGAGTTGTTTCTACAAGGACCTTGGAGCAGAAGAAGCCAGACCTAGGCGCATTTATTATTCCTTGCCCAATTAGGACTATGGAATTCGCCAAGGCATTATGTGATCTGGGAGAAAGCATTAATTTGTTGCAGCTGGCTTTTTATAGAAACTAAGGACTAGGAAATCCCACACCCACCAACATGCAACTTGTGATAGCGTATAGGTCAGTAACGGGACCTGTTGGCATTTTTTATGATGGGTTGGTGAAGGATTTCAACTTCATATTCCCTGAAGACTTCATTATTCTAGATTTCAAGGTGGACTTTGAGGTGCCCATAATCTTGGGTTGACCTTTCTTCGCAATTAAAAGTGTGTTGATTGATTTGAGAGCAAATGAGCTCTTATTCAGGATGAATGAAGAAGTGGTACGGTTTGATCTGTGAAAATAAATGAATCATAATAAAAAAATGAGTGTGTTCTAAGTAGTTGATGTGTATTATGAGGACGAACAGGATGTGTCAATAGCTGAGCAACTTGTTGTGGGACATTTGTCCACGGTTATGATGAATTTTGATAGTGAAGGCATCAGGGAGTATGAAGAGACTATTTATTCATTGGAAGGAATGGGTTCATATCCTTATTCCCCTATAAATATAGAACTTGAACTTGCTAATTGACCAATACCACCAGCCAAGCCATCTATTGAGGAGCCACCGGTGTTGGAATTGAAAGAACTACTTGGGTTCTTACGGTACATGTTTTTGGGCAAAGGGAAGACGCAACCTATTATTATTGTGGTTGATTTGGGTGAGCAACAGGTAAATGCACTTATTTTAGTACTTCAGAGGCACAAGAGAGGTATAGGATGGACCATCTCAAATATTATTGGTATTCCTCCTGGCATCTGCATGCCTAACATTCAACTTGAGGAAGATTGTATTCCAACCATATAACATTAGTGCCGTCTTAACCCACCAATGCAAGAGGTGGTTAAGAAGGATATTATTAAGTAGTTTGATGCATGAGTGGTTTACCCTATTTCTGATAGCAAATGGGTGAGCCGAGTTCAATACGTGCCCAAAAAAGGGGGCATGACTGTGGTTGCAAATAAAAGGAATGAGTTGATTCCACTCAGGCTTGTTACTGGGTGGAGAGTTTGCATGGACTACCGCAGTATGAATTCATGGAATATGAAAGACCACTTCTCGATGCTCTTTATGGACCAAATTCTTGATCGATTAGCTGCAAGGGGGTTGTATTATTTCTTGGATGGTTATTCTGGATACAACCAAATCTGTATTACTCCTAACTATTAGGACATGACGATATTCACATATCCATATGGTACCTTTACATTTAAGAGGATGTCGTTTGGGCTATGCAATACTGCCACTTTTCAACGGTGTATGATGTCTATCTTCTCAAATATGGTGGAGAACACCATAGAGGTATTCATGGATGATTTCTCTATGGTAGGTGATTCATTTGAGATGTGTTTAGAGAACCTGAGTATATCCTTGGAATGATGTGTTGAATTTAATTTGGTGCTTAACTAGGAAAAATGTCATTTTATGGTAAAGCAGGCCATCGTTCTCGGCCACAAAATTATAGAAAAAGGGATACAAGTTGATCAAGCAAAGATGGAAGTTATTGAGAAACTACCACCTCCCATTTCTGTGAAGGGAGTGCGTAGTTTTCTTGGACATGCTAGCTTTTATCGTAGATTTATAAAAGACTTCTCGAAGGTTGCAAATCCACTTTGCAAACTTTTTGAGAAAGAAGTGAAATTTTCCTTTGAGTGCTTGAAGGCATTTGAATGCCTTAAACAGAAGATGGTTGAGGCACTTATTGTTGTTGCACCAGAATCGTCAAAACCGTTTGTGATCATGTATGATGCAAGTGGTGTTTCCCTTGGAGTTGTATTGGGACAAAAGAGGGACAAACTATTTCATCCGATATATTATGACAGCAAAGCACTAAATGGAGTGCAAAAGAATTGCACCGTCACTGAGCAGGATCTTTTGGCGGTAGTGTATGCTTTTGAGAAGTTCAGGGCTTATATGCTTGAGACCAAAGTGGTGTTCCACACTGACCATGAAGTCTTGAGGTATTTGATGGTGAAGAAGGATGCAAAACAAAGGTTGATTAGATGGGTCCTGTTGCAACAAGAATTTGACTTTGAGGTTAAAGATAAGAAAGGTTATGAAAACCAAGTTGCAGATCTGTCTAGAATGGAAAGTTATTAGGTAATTAGATGAAATAGAGATAAATGGTGCATTCCCATAAAAGGAGATCTTAGTTGCTATTATGGAACAATTGCCTTGGTATGCTGATTATGCAAATTATGTTGTCAGTGAGGTCATCACAAAAAATCTTTATTTCTATCAAAGAAAGAAATTCTTGCATGATGTGACACATTACTTCTAGGATGATCCATATCTTTTTTTGAGATGTGCGGATAATATTATAAGGAGATGTTTGCCAGAAGTTGATGTATTATGCATATTGGAAGCATGTCATGCTTCCCCAGTTGGAGGTCACCATACAGGTGACCGAACAGCTAGGAAGGTATTACAGAGTGGTTACTATTGGCCAACATTGTTCAAGGATGCCCATGATTTTGTGCTTAAATGTGAACGATGTCAGAGGTAGGGGTCAATCTCCAAAAGGCATAAGATGCCTTTGACTAAGATGCTTCAAGTGGAATTGTTTGATGTATGGGGCATCGATTTCATGGGCCCTTTTATAAGCTCGTATGGGATGAAGTACATTTTAGTTGTTGTCGACTATGTCTCAAAATGGGTCGAAGCTGATTCCTTGTCTGACAAAGAAGGAAAGAGAGTTGTTGCTTTTATCAAAAAGAATATTTTCTCTCGCTTTGGAGTACCACGCACTATTATAAGCGATGGAGGATCTCATTTTTGAAACAAAGTATTCTCAATAGCCTTATCAAAATATGGGGTGAAACAGCATAGAGTAGCCACTCCATATCACCCACAAACTAGTGGGCAAGTGGAGGTGTCAAATCTAGAGATTAAAGCCATCCTAGAAAAAACAGTGAATGCTAGCTGGAAAGATTGGTCTCGAAAGCTCTATGATGCCTTATGGGCATATCGGACTGCTTTCAAGACACCCATTGGCATGTCACCATTTTAGCTGGTCTATGGAAAAGCTTACCATCTACCAGTAGAGCTGGAGCACAAGGCCTTATGGGCACTCAAAAGTCTGAATATGAGATGGAAGGAGGCAGCAGAGCTGAGACTGGGACAACTAAATAAGATGGATAAATTTTGTCTAATGGCATATGAACTAGTGGACCTATATAAAGAAAAGATGAAAAAGTACCATGATTAGAAGATAGAGAAATGAGACTTTGAAAAAGGTGATTTGGTGCTTCTGTTCAATTCCAGACTTAAACTGTTCCCAGGTAAGCTTAAATCCAAGTGGTTAGGCCCATTTAAAGTTAGTCAAGTCTACTCATCTAGAGTAGTAGAACTTGAAAATGAAGACGGCAACACCTTCAAGGTGAATGGACAATGAGTCAAGCTTTACATTGGTCTGAAAGAATCGATGAAAAGTATCACTACTGTCTGTCTCGATGAATTCTGAAATAATCGAGATAACTAAGTCATGCCACGACGTTAAATCAGGCACTGCATTGGAGGAAACCCATGAACCTCGGGATTGATCCATTCCAGGTATACTCTAACCCTAAGTTTTAATTTTCTTTGATTTTAAGTTGAGGGTGTAGTAAATTTGTTGTTGTAAAATTTTGTAGTCAACTAGGAGAAATACTTGTACTTGAGGTAGTTGAATTGTTTTTGTGATTTTTGTACATCTCTTCAAGTGGTCGACTACTTTAAACTGAGTGATTTGCATTTAAGTGTGACGACGGTACATCTTTATATGACATTAGTTCTAGTAACATAATAATCATTGATAATTATTTGGATGAACTGAATGAGTCATAGCTTGTGATATACTTGTTTTCCATATGTGTGTGAGCAACTACTTAGTTCCCTCGGTGTGCTGAAATCAGAACTTGCCCGGTTAGTCTTACCTAGGTTAAAGGATAGGGGTTAGGAAAGGATCATATGCCATTTTGATATTAGCTCACTTTAGCCTAAATGACCTTCCCTATGCGTATAATATCTCTTGATCCCTGTTTTGAGCCTAATTAGCCTATTACATTTATGACACCTATCACCTTCCCATTCAGATCACAATGAACCTATTTTGGCCTTGGCCCTCCTTGGATACTTTGCACCTTGTCTTAGGCAAATGGCCTAAGTTGAGGGTGGATATCATAGGGGTGTGTGATATAGAATGAGTATGAAGAAAGGTAGAATAAAAGAAAAGAATATAAAATTGGGTACAAAGAAAAAGTGCAAGAAAAAGAAAAATTGCAAAAAAGATTATGTAATTGGGAAAAGACTGCACCCATCCTAAATAAGTGTGATCAAGAAAAGAGAAGAGCGGAAAAGGTTAATGAGTGAAACCTCAGAAAGCTAGTGTAGTGTCAAGGACGCTTAGTCACTTTAAATACCATCAAGTATCATACCAGCCCTAGCCTACATTACAATCCTAAGAGAAGTCCTATAGTGATCCTAGCTGACCTATCTAAAGATCGAGGTAATGAAAATAAGGGCAAGCCTATGGTACTTTATGTGTGATCCTATGCTAACACATTTAAAGCTTTTAACTCTAAATAATTGCAAATTCTTGATCAAATTTAGTCATTTTTTATTAGTTTACTTTGATTTTGTAGTATAAGTAGAGAAGAAGGGGAACCACAAATAAAGGAAGCAAAAAACATAAAATCGGAAGCAAATAAAGAACAAAGTGTGGCTGACGACATCCATAACACATCATCAGCCAGGTGATACGCTGTCACGGATTCCTTCAACCTTAATCCGAGAATGAGATTTGCAGTAACATTGTGATGGAATGTCGTGATAAGGCGTTAGAGTTGAGATAAGGCATCAGGATCAACGTCAACCTTAGGAAGAAATTCTAAAAATGGAAGAGGAGCTGACGACATCCAAGATGCGTTGTCAGACTCCTGATAGGATATCATTGTCACCGTTTGTCTAAGACAGTAAAAGACAAACTTAAAGAGAATCTGACGACATCCATGTAGGCCATCAAACTCTTGATAGGCCATCACGAGCGCCGTCATCTATTCCGAAGAAAATCTGAACTTTAATTTTATTTCCTTATTTAGGTTTAACTATTTAAATCCTTGTTTTAGGTTTTTTATTATTAATTCGATCATTATCGATTGATATATCCCACAAGATAAAATATACGATTTTTCTCTCTCTCTCTCTCTCTAAGACCAATATTTTGGAGTTTTGTCTTGTGATTCAATTCAAAGTATACTTTTGATTTTCTTTATCATTGTAAGTTAATCCTTTCAGTTAAGAATTCAATTTTCATACTTGTTTCTTGCATCATGAGTTGCTAAACACCTGTAACCTGGATCATGGGATCTAGGGTTATGTCATGATAAGGTGTTAAAAACTCAAGATTTAATAGGTGTTAGGCTTTCTTGGTAATTCTGATATTATAATTTACGTCTGTTGGTTGCAAATAGTAGGCGTACCTACTTTGTTTTGCTTGAGAAAGAAATTATAAACAGTAGGAAATGAATCATCAATAGGGACTCAGAAAGGCTTCGTTTAATAATCAGCGTTGTAACAAGGTTAATTAACCTGAGGTAAAATCTAGATAGTGCATAGAAATTCCCTAAGTCCGAGAGGATTAGGAAATTAGATGCTTGAATAGGTCGAGAGACATTTGAGCATATCATCGATAAAGATAGCGTGTGATCCTAACCAACGTGAGAGTCTTGAGTAAATTTTAGCATCTGTCATGTACCGTAAGCCCTAGTGAACATAATCCTAGTTATTTTATAAAATCTTGGTTACAAACATCAAATTCAAAGTGACAATCAATTATCTACAAAACTCAAACCCCATTTCAAGAAACAGTTAACTACCAGTGATTTAAATCGTAAACAGCTTGAGTTCACACCTTATTCCCTATGGGGTTCGACCCCAACCTAGTTGGGTTTTATATTGACAACGATCGTTTACACCCATTCAAGATTATAATTTGAGCGTTATCAAAAATGGTGTCGTTGTCGGGGAATACAGTTGTAAACTGAAAGTTTGTGTGCGCTAATTTATTGTTAGTTAAGTTTCCTTGATTTTTGTTTATTTGTTGTTTTTGTCTATTGTAGGTTCTTAGTTATTTATGCCAAAAACAAGAAGTTCCAGAGAACTATTATTACCAATTAATCTAGAACCTCAGCTGATAGGGAGAATGGCTGAACAATAGAAGGAGGAAAGACAAGCCGTTTTGGCCAGGGCTCAGGTGAACGTACAGAATTTGGGTCAAAAATTATTCCACCAGAACCCTGATGATGAAGACTTGGGTTATGAGGAATCACTGAATTCTCAAAACCCAAGGCAAGCTGAGCAAATTGCTGCACCAGTGCAACGAAATGTCAATAGAAACCATCCAATCTGAGGAAGGTATGGTCAACAGCCTGTTTAATACGAGGCTGATAAACATGATGAAAGAATGGACGGAGCTTGTGCAACGGATGCTATCATTCCACCGCCGTTGGCACCAGGTGTAAAATTCAGCATAACAAGTACCATGATCCTACTCTTGAATCTGAAGGGGTGTTTTGGACGCTTACTTGGTGATGACCCAAACATGCATTTGGTGAACTTCATCACCATTTGCAAATCTTTTGATATTCCGGGATTAAGCCAAAATTTGATCCGATTGAGAATATTTCCTTTGTCTCTGTCTGAAGAGGCAACAATGTGGTTAAATGAGCTAGAGCCTGATTTTATAACCAACTGGAGATAGTTGAAAGAGGCATTCCTATAATGGTTCTTTCCACCCTCCAAGAGGGTACAGTTGAGGGACAAAATCAATAATTTTAGGTAGCTCTCTACTGAAGCATTGCATGAAATTTGGAAGAGATTTAAGAAGAAGTTGGCACAATGTCCGAACCACAATATGACGGACTTTCACTTGATGGAGACTTTGTACAGAGATTTTAACTCTGTGACAAAACCAATTGTAGACAATGCTGCAGGGGGTTCGTTCATTGACCACTCTTTTATGGATGCTTCAGAAATGCTGAATAGAATGACCAAGCAAAGTCGGGCATGGCATACCAGGGATTCTGTGATAGCTAGCTCGACTATTTCTGGTGGTATGACTGCGGAGCAGCGCAGAAGGGATGAAGAGAAAGACCAGGACATGGCCCACTTAAAGACACAGATGGACTTGTTGACCAAGAACTTGCTGTCAGTTAAGACCAAAATGGTTAAGGTTGTGGAATCTCAGGGTACTATTGCTACAAGTGCTGATGCGGAGGCAAACTATGTGAGTAATCAGGGTGGTTTTTGAGGCAATAGACAAGGGAAACAAGGTTGGAAATTTTATGACAAGCCTTATTATAAAGATAGGGAGCAGGGACATTGGAGAATAAATAATGACAGAAGTGATTTATATGTTCCTCCTGGAAGTCAGAATGTTGCAACAACTGGCTCCGGCAAGATGTCCATGGAGGACATGATGGAAAATTTCTTGAAGAGAGTGGAAGCTACTAACTCAAGGGTAACTACTATGAAGAGTGAATTCTGTACCCTCAGTCAGTTGGTTAGCTCACACTCTGCTTCTATTAAGCAGTTGGAGCAGCAGATGAGCCAAGTTTCTGCTACACTGAATTAGAGAAAAAGTGGTACTTTACCTAGTGATACGATTCAGAATCCATGGAATGATGGATCATGTATGGATATCACCACCCAGAGTGGTAACATGTTACTTGTCCCTTCTGTGGACAAATCTGTAGAAGATGAGGTAATTGTTGATGAACCCGAAGAAAGTAATCCAGTGGAGTCTGAGAAGCTGGATAGTTCTGTTGATGATTTGGAGAAGGAAAATTAGAAAGAAGAGGAAGTGGTGTTAAAGATTATCTCTATACCACCACCTCTCTTTCCTCAATGATTGAATAAAAAGGTCGATGATGCCAAATTCGGCATGTTCATGGAAATGCTCAAGCAATTGACAATAAATGTGCCTTTGATTGAGGCACTAGAGAAAATACTAGGCTATGAAAAGTTCATGAAATACCTCATCACAAATAAGAGAAAGGTCAGTAGTGAGTAGGTGGACAATCTCCACCATTGCAGCGCGGTTTCCACATTATTCTTAGTGTAAAAGAAGGCTGACCCAGGAGCATTCACTATTCCATGCAAAGTTGGGTCTCTGGATGTTGCAAAGGAATTATGTGATTTGGGTGCCAGCGTGAATCGGATTCCACTGTTTGTATATAAGAATCTCATTTTAGAAGCTCCGGCACCCACTAACATGTGATTGGTAATGGTAGATAGGTCGATAAAATGGTCTGTTGGAATTTTGCATGATGTGTTGGTGAAAGTAGCAAACTTTATTCTTCCTGCGGATTTTGTGGTACTGTATTGTGATGTAGACTTTAAGGTACCCATTATTTTGGGGAGGCCACTCTTATCAACATGAAGAGTAATAGTTGACATGGAGTTGAATGAGCTTAATTTTAGGCTGGGTAAAAAAGAGGCAAAATGCAAAATGCATCAACCCATGATCCAACAAAAAGTATGAGTTTCGTATCAACCGTTGATGTCATCTATGATGATGGAAAAGAGGTATCAACGGGTTGTCTTGGCGAAGTCTGAGTAGTCAAGATAACCCTGTCATGTCGCGACAGTAAATCAGGTGCTATTGGAAGGCAACCCAAATTTTTTATGTTTATGCAAGTGTTTTAATTTTTTACAAATAGGATTTAGTATGGAGCAGGTGTAAAAATGAGAAGGTCAGCTGAAAGGTAATGACGACATTCGTGATAAGCCGTTACAACTGTGACAAGCTATCACGATTGTCGTCAGCTAGACCAAGCTTGAGGAATTCTCTACCTAAGGGTGATGAAGTTCGTGATAGGATATCACAATCGTGACAAGATGTCACAAAAATTCATCAACCCAAAGCTATAAAAGATTAAATCTAGGCCTCAATTAAATAAGATTCGACCCGACCTAATAGTGAAACCTTTTCAAATTTCCACTGCTTTAGAGTATTTTTCCTTATTTTATTTCTTTCCTTAGTTAAAATTAGTTCCCATCCTTTACAAAACACTCCAAGTAAAACAAGTTAGCTTTGCGTGTGGTTTGCACTTCAAAATCATGAATATCTTCCTATTTTTCACCTCCTCTTGTGCGTGACTTTAGTTTAAGAGATCCATCAGGTATACTCTACTTTAACTCTTCTTTTCTTGTGATGTATGATGAATGAATAATAACCCAATGTACCCAAGATTCTTGAACCAATTTCAACTTGTAAAGTAACTAAAATCGCACCTAGGGTTGTTGTGCAAACCCAAGGTTTGAAAAGATAGCTCACAATTCAAATTCAAGTGAATCTTGAGCAATAATAGGGACCAAAAAACTTAGTTAAGATCAAAAGTGGGTTCTGATATGTGTTGATGACATCCATAATAAGCTATCACCATCGTGACGGCTTATCAGGAATGTTGTCAAAAACTGACAAAAATAAAGTTGGCTCTGGATAGAGCTGACGACACTCCTGAAAGGCTATCACAATTGTGACGACTTATAATGAATGCCGTCAAAAGTTGTAAAAAAAAATTGTGGGTTCTGTCTGAGGTTGACGACAACTGTGATAATCTATCATAGTTGTGATGGCTTATCAAGAATTATCGTCACACCTGGAGCCTGAAACATAAATAAGCTTAAATGATTTATGTACTTGTGTTTGTGCTCTTGAGGGTTGACTAATTTTCTTCTATTATCCCCAGGTACTTTAAAATGGCACCAAAAACAAAGAGTCCCACAAAACCAAAGAAAGCGGCCAAAGAAAGTGTACGGCATAATCTCATTGACAAGGAATCTGACTATGAGGAGGAGAAACCCTTGCTCAGGAAATGAAAGAAGCAAAGTCCAAAGAAGCCTCCATCACCTCCACCAATTAAGGTGGAGGACAGTGATGATACTAAGATGACTACAACTTTTGAGAAGGAGGGATCTGAAAAAGGTTATTTTGAACAGCATCAGTCTGAACATGCTGACTCTGATGGAAAGGATCAAGAAGGGTATGAAGACTTTGAGTCCGAGGGAATAGCTTCGGGGTCCCCGTCCACTGAGAAACAAAATGATGAAGATTCCCCACCTCGGGTAACTCTTATCAAATGTAATAACCCTGAAGTACCAAATAATGTCAGATGGAAAATCCCTAGAACAGAGGATATCTATGTTGTTGGGCTTTGAAGAACTGATAGAAGGAATGCGAAGAGGCCAATTTAGGAGGTAAAGATGATCATCACGAAAGGGTTAAACAGATACCCTGAAGTAGAGAAGAAGTTCAAAGAGTATGGCTTAGGACGGACCAGAGAAGGGGGAGGTTTATTTTGCCCCACACTAGTTCTGGAGTTCTACGCAAACTACCAAGCTCGGTTAGAAAATATATATAGACCAGGTGACAAAGTAGCAGATCAGCCCCTTCTTGATAGAGTTCAGGTGAGGGGTGTAAGAGTTGATGTCTCGACCAGAACCATCAACGGATTCTTGCACGGCCCCGACTTCACTCCTCAGGACACCGCACCATCATTCTATGCTCGGATAAAGAATCGGGACAAACAACTCCCGTGGTTGGACAACTTCATAGATGAAGAAGAACCAGCATGGGTGACAAACCCAAATAAGAGAATTTGTAAGTCCTCGTTGACTCAGGAGGTAAAATTTTGGTGAGGTATAGTGCGTGTCTGGATGATGCCCACCGAGGGAGATAAAATTCTGGGCAATAACTAGGCTCTTTTGGTAGTAATCTTGGTGCAGCACTTCCCTTAAACTTTCGGGAAATCATTGCAGATGAGATAAAGATCACGATGTCGAGGTCTGACACTGCTTATACTTTTCCATGTCTTATTACAAAGTTGTGCAAAGATGCTAAGGTGCAAAATATTGCAGGAGTTGATAAAGTTGTTCGTGCCCGAAATACTCACAATCCCATACGGTTTGATGAAATTCAGCCGGGGCTTAGACTTAAAAGAGGGCAGATATAACAACATACCCTCCAATTTTATATTTCGGTGCAACACCTCATGTGGAAGTGCAGGATTCTTCAGCACAGGCAGCTTCAGTACCTGAGACTGAAGCCAGCCTTTCAGTTCCTACAATAGCAATAGGACCTGTATTGCAGCTGATTGATATCAGAAATATGGCGAAGCAAGCTAAGTGATGCGAGGCACAGCTACATGTTTTCGCCAAATAGTTTGCATCTGATATGGACAAAAGAATCAAGGCTACACTTGAGCCTTTCGTGACATTGCCTAGGCGGGTTGCAGAATTGGAGAATAGATTCGATGCCTGGGCAAAAGAGATGACTGGTGTTGAGCTTACTACATTCAGGGCAGCATTGGAAAAAGTAAAATAAGATGTTGGGGTGATGCAACAACATCAAATTATGATTCCAACAGGTCTGACCTTACCTGAATTTGAAGAAGAAATTCCCATACTTGACCTCACCGCCGATTTCCCAAAGAAAAAAAAGAAAAAGGGGGAAAAAGGGCAAAGATAAGAGAGAAGATCTAGATAGTTAGGAAGAAAGAAGAGTGAAAAAAAAGGCCAAGAAAAAGGTCGATAATGAGGATCTAAAGAAGGCAAGATTGGAGTCCCTGGCTGATACAGAGAAATGAGAGGCAGCCATCCGAGCTAGGGATGTAGGTGCTTTATCTACCCAGGCTCCCACCACTGCTAGGAAAGATTCTCCTGATGGGGAGAAGACAGTAGATGATGCAATAGCAGGGTTGTAGACCCAGGATCCATGTGCTTGACTGTCGTCAGGTATACCCTCACCCTTAGTGCATTTTATTTTTTAATTTTAAGTTGAGGGTGTAGGGTAGATTGTTGTTGTAACATATTTTGTAGTTCACTAGGAGTAGTACAAGTACTTGAGGTGTTTAGCTTGTGTTGTGATTTTTGAGTACCTCTTCAATGGTCTAATCTATTATGTACTATATGCATTGCATCCATTGTGATCACGATGTATCTTTTTGAGGCATTAGTATGGCAACCGAATGACCTGTGTTAAACAAGTGCCCGAAATGGATAAGTAGTGATATGCGAGATACTTATGTGCCATGTGTAAGGTCTTACTCAGTTCCTATTGTGCGTTGAATCTAGAACTTGCCCTGCTAGTCTTGATATGGTCATAGGATAGGAGTTAAGAAAGGACCATAGGCCATTATTTATTTTAGCCCACTTTAGCCAAAATGATCTTCCCTATGTGCATAATATCTCTTGATCCCTGTTTTAAGCCTAATTAAGCTATTTCTTTCTACGACACCTCTCACCTTCCTATTTATATCACAATGAACTTGTTTTGTCCCTGGTCCTCCTTGGACATTGTGCACCTTGACTTAGGCAAACAATCTAAGTTGAGGGTGGCTATCATAGGGGTGCATGATACAAAATGAGTATGAAGAGAGGAAGAATAAAAGAAAAGAATAAAAAGTTAGGTGCGGTGAAAAAAGAATAAGAAATGAGAAAGTTGTGTAAAAGATGATAAAAATATAATGTGATAATTGAAAAGAGCGCATCCATTTTGAGCATATGTGATCAATTAAAGAGAGGAGGAAAATAATGTTGGGAGTTTAAACCCCAAGAGTTTAGTTTAGTGTCAAGGAGGCATAGTCACTCTAAAATATCCATTAATATCATACCATCCCCTAGCCTACGTTACAAGCTTAAGAAAATCCCTATAGTGATCCTAACAGACCTGTCTGACGACTTGGGTACTGACTATAAGGGCAAGCCTATGAAAATTGATGCGCAATGTTGGAACTTCATTCTGAGAGTGAATTTTGTGTTTATCCCTGTGTTTATGTATGTAAATTCTGACATGAGTGAAAAAGAGATTTCTTTGTTGTAAGGGCACACTAGGTATGTTGCTAATCATTATCTTGCTCGGATAGTGTGATTCTGGTATGTGCTGGGTTGTTATTACTGAAATTCTTTTCATATATTGATCCTCGTGAGTTGCATGAGTGTTTTCAATAAAAGACACAGTTGCTATTAATTTGACTGACCTTGGACATAGTGCATGTATTTTGAACTGATCTGAGTAGTTAGCTACCAACTTGTACTTTGTATAATCTTTGTTATATTTTGGTTGCTTGAGGACAAACAATTGTTTAAGTTGAGGGTGTTGATGTGTGAGCCTATGCTAACACATTTAAAGATTTTAACTCTAAATAATTGCAAAGTCTTGAGCAACTTTAGTCGTTTTTTATTAGTTTACTTTGATTTTGCAGTATAAGTAGAGAAGAAGGGGAACCACAAATAAAGGAAGCAAAAAGCATGAAATCAAAAGAAGAACAAAGTATGGATGACAACATCCATGACACATCATCAGCCTAGTGATAGGCTGTTAAGGATGTCGTCAACCATAACCAGAGAATGAGATTTAATGTACCGTCGTGATGGCATGTCGTGATAAGGCGTCAGAGTTATGATAAGGCGTCAGGATCACCGTCAACCTTAGGGAGAAATACTAAAAATGGAAGAGGAGCTAACGACGTCTATGATGTGCCGTCAGACTCCTAATAGGATGTCATTGTCATAATCAGCCTGAGACAGCAAAAGCCAAACTTAAAGAGAATTTGACGACGTCCGTGATTGGCTGTCAAACTCCTAATAGGACGTCATGAGCGTCGTCATCTATTCCGAAGAAAATCTGAACTTTAATTTTATTTCCTTATTTAGGGTTAACTATTTAAAGCCTTGTTTTAGGTTTTTTATTATTCGTTTGGTCATTATCGATTGATATATCCCACAAGATAGAAGATACGATTTTTCTCTCTCTCTTTCTCTAAGACCAATATTTTGGAGTTTTGTCTTATGATTCAATTCAAAGTATACTTTTGATTTTCTTTATCATTATAAGTTAATCATTTCAGTTATGAATTCATTTTGCATACTTATTTCTTGCATTATGAGTGGCTAAACACCTGTAACCTGGTTCATAGGATCTAGGGTTAGGTCATGATAAGTTGTTAAATACTCAAGATTTAATAGGTGTTAGGATTTCTTGGTAATTCTAAGATTATAATTTACGTCTGTTGGTTGCAAACAGTAGGCATACCTACTTTGGTTTTCTTGAGAAAGAAATTATAAACAGTAGAAAGTAAATCATCAACAGGGACTCAGAAAGGCTTCGATTAATAATCAGCACTGTAACAATGTTCATTAACCTGAGGTAAAATCTGTACAGTTCATAGAGATTCCCTAAGTCCGGGAGGATTAGGAAATTAGACGCTTGAATAGGTCAAGAGAATTTCCTATTCAAATATCTAACCACCGTGAATGTCTTGAGTAAATTTTAGCATCTATCATGTACCGTAAGCCCTAGTGAACATAATCTTGGTTATTTCATAAAATCTTGGTTACAAACATCAAATTCAAAGTGACAATCAATTATCTGTAAAACTCAAACACTATTTCAGGAAACAGTAAACTACCAGTGAATTAAACCGTAAAAAACTTATGTTCACACCTTATTCCCTGTGGGATTTGACCCTAACCTAGTTAGGTTTTATATTAACAACGACCGCTTACACCCATTTAAGATTGTAATTTGAGCATTATACTCTTGGCATACACAGATTGGAACTTTATTCATAGAGTGAGCGTTTTGATTGTCTCCATGGTTACATATATAAATACTGAGATGATGAGGTTGATTTCTTTGCTGTGAGGGCACACCAGATATGTTTCTAGTTACTAACTTATTTAGAGAGTGTATTACTAGTATACACATAGTTAATGTAGCTGAATTAATGCCGTAGACTGATGTTTGTGTGTTGCATTAGTGTTCTTCATTGTACTTGAAATGACAGACCTTGGAGATAGTCAAAGTGTTTTGAGATAATATGGATGATTGAATGCCAAATGCGCCTTGTATTCTCTTAGTTGTGTTGAGTTGCTTGAGGATAAGCAATTGTTTTAAGTTGAGGGTGATGATGTGTGAACTAATGCTAACATATTTGTGGCTTTTAACTAAGAATAATTGCAAAGTCTTAAGAAACTTTGGTAGTTTTTGATTGGTTTATGTTTGATTTTTCAGTAGAAGCTAATATGATAGAGAACCAACAAGAATGGAAGCAAAGGAGTTGAAATCAGAAGTAGATAGAGGCAAATGTATGGCTGACGACATTTCTGATAAATCGGCTGCCTTGTGATAAGCTATCAGATTCATCGTCATCCATAGATAGAGAATTGTCCTAAGATTGAAAGTTGTGATGACATTTTTTAATAGGTCTTCAAGGATCTGATAATCTGTCAAGAATGCCGGCAACCTAAGGCAGCACATGAGAACTGGAGAAGTGACTTGACGATATTTTATGATAGGTCATCAAGGAGCTGATAGGGCATCACTTTTTGTCATCAGTGGTAGGCAAAAAGTACCAAAAGCATAAAGGAAGAAGATGACATTTGTGATAAGTCATCAGCCTCCTGATAGGATATCACAAATGGTGTCACCTAATCCGAAAAATTTCAGAATTTTATTATTTTGTTTCCATAATTAGGGTTAACTATTTAAAGCCTTGTTTAGGGTTTTCTTAGGAGTTCTGGACCTTGAGTTTTGAGCAATATACTTTGATTTTTTTCTCTCTAACTTCTTGTCTTGAGAAAGCAATTACTTTGAAGAGATTATATTCATTATTTTGGGATTTTCTTTGTGATTTAATCTGAGAATCTCTAGTTTCTATTCATCTTGTAGTATGTTTATCTTTCAAAGAATGAATTCATCTAGGTGTTTCAATTATTACGTCATGAGCGGCTAAATTCCTTTAACCTGAATTATGGGATCTAGGGTTAGGTCTTGATAAGGTGTTGAGTGTTAAAGATTCGAAAGGTGGTAGGACTCCTTGATGATTCTGATGTTTTAATTATTGTCTATTGGTTGCAAACGATAGATACCACCTACTTTGATTTGCTTGAGAAAGAAATCAAATATAGTAGGAAGTGAACTATCAATAGGGACTTGGAAATACTCCATTTAATAATCAGTGTTGTAACAAGGTTGGTTAACCTGAGGTAAAATCTGGGCGGTAAATATCAATTCCCTAAGTCCTAGAGGATTAGGTAATTAAATACTTAGGTTGGTTGAGAGACATTTAAGCATAACTTCAATAAAGATAACTTGTTATCCTACCTACCATGAGAATCTTGAACCACTAGTAGCATTTGTCAAGTACCAAAATCCCTAGTGAACATAATTCTGGTTTTTAATAAACTCCTAATTACGAACACTGAATCTAAAGTAACCAACAATTACTTGTTAAACTAAAAAACCCCTTTTCTGGAAACATCCAACTATCAGTTGATTAAATAAGAAATGACTTACGTTCACACCATATTCCCTATGGGATTCGACCCCAACCTAGTTGGGTTTTATATTGACAACGAACGCGTATATCCTCATTAGAGAGATGTAGTTTGAGCGTTATCAAAGACTCAGAAAATTAGAAGAAAAACACTTCTGACGGTCAAAATGGTGGACTTTCAGTATTGCGACGGACCACCAACTCAACTGTCAGGTCAAAACATAGTCCATGACTTCAGAAGACCCAGCGATGGCCCATGTGGTAGACCGTCAGTCTTGCGACGGACCACCACTTTGGCCGTCAGTGTTAAATTGAACCAGGCATCCTGAATTGCTCAGCGATGGCCAACATAGTAGACCATCGATATTTTGATGGATCACCACTTCGGCCGTTAGGACTATCCAAAACTTGACTCTCAAGGATTATCAGAGACGACCAAGATGGTGGACCGTCAGTCTTGCAATGGACCACCACTTTGATAATCAATCTTATCAAGAAAGTAACTCTCCAAAATCATTAGTGACAAACCAACTGGAGGACCATCAGCCTTGCAATGGACCACTACTTTGGCCGTCACTTTGGATGCGGGTTTTAAATTTTGAATTTTAAATCCCTTCTGGCTGGGAACATATAAATACCTAGTTTTAGGTTTTATTAAGTTCTTCCATACATAAAATACATTGTTACATAGTTTTTTCCTAAGATTCATTAGAGATTTATGGATCAGGATTCCTTTATCATATATTTGATTGAAGATTGAAGAACAACAATTGTTACTTTTGTAAGCTAACTATGAATTAATTTATGAATAACACAGTGGTTTCTTCTCTTTCATGGATGGAAATGTGTAGCTAAGCTCCCATAACTAGGGTTATGGGAGCCTTGCTATGAAAATCTGATTTTGGGTTTTGAATCTAGTAGATTCCCATGAGTAATTGATATTGCATAAACTTTTCTTCACTTTAATGACTTTTCTTGGTTTCAAACGTGAAAAGTGATCCCAAGAACAACATTTTGTTCTAATAGAAAAATGCTTATTGGAAAAAAAAGGGTTTACATAAATCTAAAGGCTTTAACCTTTAGATAGAGGGTAGATACCTTAACCGGATCAACCCATGTGAGATTATAGTTGAATTAATATCTTCTCCTTAAGTTTAAAAGAATTAAGGGATAAGTTACTCATTTAGGTTGAGAAACTAATGGGTAAACCATAGAATTCAATTACTCTTCCAATAAAAATTGTTCATTGGGAATCCAAAATAGTTCACAACCCTAGCTGCTTAAGCATCTTGGTAACCATAACTCTAGTTTGACTTCTCTTATTGAATTTCTATTAGCAATATCACCTACAGTTGGATTACTTTCTATGACAAACATTCGAATATAATTGATAAATCAAAATCCTCCTCTATTTTGGAACCTTCGATCAACAGTCTAGTAACAACATGAATACTTTATGAATGCGGTATTCCCTGTGGGATTCGACACCCAACACAATTGTGTTCTATATTTTACAGTGACCAATTACACTCTCTAACGAGAGTTGTAATTTGGAAATATCATAGTCAAAGAAAATATAAAAGGAGTTAAGGAATATGTTGCTACTATTCCATTTGTCCAATACCCTATTCTGGTAACTCCAGAGGAAAAGTTCATATCACTGTAGATGCTAGAGGACTTTCCATAGAAATAGAAAAGCCTTTGATTTACTCATCTCTATATTGGTGTTGTACGAATTTCAGTAACATATCAAGGGAGAAAAGGCCAGCCAATTGTGGCGCATCTTTATCTTCTTGATACTAGATTCAATAAGTACCAACATACAAATTTTGGTACATCGGAGAAAATTCTAGATGATGCTACCGTCTTTGTCTCCATGTTTCCTAACTTTAACATACCATTAGCTGATCGACATCTAATGAAGGCATTGAAGATACAGGTCTATATTATCGATGCTCTACAAGGCAGAGATACTGGTCACACAATTCTTTACTGCTAAATAGCCTAGCCAGTTCAAAATAATAATCTAAACCTATTTTCTCCAAATGGAAAGAACTCTTTTTTCTTGACCATTGATGCAATTGATAAAATCAAAGAGTGCACCAAGATATCGAGAAACATATCTAGGAAAAAACTAGCTAGCATTATCCCAGCTTCATGGTTCACAAAATATGAGGAGTTGAGAGCCTATAATTAACCTCTCAAGCCTATTAATGATTCTGACCACCACTATCTCAAAAGGCCTCCCAAAACTACCTTCTATATCCCTATGTACAACCCAAGTGATGATCTTCTAGATGTAAAGGACCTGAGAACCATCCTCAAGTTCCTCACTAACTTTATGAGACAACATGATTAGATAAAGAACTTCAATCATGAGGGTCGTACTCTGATGTGGCATAAAAGTCCTATATCAAGACATTATCCATGGAAGACTGATTGTGACTATAGAAATAGCAAATAAAGGGCTGTAACGGCTACTTAATCTAAGATATTGATGACGCCCCTTTCTAAATCCAATAACACAAATGCTTAACAATAAGAACACCACTCTATAAGGGATAAACTAATCCAAGCTCCAAAATTACCACACATTATCCTATTAGAAAGAGCATTAACTTCCTCCCAAACTGGTATACTTATCAGAGCACTTGAAGATAAGTTGTGGACCATACAGTCTAAACAATGCCTTTTAGGAACTCCATTCCTACCTTTTCTTACCTAATAACATAAGGAAATAACTCCATTCCTAGATTTTTTTGCCCAATAACATAAGGAAATAACCTATCTTAAATAAGAAATCTAGAATCTAAAATACGATTGAGCTATACTGCAAAAGGAATACGGCTGCGCCATATAGTAGAAGGCCAGAGTATCTACTGTATTTTCACATGGATATTATCCATTGGGATTAGTCCTACCTTCTCCACCTCATTAATCTATGCAATTCACTTCACCGCCAGAAGATGAACAAGAATATGATACTATATGGACAAAAAAGGTGTCATGATATAAAGGGGTGAAAAGATAAGGTGTTTTAGCCAGGTTCTATATAATACTGATAAGATGGTCTAGACACATGCTCCTGTCTTTAACGATCCAGCTCCTGTAGTCCCAGCTGATGATCTTGAGATCTAAATAGCAGAAACCCAGTATGACAAACTATTAGGGGTTACTTCTATTCAGAGAGCATCACAAGATTGTGATCCTAAAGAACAATTGCAGGACAACAAAGTTTATCCAAAAAATATTATGATCAAAGGTTGTGAACCAGATTCCACCACTTCAGATGATCTCTTGCAGATCTATGATGAGGAATCCCATAATAGTGAATAGGACTCTCCGAAACAATGTATTCTAAAGAATAATAACAAGGTTGCTGACTTGATCCACCTCAATCGAGCTGACCCGAGTCTTGGTGTTCCAATGAATGATGAGCTCATGTAAAAAAAATTTAGATTTATGGTTTCTTTCACCTCTGTTGTTGGTTCTTTCCTTTTTTCGGGGACTGGATCACTAGTCATCTTATGTTGATCAGAGACTTGTTGAGAGACCATCATAGAAGTAGATATGTTGACAAAATAATAAGATCTATCTTCTATATATCTACCCATACCAAACCCATAATATGCCTTTGCTGAGAAAAGGTGTAACCCAGAGCTGCAGATTGATTCCTTTTACAAACGGAAGCCAAAAAGAGTTAAGGAATTCAAAAGAAAGTTCAGTTGAGGTTGTTGTTGTTGTCTCTATCTAGGGAGCCGAAAATATGGTTAATTAGGAGACATGTTATTGTCTATATCTACGGAGACAACATAGTATTACATTGTCAGTAGATGACCCAATACTTAAATAAATAACAACTAGAATATAACCCATATGCCCTTATGATATAGAAGAAGTAACACTCAGTATATGTAGTGTCCATTAAGAATAAGATTGACTAATCTTTTACTCTCACAAAGAAGTCCGCCTGTGTGCATTTGGTACCATAGGATTACCTTTATTTTCCTTACTTTATATTTTATTTAGTTGGATTATGATAACTATAGGACTTTTATTTGTTTGGAATGTAGTCTTAGGGATGGGTATAGTACATATGGGTGCAACGACTAACCCTCCTTAACACTACACTAAATTTGTCCTCCTCTTTGCATACCTTCTTTTATTTCTTTCTATTTTCAACTTTCCTGGACCCCGGATACGGTGTAGTTTGATTTTCTCAGTTTATCTTTTTTTCTTTTTCTCTTTCTTTTGTTTTTCTTTCTCTTCTGTTTGTTTCTTTTTTCAATATGCCACGCCCGAATCCTTTTTTATTTTTACTACAAATTCTTCACACCTAATCTTTTATGCAGCCTAACTCTAGACACCTTCAACATAGGAGATATTCATAAGTTAAGGTGCATAGTATCAAAGGAGGGACCACAACAAAAGAATGCTCATTGTAAGAATCGTGAAGGTAAATAGGGTAGTTCAAAGAAAAGATCTATATATGCTCAAAATGGGTTCAATGGATATTTTATTCATTGGTAGGCTTATTAGGCATTTAATTTACTATTTCAAAAATGGACAATAATCCTTTTCTATCCTTCTATATAAAAAATTCATCGATACTAACTAGGCAAGTTCTAGACTGCACAGACATACCGACAAGATATATCCTTAAACACTCTTGGCTCAGAGATATTATTTATGTCACTACCTTAAAAGTATTAGATAAATAACAAAGCCAATAATGTGCCATAGAAACATACAATCATGTAATAGAACATAAACTTACAAAATAAAATGAATAAGAGTATTTATACATAAAATAAAATCTATCCAAAACAAAAAAAATCTAGATCGGTCATAATCGAATGAGTATAAGGTACGATAATAGTTAGATACCATGATCGTCCATTGGTTTTTAAGGTTTAATTATATATGTTTCCATCTTTAGGTCTTCAATGGCATGGTTCTCGGTACGACTCAGTGACATCAAATAGGATCGTACAAGGTAGTCGTTTGATCATCTTCCACTTCAACTTTTGCAAACTATATTTCTGGCTATTAGTCCAGTGATGACACAATTTCACGAGTCATTATGGCACCTATTTTACCTACTAGTATGTAAGTCAAACTGCAACATAGAACTATAAGTAATGGGATAGATGGTGAAAAATGGCATAAATACCAGAAATATGCGAGTAAATGGATTAAAAGCCATAAATCATAAGATAATAACATATCAAAAGAGAAACAAAGAGAAGAGAAATATCATCCTATGACATTATAAACTCGGCACAAGAGCCTGTAATACAAAGGACTATGAGTATTATCAAAGTTAATATACAATAGTATCAAAAATAGAAGGACTATACCAAAAAATAAAGGATAGAGAAAAGGTCAACAACGGCTCTAAGAGCTCACCATGTCTCCAAATTCAACTAGAAAAGACACAACATCAACGGCAGTAGATAATACTTGAATCTACAATAAAAAGGAACAAAAGTATAGTATAAGTACCAAAGCCATGGGTACTCAGTAGGAATTATCAGTCAACTGAGCTAAATCATAATACAAATACAATAAAATGCAAGATAAGTAAGCTAAGTAAAGGAAAAATTCAACCCTTGAATAATGCTCCAATTGCTAAAACTAAATAACTAAAATAATAATAATAATTATAATAATAATGACAACACAACTAATTTTAGCATAAGTGGGCCCCATAAGACCTGAAGACACTGTATAGAAAATATCCCAGTGTAGTCCCCATAATCCCAGTGTCTGCAATCTAGGAGAAGTAGTAACAGTAATTACGTCAATGAACCATATCTCAAAACCATAACAATCGATCTTTCCATACTATAACCACCAGACTCGAACTGATTCCATAACCATCATGAATAAACTCTCAAAACTGAGCTTGAGCTAGAAATAATATCTCATATATTGAACATGAACTAAATAATAATATTATTAATATCGTACATGAATAGGAGAAGAGTATCATCAACTCAAATTTGTAATAAATATCTTATTTTTTAGACTTGAACTGATCTTTCCATTTCTCAAGTACCAATTTGGGATGAATCATAATGTACAAATCCTCTTCAAGCTCTAGAATGTAGATAAGATAAAGTAGCAGGAACTAATTGTAATTTTTACCGAAGGTGGGGCGGAGAGAACCACTTCTTACCCTGAAAATCCATTCTATGGTAAATTCTAACCCGAACTAGGCTAGAGTGTCAAATTAGAATACAAGGTACTAAATAAGCCTCAGTGTGTTCTAACATAGCAACTCCACCTAAGAAGTGGATCACGCCTAATTATGGTGTGCTAACCTTCCTAATAATCAAAATCGCACTAAATATACCCCCAAGTATTAATTCCAAACCCAAATCTAGCATATTATTATATTAATACTACAATTAGTCCCAATTGAAAAAGAAAGTAATCCTAGCCAACCTAGACCCGAAGAAAGCCCAAAAATCCACTTAATAGGCGATTTCCCCTTTCAAGAAGCTTTCACATAGTACCACACTATCAAAATCATAATCTACACATTAATACAAGAAAAATGGTACTCATATTGCATTTTTATACTTCTTGTCAAAAAATCAACTGAAGATCCCATCTGGGGCTCTCTTATTGACTCATACTTTTAAAATCGTCGGCACGTCCCTCTATGTTCAAGAATCATTTATGTAATTAACTAATTTTTGGATATTTTTTTGAGATATTTATTTCTATATGATATGACCATTTTTTCCTTCCCCATTGTTGTTGCACCCAAGTGCACACATATGTGTACATGTTCACCCAGATAGTAAAGTGGCCTTTAAAAGCCAAGTATCGGCCCCACAGGTACTTGTGCTCAACAATAATCTAATTCTAGTCTAACTATAATGATTAAAAAGTACTAAAATAACAAAAAACATTTAATAATCAAAACTAAAAGTTACCTTAAAATATTCAATAATATAAAGTGTTAGAGAATAATAGGGAGAAATCCAGGGTTAAGTCTCTACACACATCCTATTTATATATACAATTTAATTAATTTAGTTAATTATCATGGTTGTTGATTCACGAGGTTGATAACCTGACTATGGTCTTTCGATCATCAAATTTTCTATCTTACTTAGCCCGACAACTACATCACTGAGTGGGGAGATGGGTACTAAGTTAAACACACTTATATTTCATCTCGTAAATGAACCAAATAGGTTGAATTAGGTATATCCCTATCCTAAATTCAAATATAAAATTCAATCCCTTGTATACTTATGATCCTATTCCATACATCCAATATTTTAATCTATCTTTTCTCATTCTATGCTCACGATAGAAACATATGGTTATTCTAAGGGCGTCGAATTCATAGAACAGTAACTACAAGGATATATGAAAAATAAATATTTATAAATAACATAAACAACCTCAAATATAAGCACAAGTAAACATATTCTTAGCCTCTACCCTAGATAGGGATATTTAGCCGCTCAAGGTCCTACAATCAATGACAATTAAGAAATTCATGTATAAAAACCAAAATTATAAAAAGGAAGGATTATGACCCCTATTTGAAGCCTCCTCAAGTATATTTCAAGACCCAAAAGTCACCCAAGGTGCATACAAAAAGATAAGAGTGATCTATTTATAGTTGTAAACACGAGCCCATTTTTAACACATTGACATGCCACGCTAAAGCATTGGATTGATAGGGGCATGGCACGCCCTTATCGCAAATGCTTACTGGAATTCTCCAATTCTAGTTTGTGTCCATGGGTGTGTCACGCCCTTAACATTGAGATCCAAGGGTATGGCACGCCCTTGTGCTCAGATTTTATAGATTTTGGTCATGTTTTCTCCATGCATTTGGCTTTATGTTCCTCACTTCGTAGTTGCTTTCCCTCTTAAAATTCATCTTGTATATGTAATGACTCTTCTTGTCATTTTTCATATTTTTTCTTATCTTCACCGTTTGAGCTTCTCTATAGATGCCCCAAGATATTTATGACTTGCTATGACTGACAATTCAGTTATTGGGTAGTTCGTTTGGTTTTTAGAGCCAATTTGTTATGTTGAACTCTTTATTGGTTCCCAATGGACACCGAGTTAAAACTTTATTGAAACTATCTCATATGTGAAATCCAACTTTGCTAACGTATCCAAAACATTGAATTTAGTATGGTTACATATTTTATCTGCGAAAATTAGATTCTGAATGAATCCTGAGGCATTATTGGAAAATTGGAGATATTCAAGCTATGATGGTTCTAGTGCTTCAGTGGTCGCGGTATGGAGGAGGATTTCATGGAATGGAAATCGCGGCACTATGGTCAGGGTTCATGACACAACAATCGCATCATCTCATTGCCTGGGGTCTATAAATAGACCCCATAGTCACGATTTGGGTCATATTCTCTTCACCCTTGAGAGCTTAAAACCCTAAATGGGTATAATAACTCAAAATTTATCATGGTGGGTGACTTGGGACCTATTTTATCATCTTTTATCATGAATATCTTCAAATTTCAGGTAAGAATCCTTGGAATTCATGCTTCAATGTCTTAGTTTGAATCTAAACCCATAATTTAGCTTAGGGCTTGATTTTAGGCCAAAGTATGTTTAGTTTTCACTCATTCATTGAGGGTTATGATTCCTTGTTCATGTGTGAAGATTTGGTTGTCGTCGGAAATATGTTTTCCATAAAGGCAACCCATTTGGGGTTTTGGTGTCATTTTTGGACCTGAAGTACAATAGTGTAATATGGGTATCATTTGACCGTATTGATGAGTAGATTATTGTTTTGATAGACTGATGGCATTTTAGGGATTGTGAAGTGAGTCGAGCATGTGGTGTATCTTGTGAGGTTTTGCAGTTCGGCTTTAAGGTAGGCTTCTGTCTACTCTTCTTCATAGATAATGTGTGATATATATTGCGTGTAAATATGGATGTTAATATTGATTATGGGTAGAATGACATAGCCTTGATTATTGATGTTGGGTATGATATGACAGTTTTGGACCCATAAGATGGTATGTTTATAACCTTTTTGAATCATATTGCCTTATCTCTAGTTTTCATTAATTTATAGCATGGGTATGCTATAATGCTAGGTTTGGGAAGTGGTTTTAGCTTTGGAAATATGATTAGTTTATTTAATATTATTGGGCTAGTGTGGTGGTAATGAAATCATAATTTGGGTAGAGTTGACTCGAATGCCGTTGTTCTGGAAGAATTTCGTATCTTAGGCTTGAGTATGGCTTACTTGACATCTAGAAGTTTAACTAGATACCTTACCTTAGTTTAGTCATAATATGTCTAGTTATGGAAATTAAGGATTAGAAGTGGGATTGTCCATCCCACTTAGGACAAGACTTATGCTAGCCTTGTGGACTTAGCTGCAGATGTTAGGCGTAGTTGAGGTTAGTAAGCCTTAGTATAAGGTTACTTTGTGTCTTATTAAATGATGATGTATTTTCCCCCAAATAATGATAATTGGGTCAATAGAGATACTACTACCTTTTTGATATGATGTTTGGCATAGATAAAAGCTATTTCCTCTTATATTGATATTTGGCCCATAGATATGCTATTTCCTCCTAGACTTGATACTTGGACTATAGTGGTGACGTTCCCCTTAGATATGATTATTGGGCCTATAGAGATGATTTTTCTCTTAGATATAATTGTTGGGCCTATAGAGATGACTTTTCTCTTAGATATTATTATCGTGCCAATAGATATGATATTCCTCTTAGTTATGATTGTTGGGCCTATAGAGATGACTTTCCTCTTAGTCATGATTATCGGTATATAGAGATGATATTCCTCTTAGATATGACAATTGGCCTTGAGATGTCACATTCCTCATAATCTATAGATATGAGATGTCCTATACACATTATATACTTATTGATATTATGCCTCCTATATGTGAGATACCTCCTATATGTGAGATGGTTAGAGATATACTACAACTTAAAAATATTATTATCAATAATAGTTTCGAATATTTATATGGGATGAATTCCATTATTATGATGTTGTGGTTATTCCATACATATTATTGGGTCAAGGGTCATGTTATGATATTGGTTGGATATCCGAGAAGATTTTATACTTGAAAAGTATGTTGTTATAGTTTATTTGTGTGCGTATATATATATATATATTATATAAACATCTCTCTCGTATGGGATGAAGTAAGATGTGGTATGATTCTTATTATTCCACTGATTAAATATTGGTGATGGAATGCATATATTTGGTACATTCATTATTATTATATTGGTAATTGATGTGATTCTAGCTAAAATATGATCTTATGATTGCTCTTCCTAATTAAGGGTTTAGCTATGTGGTAGCTAGTTGTCTATTAGGTGACTATAGTTCTTGATGGATAGGAATCTATTATACTAGTTAATAAAACTTTCTTAGTTGAAATATGGTAGCTAGCGATGGTTGATACATGGCTAATGATGATTTCGGGTTTGGCGTAGGTGAAGATTAGTTGATATTGATGACTATAATTTTGATGTCATTTAATTGATAAATGAGAAGTTGTGTATTAATGAGGCTATATAATAAGAGATGTTTGTGATAAGAGATGACTAGTTAATAACAATAAATAGTTGATAAACTAGGATTAGTTGGTAAGTGATGGTTAGGTAACGAATGGTATAGTTAATGCAGGATTGCTAGATTATAAATGGTAATGTGTTGACTAATAATGATTAGAGGATATAGTATGATTAGTTAATAGTAAAGAATAGTGGATAAATGGAGATTATGATCTAGTAATGAACCTTAAATAGATGTTAGGTAGAGGTTACTTAATAAATTATGGTTAGTTGTTGTCCTATGAATAAGGATTATGTAAAGGATAATGTTTAGGCTAATAATTAGAGGTTATGTTAAGACTAGAAAATTAGTGGTTTAATGATCATAATCGTTGCTTAGCTAATAGCGAATAGTTGGTTAGTATTGACAAGTCAGATATTTTTATGATGATACAATTATGATTATAAGTACACTAACAGGCTTGTAGATTTACCCTTTTTTTGCCATATCATGAGCTCGTGCACCTATTATATGTCTATAAATATATATGTATTGATTTTTATGATTATATTGATACCCGACAAGGCCGGAGGATACTGTGATAATATACTGATACTCGACAAGGCCGGAGGATACTGTGATGATATATTGATACCTAACAAGGAAAGAGGATACTATGATGATATATTGATACCCAGAAAGACCGAAGGTTAGTTATGGTGATGATGGACATGATGAATACAGTTGTGATAGAGATGGTTAAGATGATTGATCTAAAGTGTATTCATGCACTTTAGTGTTGTCATCATAGCCTATTTAACCTTTTTTTAAGGACAATTCATGAGATTAATGTGTTAATGATGATATAAATAAGTATCTAAGTTTTTAAGTATTTGATTAAAATGTTTATAGGTGTTTTCTATCAAGTTTGTACATAATTTGATCACTTAGAATTCAAATGAGAAAATAAGTTTTAAATCTTGGGCTAGGTGTTGTTCTAATTGATCACGATGGATTATAATATGTATAATGAGTTCCTAATGGAAAGATTGTATAATTTTATGTGTAACTTATTTACAGTGTTTAAATTACAATTGAATCAAGCCAACAGTGAAAACAAAGTTAAAGATCAAAAGGGGCAAAACTAGTATTCTTAGCTTAAGTTTCTAGTTCATCGTCTTGGATGTCATGTTATTTTGGGCTCTAATTTGTTTTTTTTAATGTTATAGGATACATTTTTAGTTCATTATTATAATATATGAATGATATAAAATCTTTAAATCAAGTGTAAATAACTCAAAAAGGCTTGGAATAGATCAACATAAATGTAAGACACGATGCAATTTTGACACCTGGAATGTCAACAGCGCATCGCGGTACCAAACCATAACCATAGAGAGTGTGAAACATATAGTTGACAAAATAAGGGAATAAAAATAGTGTGAATCTAATATAAGGGTGCGTGTCGGTTTTAGACGTGAAAAACTAGCCTCACGACATAGTCTACAGCAAAAACGTGGAAGTTTTGTCCTCCTATAAATAGGACTATTGTATTTGATGTTTTACACGTTGGATGGATTTGAAACTTTGAGTGGGGGTGAAAACCACTTAAATTAAGGTTCTTCTTTTTTAACTTTATATTTTTAATAGATTTTATTATGTATACATATATCTTGATTACAGTTATGTCTATTGGCGGCTAAAAGCCCTCTTTCTGGGGTTAAAGCCAAGAACATGCTTTCTATTGCTTGGAATTGAATTGGAATTGTTTATTTATCATATTTGGTTATTTTTTTACCCTTTTAATCATTATTGTAAGGATTCACAATGCTTCGTATATACTTATTATCATCTTTGTGAACTTAGGGGGGAATAAGATGATAGAACATAGTGGTAAGTTGAGTAAAGTTCTGATTCCTTAATGAAATAAGGAATTTGAATTAGAATCTAGGATAGGGATATACCTATAAGCTTTTCTTGGTTCAATACAGGATGAAATAAAAATATGTTTATCTTAGTGCTCATATCCCCACTCAATGATGTAGTTGTGGGTCTAAGTTAGATAGGTGGTTAGAGGTCGTCTAACCATGACCATAAAATCAACCCAGTAAGTCATCAAAAAAGATAAATAACTTAACCTATGATGTTCGAATGCATAGTATGAGTGTTCCTAGAGCTTTAACTCTGGGTTTCAACCACTGATTTTCCAAAGTCATTACTTTTACACATTATTTAATTTACTTTTAGTTATAAGTCTTAAACTCTCTCTTAGTTACATTTCACTAATCAATCTCAATAGTTAAATTAGAATAGGATAGTTTTTTAACCCAAGTATCTGAGGGATCGGTATTCAGCTTTGTAAATGGATACTTTACTACTTAGTGAGACCACGAACAATTGTGTGTGCACTTGGGCAAAACAAGTTTTTGGGTTCTTATTCCTATATGAAATAAGGAATTTAAATTATCATCTAGGATATGAATATACCTAGAAGCCTTGCTTGGTTCACTACGGATGAAATATAAATTTGTTTAGCTTAGTGATCATATCCCCACTTAATGATGTAGTCGTGGGTCTGAGTTAGATAGGTTGTTAGAGGTCGGGAGACCATGATCATAAAATCAACCCCGTGAATCATCAAAAAAGATAAATAATTTAAACAATAAAGTTCGAATGCATAGTATGAAGGTTCATAGTTCTATAACACTGGGTTTCAACCACTGATTGTCCAAAGTCATTACTTTTATGCATTGTTTAATTAACTTTTAGTTATAACTCTCAAACTCCCTGTTGGTTACATTGAACTAATTAATCCCAATAGTTAAACTAGAATTGTTAGTAGTTTATCACAAGTCTCTGAAGGATCGATATTTGGTTTTGTAAAAGGCCACTTTACTACTTGGTGAGACCATGTACATTTGCGTGTGCGCTTGGGCGCAACAAGTTTTTGGCTCTATTGCTGGGGACTTGTAAATAGGCAACTATTTTATTTTTAGTTTTCTCTATTGATTTTTACATAGTTTAGCTTGTTTTAGTTTTTTTAGTTTCTTTTTTTTTATCACACTTATTGACATGATAGCCTGGGATAGATAGTTTTAGAGATATTATGATCCTTTTTATTTATGTGGAGGACCCCACCATGAATCTTTTTGTCTAGATTTTGATGCAGGTGTTTGGAGGAGACCTGCTTATTTCTGACCTATGTAGCAGACCACAAATTGTTGTGTAGTTAGTGCCAATATGTATCACTCTATAGATATGAGTGGTGCTAATCCTAATTTATTCATGTTTGTGGGCAATGCTCGAAAAAAAACTAAGGAGGTAGATGCAGAGTTGACTCCTGAACCTATTGTAGACAAAGTTAATGATAATTTGAGGAAGTATGAGTCCTCAAAAACTAAAGTTGTTGTACTGGTTAAGGAGATACCACCACCACCAATTTTTCCACAACAGCTATGAAAAGAAAAATACAAGGAGTATCCTAGTCAATTTGTGGAATAGACACAAGAATCACAGCCATTCAGTTTTCATCTTTCTCTTGAGACTGAAATCGAGAAGGTCAATAAGAGTAAGGGTGTTGTGTATTGTGTAAATATTAAAGTGGTATTGGTTGGGCCTCACTCAAAGAACTTTTCTACATTATGTTTTGATGATGGTATGTATGTGGATTCATCTGAAATAATGGAAGAGTGTGAAGATGAGGAATAAGAATCCTATATTCTAGGATTTGCACTAGAAAAGCAACATAAAAACACACCTCACTTCAAGGCCGACTGTTTTACTATGCACCATCCATTACTTGGTTCCTTAATCTTTGTACCACCACCCTATGAGGGAAGCAAAAAGATGGATGTGAAGTTGGAGGTGAAATTCATATCCTTAACGTGGAGGAAAAAGTTGTTTGGATCTTGCCAAGACACTAAATTAGGAACTTCTTAGGAGGCAAACCAAGTTAAGGTATGTTTTACTTTTAGTATTTTTAGTTTTTACTTCACTAGTTTTTTATTTTGTTGAGTCACAGGTTGTTGGAAATATATGTAGCGAAAAACCAGAACTAAGGAGCATGGCAAAGAATGAGTGTGGGGTCCCCGAACACCCTTGATGTATAAAGATGTTACTAGATATCCCTAGAGGCCTTAGGGACTATTTTTATATCTACTTTTAAAGTACTTTGGGGACAAAGTAGCTTTGTAAGTGTGTGGTGGGGAAATTCCATTTTTAGGGTATTTTTAATTTTTTTTTGTTAAGAATAAATATGGGATGTTGTTGTTGGTGCCATATTTGACTGCATGATTCAGGTGTTTTCATTGTAAAGAGCATGTTAATTGTGTTAATGACTACTTTTTAGACTCCCAGGCTCATAATTATGACTCTTGTACTTGTTGGCTTAATTTGAATTCATGTGATTGTTTAGTTGAGAGTGTATGATCATTCTAATTGAGTTGAGCATGTTTCATGTGTGTGTGAGATGTTTGTATATTCGTTGATGCATTTGATATCTAGAACTTGCCTGGTGTGTGCACAAAACAAAATAAAGAGTGTGTGTTTAGGAGATAATATAGGCATTTCTTTGATAGCCTTGTTTCATACCCTCTTTTAACCTACCATTATGCATAATCTTTGTTAAACGTATTTAGCCTTTAGCTTATTCTTTTGTAGCCTCATATGTAGCCTAATCCCCTTCTTTGATAAACCTTAATTTGATTTAAAGATCCTAAGCACTTTAGTGTAAAGTTATTTGAGTAAAAATTTTGAAAATAAGAGAAAGGTGAAAGTAAAGCCCCAAAGTAGTGGTTATTGGTGTGTAAAGTTGATGTACAATGAAATCTAGTGGCTTACCATGATAATCTTGCATTGAAGAGCTAGACGTGGAAAACTATCCCCGTGACACAGTGGGAATCATGAAGTAATAGGAAATATTCCCACCACATCGTATGTGAATAAGCTTAATGAGATAGAGTAAAACTATAGTGACTATTACCGCAAAAATAGTTCCTACCCATCCCGTAGCCTATATTAAAACCCGTAAAGACCTATTTGATCCTAATCTTAACATTTTGATATTAGCGGAGCACTACACTAAGCTCAAGAATATAGTTCATCATTTGTAAGTTGTGAATTCTTTGTGAGAGTGAGTGCAATTTGATTCTTGTACCCATTATGGACAAATGGCATTATTATGAGTTATTATAGGTAAATCTCTTATTGTGAGGGCATATGTTTGATGATAATTTGGTGATTTATATTATTTATTTTATTAAATAATAAGTGTGAGTTTTTTAACTAGGTTAGTCAATTCTTTAGGCTAGGATGTTTTGGAGTAGTATTCTTGAATTGTCAGTTGTGTATGTAACATGCTTATTGTAGAAACTTGCATTCTGTGTAGTCATTGCAGTACTTGCTTGAGTGTCTTGCTTGTATAAGAAGTTTAGAGTCTCCCAATGTTTTGATACTTATAGTAAAGAGTATTTGAGGATGAACAAGGCTTTAGGTGTGGGGTGGTGATCTGAGGTGTATTTATGCGCTTTATTGTTGTCATCCTAGCCTATTTAGCCTTGTTTTGAGGACAATTCGAGAGATTAATGTTTTAATGATTACATAACTAAGAATCTAAGTGTTAATTATGTGATTACAATGTTTATAGGTTTTTTCAATCAAGTTTGTACTTAATTTGGTCACTTAGAATTCAAACGAATAAAAACTAGTGTTACTAGCTTGAGCTAGGTGTTGTTCTAGTTGATCGTGATGGATTCTAATGTTTATAATGACTTACTAAGGGTATTATTGTGTAATTATGTTTGTAACAACTTGTTGATAGTATTTAAATTACAATTGAATCAATCAAAGAGTCAAAACTAAGTTAATGATCAAAAAGGGCAAAACTAGTATTCTTAGCTTAAGTTTCTACTTCGTCCTGTTGGATATCGTGTTGTTTTGAACTCTAATTTGTTGTGTTTAATTCTATAGGATGCTTTAAGATTTCATTATTATAATATATGAATGATATATAAGCTTCAAATTAAGTGTAAACAACTCAAAAAGGCGTAGAATGGATCAACGAAAGCACAATACACAACTTGACACAATTTGGACACCTCGAATATCAATGGCATGTCGCGGTTCCAAAACCATGGCGATAGGGTGAGTTCCATATATTGTTAGATTCCTAATGGTCCCAAAAAAGTGGGTCTAGTCTATAAGGGTACGTGATAGTGTTAAATGCGCAAAAATAACCCTTCAACATGGTCTAGAGCAAAAACACAGCAGTTTTGTCCTAAAATAAATAGGACACTTATATTGATGTTATAACCCTTGTTCGGATTTGAAAATTTCATAGGGGATGTAAAAAACATCAATTAGTATTTTTCTTCTTTAACTTTTTCTTTTTAATGGATTTTATCATGTATTCATATATCTTGATTACAGTTATGTCTATTAGAGGCTAAAAGCTCCCTTTTCGGGGTTAAATCCAAGAACATCCTTGCGATTGCTTGGAATTGAATTGTGTTTTCTTATTTATTATATTTGGTTGTTTATTTACCCTTTTTATCATTATCATAAGGATTTGCGACCCTTGGGATATACTTAGTGTCATCTTTGTAAACTCGGGAGGGGGACTAATATGATAGAACTAGGGGTAAGTAGAGTAAGCTTCTTATTCCTTTATGAATTAAGGAATTTGAATTAGCATCTAGGATAGGTATATACCTATAATCCTTGCTTGGTTCACTATGGGATAAAATATAAATGTGTTTAGCTTAGTGCTCACATCTCTGCTCAACGATATTGTTGTGGGTTTGAGTTAGATATGTGGTTAGAGGTTGGGAGATAATGATCATAAAATCAACCACGTGAATCATCAACAAAGATAAATAACTTAACCAACAAAGTTCAAATGCATAGTATAAATGTTCGTAGTTCCTTAACTCTGGGTTTCAACTACTGATTATCCAAATTCATAACTTTTACTCATTGTTTAATTTACTTTTATTTATAACTCTCAAACTCTCTCTTGGTTACGTTCCATGAATTAATCTTAGTAGTTAAAATAGAATTGGATAATTGATTAACACAAGTCTTTGAGGGATCGATATTCGGCTTTGTAAAAGGACACTTTACTACTTGGTAAGACCACGCACACTTGTGTGTTCTGTTTTGTAAAACAATGATGGAATTTTGATATTGATTGTGTACCTTGAATTCATTCCTATATGCACATCGCCTATCACCAATATGCACCTATGTCTATCAGCCAGTTTGGGATGGTTACATAGATATGGGTGAATAATATGCCTTGTATTATTATATACTAATTAAACCTTCCAAACCTAGGATGTTAGAGGTACGCATAGGATCGGCTAGGTATTTGGTTATTCGAAATAGACGATTAATCATGCTATTACTGATAATGTTATTATTATTATTGTGATCATTATTATGGCTATCTTATGGTAGATTGGTCATTGATCTGGTATTGAGATTAAGGTATGTCTATGGTCTCTTGTATATTATGATGTCCTTATTATTCAAGATTATTTCATGTTCAAACATATGGATTAGAAAACCTGAGCATGATAGTATTAAATCCTGAGATATTATGATGAGGTCTTAGAATGAGGATATGATGATCTACATTATGATTTGAGATGACCTCAAGTTTATATATATAGCTATATAAGGCTATGGTGCTACTGGATATCCTTTTCTTTATTTGTTTATATTGTATATTCGTTTCTTCTCCTTGCATATTACAATATATCTTTATTTCGCCCTCGATTCGAATATTTGCCTGGGATATATGGTATAGTATTGACCGTTGTTGAATGTGGATGGAATTGGATAGTTTTCCCTGATGCTTCCTTTGTTTTATCTTGTTCGACTCTTGTACTGGGATAGGATAGTTCTCTTTTATTGTTCTCATAGACATGTTATATGATTTTTGGACTTTTGGGTGTAATTTCCATTTTTTTTGTATGATGTATATATCTGCTTTATCTGTGGAGCTCAGTTGGAAGTTGCCTACAAATTACCATTCATTTGGTACTTATACCAAACTTCTTTAGCCTATAGATCTTAGTACAGGTTATCATCATTGATGAGTGCATCGTGTAGAGCAGCAACGGATTAGAGACTTAGAGTGAACTCGTGACGTTCAGAATATTACTTATCTTTCTCTTATGTATTGTTCTAGTCTCTATATTGTATTAAAAGATAGGTTGTATCAGTGTATTTCTCTTTATATTTCATTTTTGTACTCTAATTATATCAGAATCTCTTGTACTGATATCGCCAGTTTTTAGGGTTTTATTATGTATTGATCTTTATTTCTATTTATTTCGCATTCTTTTCCTTATATTACTAAGTAGTCCATTACTAGTTGTTTTAGACAATAGGCTGGCTTACCTACTTGTGAGTTAGGGTAGGCACCATTAAGACCTGAGAAATTAGGTTGTGAGAAATTAGTATCAGACCTCTAGGTTTTGCTAATGTATTAGTATAAGAGGTAAGTGTTTAGTAGAATCCTTTGGATCGGTGCGGATTAATCTTTAAACTATATTTGGGAGGCTACAACATTTAAGGAAATTAACTTCTTGACTCCATATCATGTGCCCTCATTTAATTGAACCTCAAACACATACTTAGACTTTATTCTATCCCCGAAGGACAATGCAATATTGTTGACAGGATGAGACTTCAACACACGTTTCTAGAGTTTCAATGCAGTATAGGCATAAAGAGTCAGAGATGGATATTGAAGATCTTTCACGAAAGCTAAAAAAAATTAGGGCTATCTTAGGGTTTAGTAAAGACCATGACTACTTCAGTCATTGAGGTTCAGCATTAGGAATTTGAGTCATGTTGTAGATCCCTCTCAGCCATAGATGACGTTTGCTTCATCGATCAGTAATACAGAGGTTGTTTATACTAGATTTATTTGGTGCTTGTGAGGGAAAGCCATGGTTTTTCCTTTACTAGGTTTCCACATAAAAAACATATGTTTTTACTCTTCTTGCACTATCTTTTACTTCCTGTTTATTTTATGTACTTTGAATGTGATTGATTTTGAGGGACCTGGTCCCTCATTGTGTTGTGCAACCAACAAAGTTTTGATAATTGTTATTAGAGTGAGGTCACTCTAAAAGGTTCACACCTAGAGTGTCTTTGATAGCCTAGCTGCTCCACCCAATCTAGAATAAGCATATTCTACCACTTGACCACTAAGATTCAATAGGCAGTACTATGGGTGGTGGGAAACCAGGATGTTTGACTTTAGTATGGTTGAGGATAGTAAGTTGATGGACATAAATCTTGATGGTCCTTATGTGCATGTTCAAAAATTCAAAGAACAATAGGTTAGAAATATGGTTGTTAAAAGTAGAATTGGGTACTGTAATGAAGATAGTAAAAATATTGGAAAGAATTACCAAGCCAAAAATCTATTAGTATGTGGTATAGTTCCTGATGAATACAATAGGATCTCAGCTTGCGGAAATGCAAAACAGATCTGGGATTGCTTGTGGACTGCTCATGAAGGTACCACTGAGGTGAAGGATCCAAAAGTGGAAATGTTTATTACTCAGTATAAGACCTTCACCATGAAAGAAAGAGAAATAATCCAATAAATGCATACAAGGTTCACTTCTATCACAAATGAGCTTTACTGCATATGAGAAGTGATTCCTTTATACAAACAAGTAAGAAAAATTCTTGATGTTCTTCCTAAGTCCTGGGAAAGCAAATTGTATGCCATAACTGAAGCAAGTAACCTTAAGACTCACTATGGATGAACTCATTAGGAGTCTAAAAACTCATGAGCTCAAGAAGCAGCAAGAGCTGGAAAAGAAGAAAGAAAAAAGATAAAAATCCCTAGCATTGAAGACTTCAAAATATGATTTAGTTAATGATGAGAACACTGATGTTACATATTTGGCAAATAGGATTCTTAGATCCATGAAAAATAATGGGCAGAGAATTTTACTACACCATGGAATTTTTAGAAAATGGGCTAAGATTATCTGCCCAAGTGCAAGGAAAGCCTATTTATTTGGATAAAGAAGCAATGGGAAAAATCTTGGATGTACCAGTTATTAGAGTTAGGATTGTTATAAAGACACATCTCACCACTGAGTCTATGATCAATGGATTTAAGATGAGTGGAACATCTATAGTAACTGTGAAAGAGAAATTCCTGACGTATGAGTTTCATTTGGTATTTGAATTTATCAACAGAATCCTACATCCAAGATCTGGGAAGACTTCCATTTTAGTTGGAGCTAAGTTATTCTTGATAGAATGCCTAATTAGTTTTGAATTGATCAACCTACCTACTCTTATAATTGAACACATGAAGAAAGTAATTCTTGAGAAATAAGGGAAACATGGAATGCCCTATGGGTACTTCCTGAACAAGGTCTTTGATTATTTTTGAGTAGTTGGGACTAGAGGAATACCTAGAATAGCCTAATAAAGGTTCACTTTAACTGCATTGGTAGAAAATGAGTGCATAGAAAATATAATGGGAACTGTGTCCCAAGTATCTGGACTTTCGACTGCTCAGGAAAGCTTTGGAAAAGAAAAGGATATAGTGAGGATCAATTTTGATGTAAAATATGCTGAAATAGTTCACTTAAGGTTGAAAAATCAGCAGCTAGCTTCTGAGGGGCCGAGTGCTTCTGAAGCACTGATATCAGAAAATGTAGAACTCCATTTGAAAGTGGCAAAACTAACTGGTAAAGTAAATGATTTGAATGCAGAAGTAAATAAACTCACTTAGTAGTTGCTAGATGCACATCCTGATGAAAATGATACAAATAGATTTTTTGATCAAGTCCCTTCCCCCAAGCCTCCTTTGTCTTAAGTCTTGCTATACCTATCCTCTTACTCAACCCTGTGTCAGTTCCACTCCTTTTTATCATGTGGCATTTAAGGATAATTATTTTTGTTGATTGTTTTAGTATACTCAATTGGTACTTAACTGCTTAACAATAAAAGAATCTAATTTGTGTGGGTGCACAGTTATCTCTTTCAAAACTGTTTTAGATGTTAGTGTTGCCCTAGTTTCCATAAGTTAACTAATTTGTACTATCTTGACTCTTGTTTACTGTTAATCCTTTACAATGACGCCCAAAGGGGGAATACTAACTTCATGTGTGTAATGACTTATGTGTAAATATTGTGGTGAATAATGACTGGGGGAAGAAAACATGATGCTAAGGGTTCTTTGGTGCAAATGACAACAAGGGACCAGGTCCTTATGTTGCATGATGGTGACGGATAAAGTATGATAATGGAGTGAACATTCATCTTTAGGTGGTAATCATATTGATTAAATATGATGAATGTTCATTGATGCTCAAAACTTCATGGTTAGTTTGTAATCATCAAAAAAGAGGGAAATTGGTATATGTAGTTTGGATGATGAGCATCTGTCTGCTAGGGACGAGGTCCTTTGATATGAAAGGTACAGTACAGCTGGCACTCATTGTCTACACAATTTTGTCCTCCCGTATAATAAACTTCCAGGTGCTATTTTGTACTGATTAGGACACCTGGTCCAATGATCTTTCAGACCTAATCATCACTTATCTATAATAGGAAAGAGACGTCACTTCATCAAATGGTTTTTTTAATTATAAAAAGTGAAGAGAGGCAACAAAAACCCCATTTCAACACTGCTCTAGGTAGCTGATATTGTGAGCACAAATAAAAATTGTTCTTGTGTGAGCTTTGAATTGTAACTGAACTACTCATGCTGCAAGAGTAGTGTTTTAGTTTATTGAATAAAGTGCATCGGTAGATTTTTCTGAGTGTGAGACTGATTAGAATTAATCAGTGTAGAGAGAGTCCTTTGTAGAGTTACCAAGATGAGCTTGTAGTTGAATTATTACAAGTGAAAGGATCCTAGAGGTAGTATGAAATCTAGACTATGATCAGGAGATTGATTATAGTGGATTTGTTTAGTGCTTGTGAGGGAAAGTCATTGTTTTCCCTTCCTGGGGTTTCACATACAAATATAGTGATTTTACTGTTTCTACACTGTCTCTTACTTCCTGGTTATTTTTATGTACTTTTCATGAGATTGATTTTAAGGAACCTAGTCCCTCATGGTGTGGTTCTCCCCTCAGTGTTTAAAAAACATTGTTATTTAAAACAATTTCAAATTTGAAAACATCAATTTAGGGAAAACCATGACCCCTAGGTTTATTCACCATTCTCATTCACCCAACAAGTTCAAAACTATTAATAAAGCATAAATAAGTCATTGTAAATCATGGGAAAATAATTTAAGAATCAACCTTGTCAAAACTCTCAACCACATCAATACCCGCATTCAAAACCATCCAATTAAACCATTTAAATACATGTTTTCATAAAGTAATAATAGGGGTGGAGTGACATGCCTAAAATATCAAGAGTTATGGAGAGACTTTGCCCTTGGAATCTCTAATTGATTAACTTTTTGGAAACCCCAAGTATCTTGCTTGAGAGAATTTAGAGAGTTTGAAAGAGTGTTTTGATTGTGAATAGTATGTTAATAAAGTCCCTAAGAGGGTTTTAAATCATGGGGTCTAAGTGGGGTAGGAGGGGAATTACCATGATGCCCTTAATTAAAAGACAGAAAATCGATGCCCAGTCGCTACGGGTGGCCTTACGACTCATAGGGCCACCTTACGAGTCGTGTAGTCAAGTCATATTCTGGATAGTGCCCAAGGTCACCCCATATTAGTCTGATTATGAGCAGCACCATATGACTCGTATACAGTTCTTATGACTCATAATATTCTAGTCGTAGTAATAATAAGAACTTAGGATAGTATACTAATTTCCCTACGATTCAGACCCCATGACTCATTACAAGACCATACGACTTGTAGGGTCTAAGTCATAGTGAAGATATAAACTCTAGTCTATCGTACTGGGTAGACTATTAAGTGGTCCCTAAGACCTTCAATGACACCATATGACTCACAGGCTGAGTCATAGTGGGGACAATAAGCTTAAAGACCAAGAAATTTTTAGGGACCAAAAACCTGGGGTGTTACATTCTTCCCCTAGGACCATTCATCATCGAATGATGATAAAAGGTATTCGTTATGACAATTTAAAATAAAAATATACATACTCTTACCTTTAACAAAGACAGAAAACTTAGATATCAAGTACGTCACAGTTTTCCTTAACAAAGTCTGAAAACAAAAATGTTAAGAGTAACACTGTAACACCCCATATTTCCCTAGCATAATTTAAGTCCCAATACATGAGTATTCATATATGAAATTTTTTAAAAACTCATTATTTTTAAGTTTAGAGCCTGCCATTACATAGGAAATTCAGTTAGTTTTCCAAGATATAAAATTCGCCTAAATCCAATAACTGATTAAGAAGTTAGGGTGATTTTAAGTTTCAGTCATTCAACACCGTCATTTTAACCCTTAGCGCATCGCAGAGGCAGCCCAAATAACAATTGTCTATTTCCATCATAAGAAAGACGGTTCACTCAGAATGTGCATAGCCTACCATCAGTTAAACAAGGTCATAGACAAGAATAAATATCCACTTCCTAGAATCGATGACTTAGTCGACCAACGTTAGGGTGCCAGTTACTTTTCCAAGATAGACATCAGATCAGGCTATCATCATCTTAGAGTCAGAGAATGCGACATTCCAAAAATAGTTTTCCGAACTCGGTATGGTAATGTGACATTCTAAAAATAGTTTTCGAACTCGGTATGGTCACTATGAATTTCTAGTCATGTCCTTTGGTCTAAAAAATGCCCCAACAGCCTTCATGGACTTTATTAACAGAGTGTTCAAGAAGTACTTGGACATGTTCATCATAGACTTCATTGATGACATTCTTGTCTATTCTCGTTGCAAAAGCGGTCATGCAGACCATCTCAGCATAGTGCTTTAGATTCTTAGAGATCATCAGTTGTTCGCTAAATTTAGTAAGTGTGAATTATGGCTAAGATCAGTAGCATTCCATAGTCATATTATTTTTGGTGATAATATTATAGTTAAACCTCAAAAGACTGAAGCGGTGAGAAACTGGCCTAAACCTATCTCTCCATCAGATATCAGGAGTTTTTTGGGTTTAGCTGGCTATTACCATTGGTTAGTTAAATGGTTTTCTTTTATTGCACCCCCCTTGTCCAGATTGACTTAGAAGAAAGTTAAGTTTAAGTGGTCAGATTCATGCGAGAAGAGTTTTCAGAAGTTGAACTCAGCCCCAGTCTTGACTCTACTAGACAGTTTAGATGGTTTTGTTTTGTAATGTGATACATCTCGAGTAGTTTTGGGTTGTGTCCTCATGCAGAGAGTTAAGGTCATAGCCTACACCTCCAGACAACTTAAACCCCATGAGAAGAATTATTTGACTCATGATCTTGAGCTAGAAGTTGTAGTGTTTTCCTTAAAGATTTGGAAGCATTACTTGTATGTGGTGCATGTAGATGTGATCACAAATCAAAAAATCCTTTAGTACGTGTTCTCTTAGAAAGATTTCAATTTGCGTCAGAGAAGATGGTTAGAGTTATTAAATAATTATGACATAAGTGTTCTGTATCATCCGGACAAGGCCAATGTAGTGGCTGATTCTCTCAGTAGAATGTCTATGGGTAGTGTAGCTTATATTAAGGATGGTAAGAAGAAGTTAGCTTAGGAAGTTCATCAGCTTGCCAGACTTGGTATCCGTTTACTCAATTCAGTAGAAGGTAGTGTATGGGTGCAGAGATGCTCAAAGTCATCTCTAGTCTCCGAAATAAAGAAAAAGCAAGATAGAGATCCCAGTCTAGTTAAGTTGAAAAAATTAGTCAGAGATCAAAAGGTGGAGGTTTTCTCCCAAGGGGAAGATGGTGTTGTGCGTTCTCAGGGTAGATTGTGTGTGCCTGGTGTAGATTATTTGAGGCAATAAATTATTGAAGAAGCGCATAGGGTGCATTAATCTATTCATCCAGGGGCTACTAAGATATACTGTAATTGCGGGAGATCTATTGGTGTAGTAGGATAAAGAGAGATATTGCAGAGTTTGTAGCTAAGTACTCTATATGTCAGCAAGTTAAGGCTGAGCACCAAAAACTAAGTGGATCTATGCAGGAGTTCAATAATCCCATATGGAAATGAGAGGAAGTGAACATGGACTTTTTAACAGGTTTCCCTAGTACCCGTCATCAGCATGACTCTATTTGGGTTATCGTAGATAGGATGACCAAATAGCTCATTTCTTGCCAGTCCATACCTCTTATTCAGTCGAGGACTATGCCAATCTCTATCTCAAAGAGTTGATTAGGTTGCACGATGTTCCCTTATCTATCATCTCAGATAGAGGTACTCAGTTTACCTCTCACTTCTGGAAAGCATTCCAAAAGGGTCTTGGTGCCCAAGTCCACCTCAGTATAGCCTTTCACCCTCAGACAAATGGTCAAGAAGAAAGGACCATTCATACTCTTGAGGATATGCTGAGAGCATGCGTTGTGATTTCAAGGGTAGTTGGGATGACCATTTTCCTTTGATTGAATTCACATACATAACAACTATCATTCTAGTATCCATATCTCTCTATTTGAGGCTCTCAATAGTAGGAGATGTAGATCTCTAATTAGTTGGGTTGAAGTAGGTGAGGCCGCAGTAGTAGGTCCTGACTTGGTGTTTGATGCATAAGAAAAGTTTTAGTTAATCAGAGAAAGGCTTAGGGCTACCCAAATCCGGCAGAAATTATATGTAGATGTAAAGAGAAAGATCGCGAGTTTAAGGTCGGTGAATTTATGTACTTGAAAATCTCGCCCATGAAAGGAGTGAAGAGATTTGGAAAGAATGAGAAACTCAGTCCCCGGTATATCATTCCCTTCAGAATTCTCAGTCGTTTCGAAAAGGTTGCTTACGATCTTTAGTTTCCTTTAGATTTAGCCTCAGGAACCCAGTATTCCATGTATCATTGTTGAGAAAGTGTATTGGTGATCCAGCTGAAGTTGTTCCCATAGAAAGTGTAGATATTCAGAACAGTGTTTCCTTTGAGGAACTCAGTCGAAATTCTTGATCATCAAGTTAGTAGACTAAAGAAAAAAAAAGTTCAACTAGTCAAAGTTCTTTGGCAGAATCAATCTATTGAAGGAGCCACTTGGGAAGTAGAGCCAGATATACGGACCAAGTACCCTCATCTCTTCTCCGCAAATCCAGATTCAGTATAATGTACCCATCTTCTTAAGATTTTCTTTTCTGTTATGCTCAGTTTCAGCCGCACATTATGTTCATGTCAGTTGTGCATTCATGAATCAGTTCAGTCATGTATTCCAGGCATCAGACATGCATATTCAGTGTGTAGGCTCAGTCCATTAGTTCCTCATCTTAACCAGTTTAATTCAGGGATGAATGATCCCAAGAGGGAGATATTGTAACACCCCGTATTTCCCTAGTATAATCTAAGTCCCAATACATAAGTATTCATATATGAAATTTTTGAAACACTCATTATTTTTTAGTATAGAGCTTTCCATTGCGTAGGAGATTCAGTTAGCTTTCCAACGATATAAAGTTTACCTAAATCCGATAGCCGAGTAAGAAGTTATGGCGATTTTAAGTTTCAGTCGTTAAACACCATCATTTTAACTCTTAGCGCATCCCGTAAGCAGCCCAAATGACAATTGTTGATTTCCAGTACGCCTCTATGATCATGGCACATCTTGGAGATGGAAAAATTTGCATCCACGGTCTTACTGCAATGGTGGCGCATCGCTGGAATTTGTCCAGGTCCCAGTTGTCCCTTTTTCAGTGGCTTGGCGCGATAGTGGCGCGTCGCGCCAAGGCCAAAAATCGGGATGGTCAGTTTTCAGCTACCATTTTTAAATTTGTTCAGGGGTATTTGGATTTTTTTCCACGGACGTAATTAACCTAAAACATGAAATTTAACACCTAAACACCCTAAGTAGTCATCATTATGTCAATTTCTATCACAATCAAAAATCCTCTTTCAAGAACAAGAATCCCTCGCTTTCAAATTCAAGGCCAATCCTCAAGAACTCACCCAGAACTTCAAGAAATTCACTATTCCAGGTATGTTAGATGTTGATCCATGGATCCCTTTTATCCATGGAGTCCAAAAAGCCCTTTTAAATTATAAAATTGTGATATTTTCAAGTTATCATATTTTTAATTATGATTTCATCCATGAATCTCCATGTACTATTGATTTTATACCATGTTACCATGAAATTATTGTTATTATTCAATCTTCCATGTTTTAATATTATGATTTAATGAATTAAACCATGATTTAATGTTATTATGATAAATGCATGTTATTCCTACAAATTCCATGGCATTCATATGATTGTTTTAAACCATGAACTACAAGTGTTTGATAAAATGCCTACAAGAGTGATTTATTTAATAAGAGCCTTCATGTTTTGGTCTTCAAGCTTTAGTGTCTTTTCAGTATTGCTATTTTGAGTCCTAGGGGTTTTGAATGCCCGAAAACCATAGTCTTTTATTTAGTCTAGCCTCAGTACATTAAAGAATAGTCTTCATATTATATTATGAGCATTATCAGAATAGTCAAAAATCAGTTATTCAACTCAGAACAGTCTAGTATCTCAGTGTCTTCCAGTTGGGAGTAGGATTTATCTCTAAGCAATTGTAGGGATGGCGGATTCCTCATCAGATAGGCAGAGTCATTAGTAGCAGTCCCTATACTCCAGAAATGCATATCCAGCATAGGATATGAGTTGTCACCCGTCATATTAGACTTGATTATCTCACAGGGGTCACCCATTAGTCCAGGCTTGACACCTTTAGTACTTTGGACATTATATCAGTTTTGTGGATCCAAATAGCTATTGTTAGTACCCTTGGCATGGTATTATCACCCTTCCAACTAGGGTTACAAGTTGGACCCCGATTAGCTAAAATTGGGGAATGTTGGTTAGATGGTACCTCCAACAGTCTTAGATATAGTCTTAGTTACAGTCCCAGATAAGTTATTCAGTATTAGTGTTGTTTGACCAAAGCATATAGATTTCAGTATTTTATTTTACAGATTTTACTCAGTTATGTTATATGCTTGGTCATGCATCCTCAGTATTTATAGATTTCCATGCATTATCAGTATCTACAGATTCCATGTTCTCTACTCAGTACTCCATGCTTTACATGCATATCCAGTAAATTATTAGTTTTGATCATGAAATCATGCATATCAGAATACATAATTTTGCATACCAGTACATTTAAAGTACTGATCGCATACCCTTTTCTTTTGTGCTATGATATATTATATCATAGGTGCTGACGCTCAGTTCCTAGCTTATGATTAGACTTATCAGATCCTCATCTATAGAAGTGGTGAGTCCTCATACTTTGAGGATAGGCTTACTTTATTTCATGTCTCATTTATTAGTTAGTTTGAGTTAGTTGGGGCCTGTCCCATCAACTCATATTCAATCAATCAGTTTTAGAGGATTTTCAAACATTAGAGTCAGTTATTCAGTATTCAGATATTACAGTTAGTTGTCCAATTTATCATTATTTTATCAGATTCAGTCAGTTGTTTCTAAAGACTCATATTTCAGTTTTAAATTCAGTTATTAAAACCTTATGGCATGTCAATATTCTTCTGTATTTATGATCATGTTATCTAGTGCTCACAATAGGTACTATCTCATGGGTTAGCTTGTGGTCCCCCGGGACCGTAAGCACCGTGTAATGACTATGGGTTAGTCTCGGGTCATTACAAACACATACCTTAAGCACGCTTATCTGGTAGGGGAAACAAGAATGGGTACTTGGAATTCATGTCTTCTTCATCTTCCCTAGTGGCCTCTTCATATTTTTGGTTTCTCCATAGAAATTTTAGTGAAGCCAAATCCTTCATTCATAACCGGCAGACTTGTCGATTCAAAATATCAATAGGGACCGCCTTATGTGATAGGGAATCTGAGACACCTGCACTCTCAAAAGGAACAACCAAGGTGGGATTGCTCTCTCACTTTTTGAACACGACACATGGAAGACCGGATGAATCAAACCCAAACACGAAGAAAACTCCAATTCATAAGAACATTGACCACTCTCTTCAAGATCAAATAAGGGCCGACATACCATCGACTAAGTTTCCCCTTTTTTTTAAAACTGCATCACTCCTTTCATGGGAGGTACCTTCAAGAACACGCAATTGCCAACTTAAATTCCAACTCCCTTCGCCTCACATCTTCATAGGACTTTAGGTGACTTTGGGTGGTCGTAAGAGTATCCCGAATCACCTTCACCTTCTCCATTGTTTGGTAAACCAAGTTGGGACCATACAACCTATTCTCAAAAACCTAAAACCACCCAATAGGAGACCTATATCTCTTACCATTCAAAGCCTCGAACGGAGCCATCCCAATACTAGAAGGATAGCTATTATTATAAGAAAATTCTATGAAAGGCAAATGGTCAACCCAACCCATCAATCATCAAAATCAATAACACAAGACCTTAGCATAACCTCGAAAGTCTGTATATTTCTTTTTTCTTGTCCATCCATCTTAGGGTGGAAAGTTGCGCTAATGTTCACCTTAGTTCCAAAACCTCTCAGAAGGGAATGCCAAAAGTGTGAGGATATTTGAATACCACGGTAAGATATAATGGAAACTGGAGCGTCATGTAACTTTATGATCTCATGAATGAACAGTATTGCATAATCCTCAACAGGGAAATTACTTCTCACATGTAGAAAATGGGTGGACCTAGTCATCCTATCCACGATGATCGAAATCAAATTAAACTGATGGATAGATTGTGTAAGAATAGTAACAAAATCCATATTAATCACTTTCTACTTCAATTCTAAAACCACAATCTCTTGAACCAACCCACCCGAACTCAAGTTCTCCACATTCACTTGTTGACAAACCATGCACTGGGCCATAAAATATTCCATATCTCACTTTATGGTACATCTTCATCGATTTGGGATGAACGGTGTACCTCAACTCGTGATCCTAAGCTAAGATCTTCTCTCACATCCTATAAACATCGGGAACACATAAAATACCTTGGTACCTCAAGATACCATCACTACCAATAATGAAAACCATTCTTTTCTGCTGGCCCATGTCATCATTATTCATATCAAGATAAGATCCAAAACCTACTTCTCTTTCATCTAGGCAAAAATAGATGACTTCACTACCTCTCGTACCATCACACCGCCATCTTCAGAGTCTAAGAGACAAACTTCAAGTTTTGCCAACTAGTGAATAACCTTCACCAATTCTTACTTCCCCTCATCAATATGAGACAAACTTCGCATAGATAACCTTCTAAGAGCATCAACAACCAAATTAACTTTACATGGATAATAGTGAAGACTCATATCATAGTACATGAGAAACTATAGTCATCTCTTTTGCCTGAGATTCAACTCCTTTTGGGTGAGAACATACTGAAAACTCTTATGGACAAAACAGATGCCAACATGGACCCCATGCAAATAGTAATGCCATATCGATAAAGCAAAGACCAAAACCAACAATTCCAAATAATAAGTAAGATCATTCGTCACGTGCATCTTCAACTGGCTAGGAGTATATGAAACCGCATTGCCATGCTGCATAAAGACAAAACCCAATCCCACATAAGATGCATCATAATAAACAAAAAAGCCATTGGTACCTTCGGGTAGAGTTAAAACCATATCAGAAGTTAACTTGTCTTTAAAAATCTCGAAACTACCTTCACACGCATTCGACCATATAAACCTTACCTTCTTTTGAGTTAACTTAGTCAATTGGCTGTAATAGAAGAGAAACTTTTAATAAACCTTTAATATTAATCAATTAAACCAAAGAAGCTCTGAATATCGGTTGGATTCCTAGGTCTAGGACACTTCTTAACCACCATAACTTGTTGTGACTCTACCATGATACCTTAACTAGAAAAAACATGACCTAAATAACTCACAACATTCAACTAGAACTCATACTTTTAGAACTTTGCATACAACCATTGATCTTTCAAGGTTTGCAACACAAGGAGAACGTGATCGGCATGATCTGCCTCACTCTTCAAATACACCAAAATATCATAAATAATTACAATTTGTTATATAAAGTTTTGATAAATAGCATATAACTGCAAGGGACCAGGTCCTTAGATGTGTAAGATACAGTATAGCTGGCACGCATAGTCTGCACAGTTTTGTCATCTTATGTAACAAACTTGTAAGTGCTATTTTAATATGATTTGGATAATTACTCCAATGATCTTTCAAACCTAATCATCCTCATCTATAAAATAAAACTGGGGCCTCTTTAACAAGAATTTTTAGCATAAATCTAAAGAGTGAAGAGTGGCAACAAAACCCATTTCAACACTTCTCAATTTCTTAACTCTATGAATGCTAAAAATTGAAAATTATTCATGAGTGACTACAGATTTGTAATCAAACTACTCATGCTATAAGAGTAGTATTTTCTTTTGTGAGTTCTTAGGTAGAGTTACCTAAGTCAATTGATGATTAGAGGTAATCAGTAGAGAGTTCCTTGGTAGAGTTACCAAAAAGAGCTTGTAGTAGAGTTGCTATAAGAGAAAAGAGCCTTGTGGTTGGATAAAATTTGTATTGTAATCAATGGTTTATTATTGTGTATTTCTTTGGTTATTGTGAGGGAAAGCCGTGGATTTTCCCTTCCTAGATTTTGATGTAAAATTCTTGTATTTCTTACCTTCCTGCAATATATTTATTTTTCCAACACCTCATAGTTGCTTTACTATTCTATTGCTTGTGATTGACTTTGAGGGACCTGACCCTTCATTGTATGGTGCAAATCCCAAGGGTTCAACAATTGGTATCAGAGTTGGTTCTCTCTAAAAGATTAACACCTAGAGTATTTTGGTCATCATAGCTGTTTTAATTGAACCAGGAGCTGAAAAAAAGGAAACAAGAAGGGAGAAATTCCCAACTTTGAAAAATTGAGAGTTTGACCCAGGTGAAGAAGATACTAATGTTGGACTTCTGGAAATAACAATTTTTAGAGATATTAAAAAGGGTGTTCAACTTAGCAAAAAGATTGATCAAAATCATTAAAAATAACTAGAAAAGATACATCTAGTTTTACAATAAATAAGGTATTGACTGCATGGGAAGACTCCTCAAATAATATTGAGAAAGACATGGTGGATGGAGATAATTTCATGATGAAACATGGTGCGAAGAAAATAATCCTAAGATCCTGCAGCTCTTTAATGGCCGCTACTAAAAATAGAGAAGAAAATATGGTAAAAAAGGGGGATGACAACTAAAACTAGTATATGGATAGTGGTTGTCCTAGACGCATGACTCGGAGAATTAATTTTTTATTTTTCTCAAGTAACTCCAAGGAGGAGGTGTATTTTTTGGAAATGGCAAAAAGTTTTATATCAAAGGTGTTGGAAAGATTGTGAAATCACCTCATCATGTAATAGAAGATGTTTATTATGTGGATGGGATAAAGTACAGTCTTCTAAGTGTATCTCAAATATTTGACAAAGTAAATGAGGTAAAATTTTATCTAATAGATGAATTGTATCAAGCATGAAACCTAGAAAGATTATTCTCAAAGACAAAAGGATCAAGAACATATATGTAGTTGATCTGGAGTTTGTGGAAGATGGGGAATTAACTTGTTTAAGTACACAAGGGGAAGATGCAAATTTGTGACACGGAATATTAGGGAATGTGAGTTCCTCTTTGTTAAACAAATTGATTTCAAAGTACTTGCTGTGTGGCCTACAAAAGATGAAATTTCCAAACAACAAAGCCTGTGATGCTTGTGTTAAAGGTAAACAGACCAAATCCCCTTACAAATTGAATCATGTAAATACTTCTAAAATAACTTATATATTTCACATGGATTTATGTGGACCTATCAAAGTCTAAAGTAGAGGAGGGAGGAAATATGTGTTGGTTATTATTGATGACTATTCCAGTTTTACTTGGAAAATGTTTATAAGAACAAAAGATGAAACATATGGGGTTCTTGTGGCTTTTTCCAAGAAAATCTAAGTAAGGCTAAACTATAAAATTGCAGAATTTAGGTCTGATCATGGGACTAAATTTAAGAATTCTCAAATTGATGAATTCTATGCTGAGCATGGAATAATTCACAACATTTATGATCCCAAAACTCCACAAAAAGTGGTGTTGTTGAAAGAAAAAATAGAACACTCATAGAGATTGCTAGGACTATGCTAATTGATAGTGGTCTTTCAAAGAGTTTCTGGGTTGAAGCAGTGATTACTGCTTGTTATGTGACTAACATGTGTTTTATTAGATCACTTCTAACTAAAACTCCATACATGTTGTTATTCAATAGAAATCATAGGATAGACTAATTCACACCTTTTGGATACAAATATTTTGTGCTAAATAATGGAAAGAGAGAATTGGGAAAATTTGATTCTAAGAGTCATGAAGTTGTGTTTTTTGGATACTCCTCAACTAGAAAGTCTTAAAAGGTGTTCAATAAAAGGACTCTGTGTGTTGAAGGAAGTATTCATGTCATCTTGAATGAGTCAGGAAGTCAAATGAACACTTGAGATAGTGAAAGTTAAGTAGATTCTCATTACTTTTCAAAGGGATGTAATTACTGAATATGATGATCAAGGGATTAATGATGCAAAAAAAAGTAATGAAAGTGATGATAATCTAAAATCTTAGTGAAAAATTCCAGCTCCAGTTGAAAAATAACCAGAGAAAACCAGTCAAAATTCACAAGGACCAGGACCAAGTGGTATCAATTTCAGAAGGAAAAATTGGAGGAACGAATCCTCTCATACCCTTGAGAACATGACTACACCCCTGGAAACTGGAGTTCAAACAAGATCTCAAGCCAGGAATGTTATGGCATTTTCAGCCTTTTTATCTCAATTGAGTCCAAGAATGTAAAGGAGGACCTGAATAATGTAATGCAAAAAGATCTTTATTAATTTGAAAGAAGAAAAGTCTTGCATTTGGTCCCTAAGCCTATTGCTAGAACAATTATTGGGAACAAATGTGTTTACAGGAATAAACAAGATGAAAATGGAACTATCAACAGAAACAATGCAAGGCTGGTTATTCAAGGCTATAACTTGGAAGAAGGGATTAACGATGATGCGACCTTTTCCCCTTTAGTAAGAATTAGAAACCAGAATTCTTATTGCATTTTATATGTACATGGGATTAAAACTATTTCAAATGGCTATCAAAAGTGCCTTCCTGAATAGAAACCTAAAGAAGAAGTATACATCAAAAAGCCTCCAGGATTTGAAGATGTAGATTTTTCTCATCATATACTTAATTTGGATAAAGCTCTTTCTGGTTTGATTCAAAGACCAAGGGCCTAGTATAAGAGACTCTTAAAATTTCTCCTGGAAAATGGCTTCAAAAGAGGAAAACTAGGTAATAATCTATTCTTAAAGACCAGAGATAGAAACCTATTAATTATTCAGATATATTTTGATGACATAACCTTTAGAGCTACTTATGAATCCCTATGTGAAGAGTTTGCAAAACTAATGGGAGTGAATTTGAGATAAATATGATGGGTGAATTGAGCTTCTTCTTACACCTTTCGATCAAATAAACTTCTCAAGGGTCAAAGATTTATCAAGAGGAGTACATCAAGGAGCTAATAAAGAAGTGTAATATGGGATATTCAAAGACAATTGATACTCCAATTGGAAATTTCTCAATAATAGGCAGTGATGATTTAGGTCCTTCAGTAAATGAAATAATGTATAGAGAGATCATTAGATCCTTTCTATATCTCCCTATAAGTGGTCTGACATTATTTTCAGTGTAGGGATGTGTGATAGATTTCAAGCATGCCCAAAGGTGTCCCATTTGGAAGATGCTAAAAGAATTATCAGGTATCTGAAGGGGACAGAGGACTTGGTCCTATACTATCTATCAAGAGATAGTTTTGACTTTGTAGGCTATGTTGATGCTGACTATGCTAGATATTTGGTAGATAGAAAAAGAACTTCAGGAATGGAACATTTTTTTGGCTTATCCTTAATATCCTAGGGGTCTAAGAAGAAAAACTCAGTTGGTTTATCTACTGCTAAGGCTTAATATGTTGTTGCTGCTTCTTGTTGTGCACAGTTGTTATGGATCAAGTAACAATTCAAAGATTTTTGCATTGTCTCAGACACTATCCCTCAAATGTATGACAACACAAGTCTTTTAAACATGGCCAAGAATCTAGTGCAATACAAGAGGACTAAGCACAATGATGAGAGGCATCACTTCTTAAGAAAAAATATGGAGAAAGCAGCAATCTGCATAAAGTTTTACAAGACTGAGGATCACATAGCAGATATGTTTACTAAGGCAGTTCACAAGGAACAATTTATGAAGAATATATTGAAGTTAGTCCTGATCAGAATGACCTAACCTACCATGTGAATCAGTAGTTCTCCATTAAATTGCTACAATCAGGAGACATGTATCCTTAGTAAAGTATTTATTTGTTAGTCTAACTCAATATCATATCATTTCATATATACACCCATTGGAACATCTTTGGAAGAAAATAGATGAAGTATGCATAAATTTGAGAAATTACTCAAAGAAAAAGAGGGATGTGGTCCCATCTCTCAGGTTAGTATCATGAATTGGCACGTTTTTCTCCTTATTATGCTAGAAAAGGCCACATTCTCTCTCCCCATGTTAGAAAAATTGTTTATGGAATAATTGAAATAAATTTCATCATTGCATTGACCCAATGGACCCTGCTTAACTAAAATACCAAAAATATCCAAAGGCATATCCTTTTCTACACTTACTCTTCCGTTGAAGATTTTTCCCCAAAAATATATTACTCCTTTGGCAATGTGAAAGAAAGTTTTGATGGTCTAAATAACAAAATAACTACCTAAAAACAAAGACTTAATCATAAATTCTGAACATCCTGTTAAAAGGCACCAGATTTTTGAAGGACCGGATCACAAGAAAAAAAAATGTTGATGATAAGCCTGACAGGGCTTGTAAAAGAAAAAAATCAATAGAAAAATGCTAGAAAATGTAGAAATTTGGTAAGTGCTGGTGCAAGATCAAAAAAGTGATGAACTCAAGATGAAGGTTGTAGTTCTATCCAATGAGGCTTCTTAACTTAAATTGTTACACTGTACTAAGATAAGATCATGTCTCCAAAACTTATCCCACAATCCTCCACCTCTTCTTCCAACTTCTGTGGCTTTTTCTATGGAACTTGAAATATAATTCTTGCACTAAAATGATACATAATCTATTGGAAATGAATATGTTCTTGCTTTTGTGATCTCTATTTGGTTATACCTTAAAAGTTTTCTTCTTGATTAATATTTCCCCAGTGAACATGAGTTAACTAACTTGTGCTTACTATTACTCTTGGTTTACTGTTCTCTCTTTTTAATAATTTTAAAAGAGGGAATATTTATTGATCTCATTTAAAGAAAGATATCTTAAAGGAGGAAAAGTGGAAAGTGTTAAATAAACTATAAATTTTAACTGGGGGAAGAAATAATGTGATGAGCTACAGTGAAGGTATGCAGGAAAAATAATAGTAGAAAGTATGCAACAACACAAAAAAAAAGGTGCATAATGATAGGGTGAAGAAATCATAAGGTTTTGTTGCAAATATCGATAAGGGACCAGGTCCTATGTTTCATGACGGAGGAAGCATGATGATAAGGGGAACATTCATCTTTAGGTGGTAATCACACTGATTAAATGTGATGAATGTGCACTAATGCTCAAAGTTGAATGGTTGGTTTGTCTTCATAAAAAGGGGGGAAATTTCTATATGAAGTTTTGATAAGGATAAGCTAACTACAAGAGACAAGGTCCCTGGATGTGGAAGATACAATACAACTAGCACACGTAGTCTACACAGTTTATCATCTTGTGTAAAAAACTTGCAGGTGTTGTTTCATACTTTAGGATAGCTAGACCCATGATATTTCATCCCTAATCATCCTCATCTATAAAAGCAAAAGAGAGGCCTCTTTATCAAGCTATTTTTTGCACAAATCTAAAGAGTGAAAAGAGGCAACAAAAACACATTTCAACACTGCTCAAGTGCTTATCTTTATGAGTTCTTACATTGAAAATTGTTCTTGAGTGAATATTGATTTGTAATTGAACTAATCATGCCATAAGAATAGTGTATTATTTTGTGAGTGCTTAGGTAGAGTTACCTAAGTCAGTTATTGATTAAAGGTAATCAGTTGAGAGGTTATAGGTAGAGTTACCAAGATGAGCTTATAGTAGAGTTACTATAATCAAAAGGATCCTAGAGGTAGATTAAAATCTAAACTCTAATCAGGAGGTTGATTATAGTGTATTTCTTTTGTTCTTGTAAGGGAAAGCCGTGGTTTTTCCATTCCTAGGTTTCTACGTAAAATTTTTGTGTTTTTACTTTCCTGCACTGCATTTGTTTTTCCAATACCTCATAGTTTCTTTACTGTTCTATTTCTTGTTATTGACTTTGAGAGACCTGGTCCCTCACTGTATGGTGCAACCCCCAAGGGTTACAACACCATGACGAACAAATCAAAGAACTTACGGAAGGACTAATTCATAAGATACATGAATGTTGTCGAGGCATTAGTCAAACCAAAGGACATCACCAAAAACTAAATATGAACATACCAGGATCGGAAAGAAGTCTTAGGGATATCCACCTCCCTAATATTCAACTGATGGTAACCCGACCAATAATCAACCTTTGAAAAATACTTAGCTCTCTAAAGCTCAAATAGATCATCAATCCTAACAAGTGGATACTTATTCATCATGGTCACCCTATTAAATTAGCGGTAATATATACACATCTAAAGGGACCCATTCTTCTTACGCTTGAAGAGAACTGGTGCACCATAGGGAGAAATACTAGTATAGCTAAAACCCTTATCTTGAAGGTTTTTCAACTACTTTTTAAGTTGTTTTAACTTAGCCAAAGGAAATATGTAAGGAGGGATAGCGATAGGATAGGTATTCGATAGATGATCAATCCCCAAATCTATTTCCCTATCAGAAGGAACATTAGAAAGATCATCAGTAAACACCTCGGGAAACTTACAGACCACAGGGACTAATTGCAAAGGACCTTTACATTTAGAATCCTTAACATGCTCTAAATCGAAGAGATACCCCTTGGAAATCAACCTTCAGGCTTTAAGATAAGAAATGAACCTTCCGTTAGGCACTAGGGAACTACCTTCCCACTCAATTAGATATATAGATACAAATTATATTTTATTGATATAAATTGAACAATACAAATAATAAATTTATTTGAAATATATAGTATGATACAAATAAATTTAAAGTAAGAAAAATATATAAAATATAAAATGCAATGATAAAAAAGAGATGAGGAAAAGAATATAAAAAAAATGACAAAAATGACGAACCAAAAATGAAAAAGGTGGAAATGTAAATACAAAAGAAAAAAAAGAATGCGAAGAAAAAATAAATAAAATTGAAAAAGAAAAAAATTGATGAAAAATAAGAAAGAAAAAAAGTGTAAGAAATGAGTAAAAAATAAGTGGAAAAAAATAAAAAAAATGGAAAAGAAAAAAAGTAAATTAAAGGAAAAAAGAAAGAAAAAAAGAGTAAATTAAAGGAAAAAAAAAAGAAAAAAATAATAATAAAGGGGAGAGACTAAAAATAGATTATATTTAATTGATAAGAGATGCTATGAATTTTATAGGATAAATGGGATAATTAGAAGTTTATATTTGTTAACCCATGTAGGTCTCAAACGAATACGAATGATGAAATAAGAATGAGAAAGGAGAAAATGAAAAAAAAATACAAAGAAAAATAAATTAAAAAAAATAGATGAAAAAATGAGAAAGAAAAAAAAGAAATTATAAGAAACGAGTAAAAAATGAAAAAAAACAAAATGCAAAAGAAAAAAAAAGTAAATTAAAGGAAAAAAGAATGAAAAAACAAAACAAAAAAAGAAACTAGAAAAGAAGAAAAAAAATGAAATTTAAAGCATAGGTGGGTGATCTTTGTGTTTAAATGGGTACCCATATTGTCCTTATTTGTATGAGCTTTTAAAATGAGTTGAAGTCCATATTTACCCATTTGAAATATGAGTGATCCAATTCAATAAATACGGATTAAATGGACTCTTTTCATAAATATGGGATGAAATTGCCACCCCTATTGTCGGCCTTATGATCTCAGGAGGGGGAATAGGAAGATAAAATATAGGGATAAGCAAAGCAAGGTTCTTATTCCTGTATGAAATAAGGAATTTAAATTATCATGTAGGATAGGGATATACCAAGAATACTTGCTTGGTTCACGTGTAGGATAATATATTAATGTATCTAGTTGGATTATTACATCCCCGCTCAACGATGTAGTTGTACTGTCCAAGTTGGGTAGAAGATTAGAGGTCGGTAGATTATGATCATGCGATATACCCTATGAATCAATTACCAAGATAAAATGTTTAATGAATGATGTTCAAAAGCGTAGTATGATTGTTCGGAGTGCTTTAACCCTGGATCTCCTTCATTTGATTGTCTCAAGTCTTTACTTTTACGCACCGTTAACTTTACTTTAGTTTATAAATATTCAAAACTCTTTTGGTTACGCTTGCACTAGATTTATCTTGATAGTAAACTAGAATTGAATAGTTTTTATAACAAGTCTCTAAGGGATCGATATTTGGCTTTCTTTAAGGCCGCTATATTAATTGGTTGACAATGTACACTTGTGTGTGCGCTTGGGCGCTGTCAAGTTCATGGTGCCGTTGACATAGACATATAAATTGGCAACTATTTTTTTTTGGTTTTACTTTTTAGATTTCTTTGGTGCTTTACTGTTTTTCCTTGGTATTTAATTAACAAGAAATAGGTTGAAAAATTAGTAAACTGGCATAGGATAGGGAATTTTGGTCGAACCAAACCCTAAACCCGAGCAAGTGTATCATCAACAAAGGAGAGAGGCAATACTTCTCCCCTATATTCCACTATTTCAAATAGAACAAGAGAATGTTGCTATCATGACTAAAAAAATCAAGCCCGTAAGACAGTTCGTGAAGTGGCAATCCCATTTCCAAAAAGTTTGATCTCTCTTTTGCAGAAACCGACTGCTGGAGGTAATTATATGATGAAACAAAACACTGTTGATTAGTAGTGGATAGTTTATGGGGATTTCACATGAATATCCAAAAGTATATCAGCAAAACTTTTTGGAGATGGGTGACACATTCATCCCGACGGGCATGTTAACTTATTATGAAAATATGACACTATTTCCCTTTTCACTATAGGGGGGAGAAAAATAATTGGTTGAACACTGAGCCATAAATTCAATCACAACATGGGATGAATTAGGCCAAAAATTCCTCATTCAATTATTTCCATCTTGTAAGAATGCGAGACTTCGCAGTGACATAGTGTGCTTCAATAGAAGTCAGATGAGAACTTAGATCATGCTTGGGTGTGGTTCAAAAATCTTCTTCGGGACTTTCCACATCATCAACAGTCCAATGAGGTATTAGATCGTACTCTTTTAGAGGAACTTTATCATAATAAAAAAATGTTTCTACATTCAGCTACAGGTGTTCAAGCTTTGAAGTTAACGTATGATGAGCTATGAACTTTGTTAACTGCATTACACAAGGGAATCTCGAGTGGAATTCAGACTTAAGGAATGCTATAAAGAAGAATACAACTGTGTTTGAGGTAGACCAATTTATTGCTATATTCGGCCACATTTCCGCACTACCAAATAACATAAGCAACATAAAGTTGGGGATAGCACAGCCTACAGCCGCAGTTAACATAATCCAACAGACTACTGGTTGGTGTGAGGTTTGTGGTAATAGTGGGCATTCTGTGGCTATGTGTGCTGAAAATATTGAGTTTATAATGTTCGTGGGAAATGCTCAAAGGCAGAAATACGGGAACACCCAAAATATTAAGGGGTCGACTCATCACCTAATTCATTACTAGAACAATCAGCAGCAACAGTCTCGGCAACCGCAGGTCCAGAGTCATTAGTCCATGACTCAAACAAACACTGATGAGGAGATCTTGAAATAAATTATAGCAGATCAGGCATAGATGGTTGTGTAAATAAAAAACCAACAAGTAGCTACAAGAAGTTGGAGTTATAGTTGGGGCAGATTCAGCAGGCACAAATAGTAGGCCACAAGGTGGTTTTCCAAGCGATAATGAATATCATAAATAAGTAACGGTAATAACTTTGAGGAGTGGTAGTAATCTGAATAAAGAACCTTCAAAGAAAACTAAGGAAGTTGATGCAGAGTTGATTCCCCCACAGGTTTCCGAACAAGTTGCTAAAATTTTTAGAAAGTATGAGTTCTCAAAAACTAAAGTTCTTGAACAGGTGAAAGAGAGACCACCTCTACCTTTCCCACAGAAGCATATAAAGAAAAAAGAGGATTCATTCTATAAAAAGTTCTTTCACGTATTCAGAGAGCTTCATATTAACCTTCCTCTTTTAGATGTTTTTACAGTGAATGCCCAAGTATACTAAGTACTTGAAGGATTTTGTCACTAACAAAGTTAAGTTGAGGGATGTTGAGACAGTAACACTCACTAAGGAGTGTAGTTCTATGATGATGCAGAAAATGCCACAAAAATTCAAAGATCCTGGGATTTTCACTCTCTCAATTCAAATTGGCAGCAATGATGTGATCCATGCAATGAGCGATTTGGGGGAAAGAGTTAGTTTGATGCCCCTCTCTTTTTTTTAACACCTTAGCCCTGGGGAAGCCAAGATTGAGTATGGTGATACTCTAGTTAGCAGACCGGATCCTAGCTCGTACCGAAGGAATCGTAGAGGTTGCTCTCATCAAGGTTGGTAAGTTAATTATTCCAGTTGACTTTATTTTTTTAGATTTTCAAGAGAATGAAAGAGTACCAATCATCTTGGGACTTCCATTTATAGAAAAGGTAGGAGCATTTATTGATGTGAGAGAGGACACGCTCACAATGAGGTTGGATGATGAAAAAGAGATTTTCAAAGTATAAAAACCACTCAAGACTCTATCGCACTTCAAAAATTTATGCATGATTACAATGATTGAAGGGGATAAGTATGGGGTGGTTGAGACTGTTCCACCAAAGACGTCGTTGGACTACCTCATAGAGTATCCAAAGCCTCTAATACCTGAGAACGATATCATGCAGATTAATAATCCTAAAAAGGCTAAAATTGAGAAAGTTATTGACCTCGAGAGTTCATACTCAAGAGGTTAGAAATGAATAAGGAGATGGTGTCCTAGTATGAGAAAGAGGATGAAGAAATATGGTTGAGTCAGAGATTAGGTCATGTCGTGACACTAAATCAGGCACTGCTTGGGAGGCAACCCAGTTAGAGTATATTTTCTAGTATTTTAGTTTTTACTTCACTAGTTTTTTTTGTTGAGTCACAGGTTGATGGAAAGTCTGAGTACCAGAAACTTGAGCTAAAGAACATGGAAAAGACTAAGTGTAGGGTCCTCGGACCCTGTGATATTTAAAGATTCTACTAGCTAGACCTAGAGGCATCGGGCAGTATTTCTATTTCTACTTTTAAAGTATACTTTGGGGACAAAGTAGATTTTTAAGTGTGGGGTGGGAAAATTCCCATTTTTGGGTAATTTTAAATTTTTTTGTTAACAATAAATGATAGAAGTTCTTATTGGTGCTATTGTTGATTACATGATGCAAGTGTTTTGATGGTAAATAGCATGTTGATAATGTGACTGACTACTTTTTAGACTCCTAGGCTCATGTTTATAACTCTTGTACTTGTTGGCTTAAAGTTGAATTCATGTGATTTTTTGTTTAAGAGTATATGAGGCTCCCACTTGAGTTGGGCATGTGCCATACGCGTGTGAGGTATTTGTATATTCCTTATTGTTGTGATGTCTAGAACTTGCTTGGTGTGTGCAAAAAAAAGAAAGAGTGTGGGTTTAGGAAATGATATATGCATTTCTTTGATAGTCATGTTTTATACCTTCTTTTTACCTACCATTATGCATAATCCTAGTTAACCCCATTGAGCCTTTAGCTTATTATTTGGCAGCCTTATATGTAGCCTAATCTGCTTCTTTGATTGACCTAAATTTGATCCAAAAGCTCCTAAGCACTTTAGTTAAAATTCAATTGAGTAAGGAGTTTGAAAATTCAAGTAGGGAAAAGATGAACATGAAGCCCCAAAGTAGAAGTTATTGGTGTGTAAAATTGATATGTTATGGTTGGGAGAGATGCAATAGAAAGAATAAAATGTGTTCAAATTGAATAAGTTATTAATAGAGCACTCCCACCATATTATATGTAAGTGAGCTTAATGAGATGGGTTAAAATGAAAGAATAGGGTAGAAAAAAGGGGTGTAAAGTGGTTATTAAAGATGATATAAATGACATATGTGATGCTTAGGGAAGATAGTCACTATTACTGGCCAGAATAATTCCTACCCATCCCTTAAACTATGTTACAACCATTAATGACCTATTTGATCCTAATCTTAACATTCTAATATTAGTTGAGTACTACACTAAGGGTAAACCTATGGTTCATTATTTTTAACTTGTGAATTTGTTGTGAGAGTGAGAATAACTTGATTTTTGTACCCATTGTGTGATAAATTATATTTATATGAGTGATTAGGGGTAACTCTCTTATTGTGAAGGCATATGTTTGATGAAATTGGGTGATTTGTATGATGTATTTTATTGAACAATATGTATGAGTTTTCCAACTAGGTGAGCCAATTCTTGAGGCTAGGATGTTTTGGAGTAGTGTTGTTGAACTTTCAATTGTGTACATAACATGCTTAGTATAGTAACTTGCATTCTATGTAGTCATTGTAGTACTAGATTGAGTGTATCGATGGTAGTATATGTATAGAGTCTCTGCAGCTTATGATGCTTAGAGTAAAGAGTGGTTCGAGGACGAATAAGGCAGTAAGTGTGGGGTGGTTATGTTGGATGTATTTATACACTATAGAGTCCTTATCCTAGCTCATTTAGCCCTGTTTTGAGGATAATTCATGTGATTTAGGTGTTAATGATGATATAAATAATCATATAAGTGTTTAAATATGTGAGTACAATGTTTAAAGGTGTTTTTAAACAAGTTTGGGTTTAAATCGAACATTTAGAGTCAAGACAAGAAAACTAGTTTTACTAGCTTGAGCTAGGTGTTGTTCTAGTCTATCGCGATGGATGCTAATGTGTGTAAAGAGTTACTAATGGTTTATATTGTGTAATTATGTGTGTAAAAACTTTTTTATAAAGTTCAAAGTGCTATTTTATCATTTCAAGAGTTGAAACACTATACAAATATCAAAGCGGGAAAGCGTAGTCTTAGCTCAAGTTTGTGGTTCATTGTTATACATGTTTTTCTGTGTTGAGCTCTAATCTATGTTGTTTGATGATGTATGATTCTCGTGGAAAGATTATTTTGATATATTTATGAGTAACAAGCATAAATTCAAGTGGAAATAACATCAAAAGGCTTGGGATGGACAACAAATACCGAAAGAGAAGTTTAACATCAAAATGATAATTCCAGTAAGGGCAGGTGACACCTCATCCATCCCGGTTGTCTATGCCAGGCAGAGCCTGGTACAATCCAGTGGAATAAGTACTGTAGTGCCTCAAGTAGTACGGGGGTCCAAGTGAGGCAACACACCCTTTATTTCTTCACAGCCAATATCCCTCATACTATAAATATACGACTTTAATCACTTTATGTTTACTTTGGAATGTCTTTGGGAGCTTTTGCAGGATGCTTACCATGAAAATTAGGTTTTATTATTCTTTACTTTATATTTTTAATATATGTAAACATGTATTTAAGAATTTGGATCATGATTATGTCGATTAGTGGCTAAACAACCCCTTTCTGTGATTAAAGCCAAGAACATGATAACTTTCATTTTGAATTAAGTTTGTTTGAATTGTTTATCATCTTTGGTTCATTTTTTATCCTTGTTTTTAATATTTTAAGGATTATTAACCCTTATATTACATATATTATTGACCTTGTGATCTCGAGAGGGGGAATATGAAGATAGATCATGGAGATAAGCAAAGTACGGTTCTTATTCCTTTATGAAATTAGGAATTTGAATTAGAATCTAGGGTAGTGATATACCTAGAAGCCCTTCTTGGTTCACATGTAGGATATATTAATGCATCTAATTGGATTATTACATCCCCGCTGAATGATTTTGTTGTAATGTCCATGTTTCATCAACAATTAGAGGTCGAGAGATAAAGATCATGCGATAAATCCTACGAATCAACAATCAAGATAAGCAATTTAACGAATGAAGTTCAATTGCGTAGTATGATTGTTTGGAGTGATTTAACACTGGGTTTCTATCATTTGATTGTCTCAAATCTTTACTTTTATGCACTGTTTACTTTACTATAGTTTACAAATATTCATAACTCTTTTTAGAATCTTGGGTAGGGATATACCTATAAGCCCTTCTTGGTTCACTTGTAGGATGATATATTAATGCATCTAATTGGATTATTACATCCCTGCTCAATGATTTTGTTGTAATGTCCAAGTTTCATAAAAAATTAGAGGTCGAGAGATAAAGATCATGTGATAGACCCTATGAATCAACAATCAAAATAAGCAATTTAACGAATGAAGTTCAATTGCATAGTATGATTGTTTGGAGTGCTTTAACGCTGGGTTTCTATCATTTGATTCTCTCAAGTCTTTACTTTTATGCACTGTTTACTTTACTATAGTTTACAAATATTCATAACTCTTTAGGTTATGCTTGCACTAGGTTGATATTGATAGTAAACTAGAATTGAATAGTTGTTATAAAAAGTCTCTGAGGGATAGATATTCGGCTTTCTTTATGGCCACTTTATTACTTGGTAGATCACGTATACTTGTGTGTGCACTTGTGTGCTATCAAGAAGCCACCAACTAAGTAAGTAGATGGATCAAACAACAAAATTCAATATTTGTCATATCACCCTGAGGAGCCTAAGGAGGACTAGTGGAATTTTGAGGAACCCTATGAGAGCCATCAGGAGCAGGAGCCCTAGATCGAGTCTGAACTCCATAAGTAGGATGGGTTCTAGTGATATTGTCCTCAAGTGGGAAAGAGGAGTTTCCATGAGGATCATATTTTTTGGGAGGCATGACTTTAAAAACGAACAAATGGATATTAAAAGAGGTTCAATATCTTATACTCTATACCGCAAAAACAAATCACAAAAAAGGGAAACATTTGTAAATGCCTCATAGCCTCTAACTTATAAATATGGCATGATACATACCCATAAAACATACTCTACTTGACACGGCTTTATGGATACCCAATTGATAATAAATAAACCTAGGTTTTGATACAAACTTTGTCATGGCCCAAACCATGACCTAGACGTTATGGGAATATCAAGTCCACCAAGGACCAGAGACTACAACCTTAGCCTAGCAAAACATAAAATAACATCTTCCTGTGTCTAAAATCAAAACATATATCAAGATAGAGGATACTAACTTGACACAACTAATAGTGTCAATTATATAGCCCATTCCATAAGAATATCCGCAAGGCCTTTAACAAAATCAAAAACCAATCTAAGTCGGGATATGCCCCCAACTCTGACAATGACAAGGACAATGATAATGTAAACTTTTTAGTTCTAGTCTATGGAAGGAAACTGAAGAAATCACCAAGTCTTCCAGATAATGGAAGCTCACCACTTCACCACCAACGACCGATAAATTAAGCCAAAACACTAACACTGCGCAAGAAAAGTAGTGGTATCTTCGGTGCCTACATCACATGGGGATACATCATTCGGATATAGTTAATGGTTGAGCACTAGCATGTAACTCAGGGATAGGGGATAAAATAATGTCAACTCAAATCCATGTGAACATAACCATATACAGACATAAATAAAATGTCAGTATAGGGAACATGGCTTATAATGTACTCTAAAATCATGAATTGAGACTATGTAGCATAACCATTATAACAAGGCACCCACAGGCTCTATGGGTCCAGCTCTTCCCTAGCTAAAAAGACCACAGTGTACGTGGCCACACGAACCAGGGAATATCACATAAATATATGCACTGTGGGGGACTCAAACCTACCATCATATACCTAGAGTGACTTAAGCAATCCATTAATAATATAGGGTACTCGAAACTCCCAATCCTATAATAAGGGGGACTCGAAACTCCTGATCATTTAGACACCCGCATCGGCCACGAAGATTTCTTGTATTGGCCCCTTGGGACCTCCACTTTCATGACACAGCTACAAAACCCCTCATTAAATCCCAATTAAAACACTTCTCAAACATTCTCATTCATTGACTAAAGAATTTACCATTGAGGCACACCATGGGTATCGCCATGCCTTTACACTTGTAAGCTTATCTCTATGCCATAACAATAACATTAGCTTTGGGAATACCTTGACCCCTATGTTCATTAAAACAAGGCTTCAAAAATATAAGTTAATTATTTAATCATTTATGCAGTGCAATAGCATAGGTGAGTAAGTCAAACCGAGTAATAATTTCACAATTCAAAACCATTGACACAAATGGGTTGAGGGAACACCATTATTTAAAACCAATTCTAATTTGAGGAAAACCATGACCGTTAGGTTTATTCACCATTCCCATGCACCACACGAGTTCGAAACTATTACTAAAGCATAAATAATTCATAATAAATCATGGAAAATAATTTAAGAATCAACCATGTAAAAGCCTTAAACCACATCAAAATCCCATATTCCAAACTATCCAATTAAACCATTTAAATACATGATTTTCATAAAGTAATAATTGGGGAGGAGTAACATCACTAAAATATCAAGATTTATGGAGAGAATTCTCCCTTTGGAGATCTAATTGATCAACCTCTTAGAAACCCTAAGTATCTTGCTTGAGAGAATTTATAGAGTTTGAGAGAGTGTTTTGATTGTGAATAGTATGCTAATGAAGTCCAATAGAGGGTTTTATGTCATGGGGTCTAAGTGGGGTAGGAGGGATATTACCAGGATGCCCTTAATTAAATGACTAAAAACCGACGTCCAGTCGCTATGGATGGCCTTATGACTCGTGCGGTCACCCTATGAATCATGTAGTCTAGTCATAGCCAAGAAAGTATTTGGGGTCACCCCACACTGGTCTGGTTACGATTCGCACCATACGAGTCATTTTCAGTCTTTATGACCTGTAACATTCTAGTCGTAATCACAATAGGAAATTAGAATAGTACGTTTGTTTCCCAACGACTCGTTATGAGACCCGTAGGGTCCAAGTTGTAGTAAGGATAGAATCTATAGGCCATCATACTGGCTAGGCTACAATTGGGTCTCTAAGACCTACAATGACACCCTACGACTCACAGGGTGAGTCATAGTGAGAACAATAAGCTCAAAGATCAAGAAATTTTTAAGGACCAAAACTCGAGGTGTTATAAAAGGACATCATCAAAACCGCATAGTGGCCATATCGAGTTCAAAAAGTTGTCTTAGGGATATACACCACCATAATATTAAATTGATGATAACCCAAATGAAGATAAATATTTGAAAAGTACTTAGCATCCTGAAGCTGGTAAAATAGGTCATCAATCCTAGGTAGAGAATACTTATTCTTCGTAGTCACCTTATAAAATTATCTTTAGTCTATACATATTCTTTGGGACCCTTCCTTCTTACATACGAAAAGGATAGGGGTACTCCAAAGAGAAACACTAGGGAAAATAAAACCCTTATCAAAAAGATCTTTCAACTGCTCCCTGAGTTCTTTCAACTCAGCTGGAGCCAATCTGCAAGGAGAGATAGAGGTAGGATAGGTATCTAGAAGGAGATCAATACAAAATTCAATTTCCCTATCTGAAGGAACACCAGGATGATCATTGGGAAACACTTTAGGAAACTCATTGACAACAAAGATGATTTGCAAAGAAGTGCCCTCAAAATTAGTATCCTTAAACCAAACTAGATTATATATACACCCCTAGGAAATCAATTTCAGGCTCTATGATAAGAAATAAACATTACTTTAGGCACCAGGGAACTCCCTTCCCATGTAATCACCAGTTCATTTTGGAATCAGAAACTGGCCCTTTGGGTTATGCAATTTAGAGATGGATAGCAAGAACAGAGCCAATCCATCCCTAATATCATATCAAAATCTAACATATCCAACTCTATTAGATCCACTAATGTCTCTCTATCATAGATATATACCACGTAACCCCTGCACACCCTTCTAGCCATAATAGAGTCACCTATTAGGGTAGACACAAAAAAGGGATTAGAAATACACTTAGGACTAAAACCAACATGAATAAAAACATAAGGGGTCACATAAGAAAGAGTATGCCTTGGATCAAGCAGATAATATACATCATGAGAGAAAAGTTGTAACATACCAGTAACAATATCAGGAGAAGCCTTAGATTCCTAACGGGTGACAAGATCATATAAGAACATTCCTGCAAGTGTCGGTACCAGAAGTGGCACCCTTTAGTGTTGGAGCTAAAGACAAAACAATCAAAACCTTATTAGCTCCAATAATGACATCATCTGCAGGACAGTCCCGCTGAATATGGAAAGATTGGACACCTCTAAAGCACTTATTTCTACACTAATAACAAAAACCATGGTGCAATTGTCCACAAAATTAGTGAGGATATGATAGAGCTGATTGCGCCCTACTGGACTGAGATTGGGCACCTTGTTCTTTAAACCAACAGATTCTCTAAAAATGAAGATCACCAGCCGACTTAGGATATGGAGCACTAGCTATAGAATATGAAGCAAATTTTCCCCACCTATTTTTAGACCTCTTTCTTCTATCTCTACCACTATTCTGCTGGCCATCACCCTTCTCAGAATACCTATATTTCTTACTTTAACTTTCCCCAATTTTGGCTTGTTTTTTTTTGTCCTCCACCTGTTGTATATAAACCATAATCCTAGAGATATCTATTTCATTATTTATCAAGGCGTCCTTGCACTCTAACACCATGTCTCGAGACAAACTCGAAGAAAACATCCTCATCCTAGCACTCAGAGATGACACGAACTCTGGAGTATAGTGCGACAATTAATGAACCATCAGTACATACTACTTCACTAACATCCTTCCTTAATTCAAATTCAATAACTCTACAGTTTTTCCTCCCTCAACTCTTGAGGAAATAAGCAATCAAGAAAGGCATTAGAGAAGTCATCCCATATAGCTAGCTCAGAATATTCACCTCTTGACTACTCCCACTCCTCATATGACTTATTTTCCACATCTTTTAATAAATATGCAGAGAACTTCACACCCTCAGAGTCAGTTGCATGCAAAACTCAGAAAATCTTTTCTATCTTATCTATGAACCCTTGAGGATCCTCCTCAAAGTCATGAACTGAGAAATTCTTGTAGCCTCAAAAGAAGCAGAGATAGCGGTAACACACTCATATTGGCATGATTAAGAGGCCACTAACTGAGTCAGCAAATTAATCGACTGGAAAAACTCAACATTAGACACATCCCCCTAAGGTATTTTGGTAGAAATACCATAAGCCCGAGGAGGACTAGTAGGGATTGTCGGAACTCTATGAGGGAAACCATAAGTAGGGACCCTAGATCGGGTGGGTACCTTATAAGTAGTACAAGTTTTCTCTAAATTGTCCTCAAGTTTGATCAGAGAGTTTTCATAAGTATTAGAACTTATGGGAGGCATGATCTAAAATGCAAACAAATAGGAATTAGAGGATATTTCAACATCCTAGACTTTACAGCACGAAAGTAGATCACAAGAAAAGAAAACATTTTTGAATGTCTTATAGCTTCTCTCTTATAAGTGTGGCGTGCTACATACCTATAAAACAGACTCTACTTGACACATTTTTATGGACACTCGATTGACCATGAACCTGTCTCTAATATCAAATTTGTTACAACCAAACTAGGGACTGGCCATGATGGGTATCTCAAATCCATCGAGGACCGAAAACCACCCCTTTTCCTAGCTAACAGAACGTAATACAGCTAGCAGTTGATGAATTCCTAACAGATTACAAGATAGAATAAATGTAAGCTCAAAGAAGTTGAAGAATATTATCAATAATACCCAATCCATAGTAATCCAGAAAGCATCTAAATAGATCAAAAACCATTCTAAGTTGGGAATTGACCCCGATGATAGGTGAAAAGGTAACCAATGAAACATTCTATGACAAAACAAAACCATAAAGTAATAGGCCATCTAGAAGAATGAGGCTCACCCCATCAAGCTAACTTACGAACCATCCAAGAACCATTTACCACTGCAAAAGAAAAGTAGAAGTTTCTACAATTCATGCATCGCATAAGGATACAGTATCCAAAGACGGTTAGAGGGGGGAGCGCTAGCATGTAACTCAAGAAATAGATAAATAATGCCAAGTAAAAATGACAATAAAATCCACATTCACTTATTGTACATTCATATATATAACGTGCAGGGGTATGGAATAGTGTTTAGCATGAAAGTCAAATATTAACATGTACTGTGTAGATTAACCCTTTTAAAAGGCACCCACGGGCTATATGGGTTGACATCCCCCTACTGAAAGGGCCCTAGTTTGTGTTAACCACATGAACCAGAGGTATCAAGGAAGACTAGGGAATGCCCGACCCCATGTCAATCTAGGATAAAAATATAATTATATATATATATAAAGTGTGACATACGTACAAGGACATCAAGAACAACCCTCACGTCGGCAAATGTGATCTTTCAGTAACAGTCTCCCCGGGAAATCCACCTTCACAACATAGCTACACAACACCATTTAAGCCCATATTAAAATATTTTTCACATAACCAAGGAATTGTCCATTAAGGCACACCATAGGTATCGTCATACCCTTATTCTTGCAAGCTTATAATTACGCCATTTCAATTTCATTAACTTTGGGGAATGACTCAACCCCCTTTGTTCATTAAATCAAATTTGAGGAATGCCTCGACGCTTCTTTAGGTATCAAATCAACTCAAGGGAATGCCTCGACCCCCGAACTTCCAATTTCAAATAAAAAACATGGCCAATAGGATTTTCAACACCACTTTCCATCTATTTAACCTCTTATACAATGAAATAATATAGTTAAGTAAGTCAAACCATGTGTCAAATCATATTCGAAGCCAATTGTGCAAGTGGGTTAAGGGAACACAATTTACAAAACCAAATTGCATTCCAAAATAATCAGATTGGGGGAATGCCTCAACCCCCTTTAAATTCCCATACCCATGAACCGAATTAGTTGAAAACCCATTAACAAAGTACAGACAATGCATGCTAAATCGTGGGAATTCAATTCAAGTAGTATTTATTCCAAAACCCTCTAACCCATATTCTTAAACCATTATTATATCTCATCGGTTACAATATAAACACGTGATTTCAATAAAATAAACTTTGGGGAAGAGTATCATTCTAGATATATAAAGAATTATTGGGAGAAATCAATACTTTGAAGATCTAGATACCAATTTCATAAAACCCTAGCTAGTTCTTGCCTTAAGGATGTGAGAGAGTTTGAGAGAGTGTTTATTATTGATAAGTGTTAAAAATAATACCCCAAAGTTGTTTTATGGTCGTGGGTCTTAAGTGGGTAAAGAGGGAAATGTTCAAAGTGTCCTTTATTAAAAGCAAAAAAATTGTTGTTAGTGCCTATGGGTTACTTTACGACTTGTCAAGTGACCCTACAACTCGTAGGGTCCTAGTGATAGTCAAGACAAAATTTTTTGGGTACTCACTGGTCACCCTACAATTGATACCTTATGACTCATATAGAGTCATTATAACTCGTTGAGTATAGTCGTGATCAAGGAAGCAACTTAGGCCAACTTTACTGGTAAGACTACGGTTTGGGACTCTACGACTCATATAAAGTCTTTATGACTCATAAACCCTAGTCGTAGTCACAATAGAAACTTCAGGCTAGCACAATGGTCTGTCTATGATTGGGGTCTTAAGACTCATATAGAGACCTTATGACTCATATTGTAAGTCGCAGGTTGGGGTGAGCTCAAAGCACAGGGATTTTTCAAAGTACAAAATTTTAGGTATTAAATTCTCCCCCAAAGGATCATTCGTCTCCAAATGAATAATCAAGGCATTCATTGGCATGATTTAACATCGAACACAAGCATACTTTCTTTAACAATGATAGAACACAAAGATGTTAAGAAATACACATACCTTAAGCACGATTATCCAAAGCTCAAAACAGGAATGGTTATTTGGACTTTATGTCCTCTTCAGCTTCCCAAGTATCTTCTTCAACCTAATGATTCCTCCATAAAACCTTCACTAAAACCACATCCTTAGTACTTAAATGACGTACTTGCCTATCCAAAATCTCAATTGGGACTTCCTCATAAGACAAGGGATCCAAAACACCAACACTTTTCAAGGTAAAACCTAAGGAAGGATCACCCACGCACTTCTTCAACACCAAATGGATGGAACCCAAACTTGAAGGCAACTCAAACTCATAATTGACATTGCCCACTCACCTCAAAATCAATTATGGACCAACATAATAGGGACTGAGCTTCCTCTTCTTTCCAAACCTCATCACCCCTTTCAAAGGGACAACTTCAATAATACCCAATCGCCAATATCAAACTCTAGCTCCTTATGCCTCACATCTGTATGGGACTTTTAGAGAAATTGAGTGGTCTTAAGCCTATCCTTAATCACCTTAGCCTTCTCAATACCTGATGAACTAAGTTAAAACCATACAACCTAGTCTCACTAACTTTAAACCACATAATATGAGAACTACATCTTGTTTGTACAATAGTTATCCCCAACTTAGGAGGTCGATTCTTATATGCTTAAAAGTTATCCCTAGTTTTTCACTTATTCAGGTATTTCTATTTCTCTTAGTTCAAGGTCGAATAAGATTCTTAGTGGTGAATGATGTAATGACCTGATTTTTGATGATTTATGTGAAATTTATATTTTCTATAATTTTACCATTTTACCCTTATCGTGGTTGCATTATGGTGTTTCTAGGGTGCGGGGATATTTGGTACTATTCCTATAACACCCTCAAAGTTTGAGAATTTTTATTTTTGGCCCTATCGTATTTCAAACATAAATTTTTTACACAAATTCTACTTAGGTATGTTAAAGGGGTGTCCCAAAAGAGTTTCAAAATTTATAGATGAGGTTCCTAGTGGTTTTGGGTGATGGAGACAGTAAGTGTCACAAGCCAAGGCTACCCCCTATCATAATATGGTGCTTAAAACCACAAGTGAACCCAAGCTAACCCATTTATAGGTACGATACTTGAGCAACTAATTTATAATGTAAATAAAAGAAAATTTTCTGAGAAAAAACGTGATCATAAAAAAGTCTGAATAAATATAATACTAATAAATTTTACAACATGATAAAACTGAAGAAAGAAACTTGAATTAGATTTCATGACTCTGACAGACTATCTATGAAGCCTCTACTATACTGACTGTAGGTGGATGGGAGATGACTCCAACTACCATAAATCATTACATACGAATGATAACAATATAGTACATGAACTACAACTGACTGAAGTTCTCGAAATGGGGGAACTCATCACCTGCTGGCTGAAAAGTTAGATCTATTAGGCTTTGGTGTATAAGCTACATCTGGTACCTATATTATGAAGGATGTATCCAAAAACACATATATGTGGTCAATACATTAGAATGAATAGAGTATATGGATACATGCACTAAATCATGGAAATATTTAAAAAATGCTTAAAACTCAGGCATACGTTATTTGCTATGCATTTAAAACATAGTTGTATGTGATAATTGTAAGTAATGGGAAAATTTATAAATCATGAGATGAAGATAATTCGGTATGCTGGGAAGCATTAGAAACATGAATACTATATGCAAATCTCATGTTAAGCTAAACATATTGTAAAATTGAATTGAGGATCATGCAAGGATACTGAGCATGAAAGCATGAACATGTAAAGATGAGAATGCAAGACCAAGTAAAGCATGTACTAACCTGATCTAAATAACATGAATAATCTACAAACTGACTGAACAATTACTGAAATCTGATTACTTGGTCAAGCAAACCTAAACTGAGATAAACTAAATGCTAACTGAAATTGTGGGAGCTATTATATAACCGACATAATCCATGTGAACTATCATGGAGTCCAATGTCTAACCTATGTTGAGGAGGGTTGTTATATCCTTGCTATCATAGTAGAACCTAAACTTGAGTGATCACTAAACTGAGCCCATATTGGGAAAGGGGAAACATTCTTTGGAAAGGCCTCTAAACCTATGGTGGCACGTATTTTCTAGGGAAGTAGAATGATCTATGCATCCGAAGTTGACCACTACCTTTTCTTATCTATATAATGACTTATTGTATTTAGTGATAGAGATTGTTCCTATAAAGATATCCTATGTATATTATGACTTTGAGTTGTATTAGTGGTTCTTACACTGTGACACTAGGTTTTGGGATTTGGTGTGGATTCTTTGATTATATTTCCATTATTATCATGTTTGTATGGCTCAGCTTTGCTTTAGAATCCTTGTCTTGGGTTTTTGTAGTCATTTCCCTTTTTATATAAGTTTGGGTGATAAGCTTACTTGTTAAGGCTTTCTGCGACAAATGCCACCACGAACATTGGTTTTTGGGTTGTGACAATTTACCTACAATAATGGGTAAAATTCTGATCTCAAATGATACTAATATCAACCAATCAAGGATCTAAGGATATTGTGATTAAATAGAGGAATTAAACCATATATTAATCGCTCGGTGCCTTAGAAACCAAGAACTCATATGCATCCTCGCCCGATGCCCTAGAAAACCAAGCATATCATTCTCAAGAATCTACCCAACATTTTTTACTCCTCAAAAAACATATCAACCTCGAAAACTACCGACTGAGCAACTACGGGGCACTGGAGAGATCACATCTCTAGGAGCTACAGCTACAAGATGCATCTCTACCTTGGTACCACTCTAATCTGTAGACTGGGCACCGTCAGATGGAGCACCACCTACCAACCAAAAAATTTGAACTGCATAATCTTTGAGGAACGATGATAAAATAGCCCCTAGTAGAGCCTGGGCTTCCCCTTGGCTCAACACTAGCTGTAGTGAAGGAATATTTGGTACAAGAGAAGGAATAGGGTCAAGCGAAGGATCCCTATCCAGTTTTATTGTTGGAGTTATGTCTCTTATTTGCCCCTAACCTCTAGGTCATCCACGTACCCTGGTAGGAACCCTAGTTGTAGCGTTGGGGTCCTCATTAATAGTAATAGTAGCTGGAATCCTAGTCATCTAAGAAAGAGTGAGACCAAATCAATCTCAGAAAACAACACAAACTGTCAGCACAAAATGAGTGAAGAAAGTTATGATATCGTAAGAATATCCTATAGCCTCCCAAAGATAAGCATCAAACGTCATTGTTCTAATCCATGGGACTCTACTAGACACTTTCTCTTGTACCAATAATATTGGTGAACTTAGTTGCTATACTAATTTGACACAATCCAATTTCATGAATCATGATGGCACCCACTTTACCCTTCAGTAGATAAGCTAAACCATAGACTGGAACTAGATGTAATAGGATAGATGGTTGAAAATGTCATAAATGTAAGAAATATGAAAGTACATGGATTACAAGAAATAATCATAAGATGGTAGCATAACAAAAAAGAAATAAACAGAAAAGTAATATCATCCCATAACCTAGTAAGGTCGGTACAAGATTCTATAATCCATGAGAATACAAGTATTATCAATGTCAATAAACAACAGTATCAAAAAAGGAAATACAGTTCGAAAAATAAGGATAGAGAAAAGGTCAAATCCAATTTCGAGAGCTTACCATGTCTCCAAACTTTGACCAACACAATCACAGCATCAACAGTTTCATCTAATACTTGGATTTGTACCAAAAAGTTATAAAAGCATATTATAAGTACCAAAGCCATAGGTACTCAGTAGACATCATTGGATGATTAAAATTAATCATAATACTAATATAATAAAATGCAACATAAGTAAGCTAAGTGAAGGAAAAGGGAAACCTAGAATAATGCTCTAACTAATAAAAGTAAGCAACCAAAATAATAAAAATAATGAGAACATAACTAATTCTAGCATAACTGGCCTCCCATAAGCCCAGAAGAAACAACAAATTAAATACACCAATGCAGGCCTCTATAATGCCGATATATAGAATCAAGGAGAAGTAGTAACAATAATTTTGTAAAAGAACCATATCTCAAAAGCATACCCATCGATATTTCCATACTATAACCACTAGATTCAAATCGGTCCATAACTAACATGAATAACATCTCAACTCTATACTTGAACCGGATATAACATCTTATTACCAGACTTCAATCGAAGAATAATATCATAAGTACAAAACTTGAAATTGAGAAATATCATTATCAATGTTGGACTCAAATTGGTAATAAATATATAACTCGCCTGACTTGATCTGGTCTTACCATCTCTCAAGTACCAATATAGGATGAATCATAATGCACCAAATCCTCCTCGGGCTCAAGAACGTAATTAAGATAGCATAGCAGGGCTATTATGTCTACTAGGAGATAATTGTAATATTGGCCTAAAGAGGGTCGAATGGGCCTAATTCTAACCCCAAAAATCTATTTCAAGGTCAATTCTACCTTGAAAGGCTAAAGTGTCTAATCTAACAACAAGGAACGAAATTAGCCTCGTCACATTCTAAGATAAATATTATTAGGCCGCTATTAAGTCTACAAGGAGCTAAAATTAATCTTGGCCTAATGTGGACTTGATGGGCCTATTTCTAATCCCAAAAATCAATTCTAAGGTCAATTCTACCCCAAACAAGGCTAGAGTGTCAAATCCCACTACAACGTACTAAATAAGCCTCATTGTGTTCTAAAATAGCAATTCCGCCTAAAGAGCGGATAACTAAGTTAATCATGCCTAATTATAGTGTGTTAACTAACAAAATAACCCAAATCACAAAAATATACTCTTAAGTCCTAATTTTACAGTCAGAAGTAGAATAATATTATACTGGTACTATAACAAGCCTAATATAAGAGAAAGGTAAGCCTAGCCTACCGTAACATCGAAGAAAGCGTGATAAAATCTACTAAACAGGAAATTTCCTCTTCTATGAAGTTTTTTCAAGATTAAATACTATCCAAATAGTAATTTATAGATTAATACAAGAAAAATAGTACCCATATATGCTTTGGGTTCAAAAATCAAGTGAAAATCCCATGTGAGGCTTGCTTGTGAAATTGTACTTTCAAAACCCTCAATACGTCCCTCTGAGGTCAAAGATCATTTACCCTCAAGAATGGGTAAGTTAAAATCTCAAAGGATACTAAAATAAACCCAGCAAGGTTCTAGGGATTTGGGTGATGAGTGTTAATTTATCACTTATTTTCACTCAATATTTGTGCATATTACCATGATTTAACTGTATAAATGAGACATATGTGTGATTAAATGCACTAATATCCACATTTTGAAGGCATATAAGTTATGAGATGGAAAGATGTAGACTTGAGCTAAAAATAATCAAAAGGAGAAAAAAGTGTAGCTTAAAGACCTGGAGTAGAAACAAAATTCAATTACCGTGATCGTAGTCTGAGGGCAGTCAAGGAAGGTCAACATACTGCAATAGAAAGTTTTGGCCGCAATCATAGAAGTTGGGATCACGAACAAGTGTCAGAGATTGTGGAAAAGATGGATTATGCCCAGGGGCAGATTTGTAAATGCACACAATAGATTCCTGAATTCCCTTTAGAAGCTCAACCCTATCTCTTTCAAAAGGATTCAACTTTTATGGAATTTATTCACATTCTAGATACACATGGTAGAATGATTGGTTCATCGTAGAACATGGTAACTTAGGTTTGATCTGTGTACAAGTGGCTCACCATGAGCCATAATTCGGGGTGCGAGTCATACCCAAGACTCGTACAGGGGGACAGTGTTCAAACCTCTTGGGATTTTATTCTGCTAGGAGTACGATTTATGGGTACTAGTCATACACTTGGATACGAAATGGGGTTTGTGTGTATCATACCTTGGATAGTGTTGGTCCTAAGGGGAAATCCTAGGGTATGAGAGTCGAGTACCGCTCATTGAATGGGTACGACTCATAAGGGTCAGGTGTACCCAAGGACGAGAATTAAGTGTAGTTTAAGTGAGGGCAATCTGAACATTTCTCCACTTACCCTAATAAAGTCCCACGACTTATATTGCACATGGGAGGTTACTTTCCCTACGATTCTATTCTTAAACACTTATAAAACACTTTTAAATCCTCTCTAGAGTTCTTGGGCAAATAAAGCTAAGCTTTCATCTTAAGGAGTAAATTAGGGCTTGTCTTTGTGATATCTCTCCATCATCGTCTTGGTTTATTGAATTTTCACTTACCTCATTGTTAGTTCCAACTAAAGTCATGGATATTATAAAAAAAATTCATGATTAGAATGTTGTATGATCTTGGGTTTTCAAATATGATTTGGGGGTTTTGGCTTTAAATGCTTGGTTATGGTTTTCCCATATTTTAGTTTTGTTTTATATATATTAATGCTGGTTTTTTATAATTGTATGCATGGGAATGTTTGGTAATTGGCTATGTTTTTGGAAATACAATGCCTCCAATGTGTTTGATAGAATGCCTATAATAATGTTTTCACCATAATATTGGGCTTCCAATGGAACTTATACATGGTTTAAACTTTGTAATGGAACCCTAAAGGATATAATAGTTTAAATGGTTTTTGAATGATTTGTCTTAATAAACATACTTGTAAGATACAAGGGAATCCCCCAAGTTAATATGGTAATGAATAATTGTGGGTATATGGGAATCCACTAAGTTAATTAGATAATATGATTTATCGGTACATGGAAATCCCTTGACCACTAATAGGTTTGGCTAAGTACAACACTTGAAAGTTATAGTCGGTATAACGATACCAATACTATATACTTGGTTAATAATAATTGTTTGGTTGGTTGGAAATGGTTTTAATAGGGACATAATGGCGGGCTGTGATAGATAATCGTGAAGGTGGAAGATTAATGAACGAACATTGGAAACTCATATTTGCCAACATGAGAGTTAGGTCATAGCGACCCTTTTATGATACTATGAGGTACATGAGAATCCTATAAGTACACTATACATATGTATCATGGAGAGTGAAGGGTACATGGGAATCCCCAACTGTAAGAACTCTCAAAGTCGTAGTCATTTCAGTCCTATATAGCTGTAACAACCTGATTTTTCTGAACTGGAATGCTACACGGTGCTCATGACCCCGAAAGACCACAAGATAACCCATGACTGATATCTATACCTGTATACTATATAAAAGACTGAAAAAATGCAGAAACATGAACTAAAAGGCCATAAGGTTCAAACTGGATAATCATCTGATAAGAGCAATGTCTGAAAATAGTATAACAATACCAAAATAACTGAGATAACTGTCTTAACATACTATAGTCTGAAAGCCTTTAAACTGTCTGAATAAGGAGTTGATGGGACATGTCCCCAACTAACTCCGAATGCAGAAATAAATTAAAAACTGAAATAGTAATGTGATCATCATGTCCTCGAAGGATGAGGACTCACTACTAACTCTGATCACTAAACTGGGATGCTACTGGTTCTCTCGATCTTGTGCTTCTAAACCTATAGTATAAGACACCATAGTGTAAATGTGTCAGTACTTTGAATATACTGGTATGCAAGTGAGCTAGGCTGAATGCAAATGGTTCAAATGCATGAACAGTACTAGCTAACTGACTAACATGAACGTGAGAATACATACAATGTAACTGTAACTGAGATCGTGATAGGACTGAATACTGAGTTCTGACTACTAAGTTTACTGATATAGACGTCAGAGTCACTGATGAGTTAGAAATACTGATACTATATTACTGAATGCTGAGAGACTGATACTATGTTACTGATACATGAGTAACTGTGTCTGACAGTTTTGATTATGAAAAAATGGTTTGGTTGACTGTATCTAACAGTCCTGAAGCTGAATACTGATAACATGAGTTCTAGGAACTAATATAATTGATAACATGAGTGACTGTATCTAACAGTCCTAAATCTGATGGAACTATCTGAGTTCTGTATTGTATCTGAATTAACTGTATCAGACAGTCCTAAAATCTGAAGAACTATTTGAGTTCTTTTACTGAGACTGAGACTATAACTAAGACTATGGGAAGTAGTCATCTAACCGATATTCCCTAATTATTCTATAACAACTGATTTGAGGTCCAATTTGTGCCCCGATTGGAAGGGTGTCAATACCGCGCCACTAGTAAGGACAACATGTGAGTAACCCTCATATAATAGGTAAATCTAATGTGAATAGTGGGAACCCTCATATAATTGGTTAAGCCACCTTATCTACCCTCATATAGTAGGCTACGATGTCTCAACCTATGCTGGCTACATAGTTCGGGAACACAAGGATTTCTTTTAAGAATCGCACTCTCAAATAACAGTTGAGTTCCAATCCTTAGGTTCACTCGGTGCTAATTCCTAATCCCATCTGAATAGACACTGAACTTATTAATTATGCTGAACTGATTAACTGAACTGATACTAATGGTATAGTTTAGAGGTGCTAAACTAAATTTACTGAGTTCCGTTAACCGATGGAATGCTACTGAGATCTGAGGACTGAGTGAGAGTACTGAGGTTACTGAGACATACTGGGAATACTGAGATTACTGATATTACTGAGTACTGAGATCACTGAGATTATTGAACTACTAAGATTACTGAGATTTCTGAGGTTTTTTGAGTCATATGACTAACTGAGTTCTATGGATAATAGCTTAACTGAGAGTATCGTGAAGAAATGACATGGATCTAGGCACACATCTAAATGTTTTGGTACAAGTACCCCCAGGACTTGATGAGAAGAAGCTGACATAGCATGGCTTACTTGAACATATGACCAACAACAAAATTCATAATTCATTTATTGAAGCACTTCATCAAACATGTGATATGCATAAGCTTGTACATAAATGGGGATTTCATGATATCATACTAGTTGGGCATTGTTCCTTCATCTAGGCATTTAATCAAACACATGGTAGGCATAGCACATGTAGACAACATTATACAAAAATTAATCATCATGATTCATCTCTAATTTCATCATCTAGGGTTTATTCATTGGTTCATATAAATATACATCTATACAAATCAATTCAACATAAATTGATCACATGGATTTGAATTCAATTGATCATTCTCAACATAAACAAAAAATACCCAACATGAAATTCATAAACATAAACTTAGAAAAGAGATTCTTGGGCTTCATGGATGAAATTATTCCATGAATGAAAACTACGCATACCTTAGTTCGTGACCCTTTAAAGATTGATGGAGAGATTTTTGAAATTTAGCGGTGAATTCCCTTAGAATTGAACCTTCTATGAAAACCCTAGGGCTTGTTCTTGAGAGTTTTTGAGAGTAATTGAGTATAAGCTACTGAATTATGGCCAAAACTCGTGTTATAAGGCTTATATAGGGTGGGAAATTTAACCTTTTAACCCTATGACACGTATTTAATTTCTGAGAAAATTTCCCGATTTTCATCCTTGGCGCGACGCACCACTATCGCGCCAAGTTATAGGAACAGGACAATTGGGAATCTGCATGGTGGCGCGACACAGAGCTATCGTGTTTAAACCTTGTTTGAGACCTGGAAGTTTGGCGTGACACACCACTATCACGGAGCAACACTGGAAATTGACAATTACCATTTGAGCTATCTCCGCGACGCGTTGAAGGATCAAGTGATACACTGTCTCACTAAAAAGGCTCTAACTCTTCGTCCGAGTGTCGGATTTGGGCGAATTTGGTATCAATGGAAAGCTTATTGAATTTCCCACATGAAAAAAGTAAAAATAATGAAAATACCACATCTATAAAATTGGATTCATCTTTCAAATAAAGCTTCTAACATTCTTAGGGAAATATTTTAAGCTAGAAAAAGTACGGATATAACAATATCTCCTCCTTGAGAACATTCATCCTTGAATGAGACTGAGTTAGAGGGAAAGAATAAAAACTAACGTACATACTAAACATGACTATCTGGTACATGATTTCATGACTGACATGACTGATGGCTGAATATAACGTACTGAATGTGCATATCTGATGCATGACTAAAAGCTAAATTCATGCATATCTGATGCATGACTGATAATTGCCTTATGAGTACATGATTGAATATTTTGATTAATTAAATTTCTCATAGTGAGAATGCATGTCTAATGCATACTGATAGAACTGAACTGGTCTATGAATGCATGACTGAATATGCAAGAGTACTTAGTACCAAGTTTGTAATGGGGATATGAGCATGAACTGAATACCAAGTTTGTAATGGTAGTTTTAACATGGAACTAAGTAAGTTTAAGAAAACTGTTACGTAAACTGAGAAGTACTGATGAACCCATGATTATGCTAGAAATATGCATGAACGGAAACATGAGCCTCTGAATACTTGGCCCAAAGATGAGGTTGGGATTTTGAAGGTCAACTTATGAGTACCCTCTACTCTAAATTGGGTTCTTTTTGAGAAGAACGAATGAGATATTCTTGTCATGAAAATTTGAGGGTTTATAGTGTATCTCCCCCTCGGAACACTAGGTTCCTTGAGGAATAGTGGCTCGGCTGAGCTACTGAGGAAAACTGAGGTGATGCACAAGGCTCCTAGGAACTTTGTTGTAACTAATTATCTGATATCTAATACTGAGGCATGATACATGAACTGAGTTGAGCTTGCACCTATCTGATTGGTTTATCTTAGAATGATTACATCCTTTCATAAGATTTCAGCTAGAGCACATAGCTGGGGATATGGAAACCAAACTGTATGAATTTGTTTGTATAAGACAGTTGAGTAAGAACATTATAACTTAATTGAGATTTGGTAAGATGAGTTGAGGCCTACTAACACCATTTAATATGAAATGACTAAGCCTCTTGCACAACAACTAAGACTAGTGAAAAGATTCACGAGGTGCTGAGCACGAATGTGTAAACATACTGAATTATTTGATTAACTTGATAACTGATAGATGAATACTGGGTATGAGAGACTGGTCTGTACTTAGTCTGAATAACTGGACTAAGGCTGTAAAACATTATGCATAGTAGATAATAATTGACTGGATAACATGAGGTAACTGGGCATAGATTTACAAAAACTGTATTACCTCAAGAATGCTAGGCTAAGCTTCTAATGTGATTAGGAACATTTTGTAAACTGAGGTATTGAGGTACTACTAACTGAGTAATCGATAACTATAACATTGTCAAGTTATCCTAAAACTGGATTGAATTTCTGATAACTGACGTTTAGACTGGTGCTGAAGTATTCAATTTTGGGACTGAATATTGATTACTAAAACTGAACACTAAAACTATAACTGAGATGGTAATTGAATTTGAATAGATGCATGATGAAGACTGATATAGATCAAGGATCTGAACATATACTCGCACTCTATACTTTTTCCCAACTTATAAAGACAATTTCTTGCTAGCCATTTACTTGCACTCTACTAAAGTATTCAAGCCTATCATCATAACTACACCTTCATGTAAAGTAAGCATGCAAAAATCTCCTCTTAACATGAATCATTTACTCTCTATCTTCTAAGAAAATACTAATTACTACATTATTTTCACAGAGAGAGCTAATTGAATGGTTAAATCAGGAGGACCTAAAGAATGAATCGATACTGACTGAACTTCACACTAAACTGAAGCCTGAGGAATAGAATACAATAACATGGATTTACCAAAATGGTTTGAACTAAGGATATACATGACATATATGAGTTTGGTTGCTCACTGGAATTGGAGCATGAGTCATGTGGACTAAGCATACTGTAAAGCATGGCATAAGTATGTGGGTCACGAGCTGCATGACCTGAGTCTGAAATTTCTGAATTTGTGCGACATGATTCGTAACACTGAGGGAGCTAGAACTTAACTCCTCATACTGGGAACTGAAAGAGCACATAATACATGGAAAGTACGTGAAAGTAGGTTGTGTTCATGGAACTAATTCATACTGTAGGGTAAACTGGGACCCTTTCTACTGGGAACAGAAACCGTACATGATTTATGGAAAAATGCATGAGCATGATTTGTGACCATAGAGTTGACATACAAGGCCTGAGTTGATTTTGTGATAGCTGAAGTGAAAAACTCTTCACTAAGATAAGGATGGGTCGGGAATTGTCTTCCCTTACTGCTTTCTATACATACTAGCGCAACCACTGGAACTATACATACTAGCACAACCACTAGAATCTGGGAGCCTGAAATGGGTCACTCGATCTATCATTTCCCCCTTGTCTTTAAGACATCATCATGTCTATAAACACTTTACTAAACTCTGAACTGAACCGCAATCATCATCATATAGTTACACTTTGTTCGACACATACTTGCCTTACTAAACACATCATTTGGTTCTATTTCTTCATATACTACTAATATCACATCCTTACCTTCAAGCCTAATTTCATGTCAATAAACTTAAATTCTTGCTCGCATAGTTCAAGCCTACTGATTAATTTTGGTACAACTATCTCTATGAATACATAATTTTTTCAACCTGGATCATGTTGTCCCAACTCTACTACTTCTAAACTCCTGAGTTCATGCTTCTGACTCTAGGTCATATGCTATCATAGAATTCGGAGAAGGGATCTGATGAAATATGAGTTCTCATGATCATGAATAAGAGTTGTACAACTCAGTAACATAATTGAACTGATGGGATACTTTTAACCTTGTGGCCAATCCCATAACTGACTGTAGGGTCTGTCTGAGAAAGCCCTATCTCTATGACTCGAGCTTCACTGCTTCTGTTACCTTGAAAGTAAGGTAAAGATGACATGCATGAACTATGATGAGAATCTATAAGAGTTTCTTAAAGAACCTTTCTATAGCATGATCTGAGACATGAAAGAAGGGAAATTGTTTCTAAAACATCTCATAGCCTCCTGCACATAAGTGTGGTGCACAACACACACATGTACAAGACTCTACTAGATGCGGGTTTAAGACTCCCTAGGATACTATTGAGCCTTAGGCTCTGATACCAAGTTTGTAATGACCCAATTTTTCTGAACCGGAATGCTACACGATGCTCATGACCCCGAAGGACCATAGGCTAATCCATGACTGATATTTTTTCATGTATAATGCATAAAAAACTTAAAAAATATGGAAACATGAACTAAAAGTCCATAAGGTTCAAACTGGATAAACATCTGATAAGAGCAATGTCTAAAAATGGTATAACAATACCAAAATAACTGATATAACTGTCTAAACATACTATAGTCTGAAATCCTCTAAACTGTCTGAATAAGGAGTTGATGGGACATGTCCCCAACTAACTCCGACTACTGAAATAAACTAAAAACTAAAATAGTAATGTGATCATCATTTCCTCAAAGGATGAGGACTCACTGCTAACTCTGATCGCTAAAATGGGATGCTACTGGTTCTCTAGAGCTTGTGCTTTTAAACCTATGGTATAAGACACCATAGCGCAAATGCGTTAGTACTATGAATATACTCGTATGCAAGTAAGGTAGGCTGAATGCAAATAGTTCATATGCATGAACAATACTAACTAACTGACTAACATGAACGTGAGAATACATACATGACTATGTAACTGTAACTAAGATCGTGATAGGACTGAGTTCTGACAACTGAGTTTACTGATATAAACATCTGAATCACTGATGAGTGAGAAAGACTGATATTGTATTAATGAATACTGATGGACTGATACTATGTTACTGATACATGAATAACTGTGTCTGACAGTTCTAATTATAAATAACTAGTCTGGTTGACTGTATCTAATAGTCCTGAATTGAATACTGATAACATGAGTTTTGGGAACTGATATAACTGATAACATGAGTGACTATATCTGACAGTCTTGAATCTGATGGAACTATTTGAGTTTCGTACTGTATCTAAATTGACTGTATCTGATAGTCCTGAATACTGAAGAACTATTTGAGTTCTTTTACTAGGACTGAGACTGTGGGAAGTAGTCATCTAACTAACATACACCAATTGTGCTATAACAGTTGATCTGGGGTCCAATTTGTTCCCTGATTGGAAGGGTGTCAATACCGCGCCACTGGTAACGACAACATGTGAGTAACCCTCATATAACAGGTAACTTTAATGAGAACGGTGAGAGCCCTCATATAATAGGTTAAGACACCTCATCTACCCTCTTATAGAAGGCTACAATATCTCAACCTATGCTATTTATATAGTTCTGAAACGCAAGTATTGCTTTTAAGAATCACATCCTTAAATAATAGGTGAGTTCCCATCCTTAGGTTCACTCGGTGATAATTCCTACTCCCATCTGAATAGACACTGAACTGATTAATTATGCTAAACTAATTAACTGAACTGATACTAATGGTATAGTTTAGCGGAGCTAAACTGAATTTACTAAGTTTCATTAACCGACGCAATGCTACTTAGATATGAGGACTGACTGAGAGTACTAAGGTTACTGAGACTTACTGGGAATAATTAGATTACTGAGATTACTGAGTACTGAGATCACTGAGATTACTGAGATTTCAGAGATTTTTTGAGTCACATGACTGACTGAGTTATATGGATCATATCTTGACAAAGAGTATCGTGAAAACATGACATGGCTCTAGGCACGCAGCTAAATATTCGGGTACAAGTACCACCAGGACTCGAAGAAAGAAACTAACATAGAATGGCTTATTTGAACACATGACCAACAACACAATTCATAATTCTTATATTGAAGCACTTCATCAAACTTGTGATATGCATAAGATTGTACATACATGGGATTTCATGATATCATACTAGTTGGGAATTGTTCCTTCATCTAGGCATTTAATCAAACACATGGTAGGCATAGAACATGTAGATAACATTATACAACAATTAATCAACATGATTCATCTCTATTTTTCATTATATAGGGTTTATTCATAGGTTCACATGAATATACATCTATACAAATCAATTCCAAATAAATTTATCACCCAACATGGATTTGAATTCAATTGATCATTCTCAACATAAACAAAACAAACCAAACATGAAATTCATAAACGTAAACTTAGAAAAGAGATTCTTAGGCTTCATGGATGAAATTATTCCATGAATAAACACTACGCATACTTTAGTTCGTGTTACTTCGAAGATTGATGGAGAGATTTTTGAAATTTGGCGGTGAATTCCCTTGGAATTGAACCTTCTATGAAAACCCTAGGGCTTGTTCTTGAGAGTTTTTTAGAGTAATTCAGTATAAGCTACTGAATTATGGCCAAAACTCATGTTATAAGGCTTATATAGGGTGGGAAATTGACCCTTTTAACCCTAGGACACATATTTAATTTAGGATAAAATTTCCCAATTTTCATCCTTGGCGCGACGCACCACTATCGCGCCAAGTCACTGGAACTGGACAATTAGGGAATCTGCATATTGGTGCAACACAGAGCTATAGAGTTTCCACCTTGTTTGAGACCTGGAAGTTTGGAACGATGCGCCACTATGGTGGAGTAACACTGGAAATTTACAATTTCCATTTGAACTATCTCTGCGATGCAGTGAAGGCTCAGGTGATACACTGTCTCACTAAAAAGGCTCTAACTCTTCGCCCGGGTATCGGATTTTTGCGAATTTGGTATCGATAGAAATCTTATTGAATTTCCATATGAAAAAAGTGAAAAAAATTAAAATACCACATCTATAAAAGTGTATTCATCTTTCAAATAAATCTTCTAACATTTTTTGGAAAAAAATTCAAACTAGAAAAAAGTACGGGTATTACAATAGCATGCCAAAAGAGGTCCCAGACATAAAAACTTTTAGTGAAGTGTTGGCACTTAGTCTTATTTTTGGCCTCGATTTTTCAATGGCATCACTAACGATCTTTACAGCCTTAGGTTATCGATTTTTAAATTGATTCATGATCAGGGATGTCAACAGGTCATATTGGGTGAGTATTGGCATTTTTGGACATTGTTTGATTCATTTTTGGAAGGCCAAAACAGAAATCCAACGAGATCTTGATGTGTTACGTTGGATATCACATCGTACCCATCGATGTGATGCATTGGTGATCGCATCAACCCCATCGACGTGATGTGTTGCCTATCTAGTCACGGGGCCAATTTTACTCATTAACTTATGAGTTTCCAAGGGCATTTAGGTCCTTTTACCTCCACACAATTCAGCCAAAACATGAAATTAAGCTCCTAAAAGGGAAAAATACATTCATTCTTCTCCAAATCCTCTAAAGAAATAAACCCAAGTTCAACCAGCTCAAGTCCAAGTTCAAAGTAATTCCCAATAATTTTCACGAAATAAATAATAAAGGTATGTTAGGTGTTCATCCTTAGGTTTCCTTCCACCCTTAGAGTTCAAGAACCCTTTTTAAAATTACAAGTTTTCAGATTCATGATTTACATGCGCAAATAAGATTGTATTCATGTTTATGTTCTTGTATGGGTTTCAATTCATAATTTAATTATAATTTCTTGAATATAAGATAGAATGTAAGAATTAATTGTTGTCGTCATGATGCATTAACGTGTTGTTCATTCCTAAGTATAAGGTTATGCCTCCTAAGTGTGTGACAAAATGTCTAAGTGAATGAATTATGCATTGCGATCCTTTGGTGATCTTAGTATTAAAATCATGATATTACTACATGATTAAACAACTCCTATGCTTAAGCTATACCTTGCAAGTGTTTGATAAAATGTCCATATGAGTAAATCATGAATGGTAACCTATTTTTGTGTTGTTAAAGTTGTGATATGAGTTTAATTATTTATGCTAGTGATATTGTCTTATCTGGGCCCAGGCCCGCATGGCTTTAAAACATGTCACTAGGGAGTAAGGTTTTCTTACTTATATACCCAGCATCCCTTATTTTTTCTATCGATGTGGGAATTCTTCCTAAGTTATGGTGTTACATACACCCCCCTTATAGACTCAACGTCCTCACTGAAGTTTTCCCCATCAAATAGGATTTGCCTACACTCAAGACTAAAATTTGCCCTGCCTTATCGGGATTCGCCTATACTTAGTTTGAACTCTGGCCCACATAAATAGGGCTTACACAAGAGCGGCTCTAATACCATTCTATCATGACCTAAGCTGGGGCCTTGGACGAGATGGGCATCCCAAACCATGAAGGTCTGAGAGGCCCCTGTCTCTACCCAATCGAATATTGATATTGTCCTCTTTGGGCCCAGGCCCGCACGGATTTAAAATACATCACTAGGGAGTAATTTTTTCTTACTTATAGACCCAGTATCCCTGATGTGTTTTATCTATGTGGGACTCCTTCCTAGGTTGGGGTGTTAAAGTAGTACTCAGTCAGGTAACAACACTCAGTATACTCAGTCCAAATCAGTCAGTCAACATGATCAGTGTCAGTTTAGTCAAGCCTAGTATATTCTAGTGATGAGTTCAGTGTCGATTCAGTTGAGAGTAGGATTCAATACCAAGCGAACCCAGGGATGGCGGCATTCCTACCAACAAAGGGTTTGACCCTTAGTAGCAGTTTCTACATTATTGAACTACGTAACCAGTATTGGGTAAGTCGTCCTCTTTCTAGACTAGGGTTCACACAACCATATATATATATTTCATGAATCCTCCTGCCAGATTACGGTTGACCCAACCTTGTTAGTATTCTGTGGAAAGGTGCTAATACCCTTCCAACTGGGGTCATAGGTTGGACCCAAACTCTATTTATATCAGGTTATGTCAGTGAGATGAACACTCTCACAGTTACTATTTCAGTCTTAGTATTCAGTAAAGAACTCAGACAGTTCTACAGAACCATGGCTATCAGTTATCAGTTACTTTGCCATCATAATTCATCACTCAATCTCAGTATAATCTTAGATACACTATGTTTATCTATATGAATAGTATAGTATGTGCAATATGTTCAGTAGTTACAATTTTGTATGTATTATCATTCAGTTATTTCATGATGTTCATTCAGTCAGTTATCATTTCATGCATATGAACCCATGTATATCAGCCTTACCTCACTTAGCATACCAGTACATTCCATGTACTAACACATACTCTTTTTTTATGCTATGATGTCTCATATCATATTTTCAAATGCTCAAGGTCCCGACCATACTTAGCAGCTAAGGATATCAGTGGTGGATTCAGTAGTGAGTCATCATCCATCGAGGGTATTATTATATTTTTGTATTTCAGTAGATTTAGTATATTTAGTAGTCGGGGTTAGTTAGGGACTTGTCCCATCATCTCCATATTCAGACAGTTAGAGGCTTTCAGACTAGATTACTTCAGACAGATTTTTAGGATTTTCAGTATTACTATCAATATTTGGTATTTTGTTTTCATTTTATGAACCTTATGGCATTTTCAGCCTAATTTCCATATATATTTTTAGTATTATTATTCAGTTCTCATAGCAGGTACCAGTCATGGGTTAGCTTGTGATCTTTCGGGGTTGTAAGCACCATCTGATGTCTAGGGTGTAGACTAGAGGCATTACAAACTTTGTATTAGAGTATAAGGTTCTAATGAGTCCTAGGAAGTTTGAAAGCCACATCAAGTAGAGTCTTGTTCATGGGTGTTTAGCGTGCCATACTTATGGACAAGAGGATATAAGGTATTTTAGGAAAAAGTTTCCCTTCTTTTATTGTTCATATCATGAGAATGAGCATGAGCTCAAGTTAAACTCTCTATCTAATATAACTTTTCCTTCCGTTTACAGAATATGCCTCCTAAAATGACCAATAAAAAAAGAACTGGGAACCAGCCAGCACCTTCACCCATTCAAGAATATCTCTTGAATGAGCATGTTTCTCAAGAAGAATTCAGAGTAGCTTCCACCACTTTAGCTCATTCTGTAGTAGCCCAAAATGAACATCCAACTGTTGTTCAGGCCAACCCAGTGGCCAATACTGCTGCAGCTAGAATTTGGGATTTCACCCAAATGAAACCTCCTTCCTTTTCGGGATCTAAGTATAAAGAGGACCCACATAAAGTCCTTGTCATGTTGCAGAAGATAACAGATATTATGGGGGTAACCACTAGTGAGAGTGTAGAGCTAGCTACCTACAAGTTAAAGGATATAGCTTATAACTGGTTTATGCAGTGGAATATAGATAGGGGGGCAGATGCAGGGCCTATAGAATGGGAGAAGTTTGCTACTGCATTTCTATATAGGTTCTTCCCATTGAAGTCGAGAAAATCTAAGGTGTTAGATTTCATCAATCTGAAGAAGGACAATATGAGTGTGAAAGAGTATTTCCTCAAGTTTACTCAGTTGGCTAGGTATGCTCCTCATGTGGTAGCTGATAGCAGGTCTAGGATAAGCATGTTCATGTCTGGTGTGTCTTATAGTGTGTTCAAGGAGTGTAGGACCGTAATGCAAATTAAGGACATAAACTTATCTAGTTTGATGGTCCATGCTCAGTAGATTGAGGAATAAAAGATTAAGGAGAAAGAGAAAGAAAGCAAAAGGGATAGAATAGGTACCTTTAATTTTGCTCAGCCTAAGTCAGAGGGTGGTAATTGTCCTCAGTTATACCTAAAATCTTCAATCCAATTCTTTCCTCAGCCATTTCTCTTGTGCCTAAATTCAGAAATAGAAATAAGGATGAGTGCCAATCTCTAAATCTCAGGGTAGTGTAAGTAGTGCTCGAACAAATCCTCTTTATCATAAATATGGAAGAAACCATCAAGGTATCTATAGGGTTGGAAGTGACGTGTATTTTGGGTGTGGCAAACAAGGTCATAAAATCAGAGAGTGTCCTTAAGTAGGCTCAGAGAGTCAGCATAATTTTCCCCAAACTAAGTCCGGTCACCCGTATCAACAAGGGGCCATTTCCAGTGCCACTAGTGGGTAACACCCAAATAGGCTCTATTCGCTCCAGTCCAGATAGGATCAGGAAAGTTCTCCTGATCTATTCACTGGTACGTTACAATTTTATGATTTACATGTTTATGCTTTGCTAGATCTAGGGGCTTGTTTGTCCTTTATAACTCCTTATATAGCTGTCAACTTTGAAGTCAGACCCAAAATCCTGATAGAGCCTTTCTCAATCTCTACCCTAATGAGTAAGTCTATTATAGACCTATGGGTGTACAAGAACTATCCGATTATGGTGTCTTGGAAAGTAATTTAGCAGACTTAGTAGAGTTAGAGATGATGGATTTTGACATCATTCTCGACATAGATTGGCTCCATTCATGCTATTCCTCAGTTTATTATAGAAATAGAGTTGTCTATTTTTAGTTCACGAATGAACCTATCCTAGAATGGAGGGGTAGTACCACAGCGCTTAAGGGTTAACTTTTTCATACCTTAGAGTGAGAAAAATAATATCTAAGGGGTATGTATATCATTTGGTGTGAGTCAAAGACTCTAGTTTCGAGACTCCTACTCTTCAGTCAGTTCCCGTCACAAGTGAATTTCTAGATGTATTTCCCAAAAATCTCCCTTGAGTTCCTTCTAATAGAGAAATTGACTTTGGAATAGAACTTCTTCCTAATACTCATCCCATCTCTATTCTGCCATAAAGAATGACTCTAGCTAAACTTAAAGAATTGAATGAACAGTTGAAAGACCTCTTAGAAAAAGAGTTTATCGGGCCTAGTGTATCCCCTTGGGGTGAACCAATTCTATTCGTGCAAAAAAAGATTGTTCTCTTATAATTTTTATAGACTACCGTCAATTGAATAAAGTCACCATCAAGAACAAGTACTCATTTCTTAGAATCTATGACTTGTTCGACCAACTTCGGAGTGCCAGTTACTTTTCTAAGATGGACCTTAGATCAGGCTATCATCAACTCAGAGAAAGAGAATGTGATATTTCGAAAATAGTTTTCAGAACTCGGTATGGTCACTTTGAGTTTCTAGTCATGTCATTTGATCTTACCAATTTCCCATCAACTTTCATGGTCGTGATGAATCGTGTGTTCAAGAAGTACTTGGACATATTAGTTATAGACTTCAAAGATGTCATTTTTGTCTACTCACGTAATGAAAATGACCATGTAGACCATCTTATAATAGTATTACAGACTCTCAGAGCCCATTAGTTGTTTACTAAATTTAGTAAATGCAAATTTTGGCTAATATCAGTAGTTTTTCTTAGTCATATTATTTCCGGTGATGACATTAGAGTTGATCCTCAAAAGACCAAAGAAGTAAGAAACTAGCCTAGACCCATTTCTCTATTAGATATTAGGAGTTTCTTAGGTTTGGCTGGCTATTACCGATGGTTTGTTAAAGAATTTTCATCTATTGCATCCCCTATGTCCAGATGGACTCAGAAGAAATTTAAGTTTCAGTGGTCAGATTCTTGTGAGAAGAGTTTTCAAGAGTTGAAGACTAGACTCACTACAGCCCAATTTCGACTTTATTCGATGGTTTAGATGGATTTATTTTATATTATGATGCTTCAAGAGTTGGCTTGGGGTGTGTGTTGATACAAAAGGTTAAGGTTGTGGCCTATGCCTTTAGACATCTTAAGCCCTATGAAAAGAATTATCCCACCCATCATCTTGAATTAGCAGTTGTTGTGTTTGCCTTAAAGATTTGGAGGCACTATTTGTAGGGGGTTCATGTTGATGTTCTCACAGACCACAAAAGCCTGTAGTATGTATTTTCTCATAAATACCTAAACATGTATTAGAGAAGGTAGATTTGTCTAAGGACTATGACATGAGTATTCTGTATCATCCTGGCAAGGCCAATGTAGTGAAAGATGCCCTCAATAGGTTGACCATAGGTAGTGTACTCACGTTGAGGATGGTAAGAAGTTTGTTCAGGAAGTTCACAGCTTTCCAGACTAGGTGTTCATTTGGTTGATTTGGATGAGGGTAGTGTTTGGGTGTAGAATAGTTTGGAATCATCTTTGGTTTCCGAAGTAATAAAAAAGCAAGACAGGGATCCCACTTTAGTTAAGCTGAAAGAGTCAGTCAGAGACCAGAATGTAGAGGTTTTCTCCTTAGGGGGAGATAGTTTATTGTATTTTCAGGGTAGATTATGTGTGCCATGTATGGATAGTATGATATAGTGGATTCTTGCAGAAACGCATCGTGCACCTTACTCGATTCATACAGGGGCCACTAAGATGTACCATAATTTATGGGAGATCTATTGGTGGAGTAGGACGAAGAAATATATTACAGAGTTTGTGGCTAAGTTCTCCACGTGTCAATAAGTTAAGATTGAGCATCAGAATGCTAGTGTTTCCATACAGGAGTTCAAAATTCCCACATTGAAATGGGAGGAAGTGAACATGGACTTATTGGCGGGTTTGCCTCGTACTTATCATTAGCACGATTCAATTTGGGTCACTGTAGATAGGATGACCAAATCAGCCCATTTCTTGCCAGTTCATACTTCTTATTTAGCCGCGGACTTTGCCAGGATCTATATAAGACTGTTGGTTAGGTTACACGGTGTCCCATTATCCATTATTTTAGATAAAGGTATGCAGTTCACCTCTCAATTTTGGAAATCCTTCCAAAAGGGTCTTAGTACCCAAGTCCACCTCAGTATTGACTTTCATCTTCAGAAAAATGATCAAGCAGAAAGGACCATTCAGACTTTATAAGATTCTTTGAGAGAGTGTGTAGTCGACTTTAATAAAAGTTAGGAATATCACTTACCTTTGATTGAGCTCGCGTATAATAACAGTTATCATTCCAGTATTCAGATGGCTTCATTTGAGAGTCTTTATGAGAGGATATATCCATCTCTCATTTATTGGTTTGAGGTAGGTGAGGCCGTGGTAGTAGGACCTGACTTGGTATTTGGTGCTTTAGAGAAAGTATAGTTGATCAAAAAGAGGCTTAGTGTAGCCCGGAGCCAATAGAAATTGCATATTGATGTGAGGAAGGAAAGACCTTGAATTTGAGATTGGTGATTATGTTTATTTAAAAATCTCTCCTATGAAGGGGTTGAAGAGATACGGTAAGAAAAGGAAGCTTAGTCCCCGATATGTTGGTCCTTAAAGAATCCTGAGTCATTTCGATAAGGTAGCTTATGAACTTGAGTTGCCTGAAGACTTAGTAACAGTGCACCCAATGTTTCATATCTCCTTGATAATGAAGTGCATAGGTGACCTAATAGTTGTAGTCCCCGTAAAGAGTGTAGTTGTTCAAAAAAATCTCTCTTATGAGGAAGTCCCAATCGAAATCCTTGATCGTCAGATTCATAGACTAAGGAACAAAGAAGTTCCTTTGGTCAACATTATTTGGTAGATTCAGTCCGTTGAGGGAGCTATATTGGAAGCAGATGCAGTAATGCGAACCAAGTATCCTCACCTCTTCTCCACAAAGTCAGACTCAACCTAAGGTAACATTCTTTCTTAGATTTACTATGTTCGATACTCAGTTATAGCTACATAACATTATCATATTATTCATGCATTCACAAAATAGTTCAGTCATGTGTCATGTTTCGAGAATTCAGTCATGCTTCAGTTATGCATGTCAGTGTAAGTATAATTTCTCTCAGTTAAGTTAGTCTCATTCGAGGATGAATATACCCAAAAGGGAGATATTATAAGACCTCGTAAAGTCCTAGTCATTTTAGTCCTATAAGCATGACAAAAGAGGTCCCACAATTATAAAATTTGAGCTAATTGTTGACACTTAGTCTCATTGTTGTCCTCAATATTTCAAGGGCATCATTTATGATCTTTTCGGACTTAGGTTGTCAATTTTTAAATTGATTCATCATCAGGGATATCAATAGGTCATATTGGGTGAGTTTTAAAAATTTTAGAAATCGTTTGAGTCGTGTTTGGATGGCCAAAATAGCAAGCCGACGCAATATTTATGTGTCGCATTGGCTATCGTGTCGTACCTATCCACACGATGTGTCGGTGATTACGTCAAACCCATTGATGTGACGTGTCGCCTATGGCATCACTGGGCCAGTTTTTCTCATTAACTTATGAGTTTCCAAGGGCATTTAGGTCATTTTCCCCTTACCCAATTTAGTTAAAACACGAAATTAAGCTCTCGAAAGGGAAAAATACATTCATTCTTCACAAAATCCTCACAATAAATAATCCCTACTTCATCAAGATCTGGTCCAAGTTCTAAGAAATACTTAACAATCTTCACAAAATCAACAATCAAGGTATGTTAGGTGTTCATCCTTGGGTTTCTTTCAACCCTTGTAGTTCAAGAACTCTTTTTAAAATTACAACTTTTTAGATTCATTATTTACATATGCAAATTGGGTTGTATTCATGTTTGTGTTATTGTATGGGTTTTAATTTAAGATTTAATTATAAGTTTCATGAATAAAAGATAGAATGTATGTGATTGATGTAATTCCCATGTCAAAACCCTTAAATTGTTAATTGATTGTTGTAGTTCTGATGTATTAACATGTTGTTCATTCCCAAGTACAAGGTTATTCCTCCTAAGTGTTTGACAGAATGTCTAAATGAATTAATTGTGCATTGTGATCCTATTGTGATCTTAGTATTAAAATCATGCTATTACTACGTATTTAAACTACTCTTATGCTTAAGCTATGCCTTGCAAGTGTTTGATAAAAAGTCCATAAGAGTAAATTATGCATGGTAACCTATTGGTGTGTTGTTGAATTTGTGATATGGGTTTATCTATTATGATATAGATTCATGGAGGTATTTATTACAAAAAATCTAGTTGTTTACTTAGTTGCAGTAGTTATAGAATAGTCCCAGTAAAGGTCAAGAACAGTAGTACTTAGTCATGTAACAGCACTCAGTGAACTCGGTCCAGATCATTCACTCAACACGATCAATGTTAGTTCAGTCAAGCCTAGTACAATCTAGTAATCCATTCAGTGTCGATTAAGTTGGGAGTAGGATTCAGCATCAAGCAAACCCAGGGATGGGGGTATTCCTGCCAGCAGAGGGTTTGAATCTTAGTTGTAGTCATTGCATTATAGACTACATAGCCATAATAGGGTAAGTTGTCTTCCTGCCATACTAGGGTTGACACAACCATATATATATATTTTATGAGTCTTCCTGTGTTATTAGGGTTGACCCAACCTTATTTGTATCCCGTGGCAAGGTGTTAACACCCTTCCAACTGGGGTCACAAGTTGGACCCCAACTCAGTTTATATCGGGATTTGTTGATTAGATGAACACTTCTATAGTTATAGTTTCAATCTTAATATTTAGTAAAGAACTCAGATAGTTTTACAAAACCATGGCTATCAGTTATCAGTTACTCAGACATTAGAATTCAGCACTCAACATCAGTATAATCTTAGATACATGATGTTTATCTTAATATGCAGTATAGCATGTGCAGTATGTTCAATAGTTATAGTTTTTCATGTACTCTAAAACAATTACTTCATGATGTTCATTCATTCGGGTATCATCTCATGAATATGAACCCATGTATATCAGCCTTAACTGACTTAGCATACTAGTACATTCCACATACTGACGTATACTCTTTTTTTGTGCTATGATGTCTCATATCATAGATTTGGATGCCTAGAGTCTCGACCATACTGACAAGCTCAGGATATCAGCGGTAGATTTAGTAGTGAGTCATCATGTATCGAGGGCATTATTTTATTTCAGCATTTCAGCAGATTTAGTATGTTCAATAGTCGGGGTTAGTTGGGGACTTGTCCCATCAACTCCACATTCACACTGTTAGAGGCTTTCCAACTAGATTAGTTCATAAAGATGTTTAGTATTTTTTGTATAGTTGAGGGCATGTCCCAATAAGATTTTTGTATTCTTTTGATTAGGCTTTTGTGGAAATACTATGGGTTATAATCGGCAGGATCAGTATGTTCGTCTACCACTGCTCGCACGGAGGCTTCCTTCTAAGGCGGAATGCTCCCTACCATTGTATTTTTACACAATATTATCCTTATCATTTGTGCTAGTATTGGTGAAGACACGATATAACTATATTATTTGTTGTTCCATCCTTTTTATTTTAGTATTATTTATTTTATTATTAATAAAACTTACTTGGTTACGATCGAATTTGTGGTCTTGGTTTTGCTTGGTATGGTTGGACATTTGGTATGGGACGGTTGGACTTAGTTGGGTCAGTCACGGTTGTGATCCTATCCAGAGTCTTCATGTGAGTTGTTACGCTATCTTGATATATGTTTGAAATTTAGCCAACTCGGGGAAGGCAGTTAGAGGTTGGGTTGGGTAACAGGGGTGGTCTCTAGTCCCGGTCGAACTTTGGGCGCCCATTACGACAAGGCCCCAAGTTGGGGCGGGTCAAGTTTGTATCTGAGCTTTAGGTTCATGGTCAATTTAGAGTCCATAAAACTGTGTCTGTTAGAGTCTGTTTAAGGGGTTTGTAGCGTGCCACACTCATAAGACACAGGCTACTGGGCATTTAGGAATGTTTAACTTTCTTGGTATTTTGTATTCAAGCTTGGAGTTTGAGTCCTTGAATTCTTCTCTAATCCTCTGTTGTTCATAATTTAGATCATGCCTCGACAAACTAGAACTAAGAAAATTCTTCTGTCCCATCTAGGGATGATATTGATAGGGTACATCCTACACCTGGAGTTCACACTTATTCTGAGGGTCCTATCCCTTATGGTTCTGGAGTTACCCTAGTTGCTACTAGTCCTCTTGAAGGTGAGACGACTAATGTGAAATTTCATCAGTCAATTCATACTATTCCTCAGTTGGTTGCTGCTCAGGCTGAGCGGGTTGCATCTGGTGTTTTATCTGCTGAGGCCACAAGGGTTGGTTATTCATGAAGTTAAATCCTCTTACTATTAATGGTGTGGAGGTGGAGGAGGATCCTCAGGGTTTCTTGGATGAAATAGAAAAGATAATTAGAGTGATGCAGGCCACTAATATGGAAGGGGTGAATTTTGAAGCTTATTAGCTCAAAGATGTTACGTACCAATGGTACGAGGAGTGGGATAGGGATAGAGGTGATGTGGAGGAGTTGTCCTTACGGGATGTTTTTTATAATGCTTTTTGGGATCGTTTCTTTCCTCAAGAGGTTAGGAATCGAAGATGGAGGAGTTTATGAATCTTTAGCAAGGTAAAATATCTATCAAGGAATATACCTTGATATTTCATCAACATTCAAGTTATGCTCCTGCTTTGGTGGCTGACATGAGGGCGGGAATAAGAAAGTTCACTTTTAGGCTATCTCAAAATTTGATCCTTGAAAGCAAGAATGCTTTCCTAATTAAGGATATAGATATTTTGAGATTGGTTATTCACAGGCAGCAGGTAGAGGATGATAAGAGGAAATAGGCAGAGTTTAGGGAAAGACAGGGTAAGATGAGTAGGTTCTCTTAGCATAGTGGTGCATAACAGTAGAGCAATTGGGATGGAGGTAAATGTCTAAAAAAAATATTGCTCTTTGCCTGAGGTAATCGGTTGATAGGTGTCTGTAAGGTGGTGATAATTTTTGGGTACAAGGTTCCCCATCTTAGGAGAGTAGTGGTTAGTCTACTTCTTCATACCTTCCTTGCCGATGATGTGGCCGTCTTCATTGAGGATATTGTGATGAAGGCGGGGACAAGTGTTTTAAATATATCTATCAAGGCTGTATGCTCTAAAACTTTCCAATTGGTAATGGTGTATCGAGAGCGGTCAAAGCTCTGGTTTCTTTGTTTTCTACTCCTATACCTAGTGGTGCAGCTTCGGGGTCTGCTCTTTTTATTGGTACCATTATAGGAGAAAATAGGTTGTATGATCTTACATCTCGACAGGAATATAAGGCATCACTTAATGTCGTTACTAGTATGTTACAACTCTTTATTGTGATGTGTATTATCTGTATGAACTGTCCATTCTTTCCTATGTGACCCCATATATGGTTGTACATTTTGGTTTTGATCTTGAGGATGTCTCAGATTCTTTTTCTATTCCTACCTCGATCGGTGACCCGGTTATTGCTAAAAGAGTCTATAGGTGGTGTATGGTATTTATAGGTGGTAGGCAGACTTTGGTGGATTTGTTTGAGCTATATATGGTAGACTTTAATGTAATTCTGGGAATGGGTTGGTTAAACTCTTGGTACGCATCCTTGGATTGTCAGACCCATTAGGTTGTCTTTAGGTTCCTTAGTGAATTGGTTATAAAGTTAGAAGGTGGTTCCCTAGATCCTGGGGGTTTTATTTCTTATCTTAGAGCTCAGAGGTTAATCTCTAAAGGTTGTCTCTATCAATTAGTCTAGTAAAGTTTCTAAATCGGAAGATCCTTCTCTACATTCGGTTCCAGTGATAAATGAGTTTCCTGAGGTCTTTTTGGATGATCTTCCTGTTGTTCCTCCGGATTGGAAAATAGAGTTTGGCATTGATTTTGTTTCAGACACTCGCCCAATATCTATTCCTCCTTATTGAATGGATCCAGCTGAGTTATGAGAACTCACAGAGAAACTTAAGAATCTTTTGGATAAGGGATTTATTCATCCTACTGTATCCCCATGGGGTGCACCAGTGTTGTTCGTGCGCAAGAAGGATGGTTCCCTTTGGATATGCATTGACTATCGGCAGTTGAATAAGGTGATGGTCAAGAACTAGTATTCTCTTCCAAGGATATATGACTTGTTTGATCAGTTGCAAGGTGCCAAGTTCTTCTCTAATATAGATCTTCGGTCTGGGTATCATCAGCTTAAGATCAGGGAGGAGGAAATCCCTAAGATTTCGTTTCGTACTCATTATGGGCACTTTGAATTCTTAGTGATGTCATTAGACCTGACTAATGCCCCAGCGATATTCATGGATTTGACGAATAGGGTTTTCAGCCAGTTCTTGGATCTCTTTTTCATTGTGTTCATTAATGGCATCTTGGTGTATTCCAAAATTTAGGTGGGTCATGCTAATCACCTCCCTATGGTATTTCAAACCTTGAAGGAACAACTGGTATATGTCAAGTTCTCGAAGTGTGAGTTTTGGTTGAACACTGTAACATTCTTGGGTCATATTATTTCTAGTGGGGGGATCATGGTGGATCCTTAAAAGGTTGTGGTGGTGAAAAGGTGGAAAATTTACCAATCATTTTCACTCAACATTTGTGCACATTACCATGATTTAAATGTATAAATGAGACATATGTGTGATTAAATGCACTAATATCCACATTTTGCAGGCATACAGGTTATGGGATGGAACTATGTGGACTTGAGCTAAAAATAATCAAAAAGAGAAAAGAGGTGCAACTGGAAGACGTGGAGAAGAAACAAACCTCAGTTAATGCGATCACGGTCTGAGGGCCACAATTGTATCCAGTCAAGACAGGTCAATATACCACGATCGCGAGTTCTGATAGCAGTTGCGGCAGCCGTGATCTCAGAAAAGTGTCAACGATCGCGGTGAAGCGGGATTAAGACCAGTTGAATATTTGTAAATGTACACAGATGATTCCCTAATTCCCTTAAGAAGCTCAACCCTATCTCTTTGAAAGAGATCCGGTTTTTTTGGAATTTATCCTTATTCTAGTTTTCCATGTTTGAGAAGACAACTATTGTATTAATTTGTGGGTGAAGAATACATTAGTGTATCTTTCAATTGGAGGATTGTAAATTTCCATTAAAGATTTGTTGAATCCTAAATCTTGCAATTTTCATTCTCTTTATCTATTAATAAATCAAATTGATGGAGATTTTTTGGTATATCTTGCTTATTAATCTTATGTATAGCCAGTTCTTCCTCTTGGGATCATGTTAGAATAGGGAGTAATTACATGAGGGTTGTTATTTATTTATGCAATTACTAGTTTGTTGATGATGGGTTCTACTATTGCTTGATTAAATTGGTTGGGATTTGTGGGTGAAAGCTTCAAATACTCAAAATGTGTTGGTGCATGAAATTTCCAAGCTCTTGAAAGCTCAAACCAACCTTGAAAAAGGGTTTAGGTGAACTTTTGTAACCCATCTCATCCTTGAAAGAGGGATATGGGAACCAAGGCAATAGTATACAATTAATGGGTGTAGTTTGGTAATTTTCACTATCTTAGGCATAGGGGTAATTATGAGATTGACTATACCTTAGGTATCACCCTAGAAATAGGGATACCTAATTGAGGTGTTGGGTGGCTTCATTTGAAACACTCGTTAGGTACTCGAAAGAGTCAATGAGTGACATCTTTGAGACTTTGTTGTCAAACAATCCTATCACATCATCAACGATTAGAATTTGCACCAAATTATCATATTCCCATTCATAACTTATCCCAAGGAAAGCATAATCCCAAGATTTGTTTCTTATTGTTTACTCTCTAATTATTTGTAGCCCCGAGTTAGTCCTTGAGTAGTCCAAAAATAATCATATCCGTGAAATGTTTAAAACCTCCCCCCATAAATACTTGTACCTTAGGTTTCAACTTAACAAGTAACTTTAATTTTGAACTTGTTTAATCGCCACTCACATTGTTCATCATGGATTCGACCCCGAATCGAAGTTTGGTAATTAAATTGACGACGACTGCCTGGCACTTAAATTTACGTGTAAGTTGAGTGTTATCAATGGGTATTAAATGTAATAATTAATCCATGAATTAATCAAAAATTTACATGGATTTCAACGAGGAAATGATTATTCCGAGCTCACAAAACCCCCATGATCTACCAATGATTATTCTCCCAATTTACCACTCTCTGGGGATTTTGTTTCTTAATACTTGTGAAAATTAGGGGGAAATTAAGCAACGAAGTAATTTAATTCCCTCCCATATGGCCCTTAAGTTGTCAGTTAATGTAACGCCCTGAATCTAATACCCGGAATGCTACACGGTGCCTATGACCACGAAAGACCACAAGCTAACCCATGACTGATATCTGTACGTGTACACTACAAAATATATGTATAACAATACGGAAATAAAGGTTGATAGAACGTCAGATTCAATGCTGAACATAACTGATAAAAACATAACATCTGAATGGGGTATGAAATACCCAAAACAATTGAAATAACTATCTGAACATGATAGTCTGAAAAGCCTCTAACTGTCTGACTAAGAAGTTGATGGGACATGTCCCCAACTAACTCCATCTACTGAAAGCTGAAACTGAATTAATGAAATAACTCATATTATTATCCTTGAATGATGAGGACTCACTGTTAAACCTAGCTGCTACCGATGCTTTGGAGTTCGTGCTTCTGAACCTGTGGTATAAAAATACCATAGCACAAATGTGTCAGTACGATTGAATGTACTGGTATGCATGTGAAGTAGGCTGAATGTAAAAGGTTTACATACGTGAACTATACTAACTGGCTAGATAACATGAATGTGAGAATGCATGCATGAATACATAATAACTATAACTAAGATAGTGACGACATGATTACTGAGCCAGAGTGATGATAACATGAGATACTGATAGTTGTATAACTAAAATAACTGATACTGAGCGACTGTATCTAACATTCTAGTTTTTGATGTAACTAGCTGAGTTTCGTACTGTTCTAAGTTGACTATATCTGACAGTTCTAAATTTTGAAGAACTATCTGAGTTCTTTTACTGAAACTGTATGACAGTATCTGACAGTCCTGATCGTGTAACTGAAACTGTGGGAAGTAGTTATCTAACCAACATGCCCCAAATAATTGAAATATAGGTGAATTGGGGTGTAATCTATAACCCCAATTAGAAGGGTGACAATACTACACCACTGGTAAGAACAATCTGTGAGTAACCCTCATATAATAGGTAACTCTAGTGAGAATGGTGGGAAACCTCATATAACAGGTTAAGCCACATCATCTACCCTCATATAAAAGGCTATAATGTCTAAACCTACGCAGTCTACGTAGTTCAGGAACACAAGGATTTCTTCTAAGAATCACACCCTCATATAACAGGTGAGTTCTCATCCTTGGGATCGCTCAGTGCTAATTCCTACTCCCATCTTAATAAACATTGAACATAATTAACTAAATTGGACTAGACTGATTTCATGGAGTTCCATTGACTGATGGAATACTACTGAGACTTTTGAATTTATTGTGATTTCTTGAGTCACATAATTGACTGATTTCTATGGATCGTTTCTTGACTGAGAATATCGTGAAACATTACACCGGATCTGAGTACACATCAATATTTTTCGGGTACAAGTAACCCCAGGACTCGATAGAAGGAAACTAACAAAGCATGACTTTCTTGAATACATGGCCAAGATCAACAATTCATACTACGACAGTAGGGGATATTTCATGAAGCACGTGGTTTTCATAATCTTGTATATTGCTGAGAATTAACTTCATCATTTTAATATAATAATTATATCATCACATAATTGTATTACACAACAATCCTCATGGAAATCATTTTAAACATAGGGGAATACGTACATTCATAACTTGGGCCAAAGTTTAACTATCAAGCATAATTTCTATTCTCCTAGGCATTTTATCAAACACTTAGATTGCATGATTTAAGGCTTAGACATGAGCATGAATTTAATACAACCTTACTTCGCAATTCCACCCAATTTCATGATTTCAGTCCACATATTAGCGTAATTTAATAAAGAAATAATGAAGGTTCCATATTGGAATTCATACAACAACAACACATAAACATAATTAAGTTCATAGAATGAATATCACAATTCATAATTTAAAACTTGATTCTTGGGCTTCATGGACGAAAGGATTCCATGAATGAATACTATGCATACCTTATATGGAAGATTCTTGAGATTCATCGAGAAATTTGCTTGGACTTGAATCCCCAATTCAAAACCCTAATGTGTTCTTTAGAGGATATTGAGGGAAGTATATATATTTTGGTGTAAACAGGGCTTAATCCCGTGTTTTTTTACTTATATAGGGGTGAGAGAATTACCCATTTTCCCTTAAAAATGTGGACATTTAATGACTAAATAACTAGGAACTGACTCTATGGGTGATGCGGCGCATTGAGTGTTTCGATGCTATACCCAATGCGGCGCACCGTAAATGCATCAAGCCTAAGTTGTTTTGGCTCTGGCAGTCTACACAACTGGTGACTAACCCGATTGGCGATGCAACGCACCAAAATCGTGTTGGTCCATTATTTTTAGACTTCCAAACTTACTTAAAATGAGTTCTGGGAAATTTTAAACTTGTTCGGGAATATCTATTGATCTTCCTGATCATGAATTAACACTAATATAGACCATTAATGGATGTTGAGGTAGAAAAATGAATTTTTCAACTTTTAAAGGACAAAATTAAGATAATTCAGGGCACCTAGTAAAATTTTATAAGTCTGTGACCCCCTTGATAAGCTTGAAGGACTTAATTAAGCTTAAGTATTTTATGGGGTCTTACAATATCTCCCCCTTGAGAACATTTGTCCTCGAATGAGACCGACTAAGAGGGGAGAAATGATAGACAGAAACACATACTGATCATGAACGACTGAACATGATTTCATGACTGACATGACTGATAACTGAATATATTATACTAAGCATGCATTAATATATAACTGATTTGTGAATGCTTTACTAAGTGTTCTGATGAACTGGGTTTCTCACTATCAGAATGCATGTCTGATGCATGACTATATAACTAAACTAATACATGAATGCATAAATGAATGTGCAGTGGTATTTAATACCAAGTTTATAATGGAATTCTGAGCATGAACTAAGTACCAAGATTGTAACTGAAATCTGAACATAAAACAGAAAATCTTAAAGAGAGTTATTACCTTGAGCTAGAATTGAGTTGGAAGGGAAGAGGTGAGGATACTTGGCTTGCATATCTGCTTTTGCTTCCCAAGTAGCTCCCTCAACGGACTGCTTTCTCCAAAGAACTTTGACTAGAGGAACTTTTTTGTTCCTCAGTATACTAGTCTGATAGTCTAGGATTTCGACTATAATCTCTTCATAAGAGAGGTTGTTCTGAACTTCTACACTCTGAATAGGGACTACAACTACCGGTCCAGCTATACACTTCTTGAGCAAAGAGATATGGAAAACTGGAAAAACAGAGGCTAGATCTGAAGGCAACTCAAGATCATAAGCTACCTTGCCAAAACAATTGCATATCTTAAAGGGACCAATATATCGGGGACTGAGCTTTCCCTTCTTGGTGAATCTATTCAATCCCTTAAAGGGAGAGATCTTTAGATAGATATAATCACTGATATCAAACTTGAGATCCTTTTTGTGCACATCTTCATAAGACTTTTGTCGGCTCTGAACATCCCGGAGTCTTTCTCTAACCAACTGGACATTTCTAAGGTATCGAATACTAAGTCAGCCCCTATTACTGAAACCTCACTAACTTCGAACCAACCAACTAGAGATCTGTATCTTCTACCATAGAGAGCTTCGAACGGAGCCATCTTAATACTGGAATAATAGCTATTGTTGTATGCAAACTCAATCAAAGGCAAGTGGTCATCCAAATACCCTTGAAATCAATTGCACACACCCTTCACATATCTTATAGATTCTAAATGGTCCTTTTTTCTTGACCATCTATATAAGGATGAAAGGTTGTATTGAGATAAACTTGGGTACCAAGACCCTTTTGGAATGCTTTCCTGAAATAAGAGGTGAACTGGGTACCTCTGTCTTAGATAATGGATAATGGAACATTGTACAATCTGACCAACTCTCTGATATAGACTTTGGCATAATCCTCGGCTGAATAAAAGGTATGGACTAGAAGGAAATGAGATGACTTGGTCATTCTATCTACAATGACCCAAGCCGAATCATGTTGATGACGAGTATGAGGCAAACCCATCACGAAGTCCATGTTCACTTCTTCCCACTTCCAAGTAGGAATACTGAACTCCTACATGGACCCACTAGGCTTCTGATGCTCTATATTTACCTACTGACATGTGGAGCACTTAGCCATAAACTCTGCAATATCTCTCTTCATCCCACTCCACTAATAGATTTCCCACAAGTAGCGATACATCTTTGTGGCCCCTGGATGAATAGATTAGCGCGCACCATGTGCTTATGCAAGAATTCAGTGTCATAAGTCATCTACACCTGGAACACACAGATGACCCTGACAATGCAGAACACCATCTCTCCCTTTGGAGAAAACCTCTACCTTATGATCCTTGACTGATTCTTTCAACTTGACTATACTGGGATCTCTATCTTGTTTTTCTTTCACCTCTGAAACTAGAGATGATTCTGAACTACTTTGAACCCATATATCACCCTCCTCTGTATTAACTAAGTGAATGCATAGTCTGGAAAGATGATGTACCTCCTGAGCTAACTTCATCCTACTGTCCTCAACATGAGTAACACTACCCATAGACAGTCTACTGAGAGCATCGGACACTACGTTGGCCTTGCCCGGATGATAAAGGACGGTCATGTCATAATCTTTCAAGATCTCTAACCACCTTCTCTGACGAAGATTGGGATCTTTCTAAGAAAAGACATACTGAAGGCTCTTATGATCTGTGAATACATCTACATGAACTCCGTATAAATAATGCCGCCAAATCTTCAATGCAAACACTACGGCTACTAACTCAAGATCATGAGTAGGATAATTCTTTTCATGGTGTTTAAGTTGTCTGGAGGCATAGGCTATGACCTTACCATTCTGTATGAGGACACAACCTAAACCTACTCTGCACGCATCACAATATGCTACAAACCCATCTGAACCATCCGCAAGAGCCAAGACTGGAGCTAAGGTAAGTCAACTCTTCAACTCCTGAAAACACTTCTCTCAAGGATCTGACCACTGAAACATAAATTTCTTCTGAGTCATTCTGGACATAGGGGATGCAATAGAAGAATATCCCTCAACAAACCGTCTGTAATATCCAGCCAAACCCAAGAAACTCCTGATGTTTGATGGAAACACAGGTCTGGGCCATCCTCTTACCGCTTTGGTCCTTTGAGGATCTAATCCAATGCCATCATCGTAAATGATATGACCAAGGAATGCTACTAAGCTTAGCCAAAACTCGCACTTACTGAATTTGGCGAATAGTTTATAATCTCTGTGAGTCTGAAAGATGACGCTCAGATGGTCTGCATGATCATGCTCACTGTAGGAATAGACCAGAATATCATCTATAAAGACTATGACGAACATGTCCAAGTACTTCTTGAACACCCAGTTCATTAAGTCCATGAAAGCGGTTGGGGCATTAGTAAGACCAAAGGATATAACTAAGACTTTGAATTGACCATACCGAGTACGGAAGGCTATTTTCAAAATGTCACATTCTCTGACTCTGAGCTGATAATAGCCTGATCTGAGGTCTATCTTAGAAAAGTAGCTGGCACCCTGAAGTTGGTCGAACAAGTCATCAATTCCTGGAAGTGGATACTTGTTCTTGACTGTGACTTCATTGAGCTAACAGTAATCAATGCACATTCTGAGAGAACCATTTTTCTTACGCACGAATAAGATTGGTGCACCCCATAGGGATACGCTGGGTCTGATGAATCCCTTATCTAAGAGATCCTTCAACTGCTTTTTTAGTTCCTTGAGTTTGGCTGGTGCCAGTTTGTATGGCTGAATAGCTATAGGATGAGTATCTAGAAGAAGATCAATACCGAAGTCTATTTACCTTTCGGGGGGAATTCTTGGAAGATCTTTGGGAAAGACATCTGAATACTCATTCACGACTGAGGCTGATACAAGATTGAGAATTTCAGAGCTAAATTCCTTAACATGAACAATATGATAGACACATTCTCTAGATATCATTTTTCGTGCCCGAAGGTAGGAAATAATATGACCTCTAAAAGTTGAAGTACTACCTCTCCATTCTAGGACAGGTTCATTCAGAAACTGGAATTGGACTATTCTATTTCTGCAGTCTACTGTGGCATAGAAGGAATGAAGCCAATCCATGTCGAGAATGATATCAAAATCAGTCATCTCTAATTTGACTAAGTCTACTGAAGTGACTTTTTGAAAGATCATAACCGGGTAGTTCCTGTATACCTACCGAGCTATGATGGTTTTACCCACTGGGATAGAGACTGAAAAGGGTTCTACTAGAATTTTAAGACTTATTCTGAAATCAACTTCTATATAGGGAGTAACAAAATACAAGGAAGCACCTGGATCTAGCAAAACATAAACATGCACATGAAAGATCTGTAACATACCAGTAACCATATCAGGAGAAATTTCCTGATCTTATCAGCATTGAAGAGCATAAAATTAATTTGGGCGCTGCCCACTAGTAGTACTGGAGGTGGCACCCTGCTTGTTTAGGAGATCAGACTGAGCTGAGAAATGGTTCTGCTGACCCTGAGGACTTGGTTGATGACAGTCTCTGACTCAGTGGCCTGGCTTTCCATATCCAAAACAAATACCACTGTCAGCTCTGCAAATACCCTGATAGTTCTTGCCATAAGTCTGGCAAAGAGGGTAGGTGCAGGCCCTACTAACATTGCCCTGAGACTTAGAGCCTGGCGCTCTATCTCTGCTACCGTCTTAGAATCTAGGAGCTGGAGCACTAGCTGAAGAAGGATATGGAACTGATGACTTAGGATGAAACTGAGAACGGTTTCCTCATTCTAATTTGGATAGAGCAAAGTTAGCAAAGTTGAAACTACCTATCTTTGCTCTCTTATTCTGGTTCTCCCTCATGTTAATATTTTTCTCTTTTATCTGTTGGGCATGAGTCATAAGCCTGGCTAAAGTCAAGTCACTATTCAATATTGCAAACCTACACTCATTGACCACACTATCATTCACTCCCGAAACAAACTTACTCATCTTGGCACTGATGTCTGTAACCACATAAGGGGCATATTTAGCTAATTGAGTAACCTTAAAAGAATACTCTTTCACCTTCATGTTACTCTATCTGAGGTTGATAAACTCTAATACCTTAGCCTCTCTTATCTCTTGGGGAAAGAATCTATCTAAGAATGCAGTGACAAACTCCTCCCACTTAATAGGACCTGCATCATCTGGACTTTCTGACTTCCACTATTTAAAACAAGTGTGAGCAATGTCCTGCAACTGATATGCAGCTAGCTCAGCGCTCTCACTAGAAGTAACTCCCATGATGTCTATAATCTTTTAAACCTGATTGATCAATTCCTGAGGGTCCTTATCTTACTTAGATCTAAAAAAGGAACAAAGATTTTTTGGGTGAAGTCCCGAATCCTGGCGGCAGCTGAACTGGCCAATGGGTTGGATGGAATGACAGCTGGTCGTTCATCTGAGTAGCAACTGACTTAGCAAGAGTAGTAAATACAGCTCTGAACTCTGCATGAGAAACATGTTCACCCAAAGGATCTTCCGGCTAAAGGGCTGACTAATTCCCGTTTCTTCTTTTGGAAGGCATGTTCTGTAGAATAAAGGGAGAAATAGATCAGACTACAAGATTAACTTAAGATTATGCTCACTGGCATGACATGAATACTGAAAGAAGGGAAATTATTCCTAAAACATCTCATAGTCTCCTATACATAAAGGTGGCACGCAATATTCCCATGTACAAAACTCTATTAGATGCGGCTTTCAGACTTCCTAGGACACTATTGAACCTTAGACTCTGATACCAAGTTTGTAACGCCCCGAATCTGATACCCGGAATGCTACATGGTGCCCATGACCCCAAAGGACTACAAGCAAACCCATGACTGATATCTGTACCTATACACTGCATAATATACATATAAAAATATAGAAATAAAGGTTGATAGGCCATAAGGTTCAATGCTGACATTACTAATAAAAACATAACATCTTAATAGGGTATGAAATACAAACAACAACTGAAATAACCGTATGAACATGATAGTCTAAAAAGCCTCTAACTATCTAAATAAGATGTTGTTGGGACATGTCCCCAACTAACTCCATTTACTGAAAGATAAAACTAAATTAATGAAATAACTCATAATATCATCCTCGAATGATGAGGACTCACTACTAAATCGGGCTGCTACTGATGCTCTGGAGCTCATGCTTCTGAACCTATGGTATAAAAACACCATAGTGAAATTTATCAGTACGATTGAATGTACTGATTTGCATGTGAGGTAGGCTAAATACAAAGGGTCCAGTTGCATGAACTATACTAACTGGCAGGATAACATGAACATGAGAATGCATGCACGAATACGTAATAACTGTAACTGAAATCGTAACGACATAATTACTGAGCTTGTGTGCTAATAACATGAGATGTTGATAGTTGTATAACTGAAATAACTAATACAGAGCGACTGTATTAGACGGTCTAGTTTGTGATGGAACTAGCTAAGTTTCGTACTATTCTGAGTTAACTGTATCAGACTGTCCTAAATTCTAAAGAACTATCTGAGTTCTTTTACTGAACCTGTGTGACTGTATCTGACAGTCCTGATCATGTAACTGAAACTATGGGAAGTAGTTATCTAACTGAAATGCCCTAAATAAGTGAAATATAGCTTAGTTGGGGTCTAATCTGTAACCCCATTTTGAAGGGTGTCAATACCGCCGCACTGGTAAGGATAATCTGTGAGTAACCCTCATATAATAGGTAACACTATTGTGAACTGAGGTAACCCTTATATAACAGGTTAAGACACCTTATATACCTTTATATAACAGGCTATGATGTCTCAATCTACGCTGTCTACATAGTTAAGGAACACAAGGATTGCTTCTAAGAATCACACCCTCATATAACAGGTAAGTTCCCATCCTTTAGTTCGCTCGGTGCTAATTCCTACTCCCATCTTAATAGACAGTGAACATAATTAACTAAACTGGACTAGACATATTTCATGGGGTTCCATTGACTGGCGGAATACTACTGAGATTTCTGAATTTACTGAGATTTCCTGAGTCACATGAGTGACTGAGTTCTGTGGATCATGGCTTGACTGAGGATATCGTGAAACATGACACTAGCTCTACGTACACAACTATATTTTTTTGAAATAATTACCCTCAGGACTTGATAGAAGGAAACTGATAAAGCATGACTTTCTTGAATACATGGCCAACATCAAAAATTCATACTACAACAGTAGGAGATATTTCATGAAACACATGGTTATCATAATCTTGTATATAGCTTAGAATGCACATGATCATATCTTAACTTCATCATTTTAATATCATAATTATATCATCACGCAATTGTATTACACAACAATCCTCATGGAAATCATTTTAAACATAGAGGAACACGTACATTCATAACTTGGGTCACAGTTTAACTATCAAGCATAATTTCTATTCTCCTAGGCATTTTATCAAATACTTAGATTGCATGATTTAAGGCATAGGCATGAGCATGAATTTAATACAACCTTACTTTGCAATTCTACCAAATTTCATGATTTCAGTCCACATATTAGCGTAATTTCATAAAGACATAAAAAAGGTTCCATATTGGAATTCATACAACAACAATACATGAACATAATTCAGTTCATAGAATGAATATCACAATTCATAATTTAAAACTTGATTCTTGGGCTTCATGGATGAAAGGATTCCATGAATGAACACTATTCATACCTTAGATGGAAGATTCTTGATGATTCACGAAGAAATTTTCTTGGACTTGGATCCCCAATTGAAAACCCTAATGTGTTCTTGAGAGGACCTTGAGGGAAGTGGTTATATTTTGGTGTAAATGGGGATTAATCACGTGTTTTTGACTTATATAAAGGTGGGAGAGTTACACCTTTGCCCTTAAAAATACATACATTTAATTACTAAATAAGTGGGCACTGATGCTATAGGCGACGCAGTGCGTCGAGGGTTTTGATGCTATACCCGATGCAGCGCGACGTAAACGCGTCGAGCCTCAGTTGTTTTGGCTCTGGCAGTCTGTACAACAGGTGAAAAAAGCAATTGGCGATGTGGCGCACCAAGATCGCGTTGGTCCACTATTTTTAGACTTCCATACTTGCTTGAAACGAGTTCCAAAAAATCCAAAACTTGTTCGGGAATATCTATTGACCTTCCTGATCATGAATTAACAAGAATATAGACCATTAATGGACATTAAGGTAGTGAAATAAATTTTCCAACTTTTGATGGACAAAATTAAGCTAAATCTGGGCACCTGGCTAGAATTTTCTAAGTCTGTGACCCCCTTGACAAGCTTAAAGGACTGAATTAAGCTTAAGTATTTTACGGGGTCTTACAGTTAACCACTTAAGAAATCACCGATAAAGAGCTCTATGGATCATTTAAGAAATCCCCACTATGGGTTGACCTCCGCTAAAGTAGTCAAGATGTTTCTTAAAGATGTTCTCTTACATAGACAGACTTCACTAAACCAGACATACTAGACTAGCCTTAGACAGTTAAGCGGATGCACCAGCTGACACTTGGAATTTTTCAAGTTTCCATCGACCCCTTGAGATTCATTCAAAATCTCGTGAATGCAAATGAACTATGCTACCATATCATATTCAACATTCCGTACTCAATGATGTCATTTTAATTTCCATCTTAGGTTAATCGATGAAAGATAGGCCCTGCACAAAAGGTCACTTTTAACCAAATTCTGCCCAATAGCCCGAATTCAGTTCGAAAGCCTTGACATCCAAACCAAAGGTCCCCTTAGCCTTAAATCGACATTTTGGAGCAAATGGAACTATTAGAATTAGAATACGAGGTCATTTACCTAATATTTTCACTAGATAGAAATTTTTACAAGCAAAGACTAAAAATTAATGAATTGGCTGTAAGAACCAAACAGACTGCTCGATAACTGAACTATCAGCTCCACCAAGTGAAATTAACTTGGGGAAACTCCAAGAATGAACTAAAGGGTGAAAATGTGCAGAAAAGAAGAAAATGACCTAGAGGGTCATTACAAGTCCCACAAACTCAAGGTACGACTGTCGTATATAAGTATGGTCGTGGGAACACATTTTGGATCCTCTTTTCCCTTAGATTTTATGTCATGACCCTAACCAAGTCCTGACCATGATGGGTATCTCAAGTTTATCGACGACTGGAGACCACCCCCTTTGAATAGCCAAACAGAACACAATACAGCTAGCAGCTAGTGAATTTTGAATATATAACAAGATAGAATAAATGTAAGATCAAAGGAGTCTAAGAATATCAACAGCAACACTCAATCCACAGTAATCCATAAAGACTCTAAACAGATAAATATTATTCTATGTCGGGACATGCCTATGACGATATCCAAAAAGGTAACCAAAGAAACAGTCTATGAAAAAACTAGACCATGAGGTATTAGGTTGTCCAGAAGAAGGTGTCTAACTACTTCAAGTTGACTCATGAATAGTCCAAGTACCACCTATCACTATACAGGAAAAGTAGAAGTGTCTTCTATTCCTGCATTGCATGGGGATACAGCTCCAGGAGACAACGGGGTGAGTGCTAGCATGTAACTCAGGGAAAGTATAAAATAATGCCAAGTCAAAACCACAGTAAAATCCACATGCACACATTGAGCATTCACATATATATAACATGCTGGGGTAGGGAATAAGGTTTAGCATGAAATTAAAAGATTAGCTTGGTCTTTGTAGATTAACCGTCATAAAAGGCACCCAGGGGCTATTTGGGTTTAGTTCCCCCTGTTGAAAGTGCCCTAGTGCATGTTAGTTGCACAAACTAGAGGTATCAAGGAAGACTAGGAAATTCCCCGACCCCACATCATTCTAGGATAGAAGTATATATATATATATAAAGTATGTCATATGCACATGGTCATCAAGACCAACCCTCACATCGAGAAACATGAGTTTTTAGTATCAGTCCCCCGGAGACATCCACCTTTACAGCCTACATGCATAACCCCCTTTAAGCCCATATTAAAATAAATTTCACATAACCAAGGAATTAACCATTAAGGCACACCATAAGTATTGTCATACCCTTACGCTTGAAAGCTTATAATTATGCCATCATAATTCCATTAACTTGGGGGAATTCCTCAACCCCCTTTGTTTATTAATTCAATACGGGGGAATGCCAGAACCTACTTTGTTTATTAAATAAAATTTGGGGAATACCTCAACCCCTCTTTAGTTATCAAATTAACTCGGGGGAATGCCTCGACCCCCGAGCTTCCAATTTAATATCAGAAACACGGCGAACAAGGTTTTCAATACCACTTTTCATCCATTTAACCTCTTATGAAATGCAATAATATAGGTGTGTAAGTCAAACCATATGGAAAATCATATTCGAAGCCAATTACACAAGTTGGTTGAAGGTATATAATTTACAAAACAAAATTCCAATCGAAAAATCATCAAATTGGTGGAATACCTCGACCCCCTTTTCAATTCCCATATCCATGCACCCAATTAGTCCTAAAACCATTGATAAATCATAAATAATGCATATTAAATAATGGGAGTTAAATTCAAGTAACATTTATTCTAAAACCCTCAAACCCATATTCATAAACCACAATTAAATCACAAGGATAACATTTAAACAAATGTTTTCAATAAAATATGCTTTGGAGAAGAGTTACATGCCTGAGATATCCAGAATTACGAAGAGGAATCAACCCTTCGAAGCTCTAGATGCCAATTTCTTAAAACCCTAGCTTGTTGTTTCTTTGGGGACTTGATAGAGTTTGAGAGAGTTTATGATTGATAAGTGTTGAAAATAATGCCCGAAAGGTGTTTTATGGTCATGGGTCTTAAGTGGGTAAAGTGGGAAAATTTCAAAGTGCCCTTCATTAAAAGCTGAAAAATTATTGCCAGATAGTACGGGTCACTATATGACTCATCAAATGACATACGACTTGTAGGGTCCCAGTCGTAATGAGGACAGAAGTATTGGGTACTCACTGGTCACCATATGATTGGTACCTTACAACTCGTATAGAGTCATTACGACTCGTTGAGTCTAGTCGTGATCAAGGCAACAATTTAGGCCAACTTTATTAGTCAGGCTACAATTTGGGACTATATGAATCATTACCCTTAGTCATAGTCACAACAAAAACTTTAGGCTAGCATACTGATTTGGCTACGATTGGGATCGTTAAGACCCGTATAGACACCTTAGGACTCTATAGTGAGTTGTAGGTTGGGCAGTGAGCTCAAAGCTCAGAGATTTTTTAAAGATCAAAATCTGGGATGTTACATTTTGCATGCATGTTTCCAAGGCCTCTTTCCCACAGTCAGATGGTACCATCATATGATCAATGTATGATCGTGCGAGCTTCTCGTCTTAGTAACATCTGAGAGTCACTTCTCTAATTATTCATGCGAGGCCTAAGTATGATTTGGGTCAGATCCCATGGTCTTAGGAATGGTTGTTTGATGCCCTTTATTGTCCAAAATGAGCACTCCACTCATTTAGACCCATTTGACCTCCAAACACCAAAACAAAACATTATATCCACATAACAATACCCTTATGCTTGCAAATATTAACCATTTTAAGGGTCTCAAGTGTCACGATACATTAGAATCTCAAAATATCACAAAGTACACATAAAAAATCACAGAGTTAAGCAACCTAAATAACGTTAAAAAGCAACGAATATAACTATGAATTATTAAAAAAAAATCAAGGCAACCTAGCGAACATAAATTATGACAATTAAAATAATATGAACCAATTTAAACACAAATTCAGGGTAGAATCTCCAAATACCAGAAAACATTCATAAAAATCACACAATTAGGCGACCAAAGAAAATGTTAAAAAGAAACAAACATGCCTACGGCTTATAAAAATATTTCTACACAACCTAGAAAAATAAATTATGACAGTTAAAAAATATGAACCAACTTAAACAATCATTAAGGATAGAACCATAAAATAGCACAAGCACACATTAAAAAAAATCACAGTTAGGAAATTAAAACAATGTTTAAAACAAACGAACATACCTGTAACTGATAAGAAAATTCTAAGCGTAAAAATTAATACAGATTAAATAGAAAATCAAAGAGACGAAGACCCATAGAATTACTTGAATGTTGACATTAAAAAGGAGTGTTTACTTAATTTATTTTCTATTTTAAGTAAAATTCTTGCCAAAATAACTTACCTATTTTTTATAAATTATTGTTAATAAAGTAATCACAAATTTGGTCAACACAAAATTACTCAAGTAAAACTTGGTTAGTATTAAAAGTTCATTCAAAAAGTCTTCTCACTTAATCGATTAATTTATTAATTCCTAAAATATGAATTAATCATACAAAAAGAAAAGTATTTTTTATTATGTTCAAATAGAAAAGATTTATTAAAAAAAATTTAATGGGACACCTAAGATATTGCAAAATAATTAAATAATAATTTTGTAAAATATAGAATGGCAGTTTTGTATATTGCGGAGTTTTTAATCAAGTACAAAAAATTTAAATCACTTTTCTAAAGGTATTTACATTTTTACGTTTAAATATATTAAACTTGTAAAACATTAACTACGGCATCACGAAAGGAGGATTATTGTTTGCATTTCCTGTTCGCGAACAAAATATATACATATACAATCAATTAAACATGATATACTACAACACAAGCAAATTACAATATAGATGTATACATTTAAATTATAATTTATTTAATCACCACCACCCATTTTCAAATGATTTCTTACAAAATCACTTATGTAAATTAATGACGGATTTTACTCAATTACTTTTCCTTCCCTTTTTTGTAGCTGCAAATTAAAACAAACTAGTCAAAATTCAAGAAAAAGGGCAATAAATATGCAGAAAATCAACACCAAAATATACATTAAATAAATTCGAAGCTAAGTCAATACAAATTCTAATCCTAATGATCGTTAGCCTCTTCTACAACCCCTCACTTAACAAGGCACCGACTATTATGGGCCACAATTAATAGAATTCGTAACTTCCACCTCTCCCATCGAATTTTATGTCCATTTCATGAAATTGAGTTTTAGGACAAATGTTTAAAAAAACTACGTTTCTATGGTTGTGCTTGGTACGAAAGATATTTTTATATACTAGTTTAGTGTACACGTTTTGCACATGTACCTATATGTTTAGTGTTAACCAAATGAATGATCCTTAAAATAATTCAATTTAAATATATAACTATCCTTGTCTCTTTTTTTTTTTTATATAATTATATATTTGTTTATGACAATTAACGCAAAATGGTGCACAATGAGTCAAACATTCTTTTTTGTTTTTTAGGTCTAACAATAGGTTAATAGAAATAACTTATTAAGGGCCTTCTATTTACAACTATCTTTAGTATATTATTCCCTCCTTCAATTCAATTAAAATTTCCATCTACATCTCACTTTTTCTCACCAATTTGTTCATTTAGCTTCTACTTTCTCCACCTTCATTTCCTTTTCCCCTCCCTATATCAAATTCACCCAAACTATTTTAATGATAACCAGTTATTAAGACTAAAATAATCAGATGTCATACGAAAGATAATAAAGTAAACCTTAAAAGATGCCAAATAAGAAGACATATGAGAAATACATCAAAAGAGACATAAAAATTTAACGTTGTTCAGTCTATTGACCTACATCCACAAAAGAGATGAGCGATCCACTATATAAAAGAGAGTGCAAACTGTCAAGAGAGATAACCTCACATAGTTCTCTCAGATTAAAAAGAGGTTCACACAAGTGATACAACAACACTCATGTCTCACAAATTCTCCTCCGAAATAATATTCTCAACCCCCTAGGACTATATTGTAGAAGCTACTAGAGTAGATGAATGAAGCCTTTATTTATAGAGTCTATAACATTTTACTATAACAACACGGATTACACAAATATAGAGTATTCATGTTCTTTTTTCCCTAAAAGAAAAAAAACAATTATGGTAAGAAAGTCAGGACAAATACCAGTAATTCTCCCCCTTGACCTAAATTTCTAATAAATAAATTTGCTCACCTTCTTCGTGTAGTCTTCAATTAGTTCAATCTCCAGCTCCAAAATTTTCTCCATTCAATTTTTAACTTTACATGGAGTCACACTCTAATATAATATCTCAAACAAAAATCTTCATTATCAACAATAGATTGCGACTTGAACTGCACTCGGTAAGATGAATAGCCATTTAACCTTTCTCTAATAACATTTGTTAGGATGAAAATAATCAGGTGTCATGCATAAGCTAGCTAAGCAAACCTCAAAAAATTCAAATGAGAAATACATTAAAAGAGACACAATAATATAACATAGTTCAGTCAATCGACCTACATCTACAAAAGGAGATTAGAAATCAACTATATAAAAAAGAGTGCAAAATGTCATGAGAGACAACATCACACTATTTTAATTAGAATAAAAATAGGTTCGCACATGTGACACCATAACTATTTCTAACAAATTCTCTCCACAACAATACTCCTAAAACCCTAAGACAACAATGTGGATGCTACCAAGCTAGAACAAAAAGAGCCTCCATTTGTAGATTCTACAACCTTTTCTTATAAGAATAAGGATTAGAAAAATATGGAGAATTCGTGTTATCCTTTTCATAAAAGGAAAATCCAATAATGGTAAGAAAATCAGGAAAAATACAATTAATTCTTTCGTTTGGATTATGTGGAGGAGACCGCCCTCCCAGTGATTATGCAACAATCTTTAAAATCCACACTTGGCAAAGCTTTAGTCAACATGTTGGAACCATTATCATCTATATGGATCTTCTCAAATTCAAGTAAAGTGGAATCCAACACATCTCGAATCCAATGGTGTCTCACATCAATGTGTTTAGACTGACCAAGAAATGTAGAATTCTTGGTAAGATATATAACACTTTGTCTATCATAATAATACACATACCACTCCTGAGCACAACTAAGTTCCCCAAATAATCTCTTCATCCAAATTAATTCTTTGAAAAATTTAATGGCAGCAATAAGCTCTACATGTGTAGTAGATATAGCAACATATTTTTGCAAACTAGATTGGCAAAACACAACTCTCCCTGCAAAAGAATCCAAGAGAACTAAAGTATACTAATGAGTCGTGAATTTACCACTCATTAACTCAACATTCGTACACATTACTATGATTTGAATGTATAAGTGAGAAAAATTAATGATTAAATGCATGAATTTCCACATTTTACAGGCCTACAGGTCAAGAGATGGAAAGATATCGATTTGAGCTAAAAAGAAACAAAAGAAGAAAAGAAGTGAAACTGGAAAACCTATAGAAAAAACAACCTTCTGTTACCGCAATTGCGGTCCTCAGATCATGATTGCGATCAGTCAAGCCATGTCAAAGTACCACAATCGATAGATTCTAACCGTAGTCGTAGTAGCCGCAATCAAGAAAAAGCTCCCGTAATTATGACCTAGCAAGAATATAACCCAGGAGAAGAGATGTAAATGCACAAAGTTGTCCCCATATTCCCATAATAAGCTCAAACTCGATCTCATTATGGGAAGCCCTAATTTTTGTGGAACTTTTCTACCATCTAGTTTCCAAATTTAAGAGAACATTATTGTTGTACTAATTTTGGGGTGAAGAATACATTAGAGTAGCTTCCAAGTGGAGGATTGGAAATTTCCATTGAAGATTTGTTGAACCTTAGAGTTTGGATTTGCATTCTCTTTATCTTTCAATAATTCAAATTGATGGAGATTTTGGGGATATCTTTGCTTATTAATTTTATGTGTAACTAGTTCTTTCTCTTGGGGTTGTGTTTGAATAGGGTGAAAGTGTGTAGGTGTGTTGCTCTTGTTAGCTTAAATTGTTAGTGATGGGGAAAGAAGGGCATGGAGGACTGCCGGCGGAGGTGCCCAGGCAGCTAGCAACAAACTGCCGACTTTCCAAGATAAAAGGCAGTTTAACGGCCATCTAGTCAACATGTTTTATGAAATCAAAGTTTTTATAAACACCACATACACAGAGATTAACCTTTCTAACATGATAGGCAATTCATGCCTATATAGGCGGCAAGTTATACTAAATCAAAGCTTTTAATCAACATAGCACAACTTTTCTACGATGGAGCTGCACATCCATAAGGACGGTTTTCTTTAGAAACAAAGCCTTCAAAAACCTGAACAGGATGGCATGACTTTGAAATTGAGCTACACATATGAATGGTTTTCATTTATAACAAAGACTTCACAACCCTCAACGGGATGGTATGACTTTGCCATTCTAAAAATACATGAAATCCTTTATCTCCTTAGTACAAAGTTGTTCCATATATGACATAAATGTTTCTTACGGTGGATCTCCCTAGATTGTTTCCATCAAGCATTTGTGAAACAAAAGATATACTAAGGCAGACCTTAGATCTGTGTGTTGTTTCTCACATAATGGATATTTTTCGAAAGATATGCATAGAATAAGCCAATTTTGTTTTATATACATGGAAAGGACTTAGACATCTACGTCGCTTGGATAAAGCAAACTTTGTTTCATATTCATGGAAAGTATCTTCAAAGTTCCATGTTGCAGTCGCAATAAGTACCTCACAGAAGTATGTCATTACCCCACTACACTGACTTAAAGGATCAAAGTACCCATCCCTTCGAAAGAGAAAAAGAAAGAACAAGAGAGTTTAGCCAACATACATTTTTATTGAATAAAAGAAAACTATACAAAAGGTTTTTAGGTAGAGAGAATGATGCCCTCTACCTAAAGGCGTAGGCTTACTTTTATAGGAGAACAAATCTTACTAGATAAGATAAACTACTAATAAATATGAAATAATATATTACAATCCTATCCTATCAGCTAAGGGATAGGCATTATCCGTTATAACTAGATAAGTGTTATCCTTTTGTAAGGGATAAGCTTAATCTGTTATGACTAGATAAGGCTTAACTTTATTCACACCAGGCCCTACTAACATGTGATTAGACAAATAAAAACAAAACACACTATGTTATTGGCATGTGACAGCATGTACAAGTAGGTGAGTCAGCAACTTGCAAGCAGATGTATCAGCAGCTTCGCAGGTATCTTGTAAGCAAATGGATAAGCTCCTTGTATTTGAAGTAGCTGAGTCAGTAGCTTCAGTACAAACCTATCTAAAAGGGTAACCTGTTGAGGAGGGTTTCCTGGGAGATAAAGGTAACTTACTGGCGAGGGTAGCCCATCTGATAGGGTTTCCTTGGATATCAGGGTAACCTACTAGGAAGGGTAACCCACTAGAAAGGGTAACTTTCTGCACATGCCATCTAATATCATCTTTCAGGTAGTGATGGATGGTGTTGGTGGTGATTAGCTTACGTATCCTTATTGCATCCATTAATCTATGTTGTTATTCTTTCTGAGGCATTATTGGACCTCCAAGCTTCTCTTCATCGATCTGGTGAAGTAACTTTTTGTGATGGATGATGGATCTTTGCATTCCTGTTGGGGAGCTTTTAGTAGTATGCTTTTGATAGAGTTTGTGACTTCATTTCTCTTGATGTCATACTGTGGTTGATATTCTTTTTCCCCTTGTCATACTTTATCCCAGTGGGGATAACCGTCATTGTAGTTCCACTTTCCCTATTCCTTTGGCCAGATTTATTTTTGAATGCATCTGTTCGGCTGGAAAATAAAGCGTTGTGCTTCATGATATTTATTTTCCAAGGAGTGTATAAAAATTAAAATTTCTAGAGTAAAATTCTCGATTGAGCTTAGACGTCATGGCATGTGATTTCTACAGGACGATGCATTGTATTATAGAAATTTTTGAAACTTCGAATATAGTATTCTCATGGCTTAAAGAACAACATGAATCTCTTCAAAGCTGTCTAGATATGATCAAAATGATTGAAAGCATCACATTTGAACTCAATGTATTTCTGGTTGGCACAGGTACCTAAATATCCACAAGAGTTCTTATGGGAAGTCATTGGCTAGTGTAATGAACACATAGAAGAAAGGATATTCTAGGTGCACTCCAAACGATTTCAGGATGGATCCTCCATACTCTCTGAACACTTGAAGCTCGTTAAAGGTTCTTTTTCTTGGAGGATGGATAGATCAAAGGGATCCACATATTTGTTAAATAGATCTGGAGGGTAATCTTCTATTCCAGAAGATAGTAATCCTACCGTGTTGAACATAAGGATTTATCTAGCCTGGTGTTGTTTGTCTTCTACGTTACTGGATATCAGGTATAGATCATTGGCATAGATATCTCTTGATTCTTTGTAAACATCTATGGAGAAGGAGGTGTCCTCCATTGTTCTTCTTCTAGTGAGAAGATTGATTCAAGGTCATCCTCTTTGCTGAGATAGATGCCTATGTGACTAGCAGTTTCTTCAAAGAGGTATATGGAGTCCTTCAACTTCTTAGCCTGAGGACAGTTTCTAGCAAAGTGACTAGGATTTCTGCAGATAAAGCATCTATCATTCTTATTCTTGTAATCTATGGGGATCCTTCATCTAAAATACCTGGTTTTCCAGATTACCCTGCTCCTGTCGTCAGGGGGCCTTGGTAATTTGAACCTCTTGAAAAGTAGTTTCCTTTTTTATCTCGTCTTGTGGCGCAGGCACAAACAACTATATTTGGTGATGAGGTCATCTTTGTTACAGGTTGACTTAAGGAATGGATTGTTCTTGACTATCTATTTTAGTACAAAACTCTTTGTGCATATGTTGTCGAGAGCTTGGAAGATGTCCTGCCGGTTGTAGCCAATCTGTGGGACATTTGTGAATTTGAACTTTTTCTTCGCAATCTTCATTGTGTGGCCTTCTAGCATATTTGACAGTGATGATACGAAGCCTTGCTTCAGGCTGGGATCTCCTCCCAACTCAAAGTAGATCTTTTCCATCTATTGAAAGTGGATATCGATGACATTTCTATTAAATGACAGGCACTTCATCTCCAAGAGATATCACCAGAGATTTTCTTATCTTTAGCCTACATCTCTATAGAATACCTTGTATAGGATGCTGATATTGAAGACAAAGTCCTGGGATGTTAGATAAGTGGTCTTATCAGAAATTCCAAAAGCATTCCACCAGTAACTAAGTCTTCTGGAGAATTGGAGGTGAACTCTAAGAGTATTTTGTATTTCTCTCGTTCATCCAGATTCTTCATTTCTATCCAAGTGTAGAAGTCCTTGATTCTATAGGGCTAGGCTGAAATCTTGATGTCTTCGAGAGTGAAGGTGTGAAATCCAGTTCCCATAATTTTCTTTATCTACATACCAGGATCTGGCCTTCTTTCTGGGATAGAATCCTCTGGCATCCCATCTTGGTCATAAAAAACTTTGAAGACTTCCAGTTCCTTGGTGTGGTTTATGTATATTGGTGGATAGTCTTTGTCTACTAAAGATTCTGCATCAGTAACATTAGTTTTTAAAGATGAATCTTTCTCATCCTACATGTTTTTAGTAGAAGCGACATCACTAGTTTTGGAACATACATCCATAGGGTCAGTAGGAGATGAGTGTTCTTTATTCTCCTTTATTTCAAAGCTAGACAAATGATCTACAGCTTTGAGAAAATTCTCTTATAGGTTATTCTTGATAGCTTGCTAAGGAATGACATCTCCTGGATCTACAATATCAGACTGGGGGATCACTTGACCTGAGATGCCCGAGTCGTCTCTTGCAAAGTAATTTGGAAATAGCCTTATGTTGTTGAGAGCACAATTTCTTGGGTACTCCCAAACTTTATTTACTTGCTCTTTGATGTGTGAGCAAAAGCTAACATATTTAATTCTTTTTAGCTCAAAATAATGTGAATTCTGAAGCAACTCTTGTTGTTTTGATGTGTTTGCTCATGATATTGAAGTAAAAGGCTGAAGGAATAAACACAAACGACAATGGAGCAAAAGAGTTGAAAATCTAAGCAAAAGAGAAGAAATCATGGCTGAAGACCTCCGTGATACATTGTCAGCCTTGTGATAGCTTATCAACATTGGCGTCAACCTTAACCAGAAACTTAAAGCCTGAGAAGAAGTTCTGATGATGTTTTTGATAAGGCGTCAAGTTGGTGATAAGGCGTCACGAAGGGCGTCAGCTTAAACATGAGAATTGAGTTCGAAGAAGAAATATGACGACGTTGGTGATACGCCGTCAGATCGGTGATGTGGCATCAGCTACATTGTCAACCTAAGATAGATTTTAAAGGAAACTGAAGCATTCTGACGCCATTCGTGATAGGGCGTCAGACTCTTGACGCGGTGTCATCTTGGGCGTAACCTATTTCGAGAATTTTATTAAGTTTTGTTATTTTATTTTCTTAATTAGGCTTTAGTATAAATAGCATCTTTTAGGGTTTCATCACAACTTCGAAAGTAGCTTTTGACATCTTGTAACTTAGTAAAGGGAAGTTCACTTGTTTTTGACTCTCTTAACTTAAAATTCAATTTTCCATCCTTTGATTTAGTTGTGGGAAATTCTTATTGTACTTGAAGGAGAAACAACTTTGAATTTCATTTTTTGTAAGTTCACTTACTTTAAGTTATGAATTTAATCTTTGTTATCTCTTTCTATCTTATGAGCAACTAAAACCCACAACTAGGGTTGTGGGATCTATGATTATTATTTCATTGATTTAATAGTTGGATTAGGGCTTGAGTGATTGTGGGAATGTCTTGAAATTCTGTTGTTTTAACTTGAATCTATTGGTTGCAAACATTAGGTTATGCCTTAGGTTTTATTTGCTTCTAACAGAGAAATAGACTAGAGGTCGTGAATTATCAACAGGGACTCGGAAGCTACCAACCTTCTATTTAATGATTGATGCTGTAACTGGATCAATCTACCTGAGATAACATCCGGTTGGAAATAGATATGCTATCTAATTTCGAGAGAATTAGATAATAAATTATCCGGTGAGGTCGAGAGATAGGTCAGATAGTATCATCGCCAGGGATAATCTGTTGTTCCCACTTATCACAAGAATCATGAACAGTTATTATTCAATGGAGATTAATAGTCATAGTGATCACAACCCTAGTTTCTCTATATCATTGATTCAAAATATTGAATTCTAAGTTTTGAGTTCCAAAATAAGTTGAAACGTTAAAATTTGTTTGATTGATAAAAACCTCTATTTTGTCATTTTCTTATTATGTATTTGAATTTAACTTGTAGCTATAGTTTCGAACTAGTTTAATCGTCACTCACATTGTTACCTGTGGATTCGACCCCGACTTCGAAGTTGGGTATATATTAACGACGATCGCTTACACCCATTCAAGAGTGTAATTTGAGCATTATCACTTTTCACTTTATTTTGATGTATTTTTTTATCTTTAAGTCAGCATCTGGGATCACAAAATCATGTATTGGAGATGCATGGCTTTGGACCATCTTATCAACATAATATGAAGCATGTTTGAAATACATCATTCTTTAGACCCGTTTTCTTTTTGAACTGCCAAATTGGCTTCCTTTTAGGTTGCCATGGTGTCTTCCTTTCCCATAAAAATTTGGCGATATTAAATTCCTTCTATTTATCTCCTTGAGCTGTGGTAAATAGTGTAGGTATGGATGGACGAGGTGGGTAGGTGGAAAAAGGTTGGCCAAATTCTCGTGGAAGATATGTCTTTGGAAATAAGATGGTGTTTTAGGCCTTTTGGAGTTTAGTGCAGTCATATTCTAGGAGATAGATTTGTTCCTCCAGTGAGGCCATTTCTCTCTATTTTTGGTCAAGAAAAAATAGTATTGAGGATCCTAGCGGGCATTTTTCAGACTGGATAGTCTGTAGCCTACTTTCTGAAGCTCTAATAAGTATGGCATACTTAGGTAATGGTTAACAGCTTACTTGTGCCTGCTGGTTAGCAAATGGAATAACATATGGTAGTTTTAGAGCGTAGTTTTGGTTATTCCTTCTCGAAGAGTAGTTTGGGGCTGAGGTATGTTTAGGACTGGAGCTGATTTTTGATATCATGAATATCAGAGGTTCGGTATTTGATTTGGAGGTGGATGGTTAATTTTTTGATGGAGTGGGTAGTGGTGGCCATTCTTGATGTCTATTAAAGCCTTCGAATGGATGTTTGACTCCTCTTTCATCTGAAGGCCCTTAGTAATGGGAGTTTTGGAATCCCTAATACTAATCCCATTCTAGCTTATCTTCATTCTCATCATAATCAATCAACCAGTGTTGTTGATATTTTCGATGGTCACAGTCAATATCCCATAAGTAGTGTCCTGTAAATGAATCCTTGAACCAGTGTACATTATACCCATCTTGAGAAAATTATTGTATTAAATTTTGGTCGTTCATGGGACTTTTGATATAGACTGACATATTCGCTAGATCTGGATTCTCTTCATCCGTAAAGGTGTCAGTAATGATATTCATATGGATAGAGAGAGATTCATTGTAAGGGTTTTTAGCAAATATAGGTTTTGGTGTTCAGAAATGTTGAGAATTAACTATCATTATCTCATAACTTCTAAGCCATAAGTTTGGAAGAATCATGAAGATTTCTTCTTTAGAGATATCTGTTGGGATTTTGATACACTGGGTTATTTCTTTGGTGGCATCTATGGTTAGGGAAAATGAGTGGTGGCCACCTGGAAGGGATAAATTTTGTCTGTGCTTTTAGATTTGCCAAACTATTTAGTGGTGTAAGGTTTTTTGCATAGGGCTATAGTCTGGTGGGTCTTCAAGGATATGGAATTAAAGCCTCAATGCCTTTGTTAGATACGGATCAGGGAGGTACATGTTGAAGTTGGGAAACATGGTAGAAAACACTGTACCTGAGTCCAGTGAGATTTCCAAAGTGCCTAAGTGCGCAGGTTGGTACTCTTCGAATCTAGAGTCAAGAAACAAAAGGCGCGCATTTTTCGGCTATCTCTTTCTCATTTGATGTGTCAAGAAAATTCGAATAGCACCAAAATGGATATGGGTAAAGTTATTTATCTTCCACTACTGTGGAACATCGTTTGGCATCTATAGAGTGAACTGTTTAGCTGGAGTCGTAAGGACGTACTTGTCAAGTTTTTTTCCATCAAAGTATTCCTTAACTCCTTCTGGCTTCCGTTGATGCAAGGAATCAATCTTCAACTCTGGATTACACTTTTTACTGGCAAAGGCAGAATAAGGGTTTGGTATAAGTAGATATATTGAAAACAGATCTTATCCTTTTGATAACACATCTACTTCATAGAGATAGTCTTTCTTGAATGACAGGGTTCTATTGATGGTTGGATACATGTGTAATATTTCCAAGAATCTACATAAACTAGTCATAGAAGACGTGGATGGTGAAGACTGAGACAGACATATTTATAGTATTTTCTGGACTATAAAGACTTGATGTAATTGTTCTAAAGCTCTAAGGGAAAGATTCAGTAAAGTGTAAAATCTTATTGTATTTTTGTGGACAATAGGACTCAATTTATTTGTGCAAAATATCTAAGGACAGGACACAACTAATATTTGTTCTAAAATCTAAGAAAGGAAACTACGACTCGATTATGTACAAGACGCATAATATAATAACTGGAAAACACTGACTCTGGTAATGGAAATGAAACTCTGATACAAATATGTATAGGAATTTTATAGTAATATCGGAAAATTAATAATACAGACGGATCTAAGGGTAAAAGCTAAGACAGAGTAAAAGTAAAAGCAAAAAAAATGTAAAGCTTGTTCACGCATTCACAATAAGCAGAGGTGTATGAAAACTTCTGCACCCTTGGCGGAGCATGGAGGACTACTAGTGGATGCGTCTAGGAGGGAAGCAACACACTGCTGAACTTTCTAACATGACAGGTGGTTTCACAACCATGTAGGTGGCATGTCATACAAAATTTAATCTTTCATCAACACCAAAGACATAGAGACTAACATTTCCAACATGATAGGCGATTCCCGTCCATATAGGCAACATGCCATATGAAATCAAAGCTTTTAATCAACACACCATAGCTATCCTATGACTAAGCTACACACCATTAGAATGGTTTGCCTTTGTAACGAAGACTTCACAACCCTCAACCGGATGGCATAACTTTGCCAGTCTTAGAAAACATGAAATTCTTTGTCTACTTAGTACAAGTTTTTTTCGTGTATGACATGAATGGGTCTTACGAAGGCTCTTCCTAACCTGGTTCCCTCAGGCATCTGTGGAACTAAAGGTGTACTAAGGCAGACCTCAGATCTTCTTGTTCTTTCTCAAATAATAGATCTTTTTAGAAAGCTATGGCATGGACTAAACAATTTTTTTTTCATATACATGGAAAAGACTTTGACATCTACGCCACATGGATGAAGCCAACTTTTTTTTATATTCATGAAAAGTATCTTCATAATTTCATATTGAAGTCACAAAAAGTACCTCGCTGAAGTATTTCCTTACCCTACTACTCCAACCTAAAGGATCAAAGTACCCATCCCTACGAAAGAGAGAAATCAAGAGCTAGAGAGTTTAACCAGCAAACATTTTAATTGAAATAAAGAAAACTATACAAGAAGATTTTAGGTAGAGAGAATAATAATCTCTCTGGGTAGAGAGAATGTTACCCTCTGCCTAAAGTCCTAGGCTTTCTTTTATAGTAGATGGAAGCTTACTAGATAAGTTAGACTACGGATAAACATGAAATAAAATATTATAATCCTATCATATTAGCGAAGAGATAGGCTTTATCCATTTTGATTGGATAACTCTAATCCTTTTGTAAGAGATAAGCTTTATCTGTTATGATTAGATAAACCTTATCTTTATTCACATCGGGACCTACTCACATATGATGAGATAAATAAAAACAAAAAAACACTGTGTTTTTGGCATGTGATAGCATGTGCAAGAAAGTGAGTCAATAATTTACAAGTAGGTGCATCAGTAGCTTCACAAGTATCTTGCAAGCAGGTGCTTCATAATATTCATCTTCAAGAGAGAGTAGTAAATCATCAAATTGCCAAAGTCATGAAATTTTTGACTAAGCATAGACTTCATGGCCTGTGATTCCAACTAGATGATACAACATAAAGGCTGGTGCATTGTAGGAATATTTGAAGCATCGAATCCAGTATTATCGTGGCTTAAACTACAGCATGAATTTTTTTAAAGCTGGTTGGAATCAATCATAATGCTTGAAGGCATAACACTTAAACTCCATGATGATATAGTACTGATGGCGTATGTACCAAAACAACCATAGGAGTTCTTGTTGGGAGTCATCAACAAGTATGATGAACACATAAGAAAAAAGATATTTTGGATGGTCTCCGAACGTCTTCAAGATGGTGTTATTGCGCCTTTTGAAAGATTGCAGCTTGTAGAAAGTATGGCTTTCTCGGAGGATTGATGAATCTAAAAGGTCCATACATTTGCTAAAATAAATCTGCGAATGTCATCTGTAGTTGGATAAGTAGCTGGATAAGAGTCATCAAGATTTTCATGACAAACCATGGTTTTCTCTGAGGCTTGTGCTTCCCTCTTCGCCTTTCTAGATTTGGGACATCCTTTTGCAAAGTGTCCTTTGTCATGGAAAATGAATCATTTGTGCTTGCCTATATCTTTCTTCCTTGAAGAATTGGCATCTTTGCTGATCGACAATTCTTTTTTCACTGGTTTGTTCTTTCTGGTCAGTCTGACCTATATGTACCTTTTATGCCATGCCTTATATCTCAATATCTAGGGATAACCCGCTAGCTTGAGAATTGAATAGTCATGTATAGCATCAAAGTGAATAGATTAGGAACATTCATCCGATATGGTGTTGCCAAATTGTGTTTCTTTATGCTTCTCGGAAGGATGGGAGTCTATGTGATGAGATAGATCTTTTGGCATAATCTCATCATCATTTAGAACAACAAGGCTCGGGTCAACTCGATTGAGATGGATCCAGTCAGCAGCCTTGTCATTATTCTTGAGAAGACATTCTTTCAGAGAGACCTTTTCACCATTGTGGGATTCCTCTTCAGGGATCTGCAAGAGATCATTTGAAGAGGTGGACTTTGTTTCACATCTAGTGATTATCATATGTGTTGGATCAACATATAAATCTTTTTTGTCCTGCAGTTGTTCTTTTGGATCACATTTCTGGGGTTCTCTCTTTATTAAAAGAACTTTTGGTGTCTCATTATATTGGGTTTCTGCTCTTTAGATCTCAAGGTCATCAACTCGGACTAGATAGAACAACTTATCTTCTCGACCCTTTATGTCATGGCATCTTTCCCTTTCCACCTAGTATCAAATTCTTGTTCATCTTCTAGATCTGAAGAGAACCTCATGGATGAACGAGGTGGAGGAGGTTGGCCAACCCAATGGAGAATTTCCATATGGAAATATGGTATATACTCTAGCCTTTTGCAGTATAGCGTAGTCATATTCCTTTTGTAGTATGGCGTAATTGTATTTGGGATTTTGGATTTCCTTTTCAAGAGAGGTTATTTCCTTATGTTGTTGGGTAGGAAAATATAGAAATACAGTTCCTAGCAGAAATTGTATAGACCGGATGATCTGCAATTATCTTCGAGTGTTCTGATAATTATGTCATTTTGGAGGGCAGTTGAAGCACTTTCTGATTAGATAACATATGGTAATTTTGGAGCTTAAGTTAGGTTATTCTTTTCAGATTGGTGGTTTGGTGGATAAGAATTTATGTGACTGAACCTAGAAAGGGGCATCATAAGCATCTGAAGGTTGACCTCAGATTGAGTAGCCGTTGCATCTCTTCTTATACAGATTGTACAATCATAGTCAGTCTTCCATGGGTAATGTTCTAAGAAAGGGCATTTACGCCACATCAAAGTATGAACCTTATGATTGAAGTGTTTTATACAATCATGTGTTTTCATAAAGCCAGCGAGGAATATGAGGATAGCTCTCGGGTCTTTTAAATCTAGAAAATCATCACTTGGGTTGTATGTGGGGATATAGAAAGTTGTTCAAGGTGGATTTTTAAGGTAGAGGTTGTCATAATCATCACTGGACTTGAGAGGTTGAGGATACGCTTTCAACTTCTCATATTTGGTGACCTGTAAAGCTATGATAATACTAACCAATTTATCTTTGGATATGTTTCTCAGGATCTTAATGCACTTTGTTGTTCTATCAATTGCATCTATGCTCAAGAACAAAGAGTTATTGCCACATGGAAGAAATAGGCTCATGTTATGGTTCTAAACTCGCCAGGCTATTTGGCAGTGAAGAGTTACTTGACTAGCCTCTCTTTCCTATAGAGCATCAACAATCTGGACCTAGATCTTCAATGTATTCGTTAGATGTGGATCATCTAATGGTATATTGAAGTTGGGAAACATGGTGACAAAGAATGTAACGTCATCACGAATAATCTCTGATGTACCTAAATTCGCATGTTGGTACTTATTGAATCTAGTATCAAGAAGAGAAAGATGCGCTAAAACTGGCCAGCCTTTTCTCCCTTGATATGTCAACATAATTCGTACAACACACTTATGGAGATGAGTAAATCAAAGGCTTTTCCATTGTTATGGAAACTCCTATGGAACCTGCAGTGATATAAACTGTTCTTCTGGAGCTAAAAGAATAGGGTGCTGGACTAATGGTGTTGCAGCAACATATTTCTTAACTCCTTTTGGCTTTTCTTTGACCATGGAGTGAATTGTCATCCAGGGATTGCCTATCTTTTTGGCAACAACTGAATAGGGGTTTTGTAAAGGTGTGGTACACATCTAGTTTTGTGTTGGTAACACCTCCACTTCATATAAATAGTAAAGTTTACATGGCAACGTCTCACTAGGAGTGATAGACATGATTATCTTGACAAACTATTATGCAGACTAGATGACGACGCTGAGGCAGACATATTTTTGTATTTTCTAGACTATAAAGACTCAATATATTTGTTCTAAGTTCTAATGAAAAGACTCAATAAAATATTTTTGTATTTTTATGGACAATAGGACTCAATTTATTTGTGTTAAAGATCTAAGGACAAGACACAACTAATATTTGTTCTAAAATCTAAAAAGGAAACTACGACTCAATTATGTACATGACACAAAATACAATAACTAGAAAACACTGACTCTGATAATGGAAATGAAAGTATGACTCAAATATGTACAGGACTTCGATTGTAATATCAGAAAATAAATATTGTGAATAGAACTAAGGATAATAGCTAAGACAGAGGAAAAGTAAAAGCAAAAGAAAAATAAGTTGGAATGAACAGTGGCAACAATCATGTTCAATTTATTTTGATAGTTTTAGATTGTGGTTCTTTGTAATTAAGGGCGACAAGGAAGTTCATGGAAAGGTAGCTCACATACCTTTCTAGGCCTAATTATTTAATAATCACTTCAGCTCTTTCATACTTCTGACGTTGACTCATCTTGCTTGGAAGTCTTAAGAATGCAGCAAAAACGAAGGCTTCCTCTACAATCAATTATGGAAAAAGCACATCATCTTGTGTCACAAAACCCACCTAGCACAACATTTCTCAATTCGGTATGGAAGTTAATACAAAATCATGTACATTGAAAGAAAGACTTTGCATGAGTTATTTATTGCTTAACAAAAAAATGGCTAAGAGAACGAATCTTATCCCCCACCCTGATAGGAAAATATAAGATGTGTACTTGTACTTGCTATAAGATTTTAAGGCATTTTTGCGTGATCGAATAAATGATAAATTATAGATGGAAATCATTGAATCTAAGTTATATAGAAAGCTTATCAAAATTCTTTTCATGCCATTGATCTATGGAAAGAAAATGTAAAGCTGGCTCACGTGTTTGCATTCAATAAAGGTATATACAACTACTGTTTCCTCCTTCCCTCCGGGAGTAGAGATAGCTCTGATACAAAATAGACTGGGGGACAACGGGGTATGGAGGACTATGGATGGAGGTGGACAGGCGGCTAGCAATAGACTGTTGAAATTTCAAACAAGACAGGCGATTTCACGACCATGTAGGAGGCACGTCGTACAAAGTCAAAGCTTCCATCAACACCGCAAACACAGAAACTAACCTTTCCAACACGATAGGCGATTCACGTCCATATAGGTGGCATGTCATACGAAATCAAAGCTTTTAATCGACACACCACAACTTTCCTACGACTGAGCTACACATCCATAAGGATGATTTGCTTTAGAAACACAGCCTTCACAACCCTTAATGAGATGGCATGACTTTGAAACCGAGCTAAACATCTAGACAGTTTGCCTTTATAATCCTCCAGGAACAAAGATCCAGGAAAGCACAAATGCTCCATCTGCCATGACAAAGGACACTTTAGAAAATGATGTCCCAAATGTAGAAAGGCAAAGAGGGAAGCACAAGCCTTGGAGAAAACCATGGCTTGTCATGAAGATCTTGATGATTCTTATCCAGCTACAGAACACATTCCTAGATCTGCTTTCAATGAAGAGAAAGGAATATCTGAGGACATCTTCATTAATGTCTAACCACAAACTTTCATTAGTAGACAGTCATTTGATGCTAACGATGATCTCTATGCTAGTGGATGTGTCAAAGGTAATAAGGATGCTTTGCATCCATCAATCCAATTTCTAGAGAAGGAATGCCCATCCATGTTTAAGAAACACTCCAGCAAACCAGTGGTCTCTAAATTAATCTCTGATCAATATGAGATGACTAGTGATCCAGTTCTAGAAAGAAGTCAAGAACCGATGACAGGGAAGAAATAAACCATAGCTTTGATTCTACATTTTCCTTAAGACTTTCATACTCTTATGACAATGAAAAAACTAGCTGAAACAGGAAAATACAAGATATTATCAGACTGCAAGTTTGTATTCTCCCAAATTCTCACTGATTAGTGGAATTCACTTGGGATTGTGGATAAAGAAATTTATCTCACATCTCAGGACTCTGCCTTCAACATTAGAATCCTACAAGATGTCTTTTGCAGAGATATGAGCTACACCAGGCGGGATATCTTCCAAGCCTTGAACAGTCTATGCAAGAAGAGATTTGTACTGAAGAAGATTATTGAGAACGGTAGTGTCAAAACTGGTGCAGAAGTCAAATTATCCTTCAGTTTCTCAAAACTACCTTCACAAGCATTGGACCACAAAAGTTTAACCTTTTTCTGAGTTAATTTTGTCAACAGAGCAACAGTGATTAGAAACTCTCCACAAATCTCCTTTAATACTCAACCAAGCCTAAGAAGCTCCTAATATCGGTTAGAGTAGTTGGTCTAAGAGCACCTACGGGCTATATTGTTTCAGCTTTCCCTCCTGAAAGGGCCCCAATGCATGTTAGCTGCATGAACTAGGGAAATTCAAAAGAGAGTTAGAGACACCAAGGCTCTAAACATCCCAAAAATATCATGTGTGAGCCAAGAACACAGTCATATATACCCCTATGTCGACAAATGTGGTTTCCAGTAGTGGTCCTTCCGGGGCCTCCACCTTTACGGTAAGCTACACAACCCCCTTTAAGATAAAGCTAAAACTAGTTTGCACATAATCCCAATTGTAAACCAAGGAGTCTTATATAAATGCATTTATAATTTGGTATCATTATACCAATTATGCTTGCAAGCTTATATAATTTTTCCAATCTATTCTAATTAACCAATTGACTCCCAAGTTCCTTTAAAAATTGAAAACCATCGCCACCAAGGCCTTTCAAATCTATTTTCATCATTTGTCTGTTAATGTAATGCAATAGTTTCAAAAGTGAGTCAAATCATACATATTAAACATTTAAACCTAAAATCATGCAGGTGGGTTGAGGTTAATGCCATTACAAAGCCAAAAACCATCAATTTGGGGAAACCTATGTTACCCATTCTAAGTTCTACAATAATGAATCAATTCATTCTAAAGAACATCATTTAAGTATACACAAGACATTTAAACTATGGGAAATATAATTCAAGTGATAATCATCATAAGCCCTCAACCCATTTTCAAACACAACAATTAAATCACATAAAAAATTATCAAAACACATGTCAAAGTATATAATTCAAGTTAAGGATGAGATACATGCCTGAAATACCCAAGAAATTTAAGGAAATCCAAAGATTGGAGCCTAGGTTTTGAATCCTTTGTAAAACCCTAGTGTTCTTGCTTTGGTAGTTAAAGAGGGAGAAATAGTATTTTTGATTTGATAATTCATGTAAAAGGGGTCCTTAAAATATTTTTATGTCATGGGTAAAGTGTAAAAAAAGTTGAAAGACTAAAATAACCTTAATTGAAACATTCAAGAAATTCTTGGCCTAGTCGTCAGACTTATGTAACGACTAGTGAGGTCTGCCTATGAGTCGTTACTTAGACTAGTCACCTGAAGGTCAAATTTCTACAATCTCATTATTATGACCACAAGTCACTCACATGACTTGTTATCAGTCATCACGAGTTTTGACAAAGTCTTGTCATCAAGGAAGAAACCCAGGGACATTGACATAATGAGTCCCACTCTATGACTTGTGAGGAGTGATAACGACTCGTTACCGAGTTGTGGTCAGGGAAGTTTTGATAACACCAGAGAAATTTTAGACTCCAGAACCCAAGGGTATTACACCAATCCACTAAATCCACTTCTAAAAATAAATATCTATGGGGACATTCATATATGCATAAACTTACATAAAGGCTCACAACAAATGGCACAAAAATAGTAAGGTACAAGGATACTGATGGGTGTGAAAACCCAATTAAATTCAAATATAAACTAAAATATAGTTAATAAAAATCACACTTTAAACAAATTAATATTAAGCGAAAGCCTTTGAACACTAGAATAATCCATATTGGGGTTTTATAAGGCAAAAATACAAAGGAAACCGCCTCTGACCAAAAGATGCCATATCCCTAAAAAACTGATCTATCTACACTGACTACTCAATAATCCATACTGGGAAAAATCTTTAGACTAATTATCAATCTACTTATAATCGTAACAAACCCATGAAACACTTATCTCGCGAGAAACACAAGCTGACCTACACTAGCTGACCAACTTATGCCTAGGGAACTTTCTAGACCAATGACCAACCTCTTCATAATTATAACTTTCCCTCGAATCTCTCTAATGAAATTTACTTGTTGATCTAGAATGGACACCATGACCTAAAGACCTAGATTGAGAATCTCATAATCCTAACCCAAAATTTATTCACTATGACCACAACAAACCTATCTAAGAGTCACCTATAATCTGAGGCATTAGATGAATGGAATTGATGGGCTATAAGTGATGCTGACCTCTACTAGGAGGTTCCCTACCTTCAAATAGAGTACCACTAACTCTGAATGCTGACATGGGCTCTTACCCCCACCTTCATATGTATTAATACATGACCTTTTTGTATTACTCATAAGATTAAAAACTTGGATAAAAGTAGACCTATCTTCTATTTTATGCTTTGATGCCAAATAGAGTGGTAAAGATAATCCTCTGGTGAACCCCTACACCATCTCATGCTTTGTAGGAAATAACATTAAAGTATGAACGACCCACTTGATAAACCCTATCTCATACTCTAAAACTAATAAAGTGTAACACCTCAAATTTTGTTGTACTTGTTCTACTTATATGGAACTTGATATAGCCTTGTGGTATAGGTAGTGGACTAGATTTTTCAATGTGAGTATTGATGGTTTAAATAGTTTGTAGATACTGCTTATATATTTTAATATGATGCAATCAAGTTAACGTTAATGCAACTATTTAGATTTAGGATCTTAACCTAGTATTTGAGTTTCAAGATCAAAATAACCAAGTGTATAAAAGTTTTAAGTTGAGTTGAAGGGATTAAGAACTAAAACTGAAATAAAATATTAAGGTGCTTTCTTGACTTAATTAAGCTGGTAGGCGAGTCATCTACTTGAGCTATATGAAGAAAATTAATAAAGTCAAGGACATGGATCACATTTGGGATTATATTAATATACTCATTTGAGGCCCAAACTAAGTACAAGAAAAAGAAAATGGAGAAAGGGCCCAACTCTTAAAACTCTGCCCAAAGGCCTAATAAGTTAGAGGCCTATTTTAGACATAATAAAGTATGTAGGTGTACCACCTACTTTGATATTTTGAGCAGATTGAACTCCTAAGTAGGTGCATGACCTACTTGGACCAATTTGTGGCTGACAATAGAGTTAAAAGATGAGTTTCTAAAGGCAATATAAGACCACTATAGCTGTTTTTTTTACTCATTTTAAAACAAATTAGAGGTTTTAAACTCTAGCTTTCTTTTTTTTTTCTCTCAAGGCTTAAAATAGTAACCTTAAAATTCCTTCTAGGATTCTTGAAGAAACCATCACCTTTGCAATCCAAGGTAAGTGAAAACACTTATGGTTTTAGCTTAATTCTCCCATATAAGACTAGGAAAACATGTTTTTCAAGATTAAGTATAAATATCAGGCACAATATTTCCACAATTTGAATTTTCAGTTTTCTTGGTTATTAAGAGACTTCTATTTTCTTATTTAGTGTAAAGTGCAAAGGAAATTTAAAGCTCTTAAAGAGTTCAAGTTAAAAGGATAAGTTACAAAAATTGTGGTCAGGTGATTGCTCCATTTTTCCCTCCTTAAGTATGAGTTCATGTAAATAATTATGGATGTGTTGTTATTAAGAAATCAAGGAATGATGACTTCAATATTTGGTTGCTACGATAAAGGAAGTTTGGGGCTGTTTTAAGGACTATTTTATGTGTATATGTTGGGAACTGTCAAGTTGAGATTGGAGAAAGGTATGAGTAGTTGTATTGAAATATAGAAAAAAGATATAGTTGCAAACCAAAAAACTAAATGTTGTGTATGTTTACTACTTGTTACACTTTTGAGGGTGTAATAAAGCCAAAGTTGTTTTGGGGTATCTTATAATTGTATAATATATGGATGTTATTGGAGGAAGGGTTAAAAGAAAACACTTAATTTGATAAACTATACACTTACCTCCCCTACTATTTTGGTGAAGTTAAGTATCCTAATATGTTGGTTATCTTCTAGTTCTAGTTCTACCATGTACTTTATCGTAGATAAGTTGTTCAAAAGGAAGGAGGTTAATTAAGGTTAATCTTGATGTTGTACAACAAGTTATGTTAATGCTATTCTATTCCATATTCTTTAGCATGAAATCCAAAACTTATGTTACAAAGTACGCTTCTAAAGTTATCCTATAGAAATGATACACGGTGGTAGCATATGATCTCGATAGCTAACGAACTTGTTCCAACTCTTTAATATGTTAAAAATACCTTTATGTGCTTATTATCAATTCTGGATGTTTACTTTCACTAGACATTTTTAGGAGTTCTCCTTTCAGTCAAATAAGATCCACGTGTTATTTTAGTTCCTAAGCATTTCAATTGTGTACAAATTGCTCCCTACCTTATAATTACAAAATTGTCTCTTACTGGTGGACTATTTTCCCAAAGCTCAATAATGTTATGACCACCAAAGTAACAATTTCAAAGGTTAAATAAACTAGACTCAAATATGGTTATACATGTGTGTAAGCTCAAAGGAAAAAGCATTGCATGGACCAATCCCGATCTCTTTATATGTGGGTGGAGCTCAGGGAGAAATCCTAACATGGGAAAATTCCAAGTGGAAGCTTAGGTGTGTAATCCTAGCATAGGTTGATCCCTATTTGTGTATTTACCATTGATTAGTTGGTCATTCTTATCACATGTCTTACAAAGATTTTAATATATGAAGGGTAAAATGAAGAAAAAAATATAATATACACGATTCCATAAGTATATGTAAAGGTGGTCTATTAGCACTATCTATACTTTTGTACCTGATTTTATTTGAGCTCTTGTATTATGTATAGTTTTTTAGCCTTACATATTTAGATCATATTTTTGTACTTACATCCTTTATGGGGGACTTACATTTTCATTCTACATGTATAGGCGCTTCACCTAATATACCCCCTGTAGAAGCACATGACATTCAATGGCTATTGGTGAGCCCTTGGTTAATTTGAGGCTTTTTGATTCTTTTATATATATTTTGGTATTATATAGTAGTTGAGAGTAAGATGGGGGTTTGTCCCGACCTTAACTAAATCTATGCATCTTTTAGAGTCTTTGTAGACCAATGTAAAGTTAAGCGTGGTAGTTTCCTATCATATAGATGTTGTTTCCCTAATGGCCATGTGTTGTATATATAGTTTTGGGCTTGCCTATATGGTTTGTTCTCATCTATCCATTATATTCATAATTAGCAGAACCTTTATTTTTATAGTTATATGCACGAGAAGTACAAGGTAATGGGTTGCTTCTCCCGGTCCTTTATATCTATGGGTGACCATTCCACCCTAATAAGATTTGAGGCATGACATAAATAATCCTGCTGCATACAAACAAACCTAACTCTGGCATAAGAACAACTCAATTTACCAAAAACCATTTGTGGTTGTGATGTATAAACAAAAAGAACTGGAATACCTAACATGCTATCTTAAAGAATAGAGATAATCATAAATCCTACCAGAGCATGGGCTGACACCAAATCCTCTGGTTAACGTTGAAGATCCTTAGTACATGCTCCAACTACCTGGTCTATTTCTGAGCTAAAAGTCTGGAGACATGCGTAAAGTCCCATCCGCATCTACCGACAGTCTCATGCTATCCATTTGAGAAGGAGTGGATTAAAAAGAGGTACTTAGAAGTTCGTAGAAGTATGGGAACACAATAATGAATCAAGAATTTGGATTTCCAAAGAATGCCTGATAACCTCCTGATGATAGGATACAAACATCATCAACCGATCTGTATGACTCTACTAGGAACTTTCCTTTTGTACCAACGACACATTTGAACCTAAGCTCTAATATCAAAATATAATGACCTAACTTTTGTGGACATGAAGAAAACTCCTATAATCCACTAGTAGGTAAGCCAACCCATAACCCTAAATAATGATTAACAAACTAATAAGAGAAATGGAAGAAGAACTAAATAAAAATGACAAAGAAGACAAGAAAAAAGTAAATATTTCCTAAAACCTAGTGAAGTCATAACAAAAGACACTAGTAAAATGAGAGTACAAGGTGAATTTTCTCCAAAATTCAAAATAAAGATTAGTCCACCAATAGAGGGAGAGTAAGAACAACTATGGATGCCAGGAGCTCACCCTAAATCTTTGGTCAATAGAAGCTCCATATGATGCATATGTTAGTGCAAAGAACTCATACTATGATCTACAGGGTGCCAAATTGTAGTACGACTACCAAATATAAGGTATTCAAAAGGTCCAGTACCAGGAAGGAAGATCTTTCAGTCACCTACTAGTACCAGGCAGGAAGATCCTTAACAGTGACAAGCAACAATACCCACATCTCAGGCTAACACTAGCAAAAGGATAAGGGGACTGGGAAGTCTAGAACATAGTTTTTCTTGTTCAGCATATTTACAATATTCAAGAAGTTTAAACAGAAAGTGAAAATACTAAGTTGCCTATGTACACCAACCATCAAAAAATGAATTTTACTAGATCAGGGGTCACCAAGTCAGATAAATTTTAAACAATTTGAAGTACTTGAATTTCTTCAACTATCGGTGGGTTTGAGCTTTCCTTTATCTCCATCCATATTCCAGCTGCAATTGAAGAAGAAGAAAATGGTTAAAAGAGATGCATAGTTCAAGATCTAAGTTCAAGAGTGCAAGTAACTTACTTGAAAAAAAAAAGCAAGGCTCAGAAGACGAGACCTATCAGAGTAGCACCAAAAAGCATTGACCACGTACTGAAGAGTTCATATGAAATATCAAGTAACAAAGAGCTAAAGAGGAGAATCAGTGAGGATAAGCTAAGTAAAAAAGGAAGAAAATTACTTATGAAAGCTGGAAGCTACATCTTGAAGAACCAATGAAGAAGTGTTTATAACCCACAGGTGGAGAAGATGAAAATGAAGATTAAAGATAATGTCCATGGTGGAGGAGGTGGAGAAGTAGAGAGATCAGGTTTGCAGCTCAATTTGGAAACCCTACTCATCTTATCTGAGTATTATGGGCCAGGTCAAAATATTTTAGGCTGGTCCTTATGCTATGTAGATGGGTCAATGTTTTATTTGGACCATTTGAGTTTGTTTGTAGACTTTGTAATATGGATTATCATAAGTTAAATTATTAATAAAATCACAAATTAAACCCCCCCTAAAAAAACTCAAAAGGCATCGGCCGACTGAGCTCCAAATATAAAGCAAGTAGAAATAACATGTAAAGTAGAAATATACATTACAAACAACTATACAGTAATGAGACATAATAATACTAATAGAGAGGTAAATATAAAATACCATATCTTACAAGTAACCATGACAATGGTGCAATACCATATATAGCTAGACAATACACAAATGAAGAGATAAGAATGGATATATAGTAGTATGAATAAAAAGATTTGTATTAGTAGTATGAAGAAAAAGATGGTATGCCATAAGAATAGATATAAATGGAGTGGATAAATTACAATAATATGTTGATAAATCCCAAAGGCACGAAAATGGGGAGCTAGACTAATAGCCTTAATATCATGAGGATTATAACATCCAGAAAGAGATAGATCTAGCATAAATAGGACATGTAGATCAAAGTAAATAACCATAATGCAGTCTAATAGCAGAGGTCACAATATTAAAAGAGGATAAAAGGGTCACAAGAATATATACAGTCTCTATTCTAATCCATAACCAACTTGCCACTAATTATACAATTATACCCTAAAAATAATATAATCGGCTAGCTCTGACAAACAATAACCAAATCAGGCCTCATAAGTATGGAGGGTACAAACAATATCTCAGTAAACAACAAACATAATCTATACCTATTCTCCCTTCATAAGATTGATAGGTGCAAGTGCTAAACAGTTATACTGATGATAGGAGATGCATGTGAATGAATGAATTCAAGAAAAATTCAATACTCTCAAACCAATTAATTTTCATAATGTACTAAGTATATACACCCTCTTTGGCTCACCGACACGCAAGGCCTGACCCATTGGTATCACCACTTCTGGCATATAGTTCCAAGACAAAAGGTTCCATAGGGGATTACAGATATGTGTATATACTGCATGGTCCCAAACAAGGACTTCCAATAACAAATCATAACAAGTCTACTCTATCTATTATTGGAGAGAAATATAAGTATAATAAGTTCCTAGAACAAACGAACGCTTAACAAGTGGAAAATCAGCAAAGTCCAGTGCCCAAAATAAAATTTAGGACAAAAATGGTTGAATAATGTAGAAAGGGTTGGGATATCCCTCAAACAAAATAAGTACGTGGTGATAATAGAGTGGATCCGGAGTGGATCAAAATCCTCCTTGATCTAAGTTTCCGAAGTCCTATGTTTAATTTAAAATAACATGAACCAATAATAAGAGTAGTGTGAATTCCATTAGAAAATCAGTTCTAAAAGCAAAAAAAAGTTGAAATAAATCTCATTTTGGAAAATAGTAATAAAAGAAATGTTTTAGTTGGAATTGTACCACCAAACAGGCATGAGCACGTCTAAATGTATGCATGTCATCACCAATATTCAAATAATAGAAATATAAGTTCTTAAGAATCTATAAACTAAGTCACATCTCTTTTAGGCACAAAGAACTAACCTAATGTCCAACCGGTGTCGTAACCATGGCTTTAGGCCCAAAAAGATACAAGGTACAAAGATAACAATATCATAACTCGGGAAAAATAAGGTAAATAAGGGCATCAACTTATCATATAGTAATATCCTATTATATTTCAAAACTAAGGTAACATCCTATTAAATTAAGGTAAATAAAGGCATCAACCTACTAGGAGGTCCCAACCGAAGAATATTTCCAAATAACTAAGTACTACAATAAATCATATACTAAGGGATACCTAATTCCCACCTAAGGTTAAATAGGTATATAATCCACCTTAACAATATCCTATAGCTATAGGTGGTATTCTTAGTTAAGGATCAAACTACTATCACATTCTAAAATCCTTAAACAGGCCAAATCAGGATATAATTAGGTAATGACATATCTTAAACCCCCCTACCCCCACACCTAGCATGCAATATATACAATACACAATCTCATAGAGAAGAGTAGATCATAGCCTACCTCTTAGCCAAATAATAATATTAACCCATCTAGGAACTGTTCGTCTCTTCTCCTTGAACTCTAAATGACAACATGCTATAAAAATCATAATCTATATGTTAATATGAGTAAAATAAGACCCATATTGCAATATAAAACTATGAGCTAAAAATTAAGTAAAATATAGGCCATGGGCCCATTACTGGAATTCTGAAATTGAATTTGTCATGATATCTCTCAAAGAACAAGGAATGCATTCTAAAAAATGAGCACATATGAGGTTTTAATTGGGCCCCAAAACCACCCCAAGAGTTATGTAATTCTAGAGTGAACATCAAGAATTAAATGAATTTGGGTTGATTTTATGCATGGGAATAGGAACAAAATGGCTGAGAAATGATAACGTAACAAACCTAAGCTCAATGGGAAGAAATCCCTAAAATTTTCTAGTGATGGAAACTAAAGTGGTCAAATGACCACTAAACCAATCACGAGTCGCTAAAGCAGCCAATACTAGTGACCATTTGGGGCTGAAGTAGTTGCACTAAAACTTTGGCACTAACAAATTTGCTAAGTTCCAATGGACTCCGATCGGATGCTTGAGATTCATTTGAAACCTCATGAACACAAATGAACTATACTACCCTTATATATTTGACATTCCTGACTCTATGGAACCACTGAAATTTCCATTTGAGGTCATTTGGATAAAATATGGATCCTACACCCATTGTTCTATTTTTACTAAAATCTACCCAATAGTCTAAAATAAGTTTGAAAGCCTGTGGACCCAGACCAAGAGTTCGTCTAGAAAAAAATCAACATTTTGAGATAACAAAATTGTCAGAATTCTCATCTAGAAGTTTTGCCCCAAGACCAATTTCTCAACTTCATTAGCTCCAAAATAAGGGAATGGACTTCAAACCAAATTGAACCGATGTTCCCGCCAAGTCATAAATTACTTGTATCCGCTATATAAAGTCACAAAACATCAAAAACAAGTGGAAAAGGAGAAAATAACCAAGAGGATCATTACAATTTTATTTCATTTTCTTGTCAAAATTTTGTGTTAATTCTAATTATTTTCTTTATTCAATGGGCTTTTTGCTAGTAATATTCATCGTATTCTTAAATTTTTAGAATTTTACTTTTACTGCTCATCCATCTCAGTTATCTATTAATAGAATTATCTTGGTTTATTGTAGTTTTTATATCATGTTTGGCAAAAAGCTAGTATATTATTTATATGTAGATCTTAAGAAATGGTAACAAGTAGGAGAAGATGAGGGAATGTAATCACCTGTTCGTCTAGTAGAAAAAAAAAACGAAGAAGATTCATGATATGAAAAGAGAGAATATATATATATATTTATATAAATCCTTTCCTTCACTTGAAAATAATATTGGGAAAACAAATGATGCTCTTTTGCCTAATTCAGGGATCCTAAGATGGCACATATGTAAACTCGATAAATCTATTTTGTCATGATCCTTTCAACCAATTGGGAGCTTCAAAGGGTATGTATTTTAACTTGATTATAAATTTGTTTTCAAAATTTCAAAGAACATATTAATGTTTTGATTATTTATAGATTATACACCTGTACATCATCCCTGTAGTTTTTGAGATGGATGAGGGCTACCTCAAAGTTGTTATGCCTTATCCAGATTAAGTAGTGTTGGTGATTTGAATTTTGTTTTCAACCAATTGGTGATTATTTATAGATTATACACCTGTACAATACTACGCCTATATAAGTTGTTAAATCGTGAAGTAGTGTTGGTGATTTGAATGTGGTTGATACAACTAAGTGAGTGAAAGAATAAGTATGGATGCTCTTGACTTGTTTGCAACTTGTATTTGATTTTGATACACTGTCATACTTTTGCGAAATCGACATGGTCAAGATAATTGCATAATCTTGTAAATTGAAAGATTACATGTTGAAATGACTTGTTCATTGAGATGAAAATCATGGGTGACTACAAATATGCGATGTTGTGATTATTTCTATGCCATAAATTGATACGATATATATGTAGTAGTTTTGTTCAAAAGATGCATTAGTCCAAACACGAAAGCATTGTCAAGATTGCATAACGTTAAGAGGACATGAAATTATGATTGTGCTGAACATATTGTTGGAACATATCACCTAAATGTATGTCGATGAAGTTTGAGTAATTGACATCATTCACTTAATTAGTTTGTGTCAACAAATTAAGTGTGGGGTAGTGCCACTATTGTCTGTTTGTCGATTGAATCTTCCGAGATAAAGCTAACATGACTTTATTGAGATCTCAGGTAGAATGGCACAAAAAGGACGACAAGGAAAAGAAAAAGCAACCACTTCACAAAAAGGCCAGAAAAGGGGACGAAAAGAGCAAGGTGAATCCTCCGTGCTGCAAATACCTCGACGCACTCTTGGAATCAAGTGGGGTACTTATGAGGAACTTCTGAGGATGACGACTCTGATGATGACTCCGATGCAGGGGGTATGACCCCAGACATAGAGGAGGAGTTCGACTAACCAGGTTCTTCTTATTTATTTTCCACTGAGGGCAGTGTGTCCCGTCTAAGTGTGGGGTGCTGGTATTTGTATGCTTTACTTCTTTATCTGTATTTGCATCTATCTATGTTTGTTTGTTTTGTTTGTTAGTAGTTAAATTTTTTAAACTTTTTTTAACTTTGCATGAAATTGTTCTGAGGGGCAGCATGGTATTATAACAAGAGTTTGTGCTAAAATCATTACTATTGAGATGTTTAGGCTCTAATTGTGACTCACTATGTGATAATTGTGTGGTTCAGTTCCTTCATCTGTTGGGTCAAGAGTCTATACTACTCCCAATAAAGTCGACCATGTGCCTTGTGTGTGTGAGGATATAGTATATTCTGTGTTTGTGGCTGATGCTAGAACTTGCCTGGTGTGTGTGTGAAGCGAAATAAAGAGTGTGAGTTTAGGAGATGATTTAGCCATTTTTTTGGCAACCGATACTTGTTTACCTTCGTTTTACCTACCCGTGGACATTATCCTAGTCAACCCCTTCGAGCCTTTAAGCCATTTTCTTTGACAGCCTCATATGTAAGCCTAATCCATTTTTTTCAAGACCATAATTCTATCCAAATTCCTAAGCCCTTTAAATTGTAAAGTCATGTGACAAAATAAGAGGAAATTGGATGAGTGTGATGCCTTAGAATGTATTGGTGCTTGAATTCCTTATGACAAAGAATTGCTATCATAGAGGTGTATTATGAAAAGAAAAATGAAAAGAAAACTAAAAACTTAGTTATGTTTAAAATTGAAAAACAAAAGAGGTGAGAAGGGGTGGTAGATTAAAAGAAAGTAGAAAGGTTGTTCAAAAGAGAGTGTTAAACGGCATAATGTGATGTATTAAAGCGCTTAGGAACATAGTCACTATTTCTGGTCAAAATAGTCCTACCCGTCCCTTAGCCTACATTGCAACCTGTAGAAGACCTATTTGATCCTAAGATTAGCATTCTGATATTTAGTGGAGCATTACACTAAGGGCAAGCCTATGTTCATCAGTTGCAGCATATGAATTCTTTGTGAGAGCGAGAGCAAGGATAATCATATACTCATGCTTCGATAGATGAAAATACTTGTGAGTGATTATGGGTGATATATTGTGAGACACACATGGTTGATGAGTTTTGGGTAGTTGTGTATGATTCTTTGTGCCTTAACTTTTGAATACGAATTAGCCATCATCACGAGTCTATGTTAGAGGTTAAATTGTTTCTAGTAGTGATCAGAAAACTACTCTTTGTTAATGATTGTCGTGCCTGTCTTGATGAATATTTTGTGCTGTTACTATGAAACCCTAAGTAGATGTTTAGATGGACATGATATTTTGTTCGAGTATGAACAAAGCTTTAAGTGTGGGGTGTTGATGATAGACGTATTTACACGCCTAAAGTACTATAATTTACCCATATTTTAGCTAAGTTTTGAGGACAAAATATATAATTCATGCACTTTTAGTCCTTTTTCCAGTATGTGAGCTAACATACGTGATTATCAAGTTTTCAGGTATAAATGATGCAGATTTCAGCATATTATGGATAACTTGACACCCAAGGAAGCTTCACGAAAGAAGGAAGGGAAAGCTTGGATGCCAAGGACCAAAAGTGACGCATGGAATATCTGTCCCGGGCAAAAACATCATTTCTAAAGACTTTGGGGATCAGCAGTAACTTAGTAGGATTAGGATAATGATGCAGTAACCTAGTAGGACTAGGATAAGTAATGCAGTATCCTAGTAGGAATAGGATATGGGTGTTATAAATACCCTATGTTGCTGAAGTTTTTATCATCTCTCTCCATTCATACAATTAATTCTTGAGTTCCGAAAACAATTCTCTTTCAATTAATTTGTTTCTCTTCATCTATTCAATTCTTAATTTCAACAACAAGAGAACCGTTATTCTAAAAGGGAATTCATGCCTAACGCCATACCAAACCCTACTACACGTGAGATCTTTATTTTGGTATAATGATAAAGTGTATTGTGATTTCTGTTGCACTCATGAATAGCTAAACTTCTCTGTTGGGGTTATGGAAGCCTTATGAGATACTATCTATTGCTGTGAGTTTGTGAATTCGTGACACGTATGCTGCTTATATCATTATTCTCTTCATCTTAATGCAAATTCTTGTGGTTGCAAACGCATAAAATACGCCAGTATAGCATTAACTTGTTCGAAAGAAAAGTTATATGTCTGGAAAAGAGATAATGTCAAGGTAATAGGGCACCAACCCCTGTTAAAAAGTTAGTGCCATAACTGGATTAATCTCTTGGAGAATTTGTACCGTTAGACATGCTTTAATCTCGAAAGAGTTAAAGAGAAATAATCCTTGATGGTCGAAAGACGCCTGGATTTACCATAGAATACAATTCTCTATAAACACATGCATGTCTGAATTCTGCATAACTCATAGCCAATAGAGACGTATAACTCATAAGGTGGACATAACCCCAACTCTCAATTCTCATTGGTTAAACATCTTACTAAACATTCTTTCCTTTTTACTTTGCTATTTTCCGTTTTTACTCTACTATTTTGTTACATTATTGCACGCTATAAAATCCCCCCTTTTATGATACTTGCACTAAAAGTCTAATAATCTTTGCTTACTTAGTGAACGGCTATTCTCTGTGGGATTGATACCCAACCCAGTTGGGTTATATATTTGACAACGACCGCTTACACTCTTACGAGAGCTGTAGTTTGAGCGTTATCAAAAATTGGTGCCGTTGCCGGGGAATACAGTTGTCAACTAAGTTTGTGATAGTTACTAGACCCTTTGGTCAAAGATTCTCGTACTTTACTTTTAGTTATTGTTTTTGTTTTCTGCAGGTTTTGTTCAGTGCATGCCCCATACTCGAAGTTTTGGTCAACCGTTATTACCTATCAATCCTGAACCACATCGTATTGGCAGAATGGAGGTGCAACGTGACATTGAAAGAAGGGATGCTCAACAGGAGTAGGCTAGATTAGCTTCTTTGGCCGCCGCTCAAGTGCATCAACAGAATATTGATAACCCTGGGCGAGCAACAAATCCTGACGATGAGGACCTAGGTGATGATGAGTTACTAAACCCTAGGCGTGATGCCGAAGTGGCGACACCTGCTAATAGAAGAGATCGTCAAGTCAGATTTAGACCGGAACGCCGAGCTATGCAGATTCCGTTTGATGATGATGATGACTATCTGGACGGAGCTGGTGCCACAGGAGCTATTATTCCTCCGCCCTAGGCACCCGGAGCCAAGTTTAATATCACTAGCACCATGATTCAGCTTTTGCAACTCAAAGGTTTATTTGGTGGACTTGCAGGCGATGATCCGAATATGCATCTGATCAACTTTATTTCTACATGCAAGTCATACGACAATCCTGGCATTGGACAGAATGCAATTCGACTACGCTTATTTCCATTGTCTCTGTCTGGGGAGGCAACTCTATGGTTGAATGGGCTGAATCCTGATTCTATTACTAATTGGAGGCAATTGAAAGACGCTTTCCTAGAAAGATTCTTTCTTCCATCCAAGAGAGCACAGTAGAGAGATAAAATCAACAATTTTCGACAGCTTCCAACTGAAGCTCTCCACGAAACATGGGAGAGATTCAAGAAGAAGCTTATGAGATGCCCAAACCATCATATGACCAATGTCCACCTAATGGAGATACTATACAGAGCCTTGAATTCAATAACTAAACCAGTGGTGGATAATGCGGCTGGAGGATCATTTATGGACCTCACCTTTGTTCAGGCAAGAAATATGCTAGACCGGATGATGAAGCAAAGTAGATCATGGCATACCAGGGATTCTGAGGTAGCAAGCCCCACTTTTTCTATTGGCATGACTGCAGAACAAAGGAGAAGAGAAGAAAAACGTGATCAAGATATGGCCCACATGAAAATGCAGATGGATCTTCTTACCAAGCATTTATTATCAGGGAAGAACGAAAAAGTTAAGGCCGTTGTAGAACATGGAAGAGATGAATCTGATTTTAAGGAAGAAGCTAACTACTTGAATAATCAGGAGGGTTTCCGAGGCAAAGCCCAAGGAAACCAAGGTCAGAACTATTATGATAAATCAGGATACAAGGACCGTGATCAAGGTAGTTGGAAGAATAAGACTGACAGGAGTGGTTTGTATGTTCCTCCTGGAAATCGTGAGGTTGTGGCGTCTGGATCTGGGAAGATGTCCATGGAAGATATGATGGCTAAGCTGTTGAAAGGAGTGGAGGAAACCAACATGGGCGTAACCGAGGTGAAGAATGATTTGTCTTTAATAAATCAATTGGTTAACTCGCATTCTACTGCAATAAAGCAGCTGGAGCAACAATTGAGTCAACTTTCAGCGGCATTCAATCAAAGAAAGGCTGGAACGCTACCTAGCGACACTGTGCAAAATCTGAAGAATGATGGATCGTGTATGGCTATTACTACCCGAAGTGGTAAAGTGTTGGAAAATCCATCCAAAGGCAAGCAGGTGGTTGATAATATAGCAGAGAATGTTAGTGATGCAGATTTTGATGATTCTGTAGAAGCTGCAAATTAGAATGAGAGCGTTCATGAGAAAACTATTCCCCTTGCACCACCACCTTTTCCTCAGAGACTGAAGAAGAAGGCTGATGACACTCCTGAAAAGGATGATAATCGGAAACAAGATAAAGAGAAAGTGGTGGAGAAAATGATTCCCCTTCCACCACCACCTTTTCCGCAGAGACTGAAGACGAAAGATGATGACACTAGGTTCAGCAAATTCATGATGATGTTGAAGCAGCTGACCATTAATGTTCCTTTGGTGGAAGCACTAGAGAAAATGCCCAGATAAGCTAAATTCATGAAGGACCTTTTGAAAAAGAAGCGGGCAGTAAGTTATGACTTAGCAGATGAGGTTCATCATTGCAGTGCGATTGCCACGAGATCGTTAGTTCAAAAGAAGACAGACCCTGGTGCTTTCACTATTCCTTGCACAATTGGGTCATTGGATTTTGCTAAGGCATTGTGCGATTTGGGAGCTAGCATCAATTTGATGCCACTATCTATTTATAGAAAGTTGGGGTTGGGAGACCCTACACCAACAAATATGCGGCTTGTAATGGAAGATAGGTCGGTAAAATGACCTGTTGGTATCCTACATGATGTGTTGGTGAAGGTTTCCACCTTCATCTTTCCTGCAGACTTTGTGATTTTGGATTGTGAGGTGGATTCTGAAGTTCCCATAATCTTGGGACGTCCTTTCCTTGCAATAGGAAGTGTGCTTATTGACATGAGAGCTAATGAGCTTTTATTTTGGTTGAATGACGAAGTGGTCCGCTTTGATATATGCAAAGAAATGAAGCAGCCCAGCGATATGAATGTGTTCTCTGTAGATGATGTTCATTATGAGGATAAGAAAGCATTATCTGTAGAGAAACAACTTACTGTTGAGCCATTGTCTACTGCGCTGCTGAATGTTGAGCATGAGGATGATGAAGATTATGAAGAAACTATGTGTGCTCTAACAGAAATAGGGTCCTATTCTCATACTCCTAAGCAGTCGGACCTTGAACTTAAGAATCAACGGTCACCAACAACGAAGACTTCCATTGAAGAGCCCCCAGTGCTAGAATCGAAAGAGCACCCCAATTATCTAAGGTATGCATGCTTGGGAAGTAGAAATACACTTCCGGTGAGTGTCACGGATGATTTAAGTGAACAACACATAGAGGCTCTCATCTCTACTCTAAAGAGGTACAAGAGAGCCATTGGTTGGTCTATTGATGATATAATTGGTATCCCACCTGGGATATGTATGCACAAGATGCATCTCGAAGAAGATTGCGTCCCACAATAAAGTATCAGCGTCGTCTGAATCCATTCAGAAAATAATGCACCAAATATCTCGGTGAAGTCTAAGTAATCGAGATAACTATGTCGTGCCGCGACAATAAATCAAGCGCTTGGTGGGAGGCAACCCATCGTTTTTAATTGTTTTTTTTATTTTTGTTTTCTTAGGATTTTGTCGAGCCACGACCAAAACTAAGGCGCTTGATGGGAGGCAACCCATCGTTCTAATCGTTTTTGATGTTTTTAAGTAAAAGTAGGTGCAAGAGGTGTAAAGGAGGAGATTGGTTTCAAATTTTGATTTGGAAGTATTGCATGTTTAAGGTGGTAAGTTAGGAATGAAGAAGCAAAAGTCTATGGGTTAGGCATTGCTTATGAAAATATAGGCAAAGAACAAGGCAAGGCCTATGTAAATCTAGGCCACGAACAAGGCAAGGCCTATGCTATGGCATAAGCTCTCGGATTCTAGAGTGCCATAGCATAGGCGCCACCTATGCTCAACAATGCCATAGCATAGGCGCCGCCTATTCTCAACAATGCCATAGCATAGGCACCGCCTATGCAAAAGCCTTCTACTCAACTAGGCAAAGAATTAGGCATGGCCTATGCTATGGCCTTCTGCTCAACTAGGCAAAGAATTAGGCATGGCCTATGCTATGGCCTTCTGCTCAACTAGGCAAAGCTAAAGGCGCCTCCTTTGCCTCCCAAAACTCTCAAAACTTTTATTTTTTCTCTTTTAACTTTGCAAGAACATATTCCGAGGCCATCAACCAAGTAAGTACATTTTTGCTCTTCTTTTATATTACGTAAGTATTACAATACTACGCCTATAATAAGTTGTTAAATCGTGAAGTAGTGTTGGTGATTTGAATGTGGTTGATACAACTAAGTGAGTGAAAGAATATGTATGGATGCTCTTGACTTGTTTCCAACTTGTATTTGATTTTGATACACTGTCATACTTTTGCGAAATTGACATGGTCAAGATAATTGCATAATCTTGTAAATTGAAAGCTTACATGTTGAAATGACTTGTTCATTGAGATGAAAATCATGGGTGACTACAAATATGCGATGTTGTGATTATTTATATGCCATAAATTGATACGATATATATGTAGTAGTTTTGTTCAAAAGATGCATTAGTCCAAACACGAAAGCATTGTCAAGATTGCATAACGTTAAGAGGACATGAAAGTATGACTGTGCTAAACATATTGTTGGAACATATCACCTAAATGTATGTCGATGAAGTCTGAGTAATCGATATTATTCACTTAATTAGTTTGTGTCAACAAATTAAGTGTGGGGTAGTGCTACTATTGTCTGTTTGTCGATTGAATCTTCTGAGATAAAGCTAACATGACTTTATTGAGATCTCAGGTAGAATGGCACAAAAAGGATGACAAGGAAAAGAAAAAGCAACCACTTCACAAAAAGGCCAGAAAAGGGGATGAAAAGAGCAAGGTGAATCCTCCGTGCTGCAAATACCTCAACGCACTCTTGGAATCAAGTGGGGTACTGTTCAGCACATCCGACTTCCCCAGAACTACGTGCCACCGTAGGATTAAGATTAAGGGCCAAAGGCTAAGACAGTTATCACTAAAGTTAAGGTTCTACTCCGATGGCAAGGATAAAACAGCTCTCCCCAACGTGGGCAAGATGTTGGACTCCATGTAAGCTCACATGATTTATGTCGGTCATAAGAAATTCCCAATTTCATAATAGTCCAAGTTTCATGAGTTACCAAGTCACTCTAAGTCATGAGTCAAAGAGTTTGAGTTGAGTCCAACGATTGGTGAGATTTATCTAGCATGTGTTATTATTGATGATTTTTGGAAAATATGTTTCAGGTAACTCAAGCGAAGAGAGTCATTATTATCAGCATGTATGATTTTCTTATACATTTATGATATTATTTAAATGATTCCTGCACCCCCATAGACTCAGTACATTCCCAAGTACTGATTCCCATACTCTTTTGTGTTCTATATTTTCTCGTGATGTAGGTTCACGTGCTCAGTTTCAGCAACAATAGTGATCTTCGAGTACCTCCATCTACATTCGTAAAGTTGGTGATTCCTTATGTTTTGAGGACCTATGTTCCCAATTTTTGTCTTGATAGTAGATAGTTGTTTATTTCCATTTCAATACGGGTCAGTTGGGGATCTGTCCTAATGGCTCCTCAGTCTTATGTAGTAGAGGATTTGTCAGAATAGCGTACCAGTATGTACAGAACTTCCGTATTTTGATTGTAAAGGATAGTATTTATTTGTATTCCAGTATGTTCATGACATGATTATTCTTCTTTAATACAACTTGATTATTGTCATAGTGAGTTACAATGGAGATGACAGGCTCAGAGGGTTAGCTTGAGGTCGCGTGTGGCCTTAAGCACCGTGTGACGTCTTGGGATGGGATCTTGTGGCATTACAAGCTTTGTATTAGATTCTAACGTTTAAAGGAGTCCTAGGGAGTCTGACAAGCCGCGTTACATAAAATCTTGATCATTTGTGTGTAGCATGCCACATCTATGAGCAAGAGGCTCCGGGACATTTTAGGAAAAGTCATTTCTTTCTTTCATAATTCTTTCATGCCTACGATTGTTCCTCTCTATTCTTAATTTGCGCTCTCTTATGACAGAAAATGCCTCCTCGTAGAGATCACAGAAAAAATGAATGACCTCAACCCGTTGATCCTTTAAATGAAATAGTGACTCATGCCGAATTTTGGGAAGCTTTTCAAGCGTTAGCCCAAGAAGTTACCGCCAATGCTCAGGACAATGTTCAGGCCGATATTCCACCTCCGTAAGAAGGTAATTCTGCAGCAGCTCGAGTTCATGATTTCTTACAGATAAATCCGCCAGAGTTTTATGGGTCAAGGGTAGGTGAGGACCCACAAATGTATCTTGATGAGGTGAAAATGATCACCCAAATTATGCATGTAACAGAGGAAGAAAGTGTGGATCTAGCTTTCTATCTCTTGAAAGATATTGCTTATGATTGGGTGGAGTTGTGGGGGAAGAGTAGAGGGGAGGATGCCGCTCCCATGACTTGGCAGTTGTTTCAGGATGCGTTCTTAGACCGATTCTTTCCCCCGGAGCTGAGGAAAGTAAAACTAGAAAATTTTATGATCTTGAGACAAGGCTCCATGACAGTTAAGGAATATTGGCTTAAATTTAACCGGTTGTCTAAGAATGCTCCTGGTATAATGGCAGATTCCAGGACCAGTATGAGTAAGTTTTTGACTGGCATATCAAGTCATATTGTGAAAGAGTGTAGGTCCGCTATGCTCAATAGGGAAATGGATCTTTCTAGATTAATGATACATGCCCAGCAGATTTAAGTGGATAAGGTGAAAGAGAAAGAGAGAGTGAGAGGGAATAAGAGAGTTAGATCAGAGCAACAAGGGTATAGTCAGAGTTGTTTTTCTGTAGGTATCTGCCCTCGTTTTAGAGCTGTTCTTTTGTGCCAGCACCATCATCAGCTAGTACTCCCGCATCCTGAGTCAGGCAGGAGCAGGGTAATAAACCTACTGTGTCTAGGTCTCAGGATAGTGTGAGTTATAGACCTAACTATCCCCCATGTGCTAAGTATGGTAGGATGTATCCTGGAGAGTGTATGGCTGAGCAGAGAAGTTGTTTTAGTTGTGGTAAGTTGGGCCACAAATTTAGGGATTGCCCAAATACTATACAGGGGAGCCGTGATGTTCATCCCCAGAGTCAGGCTATTAGTGCTCCAGCCCCTTGGGTTCGTCCTACTCCTCCTTAGGGTGCCCCATCTAGTACTGTCGGTGGTCTACACCAGAATCGCTTTTATGCTATACCACCCCGCTAGGAGCAGGAAGATTTACCAGATGTAGTTACTGGTACGCTCCGTGTATTTTATTTTGATGTGTATGTGTTGATGGACCCTGGGTCAAGTCTTTCTTATGTGACTCCGTTAGTGGCTGTGAATTTTGAGATCAATGTTGAAAAGATTCCTAATCCTTTTCTAGTTTCTACTCCAGTAGGTGAACCTGTTGTTGCTAAGAAAGTATATAAGAAGTGTCCTATCACTGTCCTTCACAGAGTTATGTTTGCAGATATGATTGAGCTAGACATGGTTGATTTTGACATTATTCTAGGTATGGATTGGTTTAACTCTTGTTATGCGTCTATATATTGTCATAGCCGTGTAGTTAAGTTTCAGTTTCCTAATGAGCAAGCTTTTGAGTGGTCTGGAAATTCTATATCTCCAAGGAGTCATTTCATATCCTATCTTAAATCTAGGAAATTTATATCCAAGGGTTTCCCAGGGGTACCTCCCAATAGAGAGATAGAATTTGGGATTGGTCTTCTCCCCGACACGCAGCCTATTTCTATTTCTCTATATCGTATGGCCCCCGAGAACTTAAGGAGTTGAAAGAGCAACTCAAAGATCTTCTATATAAGGGTTTCATAAGGCTTAGCATATCTCCTTGGGGTGCACCTATTCTGTTCGTGTGAAAGAAAGATGGTTCATTGTGGATGTGCATTGATTATCGTCAGCTAAACAAGGTCACAGTCAGGATCAAGTACCCACTTTCTAGAATTGATGACCTATTTGATCAGCTGCAAGGTGCTAACTATTTCTTAAAAATAGACTTAAGATCCGGTTATTACCAACTTAAAGTTAGGGAGTGTGATATTCCAAAGACAACTTTTCGCATCTGATATGTTCATATTGAGTTCTTGGTCATGTCCTTCGGGCTAACAAATGCCCCAGCAGCCTTTATGGACCTCATGAATCGGGTGTTCAGACAGTACCTGGATATGTTTGTTATAGTTTTCATACATGATATTCTTGTATACTCTCAAAGTGAGAACGACCATGCAGATCATCTCCGAATAGTCTTGCAAACCCTTAGAGATTATCAACTATTTTCCAAATTTAGCAAATGCAAATTTTGGCTAAGGTCAGATGCTTTTCTGGGTCATATTTTTTCTTCTGAAGGTATTCGAGTTGACCCTTAGAAGATAAAATCTGTGAAAAATTAGCCTAGACCTATTTCATCATCTGATATTAGGAGTTTCTTGGGTCTAACTGGCTACTACCATCGTTTTATTGAGGGTTTCTCTTCCATTGCGTCTCCTTTGACTCGGTTGACCCAAAAGAAAATTAAATTTCTGTGGTCTGACTCTTGTGAGTAGAGTTTTCAGGAGTTGAAGACTCGACTCACTTCGGCCCCTGTGTTGACCCTTCCAAATGGTGTAGATGATTTTGTGGTGTACTGTGATGCTTCTAGAGTTGGGTTGGGTTGTGTGTTGATGCAGAAATGTAAGGTTATAGCCTATGCCTCCAGATAGTTAAAACCGCATAAGAAGAACTACTCGATCTATGACCTCGAGTTAGCTCTAGTGGTTTTTGCCTTGAAAATCTGGAGATACTATTTGTACGATGTTCATGTTGATGTCTTTACGGCTCACAAGAGTTTGAAGTATGTGTTTACTTAGAGAGAGTTGAATCTTCGTCAGAGACGATGGTTGAAATTGTTAAAGGACTATGATATGAATGTATTGTATCACCCAGGCAAGGCCAATGTAGTAGCAGATGCCCTTAGAAGGTTGTCCATGGGTAGTTTAGTACAGGTCGAGGAAGATAGGAAGGAGTTAGCTCGTGGTGCATCGTCTTGCAAGGTTGGGAGTTAGATTCCTTAATTGAACTGAGGGTAATGTTTGGGTCCATAATATTTACGAGTCTTCTCTAGTTTCGGAAGTAAAGGAGAAGCAAGATATGGATCCTAGTTTGGTTAGACTGAAAGAGTCAGTTAAAGACCAAAAGGTGGAGGTTTTCTACCAAGGGGGAGATGGTGTATTGAGATTTCAGAATAGATTATGTGTGCCTGATGTTGAAGATTTAAGGAAGAGAACTATGGCTGAAGCGTATGGCGCGCGATATTCTATTCATCCCGGTGCTACCAAGATGTACTGCAATTTACGAGAAAACTATTGGTGGAATGGTATAAAAAAGGATATAGCAAAATTTGTAGAGAAGTGTACAACTTGCCAATAGGTTAAAATAGAACACCAAAGATCCAGTGGAATGATGCAAGAATTCAGTATTCCTACTTGGAAGTGGGAGGAAGTAAATATGGATTTTGTGACTTGTTTACTAAGTCCGTGCATTTCTTGCCAGTGCATACATCTTTCACCGCTGAGGACTATGCTAAGTTGTACATTTGAGAGTTAGTCAGGTTGCATGGAGTTCCTTTGTCTATTATCTCCAATAGGGGTAGTAAATTTACTTCTCATTTTTGGAAGGCTTTTCAGAAGGGTCTTGGTACCCAAGTTCATCTTAGCTCCGCTTTTAATCTGCAGACCGATGGTCAGGATAAGAGGACCATCCAGACCTTAAAGGATATATTGAGGGCATGTGTTCTTGATTTCAAAGGAAGTTGGGATGAACATTTGCCATTGATTGAATTGGCTTACAACAACAGTTTTCATGCAATCATTGGAATGGCTCCATTTGAGGCTTTTTACGGAAGGCGATGTAGATCACCCATAGGTTGGTTTAAAGTATGTGAAGCAACTGTTAGTGGACTTGATGCTGTGTTCAAGGCTATGAAGAAAGTTAAGCTGATTCGGGAAAGGTTGAAGACATCCCAGAGTCGTCAGAAGTCATATGCAGATGTGAGAAGAAAAGATCTTGAGTTTGAGGTTAACGATCTGGTATACTTGAAGATTTCACCCATGAACGGGGTGAAAATATTTGGTAAGAATGGAAAGTTTAGTCCCCACTACGTTGGCCCTTATAGAGTTTTGAACCTTGTCGGGAAAACAACTTATGGGATTTAATTGCCTGCCGAGTTGTCAGCTGTCCATCCTATCTTTCACATTTCTATGCTCAAGAAGAACAATGGTGATTCAGTTTTTGTTGATCCGTCAGAAAGTTTGGATGGTTAGGATAGCCTTTCGTATGATGAAGTTTCGGTTGAAATCCTAAATTATCAAGTTCATAAACCAAGAAATAAGGAAGTTCCCTTAGTCAAAGTTCTGTGGAGAAATCAATCAGTCGAGGGTTCTACTTGGGAAGTAGAAGTAGATATGCGAACTAGATACCCTCATCATTTTTCTGCGAGTTCAAATTAAGCCGAAGGTACTATTCTTTCTTAATCCAGTTTCCTTCTAATCCAGTGTATTCAGCTATATGGTTATTCTCTATATGATTCATGCATTTTGTGAAGTACTCAAAAGTTTAGAATGAAGTAAGACCTTATAGTGAGTTGTTCTATCTATACGTCCTCATTTTCTCTTGTTCTTGGCCTATCTAGCCACATTCGAGGATGAATGTTTCCAAGGAGGAGATATTATAATACCCCGAGACTCTAACCAATAGAGCAACCATGAATCAAGCTAATGTGAAATAAATTATAATGCTTTGTGTTGTTTTCTGATCAAGGATGGTGTGTATTAAGGCCTTAAAGATGTCCTAACGATTGGGTGAATTAAAACATTCCTTATTGATTGAATTCTTAGGAAGGATATTGGTATAGTCAACTTCAAATTCATATATCTCATTATACTTGGAATTTTTGAGCTCATGACCTATCAATATATAGATAATTTAATTAGATTTCAACCGATACCAATTTCGCCAAAATATGATACTGGAGCAAAGAGTTATACCCATTTTACTCCAGCATGTCAATCTGGAAAAGGGTGACGATGTTTCTGATGGCCTGTCACGTTTCTGACGACATTTCTGGTGACGTCGTCACGTTTCTGATGACATTTCTGATGATGTCATCAGCCTTAGGCAGAAAATCATTAAATTCGACCGTTTTGTGACGACATTTTGTGACGGCCTATCACGGGTCTGACGGCCTGTCACGGATGTCGTCAGCTATTTTTTTCAGCAATTGAAAGACGTTTTTACAAGGGTATTTTGGTCTTTTCCCATCTCTTGGAGGCCTCTATAAATATGATAATCCCATCCAAACCCTAATTCCATCATTTTCTCTTCCAATTCTCTTGAGATAATATATCTAGGGTTATATCAAGAAAGTAAATCTTCCAAGAATCATCCATAAATCTTCAAAATTTCTTCAAGAACCAAGTTCCTCATAGTGTGGGCTTCAAGAATTATTTATTTCAATTGTGGATAAAGTCTCAAGCACTAAAGTTTATCTAATTTCAAATATTAAGATATGTGCGGTTTTGAACAAGAACACTTCTTTCGGTCATGTGCCTAAAGATTTAATTTCTATTGAATTTCATGAATTTTGCAAAGTGGGTTTACACCCAAATTACTTTATCAAGGATTTATGAGATTTGAGCTATACAAGATTGACACATATGACTACTTCATTGTCTTATTTCTTAAATTAAGAATTTATGTCATGAGTAGTATATTGTTATCATGAAATGATAATTTCTAAGTGATTTATGATAAGTGTCATGATTATGTTTTTCCATGAGAAGTTTGTCTATTGAATATTTATTGATATTGAGCTTGAGAGTCAAGAACGAGTTCTATGATGTTTTATCGAAGATTTGATACTTGATATGATTTTATAAGCAAGTGTACTTGATAATGAGAAAGATTATTTTGAGATTTAGTCGAGTTAGGAATCCACAAGTTGATTATGATTTACAAGTGAAATATAAATTTATATTTTGGTCTTCATGATAGACCCTTGAGTTGATTAAGGTGGATTTCCTAACGCGTTCTGAGCTTAAGTTTGGGAGTAGTATTTAGCATCGAGCGGGAAGTATGGGTTCAGAGCATCCTACTTCCCCAGAACTACGTGACACCATAGGATTAAGATCAAGGGACAAAGGACAAGATAGTTATCACTAAAGTTAAGGTTCTACTCCGATGGCAAGGATAGAACAGCTCTCCCTAACATGGGCAAGACATTGGACTCCATGTAAGCTTACATGGTTTATGTCGGTTATAAGAAACTCCCAAATCCGTAATAGTCCAACTTTCATGAGTTACCAAGTCACTCTAAGTCATGAGTTAAATAGTTTGAGTTAAATCCAACGGTTTGTGAGATTTATGAAGCATGTGTTATTATTGATGATTTTTGGAAAATATGTTTCAGGTAACTCAAGCGAAGAGAGTCATTATTATCAGCATGCTTGATTTTCTTATACATTAATGATATTATTTCAATGTTGTCTGCACCTTCATATACTCAGTACATTCCCAAGTACTGATTCCCATACTTTTTTCTGTTCTATATTTTCTCGTGATATAGGTTCAGGTGCTCAGTCTCAGCAGCAACAATGATCTTCGAGTACCTCCATCTACATTTGTACAGTTGGTGAGTCCTCATGGTTCGAGGACCTATGTTCCTGATTTTTGTCTTGATAGTAGATGGTTGTTTATTTCCAGTTCAGTACGGGTTAGCTGGGGATATATCCTAATGGCTCCACAGTCTTATGTAGTAGAGGCTTTGTCAGAATAGAGTACCAGTATGTACAGAACTTCAGTATTTTGATTGTACAGGATAGTATTTCTTTGTATTCCAGTATATTCATGAAATTATTATTCTTCTTTAATACAACTTGATTATTGTCATAGTGAGTTATAGAGGAGATGACAGGCTCAGAGGGTTATCTTGAGGTCGCGTGTGGCCTTAAGCACCGTGTGACGTCTTGGGATAGGATCTTGGGGCGTTATAAGCTTGGTATCAGAGCCTAAGGTTTAATGGAGTCCTAGGGAGTCTGACAAGCCGCGTTACATAGAGTCTTCATCATTGGTGTATAGCGTGGCACATCTATGAGCAAGAGGCTACGAGATATTTTAGGAAAAACCATTTCTTTCTTTCAAAAGTTTTTCATGCCTACGACTGTTTCTCTATGTTGTTAATTTGTGCTCTATTATGACAGAAAATGTCTCCTAGTAGTGCTGACAGAAACAACGATCAACCTCAACCCGTTTATCCTTTAAATGAAATGCTGACTCATGCCAAATTTCGGGTAGCTTTTCAGGCGTTAGCCTAGGCAGTTACCGCCAATGCTCAGGCCAATGTTCGAGCCTCTATTCCATCTCCGCAAGAAGGTAATTCTGCAGAACCTCGAGTTCAGGATTTTATGTGGATGTATCCTCCAAAGTTTTATGGGTCAAGGGTAGGTGAGGACCCATAGATGTATCTTGATGAGGTGAAAATGATAACAAAAATTATGCATGTAACAAAGGAAGAAAGTGTGGAGCTAGCATTCTATCGCTTGAAAGATGTTGCTTATGATTGGGTGGAGTTGTGGGGGAAGAGTAGAGGTGAGGATACCGCTCCCATGACTTGGCAGTTATTTCAGGATGCATTCTTCGCCTAATTCTTCCCCTCGGAGCTGAGGAAAGCAAAATTAGAAGAATTTATGAACTTGAGACAAGGCTCCATGATAGTTAAGGAATATTGTCTTAAATTTAACCAGTTGTCTAAGTATGTTCCCGGTATTATGGATGATTCCAGGACCAGTATGAGTTAGTTTTTGACTGGCATATCGAGTTATATTGTGAAAGAGTGTAGGTCCACTATGCTCAATATGGACATGGATCTTTCTAGATTGATAAGACATGCACAGCAGATTAAACCAGACAAAGTGAAAGAGGGAGAGAGAGTGAGAGGGAATAAGAGAGTTAGATTAGAGCAGCCGGGGTATAGTCAGAGTAGATTTTTTGGAGGGATCTTCCCCTTATTTTAGAGTCGTTCTTTTATGCCAGGACCATCATCAGCTAGTACTTCTGCATCCAGTGTTAGGCGGGAGCAGGGTAATAGACCTACTGTGTCTAGGTCTCAGGACAGTGTGAGTAATAGACCTAACTATCCCCATGTGCTAAGTGTGGTAGGACGCTTCCTGGAGAGTTTATGGCTGAGAAGAGAGGTTGTTTTGGTTGTGGTAAGTTGGGCCACAAATTTAGGGATTGCCCAATGCTAGACAGGGGAGCCGTGATGTTCATCCCCAGAGTCAGGCTATGAGTGCTCCAGCCCCTTGGGTCCGTCTTACTCCTCCTCAGGGTGCCTCGTCTAGTACTGCCGGTGGGCAGCGCCAGAATTGCTTTTATGCTATACCACCACGCCAGGAGCAGCAGGATTAACCAAATGTTGTTACTGGTATGCTCCGTGTATTTTATTTTGATGTGTATGTGTTGACGGACCCTGGGTCAAGTCTTTCGTATGTGACTCCGTTAGTGGCTGTGAATTTTAGGATCAATGCTGAAAAAATTCCTGAGCCTTTTCTCATTTCTACTCCAGTAGGTGAACCTTTTATTGCTAAGCAAGTATATAGAAATGTTCTATCACTGTCCTTCACAGAGTTATATTTGCAGATATGATTGAGCTAGACATGGTTGATTTTGACATTATTCTGGGTATGGATTGGCTTCACTCTTGTTATGCGTCTAAAGACTATCGTAGACGTGTAGTCAAGTTTTAGTTTCCCAATGAGCCAGATTTTGAGTGGTCTGGAAATTCTATATCTCCCAGGAGTCATGTAGCCTATTTCTAATCCTCCATATCGTACGGCCCCCGCAGAACTTAAGGAGTTGAAGAACAACTCAAAGATCTTCTAGATAAGGGTTTCATAAGTCCTAGCATATCTTCTTGGGGTGCACCTATTCTGTTCGTGTGAAAGAAGGATGGTTCATTGCGGATGTGCATTGATTATCGTTAGCTTAACAAGGTCACAGTCAGGAACAAGTACCCTATTCCTAGAATTGATGACCTATTTGATCAGCTGCAAGGTGCTAACTATTTCTCAAAAATAGACTTGAGATCCGGTTATTACCAACTTAAAGATAGGGAGTGTGATATTCCAAAGAAAGATGCCTCCTGGTAGTGCTCTCTTATGATAGAAAATGCCTCCTGGTAGTGCTCACAGAAACAACGAACAACCTCAACCCGTTGATCCTTTAAATGAAATGCTGACTCATGCCAAATTTCGGGCAGCTTTTCAGGCGTTAGCCCAGGAAGTTATCGCCAATGCTCAGGACAATGTTCAGGCCTCTATTCCATCTCCGTAAGAAGGTAATTCTGCAGCAGCTCAAGTTTAGGATTTTACGCGGATGTATCCTCAAGAGTTTTATGGGTCAAGGGTAGGTGAGGACCCATAGATGTATCTTGATGAGGTGAAAATGATCACCCAAATTATGCATGTAACAAAGGAAGAAAGTGTGGAGCTAGCTTTCTATCGCTTGAAAGATGTTGCATATGATTGGGTGGCGTTGTGGGGGAAGAGTAGAGGTGAGGATACCGCTCCCATGACTTGGCAGTTATTTCAGGATGCATTCTTAGCCTAATTCTTCCCCTCGGAGCTGAGGAAAGCAAAATTAGAAGAATTTATGAACTTGAGACAAGGATCCATGACAGTTAATGAATATTGTCTTAAATTTAACCAGTTGTCTAAGTATGCTCCCGGTATTATGGATGATTCCAGGACCAGTATGAGTTAGTTTTTGACTGGCATATCGAGTTATATTGTGAAAGAGTGTAGGTCCACTATGCTCAATATGGACATGGATCTTTCTAGATTGATAAGACATGCTCAGCAGATTAAACCAGACAAAGTGAAAGAGAGAGAGAGAGTGAGAGGGAATAAGAGAGTTAGATTAGAGCAGCCGGGGTATAGTCAGAGTAGATTTTTTGGAGGTATCTTCCCCTTATTTTAGAGTCGTTCATTTATGCCAGGACCATCATCAGCTAGTACTTCTGCATCCAGAGTTAGGCGGGAGCAGGGTAATAGACCTACTGTGTCTAGGTCTCAGGACAGTGTGAGTAATAGACCTAACTATCCCCATGTGCTAAGTGTGGTAGGACGCTTACTGGAGAGTGTATGGCTGAGAAGAGAGGTTGTTTTGGTTGTGGTAAGTTGGGCCACAAATTTAGGGATTGCCCAATGCTAGACAGGGGAGCCGTGATGTTCATCCCCAGAGTCAGGCTATGAGTGCTCCAGCCCCTTGGGTCCGTCTTACTCCTCCTCAGGGTGCGTCAACTAGTACTGCCGGTGGGCAGCGCCAGAATTGCTTTTATGCTATACCACCACGCCAGGAGCAGCAGGATTAACCAAATGTTGTTACTGGTATGCTCCGTGTATTTTATTTTGATGTGTATGTGTTGACGGACCCTGGGTCAAGTCTTTCGTATGTGACTCCGTTAGTGGCTGTGAATTTTAGGATCAATGCTGAAAAAATTCCTGAGCCTTTTCTCATTTCTACTCCAGTAGGTGAACCTTTTATTGCTAAGCAAGTATATAGAAATGTTCTATCACTGTCCTTCACAGAGTTATATTTGCAGATATGATTGAGCTAGACATGGTTGATTTTGACATTATTCTGGGTATGGATTGGCTTCACTCTTGTTATGCGTCTAAAGACTATCGTAGACGTGTAGTCAAGTTTTAGTTTCCCAATGAGCCAGATTTTGAGTGGTCTGGAAATTCTATATCTCCCAGGAGTCATGTAGCCTATTTCTAATCCTCCATATCGTACGGCCCCCGCAGAACTTAAGGAGTTGAAGAACAACTCAAAGATCTTCTAGATAAGGGTTTCATAAGTCCTAGCATATCTTCTTGGGGTGCACCTATTCTGTTCGTGTGAAAGAAGGATGGTTCATTGCGGATGTGCATTGATTATCGTTAGCTTAACAAGGTCACAGTCAGGAACAAGTACCCTATTCATAGAATTGATGACCTATTTGATCAGCTGCAAGGTGCTAACTATTTCTCAAAAATAGACTTGAGATCCGGTTATCACCAACTTAAAGTTAGGGAGTGTGATATTCCAAAGACAACTTTTCGCACCTGATATGGTCATTTTGAGTTCTTGGTCATGTCCTTCGGGCTAACAAATGCTCCAGCAGCCTTTATGGACCTCATGAATCAGGTGTTAAGATAGTACCTGGATATTTTTATTATTGTGTTCATAGAAGATATTCTTGTATACTCCCGAAGTGAGAACGACCATACAGATCATATCCGAATAGTCTTGTAAACCCTTAGAGATCATCAACTATTTTCCAAATTTAGGAAGTGTGAATTTTGGCTAAGGTCAGTTGGTTTTCTGGGTCATATTGTTTCTTCTAAAGGGATTCGAGTTGACCCTTAAAAGATAGAAGCTGTGAAAAATTAGACTAGACCAATTTCCTCGTCTGATATTAGGAGTTTCTTAGGTCTAGCTGGCTACTACCATCATTTTATTGAGGGTATCTCTTTCATTGCATCTCCTTTGACTCGGTTGACCCAAAAAAAATTAAATTCCTGTGGTCTAACTCTTGCGGGAAGAGTTTTCAGGAGTTGAAGACTCGACTCACTTCGGCCCTTGTTTTGACCCTTCCAAATGGTGTAGATCATTTGGTGGTGTACTGTGATGCTTCTAGAGTTGGGTTGGGTTGTGTGTTGATGAAGAAAGGTAAGGTTATATCCTATCCTCCAGACAGTTGGAACCGCATTAGAAGAACTACCCGACCTATGACCTCGAGTTAGCTGCATTGGTTTTTGCCTTTAAAATCTGGAGACACTATTTGTACGGTGTTCATGTTGATGTATTTACGGATCACAAGAGTTTGAAGTATGTGTTTACTCAGAGAAAGTTGAATCTTCGTCAGGGGCGATAGTTGTAATTGTTAAAGGACTATGATATGAATGTGCTGTATCACCCGGACAAGGCCAATGTAGTGGCAGATGCCCTTAGCAGGTTATCCATGGGTAGTGTAGAACAGGTCGAGGAAGATAGGAAGGAGTTACCTCGTGAGGTGCATCGTCTGGCTAGGTTGGGAGATAGATTCCTTGATTCAGCTGAGGGTAATGTTTAGGTCCAGAGTAGTTCCGAGTCTTCTTTAGTTTCGGAAGAAAAGGAGAAACAAGATATAGATCCTAGTTTGGTCAGACTGAAGGAGTCAGTTAAAGACCAAAAGGTGGAAGTATTCTCCCAAGTGGGAGATGGTGTATTGAGATTTCAGAATAGATTATGTGTGCCTGATGTTGATGATTTAAGGTAGAGAATTATTGTTAAAGCGCGTGGCACATGATATTCTATTCATCCTAGAGCTCCCAAGATGTACCATGATTTATGAGAAATCTATTGGTTGAATTGTATGAAAAAGGATATTGCGAAATTCGTAGAGAAGTTTACAAATTGCCAATAGGTTAAGCTAGAACACCAAAGACCCGATTGAATTATGCAAGAATTCAGTATTCTTTCTTGGAAGTGGGAGAAAGTAAATATGGATTTTTTGACTGGTTTACCTCCTTCTCGACGTCTTCATGATTCAATTTGGGTCGTTGTAGATAGATTGACTAAGTCTGTTCATTTCTTGTCAGTTCATACATCTTTCACCGCTGAGAACTATGCTAAGGTTTACATTCGAGAGTTAGTCAGGTTGCATGGAGTTCCTTTATCTATTATCTCCGATAGGGGTAGTCAATTTACTTCTCATTTTTGGAGGGCTTTTCAGAAGGGTCTTGGTACCCAAGTTCATCTTAGCTCCGCTTTTCATCCGAAGAACGATTGTCAGGATGGGAGGACCATCCAGACCGTAGAGGATATGTTGAGGGAATATGTTCTTTATTTCAAAGAAAGTTAGGATGAGCATTTGCCATTGATTTAATTTGCTTACAACAACAGTTTTCATGCTAGCATTGGAATGGATCCATTTGTGGCTTTATATGAAAGGCAATGTAGATCACCCATAGGTTGGTTTGAAGTAGGTAAAGCCACTGTGAGTGGAACTGATGCCATGTTTGAAGCTACGGAGAAAGTTAAGCGGATTTGGGAAAAGTTAAAGACAGCCCAGAGTCGTCAGAAGTCATATGCAGGTGATAAGAAGAGTTCTTGAGTTTGAGGTTAACGATATGGTGTACTTAAAGATTTCACCCATGAAAGGGATGAAAAGATTTAGTAAGAAAGGAAAGCTTAGTCAACGATACGTTGGCCCTTATAGAGTTTTGAATTGTGTTGGGAAAGCAGCTTACGAGATTGAATTGCCTGCCGAGTTGTCAGCTGTCCATCCTATCTTTTAAGTTTCCATGATCAAGAAGAACATTGGTGATTCTATTGTTGTTGATTCGTAATAAAGTTTTGATCTTCAGGATAGCCTTTCGTATAATGTAGTTTTGGTTGAAATCCTAGAATATCAAGTTCGTATACTAAGAAATAAGGAAGTTCCCTTGGTCAAAGTTCTGTGGCGAAATCAATAAGTCGAGGGTGCTACTTGGGAAGCAGAAGAAGATATGCAAACTAGATACCCTCATCTCTTCTCCGTGAGTTCAAATTAAGCCTAAGGTACTATTCTTCCCTAATCCAATTTCCTTCAAATCTAGTGTATTCAACTATATGGTTATTCTCCCTATGATTCATGCATTTTGTGAAGTACTCGAAAGTTTAGAATGAAGTAAGACCTTTTAGTGAGTCGTTCCAGCTATACGTCCTCATTTTCTCTGGTTCTTGGCCTATCTAGCCACATTTGAGGACGAATGTTTCCAAGGGGGAGATATTGTAATACCCCGAGACTCTAACCAATAGAGCAACCATGAATCAAGCTCATGTGAAATAAATTAAAATGCTTTGTGTTGTTTTCTGATCAAGGATGGTGTGTATTAAGGCCTTAAAAATGTCCAAACGATTGAGTGAATCAAAACATTCCTTATCGATTGAATTCTTAGGAAGGATATTGGTATAGTCAACTTCAAATTCATATCTCTCATTATACTTGGAATTTTTGAGCTCATGACCTATCAACAGATAGATAATTTAATTAGCTTGCAACCGATACCAATTTCGCCAAAATCTAATACTGGAGCAAAGAGTTATACCCATTTTACTCCAGCATGTCAACCTGACAGGCTCAGAGGGTTATCTTGAGGTCGCGTGTGGCCTTAAGCACTGTGTGACGTCTTGGGATAGGATCTTGGGGCGTTACAAGCTTGGTATCATAGCCTAAGGTTTAATGGAGTCCTAGGGAGTCTGACAAGCCGCGTTACATAGAGTCTTCATCATTGGTGTGTAGCGTGGCACATCTATGAGCAAGAGGCTACGAGATATTTTAGGAAAAACCATTTCTTTCTTTCAAAAGTTTTTCATGCCTATGATTGTTTCTGTCTTTTGTTAATTTGTGCTCTCTTATGATAGAAAATGCCTCCTGGTAGTGCTCACAGAAACAACGAACAACCTCAACCCGTTGATCCATTAAATGAAATGCTGACTCATGCCAAATTTCGGGCAGCTTTTCAGGCGTTAGCCCAGGAAGTTACCGCCAATGCTCAGGCCAATGTTCAGGCCTCTATTCCATCTCCGTAAGAAGGTAATTCTGCAGCAGCTCAAGTTTAAGATTTTACGCGGATGTATCCTCCAGAGTTTTATGGGTCAAGGGTAGGTGAGGACCCATAGATGTATCTTGATGAGGTGAAAATGATCACCCAAATTATGCATGTAACAAAGGAAGAAAGTGTGGAGCTAGCTTTCTATCGCTTGAAGATGTTGCATATGATTGGGTGGAGTTGTGGGGGAAGAGTAGAGGTGAGGATACCGCTCCCATGACTTGGCAGTTATTTCAGGATGCATTCTTAGCCTAATTCTTCCCCTCGGAGCTGAGGAAAGCAAAATTAGAAGAATTTATAAACTTGATACAAGGCTCCACGACAGTTAAGGAATATTGTCTTAAATTTAACCAGTTGTCTAAGTATGCTCCCGGTATTATGAATGATTCCAGGACCAGAATGAGTTAGTTTTTGACTGGCATATCGAGTTATATTGTGAAAGAGTGTAGGTCCACTATGCTCAATATGGACATGGATCTTTCTAGATTGATAAGACATGCTCAACAGATTGAACCAGACAAAGTGAAAGAGAGAGAGAGAGAGTGAGAGGGAATAAAAGAGTTAGATTAGAGCAGCAGGGGTATAGTCAGAGTTGATTTTTTCGAGGGATCTTCCCCTTGTTTTAGAGTAGTTCTTTTATGCCAGCACCATCATCAGCTAGGACTTCTGCATCCAGAGTCAGGCGGGAGCAGGGTAATAGACCTACTGTGTCTAGGTCTCAGGATAGTGTGAGTAATAGACCTAACTATCCCTATGTGCTAAGTGTGGTAGGACGCTTCCTGGAGAGTGTATGGCTGAGAAGAGAGGTTGTTTTGGTTGTGGTAAGTGGGGCCACAAATTTAGGGATTGCCTAATGCTAGACATGGGAGCCGTGATGTTCATCCCCAGAGTAAGGTTATGAGTGCTCCAGCCCCTTGGGTCCGTCTTAATCCTCCTCAGGGTACCTCATCTAGTACTACCGGTGGGCAGCGCCAGAATTACTTTTACGCTATACCACCACGCCAGGAGCAGCAGGATTAACCAAATGTTGTTACTGGTATGCTCCGTGTATTATATTTTAATGTGTATGTGTTGATGGACCCTGGGTCAAGTCTTTCTTGTGTGACTCCGTTAGTGGCCGTGAATTTTAGGATCAATGCTGAAAAGATTCCTGAGCCTTTTCTCGTTTCTACTCCAGTAGGTGAACCTTTTATTGCTAAGCAAGTATATAGAAATGTTCTATCACTGTCCTTCACAGAGTTATATTTGCAGATATGATTGAGCTAGACATGGTTGATTTTGACATTATTCTGGGTATGGATTGGCTTCACTCTTGTTATGTGTCTAAAGACAATCGTAGCCCTGTAGACAAGTTTTAGTTTCCCAATGAGCCAGCTTTGGAGTGGTCTGGAAAATCTATATCTCCCAGGAGTCATGCAGCCTATTTCTAATCCTCCATATCGTACTGCCCCCGCAGAACTAAAGGAGTTGAAGAACAACTCAAAGATCTTCTAGATAAGGGATTCATAAGGCCTAGTATATCTTCTTGGGGTGCACCTATTTTGTTCGTATGAAAGAAGGATGGTTCATTGCGGATGTGCATTGATTATCGTTAGCTTAACAAGGTCACAGTCAGGAACAAGTACCCTGTTCCTACAATTGATGACCTATTTGATCAGCTGCAAGGTGCTAACTATTTCTCAAAAATAGACTTGAGATTCGATTATCACTAACTTAAAGTTAGGGAGTGTGATATTCCAAAGACAACTTTTCGCACCTGATATGGTCATTTTGAGTTCTTGGTCATGTCCTTCGGGCTAACAAATGCTCCAGCAGCCTTTATGGACCTCATGAATCAGGTGTTAAGATAGTACCTGGATATTTTTATTATTGTGTTCATAGAATATATTCTTGTATACTCCCGAAGTGAGAACGACCATACAGATCATATCCGAATAGTCTTGCAAACCCTTAGAGATCATCAACTATTTTCCAAATTTAGCAAGTGTGAATTTTGGCTAAGGTCAGTTGGTTTTCTGGGTCATATTGTTTCTTCTAAAGGTATTCGAGTTGACCCTTAAAAGATAAAAGCTGTGAAAAATTAGACTAGACCAATTTCCTCGTCTGATATTAGGAGTTTCTTGGGTCTAGCTGGCTACTACCATCATTTTATTGAGGGTATCTCTTCCATTGCATCTCCTTTGACTCGGTTGACCCAAAAAAAATTAAATTCCTATGGTCTAACTCTTGCGAGAAGAGTTTTCAGGAGTTGAAGACTCGACTCACTTCGGCCCTTGTTTTGACCCTTCTAAATGGTGTAGATCATTTGGTGGTGTACTGTGATGCTTCTAGAGTTGGGTTGGGTTGTGTGTTGATGAAGAAAGGTAAGGTTATAGCCTATCCTCCAGACAGTTGAAACCGCATTAGAAGAACTACCCGACCTATGACCTCGAGTTAGCTGCATTGGTTTTTGCCTTTAAAATCTGGAGACACTATTTGTACGGTGTTCATATTGATGTCTTTACGGATCACAAGAGTTTGAAGTATGTGTTTACTCAGAGAGAGTTGAATCTTCATCAGGGGCGATTGATGGAATTGTTAAAGGACTATGATATGAATGTGTTGTATCACCCGGGCAAGGCCAATGTAGTGGCAGATGCCCTTAGCAGGTTCACTAATATGGTTACTCTCTCTATGATTTGTGTATTCTGTGCATTACTCAAAAGTTTAGAGTAAAGTAAGCCCTTCGAGTGGGTCTTTCTAGCTGTGCGTCCTTATTTTTGTCTTGTTCTTGACCTATCTGGCAATATTCGAGGACGAATGTTTCCAAGGGGGATATATTGTAATACACCTAATCATTCCTTAAGCCTTAATCTATCTTTTGAGTGGATAAGGGTGGCTTCCAAAGTAATTGATGTTTATATTGTGTTGTATTTCTCTAATTTCTATTTTTTGTCATATAGAGCATTGAATAAGATTTCCATCGATACCAATTTCATCGAAATCCGACATCGAACGAGGAAGTTATGGTCGATTTACTAAGCGATGTCAGAATCTCCCTGGCCTGACGGTAGACCTGAAGGACCGCCAAGTCCTTGGTGGACCGTCAATTATCCCATCAAGCTAAGGCAGTAACCCTTTTTTCTAGCCATGGTGCGACGGCCAAAATGGTGGGCCACCAAAAATTTGATGGACCGTGAAGAGGATCGTCAAGTCGAGGCAGAATGTCCCATTTCTGGCCCCCGAGTGAGGAACGATCTGGTGGACCATCAGTTTCCTGACGGATCATCACTTCGAGGCAGAATGTCCCAGTTTTGGCACTTGAGTGATGGACGATCTGGTGGACCGTCAGTTTCTCTGACGGACCGTTAGTTCGACCGTCACAAACCCCGATCAGAAATTTTCAACTCGTTTTAAAAGGGTATTTTGGTATTTTCCGCCTATTTTGATTTTATGTATATATCCAAGTGGAGGAGAGAAGATTATTTTTCTCTCCTTTCTCCTCCAAAATTTTCTAGAAACTAGGGTTTCTTCTAAAATCCTAAATCAAATCATCTCCATGAAATTCAAGAATCTTCCGAAGATTTCACCAAGTTGTTCAAGAATTAAGTTCTCCAAGACAAAGGCATCAATAAAATTAACTCAAAAGTGTAAAGAAGAGTTTCTAATTAATCTTGTTCATCTTAAAAATCATAATCCAAGGTATGTGGGGGGTTTTGAACAAGAGCAATTCTTTCGTTCTTGTGCTCAAAGCTTTGATTTTATTATGGATTTATATGATTTTTCAAGTGGGTTTTTAGACAAATTACTTCATCATGAGAGTATGAGAATATCAATCGTTCAAACTTTGTTATACATGATTATTTTACAATTTCCAAGTTATGACTTGATATTTAATATTGTGAATTTCAAGTTTCTACCGTGAGTTGGTATTTTAAGTGCTTTCAAGATATGTGTCAAGCTTTAAGCGTCCTTATGACAAATTGAATTATTGAGTATATTATTTCATGAGAATTGAGTTGTTACAATAGTCTTGATATTTCCTCAAAGTTATTTGTGATGCCATGACTTAATGAATTCATGCATTTTGATATTGAGAAAGATTGATTTAATTTAAGTTGAGTTAGGAATCCACAAATTGATTATGATTTGATAAATAAGAAAGAGATTTGATTTGGTCTTCATGATCTGTGATGTTTGTGGTGGATTTCCTAATGCGTTCTGAGCTTGTGTCTAGGAGTAGTATTTAGCAAAGAGTGGGAAATGTGGTATTTCCCCTGAAACTACGTGCCACCGTAGGATTGATGTTGATAATTGTGGGCCGGAGGCCTAGTATGAGATTGTGATCACTAAATTTTGGTTGTACTCCCTGGCAAGCGTACGATGCTCCCGCCAATGTGGGGTTCTCTCCTTAGGAGGTTAAAACGTTGGACTCCATGTAGATCACATGTTTTATGTCGGTTATAAGAACCTCCCATGTCCAAAAGAGTCGAGTTTCTTGAATTACAGAGTTACTCCGAGTCTTAAGTTGAAGAGTTGAATTGTTTATGATGATTTATGAGGTTTTATCATATGATTTATTTACGATGAGATCTTGAAAAGTATGTTTCAATCTAATTCAAGCCAAGTGAGACATCATTGTACATATGCATATTTTTATGAAATTGATGATGATATTTACATTGTTACATGCACCCCCACATACTCAGTACATTCCAAAGTGCTGACCCACATATTTTCCTATGGGCTACATTTTCTCATAATGTAGGTTCAGGTACTCACCACGTTAGCAATATTCGGGTGACTCTTTTTGTCTGCTAAGTGGTGAGTCCTCATGGTTTGAGTACCGTGTTTATATTTTGTGATACCATTTTGTTGTTATGGCTTTCAGTACTATTTGAGTCAGTTGGGGGTTTGTCCCAGTGTCTCCTTGATTTTGATGTATAGAGGCTTTGTCAGACTAGAGGGTTGGTATGTACAGAATTTCAGTATTTTAGATTGTACAGGCTAGTTTCTTATCTTATTCCAGTATGTTTTTAATATGTCATTCTCTCTTATATTATCACGACTATTGTCAAAGTGAGTTCTAGAAGTGATGGCAGGTTTAGAGGGTTAGCTTAAGGCCACGTGTGGCCTTAAGCACTGTGTGATGTATCGGGATGGGATCTTGGGGCGTTACATAGAAGAACATGATACTCAAAGGTTGTTGATGAGGTCCCGGTCGATTCCGGTCCTTGATGAGTCTTTAGCATATATATTTTTATAGTTGTATAGTCATGGATTCCATTAGAGGATTTGTAGACAATGTAAATCTATTATATATATTCATAATTTCGTGTGTCATATGTATCAGTTTGGCTAGTTGGTTGATATTGTATATAATAATTCTTATCAGTAATTCCGCTCGCATAGTGATTCATTTTCTCATATAGTGATTGGTATAGTATGCGTTCTTATAGTAGTTATCCACTTCACTCAGGATTGGGGTGTGATAGAAAATATAAAACATGTTATTCAAGGGATTTTCTATAAACTAGGACATCATCAAGACATACCACATCGATTTTCTAATGAATGGTTTCAACACATGGTTCATGAATAACATAAAAGTTCTAATACAATTGGTGAGGCTGAAAGGAATGACCATTCATTCATACAGACCAAACTTGGTCTTGAATGAGGTTTTCCACTCATCACCCAATTGCATTCTGATTTGGTGGTACCCGTTCCTAAGATCTATCTTAGAAAACACACAAGAACCATTCAACTCATCAAACATATCATCCAAATAGGGAATTGGGTGGTGATACTTTATCATTATTTTATTGATGGATTGACAATAAACACACATGTGCCATGTAACACTTCCTTTGGCAGTAGCAACTTGACTGCGATTGGATAACTTCGATAGGCAAGTTTTTTGTGAAATTGAGAACCCAATACAAAATTAATTTGATGTTCTATTACTCAAAGTGGGAGTAATCCTTGGGGAATATCCTCTGGGAGTACATCATCAAATTCCTATAATACAAGAGAAATAGAATGAGGTATAGGAGATGTAGAGTGGTTTGTATGGAAAACATGGGCTATAAGAAGCATGGGTGCTTTATCATCATGCTCCTTGAAAAGATCTTTGTTCATAGCCAACATCACCAAGGTATTATTCCCTTTCAACCTCGTATCCTTCTTTTTTTATTCTTCTTATTAGCATGGACATCTTTTTCCACCTTTTTTCCAATCCTCTCTTTTAATTCGCTTAACTTTTGGTGAGCCTCACTCACTTGAATGGGTAAAAGTGGATGGAGAGTGAATTTCTGACCATTCAACTCAAAAGAATACCAATTTGTCCTTCCATCATGCTTGGTTGAATGATAATATTTCCACTGACTACAAAGCAAAAGATGACAAGCTATCATGGGTAATATCACAATGCACCTCATCACAATAAATTTTAACTATGAACCGAATCACCACTTTCCTAGTCACCTTCAACTCTCCATATTCATTTAATTGTTGAGAGATTGTATGGTGTGTCATGTTTGGTTATAGGAAAATTTAATAAACCAACCATGGTAGCACTAGACACATTAGCACCACTCCCACTATCAATCTATTTCCTTATTAATCATTGCACACCTCACAACGGAGTTTGGAACCTCAAACTCTCCATCTTGATTCCAAGCATCAATATTATCTTCCTCTACTTTCTCTTCTTCTTTGAACCCGTCTCCATCTTAGGCCTTTTCATTATTCTCGTCTTCCAATACCACCTATTCTCCAATGTAATACAACTTCCCTTGGGATTCTCACTTTCTTTATGTTCCCATCCTTGAAATTTAAAACATTGAAAACATTTAGGATTGGGAGTAGGATATTTGTTACTTTAATTCCTTGGCGGGTATTTTTGACAGGTTTTCTCTATGGGTTTCTAATCCTAGGACTTATTTTGGTCCTTGTTATTGTTCCATCCCGATGAATATTAAGATAACTCTTTGTTCTTAATCCAAGATTTGGTAGATGCATACCCTTTGGGCTTGTATGATACCCTCTCTTTGAGATCCTTCTCTATTTCCAAGGTGGCTTGAAAGATTTTTTATTAAGTCTCAAACTTGTGGATAAGCATACATGAGGAGATCTCTTTGTTCAACCCCACGTTAAAGCGTATGATGGCATTTTTCATCTTTTCATGATACTCGAGCTTCAAAATAAATTGTTGGAATTCATCATAGTAGGCCAAGACACTTTTGTTTCCTTGCCTCAAGCTATATAGCTGATAGAAGGATAGATTAACAAAGATAGGAAGATAGAGACAAAATTGATACCGAAAGGAAAATTGAAGAATGTATCAAATCCTAAAACCTCCCTTAATGACTATCAATAGTCACCTAACTCTTACGGTGACCCCAAAGGGGATTAGATCTCCCTTACAAACAACGTTTCTAAACTAGGTTCAGGAAATGCTTTTCCAAGCACTCAAACACTCCAATGGAGTCTTATGAATACATCATCTAAAAATTATCATAAGGAAATAAGCCTAGCTACCAGACATTTATAGTTTGGCTACATATTACATAATTAGGTCCCAAAAGTGACCCAAATGTAAGAAAAGACCCACTAAGGGCTGTTTTGACCCACTCTTGAAATGCTAGAGCAGATCCAAAGTGTCTTGGGCACATGACCCTTTCAAGGGGCTTTCTTTCCCCGTTTTGCACTCCTTCGACCTCGTCAAAGTCCTTTGACCCTCCTTAATGGTAATTTTCCTCCATGCAGCATATTTTAAAAGAACTAAGGAGTTATCAAGCACCATGAGCATCATATTTATCTCATCCAAAGGTCCGGAGGCAATTTGACAGGTATCATCCTCCCCTTCTTAAAAAGGATTAGACCTCTAATCCAAACCTTGAAAACTAAAGGAAGGACAAACTAATACAACATCCTCATGGCATGAGGGTTAGCATTAGCACAAATAATCGTAGCATCATGCCAAGTTTGTACAAACTTCAGATATAACCAAGGATCCCTTATTTTGAACATAAGAAACTTATCTAAGAATACATAAAGGGGTTGGCTATGGGTTTTATCAAGAGATTAGGAAATCACAAAGGTCATAGTGGCATCAAATAGTTCAAATGGTAAAACTACCTTCACCTTAGTAGTCATAAGACACAATTGTTTCTTTACCTCTTCAAGAGACCACATCAAGAGTGGTGCCTCAATTGGTTTTAATGTCCACAGCACCTATATAGCATTGTCATTCAAACAAGTGGACTAACCAATAAATTTTCTACCTCTACATAAAACAAATCCAAGAATATTATGGATATCATCCTAAGAAAAGAGGTAGTATCGGAAGGAATCAATTATAAAAGAAACATCCATGGTGATATTATCTACAACAAGTCCATTTGGCTCAAAAGACATAGAACATAAGGCATACAAGGATGGAATCAAGACATTAAAGCACATATGGCTTCTTCTTTTCAAGTAAATCATCAACTTGGCATCCACGAGTTGGGATTCATACAACTTAAGAACAAGTGTGTCAAACAAGGATGGAAAGTTATAAGCAACACCCAAAGGAGACAATGACACATTTTCCCTCAGGTTCTTAAGAATTATACCACCTTTGAGAAGGAGGTCATTATCTTTACTCACATAATAAGGAAAGGTATCACATGAATGGAGTTCATCAAAAGTAGTTTCAATGTAAGACTCTCTCCTTGACCTATAAGTAGTGAAACCTTGGTCTAGAAGGGAAACACATAATGGTGAACTCTTTTGGAGCTTTTCATGGCTCCTCTTCTTTAAAAACCCTTCATCTTGGTTGGAGTTCTTTCCCGTACATAATGTTAGTGCCTCAAGTGTATTGTGGATCCCCTAGAAAGAATTCTCATCATAGGGAAGGATACCAACACCCTCATTCAAACTTTTCTTGTCAAGTAGACCAAATAATAAGTTGGGTGTTCCATAATCACCATATCCAAATTTGGCACTAGGGTCAAATGGAAAGAGTGTCCATAGACATGGGTCTAGACAATATTTTTTTTCCCCACTAGCTTCACCCAAACTAAAAGATATACTCTCCTCATTAGCATAAACATCATCAAAAGCAAACGGATAGTAGAGAAAGGTATCACTCAAGTCAACTTCAACTAAGGTGCCCTCATGTACGTACTCATTATTAGATTCAAAATTATCACCATGAGTATTATCAACAATAAGGCCACACAAAGTAGAAGAGGAAGCAATTTCCAAATAATTGATACTTTTGTTTCAATGGAGGAATCCTCAACTGGACACATACCATCACCACTATCAAAGGGATTATTACTTAGGTATTCACAAAAAGTAAGAAATTCATCCTTATAAGTATCAAAAAAGGGTGGGGTGTCACATAAAGGATCACATCTACAGTCATTTCCTAAGGAACAATCACTTATTGGGTTTCTTAAAGATTCATGCAAATTAAAGTTATCATCACCCAATTGATTATTCCTTTCCAAGACTTCACATTCCTTTCCTTTAAGAGTACTCTCATCTTCCAAGAAGAGATTTCCATCTTTAGGAGGAATGTTGTCTTACCATAGTGGGTCAACATATATGTTATAGCCTTCAAGACAAGCTATGCCTTCAATATCATTCTCACCACTAGGTTCATTAAGAGTGAGATCGTCATCTTCAATCATAGTATTGTCCTTAAAGAGATAAGGATCTATCCATAAAGAGGATATAGAACATATAAATCCATTCTCTAAAAGACCATTATCAAGTATCAAAGATGTTTCAATCACATGATTATCCCTATAAGCCAAGAAAGTATTAGAATATTCACTAAAGGTCAAGCTCAAATGGTCACTCCCATTTTCTTGATCAACATTCTCAATTACATAACTCATTTGAGGTTCTTTAATTACGCTACATATTTCCTCAAGTGGTGGACGAGTTTTGCACACAAGTTGATCAACAGAATTTCCATTAGAAGATGTACTAAAACTCAACACAGTGGCTTCAACACTAGGTGGACATAAATTGATCTTACAAGAAGAGTCAATTCGGTCATCAATAGGATCAACTAGTGTATCCACACTCATAACATGTACATTATCATCAAGAGGCAAAGAATTAATAGACTCATATGTAGATAAGCTACTATTCACACTCAATGGGCTACTAGCCATACACGTATCATTCACATACACAAAAGTGTAAGTGTTAGTTATGTTACCTTGTATTTATTAAGCACATTCTTGTTTACCTTGGTGTGAAGGTCCTCCATAATATTTGGATTCAATTAAGATTCCCCTCTTCAAGTATTCTAGGGGAATCATCTCTTTTAGCAATTGTTCTCTTTCACTTGATATTTTGGTACCTACACACATGTCCTTATTAAAAAAAGGACAAACAATGTTAGATCTAGTTGGATAAAAAAACCCCACTTAACTACTTACAACCACTTCTTCTTACTCTCTTTCGTTTCCACCTTGCACTTCCTTACTCGTCTCAACCTTTTGTCTCTTAATTTTCTTTGGCTTGGAGTAAGTGACATATTTCCTTGAGATTTGTAAAGGGTAGGTGGAAAGAGATGGTTTCCCCATTGGTCTAATGCAATTTGAGGCTAATTTTTTACATTTAGAATCTTATGTTGTGCAAAACAATTAGCACCCAAGCATAAATGTCCACGTTCCAAGGGAATTATGTCACACCACACCTCATCAAAGTACCCATCTCGAGTGAATGAAACCTTTACACTCTCAAAGACTTTATAACCTTCCAAGACATATGGGAAATGCTTGGACACTCGAGGTATCCCTAGATAATCAACCATAAAAGGAGTTATGTAGTTTGCATGAAATCAATAATCAAGTATAATAACAAATCTCGAAACTCCACAAATCACTACACATCTTGAACAAATTTGTCTTCTTGGATCACTATTATAAAGCTTTATGTAACCCCTCTGTAAATAGATCGACCTCAAGAAATCTTTCAAGGCACCCCATGTCTTAGTGGGACTCCTTGCAAGTGTACACCATCCTACAGTCGTACCTTGAATGTACTTAAGGGCATATGTAGCTTATTCGGATCTACTCATAACATAATCCTCGAAGACTCTTTCACATTGCCATTCCTAATCAAGGTAAACTTCACGATCCCATTCTCTTTTAAATATAGATAGAGTCGGAAGACACTGACTCCTACTATACCCTCCATTCATACCTTGGTTCCCATTTCCATATATTTGATCATGGCTATATTGATAGCCCCCATAATACCCATCTTCTTCCTAGCCATAACATTCTTCACCATAATCATAGTCTCCTATGTTGTAGTCACAATTATATGAGGCTATAGAAGACATGTTCCCCTTATATCACCTTGTACCTACAAAAATAAACAAACAAGATTAGTAGTAAAGCGTCTCACCAACACTCGTATGAACTTACCTTTTTTATCCTCACAATTGGAGCAGCGAATGTTGAAAGTTGCTTATACTCTACTGGATAATAAGGTGTCAATCTATACTATATGGTTGGAGTGGATTCTTGTTTGATCAACTTAAGGAAATAAAAATCTACTTACGGACTTGAAACAAAGAAGTTACAACGAATTAAAACTAGAAAAGCACACAAAGAAATAGGATGATTAAAGAATTCTGACTCAAGAACTAATCGATCAACTAGTAGATGAATTACTAGTTGATGAGTAGTTTAGGAATAAAAATAAGAGTTTAGTAATTAAAAATATGAATCTTAGGAATCAAACCTGGAGCAAAATGGAATAAAAAAGCTTGAGATGTTTTGGAAGCTTGATTTGCGTTGGAATGGGTTAATCTTTATTTGGGGACCTGCTCTAGCAGGTTGGGTGCATCCTCAAGGCACCTTGGACACATCTGGATGTCCCCCACTGGTTTGACATGCGTTAGGGATGCTGCATCAGTTCCAATGCAGTTCAAGGGCCGATGGGCCGCAGATCAGCCGCCAGCCCTCTTGGAAGGCATTTTGCCCCTCTTTTGGTCTCCCTTTGTCCTTTCTTTAGGAATATACTTGGAATCCTTTGAAATACTTTAGTACAAAAAATTTTCCACATCTTTTATTTATTATTTATGGATCAAACAACCAATGTTAGCTGAAAATTCTTCTTGATGATAACAATTTCTTCAAGAACACCAAGAACACAAACTTTTTCAACTTTTTCTCCTTAGCTCGGAATGAGTTGAAATTTCGAACCTAAGCACTTTTCAATATTTTAAACACATTCCAAATATTTTTTTTTTCAAATTCTCCACCAAAATATTCAGATTTTGCAATCAGCTTCAAAATCTTCAATCCAACCTTCCAACAAGGATAGAACACTCAAATAAGCTCCGATTTGGCTCAAATTTGATTTATAGACTCATATAGTGTTAAATAACAAAATTCTAGCACTATAAATACAATAAAACATAAGAATCAAAAACTCAAAATTGGACCTAAGAACTAAAACGTGAATAGTGACTTTTTTGGGGATTTTCAATTTTTGACACTTCTTTTTTTGTTAATTATCAAGATAACAAACCCAAGACTAGAATCATGGGAATGATCCTAAGCTCAGCTCTGATACCAAATAATATGAATCAACCCATGAGGTATCGAATCTAAGACACAAAAAAAAAAGATAGAAGGATAGATTAACCAAGATAGGAAGAAAGACACAAAATTGATAGCGAAAGGGCAATTGAAGGATGTATCAAATCCTAAAACCTCCGTTAATGACTATCAATAGGCACCTAACTCTTATAGTGACTGCAAAGGGGATTAGATCTCCCTTACAACCAACATTCCTAAATAAGGTTCAACAAATGTTTTTCCAATCACTCAAACACTCCCATGGAGTCTCATGAATACATTATGTAAAAATTATCATAAAAAAACTAAGGAAATAAGTCTAGCTACCAAGAATTTATAGTTTGGCTACATATAACATAATTAGGTCCCAAAGCTGACCCATATGTAAGAATAGACCCACTAGGGGATATTTTGACCCGCTCTTGAAATGCTAGAGCGGATCAAAAGCAAATCTAAAGAGCCTTGGGAACATGACCCTTCCAAGGGGCTTTCTTGCCTCGTTTTGCACTTCTTAGACCTTGCCAAAGTCCTTTGACCCTCCATGGTGGTATTATTCCTCCATGTGTCTTCTTTTAAAAGAACTAATGAGTCATTAAGATCCTCAAGCATAATATATATCTCATCCAAAGGTACGTAGGCAATTTGACTTGTATCAATAGCTTTGCAAGTAACTCATATCTATACCTTTCTAACAAATACTTTTGTCTCATAAGTCCCTTCAAGTGATACCATGGATGTGTTTGTACATCATTCAACACATTTCCAAGCCTCTTAACATAATCCCACCACGCATTGGCAAACCCCTGAAAATGGGCTACGACATGTAACTCTTCTTCTCATTGGTGAGATCATTGACTTGGATGATCCTTTTACACATGGAATCCTACATGAGATAAGCCTCGGGGTTACTTTCTTCTTTGAAGGTTGGAAGACTAATATTGATTAAATTGATACCCCTATCTCGATCCTTATTACGTTGTTGATACCTTGATTATTACCTTGGGGTTGGTTTCCCAAGTTTCCTCCCCTATTACCATGATGTTGATTCTATTGATCTTGTATTTAGGGATGGTTTCCCTAGTTTCCTCTTTCATTAGTGTCAAGACCGGAACAAGAGCCCATTCATAATGCATATTTCAAGTGCACCATGAGACAGAGACCACCCGCTCAGCCTAACATCCAAAACATAATAAAAAGATATAGTGAAAGCCAACCAAACATGATGATAATAGTAACAAATAATCATATATAAACTTTATGAATCAAAACCAACATCCAAACTACTCTTGTCCATGAAATCCTCTAAAACTAGAAATGCCAATTAGGTTGAGACATGCCCCAGACCATGACAAAAAAATCTAAAATGTAATGCTATAAAATAAAGAAATAGATAAAATGATAGGTCCATCCGAAAGATGGAGGCTCACTTCTTCACAATAACTCAATAGATGTACCGAACTACTTAATGTTGTACAAGAGCAACAGAATACCCTTCGAACCCTACATCATGGAACGATGTAGTATCCAGGGATGGTCAGTGGGATAAGCACCGGTATGTAACTCAGGTAAAGTGATAAAATAATGCCAAGGTCAATAACAAGTCAAAACCACAAGCAAAATATTCATATATACATTTATAGGATATTGGGATAGGGTAAAGGATCATGAACATGAGAGTTTAAACCATTAACCTGAATGTTTAGCTCACTCCATATTAAAGGAACCTACAAGCTATATGGGTTCAATTTCCCCCCACTAAAATGGCCCAGTGCACGTTAATTGCACAAACTAAGGAATCCGAGGGAAGGGCTAAAGATACCAAGGCTCTAGTCATCGCAAAATATAATGTTTGAACCAAGAAAAAGGTCATATAGAACCTCACACCGAAAAACGTGGTTTCTAATATTAGTCACCCCTGGACTAAACCTTTATGGTGAGCTATACAATTTCCTTTAAGCCTAATTAGAACAAACACATAAATCCAACCATTAACCAAAGAGTTTTATATTAAGGAATTTACCACTTGGTATCATCATACTAAATATGCTTATAAGCTTATATAATCATGACAAATCAATCCATGAAACTATTAGACTTCTAAGTTCTATTTTAAAATCCAAACCATGCCACCAAGGTCCTTTCAAATTTGTTTTAACCAATTATCCATTAATACAATTCAATGGGCTTATAAATAAGTTGAATTATGCAATTATCCATGTTCAAAAACCAAATTCACAAAGTGGGTCGAGGTTAATGCCATTACCAAGCCAAAAAGTCATCAATTTGGGGAAACACATGTTCTACATTTCAATTCCCAAAGTAATGCAACTATTCAATCTAGAAATAATAAATTGAAAGAATAAATCATCAATTTAAAGCATGGGAAATGTAATTCAAGTGATATAATAAAACACCTTGGTTTCTGGACCATGGAAAATTTTCCAGAATTTTAATCTTTAGACACAATACGTCTCATGGGTAAAAGACGTATGTTAGGGTAAGAATGGTATGGTCCTGTTGTATGTTGATCAGTGTAAGTTGGTGGGATGGATTTTGGTTACTGGAATGGATACGACTTAGGGGTGTGAGTCATATTGGTGGTTTCAGATCATTTGGTTCGTTAACTTAATATTAAACTTGGTTACATAGGTTGGGTCTGAGTATGAGTGGCTCACCATGAGCAATAATCCAGAGTACAAGTCATACCTAGGACTCGTATAGTGGACAGTGTCCAAAATCTTCCTTGGGTTTAAATCTGCCAGGGATACGGATGAAGGGTACAAATCGTATGCTCTGGCTACGACTTAGTTGGATTAGTTGTAGGCTGAAAAGTGTTGGATCCAAAGGTTGAGTCTAGGATAAGAGTGTAGTGTACCACTCGTATTAGAGGGTATGATTCATGAGGGTCAATCATATCCCTGTGATAGGATTTTGGTGCAACATAAGTGGGGGTATTCTGGACATTATTCCATTTATCCTAGTAAGGTCCAACGACTTATAACCAGCTTGGAAGGTTATTTACCATATTATTCCTTTCATTAACACTTAGAAACTCTTCTAAACATCTATAATTCTCTCAAAAGCTTTTGGGCAAGGAAAGTTAGGGTTTTAACTAGAGGATTGATTTAGGGCTTGTCTTGGTGATTTGTTTCCATTATCATCTTGTTTTAAGAAATGTTCTCTTCCCATATTGTTAGTTATGACTAAAAGTATTATTTTTGTGAATGTTTTCATGACTTCATTGATTGTATGGTTTTGGTTTTCAAATATAAATTGGGAGTTTTGATATTAAATGGTTGGTTATGGTTTCCCATGGTTTTAGTTATGGTTTATGTGTATTAATGGTGGTTTTGGATAATTTGATTGCATGGGAATGTCTTAATGGTAATTGGAATTGGTTTTGATTATATTATGCCCTCAATGTGTTTGACAAAATTCCTATAATAATGTTTTCATTGCATTTAGTATTTTAATGGAACTCTTGCTTGTTTTAAAACTTGGTAAAGGAATTATGCATGGTTTAAATGGCTTGGAAAGGTAAATGGATAAATGTTTATTCTTGAGGGGTACATAAAATCCCCCAAGTGGTTTAATATGGTAAATGGAAAGGCACTTAGAAGTCCCTTTAAGACTATATATGATTGGCTATTGATAGTACTTGCAAATATGGTCGGTATTACGATACCACCACTAAATGGCCATGATTAATAAATTCTAAATGGATTGATTAGTTTCTTAGTAATGGTTTTAATTAGGAAATAATGGCAAAATATGTAGCAAAGCAGTGGAAAGTGGAGGCCCCGGGGGGACTAAAATTGGAAACTCATATTTGTCGTGAAAGGTTGGTCTTATTGACCGTGTGGATGATGTCACACAATATTTAGGGGGGATTACTAGTAATCTAGGGTTTTTATCTCTAGTCGTATGGATTCATGCACTGGGGCCTTTTCAATATGGGAGATTAACCCATATAGCCCGTAGGTGGTTTAGGACGACAAAGCTACACAACCCAGGCAAAGGTTTTTAAAGACATGCTAAACTTGGTCCCCTTTCCCTGTATGGTTATATATATACATGGTTGTGTGCATATGGATGGTTTTACTTGGTTTTATAAATGACAATATTTTACCCTTATCTTGAGATCATGCTATTTTTCACCCGCTAACTCGTCTACTAGAAGCTATATACCCACGCCAAATAGGAACCGACCGCTCTACTCCTCTTACATAGTGATTGACTCAGGATCAACTTTTGGACTGAAGTGGTGAGCTTCCCTCCTTTTGGAAGGCTCTATTTAATATTATGGATATTTTCTAGACACTTTAATTTTATTTTGGATATTAGTTTTAGCCATGGTTGGGGGCATATCCCAACCAAATTTTATATCTCTTTTGGTTAGAGGCTTGGTGCTAATACTATAGATTGGAATGGCAGGAGCGATATTGGTGTAAGACTTACCATGGTATTGGTATTTAGGCTGACATCATCAGACATAATTTTACACTGTTACATCATATTCTATTTTGAGATTAATTAAATTATTTTTTGTAACATCCTTGGTTATATCCTGATTTACGACCCTTGTTTTAGTATAGGTTGGTATTGTTGGATTGTTGGTATAGGATGGTTGGACTCGATTGGGTAAGTCATGGTTGTGATCTTATCCAGAGTCTTCATGTGAGCTGTTGCACTATCTTTATATATGCTCAAAATTTAACCAACTCAGGGCAGGCGACTAAAGGTTGGGTTGGGTAATGGGGGTGGTATCTAGTCTCAGTTGGACTTGAGATACCCATTATGAAAAGTCCCCCAATCGGGTCGCATCAAGTTGGTATCAGAGCCTAGGTTCATGGTCAATTGGGAGTCCATAAAGCTGTGTTGAGTAAAGTCACTTTTAGGGGTATGTAGCATGCCACACTCATAAAGGAGAGGCTACAAGACATTTAGGAATGTCTCATTTTATTGGTATTCTATTCTCAATCTTGGATTCTCAGTCTTGGAATCTTCTCTAATCTTTGTTTGTTCATTTTTCATATCTGCCTCATAGATCTTGAACACAAGGAAATTCTTCTATCCCATCTGGTGGTAATGCTGAAGGGGTGCACCCTACTTCTGGGGTTTATTTTTGATCTGATTATCCTATCCCAGATACTTTTGGAGTTTTACCAATTTCTACTAGTACTCCTCAAGGCGAGGTGACTAGTATGGAATTCCGTAAGTTTATTTATATTATTGTTTAGATGGTCGCTACTCAGGCTAAACAGCGTGCTACTGGTACTTTGTCTATTGAGGCCATAAGGGTTAGTAAATTTATGAAGATGGGTCCTCCTACTATTTCTGGAATAAAGGTAGAGGAGGATCCACAGGGCTTCTTAGATGAGATAGAAAAGATATTTTGAGTAATGCAGACTACCAATGTGGAAGGGGTAAAGTTTGTAGCTTATCAGCTCAAAGAGGTTGCATATTAGTGGTATGAAGAGTGGGATAGATATATGGGTGATATGGAAGAATCAGTCTTGTGGGATACTTTTTCAAAGGCCTTATTGGATTTAGTTGCTGACATGCAGGAGACAATGAGAAAGTTTTCTTCTGGGTTGAATCGGGATCTGATTTTAGAGGGAAAGACTGCCTTGCTGATTAAAGATATGGACATTACTAGGTTGACTATTCATATACAATAAGTAGAAGATGAAAAGAGGAAGTAGGCAGATTTTGGGAATATGTAGGGTAAGAGGAGCAGGTTTTCTGACCAGGAAGGTGCTCAGTCTTAGGGTGGTTGGGATGGTGGAAAGTTATAGAAAAAAGTAGGGGAGTTCTCATTCCTAGTATTCTGTTATTTCTCCTTACCAGTCCGGTGATAGGCGTCATTAAGGTGGTGACAATTTCCAGGCATAGGGTGCCTAATATTAGGCAAACAGAGGTCAGTCAGTTTCTTCATGTCTTTTTTGTCGGTTATGTGGTCGTCCTCAGCAGGGTTATTGCGATGAAGAAAGGGACAAATTCTTTAGGTATCGTAAGGCTGTCCATCGAATAAGAGATTGTCTAGTTAATAAAGTTACTATGGGGGCGAATAAGATTCATATAGCTTCCTCTTTTTCTCCTACACCAGGTGGTGTTGCATCTACTTCTATTACCACTCCTGGTCCCAGGGGGAGATTTATTTCTTATCTTAGAGTTTGGGGGTTAATCTCCAAAGGTTGTCTTTATCACTTAGTCTAGGTTTAAGATTCTAACTTGGAAGGTCATTTTCTTCTGTCAGTTCTAGTGGTTAATGAGTTTCTAGAGGTCTTTTTGGATGATCTTCACGGCCTTTCTCTAGATAAGGAAATAGATTTTGGTATTGATCTAGTTCTGGACACTCATCCAATTTCTATTTCTCTTTATAGAATAGCTTTGGCTGAGTTGAGGGAACTTAAGGAGCAACTTAAGGATTTGGTGCATAATGGATTTATTCATCCTAGTGTATCCCCATGGGGTGCACCGGTATTGTTCGTACGCAAGAAGGATAGTTCCCTTCGAATGTGCATTGACTATAAGAAGTTGAACAATGTGATAGTCAAGAACAAATATCCTCTTCCAAGGATAGATGATTTGTTTGACCTGTTTCAAGGTGTCAAGTTCTTTTCTAAGATAGATCTTCAGTCTGTATACCATCAGCTAAAGATTAGGTAGGTTGATATCCCTAATATGGCTTTTTGTACTCGGTATGGGCACTTTGAATTTTTGGTGATGTCATTTGGATTGACCAATGCTCTGGCAGCATTTATGGATCTGATGAATAGGGTTTTTCATCAGTATTTAGATCTTTTTACTATTGCATTTATTGATGACATTCTGATTTATTGGAATAGTGAGGTGGATCATGCTAATCACCTCTATGTGGTGTTACAGACCTTAAAGCAACAACAGTTGTATGCCAAGTTCTCCAAGTATGAGTTTTAGTTGAATGTTGTAACTTTCTTGGGTAATATTATTTCTAGTGAGGGAATCATGGCAGATCTGCAAAAGGTTGTTGTGGTGAAGAGGTGGCCTAGAACCACAACTCCATCCAATATTTAGAGCTTTTTAGGTTTACCCGGGTATTTTAGGTGGTTTATGGAAAGGTTTTCATTAATAACTGCTCCTTTGACGAAGCTAACTCAGAAGAAGGTCAAGTTCTCTTGGTCGGATGCTTGTGAAGGGTGTTTCAAGAAGTTGAAGAATAAGTTGACTTGAACCTCAATTTTGATTTTCCCAGAAGGCAATGATGGGTTCCTGGTTTATGGTGATGCATCTCGGTTGGGGCTTGGTTGTATTATGAAGCATCATGGGAAGGTGTCTGCCTGTGCTTCCAGGTAGTTGAAGGTACATGAGAGGAATTACCTACTCATGATTTGAACCTATTTGCGGTTGTGTTTGATTTTAAAATATAGCTGCATTATTTGTATTGTGTTCACGTGGATATCTTTTCTGATCATAAGAGTCTACAGTATTTGTTCACTTTGAGGGAGCTTAATCTCAGGCAAAGTATATGGCTTGAACTTCTTAAGGACTATGATATAAGTTTTCACTATCACCCAGGTAAGACTTACATAGTTGTTGATGCTCTTAGCAGGTTATCCATGGGGAGTTTGGCTCATGTGGAGGAAGAAAAGTGGGAGTTGGTTATGGATATTCACCACTTGGATAATATTTGAGTTAATCTCTTAGATCCAAGGATTGTGGTGTGATGGTGTAAGAAGTGGTTCAATCATCAATGGGTGTGGAGATTAAGGAGAAGTAAGTGTTAGATCCTATATTAATGAAAATAAAGAGTGACGTTGGTGGGCAAAAGGTAGTGGTGTTTGAGATCGGTGGTGATGGTACTTTATGATACCAAGAGAGGTTGTGCATCCCTGATGTCGACAATTTGTGACAAAGGATTTTGGCTGAGGCACATGAATTATGCTATGTTGTTTATCCTAGCTTGGCTAAGATGTATCATGTTCTCAAGGAAATCTATCGGTGGAATGGCATGAAGAGGAATGTGGCTGATTTTATGGCCAAGTTCATGGTGTGTCAACTTGTTAAGGTTGAGAACATGAGGCCAGGAGGGTTGTATCAACAAATTGATTTGCCTGAATAGAAATGAGAAGTGATCAATACGGACTTTATTACCAGTCTTCATCAGTCTCGAAATCAATATGATTTGATTTGGGTCATTGTGGATAGGATGGCTAAGTCAACCCTCTTTTCTCTAGTGCAGACTACCCTCTCGGTAGAGGATTATAAGAAGCTATATTATCAGGAGATTGTGAAGTTGCATAGGGTGCCTATTTTAATTATTTCTGATCATGGCACGCAGTTTACATCTCACTTTTGGTGATCTTTTCAGAAATAGCTGGGGTCTAAGGTTAGTCTGAGTAGTGTTTTCCACCCGTAGATAGATGGGAAAGAAGAAAGAACTATTTTGACATTGGAGGATATGCTTTGGGCTTGTGTGATTGATTATTATGGCAATTGGGTTGAGCATCTACGTTTGGTGGAGTTTGCTTACAATAATAGCTATCATTCTAGGATTGGTATGGCCCCTTTTGAGGCATTGTATAGTAAGAGGTGTAGAGCTCCTAAGGAGGAAGCAATCCAGAAAAGCATTAGAAAAGGCCTTCCATAAGAAGAACTTCTCAACATTACCTCTATCCCTATCCCACTCCTTGTACCATTGGTACGCAACATCCTTGAGCTAATAAGATATAAAGCTTACCCCTTCTACATTGGTGGTCTGTATCTCTCTGAAGATTTTCTCCATTTCAACCAAGAAATCTTGAGGATCCTTCTCCACCTTAATACCAATAAAAGTAGGAGGATTCATCTTTATAAACTGGACAACCCTTATGTCCTTAGAAGATGAAACACCAGAAGCATCCCGCTCAGCCTGAGCAGCAACTAACTTAGCAATAACACAAATTGATTGGCAAAATTCTGCATTAGTCACCTCACCTTAAAAGGACTAGTACCAACTGGGGGAACTCTAAAATAATCAGGGATAGGATTCTGGGATCATCTGCAAACTCCAGGTGTGGGGCATACCCTATCAATATCATCCCCAGATGGGATAGAAGAATTTTCTTGTATTCCAGATCATTGAGGCAAGATCTAAAAAGCAAACAAAAAAGGATTAGAGGAAATTCCAGGGCTTAAACTCCAAGCTTGAAATAGAATACCAAGGAAGTGAAATATTCCTAAATGGATAATAGCCTCTCCCTTATGAGTGTGGCCACACCACTAAAATAGACTCTAGTAGACACAACTTTGTTAAATCCTAATTGACCATGAACTTAAAACTCTGATACCAACTTGATACGACACGAACTAGGGCCTTGTAGTAATGGGCATCCCAAGCTCTGATCCCTTGTCGAAGGGGATTTTATTGTACCCTACAAGAATGATTGTAAACCCAAAACCATTCCATATATACCATTCCAAACCATTTAACCATTTAGAGTTCCATTACCAAGTTTGAACCATGCATTAGTTTCATTAAAATCCAATAATGTAGTGAAAACATTCTCATAGGCATTTTATCAAATATATTGGGGCATAGTATTTCCAAAACTAAAGCCAATTACAAAATAACCATTCACATGCAACCAATTATCCAAAACAACCATTAAAGCATATAAAAGAATAATTAAAACATGGGAAAACTATAACCAAGCATTTATAACCAAAACCCCTAAATTGTATTTGAAAACCCAAAACCATACAATAATCAAATCATGAAAACATTGTATAACACCATGCCTTTAGTTGGAATTAACAATGAGGGAAAAGAACATGCCTTAAACCAACATGAGTAAGGAAAGAAATCACCAACACCAGCTCCAAATTAATCCTTAAGATAAAACCCTAGCTTCTTTTGCCCAATACCTTTAGTGAGGATTAGAAAGTGCTTTCTAAGTGTTAATGAATAGAATAATAGCACAAATATCCTCCCAAGTGAGTTAAAAGTCTTGGGGACTTATTAGGTTAAGTGAGGAAATGTCCAAATTACCCTCACTTAAATTGCATCAAAATCCCTCTATAGGGATCATCCATACCAATCTTACCCTCCAATACGAGTGGTGTCCACCACTCATACCCAAGGTCATCTTCCTTGGTCCCAACACTATCCAAGGTACGACTTACCCCAGTCCATGTAGTATCCAAGTATCTGACTAGTAACCATGATCTGTACCCCTAGAAGAATAGAATCCTAAGAAGACTGAACACTGACCACCATACGATTCCATGGTATGACTCATACCTTGTCTTAAGGCTCTTGGTGAGCCACTCTTATTCAGATCCAACTTAAGTTACCAAGTCTAAGATTAAGTAAAGTAACCAAAAAAGTCGTATCCACTGGTACGACTTGTACCAACTAAGTCATATCCAGTCCAAAAACTAAATCCAACCTACCAACCAATACTGGTCAGCATATGACCAACCCATACCACTCATATCCTAATGTAAGAGTTGTTTCCCCTAGTTGTATCCTATCTAGAGTCCAGAAATATAGGTAATTTTCTAAGGGACAGAAACCTAGGGTTTTCATCTATCCATAGTAATAAGTACTATGTGATGTCCAGGGGATACTTTTGAGGTGTTACAAACTTACTATTAGAGACTAAGGTTTTAAACAGTCCTAGGGAGTCTTACAATCCACGTTATGTAGAGTCTTGATCATGAATATGAAGCGCGCTAGATTTATGAGTGAAAGTCTACGAAATAAGTTAGGAATCATTATTTCTTTCGTGATTTATCATGCTTATAGTTGCCTCTATATTCCTTAACAAATGCTTTTATAGGAAAGAATATGCCTCCTAGCAAAGCCAATGCATGCAGAAATGGTGATCAACCACCACTGCATGCCGACCCTCTGAATGAGAATGTATCTTGTGCTGAATTTTAGGCTGTCTTTCAAGCGTTGGCCTAAGCAGTGAATACCAATGTTCGGGGAAACCAATAGGCAATAGTTCTACTTTACAAAAATAGTGATTTAGTTGTATCCAAAATTTAGGATCTTATGAGAATGAATCAACCCAAGTTCCATGGGTCAAAGGTAGATGAGGATCCTCAACTGTTTATTGATGAGGTGAGAAAGATTACTTAGATTAGGCATATTACTAAATAAGAGAGTGTAGAGTCATCATCCTATAGGTTGAAAGATATTGCTTATGACTGGGTTGTTATGTGGAAGAAAGCTAGGGGTGAGAATATAGCTCCTATGAGTTGGCAGGTATTTCTGAATGCATTTCTAAACAAGTTCTTTCCACAAGAGATGAGCAAATCTAAGGTGGAGGAGTTCATGAACATGAGTAAAGGTTCTATGATAGTGAAGTAGTACTTTTGTATGTTCACTCAGTTGTCTAAATATTCTCCTAAGTTATTATCTGACTCTGGAGCTCGTATGAGTATATTTCTTACTAGGGTGTCTGATATGGTAGTCAAGGAGTGTAGGACTACTATATTAATTCAAGATAGGGATATTTCTCGATTAATGGATCATGCTCAACAAATTGATGTTAAAAAGTTGAAGGAAAAAAAGAAGAGATACAAGAAAGCTAGGACTAGACAATTTAAGTATAGTCAGCCAAGGTCTAAAGAGGGAAACCATTTGTAGTTTTAGGTCTATTCATCATTCCCTGCTCCATCATAATCCAGTTCCCCTTTACCCAAACCAAGAAGGAACAGTGGGGTAGGATTTTGAATTCCAAGTCTTAGAACAGTGTAGTTGGGAGGCCTAGTCACCCGACATGTGCAAAGTGTGGAAGAAGCCATCTTGGTGAGTGTATGATGGGCAAAGGGGCTTGTTATGGGTGTGGAAAGTTAGTCCACATGATCAAAGAGTGTCCATATGCTAAGGAGGGAAGTAGATATGTTCATCCTCAGACTCAAGCTACTTATCCAGTAGCTCAGCTAGTCACCAAGCTTCTCTATACGGCGCATCTTTTAGTACCAGTGGCAATCAAAACCAAAATTAGTTCTATTAAGTACCATCCCATTACGAGAAAGAGATCTTACTAGATGTTGTCGAGGGTATACTTCATTGTTTTTACCTTGATGTACATGTGTTGTTATACTCAGGATAAAATAACTCTTATGTGAATCCATTAGTTGTTGTAAATTTTGGGGTAGGTCCTGAAAATCTCTCAGATCCCTTCTCAATTTTCACCCTAGTGGGTGAGTCAGTTGTTGCAAGTCGAGTCTATAAGAAGTTTTCTATTATCATCCTCCATAAAATCATACTACCGGACCTAATAGTGTTAGAGATGGTAGATTTCAATGTGATTCAAAACATGGACTGTCTGCATTTATGCTATGCATCAATAGATTATCTCATCCATATGGTGGAACTTTTAATTGTCTGATGAGGTAGTTTTCAAGTGGGGGGAGGTATTTATATGTCTCCAAAAGGTCATTTTATTTCTTATCTTAAGTCCCAAAAGTTAATATCAAAAGGGTGTATCTATTATTTAGTTTGAGTCAAAGATACTAAGTCTGAAGCCCCAACAGTTCAATTAGTTTGTATAGTCAATGAGTTTCCTAAGGTTTTCCCCAAAGATCTGCTAGGGGTACCTCCAAATAGATAAAGAGAACTTAGTATTGGTTTTCATTCAAATACTCAGCCCATCTCACTTCCTCCATATTATATGGCTCAAGCCGAGCTTAAAGAGTTAAAAGAGTAGCCTAAGGACCTCTTAGATAATGGTTTTATTAGATCCACTATCTCTCTATGGGGTGCTCCAGTCCTTTTTATGCACAAGAAAGATGGTACCCTCAGAATGTGCATAAATTATAGACAGCTAAACAAGATTACTATCAAGTACAAATACCCTATTCACAGAATCAATGATTTTTTTAATGAACTTCAGGATGCCAGATGGTTCTCTAAGATTGACCTTAGGTTGGGATACCATTATTTAAAAGTTAGGGAGCAAGACATTCCAAAAATAGCTTTCCGAACAAGGTATGGCCATTTTGAGTTTGTGGTTATGTCATTTGGACTGACAAATGCTCCTGCAGCTTCATGGATTTGATGAACAGGGTCTTCAAGTTGTATTTGGACATAGTTGTCATTGTCTTTATAGATGACATATTGGTGCATTCCAAGAGTGAGGAAGAACACACAGACCATTTGAGGGTAGTCTTACATACCCTCAAATATCGTTAATTATAAGCAAAATTTGGTAAATATGAGTTTTGGTTGGAATTTGTTACCTTCTTGGGGAATTTTATTTCAAGGGTTGGTATTCATGTCGATACTTAGAAGACTAATGCTGTGTAACACTAGCCCAGACCCATCAATCCAACCGATATCTAGATCTTTTTGTGTTTACTTGGGTATTAGAGAAAATTTATAGAAGGATTCTCCTCCATAGCTGCACCATTGACTAAGTCGACCCATAAAAAAGTGAAGTTTATATGGTCGGATAAGTGTGAGAAGATTTTCCAAGAGTTGAAAGATAGATTGACTTCAGCACCAGTATTAGCTTTGCTCGAAGGGTTAGACGGATTCGTAGTGTATTATGATGCTTCTAGACTTGGGTTAGGTTGTGTGTTGATGCAAAATGGGACAGTGGTAGATTATTCCTTTATGAAACTTAAGGATCATGAAAAGAATTACCCAACTCATGATTTGGAGCTAGCTGTTGTGGTTTTTGCCTTGAAAATTTGGAGGAACTACCTTTATGATGTACATGTTGATATTTTCACTGACCATAAAATTCTTCAGTATGTATTTTCACAAAGAGAGCTAAATCTTTGACAGAGAAGGTGGTTGGAGATGTTGAAAGATTATGAAATAAATGTGCTCTACCATCCGGGTAAGGTCAATGTAGTGGAAGATGATTTAAGTAGGTTGTATATGGGTAGTGTGTCTCATGTGAATAAGAAAGAATAGGAGTTGGCTAAAGAGGTGCATAGGTTAGCTCGTTTAGGAGTATGCTTTCTTGACACTGATGATGGAGGAGTAGTAGTTCAGAATGATTCTGAATCATCTTTGGTAGTGGAAGTGAAGGAGAAATGATGAAATGATCCCATACTTAGCCAACTATTGGAGGCATTTCAGCAACAAAATATTGAGGTTTTCTCCTAAGGGGGAGATGGAGTACTTCGTTATCAACGTAGACCTTGTGTTCCAAATGTAAACGTGTTGAGGGATAGGATACTAGTCGAGGCTCATGGTTTGAGGTATTCCATTCATACGAGTTCTACTAATATGTATCGTGACTTGTGAAAAATTTATTGGTAGAATGGTATTAAGAGGGACATAGCCAAGTTTGTAGCCAAGTGCCCCAATTGTCAGCAAGTAAAGGTTGAAAACTAAAGACCGAGTGGCACATTGCAAGAGATTAGTATCCCTAATTGGAAGTGGAAAGTAGTAAATACGGACTTTATCACAAGGTTGCCTCATACAAGACGTCATTATGATTCAATTTGGTTCATAGTAAATCGAATGACTAAATCGGCCCATTTCCTACCTATTAAGACTTCAGATACCGCATAGAACTATGCCAAAAAGCATGACCGCGAGTTAGTAAGGCTTCAAGGGATACCCATATCTATCATTTCAGACAGAGGCATGCAATCTACTTCACAGTTTTTGTATTCTTTTCAAAAGGGCCTTAGTACAAAGGTTAAGCTTAGTACTATATTTCATCCACAAATTGATGGTAAGGTGGAGCATACAATTTAGACATAAGAAGATATGTTGAAGGAATGTGTCTTAGACTTTAAAGGAAGTTGGGATGATGTAACGCCCTGAAAATGTGTCTCGAGACATCACACAGTGCTCAGGGCTAATGTTAGCCCCAAGCTAACCCTTTGAGCCTACTACTAATTCCAAAACTCATAACAAAGGTAACTTAGGCATGTGAACCTACTAAAATACTGATTTTACTGTCTTAATTAAACTGAATTTAAATGAATGTAAGGTCTGAAAGTGCTTAGTTTAAGAATCTAATCAACCAACACTGGAAATTTGAAATATTTCTAACAGTCTGACAAGCCTCTACTTCTAATATCTAGAGAGTCGTTGGGACAGAGGCCCAGCTGACTCGAATTGAATTGAAAACAACTGAGCAAATACTGCATAAAGCTGAAAGTCTTAATAAATGGATCCTCAAACCATGAGGACTCACCAACTGACGGGATATAGATAGAGATGCCCGTAATCAATTACGCTGCTGGTACTGAGCACCTGAACCTACATTATTAAACAATGTAGCACACAGACGTATATGTAGATCAGTACTTTTGGAATATACTGAACATATGGGGGTGAATGCATAAGTAAACCCACAATTTAATAATTAAACAAAATCTTTCAAAGGACGCATGCTAAGTGTAAATTACTCAACTTGAACTTGAATAAAATATGCATGATGAAATAAAAAAGCATGAATATGTAAAGCATAGATAAACTTTGTGAGTCATAATACTTAGTTCTAAAAGTTGCACTTTTACTCTTTCTAATTGGGAGTTTCTTCTAACCGACATAAACCATGTGAATGTCATGGAGTCCAATATCTTACCCACGTTTGGGAGAGCTGTTCTACCCTTGCCATTAGAATAGAACCTTATCTTAAGTGATCACTATCTTAGCCCACTATGGGCAAATCTTTAAACTACGGTGGTGCATAGTTCTGGGGAAAAAGACTTTTGGAATCATACCCAACTCGGTGCTAAATACTACTCCTATACTTACCGCTCAGAACTTTAGGAAATCCACCTTAAAAATAGCACAAGGGTTTATAATGAAAAACCAATTATTCTTCTCTTTCTTAAAAATCTCAAACTATATGAACAATGTGGACACCTTATATTAGCTTAGGATAAATAGATCAATTTCTTTCTTAAATCTTGGTAAACAACTTATAAAAGAGACTTAAAAATCATAATCTTCTTAAAATATCGATACTTAGGCTTAGAGATTAAAACCCATGCTTTAAACTCAAGAAAATTCATAGCAAAACGTCATGCACCGTATATTTCTTGAAATACTTTAACAATACCGAGATAATAAAATCAAGAATTACAATATTATGCTTAAAACTCAATTGGGAATCTAAACAATCATATCACACATATAAATATGTGAAAATAGATATGCAATTTAACCTTTAAATCACTTGTAACATCATAATCTTCAAATAATGATAATTAGGTATGAACCCTAATTTGAAAAATATGAAATCTTAAGTAAAGATCAAGTTTTGGACACAAGTATGAAAGGAGTATCCTTGTTCATAACCCCACATAACTTATTTGGCTTGATGCGGTGAAACAAGTTGACTTTGGAAGCCTTGGGACCATTTTGAAGGCATTTCTTGAAGTTCTTGGCTTAGGAACCTTATGTTCTTAATTATCTTGATGAGAACGTAATGGGATCTTGAAGTTCTTGGTAGATGACCTCAAGGAGAAACCCAAATCTTATTCCTAAGGATAAAGAGGATTAAGGGTTTTTAAAAGGGGATCTTTCAAAAATAGCTATATTTTGCTGAAAAGCTCACCTTTCATAGCAATATTTTACATAATTACCATTTATAGCTGTTGTATTCAATTTACGCCAGTTGTATTCGATTTTATCAATAGTCTGTATTCATATAAAATATAAATACAATACCATTTAGCTGTTGTATTCGATTCACAGCCGTTTTATTCACTTTTACTTAGTGGTCTGTATTCATAAAAATATAAATACACTATATATTTAGTCGTGCCAAAAACACTACCATTTTTTTTGTTTTCATTTTTTTTATATTTCTTCTTTTTCGTGTTTTCCTCATTTTTTCTTCCTCTTTTTCCTAATTTTTCCTATTTTTTTTTTTTTATTTTTTTTTATTTTTTATTCTCTTCTATCTCTTTTTTTGTTTTCTTTTTTGTACTTATTTTTTTTATCATTTTTTTGTTCCATTTTATATTTTTTGTATTTTTAAAAAATATAACTACTCGAGCACAAGTCATTGATGATAACGTAAATACCATAATTGTTTAAGTATCATAAGTGTTATGAATCCATGACACATCAAGACCCTCAACTTAAAATATTGCATGTCCTCAGGCAACAAAACATAACAAAACAATACAACGATCACTAACCAAGAGAAACCTAAGATATCTATGGTTGTCAATCATCAAATTTATCTTAAAACATATTACCCTCTCAGAGTTCAATACTTTTAAAATTAACTATGCATATCTATGAAGCTCCACAATGTAACATAAAGGAATCAAGCTATGTAATTACATTAGCAACAAATAACCATGCATATGTACAAGTTAAACTACCCAAACAAGTAAGCAGCTAGCAACACAACCCATGCACTCTCACAACAAAGAAGACCCAATCAATTGGGTAAAATCATACATGTCAATGCAGGGACATATCAAGAGACACTCATACTCACAAGCGAATTTCCAACAATATTCATCAAATATGATAGCCTTGCCCTTAAATTCTTTACCTTAGTTTTCAGAAAGTTAGGTTAGGATCACTATAGGATTTTATTCGTCTTGTAATATAGACTTGGGGGCTGGTATGGTACATATGGATATTCTTAGTGACTATGCCTCCTTAGCACAACACTACTTTGGAGTCCACTTATCAACCAATTTCTCTTTATTCCACCCTTATTTCTCCTTTTTTTATTCTTTCATTTCACATTCAAGTTGGGTGTGGTTTCTTTTATTCTTTCTTTTTTTTCTTTTTCACAATTTTTCATTATTTTTTTTCTACCATACCCAGTCCTACTTTATTTTCTATTATTTTACCCTTCTTCATACCCACTTCATATTACGCACCCCTATGATAACCACCCTCAACTTAGGCTCTTTGCATGAGTTAAGGTGCACAATGTCCAAGAGAAGACCAGGGACAAAACGGGTTCATTGTAATAAATATAGGAAGGTGAAAGGTGTAAATAAGAAAAATAGGCTACCCGACTCAAAATAAGGATCAAGGGATACTTATTCACCTTTGGAAAGTCATTTAGGCTAAAAGTGGACTAATTTTAAGAATGGGCTATGATCCTTTTCGAACTGACTATCCCACAACCTAGGCAAGACTAATCGGAAAGTTCTAAATTCAACACACAAAGAGAACTAAGTAGTATCTCACACACGCATGGCATAAGGTTACATCACAAGCTACTAGCTATCCAGTTCATGAAATTGTTAGCTATGATTATCATGTCCTTAATCCTAATGTCACATCGAGATTAACAATGGCCACACTATATACACATGACACAGTTTAAAAATAAGGTATTTGGAAGAGTATAATTTTTCTCAAAAATCAACAAAAACATATGAGCTGCCTTAGATACTCATTTTTCTCCTAGTTAAACACAAAACAAAATATAATACGCCTAAACATACCAGTTCTACTAGGAAAAGGACTTTGAGGAAAAGAGGCACGACAACAAAAACTCCAAGAGGACATCAAGACCCACAAGCAGCCCCACCCTTAACTTAAGACATGCATTATCCCTAATGAATTAGGACGATACAAAAAAAAAGAGTTAGAAATATAAACATGGTATTAACAGTACATAGATCTGATGTCAATAAAAATAAAACGTACAAATAAAAAATACCTTGGGTTTTCTCCTAAGCATCACCTTTTTTACTCGCGGTATGATGGGGCTTGGTTGGTTACTCAGACTTTGCCAACAAGCCTATGGGTACCTTGATTACTCAAACTTTATCAAGGTAGCCCAAAAGTTGGCCTCTAGTTTTTCTCTTTCCACTTTGAAATTATGAATTTCACCCCTAATTATTTTTCTAATTTTCTATTATGCTAAAGGAGCAGTGGTATAAAAAAAAAAGACCCAAGCAATAGATAAGGCATATTGTACTTCTTGGCCTTTACGTGAGAAATGTAGTTCATTGATTATGGCTTAACACATTCAAGAATATAGACATATGTTTCCTCTTTCTTACACTTTTCTTCAAGTTTGGATGGCTCAATCAAGATTTTACTATCCAAATATAATGTGGAAAAATACTTCGAATGAGGTCTAATACGCCCCAACTCAGGAATTGTAGTTTTATTTAAATCCCATATAACTCTAGTATGCTCTCCTTAGTTAAACTATCCATAAGAGTATGATCAATCATTGACTCCTCTAATTTTAGCTTATCATGTTGTCTTTTAAAAAAAAATTCAATCTCACACCAACCATAACTAAGTTGTTGGGTGTTACACGAAGCAACTTTTGCATTCAACTCTACTTGTAAGTGGTAAATATCTAAGACAAACCAATCAACCTTTTGAATATGCTCATGATATTCATTTCCAAGGTGTTTCAATGTTTCAATCAGGTTATCCTTGTGTTCACACACTATATCTGCCACACTTATATAATAACACAATATCTTAAAAGGATAAGGATCAATACTAAAAAAGTCTTCATCACCCCATACTTCCTATGGACAAGTTGTCATATCAAGAAGAGTAGGCATACACTATCCTATGCCCAAAAAAGAATAGAAAAGAAAAATTTAAGAACTTTATTAATTCCAATCGATCAATCAATCAATCTAGAATTGTATTTCTCGGCAACACCGCCAAAATTTTGATCAATTCCCAAACTACACCTCCTTACAAAGATAAAGTGGTTGTTGTCAAAATATAGTAACCCAATTAGGTTGGGGTTAGTCCCACAGGAATTATGTCAGAAATCCTTCTTGAATTTATTAAAATCATCGGGCAATCTGAAAAAAGTAAAAGGGGGAGTTTAACTAGCAATAAGTAACAAGTTATGAATGGTTTTGGATGCCATCAAGTTGATATGAACACTAGAATTGTGTTTCCCCAGCATATAAATTAGTAGGTTTATCGGGCTTAATCCACTAACAAACTATTGCACATAAAGATTCTGGCCAATTATGTATCACCAACTGCCTCTCAATACCCTTTGGTAAATTTCACTTATTTTCTCTCGATCTTAGAGTGTCACCTTACTAACCCTTACCTTGGACCCCAATTTTTATTATCTCCTCTTATTTTTATGTTTATTAGATAAAAGTTAATCATCTTAATTAGATAGTGCAGATAAGCTTATTTCATTAATTAACCCCATATCATAGTTGTGATCTTCTTTTCCCAATATCTACCTCTCTCTCGGGATCATTAAGAATATAGACGAGATCCTAATGTGTACACCCATTAAGAAAACAATCGAATCAAAGAAAACCATATTACATGTAGCAACAATAATCTAATAGGACTGAACATTTTCCTTACTTTATTAATTCGGCAAGGTTCCCACAACCCTCTAAGGTTCTAGCCAATCATGGTTGTGAATCAATCTATTAAATTTAACAAAGAAAGAATGTAATTAATCTAACCATAATTGAATATGAAAACCCAAAATCTCAATTCAATTAATCAACCAAAAATGAAGAACAATAGGATCCTAAGATCAAAATCCAATCTTGAAATCAAAAGATATTTGTAAACTTAGCCCCAAATGGCTTCTCTAGGCCTTCTTACTAAAAACATCAAAAGGTTATTTATGTATTACATGGAAATCCTTGAAATCAAATCCTAAACAAACAAGGAAAATTGAGGTTGGTGGCTACCTACCCACTTACGGGTCATGGGTGGAACCTACAAACTGTAGGTGGTCAACCATACGTGCTAGGGTCACTTTTAGGGCTTCAAATTCTCTGGATTTTCTAATTTATATCACCTAATTTGCTTTCTATGGCCAGTAGATGGTACCTACAAACAATAGGTGCCTAAGTAGGTTGTCACTTTTCTGCTTTTCATTTCATTTTCTTTCGGTTAGCTTTAATACCTAGTTTCATGCAAAATAAGTCCAAAAACATATCAAATTCAACAAAATGACCTTAAGTACATGCATATTCTGTAAGTGTAAGTATCATAAGTGGTATGAATTCATGGAACATCAATGGGCTATGGGAAATAATTGACTGAGGCTTATGATTCTAGATGTACAGTTAATCTGGGTTTGATTAAAATGTACCATAACTTGAAAGAAATCAACTTGTGGGAAAATATGTAGAAGTATGTGGCGAACTTTGTGGCTAAGTGTATGGTTTTTCAGTAAGTCAAGGTTAAATATTTAAGGCCTAGTGGCATGTCTCAAGAGATAGAGTTTCTTCTGTGGAAGTGAGAGATGATCAATATCGATTTCATTACAGGTATTCCATGGTCTAGCAACTAGTATGATTTTATTTGGTTCATTGTGGATAGGAAAACTATGTTTTCTCACTTCTTGCATATGAGAACTAACTACTCTGAAGAGGATTACGCTAAGTTGTTCATTCAGGAGATAGTAAAGTTGCATGGTGCACTGGTATCTATCATTTTATACCAAAGTACAGAGTTTTCATCTCATTTTTGGCATTGATTTCATAAAGATTTGGGTACTCAGGTGAACCTAGCACCACTTTCCACCTTCAAATAGATGAGAAACCAGAATTAACTATTCAGACTTTGGAGGATATTCTAAGGGATTATGTGATTGGGTTGAACATTTATCTCTTATTGTGTTCACATACAATAATGGTTATCATTCTATCATTTAAATGGTTCTTTTTGAGGATCTTTATGGTAAGAGGTGTAGGTTTCCTATTAGATGGTTTGAGGTAGGTGAGTCTAGGTTGTTTGGCACTGATTTGGTTCATCGAGACAAGGAGAAGGTGAAAGTAATTAGAGAAAGACTTAAGACAGCTCAGAGTCGCTAAAAGTCTTATGCGGATGTTGCGGAAAGAGAGTTGGAGTTTGAAGTAAGTGATTGGGTGTTCTTCACGGTATATTCTATGAAAGAATTCATGAGATTTGGAAATAAGAGAAAGATCAGTCCTCGTTATGTTGGCCTGTATCAAATTGCATGGAAAATTAGGAATGTCCCTTATGAATTAGATTTACTAGCGAGTTTGGCTTCTATTCATCTTGTTTTCCATGTGTCTATGCTAAAAAAATGCATGGATGGACCTTCTTTAATAGTGCCAGTTGAGGATATTGGCATGATGGACTCCTTAACTGTAACGCCCCAAATCTGGTACTCGAAATGAGCTTGGTAAGGTGGATATGTTTGGTCCAGACTTAGTTTACCAGGATATGGAGAAGACGAAGGTGATTCGAGAGAGGCTAAAGGTATCCCAAAGTCACCAAAAGTCTTATGTGGATGTTAGGAATATAGACTTGGAGGTTGAGGTTGGGGATAAGGTTTTCCTCAAGGTATATCCCATTAAAGAAGTTGTACATTTTGGTGAGCAGGGAAAGCTCAGTCCCTTATAAGTTGGTCCTTATGAAGTTTTGCGAAGAATTAGTAATGTTGCTTATGAGTTGGAGTTGCCTTCTATCTTGAGCTTTTTTTATCTGGTCTTCTATGTTTCCACGTTGAGAAAGTGTATTGGTGATCCTTCTTCGGTTGTTCCATTGGAAGAATTAGTCTCACGAATTCTTTATCTTATGAAAAAATCCCAGTTAAAATCTTGGATAGGCAGTTTCATCGATTATGGACCAAGGATGTGGATTTGGTTTAGGTTCTTTGATGAAACCATAAGGTGGAAGAAGCTACATAGGAAGAGAAAGAGGAAATGAAGTCAAAATAACCACATTTGTTTCTTGCTCCTGGAATTTATGCAGAAGGTATGTGTCTTCAACATATCTTTATTTCTAGAGTTTGTTAAAGGAAAGATTAATATCGTTGCCTCTTTGTTTTCAAACTTTATTAAAGATTAGGAATAGATTTGATAACACAAATGACTCATGCGTATGGTTACCCCAACCTTATTCGTCATTTGGAGATGAATGTTCCTAGTGGGGGAGACTGAAATACCTTGGTTTCTGGACCTTAGAAAATTTCCTGGAATTATGATCTTTATACCCAATATGACTCATGCTTACGAGCCATATGTTAGGGTATGAATGGTAGGGTCCAGTTGTATGTTGTCAAGTGTTGGTTGGTGGGATGGATTTTGGTTACCAGAATGGATACACCTATGGGTGCGAGTCATATGGGTGGTTACAAATTATTTGGTTCCTTAAATTAATTTTAGACTTTGTTACTTAGGTTTGATCTAAGTATGAGAGGCTCACCATAAACCGTCAGCAAGGGTAGGAGTCGTACCTAAGACTCGTATGGTAGACAGTGTCAAAATCTTTTTTAGGTTTAAATCTACCAGGGTTACAGATGAAGTGTACGCATCGTATGCTCTGGATAAGGCTTAGTTAGATGAGTCGTATTCTGGACAGTGTTGGACCCAAAGGTTAAGGCTAGAATACGAGTGGAGGGTACCACTCATATTGGACGGTAGACTCGTAAGGGTTAGTCGTATCCCTGTGATAAGATTTTGGTGCAACATAAGTGGGGGTATTTTGGACATTTCCCCACTTATCATAGTAAGGTACTACTACTTCTAACCTACTTGGAAGGTTTTTAAACCTATTATTTCTTACATTAACACTTAGAAACTCTTCTAAAATACTCTATTATTCTCTCAAAAGCTTTTGGTCAAGGGAAGCTAGGGTTTCAACTAGAGGATGGATTTGGGGTTTGGCTTGGTGATTTTTTTCCATCATCATCTTGGTTTAAGGCATGTTCTCTTCCATCATTGATTAATTCTAACTTAAAGAATGATTTTTATGAATGTTTTCATAACTTCATTGATTGTATGATTTTTGTTTTCAAATATGAATTGAGCGTTTTGATATTAAATCGTTGATAATGGTTTCCCATGGTTTTAATTATTCTTTATGTTCATTAACGGTATTTTTGGATAATATGATTTCATGGGAATGGCTTAATGGCAATCAGAATTGGTTTTGGTTACATTATGCTCCCAATTGGTTTGACAAAATGCCTATAATAATATTTTCATGGCATTGAGTATTTTAATCAAAGTTTTTCTTTTTTTAAAATTTGGTAAAGGAATTATGCATGATTTAAATATATTGTAAAGGTAAATGGATAAATGATTATGCTTGAGGGGTACATGGAATCCCCTAAGTTGTTTAATATGGTAAATGGAAAGGAACTTGGAGGTCCCCTTAAACCTATATATGGTTGGCTATGGATAGTATTTGTAAGTATAGTAAGTATGACGATACCACCACTAAATGACCTTGGTTAATAAATGGTAAATGGATTGATTGGTTTATTAGTAATGTCTTTAATTGGGAAATAACGGCGGTATGTGCCACAAATTCGTGGAAGGTGGAGGTCCCGGGGGGAACAAAAACTGGAAACTTATATTTGTCGATGTGAGGTTGGTCTTGGTGACTGTGTGCATAATGTCGCACTATATTTTGGAGGATATACTAGTCATCCCAGGTTTTCTTCCCTGGTCGTGCAGCTTCACAGATTGGGCCCTTTTCTTCAGGGGGAGATGAACCCATACAGCCCGTGGGTGGTTTAGGATGGAAAAGCTACACAACCCATGTAAAGGTTTGTAAAGGCATGTTAAACCTGATCCCCTTTCCCATCTTGGTTATATATATATATTTGTTGGTGTGTGCATATGGATTGTTTTACTTGGTTTTATAAATGGAATTATTTTATTCTTTTCTTCTGATCATGCAAGTGTTCACCCGCTAACCCATCTACTAGCAGCTGTATACCTATGCTTTGCAGGAACCGACCATTCTACTCTTCCTACATAGTATTGACTCAGGATCAGCCTTTAGACTAAAGTAGTGAGCTTCCCTCCTCTCAAAAGACTCCATTTTATGTTATAGATATTTTCTAGGCACTTTGATTTTATTTTGGATATTGGTTTTGGCCATGGTTGGGGGAATTTCCCAACTAGATTTTATTTCTCTTTTGGTTAGAGGCTTTGCGGTACTTCTATGGGTTGGAATGGGAGAAATCAACATTTGTGTCAACCTTAGCATTGGTATTGGTATTGAGTCTAGTATCATCAAGCATAATTTCTCATTGTTCTAGCATATTTCATTTTGAGTTTAATTATATTATGTTTTGGAACATCTTTGGTTATAGACTAATTTACAGCCCTTGTTTTGGAATAGGTTTGGTATGGTTTGATTGTTGGTATAGTATCATTGGATTCGATTGGGTCGATCACGGTTGTGATCTTATCCCAAAGTCTTCATGTGAGCTATTGGACTTTCTTTCTATATACTCAAAATTCATCCAACTCTAGGCATGCGGCTGGAGGTTGGGTTGGGTAACGGGGGTGGTCTCCAATCTTGGTCGGACTTGAGATTCCTATTACGACAAGGATCTCGATTAGGTTACGTCAAGTTGGTATCAGAACCTAGGTTCATGGTTAATTAAGAGTCCAAAAAGTTGTGTCGTGTAGAATTTCATTTAGGGATGTGTAGCGCGCCACACTCATAAGTAAGAGGCTACAAGGCATTTAGGAATGCTTCACTTTCTTGGTATTCTATTTCCAAGCTTGAAGTCTCAATCTTGGAATCTTCTCTAATACTTGTTTCTTTGTCTTTTAGATCATGCCTCGTTGATCTGGAACACAAGAAAATTCTTTTATCCCATCGGGGGTAAGGTTGAAGGGGTCCATCCTACTTCTGGGGTTCATCTTAGATCTCATGGTCCTATCTTTGATAGTTCTAGAGTTCCACCTATTGCTACTAGTCCTTCTCAAGGTGAGGTGACTAATGTGAAATACCGTCAGTCTATTCATATTATTACTTAGATGGTCATTGCTCAGGCTGAGGAGGTACGACTGTGCTTTATCTGCTGATGCCATAAGGGTTAGAAAATTTAAGATAGGTCCTCCCACTTTTTCTGGAGTAAAGGTGAAGGATGATCCATAGGGCTTCTTGGATGAAATGGAAAAGATATTTCTAGCAATGACGGCTACCAATGTGGAAGGGGTAAACATTGTAGCTTATCAACTCAAAGAGGTTGCATATTAGTAGTATGGAGAGTGGGACAGGGATAGGGGTGATGTGTCAAAATCAGTCTTGTGTGATACTTTTTTGAAGGCCTTCTTAGATTGTTTCTTTCCCAAAGAGTTATGGGAAGCAAAGATGGAGGAGTTTATGAACCTCAAGTAGGGGAGGATGTCTGTCAAGGAATATGCTTTGAATTTTCACCAGTTGTCAAGGTATACTCCTGATTTAGTTTCTGACATGTGGGCAAGAATGAGGAAGTTTGCTTCTGCATTGAATCAGGATTTGATTTTGGAGAGCAAGACTGACTTGCTGATTAAAGCTATGCATATCTCTAGGTAGACAATTTATATACAATAAGTGTAGGATTAAAAGAGAAAGCAGACAAAGTTTGGGAATAGGCAGGGTAAGAGGAGAAAGTTTTCTGGCTAGGGAGGTGCTCAGTCTCAGGGTGGTCGGGATGGTGGCAAGTTGTAGAAAAATAAGTGGGGGAGTTCTGGTTCCTACTTTTTTACTAGTGCTCCTTACCAGTCGAGCGACAGGCTTCATTAAGGTAGTCATAATTTTTGGTCACAGGGTGCCAAATATCAGGCAAGCTGAGGTCTATTAGTTTCTTCATGCCCTCCTTGTTGGTTCTGTAGTCATCCTGATCGGGGTTATTGTGATGAAGAAAGGGACACATACTTAAGGTGTCTCCAGACAGGCCATCACCTCAGGGATTGTTTAGTTATTAAGGTTTCTATGGGAGTGAATAAGATTCCTGTGACTTCATCTTCTTGTCCTACACCTAGTGGTGTTGCATCTACTTCTATTATCGCTCCTTGTCCTAGGGGAGATTGATTTCTTATCTTAGAGCTCAGAGGTTAATCTTTAAAAGTTGTCTTTATCACTTGGTTCAGGTTAAATATTCTAAATCAGAAGGTCTCTTTTTCCTCTCAGTTCCATTAGTTAATGAGTTTCCAGAGGTCTTTCCAGATAATCTTACTAGCGTTCCTCTGGATAGGGAAATAGAGTTTAGTATTAATCTAGTTCTGAACACTCATCCAATTTCTATTCCTTCATATTGAATGGCTTGGCTGAGTTGAGGGAACTCAAGGAACTTCTAGATAAGAGGTTTATTCATCCTAGTATATTCCTATAGGATGAACCGGTGTTGTTTGTGTGCAAGAAGGATCGTCCCCTTAGGATATGCATTGACTATAGGATGTTGAACAAGGTGACGGTCAAGAGCAAGTATCCTCCTCTAAGGATAGATGATTTGTTCGACCAATATCAAGGTTCCAAGTTCTTTTTTATGATAGATCTTCGGTCTGGGTACCATCATCTATAAAATAGGGAAGAGGATATCCCTAAGATGACTTTCGTACGTGGTATGGGCAATTTGAATTCTTGGTGATGTCATTTAAATTGACTAATTCTCTGGAAACATTTATGGATCTGATAAATAGGGTTTTCATCAGTATTTAGATCTTTTCATTATTGAGTTTATTGATGACATTCTGGTTTATTCGAATAGTGAGGTGGATCATGCTAATCACCTTTGTGTGGTGTTGCCGACCTTTAAGGAATAGTAGTTGGATGGAAAGTTCTCCAAGTGTGAGTTTTGGTTGAATGCTGTAAATTTCTTGGGTCATATTGTTTCTACTGAAGAGATCATAGTAGATCCGTAAAAGGTTTCTATGGTGAAGAGGTGGCCTAGACGCACGACTTTATCTGACATTCGGAGCTTCGTAGGTTTAGCCGGGTATTATAGGCGGTTTGGGGAAAGATTTTTATCGATAGTCGCTTCTTTGACTAAGTTAATGCAGAAGAAGGTCAATTTTTCATGGTCGGACGCTCGTGAAGGGAGTTTTAAGAAGTTGAAGGATAAGTTTACTTCAGCCCTAATTCTAACTTTGCCACAAGGCAATGATGGGTTCATGGTTTAATGTGATACATCCCAAGTGGGGCTTGGTTGTGTGTTGATGTGGCATGGGAAGGTGATTGCATATGCTTCCAAGCAGTTGAAGGTACATAAGAGGAATTATCCTACTCATGATTTGAAGTTGTTGACGGTTGAGTTTGCTTTGAAAATATGGCGGTATTATTTGTATGGTGTTCATGTGAATATCTTTTCTGATCATAAGAGTCTACAGTCTGTGTTCACTCAGAGGGTGCTTAATCTCAGGCATAAGATATAGCTTGAACTTCTCAATGACTATGATATGAGTCATTACTATCACCTAGGTAAGGCTAACGTGGTTGCTAATGATCTTAGCAGGTTATCCATAGGGAGTTTGGCTCATGTAGAGGAAGGAAAATGAGAGTTGGTAAAGGATATTCACCGCATGGATAATCTTCGAGTTCGCCTCTTGGACTCCAAGGATGGGTGTGTGATGGTGCAAGAAGTGGTCAGATCATCTCTTGGTGTGGAGATTAAGGAGAAGGAACTTTTTAGATCCTATATTGATAAAAATCAAGAGTGACATTAGTGGACAAAAGGTAGTGGTATTTGTGATCAGTGGTGATGGTACTTTATGATGCTAAGAGGGGTTGTGTGATGTTGATGGTTTACGACAAAGGATTTTGGCTGAGGCGCATCTTGATATGTTGTTCATCCTTGCACGACTAAGATGTATCATGATCTCAAGGAAATCTATTGGTGGAATGGCATGAAGAAAGATGTGGCTGATTTTGTGGCCAAGTGCATGATGTGTCAATAGGCTAAGGTTGAGAACATGAGGCTAGAAAAGTTGTATCAAGAAATCGATTTGCCCAAATAGAAATGGGTAGTGATAAATATGGACTTTGTTACCAGCCTTCCTCGGTCTCAGAATCAATGTGATTCGATTTGGGTCATCGTGGATCAGATGACTAAGTCTACCCACTCTTTGCTAGTGTGGAAAACATTTTTGATAGAGAATTATACGAACCTGTATCTTCAGCAGATTGTGAAGCTGCATAAGGTACCTATTTCAATTATTTCTAATCGTGGCATGCAGTTTACGTATCACTTCTAGTGATCTTTTCAGAAAGAGTTAGGAACTATCGTTAGTCTGAGTACTACTTTCCACTCACAGACGGATGGGTAAACATAAATAACTATTCAAATATTAAAAGATAATCTTCAGTCTTGTGTGATTGATTATGGAAGCAATTGGGCTGAGCATCTACCTTTGGTTGTGTTTGCTTACAACAATAGCTATAATTCTAGTATTGGTATGGCCTATTTTGAGGCATTGTATGGTAGGAGGTGTATGTATCTTATTGGTTGGTTTGAGATTGGTAAGGCGGATATGTTTGGTACTGACTCGGTTTACCAGGATATGGAGAAAGTGAAAGTGATTCGAGAGAGGCTTAAGGATGCCCAAAGTCGCCAAAAGTCCTTTGTGGATGTTAGGCATAGAGACTTGGAGTTTGAGGGTAGGGATAAGGTTTTCCTCAAGAAATTTCCCATAAAGGGAGTAGTGCAGTTTTTTAAGAAAGGGAAGCTCATTCCCCTATGTGTTGGTCCTTATGAAGTTTTGCGGAGAATTGGTAATGTTGCTTATGAGCTGGAGTTGCCTTCTAGCTTAAGCTTGGTTCATCCAGTCTTCCATGTTTCCATGTTTCCATGTTAAGGAAGTGCATTGGTGGTCCTTCTTTGGCTATTCCTTTGGAAGGATTGGGTCTCATGGATTTTTATCTTATGATGAAATCTTGATTGCGTACCAAGGATGTGGCTTTGGTTAAGGTTCTTTGGCGGAACCATAAGGTGGAAAAAGCTACATGGGAAGCAGAGGAGGACATGAACTCCAAATATCAGCATTTGTTTGCTTCTCCTGGAATTCATACAGAAGGTATATGTCTTCAACATATCTTTATTTTCATAGTTTGTTAAAGGAAAGATTAATATCTTTGCCTCTTTGTTTTCTAACTTTGTTAAATATTGGGACTATATTTGATAATACAAATGACTCGTGCGTGTGGTCACTCCTACCTTGTTGGTCATTCAGGGATGAATGTTCCTAGTAGGGGATATTGAAACACCTTGGTTTTTGGACCTTAGAAAATTTCCTTGAATTCTGATCTACGAACCCAATATAACTCATGGATACGAGCCATATGTTGGGGTATGCATGGTATGGTCCAATCGTATGCTACCAGCGTTGATTAGTGGGATGAATTTTGGTTACTAGAATGGATACGACTTAGGGTTATGAGTCATATTGGTGGTTACGGATCATTTGGTTCCTTAAATTAATCTTACACTTTGTTACTTAGGTTGGATCGGAATATGAGTGGCTCACCATGAGCCGTAGGCCAGGGTATGAGTCGTACCTAGGACTCAAATAAATCTTACTTAGCTTTAAATATTCCAGGGGTACGGATGAAGGGTAAGAATCGTATGCTTTGGATACGCTTAGTTGGATGAGTCATATGTTGGAAAGTGTTGGATTCAAAGGTTGAGGCTAGGATACGAGTGGAGGGTACCACTCATATTGGAGGGTAGATTCGTAAGGGTCAGTCATATCCTTGTGACGGGATTTTAGAGCAACTTAAGAGGGGGTATTTTGGACATTTTCCCACTTATCCTAGTAAGGTACCATGACTTCTAACCTACTTGGAGGGTTATATACCCTACTATTCCTCTCATTAACACATAGAAAGTTTTCTAAAACACTCTATAATTCTTTCAAAAGCTTTTGGTCAAAGGAAGCTAGGGTTTCAACCAGACGATTGATTTGGGGCTTGTCTTGGTGATTTTTTTCCATCATCATCTTGGTTTAAGACATGGTCTCCTTCGTCATTGTTAATTCTAATTAAAAGCATGGTTTTTATGAATGTTTTCATGACTTCATTGAAGGTATGATTTTGGTTTCCAACTATGAATATTGGGTACCATGATTTTAATTATGCTTTATATGCATTAATTGTGGTTTTGGATAATTGGATGGCATGGGAATGGGTTAATGGTAATTGGAATTGGTTTTTGTTTTATTATGCCCCTAATGTTTTTGATAAAATACCTATAATAATTTTTTCATTGCATTGAGTATTTTAATAGAACTCTTGCTTGTTTTAAAACTTGGTAAAGGAATTATGCATGGTTTAAATGACTAGGAAAGGTAAATGGCTAAATGGTTATGCTTTAGGGGTACATGGAATCCCCCAAGTTGTTTAATATGGTAAATGGAAGGGCACTTGGAAGTCCCCTTAAACCTATTTATGGTTGGCTATTGATAGTACTTGTAAGTATGGTCGTTATGATGATACCACTACTAAATGGTTTTGGTTAATAAATGGTAAATGGATGTAACGACCCAAAACTACCCCCTAGTCATCACACGGTGCTTAGGACCACAAGTGATCCCAAGCTAACCCTTTCTACTGGCATAACTCATGAGCAACTGAAATAAATACATAAGTTTGAATAATGTGGAATATAAATCTTTTCTGAATATGATCAATACAAAGCTATATTAAAATGATACATCTCTGATTATACAAAGAAAAACTTGAATCAACTACATTAACTCTGCTGACTATCTATGAAGCCTCTAGTAGTATTAACTATAGGTAGTCGGGACATGAACCTCAACTATCCGAATCAATACAACTAAATGAATAAAGAAAATAAAATACTACACAAATTCTGACTGACTCAATTCCTTGAATCAAAAGGACTCATTACCTGCTGACTGGAAGTTGCAACTGTCTGATTCTGATATGCACCCTACAGCTTGTACCTATATTATTAAACAATGTAGCACATAGACGTATATGTGGATCAGAACTTTTGGAATATACTGAGCATATGGGGGTGAATATATAAGTAAAATAATAATTCAATAATTCAAATAAACTCTAAAAACTGCATGCTAAATGTGAGTGACTCACCTTGGCTTGAATAATAAAAACTGAAAAATCATATGACATAAGTAATAAGGCGTAAAGAAATTCATGTGAGACACTACATTTAGTTCTAATGAACTGTACCCTTGTTCTGTCCTTCAAATCATGCAGGCTAAGTGAAAAAGGCGCACTTTTTCTCAATTTTAAAACTTAAAGCTTAAATATTATAACTGTAGTCTTAAGTAAAACAATATCTGAGTAAATTTGTGAGCCTTTACACTTAGTTTTCTCAAAACTATTTGGATATTTTGATTTAAGAGTTAGGGACTTTGGGAGGTTCTTCTAACCGACATAAACCATGTGATCCGTCATGAAGTTCAACATCTCATACCCAGTTGGTAGAGTTTTTTTACCCTTGGCATCAGAATTGAACCTAGCTAGAGTGATTACTATACTGAACCCACTAGGGGTGTTAAAACCTATGATAGTGCGTAGTTCTGGGGCATGAGACCTTGGAATCATTCCCAACTCGATGCTAAATACTACATCTAATCTGTTGCTTAGAACTTTAGGAAATCTACCTTAAAATAGCACAAGGGTTTGTAATGAAAATGAATTATGCTTCTCTTATTTAAATCTCAAACTGTATGAACAATGTGGATTGCTTATCTTAGCTTAGGATCAAAATATCAAGTTTCTTTCTTAAATCATGGTAAACAATTCATAAGTGAGGCTTAAAATCATAATCTTACTGAGATATCAATACTTCAAACTTAGGTCTTTAAAACCCCTGCTTTAAACTCATAGAAAAATTTCATGCTCAATATACTTCTTGAAATACTTCACAATATCAAAGTAATGAAATCAAACATACAATTTCATGCTTAAAACTCAATGGAAAATTTGTAAAATCATATCACACGTATGAATATGTGAAAATAGACATGCAATTCAACAATTAAGTCACTTGTAACATCATAATCTTCAAATAATGATAATTGGGTATGAACCCTAATTTGCAAAATATGAAATATTAAATAAAGATCAAGTTTAGGGAACAAGGATGAAAGGGTATCCTTGTTCAGAAACCACACATAACTTAATGTCGACGAAATTGTGAAAAGATTGGACCATTAAGCTTGAATTCCTTGATTTCTTATGAAAAGAACTTAAATCTTGTTCCTGCGAATGGAAGAGGGCATTGGATCGTAAATTGACTTATTTGGGTCTTAGGTATTGTAAATAATACATTTAAAAACCCTTTATAATGATTTAGAGTGATTACGGATAGTTTAGTGGCATGAAATGACTTTAACACCCATGATATAAGGGAAAACGGAGTGTTTTTAGAACTTGGAAATGACTTAGGCGTTGCCCAGTCAATCGCCCAAGCTAGGATTTACGTCGCATTTCCCATCACCCAAGTTTGGTTGGGCGGCATATTTCCCATTGCACACCCTTACTGCCTTTCATGAAAATGGGCATAACTTTTCGCTCGTGTATCGAATTAAGGAAAAATTTGTATTATTGGAAAGATCATTCAATTATCTACAATTTGGTGGATCTTGATATGAAAATTTTTACATACATCAAAAGTTATACACTTTGAAAGTTGACCCTTGTATAATCAAACACCAAACTTTGGATAAATTTAAGGTTCTTAGCTCAACTTGGCTCTAAGTGATTTCTATGAACATTCTTCACCTACTAGAACTTCACACACTAGGATAATTATTATGAAACTTCTTTTCATATTTGAATCATTTGTATTAGGGCTTATATGCACAAGAACAATGGTTAGAATTCTAGCATACAAATATGAGGTGTTACATTATCTCTCCCTTGGAATCATTCGTCTTCAAATGATGGGTAGGAAAATATTTAAACATTAATAGTATGGAAAAATGTGTCTCCTAATAAAGGATATAGTTGAGCTAAGACTTTAAAAATTTCTATCATGAAGATGAATTCTGAGCTGAGTTGACTTTATTGACCATCAGGAACTGATTCATGCTTAGACGTTTGAACTCACTTGAGGTGTTCATGATACAATCATACATATAGATCTGCAAAGTGATGACTCATGCAATCACGGACCATGATACAATGAAAATAAGATTGTACAAGGAGTATTACATTATCTGGGCTGGAATACTTGGAAAACTGAGGTTATGCTTTGAAAACTTATGAACTGAGTCATGACTAAATAGATGAATCTGAAAGATGATGCTTGGACTGAACTGAATTTACAACTTGCATAGACGTGAATGAATTACCTCAGGAATAGGAACGATGAAAACTATGGGAACTTCTCTATCTGATTACTAAACTAAATTGTTGTCTATACAGACTGAATTCTAATGAAATCTTATACTCAACTGTAATATTTCTTCAACACTCTATGTAAGAAGTTATAATAACATTAGGGAAAAAGAATCTTGGGTATGATTTGAGTGAGATTTTTGAAGAAAGAATTCTAAGTATAGCTATAACTTTGTAACATGGAACATTAGCTTATTAAACATAAATTAGTTTAGAATTACTAGTCCTTAGACAATGCAACTGCTAATTTTTTCAAGCTTAGAAACACTTCTCAAATACTCTCTTCAACTATACTCTCTCTATGAATACCATGCTCACATGGGTTCATATAACTTCATATACTAATGTATGATCTGAACTAAATTCTCTCACTATGTTCAAGCCTAACTTGAATCACAACATACTACACATAACATTATAACACTAGTCTGAACCATTAATTCAATACACCAAGCATTTTCACAACTTCTCCTCTCTAAGATAATTCTTCTTATCACTTCGATAACAAAATTCAACCTCTTACTAAGAAATATTTAGTGAACAATGCACCCATCCACTTATATACCAACATAAAATTAAACCCTCTGATTTTAACCACATAAGAACTTCTAGGAAAATACCATAAAAACCTCTTCCTCATAATCTCTAAACTTCTATCAGTAACAACTTTCTTGCATTATTCTTAAGAAGACACATACAAAATCTCAACTAACCATGACGCATACCAAAAGCTTAGTCTCGATCATACTTCACACTTATATAGCCTCATATAAAACAAACATTCAACAAGTAGGCAATAATTTTTCCTCAACAAGAAAAAAACCCATCTCAACAACTGTTTATCACTACTATCATCTCCCCCTCAGATTAAAGCCATCATTCTAAGATTGCAGAACCCTTTACTAAACTCTAATCTAAATTGTAATCACTTTACTCTAGAGTCTGGGGTATAAAATACACATAAATAACAAACTTACCCTAAAAGACTATACCTGAATGTGTAAAACCCACTGCTAATACTTCATTCTAAGATACAACTCTATCTTTCTATGGCCCCAATAGTCATCGTCTAATAACTTGAACACTTACTAACTTAGAATTTTTGGGAGTATCACCATACCATGAGTTCACACCATCTAGTTCTTTAACTCTACTTTCTATTAGCTCAATCTTCAAAGAGTCAAACTTAGATTCTAACGTTTTACAGGAATATTCCCAACGTTTTAACAAACTATACTAACTTCATTCCTAAACACCTCCTTGATATGTACTATTCTTAACTTTCTAGCTTCAATAATCATCATAAAAGACTTACACTCTCATTAGAAAACATATCTACCTCACTAAACACAAAATCATAGCCAACCAAGATCACACTTCTATACTTATATTTTTCTCCAAATTGTAAGAATCAAAATCATACTAAAAAGACTCAACACCATCTATCTAAAACTCCTAAACTTAGCTATTAAGAATACTATGTACTATATACTAACCTTATTCCACTTAACAAACTCAAGGGTACTATTAAGCACACACAACACTTAATAAACTTCAAAATAATACAGCCCCATAACACCTTGGGTATACCTCTATATCATAACTATAACATCATGCTAAATTTTAAATCAACAAACTTAAATTCTAACATGCACTATTCAATCCTACTAGATCACCTCCATATAACTAGCATCACTAACCAAGCAAACATTATTTCTACCATAATTGCCATTCACTATTCCAACTTAGTGTCTAGTTCTTGGCATGATTAACAACCCAACCTCACATACTATTCTCACTTGGAAACTATAAAATAAAATATCAAGAAACACTAGTCCACTAGAACTTCATGACAACAGTAATCGGTCATAATCATATGGTGTAACTTATTAAATCGGTTAGTATATCCTCCTTCTATACATTACGACTATTTACTCATCTATACACCTAAATTACATCCATCTCACTTAAAGCATCAACAAATCTTTTTTTTCATAGCCACTTGAGGAAACCTATATTAATAGTACTCAACCACTAAATACTTCATGAATATCCTATACTTTTCCAACACAATAAATACCATCAATAACTCATTCTCTACCTTCCACTAAACTGACACACAAGGACATATCACTTCACTACTAACTCAATCGTATGCAAAAGTTCATCTATATACATTCAATCAATCGCCCTCATCAACTTTCTTGTCTCTATACTTCCAACTATAATAAGGTTCTACTACATATAAATCATAACACTGTAGGTTTTCAAAATCTCTTGAACGCAAACTCTATTTAACAATTTAGGTATCTCTTCTTATGATCACTATCTGTTTTGAAGAATTAATAAAAAATCTGAATACATATCTTACTCTTTCTTAACTGAAGGACTTATGGGGAGAGGAAATAACTTTCAACTTGAGGAACTTATAACACACTAGCGAGCTCCTCTCAAGCACTTTGTACGAATTCTAAAGTTATTGATAGTAAATCTGAGAGCATCATCTTAAGAGAAATTGGAACTTGCTAATCATGTTATCTCAAGAATATAGCATAGATGTAGAAGTATGGATTAATACATGAATAGATAGAAGTTTTTAAAGGAAAAATGTTAAAGCACGATCTAGAGTATGAAAGAAAGGAAACTTTGCTTAAATACCTTGTAGCCTCAAGAAGAAAAGTACAAACATCTCTGTACCATTTTGCAGGACTCAACTAGAAACGACTTCATAGACACCCTAGGACACTTGAAACCTGGCTATGATACAAAGTTTGTAACATCTCAAGACTAACCCCTAGTCGTCAAACTGTGCTTAAGGTCATAAGTGATCCCAAGCTAACCCTTTCTATTGGTATAATTCATGAGCAACTAAAATAAATACATAAGTCTAAAAGAATAATACGGAAGCTAAATCTTTTCTTAATATGATCAATACAAAGCTATATTAAAATGATACATCTCTGAATATACAAAGCAAAACTTGAATCAACTATATTAACTCCACTGACTGTCTATGAAGCCTCTACTAGTATTGACTATAGGTAGTCGGTACATAACACCCAACTATCCGAATCAATACAACTGAATGAATAAAGAAAATAAAATACTACACAAATTTTGACTGACTCAAGCCCTTGAATCAAAAGGACTCATCACCTGCTGACTGGAAGCTGCAACTTTCTGATTCTTATATGCACCCTACAACTTGTACCTACATTATTAAATAATGTAGAACATAAACATATATGTGGATTAATACTTTTGGAATATACTAAGCATATGGGGGTGAATGCATAAGTAAAACAATAATGCAATAATTCAAATAAATTTTAAAAACTATATGCTAAATGTGAGTGACTCACCTTGGATTGGATAATAATAAATGATAAATCATATGACATAAGTAATAAGGCATAAAGAAATTCTTGTTAGCTACCACATTTAGTTATAATAATCTATACTATTGTTCTGTCCTTCAAATTATGCAGGCCAAGTAAAAAAGGCATACTTTTTCTCAATCTTAAAACTTAGAGCTTAAATATGATAACTGTAGTCTTAAGTAAAACAATATTTGAGAAAAATTGTGATCCTTTACACTTAGTTTTCTCAAAACTATTCTGACATTTTGATTTAAAAGTTAAGGACTTTTGGAGGTTCTTCTAACCGACATAAACCATGTGAGCCGTCATGGAGTCCAATGTCTCATACCCACGTTAGTAGAGTTGTTTTACCCTTGGTATCAGAATAGAATCTAGCAAGAGTGAAAGTTGACCTTTGTAGAATCGAACACCAAACTTTGGACAAATTTAAGCTTCTTAGCTCAATTGGCTCTAAGTGATTTCTATGAATGTTCTTCATATACTAGACACTTCACAAACTAGGATAATTATCATGAAACTTATTTTCACAAGGGAATCATTTGTATTAGGGCTTATACGCATAAGAAGAATAGTTAGAATTCTAGTGCAAAAATACAGGTGTTACAATGGATTGATTGGTTACTTGGTAATGATTTTAATTGTACAATAATGGCGGGATGTATAGGAAAGATGGGGAAGGTGGAGGTTCCAGTGGGACCAAAACTAGAAACTCATATTTGCCAATGTGAGGTTGGTCTTGGTGATCGTGTGCATGATGTCACGTTATATTTTGTGGGACGTACTAGTCATTCAAAATTTTTCTTCCCTGATCATGCGACTTCATGCACTGGGTCCCTTTCAGAAGGGGGAGCTGAAACCATATAGCCCATGGGTGGTTTAGGATGACAAAGCTACACAACACATGTAAAGGTTTTTAAGGGCATGCTAAACCCGGTCCCCTTTCCTGGAATGGTAATATATATATTTATGTATGTATGATTATGTGCATATGGATAGTTTTACTTGGTTTTGTAAATGGCATTATTTTATCCTTATCCTGAGATCATGCTAGTGTTCACCTACTAAAATGTCTACCGGCGGTTGTATACCCATGCTATGTAGGAACCAACCATTTTACTCTTCCAACATAGTAATTGACTCGAGATGAGTATTTGGACTGAATTGGTGAGCTTCCCTCATTTTGGAACGCTCCATTTTATGTTATGGATATTTTCTAGACACTTTAATTTTATTTTGGATATTGGTTTTGTCCATGGTTGGGGGCATGTCCCAACCAAATTTTATTTTTCTTTTTGTTAGAGGCTTTGTGGTACTACTATAGGTTGGAATGGGTGGGATTGGTATTGGTGCCAACCTTAGCATTGGTATTGGTATTGAGGCTGTCATCATCGGACATAATTTCTCACTGTTCCATCATATTTCATTTTGGTATTAATTATATTATATTTTGGAACATTTTTGGATATGACCTAGTTTACGACCCTTGTTTTGCTATAGGTTTGGTATGGTTGGATTGTTGATATGGGATGTTTGGACTCGGTTGGGGAGGTCAAGATTATTAAATTAACCATAGTCTTTATGTAAGTTGTTGTAATGCCCCAAATATGGTACCCGAAATTCTACACGGTGACCATGACCCCGAAGGACCACAAGCTAAGCCATGACTGATATCTATAAATTGAGCAGTGAATAATAGTAAAAATATTGTAAACGTTGAAACATGAACTGAAAGACCATAAGGTTCAATACTAGTACATAACTGAAAAATATAGTATAACAATACCAAAACAACTGAGATAATTATATGAACATACTGTAGTCTGAAAGCCTCTAAACTGTCTGAATAAGGAGTTGATGGGACATGTCCCCAACTAACTCCAACTACTAAAATAAATTGAAAACATAAATAGTAATGTGATCATCATGTCCTCGAAGGATGAGGACTCATTACTAACTCTGATCGCTGAACTGGGATGCTACTGGTTCTCTGGAACTCGTGCTTCTAAACCTATGGTATAAGACATCATAGCGCAAATGCTTCAGTACTTTGAATGTACTGGTATATAGGTGAGGTAGGTTGAATGAAAATAGTTCATATGCATGAACAATACTAATTGACTGACTAACATAAACATGAGAATACTTGCATGACTACATAACTGTAACTGAGATTGTGATAGGACTGAATACTGAGTCTACTGATATTGACCCCTGAGTCGCTGATAAGTGAGAAACACTGATACTATATTACTGAATACTGAGAGACTAATACTATGTTACTAATACATGAATAACTATTTCTGACAGTTTTGATGATGAAGAACTGGTCTAGTTTACTATATCTTACAATCCTGAAGCTAAATACTGATAACATGAGTTCTGAGAATTGATATAACTAATAACATGAGTTACTGTATCTGACAGTCCTGAATCTGATGGAACCAGCCGAGTTCTGTACTATTTCTGAATTTGACTGTATCTGATAGTCTTGAAATTTGAAGAACTATCTGAGTTCTTTTACTAAGACTAAGACTGAGATTGAGACTGTAGGAGGTAATCATCTAACCGACATGCCTCGAAACTAAACTGGTGGGGTCCAACCTGTAACCTCAGCTAGAAGGGTGTCAATACCATGCCATGAGTAAAGACCTACTGTGAGTATACCATCGCTGACAGGGAGATCTTCCGTCAACCCCTCCTAGTAGGTAACCCAAATGAGATGTATATATATATCCCTAAATGTGTAGGGTACATCTCAACCTATGCTGGCTACATAGTTCTGGAACACAAGTATGGTTTGTAAGGATCACACCCTCCACTGAATAACAGGTGAGTCCCCATCCTTGTATTTACTCGGTGCTGAATCCTACTCCCAACTGAATAGACACTGAATTGATTAACTAAACTGAACTCATTTAACTAAACTGAACTGATTAACTGATGGTATCATTTAGTGGAGCTAAAACTGAATTTACTGAGTTCTGTTGACCAACGGAATACTAATGAGATCTGAGGACTAACTGAGAGTACTGAAGTTACTGAGACTAACTGGGAATACTGAGATCATGGAGGTTACTGAACTACTGAGATTACTGAGATTTCTGAGATTTCCTGAGTCACATGACTGATTGAGTTCTATGGATCGTGACTTTTTGAGAGTATCGTGAAAACATGACATGGCTCTAGGCACACAGCTAAGTTGTCGGGTACAAGTACCCCGAGGACTCGATGGAAAGAAACTAACATAACATGACTTACTGGAACACATGACCAATAACACAATTAATAATTCATATATTGAAGCACTTCACCAAACATGTGATGTGCATAAACTTGTACATAAATGGGGATTTCATAATATCATGCTAGTTGGGCACTTTTTCTTCATATAGTCATTCAATCAAACACATGGTAGGCATAGTATATGTAAACAACATTGTACAACAATTAGACATCATGGTTCAATTGTAATTTCATCATTGTAGGGTTTAATCGTAAGTTCACATGAATATACATCTATACTAATCAATTTCACATAAAATTGATCACCAAACATGGATTAGAATTCAGTTAATCATTCTCAACATGAACAAAACAAACCCAACATGAAACTCATAAAGAAATCCATAAACTTGAAGTTGGAAAAGAGATTCTTAGGCTTCATGGACGGAAAGAGTCCATGAATGAACACTACACATACCTTGGTTCATAAATACACAAATATTGACAGAGGAAATTCTTGAACTTGAATCTTCTATGAAAAAACCCTAATGTGTTCTTGAGAGGATTTTGAGAGAATAGAGTATATTTTGGTGTAATGGAGGCTCAAATATGTATTTTTAAGCTTATATAGGGTAGGGAAATTGATACTTTTAACCCTAGGACACGTATTTTAATTCTTCTAAAAATTTCCCGATTTTCATCCTTGGCGCGATGCGCCAAGTCACTGGAACTGGACAATTTGGAATCTTCATGGTGGCGCGATGCGGAGCTAACGCGTTGCCACCTTGTTTTAGACCTAGAAGTTTGGCGCAATGAGTAACTATCACGGAGCAACACTGGAAATTGAGAATTGCCATTTAAGTTGGCTCTGCGACGCGCTGATGGCTCAGGTGATACACTGTCTCACTAAAAAGACTCTAACTCTTCGCTCGGGTGTCAGATTTGGGCGAATTTGGAATCGATGGAAAGCTTATAGAATTTCCCATATGGTAAAAAGTGAAAATCTTAAAAATACCAATTCTATAAAAGTGGATTCATCTTTCAAAGAAAGCTTCTAACATTCTTGGGAAAAAATTTCAAGGTAGAAAAAGTATGGGTATTACAGTTGTTGTACTATCTTACGACATAATTGAAACTGATCCAACTCAGGGCAGGTGGCTGGAGGTTGGGTTGGGTAACTGGGGTGGTATACAGTCCCGGTCGGACTAGGGAAACCCATTATGACAAGGCCCACGGTCGGGTTGCATCATACCTATCGAAATACCTCAACCTGATTTCAAACCCATCAATTTAAACCACATCAATAATGAGTAAATAAATGTGGAGTCCGGATGATTAATTTATTTAATTTAAACCACCTTAAAATTTATTTAAGAGAATGAGATACATTCCTGAAATACACAAGGAATTGAAAACAATTCAAAGTTTGGAGCCCGGATGATTAATTCATAGTAAAACGCTTGAATGTTCATGAGTTTTAAGTTTGATAGAGAAAGAGAATGATTTAATCTTTTAAAACTGAAGGAAATAGGGTTATTTTTTGTTTAAAGGTAGTATAAGGGGTAAAAATACCAAAAGCCCCTCACCTTAAGTGAAAAAAACAAAACTGGTCCTTTTTAACATGGCAGTGTGGCACGCCAATATCGCGAAGGCTAGCCTCTACTCCACGCTGTTGTCGTAGAGCTTATCCTCCGTGACACGCCAATATCCCAAACCTCACTGCCTTGGCATTCAAAAATGACCTCGAACACCTTCCAAAAATTGTAAAACTTTTCCAACACATCCTTTTAACATCTCTAAATAAATTTCAAGTCATAAATTGGCATTACGCACGCGGGAGGGTAAAAAATAAAATGGTTAAAATTTTTAGGGGTCTTAAATTCCCCCCCTCCCCAGGATCATTCTTTACTGAATGAGAAGTTAGGAAACTTTTAGCATGGCAATAGAAAGAATACATCAGAATTAAATTACAAATTTGAAAGGGAAAAAAATTCATACTCAAGCACTTTCGTCCAACATGGGGAACAAGAATAGGTACTTACCCTTCATATCTTCCTCAGCTTCCCATGTAGCTTTTTCCACCTTTTGATTTCTCCAAAGGACTTTCATCGAAGCTACATTCTTTTTCCTTAATCTATGAACTTTCCTATCCAGTATCTTAAGTACCTCCTCATTCGAAAAGGAATTCGTAACTCCAACATTCTCAACAGGCAAAGTTAAAGAAGGGCCACCCACAAACTTTTTCATCATAGACACATGGAATACAGGATGAATAAAAGACACACTTGCAACAAATCTAACTCATAAATGACATTGCTAATCCTTTTTACAATCTTATATGGGCCAACATAACGGGGAATAAGCTTCCCCTTCTTTCCAAACTTCATGACTCCTTTCATAGGAGACACTTTCAAGAACACCCAATCATTAACCTCAAACTCCAACTCCCCTTTCCTCAAATCAACATATGACTTTTGGCAATTTTAAGAAGTCTTAAGTCTTCCTTTAATTACTTTCACCTTGTCCATGGCTTGCTGAACCAACTTAGGACAAAACAACCTAGTATCACCGACCTCAAGCCAAACATTAGAAGACCTACACCTTCTACCATAAAGAGCCTTGAAAAAAGACATCTGAATACTAAAATGGTAACTATTATTGTGTGCAAACTCAATGAGAGGTAAATAGTCAACCCAACTTTCTTTAAAATCAATCACACAGTCCTTTATCATGTCATCCAAAGTCTAAATAGCCCATTCCACTTATCCATCCGTTTGAGGGCGGAAAGCAGTGCTAAAGTTCAATTGTGTACCTAAACCTTTCTGAAATGAATATCATAAGTGAGAAGAGAACTGCATACCTCAGTCTAAAATGATAGATACAGGCGCTCCATGCAACTTTACAATATCCAGAATGAACAACTTAACATAATCCTCTTCTAAGTAATTAGTCCTCACTGGCAAGAAGTGAGCAGACTTAGTCATTCTATGCACAATGACCTAAATAAAATCATACTGATTGTGATACCATGGAAGACCCATAATGAAATCCATATTAATTATCTCCCACTTCCACATAGGTAAATCCATCTCTTGAGAAATGCCTCAAATGTTCAACCTTAACTTGCTGACAAACTATACACTTAAAAATAAAATTTCCCACATCTCTCTTCATATTATTCCACCAATAGATTTTCCTTAAGTCATGGTATATTTGTTTGAACTCGGATAAATCGTATACCTTGACTTATGAGCCTCTCTCAAAATACTTCCTCATGGACCATCAACATCTGGAACACACAACTTTCCTTGATATCTAAATATGCTATCTCCCTCAGTCTCGAAAGCCATAACCTTTTCCTGGTCAACATCATTCTTAATCTGAATAAGTATGGGGTCCTAAGCTGCTTCTCCTTTACCTCAGCTCCAAGAAATGATTTAACCACTTCTTGAATAATCACTCCCCCATCATCATGATGAAAAAAATGAACTCCTAGGTTAGCCAGCCTGTGAATATCCTTCACCAATCTTCTTTTCTCCTTATTAACATGAGACAGGATCCCCATAGACGACCTGCTAAGAGCTTCATCAACCACATTAGATTTACCTAGATGGTGATGAAGGCTTATGTCGTAATCAATAAGAAATTCAAGCCACCTCCTTTTCCTGAGATTCAATTCCTTCTGAGTAAATAAATACTGCAAGCTCTTTTAATCTGAATAATTATCTACGTGAACCATATATAGATAATGGTTCAAAATTTTCAAAGAAAAAACCATAACCATTAACTCTAATTTGTGGGTCAGATAATTCCTCTCATGAACCAAACCTGCCGGGAAGCAGAGTCTACTACCTTACCATGTTGTATCAAACCAAAAACCAGTCCCACACGTGATGCATCACAATACATAACAAACCCTTTAGTACCCTCGGGCAGGGTTAAAACTAGCTCAAAAGTCAACTTATCCTTCAACTTCTCAATCCTCACAATCATCATACCATAAAAACTTAACATTTTTCTAAGTCAATATTGTCAACGGATAAACAATAGAAGAGAAACTCTCCACAAACCTTTTATAATACCCAACCAAGACCTCATAATATCAGTTGGAGTCGTGGGTCTAGGCCACTTCTTAACTGCCTCAACTTTTCTTGGTCCACCTTGATCCCCTCAATAGAAATAACATGCCCAAGAAATGTCTCACATTCAGCTAGAACTCACACTTAGAAAATTTAGTATACATTTGCTTATCCTTAATACTCTATAGTGCAATTCAGAGGTGATTAGCATGATCCTCCAGCGTATACCAAGATTTAATCAATGAAAACTACCATAAAAAAATCCCAAAAACTACCTGAACACTCGGTTCATAAGATCCATGAAAGCATTTGAAGCATTAGTCAACCCAAATGACATAACTAGGAACTTATAATGGCCATACTGGGTATGGAAAGTAGTTTTGGGATTATTAACCTTCCTAATTTTCAACTGATGATAGCCCGAAAGAAGATCAATCTTTGAGAAATATCTATCACCCTAAAGTTGGTTGAAAAGATCATTAATCCTATATAGAGGGTACTTATTCTTCATAGTAACCTTTTTCAACTGACGACAGTCTATACACATTCGAAGAGACCCATCTTTCTTTCACACAAAAATTATAGGATCAACCCATGAAGAAACACTAGGACTAATGAAACCTTTATTAAGAAGATCCTTTAATTGCTCATTTAGCTCCTTTAATTCAGTTGGAGCCATCATATATGGAGGAATGAAAATGGGATGAATATCTAGTGGAAGATCAATCCCAAAATCTATTTCTCTTTATGTAGGAATTCTTACAAGATCATTGGGATAAACTTTAAGAAATTTACCAACCACAAGGACAAATTACAAAGAAGGACTTTCAGAATTAGAATCCTTAACCCAAACCAAATTATTTTGACACACTTTGGAAATCAACTTCAGAGCTCTAATATAGGAAATAAACCTCCCTTTTTGTACTAAGGAACTCCACTCTCAATCAATCACCGGTTTATTAGGAAAATGAAAACTAACTTTCTGGGTCCAACAATCCTGAGAAGCATAGCATGAATAGAGCTAATCTATCCCCAGTATAACATTAAATTCTACCATGCCAAGCTCTATCAAATCGACCAATATCTCCTTGTAAAAGAAGGACACCACACAACCCTATAGATTTTTTTAGCCACTATAGAATCACCCACCAGAGTAGACTCAGAAAAAGGGTTGAAAATATTTTTAGTACCAAAACCAAAGTGTACAGCTACATAAATGGTCACATAAAATAGGGTAGAGCCCGGATCAAGAAAACAATAACCATTAAGAGAGAAGAGTTATAATTTACAAATAATAATATCTAGAGATACCTCAGTCTCCTGACAAGTAGCAAGTGCATAGAGATGATTCGACCAATGCCAATACGTGAAGTGGCTCCCTTAGGTATCAGAGCTAAAGAAGTGGCAACTAGAACCTCAAGCTCTAGTGGCAACTTTGGCTATAGGAAAATTTCTCTACAGATGACCAAGATGACCATAATTGAAAAACATTTTCCTCTCCTCCTCATAATATCCATGATGAAGATGCCCACAAAAATGGCAGAGATGATACGTTGGGGGCTGAGTTAGCTTTACTAATATGAGACTGGGCACCCTGCATTTTAGGATCACTGTTAGACAGAAAATGATGAACACCAGAAGTCTTAGGATAAGGAGCAATAACTGTCGAATATGAATTTTCCCAAATATTCTTCTTAGTCCACTGTTCACCATCTCTCCTACTGTTCTGCTCATTTGTACCCTGCTCTGAATACCTGAACTCCTTGTTCTGCCTTTTTTCTATCTTTACTTTTTTCTTTTTTTCACCCTCTACCTGCTTTATATAAACCATCAACCTAGAGATATCTATATCATTGTTCAACATTACAACCTTACATTCTAATACTAAATTAAGGGATAGACCAGAAGCAAACTTCCTCATTGGACCTCATGTTCGCCACTAACTACATAGCATAATAGGACAACTGTTGCAATTTTAGGTCATACTCTTTCACGCTCATCTTACCATGCTACAAATTCACAAACTCTTCAGCTTTAGCTTTCCTTAATTTTTGAGAAAATAAGTGATCAAGAAAGGCCCCTGAAAAGTCATCCCACACTGCCTGTTTAGCATCATCACCCTTCATCGCTTCCCAATCCTTATACCACTGATAATCCATATATTTCACTGATAAGAAGCAAACTCTACTCTTTCTAAATTAGTATCATGCATAAGCAAGAAAATCTTCTCTATCTCAACAATAAACCCTTGAGGATTCTCCCCATCCTTAGAGCCTATAAAGTCTAGGGAATTCAACCTCATAAACTGGACAACCGGAGTGACCTTATATGAATGAGAAATAGAACTAACATGATCAAACTGATGAGATTATGAGGCCACAAATTGAGTAAGCATATGAATAGACTAATGGAACTCTACATTAGAGATATCTTCTTGAGTTGATTGGCCATTAGTGTCACCTGCTCAGAAAGTTTGGGGAGGACTAGTAGGGACCAGTGGAACTTAACGTGGGGTTATACAATCAGGAGTAGGGACCTTAGACTGGGTTTGAACTCCATTAATAGGGAAAGTTCCCTCCATATATTCCTCAGGTAGGATATAGGGTCCAACAAAGTTCCTACAATCATCACATCTTTGAGAAGGCATGATCTAAAATGCGAGTAAGACAAGAGTTAGAGAGGTTTCAAGACAACTAACTCTAAAACCCAAAATAGAACAAAAGAAAGGGAAATATTCCTATATTACTCATAGCCTCCTCCTTATAAGTGTGGTACGCTATGAGGACGATAAAAGTGAATCTACTCAACATGGCTTTGTGGACACCTAAAGACCTTGAGACATTCTCTGATACCAAGCTTGTAAAGACCCAAACCAAGGCCCAGTCGTGACGGGTATCTCAAGCCCTCTGTAAGTTGAAGACAACCCTCTTAGCCTAACATCCAAAATGCAATAAAAGAATACAATGGAAGCCAACAAAAATAATTATAACTGGAATAAATAGTCAAATGTAAACTCTATGAATCCTTGACAACATCCAACCATGCTTATCAATGAAAGCCTCTAAAACCAAAAATGCCAAATAGGTCGAGACATGCACCTGACCATGACCAAAAAGAATCTAAAATAAAATGCTAATAAATAAAGAGAATAGATGAAATGATCGAGTATTCAAAAAGATGAAGGCTCACCACTTCATAGTAACTCAAGAAATGTACCAAACCACCTAACATTGCATAAGAGGAACAAAACACACTTTGTAACCTACATAATGAAATGATGTAGAACTAGGGATAGTAAGTGGGATAAGCACTACCATGTAACTCAGGGAAAGTGATAAAATAAAGCCAATGCTAAAAAGAAGTAAAAACTACATACATAAAATTTATATATACATATATAGGATGCTGGATAGGTTAAAAGGTCATGAACATAGGAGTTTAAATCATTAACCTAAAATGTGTAGCTCTCTCCATCCTAGAGGCACCCACAGGAGATATAAGTTCAGCTCCCCTACTGAAAGGGTCGTAGTATGTGTTAGCCGTACGAACCAAGGAATATGAGGGAAGGGATAAATACACCAAGGATTTATTCATCCTAAAATATAATCTGTGAACCAAGAACATGATCATATATTCCCCTACTCCGATAAACATGGTTTCCAGTATTAGTCATCTCGAGACTACACCTTTTGCGGCGAGCTACATAATTCCCTTTAAGCCTAAATTAAAATAATTTGCACATAAACCCAACCATTAACCCAGGAGTCTTATATTACATTATTTACCACTTTTTATCATCATACCAATTATGCTTGCAAGATATTTTAATCATGCTAAATCCATCCATAGAACTATTAGACTCCTAAGTTCAATTTTAAAATCCAAATCATGGCCACTAAGGGCCTTTCAATTCTATTTTAACCAATTATCCATTAATACAATGAAATAGGTTCATAAATAAGTTAAATTATAGAATTATCCATGTTTAAAAACCAAATTCACAAACTAGGCTGGGTTAATTCCATTACCATGCAAAGATGTCATCAATTTGGGGAAAACCATGTTCCTCATTCCCATTCCCATATAAATGCACCCATTCCATCCAAAAATTATAAATTCAAAGCATAAATCATCAATTTAAAGGATGGGAAAAGTAATTCAAGTGATACCAATCGAAACCCCCCAACCTAATTTCAAACCCATCAATTTAAACCACATGGAGAATGAGTAAATAAATTCCACAATGTAAAACTTAAGTTAGGGAATGAGATACATGCCTACAACACACAAGGAATTGAAAACAATTTAAAGTTTATAGCTCAGATGTTGAATTCACTATAAAACCCTTAAATGTTCTTGGGTTTTGTGTTTGAGAGAGAAAGAGAATGATTTGATCATTGAAAACTAAAGGGAATGGGGATATTTTATGTTTACAATTAGTACAAGTCATAAAAATATCAAAATCCCTCACCCTAATTGAAAAAACAAAACTTGGCATTTTTAACACAACAACATGGCACACCAATATTGTGGAGGTTAGTATCCATGCCATGCTTTGTGTCATGCTAATATCGTAGACCTTAACTACCTCAGGGTACCAAAGTTACCCTGAAAACCTTCTAAAAATTCCAAAACTTTCCCAACAAACCCTTTTAACAACCCTAAATATAATAAAGGTCAAAAATGAATGTAACGCACGTGGAAGGGTAAAAAATAAAATAATTGAAATTTTGAGAGGTCTTACAATTAGTGTGATGCCCCAGAAAAAGTTTTCCATTAAAATCTAGGACGAAAATGTATTGAATTCTGTTCTTTATTATGATTAATAATTTTCTGTGTGGAATTTCTGGATATACGACTCGTCATCGCGTAGAGAATTGAATAAGCTTTCCAAAGATATATGGATCATCCAAAACGGACAATCGAGCAATGAGTTATGATCATTCCGATCTAACCAGGAATAGTGGTGAACAGTAAATGTGCAAGAAAAAATACTGAGGCCAGGCGAATTTTAGGGTCAACTTATAATGATCATAACTCCTTTTACATAATGATCTGGGTGAGCTACTATATATCAACAGAAATATCTGAAAGTCCTCTTTCCAATGAAATTAGTTTCATACAATTTGGCCATCAGAGAAAAAAGTTATGGTCGATCTACTACAGCCTATCAAAATAGTCCACCAAAGGACAGATTTGACATTATTTTATTTTGAAGGGTATTTTGGTCATTTCTACACTAATCCATCTGGGTAAACCATGGATTTAAGTCCATTAAGAGAATTCAATATCTAATTTTTCTCCAAAATTTCCTAAGGTTCAAACCCCAACCCAACTACTCCAAATTTCATCCTTCTATGTCTCTTGATTGAATCGTAGAAATTTCAAACTGATTTCGGATTCGAGTTGATCATGTTAAGGGCTTCAAAAAGCACCCTTTATTTTCGTGAATAATGTTCCGAAGTCGGAAGTTCATATTCATCTTCCATTTTTAGGTATATGGGGCTTTGAACAAAATTATTCTTTCGATCTTGTGTCCGGTATTTTTGTTGAATTACATTGACATGAGATTTTACATGTTTTACCATGAATTGGAAATATGGTTTTATATCTTATATTATTATCCATGAGCTATGGGATTACATCATCCGATATGTGTATGATGTTGAGATAGAATTATGTCTAAAAAGTATTTGATTATGAGAGTATGATGATTTAATTTGTTAAGCCTTGATTTATACTATCATTCCACTATTTCGTTATTATGAATTTATAATTGATATTTGAAATTCTATATCCCTACTATGGGTTGATGTCTCAAGTACCTCTAAATAAGAGTTGGATGGCAAGTCGAGAAATGTTGATATTGAAGTTGTAATGAGTCTTGGTATTTTTCGGATGGTTTTGATGAGTTAAATTATTGAAAATATTATGTATTGAGTCTTCATATCCTTGTCCAAATATTGAGTCAGTTATGGTTCAATGCATTGATACCTTGTTGATGTTGAGGAAGATTAAAATGTTTTCAGCTAAAATGTGTTGAGTTAGGAATCCACAAATTGATATGACTTGATAAATGAGAAAGATATTTGATTTGGTCTTTATGATAGACCCTTGTGATGTTGTGGTGGATTTACTAATGCGTTCTGAGCTTGTAGGGGAGAAGTACTTAGCACCGAGAGGGAAATTTGGTATTTCCCCAAACCTATGTGCCACCGTAGGGTTGTTTGATGATGATATTATTGGCCAGAGAGCCCGATTGTGATTATTGCAGTTTTAAGGTCGTACTCCTTGGCAAAGAGAATGACGCTCCCACCAACGGGGGTTTCAAACACTGGTATTCCACGTAGCTCATGTGGGGTTGTCGGTTATAGGAAACTCCCATGTCCATAAGAGTCATGTTTATTGAAATACCGAGTCACTCCGAGTTTTGATGTGGTAAGTCAAGTTTTCTATGATGATCTATAATGATTTATGAGGTTTTGCTCCTACATTTCCTATCTGAGATATTATGAGTTGCATGATTCAATGTCACTCAAGCCAGGTGTGTCATGATGGTCCGTATGTATGTTTTTATGAACTTTATGATATTATTTATATTTTGCATGTGACCCCACATACTCAGTACATATTTTGTGCTGACCCATATATTTCTCTATGGGCTACATTCTTACCATGATGTAGGTTCAGGTACTCAGCCGCAGCCGCGATAGTGATATCCAAGTGCCGCATCTACATTCCTTCAGTGGTGAGTCCTCATGGTTTGAGGACCAATTTTCTAGTTTTGGTGCTATTGTTTTGTGATCCTTTGGTCTATTGAGTCAGTTGGGGGTTTGTCCCAATGGCTTGTTGATTTTTCTGTATAGAGGTAGAGGCTATGTCAGATTAGTGTATTGTTGGGTTGGTTTGTGTATAGACATTCCATATATGTATAGTCTAACGATATTCCATGCCATGTGCGATGTGATATGATATGTACTTATATATCTATCCTTAGCATAGAATGTATGTTGTTGTGTTGGAACCCAAGGGTAGTGTTTTGGATTAAAGGGTTAGCTTGAGGCTACGTGTAGCCTTGGGCACCGTGTGGCGTCTCGGGATGATATTTCATGGCATTACAATTAGGCACCAAAACAAATCTTCCTCTACAACCTCGGTGACTTATTTAAATGATTGGTCTATCTTTTATTTCGTCCACCCATATGTCGGCTTCATCGAATGCTCTAAACTTCGCTTGGTTTTCCTACGTCTCTTTATCCTCTATTTTTACAGGTTGGCATCTATTAGGGGGTTCTTGTAATGGTTGAATTTGGTTTGGTAAATATTGGGGTATTTGGTTTCTAGATTTTTCTTGGCATGTTTGGCTGAATTAAGGTTGGAGTAGTCAACGAGATTTTAGTTTTATGGATATGTGGTGATTTGGGTAGTGGGATCTTGTGTTGGTCTTGATGGATTGTGCATTAGGTGGAGGGTTATTAGGGGAATGGTAGTAGATGTGTTTTGAGCATATCCTCTAGAAGAAGCATGGCAGTCTTGGTGAGTGGAGAGGGTGGAGTTTAGTCGACCTTCCATGTTATCCATCCTTCCACCTTTTGTAGACACACTAACTTCAATCGATGCCATTCAACTATCCATAGCATTAAGCTTTGAGGGAAGGTAACATAGAATTTGAGGTATTATTATCCATGGTTTTGTAATGTTTCGCCTTCTTTATCCATTGTAACTATGAAGAAATACATTCACAAAAGCAAAAAAGCATGTTAGTATTAGATAAATTAACCTCACAACTTTTCACACCTTTGTATGCCTCCCACTTGGGAAACAAATGTTGAAAAATAGTTTATACACCATGTAGTAGTCGAGGTGTCAAGTCTACTCTTGATCAAATTGGATTTTTGTTTGAAAGACTCAAATAAATGTGTAAGGATTGGATTGAGAACTAACAACAAAACAAAAAAAGAAAAGAAAAGCTTTAAAGAAGTAGGACGATGAAAGAATTTGGACTCTTGAACTAATCAACCAACTTAGTAGGTGAATTACTAGTTGTTGAGTAGTTTAAGTATCAAGGTTTGAATTTATGAATCAAGAGATGAAACTTGATGAATCAAACCTTCACAAAAGGAGTATTAAAGTGTTTAAATATGTTGGTGAGTTGCATTTGAAGTGCATTTGGGAGGAGCTAAGGTAGTTTGGGGTCATCCCTAGCGCATGCCAAGCGCAAGTGGGGTTGTCTTGACTTTCTTTAGCAGCTCTGGAGCAGACTTATCATAGGACAGGCACACCTAGGATGAGGATATCACTATTTTGAGATGATTTTTGGATGATGTAGCAGCTCAAACGTTGACCAAGGCTAGATCTAGCGCAGTTCATCCACCCAGCTCATATGGAGTGCCAATTTTACCCCTCTAGTGGACCCCCTTTGTCCACTTCATTTGGAATATACCTTGGATCTTTGAAGGTTCTTTGTACTAACTCTTTTTTCACACTTTCTTTCTCTTTGTTTGATCAAACACCCATATTTACTGAAAATTCATCTTGAAAATATCAATCTTCCCAAGAACTCCAAGAACACAAGATTTTCCAACACTTTATCCCTTTCTTGGAATGCGATAAAATTTTGAATCCAAGCACATTTTAACCTTAGTAACACATTCAAAAGATCAATAAACTCAAATTCTTCACCAAAATTTTTAGATTTTGCAACCCACTTCCAATTTCTTCAAATTCAAGCATTTAACAATGATAGAATCTTCAATATAGATCTGATTTAGCTCAAATTCGATATTTAAACTCTAATAGTTTTAGGATACAAGAATCTTCAAATTCAATATTTAGACTCTAATAGTTTTAGGAAACAAGAATCTAACCCTAGAAACTCAAGAAAACACTAAAATCAAAGACTCAAAATTTGACCTAACCATAGAAATGTGAATAGTAAATTTTTTTTATGATTTTCAATTTTTCAAGATGACTAGACCCAAGATTCACTTCGTGGGAATAAAATCAAGCTTAGTTCTGATACCAAATAATAAAAATTAAATTATGAAAATTGGAAATGGATACAAAAATTAAAGGGATAATCAAGATAGAAATTAGTTAGACACAAATAAGATGAATGAAGTAAGAACAAAAGAATATATTAAACCCTAATACCCACAATTAAAATCTTAAAATCACACCTAACTCCAACGATGACCAAGGGGGAGATGATAAACCTTTAAACTATGCATTTCTAAACCAAGATTCAACAAAAGTTCACCAACTCAGTTTCTCAAAGAAGAAGTGTTCATAACTAATCAAGAAAAACTAAGAAAATAACCTAGGCTCTCAAGTATTTATTGCATCGAGCTATTTATTACACATTTGGGGCCCAAAAGTGACCCATTTTCAAGAGAAGTCCCACATCATCCACCCGGGGAAAATTTAGGGAAGTTGGGGCACGCCCCAGGCACACCCCTAGTGTATTAGGGACTGTTTTTACCTTTTCTTGATCTTCTAGAGTAGGTCCAAGGCAAATATGGTGTACCTTGGGCGCATGTCCCTTCATAGGGGCTTTTTGGCCTCGCATTGCATTACTTCAATTCCTTTAATGACCCTTGATATAATGTAGGTGCAATCACCATCACCTGATACCCTTTTGATTTTAAGAAGATGACTTCAATTACCTCCTGCTTCATGAATAGTCCTTTGATCATTTGACGCTCTCAAGCTGGCTTCTAGTAAAATGCTTTGAGGTAATCCAGATTGTATCAAAAGCTCCCTATTTAGGGAAGGCATGAATAGATCCTTTGTTGTCTTTGTTGATCATCAAAGTGATACCACTCATCTATGTACTATTCCCACAGATTCACTAGATCCATAAAATATGGATGCCACAACCTTGACCGATGAAACACCATATCTGTAACATTTTCACCAAAGGATAAATCCTCCAGAACACCAATTGTAAACAAATCTTGTCCTCAGCCAAAAAGTATAAACTCTTGGTCCACCTAAGGCTGGACCACATCACTTTTTTAGATTTACTCCATGATAAACCTAAAAAGAACCACAAAAATAGAATTAAGAACTAAGATGTGATACTATGTGAGGGTAGGAAAATTAAAAATTTTAGAAATAAATGAAAACAGGGAAACTATTGCCCTATATTGCAGAAGCAATTAATTATCCGCTAGTGGCTAATGATTAATTAATTGTGGAACATTACTTCTATGGTGAAACTTACCGCTGTAATAATATTTTTTCAGCAAAAATAGTTACTGCTTGAGAAGATCATCATCTTTAAAACACCAACCTCTACGCCCATGATGGATTTTTTACTTTTTTTGTATTTTTGAAAACTAAATGGAAAATTGGGCATAGTGATTTCCCCATCAACCTTTTTACACTAAAATAGAAGTGTGCAACACTCAAATTGAGCCATAAGTTACTCAATTTAATGGGGCAAGTGTCCCTTCACCTCTACCCCTTCAATGCCAAAAATTTACCATGAAATTTGTCAATCTTATGCCTAGGATATTGTAAGATCATTACCGATGTTATAGAATCTAATGTATTCTTCATTTCATTCAAGAACACCACTAAATTCAAGTTCAAAGGGTTTTACCAAACACCATTAGAAATTTCTTAATTCTAACATAATCTTATAGTTATATGCTGAGAAATACATAATGTAAGTAATAGAGGCAAAGGAATTACCTTTAATTTATCATTGAAGAGAGATTTTGAAGCGAGGGTTCAGAGAGTTTTGAGAAGTTGGAGTTAAAATAGGGATGTTGCAAACCACTGTTGTTGTTGGTTACCGGTGTAGTTATAACTAACTGTTGATCTATAAAAGTCCCCCAAATGTCAATTTCATACCAACTTTTCATGCAATGTGGTGCCATACTATTTTAAAGTAATCATAGTAGATAATGATCATGAGACTTAATTATGTACACCTTTTTTGGGGACATAAGAATAATTTCATGCATAAATTAAGAAATTTATATCTACAACAAATTTTAGAGTGGAGAGGTACATAAGTGCACTAATAAATATTGCAGTAATACTTTTAATGACCCATTATATTTGAAATCCCTCGAGTAATCATGTGAGTATTCGAAACCCTATCTTAGGACCATTCAGGAATAATTAGTAGGTAAATTGGTACCTAATGTAATGAGCCAAACCATTGTTACGTGTGAAAATACCTCAAATATAATTTACTATAAAAATATGCTGAAATTGGGCCCAAAGAAATTAAACTAGAAAGGTAAATGAGGCCCAAAAGAAGTAGGGTTGGTTGGAAACCTACCGCTGCAGTGGTACCCGACAATAGCCTATTGAGGAAATTTTTAAAACCCTCTCCTTTATTATTTCGCAAAGTCATCACCTTCACCTAAAAACACTCTGAAAAAACCTTTTTTCCCAACAATGAGATTTTAGAGACCAACATTCATGAAAGTAGATTTGAAGCACACTCAGTAGGAACCCAACATGGGAAGGTGCTTAACACTAGTGGGATAACTCTCTCTTCTCAATAGCATCTTGATTCAATTATGAGGTAGGCTATGGTTTATTTAATGTAGTAGTTAGACTTGGGTTAGATTCATTTAACAGTGATAGTAAGATTAGGAGTTATCGTACATTAGGCCTTCGAGCATAGTGATATAAAGGATAGAAATAATATGCACTCGATTAGGATTTAATATTGTAATCATTTTTATACACTATTCATATAATGTTGTAGTATGAAATTGGTTGAACCTTGTAAGAATCATGAATACCTGAGAAAATACTATAACTCATAAGTAGGGTGTAAGTTGAGTATGGTATAAAATACTATAACTCGTAGGTGTGATAGGATAACTTTAGATGGTTTAAGGAGTATTAGAGGTAGGCTAAAGAAGTACCGGAGAGAGGTGATTAGACATGACTTGGAGCTATTACAGCTTACTGAGGACATTACCCTAGATAGAAAGGTGTGAAGGTCAAAGATAAGGGTAGAGGGATAGTGTGTGTATGGGTTGTAACTAGTAGTTAGGGAGATCTAGAGCCACCAAGTTAGTAATCCTAGGACTATGACCTTTGGTAGGAGCCGCTAGTGTATGTTATTGCTATGTGGGTGTCCTTTTTGAACTCCTTATTTCCTACCTTTTATTTTTGTATTGCTCATTTTTTTCGTGTCTCTCTTATTTCTACATTTTTCTATTTCTTATTTATTATTTCAGTTATGCCACTCTTTTGGTTTCATGTATTACTATGACCTTGAAAATTTTTCATTATCTTGAGCTGAGGGTCTATCGAAAACAACCTCTCTACCTTTTCAGAGGCAGCGGTATGGACTGCGTATATTCTACCCCCCAGACCCCACTTGGAGGGAATACACTAGGTTTGTTGTTGTTGTTGTTTAATATATTTATTACATTACAAAACATTAACTAAATTTTATTGTTGATAGGGGCTGAAAGTAACCTAATAAAGAGCTTTAGGTGCCTATGAATTAACTTAAGTGGGTAATAGAAATTGAAAAATTAGGGTAGGAATGTAAGGCCTAGTGTCAAAGTTTCAAAATAAGTATTAGGAAGGAGTTCAGTATTAGGATAGGGACATGAACGTGAGTAAAGAATAAACAGGATGAGTAACTATGTCTAGGTTTAAACCCTCAGATGAGTAGGAGGTGTAGAGTGATAGATTTGACAATGTTTGTACTTAAAATATATATATAGGACTAGAATTGATATCTCATGATTATATGTGTAATGATAGCTGTGATTTCTTTTGAGCAATGTTGAGATCAAATTCAACATGAACGGGAGTAATGAATAAGTAGGATGAGTAACCATGTCTAGGTGCAAACCCTCATATGAGTAGGAGGTGTAGAGTGATAGATTTGACAATGTTTGTACTTAAAATATATATATGGGACTAGAATTGATATCTCATGATTATACGTGTAATGGTAGTTGTGATTTCTTTTGAGTAATGTTGAGATAAAATACATACATTTGGTGTTGTAGAGGTGAGGTGATGGGGATGTTGAAATTATTGTTGAAATCATGAGGTTCATTATGTTGTTGATATTGATATGACATTTATGGTGATGATGTTGATATGTAACCCATGATGTTCATAAGGTTTCTAATGTTAATGATGTTGATGAGATTGACAAGAGGAAGAGATGATGTGCACATCTTTCATACATAGATTCATTCATCTCACAAAAAGCGTTGATGTTGATACATAGATGTTGAAATTATTGTTGAAATCATGAGGTTTATGATGTTGTAGATATTGATATGACATTTATGGTGATGATGTTGATATGTAACCCATAATGTTCATGAGGTTTCTAATATTAATGATGTTGACGAGGTTGACAAGAGGAAGAGATGATGTGCACATCTTTCATACATAGATGGGTCATGAAAGAGCATTGCACAAACAAAAGGCATCCCTATCTCACAAGTGCCAGGAGAGTTTCTGGAACATTATGCGTATAGAGGACCATCAAACCACCTTGTTGAAACACACACTACTATTTTGCATCTATGTCTACACAAGTTAAACTTGGTCATCCAATAGGCCAGTTTAAGAAATCATTGGATTTTCAAGCTCTAACGTTTTTTTCCTACTAATCTAACATCTTAGTTACATTCCTTGAATTCTTAATCACTTATCTTGATTCCTACACTAATTTACAACTAGTATTTGATCTACGTAGTTGTTAATTGGATCTTTAGTTAGTATTTTGTTTGGAGCAATTCTTTCTAAGCTTTTCTTGCTTTACATACTCATTGAACTTCCTTGTCTCCTATAATTTGATTTTGAGTCGTTTTTCTTTCAAAGTCACAAGAATACACTCTTCCACAAAGATAGGTTACCTTGAATTGATTAAGAGGAGTCAGTCTACAATCAATCTTATGAAAAAAGTCATAGAGGTGAGTTGAGAGTTACATACAAGTGACATAAAACTATTATTACTAACCTTATTTTTATTGGTATAAGGTGATATAATGAAGGATGTTATCCATAAACTAAACATATTATGGGGATGACACTTGTGAACACACTTTTATTAATGTTATTAGTATGGTGGTGAGAAGTCATACGGAGGCTATTATGGTCCTTGTAAGCATAATATTTGGACCTATAGAGGATATAATTCTGATGTGAGGTATAATGATTTCTCCCATATGTTTTATGAACCCTTAAAAGAAAGATATGATAGACAGGGAAGTAGTGAGGTTTAATACCTTTCCTTTTCTTGTGCTACATCCTATCCTAGTTAAGAAGATATAGATGTATGGATGGAACCAAATCAAGGATATCATATGGGCCTTAGAAGGAGTACATCCTCTACTTCTTGGGATGCAATGACTTATGCTTCATATTATAGCTCCCATATGCCTTGTTTCCTATATTGTGATGAGGTTAGAGGTAGAGATGGAGAAGCCTTAAACCATAAAGTTGATATATGTGAATCCCTTACTGGGTTAAGGGAAGAATCTACTTCATTAAAGGAGAGCTTTGATGATTGCTTGTGTAAAATTTAAATGGTGCATGCCATGATACGAGTGAGTCAACCTAATCAATCGAAAGATGAAACAAAAGAGTTTCCTTTAGCGGGAAAGCAAGATGCACCTTGTGAGGTTGGTGGTAAGGAGTTGAACATCGAAGTCAATGCATCCACTCCTTATGCATTAAAATGGAAGATAAAGTTTAAGGGGTCTTCAAACCCTTCACAAGGAATACTTGGAACTTGTCCTAACTCTAAAAAACTGAGAGACAAAATATTCAGAAGAGTAAGGGTGTGAAAAGTTACCACTCTAGATAGGAAAAATGAGAGGTTGTGGAATGAGGTGAGTCAGTTGTCACAACTTAATCCTAAACCATGCAACGTTTCTTTCTCTAGTGGTTTCGATACATATGCAGGTATCCCTGGAACAAGCATGATGAGGATCCTCAAAACTTGAAGAACCATGAGGTGCTCGAGAGCTTCCAAAAAAAGAAAATGCGCTCTAATTTTGATAACCATGGTGAAGGAAATACTTCTTATGATCTTAAAGGTATATTAGCTAATCTTAACATTCCAAATATTGTGAATGTTCATGATAATCACTTTAGTGTGAGTGATGGTTTCCCTTTCTTTGGGATAAATAAGCCTTTAACTTGTGGAGTTACTGATGAATCCTTAGTGCATGGTTACAATGTTATTTGTGGAGGTAATCATTCACTAGTTGATCTTTTAGATGATTAGATTGTTTCTCCTAGTGACATCGATATATGTCCACCTAGTTTTAGTGTTTATAGACATAAAAAAGCATTGTCACGACCCAAAATCTAAGGTTCATGATGGCACTTATCGCAATAAGCCTTAACATGTAATCCTATCACCCAAGATGAATGAAATGAGAAAACAACACCAAAACCCAAAATGTGGATTCTAGAATGAAGATGAACCACACATATACAATAATAAATGAAAAAATACATAACAATGATACCATAGATCACCCCAAAATCCAGTGTCACGGTGTAAGAACCAACTAAGTACATCTCAAAGTCAAACTATGCAACTAATAGTTTTAAAGGGAACTTAATCCGTCTTAGAATACAAAAACAAGATAAACTAAAGAAGAGAAGGTAATAGATCAATTCTGGAAGCATTGATCGACCGCTACCTAAAAAATACTCCAAGCACCACTAGAAATCAACTACCATACGACATACTCGTACTTAGATCTGCATCGAAAGGGCACAATAGGGATGAATACCGTCCACTTGTACTCAGTAGGTATTATAGGACGACTGAGCGAAGTAGAAAATAAAGTAAATAAAATACACACTATGGGCATACCACCTAAAATCAGAAAACATCCCAAATGGTAGACCACATCATCTCTGCTAAGAGTTCTAAAATATACACATATACCAAATACAAGTATGAGAAATAAACACAAATAGATAGACATCGAATCAAGTATATACCACAAAATGTGCACAATATCTGAAGTGCAATAACAATGATGATGATGACAATATTATATGTCCGACGTTGTCTCACAACCTCGGAATACACCTATCGAGTTGTGCTCCCGAGGTAGGACTCACGGGGGTTTGAAACCCATATTTAATCCATTAACCAATACCAATCCAAAATCCATAACTTCTCTCTGGCACATGCTTTGGCAAAGGGTTTTAAAGATTTCATATTTTTGTCAGAGAAACCAGAATTTCCACAGTGCTGCCAATTTTTATGAATGATACGACGATGTAATGCTCACAACCAACAAAAATGAGCATTCCAAATCCAATACATATACCAAGCATGTGAGCTAAAAATCCACTTAATAAGCCAACCATCCCTGATCAAATATAATCCTTATACCAATATAGAAAGATACATAATAATATGCCATTGATACAACATAAATCCCAACTTAGAAAATTTCCACCAAGAAGAAAACAACCAATTGCATAAATACCTGGCCAACAACATCATATAAGATCCCACATGATCACACGTAGAAAATAATATCTCAAAACCATCAAATAACAACAACATAGGCTCCTACACGGGCATAATATAGTAATAAAGCCATTTATTGATTAGTTTCCACACCTATAACATTCTTTTATATCAGCATTAACTACCCAACCCAATGTAAAGAAAATTAAACCATAATCGATCTTGAATGGAGCCTTCAACATGGAGCCTCCCCTTACGAATGGACTCGAAATCAACTACAACATACAAATATAAAATCTATGCATCAAAAGGAAGCAAACGATACCTATACTGCCTATTTTGTAGTCTGGGTCAAAATGGACCTTAGAAATTGGTTCTTTAATACAATGATAAAACTGGTATTTTAATGTAAAAGTATATTAATCATGATTAAAGGAACCCACCCAAGTGAAAATGGGTTGAAATTTGGTTTAAATTGAAAAAAATAAAAAATTAAGCTTCCCCAAAATTTTACTTTTGGAATCAAGATTTAACAAGGTCTTGATGAGAAAACTCAAACAAAAATTATTAAATCACGGATTTGGAGCCTACCCAAGATTGAAAATGGAAGAAATTGCACAAAAACTCTAAAACCCAAAGCTTCAAGTCTCAAAAATAGTGGAAAATCGAGAAAAGAATATATATACATATATATATGTATATATATATGTATATATATAGGTACTAGGTGTAGCTAAAGTGGGCCCTAGGCTTCTATAGCGGCTACTGCTAAATCTCCCATGTGACTGCTAAAGTGGTACCCTCTCTAAAGAGGCAGTCTGCTAAATCGGGCAAGCTGGCGCTAAAGCGGTTTGTGCTTTGGTGGCCCACTTGCTGCTAAAGAGGCACACACAGAGCTGGCAGGGTCGCTAAATCACCGTAGAGCTGCTAAAGCACACTTCGCTAAAGTGCCCAAAGGGCTGGTTTAGCGATCACACCAACTTTTATTGCACCAACTGGATTCCAATTCCCCACGGAACCCTCGAGATTCATCAAAATATTAAAGAGGTAAACGAACTATGATACTCTATCAAAATTGACGTTCTGGACTCAATGGAGATATTCGATTTTTAAAAAATCATCATTTTTACAAAGTTGACTACCGAAACAATTTTAGAACTTTCTGAACTAAGGATCAAAATAAAATATCAAAGCCATTAAATAACACCATCCATGATAACAACTAAAAACCGATGCACCGGATCTGCTAGCATGGTCCAATTTTCCATCCAACACACAGAATAATAAATGTTGATCGAAGTCTACTATAAAGTTTTTTTTAACCCCCTAAAACCACAAACCCATACAAATTACAGAAAAATTCATTGAGAATTATGCCAATCATCCCCATAACGCAGAAATATCACAACATAACTACATGGAGGGGTAAACTAGTAAAATCACATCAAAATGAATAATTCACAAAAATCATAAAAAATTAAGTCATTACATCATCCACCACTAAAAATTTAGTTCATTCTCAAACTAAAGTCAAGGAAAGATACCTAAATTAGCAAAAAGCTGAGGATAAATACCAGTCATATCAGACTCGATCTCCTAAGTATCCATCTCTATAGGTTGATGTCTCCACTAGACCTTAATAATTGGAATATCTCTAGAATGTAACCATCTAACATCCTTAGATAGAATAGAGATGGGATCCTTAAAAAAACACAACCTCTCATCTAACTGTGCTGAATCCCAATGAATATCATTAGACTAGTCATGAATATAACACTGAAGCATAAAAACATCAAAAACTGGATGAACAACCGATAACTATTAGGGAAATTTTAACTAATAGACCAATCCCCAATAGTCTACAGAATCTACAATGGGTTAATGTAATCGAGGCTAAGCTTGTACCTCTTCCCAAACCTCATCATGCCCTTTATGGGCAAAACACGAAGGAAGACTCCATTACCAACACCAAATATTAAGGCACAAAATCTATAATCCACATAGCAATTCTTCCTACTCTAAACTGCTCAAAGTCTATCCTGAATGATCCAAACTCTATCCAAAGAGTCGCGAAGAAATTCTATACCTTGAGGTCTAATCCTAAGAACCTCAAACCAACCAAATAGAGAGTGACAATGCCTACCATACAAACCTCAAAGGGAACTATCTCAATACTTGAATGGTAGCTATTATTATATGCAAACTCTGCCAAAGCAAGATGCTGGTACCACTCCTCCAAAGTCCATGACACAAGAATAGGATATATCCTTCAAAACTTGAATATTCCTCTCTGACTAACTGTCAATCTGGGGGTAAAAAGTTATGCTATGATAATGATCAATCTATGAAGTGCTAAAAATAGTCCATAACACAAGAAGAAAATGATAACAATAAGCCACGACAACAATATACACAAGATATCGAGAACAAAAACATGATACTAAACACACAATAAAAATGATAATGTAAAGATAAAGGATAGATAAGATTACATAAGAATTTACAAACAATAGGAACCAAAGTGTGTCTTCAATACTAAGATCCCTACAACCTATAGAATCAAACACCAATCTTCTTACGTGACCCAAGAGAGAAGTCACTAGCCTCAAGAACCGATGTTTCTAAGCTAATATTTCAACACAAGTGAATCCGCACTTGGATTGGCCTAGTTTCAGTTTGATACTACTCTCACAAGAGAGATATGTTTCAATGTTATATTTCCATCATCCAAAATAAAAAAACTAAGGAAAATAAGACTAAAGGAGCCTATTTATAATCTATTACATGATGAAGATAAATTGACCAAGTTACCTTTAATGAATAGGGCTCTTATAGAGTGTAAAAAATGTCACAAAATATCCAAAAACACGATAAAGAAAGGGACGGTCATGGAGTGTTTTAAAACTCATCTTCATACTTCAACTTATGCAATCCCTTGTGTCATTTTTGTCCTACACAATTATTTTTCAACACTTGGGACTATCGGATGCCTCATTTAGACAAGCTCCTAAGTAACCTTCCACACACGACTTTGCCTTATGGAATGCCCAAAACGGTCTCTCCATGCATGCTCTCTTCCCCTCAATGTGACCAAAATTGAATTCTTCGTAAGTTGGCCTCGAATGATGTCTTAAAAAACTAGGATGTAAATTTCATTCGTGTCATCCTCCCCTTCTTGAAAAGGATTCAACCTCAAATCTATACCTTGAAAGATCAAAGAAATGATAAACAATAACAAAACCCTCATGGAATGAGGGTTAGGGTTACGACAATAAAAAATATCATCATGCCAAGGTGTTACTCACTTGAAATATAACCACACATCCTTTGTTTTAATCAAAAGAAACTTAGTAAAAAATTTCATAAGAGAGTTGGCTAAGGGAATCACAAAGAGGTAAGGAAGCTACGATGGTCTTAATGGCATCACTAGCTACAAGAGGTAAGATTACCTTCACCTTAGGAACCATAAGACCCAATTACTTCATCACCTCTTTATAGGAAAATAAGGATGGTTACCTAATTGAAAGTAAAGTCCACGCAAAATATATAGCAATGTCACTCAAACAAGTGGACCAACCAACAAATATCCTACCTCCATATATGGACAATCCATAACTATCGTGGAAGTCATCAAAAGCAAAGAGGTAGTATAGAAAGGTATCAAATGTAAAGGTATTATCCAAGGTTCTACCATCTTGGAGAATACCATTCGGCTAAAAAGACTTAGCGCATGATATACACAAGGATGAAATCAAATCATTTAAGCACATACAAATTTTTCCTTTTGAGCAATCATGCCAACATTTGATTTATATCCAACAAGATCACAAACATCATCATATGCATATAGGTAATAATGAAACGTACTAAGGAAAATATTCTCATCCAAGATGTATTCATAAGTAGGAACACATAACGAGAGAAAGAGACATTGCAAGCACGTAAGACCTTTCTTTTTCCAATAACTTCCCGAGGGAAGGTATTTCATTAATGGAGTCATGCCATTGGGGAGAATAGAGAAACTACCATACAACAAACCAATCCAAGACAGGTAGTTCTCCCAAGAACATTGTTTCCCTCTACTAATAATGTTAACCGTTCTCCAAAGAATGCCACAAAACACTTCACATTGTCCAACCCTATGAAGGTGACAAGAAGTCGTGAACATCCTTGAACTTATCCACTCACAAGAATTCAACTTGGCATCCACAAGTCGTGGTCCACACACAACTTAAGCTCACAGGTGTCAAATATGGATGAAAGCACATAAGCAATACCCCAAAGAGTCAATGACACAATTGCCCTTGGTTTTTCAATCATGAAGCCGCCTTTGATAAAGGGGTATCCCATCACAAGCAAGCCACAAAGAAGGGTATCATGTGAATGAAATTCATCTAAAGTGTTTTCAAGAGGGAGCTCTCTTCTTGACCTATAAGTAATGATAGCTTGGTCAAGAATGGAAACACTTAAGGGTGAACTCTTTTGGTTTCTTTTACTACTCCCATTCTTTAGTAAATACTTAATCTTATTGGAAATTCCCCCCATGCATAACTTGGGCCTATCAAGTAGGTTGTAAGTCCACAAGAAAGACTTTCCATCATAGGAAAAGATACCAACACTCACAATCAAATCTTTCTTGTCATATCAACCAAACATCAAAGCAGATGCACAACAATCTCCACATCTTTAGAGGTTATTGGGGTTAAATGGGTGAAGTAGCCAAGGACCTAGGTCTTTGATATACCCAATTTCCCTCATGCTTCCATCCAAAAAATTAGGCATGCTATCTATACTACCATTAGTAATATCCTGAACAAAAAGAGGGTAGAGAAAGGTGTCACATAATTTAACTCCAACTATGGTGTCCTTATGCATTTATTCACTTGTTTAAAGTTTATCACCATTAATATGCTCAACATAGGAAACACACAAAGAAGAAGTAGATGGAGTTTATTAGCATGCACCACCTTCTTTTTCAAGAGAGAAATCTTCACATAGATATAAAACACCATGAGCAGCAAAGGGATCATAATCAAAACTATTTTTAAAAAGATAATAACAATTTAGGTTTCCTAGACATTCAAAACATCAAGGTCACCTTTACTTGATTGTTCATTTTCATAGTCCCTATAATAAAGCTATCAATAAGTATTTCATCACACAACATGCTCAAAGAATTATAATACCCCGTATTTCTCTAGCATGATCTAAGTCCCAATACATGAGTATTCATATATGAAATTTTTAAAACACTCATTATTGTTCTATTTAGAGTCTTCCATTGCATAGGAAATTCAGTTAGCTTTCCAACGATATAAAATTTGCCTAAATCCAATAACCGAGTAAGAAGTTATGGTGATTTTAAGTTTAAGTCATTAAACACTATTATTTTAATCCTTAGCATATCGCGTAGGCAACCCAAATGATAATTGTCGATTTCCAGTGTGACTCGACAATTATGTCATATCATGGAGCAAGCCAATTTCCCATTTATCAATTTCCAGTGGGCCTTTGCGATCATGGCACATCGCAGAGATGGCCAACTTGGCATCCACAGGCTTACCGCGATGGTGGCGCGTCGCGACATTTGTCTGGGTCCCAGTTGTCCCTTTTCCAATGGCTTGGCATGATAGTGGCGTGTCGCGCCAAGGCGAAAAATCAGGATTTCAGCTTCTAGCTTGTGTTTTTAAATTAGTTTAAGGGTATTTGGGTCTATTTCCTATGCCCTAAACTCATGCTAAACACGAAATTTAACCCCTAATTGACCTAAACACTCATCATTATTCACTTTCTCTCAAATTAAAACTCCCCTTTTTCAAGAACAAGAAACCTTAGCTCTCAAGAATCAAGGTCAGATCTCAAGAACTCTCCATCAATCCTTTAAAATTCATCATCCCAGGTATGTTAGATGTTCATCCATCGATCCCTTTCATCCATGGAGTCCAAGTATCTGTTTTAATTACACAACCACCCACTTTTCAAGTTATCATGTTTTAAATTATGATTTCATCCATGAATCTCCATAAACTATTGATTTTATACAATGTTACCTTGAAATTATTATTATTACTCAATCTTCCATGTTTTAATATTATTATTTACTGAATTAAACAAAGATTTAATACTATTATGATGAATTCATGTTATTCCTACAAATTCCATGACATTCCTATAATTGTTTTAAACCATGAACTACAAGTCTTTGATAAAATTCTTACAAGAGTGATTTATTTAGTAAGAGCCTTCATGTTTTAACCTTCAAGATTTTGTGTCTTTTCAGCTTTGTTGTTTTGAGTCCTGGGGGGTATTGAATACCCGAAAACCATAGCTGTTTATTTAGTCTAGCCTTAGTAAATTACAAAATAGGCTTTAAATTATATTATGAGCATTATCAGAATAGTCAGATATCAGTTATTCATCTTAGAACAACCTAGTATCTAAGTGTCTTTTAGTAGGGAGTACGATTTAGCACCAAGCAAGTATAGGGATGGTGGCTTCCCCGTCAGATAGGCAGAGTCGTTAGTAGTACTCCCTATACTCCAGAACTACATAGCTAGCATAGGATATAAGTAGTCACCCATCAGATTAGGCTTGACTATCTCGCAGGGGTCACCCGTCAGTTCAAGCTTGACACCATTAGTCCTTTGGACATTATACCAGTTTAGTGGATCCACACAGCCATTCTTAGTACCCGTGGGATGGTATTAATACCCTTTTAGTTGGGGTTATTGGTTGGACCCCGATTAGCTCAAATTGGGAAATGTCGGTTAGATGATACCTCTGACAGTCTCAATTGCAGTCCATCTCAATTATTCAGTCTTAGTGTTATTTGACCAAAGCATACATATTTCAGTTATTTAAGTATTTTAGCTTACAGATTTTACTCAGTTATGTTATATGCTTGTTCATGCATCCTCAGTATTTATAGATTTCTATGTATTATCAACATATACAGATTCTATGCTCTACTCAGTACTTCATGTTTTATATGCATATCTAGTTAATTATTAGTTTTGTTCATGAAATCATGCATATCAGCCTACCTCATTTAGCATACCAGTACATTCAAAGTACTTATCACATACCTTTCTTTTATGCTATGATGTATCATATCATAGGTGTTGACGCTTAGTTCCTGGATAACACTTAGTCCCCCAGATCATCAGCTGTCCAATAGCAGTGGTGAGTCCTTATCATCCGAGGACAAATTATATTACTTCATGTATTTATCTTAGTAGTTAGTACAGTTAGTTGGGGCCTATCCCATTTACTTGCAGTATCCATTTTAGAGGCTTTTCAGACACTAAAGTTAGTTTTTCAGACTATTTAGATTTTAGTATTTTTACCAGATTCATAATTCAGTAGTTATTTCATTATTAAAACCTAATTCCATTTCAGTTATTCTTCCACGTTCATGATTATATTATTAAATTCTCATAGCAGGTACCAGCTCATGGGTTAGCTTGTGGTCTCTCAGGACTGTAAGCACCGTGTAACAACTAGGGGGTAATCTCGGTTCATTACAAACTTTGTATCAGAGCCTAAGGTTTTATAGTGTCTTAGGAAGTATGAAAGCCGCATAGAGTAGAGTCTTGTGCATAGGTGTGTAGCGTGCCACACATATGGATGAGAGGCTACAAAGAGTTTAGGAAAAGTTTCCCTTCTTTCAGTATTTATGTCGTGTGAGTGAGCATGGGCTCAAGTTAAACTCCCTGTCTAATTCATTTCTTCCTTCCATTTACAGAACATGCCTCCCAAGATGAACAAAAGAAGAACAAGAACTCAGCCAGCCCCTCAGCCCATCCAGGCAGATCCTCTGGACGAGCATGTCTCTCACACAGAATTCAGGGTTGCGTTCACTACTCTAGCGAAATAGCAGCACAAAATAAATGGCCGTCTGCTCTTACAGCCAAACCAGTGGCCAATACTGCTGCAACCAGAATTTGGGATTTCACCCAGATGAATCCTTCTTCCTTCATGGGATCTAAGTTTGAAGAGGATCCAAAGGAATTCTTAGATATTTTTCAGAAGGTAACGGATGCTATGGGGGTGACGTCTAGTCAAATTGTCGAGTTGGCTGCAATTCATTGGCAGGAATTGGCCTATACTTAGTTTAAGTAGTGGAAAGTTGATAGAGGTGTTGATGCAGGACCTATAAAATTGGAATATTTTTTCACGACTTTCTTGGATAGATTCTTTCCATTAGAGTTGAGGGAGGTCAAGGTGTTAGAATTTATTAATTTGAGGCAAGGCAGCATGAGTGTGAGGGAGTATTCTCTCAAGTTCACTCAATTAGCTGACAGTAGGTCTAAGATGAGTAAGTTTTTCTCTGGCGTATCTAATAGTATGGTCAAGGAGTGTATGACCGCAATCCTGATTAGTGAGATGGACTTGTCTAGGCTGATGGTTCATGCTCAATAGATCGAGGAGTAGAAGATTAATATAATAGAGAGAGGAAACAAGAGGGCTAGTATGGGTAGTATTAATTTCAATCAACCAAAGTAAGAAGGTGGTAACCGTTCTTAGTTTCATCAGAGGTCTTCATCCCCAGTACTTTCTTCAGTCAGTGCCCCAGTACCCAATTTCAGAAAAGACAATAGGAATAGGACAATAGGCTCTAAGTCTCAGGTCAGTGTTAGCAGTGCTCGTACCAATCCTTTATGTCAGAAGTATGGCAGATACCATCAAGGTGAGTGTAGAACGAGTAGTGATGTGTGCTTTAGGTATGGCAATCCAGGCCATCGAATTAGGGAGTTTCGGGTAGTTGCTCAGAAGGGTAGGGATGCGCGCTAATAGGGGCAGTCCCATCAGTCATCAATTTCATCCAGTCGCCCAACTCAGCAAGGTGTCGCTTCTAGTGCTACCAGTGGTCAGCGTCCAAATAGATTATATGTTCTTCAGTCCTGCCAAGATCAGGAAAATTCTCCTGACAAAGTTACTGGTACGTTGAAGGTATTTCACTTACATGTTTATGCTTTACTAGAACCTGGAATTCTCTTTCTTTTGTAACTCTCTATATAGCCATCAATTTTGGAGTCAGTCCCAAAAATTTAGTAGAGCCCTTTTTAGTGTCTACCCCAGTAGGTGTTTCCATTATAGCCAGACAAGTATAAAAGAACTGTTCAGTCATAATATTTCAGAAAGTTACCTCAGTTGATCTCGTGGAGTCAAATATAATGAATTTTGATGTCATTCTCGACATGGATTGGCTCCACTCATGCTATGCCTCTGTTGACTGTAGAAATAGAATAGTTAATTTTTAGTCCCCAAATGAACCATTCCTAGAATGGAGAGGTAGTACTATAGCTCTTAGGGGTCAGTTGATCTCATACCTTAGAGCTAGAAAGATCATACTGAAAGAGAGTATTTACCATTTTGTACGAGTCAAAGACTCTAACTCAGAAACTCCTACTCTTGAGTCAGTACCAGTAGTAAATGAATTCTTAGATGTATTTCCTGAAGATCTTCCTGGATTCTTCTCGTAAAAAAAATCAACTTCGGAATAGACCTTCTCCCAGATACTCAGCCTATATCTATTCCACCATACAGAATGACTACAACTGAACTCAAAGAACTTAAAGAACAATTGAAGGATATCTTAGATAAGGGATTCATTAGACCCAGTGTCTCCTCGTGGGGTACACTTGTTCTATTAGTGCGTAAGAAAGATGGTTCTCTCAGAATGTGCATAGAATACCGTCAATTAAACAAGGTCACAGTCAAGAATAAATATCCACTTCCTAAAATTGATAACTTGTTAGACCAACTTTAGGGTGCCATTTAATTTTCCAAGATAGACCTCAGATTAGGCTATCATCAGCTTAGAGTCAGAGAACGTGACATTCTAAAAACAATTTTCCGAACTCGGTATGGTCACTTCAAATTTATAGTCATGTACTTTGGTCTTACAAATGCCCCAACAACCTTTATGGACATGATGAACCGAGTGTTCAAGAAGTACTTGGACATGTTTATCATAGTCTTCATTAATGACATTTTTGTCTATTCTCATAGAAAAAACAATCATGCAGACCATCTCAGCAGTGCTTCAGACTCTTAGTGCTCATTAGTTGTTCACTAAATTCAGTAAGTGTGAATTCTGGCTAAGATCAGTAGCATTCCTTGGTCATATTATTTCCGATGATGGCATTAGAGTTGATCCTCAAAAGATTGAAGTGGTGAGAAACTAGCCTAGACCCATCTCTCCATCAGATATTAGGAGTTTCTTGGGTTTATCTGGCTATTACCATCGGTTTGTTGAAGGGTCCTCTTCTATTGCATCCCCTATGTTCAAATTGACTCAGAAGAAAGTTACGTTTTAGTGGTCAGCTTCATGCGAGAAGATTTTTTAGAAGTTGAAGACTCGACTCACCTCAGCCCTAGTCTTGACTCTACCAGATAGTTCAGATGGTTTTGTTGTGTACTGTGATACATCAAGAGTAGGTTTGGATTATGTACTCATGCAGAGAGGTAAGGCCATAGCCTACGCCTCCAGACAACTTAAACCCCATGAGAAGAATTATTCAACTCATGATCTTGAGCTAGCCGTTGTAGTTTTTTCCTTAAGGATTTGGAGGCATTACTTGTATAGGGTGCATGTAGATATGTTCATAGATCGCAAAATCCTTCAGTATGTGTTCTCTAAGTATGATTTGAATTTCCATTAGAGAAGGTGGTTAGAGTTATTGAAAGAGTATGACATGAGTATTGTGTATCATCAGGACAAGGCCAATGTAGTGGCTGATACTCTCAATAGAATGTCTATGGGTAGTGTAGCTCATGTTGAGGATGGTAAGAAGAAGTTATCTTAGGAATTTCATCAGTATTCCCGACTAGGTGTCCATTTTGTCAATTTAGCATAAGGTAGTGTGTAGGTGCAGAGTAGCTCAGAATCATCTCTAGTTTTCGAGGTAAAGGAAAGAAGATAGAGATCCCAGTCTAGTTAAGTTGAAAGAATCAGTCAGAGATCATAAAGTGGAGGTTTTCTCCCAAGGGGGAGATTGTGTTTTGTGTTGTCAGGGTAGATTGTGTATTCCTGGTGTAGATAATTTGAGGCAATGAATTCTTGCAGAAGCACATGGGGCACATTACTCTATTCATCTAGGAACCACTAAGAAGTACCGTGATTTATGTGATTTCTATAGGTAGAGTGGGATGAAGAGAGATATTACAAAGTTTGTATCTAAGTGCTCTATATGTTAGAAAGTTAAGGTTGAGCACCAGAAACTTAGTGGGTCGGAGTTCAGTATTCCCATGTGGAAATAAGAGGAAGTGAACATGGACTTTGTAATAGGTTTTCCTCGTACCTGTCATCAGCATAACTCTATTCGGGTTATCGCAGACAGGATGACCAAATAAGCTCATTTCTTGCCAATCCATACCTCTTATTTAGCCGAGGACTATGCCAATCTCTATCTCAAAGAGTTTGTTAGGTTGCAAGGTGTTCCCTTATCTATCATCTCAGATAGAGGTACTCAGTTTACCTCTTACTTCTGGAAAATATTCCAAAAGGGTCTTGGTACCTAAGTTCACATCAGTACAACCTTCCACCCTCAGATAGACGGTCAAGCAGAAAGGACTATTCAGACTCCTAAGGATATGCTGAGAGCATGCATTGTTGATTTCAAAGGTAGTTGGGATGACCATTTGCCTTTGATTGAATTTGTATACAATAAAAGTTATCATTCCAGTATTCGTATGGCTCCATTTGAGGCTCTCTATGGTAGAAGATGTAGATATCCAATTGTTTGGTTTAAAGTATGTGAGGCTTCAGTAGTAGGGCTTGACTTGGTGTTTGATGAATTAGAAAAAGCTCAGTTGCTTAGAGAAAGGATTAGGGATACCCAGAGTTGACAGAAATCGTATGCAGATGTGAGGAGAAACGATCTCAAGTTTGAGGTCGGTGACTTCGTGTACTTGAAAATCTATCCCATAAAGGCAGTGAAGAGATTCAGAAAGAAAGGGAAACTCAGTCCCCAATATGTTGGTCCCTTTAAAATTCTAAGTCGTTTTGGAAAGGTAGCTTACGAGCTTGAGTTGCGTTCATATTTAGCCTCAGTACACCCAGTGTTCCATGTCTCATTGTTGAAAAAGTGTATTGGTGATCCATTTATAGTTGTTCCCTTAGAAAGTGTAGATATTTAGAATAGTCTTTCCTTTGAGGAAGTCCTAGTTAAAATTCTTGATCATCAAGTTCGCAGACTAAGGAACAAAGAAGTTCACTAGCCAAAGTTCTTTGGCGGAATCAGTTTGTTGAGGGAGCCACTCGGGAAGCAGAGGCATATATGCGGACCAAGTGCCCTAATCTCTTATCTGCGAATCCAGATTCAGTATAAAGTACCAACGCACTTAAGATTTTCTTTGCTCTGTCATGCTCATTTTCAGTCGTACATGCATATTCAGTATGTAAGCTCAGTCCATCAGTTCCTTCGGCTTAACCAATTTCATTCGGGGATGAATGATCCCAAGGAGGAGATATTGTAACACCCCATATTTTTCTAGCATAATCTAAGTCCCAATACATGAGTATTCGTATATGAAATTTTTGAAACACTCATTATATTTTAGTTTAGAGTCTGGCATTGCGTAGGAAATTTAGTTAGTTTTCCAACGATATAAAATTTTCCTAAATTCTATAATCGAGTAAGAAGTTATGGCGATTTTAAGTTACAGTCGTTAAACACCGTTATTTTAACCCTTAGCGCATCACGTAGGCAGCCCAAATAACAACTATCAATTTCCAGTGTGACTCCACAATCATGGCGCATTGTGGAGAAGGATAATTTATATTTGTCAATTTTTAGTGGGCCTCTGCGATCATGGCGCATCGCGGAGATGGCCAAATTGGACTCCACAGGCTTACCGCGATAGTGGCGCATTACAACATTTGTCCAGGTCCCAGTTGTCTCTTTGCTTGTGGCTTGGCGCGATAGTGGTGCATCGTGCCAAGGCCCAAAATTGGGATTTCAGTTTCCAGCTTGCGTTTTTAAATTTATTTAAGGGGATTTGAGTCTTTTTCCTAAGTCCTAAACTCGTCCTAAACACGAAATTTAACCCCTAATAGACATAAATACTCATAATTATTCGCTCTCTCAAATTAAAAATCCCCTCTTTCAAGAACAAGAAACCCTAGCTCTCAAGAATAAAGGTCAGATATCAAGAATTCTCCATCAATCCTTCCAAATTCATCATCCAAGGTATGTTAGATGTTCATCCATGGATTCCTTTCATCCATAGAGTCCATGTATCCAATTTAATTACAAAACCACAAGCTTTTCAAGTTATCATGCTTTAAATTATGATTTCATCCATAAATCTCCATGTACTATTGATTTTATACCATGTTACCATGAAATTATTGTTATTACTCAATATTCCATGTTTTAATATTTTTATTTACTAAATTAGACCATGATTTAATGCTATTATGATGAATTCATGCTATTCTATAAATTCCATGACATTCCTATAATTGTTTTAAACCATGAACTACAAGTTTTTGATAAAATGCCTACAAGAGTGATTTATTTAATAAGAGCCTTTATGTTTTGGCCTTCAAGCTTTAGTGTCTTTTCAGTATTGTTGTTTTGAGTCCTGGGGGTATGGATTACCCAAAAACCATAGATATTTATTTTATCTAGCCTGAGTATATTATAGAATAGTCTTCAGATTATATTATGAGTATTATCAGAATAGTCAGATATCAGTTATTCAACTCAGAACAACCTAGTATCTCAGTGTCTTTCAGTTTGGAGTAGGATTTAGCACCGAGCGAGTGTAGGGATTGTGGATTCCTCGTCAGATAGGGAGAGTCATTAGTACCAATCCCTATACTCCAGAACTACGTAGCTAGCATAGGATATGAGTAGTCACCTATCAAATTAGGCTTGACTAACTCGCAGAGGTCACCCGTCAGTTCAGGCTTGACACCATTAGTCCTTTGGACATTATATTAGTTTAGCGGATCCATACAGCCATTATTAGTACCCGTGGCATGGTATTAACACTCTTCCAGCTGGGATTACTAGTTGGACCCCAATTAGATCAAATTGGGGAATGTCGGTTAGATGATACTTCTCACAGTCAGAGATATAGTCTCAGTTACAGACCAAACTTTGTTATTCAGTCTTAGTGTTGTTTGACCAAAGCATACAAATTTCAGTTATTTTAGTATTTCAGTTTACAAATTTTACTCAGTTATGTTATATTCTTGGTCATGCCTCCTCAGTATTTATAGATTTCAATGCATTATCAGCATCTACGGATTCCATGATCTCTACTCAATCCTCCATGTTTTACATGCATATCCAGTTAATTATTAGTTCTGTTCATCAAACCATGCATATCAGCCTACCTCATTTAGCATACCAGTACATTCAAAGTACTAATCGCATACCTTTCTTTTGTTGGGGTAAGTGGTGTTGACGCTCAGTTCCTAGATTGCACTTAGCCCCTCAAATCATCAGCAGTACAGTAGCAGTGGTGATTCCTCATCATCTGAGGATAGATTATATTACTTCATGTCTTTATCTCAGTATATAGTAGAGTTAGTTGGGGCCTGTCTCATCAACTCGACTATTCAGATTTCAGTATTTTTACTAGATTTATAATTTAGTAGTTATTTTATTATTAAAACCTTATGGCATTTTAGTTATACTTCTGTGTTCATGATTATATTATTAAGTGCTCATAGTAGGAACTGATAACGCTTAACTTACACGTCAATTTAGTACAAGGCGTTCATCGTCAATATATTTACCAAACTTTGGAGTCGGGGTCGAATCCACAGGGAATAGTGTGAGTGGCGATTAAACTAATTTAAAACTAAAGCTACAAGTTAAATTCAAACAAATGATACAAAAAGATAAAATGGGCGTTTGTAATGATTGAACAAAAGTTATTAACACGCGCGTTCTCTTTAGAAACTCCAAGCTAAAATTCCAGTGTTTCAAATCAATGATAGAGAGAAACTAGGGTTGTGATCACTATGATTATTAAATCCCAATGAAAAATGACAGCAGTATAGGGTTCTCATGACTTGTGGGAAACACCAAATTATCAGTTTTGACAGTCCATCTAAGTGTTTCTCAACCTACTTAGATGTTGAACTCCCTAATTCTCTCGAACTTAGGAAATCAATCTATGTATACTTATTTTATCTCAAGTTGATCAATCTTGTTACAACATTAATCATTAGATGGGAGCTTAACCTTCCTAAATCTTGGTTGATAATTCGCTACCTTTAGTTTATTTCTCAGTTCGAGCAAATCAACATAAGGCGGGATTTATTGTTTGGAACCAATAAATAACAATCATAACAATGGAATTATCAAGATGTCCCCACAATCACTCAAATCCTAATCAACTATTAAATCCATGGAGGAATAATCATAGATCCCACAACCATAGTTGTGGGTTTTAGTTCCACATGAAAAAGAAAGAGATAGCAACAATTTTATTCATCATTCAAAGTAATTAAACTTACAAAAGATGAAGTCTGAAGTTGATTCTCTTCCAAGTTCAAGAGAAAATTCCCACAGCCAAATTAAAGAGTTGAGAAGATGCTAACCATAGTTGTTAGATACTACCTAGTTCCCACACCATCCACTTAAAACAATTGCTTGTTATCAAGCAACTAAAACACAACCAAGAGGATATAGAGTACATTCGGCAATCAACCATCCATATTATCTCAAAATATTTTCACCATCTCCAAGGTCAATTAATTGAAAAACAAAAATTGTGCATGTTATAGAAGAAAAACAATGACACACACATGAATCAAGATATGACATCAATTTAGCAACAATAACCATGCATGTACCAAGATTACACTATCCAAATAAGTTAGCAACTAGCAACGAAACCAGTGTGCCCTCACTATAAAGAAGTCCCACTCAACTTATATCAAACATCACATATGTAACCATGGGGACAATCAATAGACACTCATTCTCAGAATGAAGTTCCAATCATTGTATGCCAAATACCATAGGCTTGCCCTTATTTTCATTACCAAGATTTTCAGAAAGGTCAGCTAGGATCACTATAGGTCTTTTCTTTGGCTTGTAATGAGGCTAGGGGATGGTATGATACATGATGATATTTAAAGTGACTAAGCCTCCTTGACACTACATGAGCTTCTGGGGTCTCACTTATTAACCTTTTTCAATTCTCCTCTTTTTTTATCACACATATTCAGGATGGGTGCGGTCTTTTCTACAATCACTTCTTTTTTTTTCACAACTTTTCTTTTCTTGTTCTTTTCCACCGCACCTAGATTTTTAGTCTTTTATTTTATTGTACCTTTCTTCATACTCATTTTACATCACACACCCCTATGATAGACACCCTCAACTTAGGCCATTTGCTTAAGTCAAGGTGCACAGTGTCCAAGAAGGACCAGGGCCAAAATCGATTCATTATGATATAAATGAGACGGTGATAGGTATCATAAAAAAAATAGACTATTCAGGCTCAAAATAGGGATCAAGGGATATTATGCATACAGGGAAGGTTATTTAGGCTAAAAGTGGACTAGTATCAACAATGACCTATAATCCTTTCCTAACCGCTATCCTACAACTAAGCAAGACCAACCGAGCAAGTTCTGGATTTAACATATATTGGGAACAAGGTAGTATCTCACACACACAAGGCACAAAGGTACATCACAAGCTACTACCCATTCGGTTTATGCAATTGTTTAGCAATGGTTATCATGTCACTAGTACTAATGCTATAACAAGATGCACAGTGATCACACATAAATACATATCACACAGTTATAAAATAGACCTTAGGAGAGGTGTTCAAAAATTAACAAAAATATGTTAACTTCCTAAGGTACTTGTATTTCTCCTAGTCAACTACAATATTTTACAACAAATACAATACGCCTAAATATGCCGGCTCTACTAGGAACAAGACTCTGGGGAAAAGAGGCACGACAATAAAAACCCAAAGAGGACATTAACACCCACAAGTAGCCCCACCCTCAACTGAAAATCATGTAATGTCCTCAATACGTCAAACCAAAACAAGTGAGTTAGAAACATACTTGTGGCACCATGGGTGCGAAGATCTGATATCAATCACATAATTCGAATACAAACAACAATATACCTTGGGTTTCCTCCCAAGCAGTGCCTACTTTAATGTCTCAGCACGACTAGGTTATCTTGACTACTCAGAATTCATCAAGATACCTTAAAAGTGTTTTATCCTTTATCTCTCCAACTTGAGGATATGAATTTCACCCTCAACATAGATTCTATTTTCTTGCCTCGCTCATAGGGGAGTGGTACAAAAATTAATAAGTCGAGTAATGGATTGAGCGTGGTAAACCACTCGGCCTTAAAGTGAGGTATGTTTTTATGTTTCTTGTCTAATGTAAAATAAAAATATAGGATTCTTGTTCCTTATATTCACACTCTTCTAATATTTTAAATGATTCCACAGACAAGATATCATCTAAACATAATGTAGAAAAGTGCTTTGAATAAGGCCCAATCAATCCTACTTCAAAATTTACACTATTTACTACACACTCACTTTTATTCAGCTTCTCGACATCTTCACTTCGAATTGGTCTATAGTCTTTATTAGAGATTTTCTTTGTTTCTTATTTTGCCTCTAGTTCCATGTCCTCAATCTTGGCATCATGTCTCATGGTTGGTTTGGTTTGTTGGGAAATCACTGATGGTTGCTCAACATCAAGCTCAACATCAATATAGGGTTCTTTCTTCTCATCTTCACACTCTTCTATTATTTTAAATGATTCCACAGACAAGATATCATCTAAACATAATATAGAAGAATGATTGACCTCGATATCCATCTCCTCATGAATGATTGGCTTCATGTCTTGACATATATCACATATGATATCATATGTTTCTTTCTGGAGATACAACATTCGTTGAAACATAGCTTCAATGCCACTCTTCCCGCTGCTTCGTTCTTCCTTTTCTTAACCATAAGACCTATCAAACTCATAAGAAGAACTAGAATTTGGGTTAGCGTAATAGGGGAAGGAGGCATTTGGGCAATCACTCCAATGTACATCTTGACCACCACATAAAGAACAATCATACTACCAGTAAGATGGAGATGGTGCACACATATCTCTCCACTGAACATATCTACAATCTTGCCAAAAGTGAGGTCTACCATAATATGGACATGGATCATCAAGATAAGATTTGCAACAACCAAGCTCATGTTCATTCCACGATGCCATAGTAATAAGTAAAATAAAATAAAAATCTACCTAACACAAGAAATAAAAGAAAACTAAAAACAAATATTTACAAGTTTGAATTCGAGCAAGTAGGCTAAAATTCCAAACCAATCACTATGCTAAATTTTTCTACGGCAACGGTGCCATTTTTTTATAATGCTCAACTTACACGTCAATTTAGTGCAAGGCGGCCGTCGTCAATATATTTACCCAACTTTGGAGTCGGGGTCGAATCCATAGGGAACAATGTGAATGGCGATTAATGATTGAACAAAGTTATTAACACGCGCGTTCGCTTTAGAAACTCCAAGCTAAAATTCCAGTGTTTCAAATCAATGATAGAGAGAAACTAGGGTTGTGATCACTATGATTATTAATCCCCAATGAAAAATGACAGCAGTATTGGGTTCTCATGACTTGTGGGAAATACCAAATTATTAGTTTCGATAGTCTATCTAAGTATTTCTCAACCTACTTAGATGTTGAACTCCCTAATTCTCTCGAACTTAAGGAATCATTCTATTTATACTGATTTTATCTCAAGTTGATCAATCTTGTTACAACATTAATCATTAGATGGGAGCATAACCTTCCCAAATCTTTGTTGATAATTTTCTACCTTTAGTTTATTTCTCAGTTCAAGCAAATCAACATAAGGTGGGATTTATTGTTTGCAACCAATAAATAACAATCATAACAAAGGAATTATCAAGATGTACCCACAATCACTCAAACCCTAATCAACTATTAAATCCATGGAGGAATAATCATAGATACCACAACCCTAGTTGTGGGTTTTAGTGCTACATGAAAAATAAAGAGATAGCAACAATTTTATTCATCATTCAAAGTAATTAAACTTACAAAAGATGAAGTCTGAAGTTGATTCTCTTCCATGTTTAAGAGAAAATTCCCACAACCAAATCAAAGAGTTGAAAATTGCATTCTAAGTTAAGAGCCCCCAAAGAGAGATAAACTAGCCTTTGGAATGAGTTCCAGGCATTTCAAGATGATCAATGAAACCCTAAAAGCTGCTCTTTATATACTTTAGACTAATTATGGAAACAAAATCACAGATCACAGCTTTTTTCATGGAAAAATGATGTCGTGGGTGAGGGCTTATCAGCAGTCTGATGAATTATCAGGAATGTCATCAGATCATCTTCATTTTTGACAATCTATGCCTTAGGTTGACAATGAGGTATGATGGATTATCATATCTTTGACGACTAATCACGGATGTCGTCACATCTTCACTTTAATTTCTCAAGCACTTCCAAAGCCTAACGACGATCCTGACGGCTTATAACAACTCTGACGGCCTATCATAGGTTGTCGTCACTTCTTCCAGCTGAATCGCATTCTCTATCTAAGGCTGACGATGAGTTTGATAACTTATCAGGGAGTTGACGACTTATCAGACAAGTCATCAACTATACTTCCCGTCTTATTTTGCTCAAAATTTAACTCTTTTATCTCAATTATTGTTGGATTTCTTTCATCTTGACTTTACCTGCAATAATAAAGAGAGAACAATCAAAAACGACAAAAAAATTTTAAGACTTTGCAATTATTCTTAGTTAAAAGCCTCAAATGTGTTAGCATCTACTCACACATCAGGTACCAGCTCATGGGTTATCTTGTGGTCTCTCGGGATCGTAATCACCATGTAACAACTAGGGGTAATCTAGTGTCATTACAAGAATCATCTCCAATCCCATGATCAATTTTATCAACATCATCACTTGAGACTCATCAAACACGCTATACAAATGCTCAAGTAGTGGACTATATTAATGAGTAAGTTGATCATTATTCATATCCTCACTAGTTGTTGGCAACTCACATACCAATGTAGACTCACCTTGGTTTTCACATGGGTCAACTAATGTGTTAATACTCTCATTACATGGCAATGGAACATCATTCATGTTAAAAGTTCTAGCACTAGGTGGACACAAATCATTCTTACAAAAAGAAACAATTTTGTCATCCATACTATCAACTAGTGCTTGCATAGTTACAACATAAATTTGATCTTCATGCAATCTAGTAATACCAAGAGTATCACAAAGGGAAGACTCATGCAATTCTCCTCAAGGAAAACCAAAAACTATATCTACTTGGCTACTACTAGCCGCATCACAACATTCTAATTTTGTAGGAGTGTAGGAGATAAAAATTTTACCTTATAACTCACATGAGTTATGACCTTCACCTTGATTTGTGTCATGGAAGCTCACTTGTTCCCATGGGAGGCTCTCATCACAAGGAGGAATCGGTTTTGGCGTAGATTGGGGCATTTGGTTTCAAACTCCTTTGTAAGGAACCCACTCCCTTTCTCGTCTTTCATAGTCAAGAAGGATAGTTTCAAGAGGGGCCAAGAAAGTATTATTGTCCATGGTACCTAAGAAAAGACACTAACAAAAACAAACAAACAAGTTAGCTCAAAGTACCGTCACCACACCCTCACACTTTCGGTTACTTAACACTTGGCTTCACAAGTGTTGAAAGTCAGATTATAATCCGTGAGACATCGAGGGATGAGTTCACTCTAGTTTGGAATGGATTTTCATTTGAAAGACTCAAGGAAATCTTGTTCGAACTTGAACCAAGAAATACAACAATTTCAAAATGATAAAAGTACACAGGAAACGCAAACACGAAATAAATGGACTCAAAACTAACTCACAACCTAGTAGAAGATTACTATTTTGTCAATTAATATAAAAATCAATAAATGAAACTAAAGGAAGGAGAAAAGAAACTAAGAAATCTGAAATTTTGAGCCTAAGGTTATTTTTGGAGGGTGATGATGTGTCACTTTGATGACATGGCAGTTTTAGTGATGTGGCAATTTGGTGATGTAGCGCCTTAGATTGGTTGCGATTTTTTAACAAGTTTTTATTTTCCAAATTTTAAGTCTTAATCAACTTACAATTTGGAATTGTGGAAATTGGATAAGAGAGGGAAATACTAGACTTAATGCCCTTTTTCAAATTTTAAAAAGGTTTGACCTTTCTTTTGTCAAGAAAGTCTTGTACTTCTGCCTTAAGACATTGAAAAGTGGTCGTCCTTAAAACATGGAAAGTGGTTGTATAAGTCTTTGAGACACCTTAAAAATTGGAAAGTGGTTGGATAGTCTTTCAAGACTAACAACAAGACACACTCTCTTTCTTCACTTTTTTAGATCTAATAACCACTTTCTTTTCAACAAAAGATGAAGATGGTGAAAGACACCAAGAACACAACTTTTTAAATTTTGGAGTTCTATGGTTCAAGTTGGATCCCACACATCAACAACACATTTTCAAGCTCCAATTTCAACATCAACATCAACACAACGTCCAACTAAAATTTGCATAACAATATCAACAACACACGATCAAGTTTTAAGTCCAGAACAAGAACAACAACAACAACAACCTTCAAAGTTCAAGAACAACTTGGAAATGACTCAAAATTTAAATTTAGACTCTATATGTGTTATTGAAGAAGGGGATAACACTAGAAACAACCAAAACACATAAAAATATCTTAAATCTAAGATGCAAATTTTGGTCCAAACACAAAATAGGACAAATTATTCCTTTTGGATTTTTCCATTTTTCAACTTTTTTTTTTATTCTCAAGTTAACAAGCCCAAGATTGATTTTGTAGGAACGAAATCAATCCTTGCTCAGATACCAAATTATACAATCTATCTATGAAGTACTAAAAATAGTCCACAACATAAGAAGAAAACGAGAAAAAGATAACAACAAGACAAAGTAGCAACATACACAAGAGACCGAGAATAAGAACAAGATACTAAACACACAACAAAAGCGATAATTTAAAGATAAAAGATGGATAAGATGACATAAGAATCTACAAACATTAGGAACCAAAGTGTGTATCAAACACTAAGAATCCTACAACCTATAGAATCATACACCAATCTTCTTACGTGACACAAGAAGGAAGTCACTCGCCTCAAGAACCGACGTTTCTAAAACAATATTTCAACACAAGTGAATCCACACTTGGATTGCCCTAGTTTTGGTTTTGATACTACTCTCACAATAGAGAAATGTTTCAACGTTATTATTCCATCATCTAAGATCACCTAACTAAGGAAAATAAGACTAAAGGAGCCTATTTGTAATCTATTACACGATGAAGATAAAATGACCAAGTTACCCATAATGATTGGGGCTCCTATGGAGTGTAAAAGTAATGGCACAAAATGACCCAAAATACACTTAAGAAAGGGGCGATCATGTAGTGTTTTAAAACTCCTCTTCACACTTCAACTTATGCAATCCCTTGTGTCATTTTTGGTCTTCATAATTATTCTTCAACACAGGTTTCTCGGATGCCTCATCAAGAAAAGCTCCCAAGCAACCTTCCACACACGGCTTTGCCTTACGGAATGCCCAAAATGAACTTTCCATGCAGGCTCTCTTCCCCTTAAAGTGACCACTACTAGATTCTTCACATGTTTACCTCGAATGATGTCTTCCAAAGCTAGGATGACTATTTGGCTCGTGTCATGCTAAGATCAACCCGGGTACCTAATTCCTCCTGAAAAGTCTTCCAAAAGTGAGATGTGAACACTGAACCTCAATCTGAAATGATAGACACTGTCACACCATGAAAATGAACTACTTCATAAATATAGTTACATACCAACCTCTCAACACAAAAAGAAACCCAAATTAGAATGAAAAGAGAAAACCTAGTGAATCGATCCATGATGACTTAGACACTATAAGAACTACACGAAGTATGAGGTAACCCAGTTACAAAGTCCATAGTGGTCCACTCCCATTTATACCTAGGAATGGGTAACCTCTGAAGCAAGACACCATGCCACAAATGCTCGGCCTTCACTTGCTGGAAACATAGGCAATAAGCTATAAATTCTGCTACATCCTTCCTCATACCACCCCGCTAGTAGTGTTATCTCAAATCATGATACATTTTTTAACTCCCATATAAATAAAATAACTAGAACAATGAGCCTCCTCTAATATCAACCTCACCCAATCTCCCGCTCTCAGAATATAAAGTTGACCTCCAATCTTTAAAACACCATCTAGATTAAGTGAGTCTTCCTTAGACTCACCACCTTATCCCAAATCACTCTAAACCTAACATAATCAAATTGATGATCCCGAATCTACTCTATCAAGGAAGACCTAGCCTTCACAAATGCCAAAATATTCTTATGCGTTGAAATATCAAGACTAACTATCTGGTTAGCCAAAGAATGAACCTCTGAGGATAAGGTCTCTTCTACATCAAAAGATACACCAAGCTACCCATTCTAATCGACTCCTAACTCAAGTCATCTGCTACTATATTAGCCTTGTTCGGATAATAAAAAATAGTAAGGTTATAATCCTTAAGCAACATAAGTCAATGATGTTTCCTTATATTAAGATTTTGATAAATGAAGAGTTACTGAAGGCTATGATGATTTGAGAAGATCTCATAATAGACTCCATATAAGTAGTGCCTCCACACATCAAAGAAAAAACTGATGCGTACAACTCCTAATCATAAGTAGGGTAATTATTCTCATGGGGCTTCAATTGATAAGAAGCATATTCAATTGCCTTACCCTCCTACATTAATACAACAACTAACCCAAAACCTGAAGTATTACAAAAGATGATAAGACCCATACTTTCCTTGGGGCAAATTCAAGATAAGAGTTAATGTTAATAAATCCTTGAGCTTTTGGAAGGTCGTCTCACAAGCATTGGACAATTGAAAGGAAATCTTCTTATAAGTCAACTTGACCAATGAAGCCCTAATATATGAAAAATACTAAACAAAATACCTATAGTAACCTGCCAAACAAACAAAATATAAATCTCGATAGGAAAAGTAGGCCTATCCAAATCACAAACCACTGCAATCTTGGCCAGATTGACTATAATACTATCCTCGATCACCACATGACCATAGAAAGAAATAGACTCCCAAAAAACACATACTTAAAGAACTTAGCATACACTTCAAGTCCCTTAATCTCTAAAGTATAATATGTAAATGCATCTCATAATCGGCCTCACTCTTGGAATAAATAAAGATATTATCTATACATATAATAACAAAGGGGTCGAGATACAGTCAAAATAATAGTTAATCAGCCATATGGATGTGGCTGGGGCATTAGTCAGCCTAAAGGACATGACCAAGAACTCATAATAATCGTACCTAGTTCTAAAAATAATCTTTGGAATATCCAAATCCTCAACTACTCGTACCCAGACCTCAAATTAATCATTGAAAAAACTGGCGCACATTGAATCTGATTGAACAAATCATCAATATGAGAAAGAGCATATTTATTCTTAATCATCACCTTATCCAACTGTTGATAAGTAATACAAATATGCCTATACACCTTATTTTTCCTCATAAGCAAAATAGTCACACCTTATGGTGATACACTAGGTTGAATAAATTCCTTATCCAATAACTCTTATAGCTAATCCTTTAATTCCTTTATCTCTACTAGGGACATCTTATAAGGGGGAATAGATATGGGCTTGGTGCCAGACTCCACATCAATGGCAAAGTCAATATCATAATTCAGAGGAATACTAGGCAAATTCATGGGAATAACATCCATAACTCATGAAAATTACAAATAGAATTGAAAGAATGAAGTGAAGCAATAGTAGTATCACGGATATGGGCTAAATAAGACAAATACCCTTTTCATCCAAATGACGAGACTGAATAAATGATATAACTCTCTTGGGACAAAAATAAAATGCACTTTTACATGAAATCCTTGGCATATCCAACTGAGATAAAGTCATAATCTTAGCATAACAATCTTGGTTAACATAATAAGAAGCCAACCCATCCATACCAAAGATGATGTCAAAATCTTACATATCTAGGATGATCAGTTCTAACCAATTCTCATGACAAGCAAAGGTCACTACATAAGATTGGTACACTTGATCTACCATTAAAGAGTTTCCTACAGAGGTAGATATATATATAGGCATGGAAAGAGGCTCGCTAGTAGAATTAATACTCAAAGTAAAATACATTGAAATATTGGAGAAAGTGAACCCAAATTAAATAAAATAGATGCAGATCTAAAATAAAAGGGATGATACCTATGGTAATAGCATCAAAAGTTTCTTTCTTTGATCAAGCAGGTATATCATAGCACTGCCATTGACCACCACCCAACTAAGTAGCCCCACAACCACCACCATCACAGACACTACTACCTTTTCCTCACACACCTCTAGTAGAACCTTTACCTCTCAATACCGATATAAAAGTAGGCCTGAAAATACAATGGGGATAGTATTAGGCCAAATAGACGGCCTTACCATAGAAAAAGCAAACCCTATGGTTGGACTCAATAAAGAGAGGTAAGACTGAACTAAAATAATCACTCAAAGATACTAAACCAAAAGCTAGACTACCAAAACCCGATAAAGCTGCCTGAATAGGTCTGCCATGATACCTATAGAAACCTCTAGAATCGTTGCCTCAAGGAGTGTGACTTCTGAAGTTGCCCTGCAACGCACCCTCTTAGTGCCTCATTAAGATGCTTGAAGAATAGACTCAATCAACGTAGCATGATCTACTATACTCTAAAATAACACCCCTGACTCTATGATCTGGGCAGTAGCTCTATCTGGATAGTAGCAAGCTAAAGTGAAACATCTAACCTCTTCACAAACTTTTGAATCTTCTCAGACTCGATGATAATACTGGCATAATAATATCTTGATGAGGCATAGAAATGTGTTTCAAACACGTAACAGACATGGAGCCCTAATCTAAGTGATTAAACTCTTCTCTCATTTGATTCGTCGGACTAAAAGGTCTCTAGAAAACTAAGAGGTCTGTAATTAAGAAGTGATCCCCACCAATCCCTGCCTGCATCCTTTAATTAGTAAGTAGCCTAAGAAAACCTATAAGACTCAAGAAATTAAAGGTTATGGAACTTCTCATGACAATCAATTAAGAACTCATAGGCATCCTCTGCCACACAACATTGAATTTGGGTGGACCTAAATGAGTAGATCTTTTAAAATTCTTCTAATCCTAAGAAGACATAATTGTACTCATAATAATGAAAGGTATAGTGAATTTGGATGAATGAGATCCTACTTGAGGAGATAACATAGATGAAGGTTGAACCACTGATCTTGGAATACCATACTCGAATACCAACACAGAAGAAGAAACAACTCTCTTAGTCTATGGAGTACCATAAGTAGATGTTTATACCACTGGAGGATTCACACTCAAAATTGGAGATACACTATAGGTAAACTCTGGCACAGACGGGGATATAATACTCAGAGATAGAGGAAAACAAGGAGCACTCAAAGGAGGACCCTCTAAATGAGTTTGTAAATGAATAAATAACCCCTCTTAAACTGGGGTAGTATGACTTTATAGGACTTGGGTAGGACTTATATCTCCATCATGCTCAACCTGAGGATCAAGGGAGAGACCCCTAGTAATAACTATGGATTGGGAAGATCCTCATGATCATTTGCTATCTCGGGCCTATCCACAACTTACCGCTCTCCCCCTCGACTGGATCTCCTCTTAGATGATGAGTCTGCATCATTATCATCACAAGATATTATCCTAACCATCAGTACAAAAAAAGTAAAATATGATTTAGAACACAAGGTATGAAAGATATGTATGATGAGGAACAAAACAAGAAAGTTTCCAAAGGTATCTTATATTCTCTAGAAGATAGATACAGACATCTATATACCAATCTATGAGACTCTACTAGAAATCCTATTCTTACACTTATGAGACTAATGAACATGTCTCATATACTAATTTTTCATGATCTAAGAACTAAGGCTCATGATGGCACTTATCATGACAATCGTTTAAAAATAAACTTATCACCCAAACAGATAAAAAATGAGAAAACAACACCAAAATCCAAAGTAAGGCTTTTATATTAAAACCGAACTGCACATATACAATAATAGTGGAAAAAATACATTAACAATGGTACCATAAATAACCCTAAATTATAATGCCATAGTGTGGAAGAACCAATTAAGTACATCTTAAAGTCAAAATATAAAAATGATATTTCATAAAGGAACAAATCTATCAATGAATATGAAAACAAGACATAAACTAAACAAGAAGAGGTAATAGATCAACTCTGAAAGCATAGACCAACTATTACCTTGAAAATACTCCAAGCACTGCCCAAAATCATGTAATATGGTGCACTCATACCTGGATCTGCACTGAAAGGTCATAGTAGGTATGAGTATGGCTACTTGTACACAATAGGTATCATAGGTTAACTGAGCAAAGTAAAAGATAAAGTGAAAGACCCACTATGGGAATATCACCTGCAATCAAAAAATGTACCAAATAGTAGACCACATCATCTTCACTAATAGATCTAAACTATACACATATACCAAATACAAGTACGAGAAACAAACAAAAATAAATAAACATCAAATAAAGCAAGAAAATACAACATAGAATGTACACAATGTATGAAATACAATTAAGGTGATGATTATTTGATAAGCTCAAGGTTGGCGTACAACCTCCATATACTACTATCGAGATGCACTCCCGAGGTAGGCCCATGAAAGTACGCAACACATATACAATAAAATGACCAATACCAATACAATATCCATAACTTCTCTCACATACATACGTTGGCAAAGCATTTTTAAAGATGCCATATGTTCTGTCAGAAAATTAGTATTTCCACGATGGTACCAATATTTTATGAATTTAGATGATATGAGGATGTAATGATCACAACCAAAAAGAATGAGTATTTTAAAATCCAACCAATATACCAAGCATGTGAGGTTAAAATCAATTTAATAAACCAATAATCTATGATCTAATATAATCCATACACTAATCTTCACAACGAATACTAGGTACTTATCCTAACTCCAATAAATTAGAGAGAAAAGATTCAGAGGAGTAAGGGTGTGAAAAGTGGCAACTCTAGAGAGGAAAAATTAGAGGTTGTGGAGTGAGATGATTAAGTTTCACAACATAATCCTAAACCATACAACTTTACTTACTCTAGTAGTTTTGATACTTATGCAGGTATCCTTGGAACAAGAAATGTGAGGATCCTCAAAACTTAAAGAACCATGAGGTGCATGAGAGCTTCCATAATGAGAAAATATGCTCTAATGTTGATGACCATGGTGAAGGAAACACTTTCTATGAGCTTAAAGTCATAATAACTAATCTTAACACTCCAAATATTGTGAATGTGCATGATAATAACTTAAGTGTGAGTGATAGTTTACTTTTGTTTGGGATAAATAAGACATTAACTTATAGAGTTATTGATAAATCCTTAGTGCATGGTTATGATGTAATTTGTGGGAGTGATCCTTCACTAGTTAATGTTTTAGATGATCAGATTATTTCTTCTAGTGACATCAATATGTGTCCACCTAGTGTTAGTTTTTTTATACATAAAAATGCTTTGTAATGGCTTAAAAACTAAGGGTCATGATGACACTTATCGTGACAAGTCTTGACATGTAATCATATCTCCCATACTGAATGAAATAAGAAAACAACAACAAAACCCAAAGTGACTGTTCTAGAATGAAGCCGAACCATACCTATACAATAATAGCGGGAGAAAATACATTACACTAATTCCATAAATCACCCTAAAATCTGATGTCACAGTGTAAGAACCATCTAAGTACGTCACAAAGACAAAATATACAACTAATTATTTGAAAAGGAACTTAATCTATGTACAAATATGAAAAGAAGATAAACTAAACAAGAGGAGGTAATAGATCAATTCTAGAAGAATAGACCGTCTTTTACCTCAAAAATTATAAGACTCCACAAATCCTAGTCATTTGGGTCCTTTATAGCACTCCAAAAGGGGTCCCAGACTTAGAAAGATTCAGCTAAGTGTTAAGACTTAGAATTGTTTTAGCTTTCAAAATTGGACGATCTTATTTTCTATCCTTGTGCACATAAAATATATATATATTTAAGTCAATTCATGATTAGGGATGTTAATAAGTCACTTCAGGTGAGTTTTAGTTTTTTGAAACGTCATTAAAAGCCTAATTGGATGTCCAAAATTGTGAGTCGATGAGATATCGGCGCAATGCGTCATCCATTGCATCGACATTATCATCACCACCGTCATCACCTCACCCTCGACGTGGCACATCAGCCATCGCATTGACCCCATCAACGCAACGCATCGATTGTAGCGTCACTAGGTAAGGCCTTTAGTGCAATTTCTAGTGAGCCAATATGACCATGACGTGTCGTGTTGGCTATCAGCTTGAACCTATCGATGAGGAACATCACTAAATGCGTCACTGGGAACTTTTTTCATAATAAAAATCTAACTTTCCAATGGCAGTTAGGTCCTTTTCCCCTCACCCAAGTCAGCCAAAACACGAAATTAATCTCTCAAAAGGGCAAATTACATTCTTTATTCTCAAAATCCTCTCAAGAACAAACCCTAATTCAGCAAGCTCAAGATCAAGTTCCAAGAAATTCCACACAATTCTCAAATCAACAATCAAGGTATGTTAGGTGTTTATCTTTGGGTTTTCTTCCACCCTTGGAGTTCAAAAACCCTTTTTAAACTACATATTTATTGATTTCATGATTTATATATTACATGTTTAAACTGGATTATGTTCATGTATGTATTGATGTTTGGTTTTCAAATCAAGATTCATTATAATTTTTAAGTAAATTAATTAGCATATCTGTAGAATTATGTGATTCTCGTGTTAAACCCTTGAATTCACAAGTTGAATATTGTAGCCATGATGTTTATATCTTGATTATTTTAATGTGCACTAATAATGCTCCCCAAGTGTTAGATAGAATGCTTATGTAAATTGAATAGTGAATTCATGACATGTTATCATGTGGTGCCATTCATGTACAAGTTCATGCCTCTCAAATGTTTGACAACATGCTTAAATGAATGCATGGTGGAAAAGTAACTAATGTAATGCCTTAAAGATTTTTCCATGTTTTACTATTGATGCTATCGAGTCTTGGGGGGTATTCAATGCCCAACAATCTAGCTATTTTACCTAGAATTATAGTAGCTACAAAATAGTCTCAGCAATGTCACAAACAGTAGTGCGTAGTCAGTTACAGAACTAAGTGAACTCAGTCCAGTTCAGTCAGGCAACACGATCAGTAATAGATTAGTCAAGCCTAGTACAGTCTAGTAATCAGTTTAGTGCCTATTTAGTTGGCAGTAGGATTCAGCGCCGAGCGAACCTAGGGATGGGGGCATTCCTTCCAGTAGAGTGTTTGACCCTTAGTATCAGTCCCTGTATTACAGAACTATGTAACAAGTGTAGGGTAAGTCATCTTCCTGCCAGATAAGGATCGACGCAACCATATATACACTTTATGAGTCTTCCTACCAGATTAGGGTTGACACAACATCATTAGTATCCCTTGGCAATGTGCTAATACCCTTCAAACTGGGGTCACAGGTTGGACCCCAACTCAGTTTATAATTGGGGTATGTCAGTTAGATGAACACTCCCACAATTATAATTTCAGTACTTAGTACTCAGTAATTAGTATTCAGTATCAAAATTTAGTAAGAAACTCAGATAGTTCTACAAAACCATGTCTATCAGTTATCAGTTACTTAGTCATCAGAACACAGTACTTCAGTTTTAGTTTAATTCAGACAGAGGTTATATGTACAGTATTTCATAGTCAGCATGATCAGTAGTTATAGTTTTGCATGCACTCTTATTCAGTTATTTCATGATGTTCATTCAGTCAGTTATTATCTCATGCATATGAACCCATGTATATAAGCCTTCCCCACTTAGCATACTAGTACATTCAAAGTACATATGTATACTCTTTATTTTGCATTATGATGTCTCATATCATAGGTTCAGATGCACAGGCTCCTAACTGTACTTAGCAGCTCAAGTTTCAGAAGCGGTTATAGTGGTGACTCCTCATATTTTGAGGACAAAGTTATTTATTTCAGCATTCCAGTAGTTCAGCATGTTTAGTATTTAGAGTTAGTTGGGGACTTGTCCCATCAATCTCATATTCAGATAGTTAGAGGCTTTTGGACTAGACTATTTCAGAAAAATGTTCAGTTTTTCAGTGTTATTATCAGTATTCAGTATTTGTTTTCAGTTTATGAACCTTATGGAAATTTCAGCCTAACTTTTGCATATATTTTCAGTATTATTATTATTCAGTGTTCATAGAAAGTAACATTCATGTGGTTAGCTTGTGGTCCTTCGGGATTATAAGCACCGTGTGATGCCCAGGGTGCAGTAACAAGGTGTTACAAAACTACTCCAAGTACCACCCAAAATCAACTAGTGTGCGATGCACTTATACTTGGATTGCATTAAAAAGTTGTAATAGGGATGAGTATGGTCCACTTGTACTTAGCAGGTATCATAGGCCGATTGAGCAAAGTAGAAAATAAAGTATATAAGATACACACTATGGGCACACTACCTGCAACTAGAAAATATTCCAAATGGTAGACCACATATTCTTTCCTAAGAATTCTAAAATACACACATATACCAAATATAAGTACGAGAAAGAAACACTTATATATAGACATCAAATCAACCACGAAAATACACCGCAGAATGTATACAATAATGAAATGCAATGACAATGATGATGACGATGATATGATATGTTTAAGGTTGTCGCACATCCCCTGAATACACCTACCGAGTAGTGCTCCTAAGGTAGGATCCATGGGGGTCTTGCAACCCATATTTAAACCAATAACCAATACCAATCCAAAATCCATAACTTCTCTTCGTCATATGCTTTGCAAAGGGTTTCTAAAGATGTCACATTTTCTGTCAGAAAAATCAGTATTTTCACAGTGCTATCAATATTTTATGAAGTTATATGATATGAGGATGTAAGGATCATAACCAAGCAGAATGAGAATTTCCAAATCCAAGACATGTTCTAAGCATGTGACCCAAAAATTCACTCAATAAGTGAACCATCCCTGATCCAATATAATCCATATACCAATAGAAAAAGATGTACAATAATATTCCATTAATACCACATAAATCACAACTTAGAAAATTTCCACCAAGAAGAAAATAACTAATTACATAAATACCAGTCTAACAATATCATATAAGACCCCCTACGATTACACATAGCAAATAATGTCTCAAAACAACCAAATGACAACAACATAGGACCAATACTATTACAATATTATAATAAATCCATTTCCATGATTAGTTACCACAACCATAACATGCTTTTATATCAGAATTAACTACCCAACCCAATCTGAAGAAAGTTAAGCCATAACCTACCTTGAATGAAGAAAACTCGGTCCAAAAGCCTTCAACATGGAGCCTTCTCCTCATGAACGACTTGAAATCAACTACAATATACAAATATTAAATCTTGCATGAAAATAAGCCAACTATGCACATATTGCCTATTTTTGAGTCGTGGTCAAAATGGACCCACAAAATAGGTTTTCAAACAAGAAGGGTAAAACCAAAATTTTGGTTTAAAAATATATAACGCACGATTAAAGGAACCATTGAATAAAACCCAAGTGAAAATGGGTTAACATTATGTTTTATATTTAAAAAAATACTAATTTAGGCTTTCTGGGCCAAAATCCCCAAATTCCACTTTAAAAATCCATATTTAACAAGCTCTAGATGATAAGAATAAAGGAAAAGTAATTTAAATAGGAATTTGGAGCTTACCCAAGCTTGAAAATGAAAGAAATCTCCCCAAAAGTCTAAAATCCAAAGCTCCAAGTCTAAAACCTGATGAAAATATAGAAAAGAATATATATATATAGGTACCAGGTGCCACTAAATCAAGCCTTGGGTCACCTTAAAAGTCAGTTCTAAAACACTCAAGTGACCGTTAAAGAGGCAACCTCACTTAAGTTGCAGGTCACTAAGAAAGAAAGTCGTTGATAAAGCGGCTAGCACTTTAGTAGCCCACTTACTACAAAAGGCGCACACACCGAGATGGCAGGGTGGCTAAAGTGTTGTATGGCTGCTAAAACACCCTCTACTAAGGCATCCAAAGAGCCTAGTTAATGGTCACATCATCTTTTATTGCACCAGTTTGAGACTTCGCGGACCCCTCGAGATTTATCCAAAATCTTAAAGGACACAAACAAACTATGTTACCCTTTTAAATTTGATGTTCCAAACTAAAAGGAAATATCCAATTTTTGAAAATATGTAGTTTTCATAAAATTGACCCCTGATATCCAATTTAACAACTTTTTAAATTAATGGTCAAAATGAGATACAAAATTTATAAAATAACACAAACCATGTTAGCAACCTAAAATCGATGTTCTAGACCTGCTAACGCAATTTATTTTTCCATCCAATGCACAAAATAATAAATGTTTACTGAAGTCAACTATAAATTCGTTTTAACCTCTAAAAAACACAAACTCAAACAAATTGCACTAAAATGCATTGGAAATCATTCCAATCATCCCCATATTATAGAACTACCAAAAATCAATCACGAGGAGGAGTAAAATGGCCAATCAGATAGAAATGAATAATTAACAAAATCAGAAAAATAAGTCATTGTATGCATTATGCTATAAGAGGGATTATCTTTTGGGTGAAGATAGCATAAGTTTCCTTCTTATAAACACCACAAAGTAACCACTGGGAGGAGTAAAATGTCCAATCACATAGAAATAAATAATTCACAAAATCACAAATAATCAAATCATTACATGCATTATCCTATAAGTAGGATTATCCTTTGGGTGAAGATAGCATAAGTTTCTTGCTTGTTTAAGGAGCCCGAGAAAGGGCTATTATTTTGATATTAGTTTTAATTATGGCCCCTTATTTAATACTCCACCTTTGTTTTATAATGATGATGTTGTCTTAATTGATTCTTGAATGATGTGAGTTATGATTCAATTGATTTTTGTGGTGTCATATCACTAATAGGGAGTCTTCACCATGAGGGTGAGTTAATAATAATGGTGTGGCTACTATTGAAGGGTACCACGTGTTTAACAACCCAATATGTTGTGATGACACACATTTTAATGATGAAATATCTTCTTGAAAGATGATTATGTTTATTAGAGAGGATGGTCTTCAAAGAGAACATAATGAATGTGCCCTTTCATCTTTTGGTGTTCTATTCTTAGGCATATCCTTAATGGGCTTCAATTAATTAATAAAATAGCTCATAAGAACACATTAGATGGAGTTGATTTGTGTAACACCTTCCTATACTATTTGTTTACACATGATAATACTCATGCTTATTAGTGGAGTATGTTGTACAAGGATGTGAGTGCCAACTAGATAAATTGGTTTTCGTTTAACCTAAGTACATGTAATTTCTTTCTATATGACCTGTGTAATAAATTAATGGATAGATCTTGTCTGATGGTTCTTGGTCAAAATATCAAGAAAGATTTGGGTGTGGTTATTTGCACCTTTATCAAAAATGGAAAGTCCATCTAGAGAGTGTATAATTCACTTGATATACCAGCAGTGCGTATGGGTCAAATCTCTAATGACAAGGAATGCTCTTCAAAGAAAGGGAGAAATGAGCATTCTTTTGATATGAGCTTCACCAAGAACATACTTTGTACTTGTTTTCACCTTCAAGATTAGATAAATTAGAGTATTAGGTTAGATTCTTTGAAGCGTGCTTGATACTATGTTAAGAGGGAACCCAATTCATTAAGGGTACTAATTTATATGGAGTGAGTTGACTCCTAATATATCCATCAACCATTTTAGTAGCATGGATTCATTGGTGCACTTAATTTATTTAGCAATTTGTTTGATAGAGAGGGTTGTCTTATGATTAAAATGCCTCCTATTATTTACCAGTGCTTATCTTTTGGTACGTTCTAAATAAAATTAGTAAAATTAGTACCTTTCTATACAACCTCTTTGCCTATGATAATCCCTATACTGGTATAAAAATTTTTGCCTAGCACATACTAAATAAGAGATAAAATTTTATTGCCAGTGTGTTCAATCAAACAAGTTATTTTAATCTAACTATGGATCCAATACAACCTTCCTTGAACTAAAAAATCCATAACTCTAATTGTTATGCAAATGTCGTTTACTCAGACTATGCCTTTTTGAACAACCTTGGTTAATCATGTCTTTATTTGATAAAAATCAATATGATCTTTATAAGGATCCTCTTATGAATGAAATACAGTTCTATCCAGGGATACCATGTCAACATCCATAGGATCCCCAGTACTTGGATCAATCAAAAGTTTAATTCTTTCTCGGTAGAGGTATGTGGTTCTTTCAACTTGTTGACCTAAATGGAACCTTTTGATTAATTGCACAAACTTTTATATTGTCTTATCGTGATATGCTTAAACATTTGTGTCAGATGGCCCCAATAATAAATGAGTTCTTATCTTTTGGGAATCTTGATGCCATTAAGACATTTGTAGTTTTCTTACCTTAGGATACTTATTATAAGCAAGACTGTTGTGCCTTATTTAATGAGTTCTTTTTACTAAATGAAAAGGATAGTTGGTTGTTTGTCAAATTTGTGCCCCTTGGCACTGATATATTATTTCTAACCCTTGTTCTTACCCATATACATTGAGGATAATGTATTTGGTTATTTGTATCATGTGTTTTGGGATTTGGATTTGAGGATAGATCCTTTTCAAGAGGGGCATGATATGAGCATGAATTGCTCAAACCATGCTACACTGATACCATGGGATATGGAAGACATGATCATGCATTGAGAGATCTTGGAAGGGCTTTAAATACCCTAAATAAAGGTCTACAAGATGTGGTAGGTCCAACTAGAAGAAGACACCATGAAGAATGACCTTCTGCCAAGTTTGGGGAACATTATATATTGTGGAACATTTCCCAACACTTTGGTGATGGTCAACTCAGGTGAGGGAAAATACAACTTTGGTGATGACAAAGATCTCTTCGGAGATGCACACTTTCTTTGGGAGATATTATATGCAACCATTGGCTTAGTTTAGTTTATTTAGTCTATATTTAAGTGCTAAGTTTGTAAAGGTAATCCTATGAATACTTTCCTTAATCATTTTATTAGGTAACTTTTTTATTTGAGAATTGACATAATTCTTTGAGAGTGTAGTCAATAGTAGATTACCTTTAGGATTACAGTAGCTTAATCAAGTAGTTCATAATTGATACTATTGATTGAGTGATTAGGGTGGATTTCAAACATTGGTCATGTTATTTTCTCTATTTAATCGATCATTAGGCCTTCCTTTTGTTGATTCAATTAGGTATTGTGAATTTGATTGGTTTGTCTTCTCCCTTAATTCAATTGTAGATACAATTGAGCCAATCTTTCTTCTATTTTTATCTCTTTTTTAAGCTATCCTTCTATCAAAGCCACCTCTTTCATTAAAAATGAAGAATCTATCATTCTATGATTACTTTGTTTTGTTTGAATGTCACATTTTGATCCTAGTTTCTAGATTAGAATCATATCACCAGATCAACCTGGAGCTCATCAAAAGCCATTGAGTATCTTTTTCTTTTATTAGAGAAATCTACTAGCTAGTATACCTAAACCTAGGACATGAAACATAGCATCCTCCTTGAGGGACATCAGTAAAAAAGAATTTAATAAATATGAAAGACATAAAGTAAGCATATGTAAAACAAGTCTTAAATAAAATCTAGTGCAAATAACATAGATAAGGAAAAATGACCACATTTTCTTGTACATCTAGAATCATGTACATTAAATTATTTTTTTTACTTTGATCTTCTTTGCTTTAGAAATTTGTAAGGCATTTGATACAAATGACGAGATAATCAATGGTATTAGAGGATGACTTTTTATGCATTTTAACACGCATGATGTTGTCGTTATAAGCAAATAATTTGGGATCAACCCATGCTAGGTTTTTCCCCGCGGATAAAACCCATTAACAATCAAACTGGTATTGACTCATGCTATATTTTCCCCCTGGTATATCACCCATAAATACATTAATTTTGGATTGACCCATGCTAGGCCATTGCCCCTGGGATACCACCTAAAATCACATATATTTGTATTACCTTGTTTCTTTAATTTTTGAGAAGTTCTTTCGGTGGTCAGAATATTTTTGAGCATTGGAATATAGACATGTGAACAAATACTTAGGGAAGTAACCATGACATTGGAACTAGATGTGCTAATAATGTGATACTTAGTAACTTATATGGCACAATGAACTTTTAGACTTTTCAAATGGAAGCGATGTTCATATAAATTGGAAACATGTAACCTCTCTAATTAAGATGTAAGGACTTTAGAAGATGATCTAATAGCTAAATAATTAGTAGATGATGTAAAATAAAAGGATGCATAAACTTGTGAAATAATAAGGTATATGGGGAGATCTTGATTAGGGATGAGCACGCATTCCACGTAAGGACATATAAACGTATAATAGAAAGAATGTTTATCGTACAATGAACACATGTAAAGAGTGTAATGTAGGGTCTTTTAACTGAATAAACCCCATTTGAATTAGAGGATGATTCATAAAACTTGCTAGGTAGAGTAATTTTGTCATACTTGTACTTAATAGTATAAAAACACTGATATTGGATAATAAACACACACAAAAGTACTCTGACACATTTCTAAAACCATGGGAAACATTAATAAGATAATTAACTACATTGGAGATTTTTATCATGAGGATCACTTATAAATATCACCTTGTTGTTTGTAACACAAGAATATGATTTCATGCCAAAGAATATGAAATCAAATAACCTTAAATACCTTGTTTTACAACACAAGTATTACGACTTAAACCTTCCCCTCTTTAGATTATTATTGTATAATGCAATGAGTGGTAAAACTAGTATTATTAGATAAAATTAATTTGGGCTTCTTAATCTCACAAAAATACAAACTGAGAAGTAGCCCTTAATTCCTTAAGTCAAGTATGTTCCTTATACCTCTTTTTTGTATAAAGTATCTTTATACTATATGATTTTCTTAAAAGATTCCCTGATACTTCTCAGGCTTCAACACATGTACAAAGAGTACAATAAAGTATGCCAATAAATAAGCTCCCATAAGCCCAATTAAGTTATGTATCACCAAGAAATCCTTTAGCACACTTTCCCTGTGCCTTTAAAAAGTGATCAAAATTTTCCCCCAAAATACACATATAAACAACCCTTAAAATAACCCCAAACATCTTGTAACATAATAAGAATATATTGAACTCAAAGATTCCAATAACCAACCCATAAGTTCTACACAAAATACCAATAGAATTAATCACCAAATTTGTATATAAAGAAGGAAAAGAATGGGTAGTAACTTTACCTCTAATTTAGAAATATATTCTCTCAACTTGTACTTTTTCAAGAGATTGGAATTACCTTCACACTTAAATTCAAGAAGAAAAGAGAAAACTCCCAATACATGAGAAAAAATGCCTAGTAAAATTGGAGTAGGGTCTATCCTATAGCTTAAGGATTAATAACATGAATTCTTAATCTCCCATATAATAATTATGTTAATCTCATATTATTTTTACTTACCTTGGCTAGAAAGAAGAAGGGTTGCTCCAAGAATCCTAGGAGGAAATTAGGGCGGCTATTTGAATCCAAGAGAGAACTTGAGAGAAACTTAATATTGGGCTAAATATTTCTAAGTTGAAAAATAAAAAGAAAAATCAGCTCATCTTGATGTTATAGAGTCCCTTTTCAGCCACCTCCTCTTGCTTGTTTGAGAACACAATTTGGTCACATAGGTGATGCAACTACTTGTCCATTTTATGCTAGTCAAAATTCCAAGTAGGTGATGCACCTACTTGGTTTATTTTAAGCTTATCCCTTTTGTGGGCTTAACCATACTGGGCCTTGGGCCGATTGGTATTTTGGATTTTCCATCCTTATTTTTTTTTTTCATTCACTTAATATGGGACTTAAATTAATCACTTAATATAGGCCTAAATATTGTACATTAGACTAAGTACGCGATCTATTACTTGGTTTTTTTAACTCAATCCTTTAACTTAAGTAGGTGATACACCTACTTGTTTCTCACTAGCTTAATTAAGTCAAGCTAGTAGATCTCTTATTTTATTCCATATTCTAAATATTAACTCTTTTACTATAACTTAAAACTTACATATTAATTGACCACTTTTAAGCTTAAAATAGAATACCACCTTTCTCTCTCGCGTTTAAATAATTTCGGTGAGGTTGACTTGGCCAAACACATGCTGAAACGTATGGGGCATTATAGTAACCTTCAAATCAAGTTAAACCATTATTAATCACTTAATAAAGGTGATCTCTTACCTATACCATGGAACTTAAAGATCCATAAAAAGGGAACCAATATACATAGAATATAGGGTATTATAGTACATGTGTTGAAATGTTTGAGGTGTTATAGGTGTTTTGGTACAATGATTTTTATTTTCGAGGAGAATTTTAGACTTTTGATTATTCCACATTATTAGAAATATTCAAATTATTGGTTGACAATAGAATTTCTCATTTCTTATTTAAAAAGTATTAATTATTTATATTGGGAATTTGGGTTTACATGGTTCTCCCATTGGGGTTGGTGTGGATACCAATCATGATAGATGTTGGGTAATGACAATGTTGGTATTAGATCCCTATTTTTGTTGTTCGGGTTATTCAAAATGCGTCTAGTGGATTCTTGCAGAGTTGTACAAAGACATTTGTACTTCTCTTTGAGAGGCTATATGACTTTAAGAAAATATCATTTTCATTCTTTTTTTGTTCTATAACATAATTCCAATTGGTATCTGGTGATCCCAAAGTGGTATTTGACCTCTTCATCATATTATTTCATTAAAGTTAAATGTAAGAGTTGAAAGAGCTAGAGTAGAGCTCTTACACCAGTAGTTTTAGTTGCAAAACCCGCCTTCAGAGGTAGAGGATAGTAGAGGATAGAGTAGGGGAAGAGAGAGAGGTAGAGCAACACCCTCCATAGATAAATATTGGGCTATAGCTAATCAAACCCGATCGAGATTTAAGACACCTCCCCTGCCTCAAGATCTCCATAATGAGGAAGCAAAGAGGGAAACCCACCCAAAATCAACAAAAAAAATCATGATTTTGAGATTTAAAAAGAAGAGCGGCAGAATTAATGGAAAAAGGCTATTACAATTTTTTATTCAATTCCTTAGCTATGACCTTGAGGAAAACTGGAGAATGGTCCTAAAAATCCCATCTTTTCTCAAGAATCCTACTTAGTATAATGAACTAAGAGTGTTCTCAAGAAGACACCTAATCTTTGACCATCATAAGACATAGAAGAAACCTATTTATTTCTTGAAAACAAATAGAGAAAAAAACAAATTAATAAAATCATTTGATAAGCATCAACAAAGTAAATATCTTAGCTATACGAACTTAATACTTATTAATGAAAAACAATAAAAATCTGCAATACGCTAATTTGAATACTCAATCTAAATTCCTCTCAATAATAATAAAAATTTCATACAAACATATATTCACAAATCACACTATATAGAATGTAAATGAAAGTAAATTGAACAAATGGATTTACCTATTTTAGAGCATCTTGCTGACACTATGATGCTTCACTGAAACTGGAGTATAACACTGTGACAACACTAATATTTGGAAAAATCCCTTACTTGGGGTTGTCATCTAGAAAATTCATTACTTTTAGGGACTTTGCTATATAAAAATGCTTACTAAAATCCCTAGTTCCTTTAGAATTAGAGAAAGAAACTCCAAAACATAGAAGGAAGAATAGGATTTCCCCCCTTTGTAGTGTAAAAACCCTATCCGATATAATGAAGAATTAGGGGTTTATATAGGGTTAAGAATCTAATAAGTCATGATGCAAATTGTGATAACCCTCCAAGTCATTTTCTGCTTTTTATGCATTATTTTTGTGTTTAGAGTTTTCCTATAGTTGCCCAGGTCATGTATGACTTGTGGGATTAATAGTTTAGTTTATGGGCAGTTGGTTTGGTTTATATAGTAATTTATATATTTTAGAGTTTTCAAAGTTGAGGAAATGGTCTCAAGTAGAATCTTCAGGTAAATTGCCTTGAATGAAAATTCTAACAGATTTGTTAGCTCATGAAGATGGATTTTAGGCTAGGGGAACCTTTGGTTCAAGTCCCATGGTTTCCAAGCTTATTTTGGTTTATTAATATCAAATCGATATAATGGAAAATAGGGTTTACCATTTTTTTTATCAAAATAACCTCTATTGGAAATTTTTATGGTTCTATTTAGTCTAGCATGATAAATTTTGGTAGAGTAGCACAGTTCATTTGCATGCATAGGTTCCAATAAATTATGAGCACTCGATTAGAGTCCATTAGGACATAGAAATTTTTTGTTGCCCAAAGTATAGCATTATGCAGCTGGGTGGGTCTTAAATGGTGGTTTGCTACCTACTAAGGGTTGCTTAACTTTTCATTGGCCACTTAAGTGATGGTCGCTTAAGAGGCTACCACTTTATGTTGTATATATTATTTCACATCTAACCCCAAGTCCATTTATAAGTGTAAAATACTCTCTTAAATCACCTTGAGAACTTATAAATCAGTGAAAATTATCAATTTAAATCTTGGGGGCATCCGATTCTCATGCCTTGATCATTTTCTCATCTTAAACTAGTAACTCCACAGCCTATTGCAATCTTAAATACTAGTGTTCTCAATTTCTCTTCTTATCTTGATTGTTTTGGGCTAATTTAAGTTTGGATTATTATCATTTTTGAATGAAGTGATCCTCGCGCTGACGGGGACCTAATGACAAACTTAATTCTAAATTCTGTCGGTGGGTCCCATATTTAATTTTTAGCCCAATTTCTAACTCAAAGCATAAATTTGTATTATGGTTATCGTTATTCTTTACATGAAATAGATTTTTATTTTTATAGAATGCTAGCGGTCGGAGGCTTCTGAAAAGAGAAAACCTCTGATTTAGTGGATTTCGAGTGTTGTCGAAGGCATCCTAATACACTGGGTTTACCTTTCTTTAGACTTAGCTTTTTTATGATAAAGATATGTTGATATTATAATTATTAGAAGGTTTTTATGGTGTGGATACTCTTATTGTCAATTCCCAATTAGGGGGCTTTAGGGAAATTTCTACCTTGATTTCCTTGGGCTCAATAGTTGTTTCTGCTTTAGGACTTGGCTAGGAATACATAGAAACTTGAATTTTTATTCTGATGCCTTAGTCTAGGTGCAACTCTAGGGTACTACTAACCACACACAACACTTCATAACCTTAGAAAATAATGCAACCCCATATCGCTTGGGGCACACCTTTATATCATACTTACAACATTATACCAAATTACGAATAACTAAACTTTAACTCTTGCCTACACTGTTCAAGGCTACTAGATCACTTCCATATAACTAGAATCACTAACTATGCCATCATTATTTCCACCTAGAGGACCATCCACTATTCAAACTTAGTGTCTAGGGATAGGCATGATTAACAACCCAACCTCACATACTATTCTCACTTAGAAGCTATAGCACATCCTCCTACTACACATTACGACTATTTACCCATCTATCCACCTAAATTACTTTTATAGCTCTATAAGTTTCAACTAAACTCTCTTTTTCTGCAACCTCAATGGAAGTCTAAATCAACAATAATCAACTACCGAATACTTCATTAATATCCTACACCTTTATAACATAAAAAATATCATATATAACTCCTTTCCTACTTCAAGCAAACAACAATTCACCCTAACTAATAACTATTTCTCTACATTCCACTAAACTAACACACAAGGACATATCACCTCACTACTAACTCGATCATATGTAAAAGTTCATTTATGTACATTCGATCAATTTCTATCACCACCTTTTTTTCCACTAAACTTCTATACCCATGCTTCCAACTATAAGAAGGTTCTACTACTTATGAATCATAGCACTCCAGGTTCATACTATCTCTTCTCATGAGCGCTAACTATATAGAAGGATTAATGAGGAATCAGAATACATATCTTATTCTGTCTCAACTGAACAACTCATAAGTATGAGAATATAACTTTCAACTTATGGAACTTGGAACACATTAGTGAGCTCCTCTCAAGCGCCTTGTATGACTTCTGAAATTACTAATAGTAAATATGAGAGAATCATCTTAGGAGGAACTAGAACTTAATAATCATGTTATCTAAAAAATATAACACATATAGAGATGTATGGATTAACACACGAATCGATAGAAGTTTTGTAAGACCCCGCAAAGTTTCCTCGTAGTTTGAGCCTTAGAGCGTGTCGAATGAAGCATAATTCTAGCCCTAAAAGATGTAGGAGTGACTTCTAATGAGTATTTTTTAACCATATAGAATTTACCAATTTTTGAATTTTTATCACATGGGAAATTTGATAAGCTTTTCGTCGATATAAGATTCGCCCAAATCCGATTTCTGGATAAGAAGTTATGGCTAATTTAAGACCTAGTCGTAAAACTATCATTTTAGTGCTTGGTGCATCGTGGAGAGAGTCGATTTGACAATTGTCAAATTCCAGTAGAACTACATGATATTGACGCATTACACTGAGGTTCCAGGTCCCAACCAGTGGGAAAATGTGATGCCTCCGCATCATGGTGACTCCCAGTTTACCAATTGTCAATTTCCAGTGAGTCACCGCGATAAGTGGCGCGTCGCGGTGACCCCTTAAATCGGCTTCCCATCTTAATTTTTCCATCTTCGTACAGATGTTAAAAGGGGTATTTTAGACTTTTCCCAAGCCTATAAAACCTTGCAAACACCAAATCAAAGTCATTTGCAAGTATCCTATGAGGTTTTTCTCAAGTTTTCTCTCATAAAAAACCCTAAGTATCCAAAACCTCTTCCAAGAATCTCAATAATCCACCATGGATTTTCTAAATTGAGTCAAGATTCAAGGTTCCCAAGTCAAGGGCCTCAAGAACCCTCATTCAAGAGCACGAATAGAGTTCCAAAAGTGAGAGTTTATCCAAAGTTTCTAATTCAAGGTATGCGGGGTTTTGAACAAGGGTAACCCATTCACCCTTGTTCCCAAAAGGCTTATTTACATCATGAATTTCCTGAAATCTATGAGGTTTTTACATGAATTTGAATTGGGTTTTTCCACCCATTATTAATGAATGCATTATCTTGATATTTCCCATAAATTAATAGTCAAATGTCATGATTTCTGCATGTTTTATTGAGAATTTACAGCTGGGTATAAACCCCGTGATTTTACTCCTTGAGAAGCTAATATTTGCAATGTTGAGATATTGAAGCATATGACTATATTGAGATAAATTGATGAAATTCCTAGATTTCCACATGATTTATGAATCTATATGCTATATATTATGCTTTTGATGAGCTTTAAATTGAGATTGAATTATGGGTTAGTAAGCCCTATTTGAGACTTGTGAAATTATGAACTCTTGTGCTATAAGCACCCATGATTTAAGTATTTTGAGATGATTGAGAAATGAATTGACCTAATGGTCTGAAAGCTTTGAAAACTACTTCATCATATGAGATTATCGATTTGATTATTAGGCTCATGGTGAACCCTGAGATTATTCTAAAAGTGGATTTTTATGAGATGAGAGTTGATAATCTATAGGGCGTAGTACTTAGCATCGAGCGGGTAAGTCACTATGGTTTCTTACCCAAAAACTACGTGTCACCGTAGGTTGGGCCTGAGACCGAGTTTATGATGATTATGATTGGGCCTGAGGCCGAGTTTCGTTTAGTGATCACTGGACCTAGGTTATACTCCCTGGAAAGAGTATGATGCTCCTCCCCAACGTTGGGTCTCCTTCTTAGGAGGACAAAATGTTGGACTCTATGTAGCTTTTATGGTTTATGTCAGTTATGAGAACCTTCCTTGCCCTTCAAACTTTGATATCAAATACTTTTTTTCCTTTCCTATAAGCTATTTTCCTAAATGGTTGAATTGCAAAGATGTTCCCTAACTAAAGTATTTTCTTAATGTGAGTTATTTTTCCTAAATGAAAATATCTTTCCTTGTTATAGTACATTTCATAAAGCTTTGAGATAAGTTGTTTCCATAAACTAGAATGCTTTTCCATTTGAGATAGAGTGATTTCCCTAAAGTTTGAAATTAAATATTTTTCTAAGGTGTATAAAATGCCTTCAGGTATGTTTTCAAGTCATATGATTCCGAATTCCAAGTTTATTTTTTCTAAATAGTTATGAAATATTGATCATTTAGAAGGTTTTACTCTCCATGAGACATATGCATGAGTTGAAAGTATTGTTCAAAGTCCCTTAGCCTTTGGGTAGTGAGAATAAGAGAAGATTTTTGATTTTTAAGGTTAAAGAGCGATGACTCACGAGATTTGTGTTGCATGCCTTATTCTACTTGATTTATGAGCTTTATATTTTATACTTGTTCAATCTATGTGAGTCGTCTCATTTTTCACACATGATTTGATTGAAGAAGATCAGTACAATTTTTATACATATGTATTCACCCCCGCATACTCAGTACATTCCAAAGTACTGATTCATAAATATGTCTATGTGCTATATTGTCTTATAATTTAGGTTCAGGTGCTCAGTCCCAGCCTCATCCGTGATTCTTCCAGTACCTTGCTTACGTTTTCTGTAGTGGTGAGTCCTCATGGTTCGAGGGCCGATCTTCAGATATTTTCTACATTTGAGAGACTATATTTTATCTTCAGTTCATTTCGAGTCAGTTGGGGACCTGTCCCTACGGCTCTCTAGTTATTGACTCGTTGAGGTTTTATAAGACTAGTATCAGACTTGTGATGTGTTGAGAGTTCGGTATTGTGGTTTTTCTGAGGTTTCTATATATTGTAGTCATATGGACTGAGTATTTTTCTCGTATTTCCTTTCATGTGATATGACTATGCCAGTGCTGAGTCTATTTCATCTTGAATTGAGTATTATTGGTAGAAATCGGCTCTAAGGGTTAGCTTGGGGCTACTTGTATCCTTAAGTACCGTGTGACATCCTAGGAGATGATTTCAGGTCGTTACAAACTTGGTATCAGAGCCTACAGTTTCTAAGGAGTCCTAGGGAGTTTGACAAGCCGCGTTGAGTAGAGTCTTGATCATCGGTGTGTAGCACGCCACATCTATGAGCAAGAGGCTACGAGACGTTTTAGGAAAAAGTTATTTCTTCTTTCAGATTCTATTGTGCCTATAGTTTTCCCTCTTGTCTAATGATCTGTGGTCTTTTATTTTTAGAAAATGCCTCTTCGATGAGCGAATGTCCGCAGGAACAATGATGAGCAACCCTCATATGTTGATCCTTTGAATAAGATGGTGTCTCATGCTGAGTTTAGGTTGGCCTTTTAGGCGTTAACTCAAGCAGTCATCGCAAATGTTTGGGCTAATAACCAGGCCCCAGTTGCTAATCAGCAGGGTGGTGATGTAGCCGCGGCTAGGATTCATGACTTTATGCAGATAAATCCGCCTGATTTCTATGGATCCAAGGAAGACGAGGACCCACAGTTGTATTTGGAGGAGGTGAGGAAGATCACTGATGTGATCCATGTTTCAGAAGAAGAAAGTGTTGAGTTGGCATCCTATAGATTGAAGGACATTGCTTATGATATCGTGGAAGAAGGGTAGAGATGAGAATGTCGCTCCTATGACTTGGCAAGTATTCTAAGATGCCTTCTTGGACCAATTCTTTCCGCTTGAGATGAGGGAGGCAAAGATTGAGTATTTCATGAACTTGAGGCAGTGCTCTATGATTGTTAAGGAGTACTATTGGAAGTTTAATCAGTTGGCCAAGTATGCTCCTAATTTGATTTCTAACACCCGGGCTAGTATGAGTAAGTTTGTGACTAGTATTTCTAGGATGGTACTGAAGGAGTGTAGGGTTGTGATATTATATAAGGATATGGATCTGGCTAGGTTAATGATGTATGCCTAGCAGATAGAGGCGGATAAGCTTAGAGAGAGAGAAAGAATGAGGGGTAGCAAGAGGGTTAGATCTGAGCAGCATGAGTATAGTCAGGCTAGGTTCTATAGAGGGAGCCACTCTCAGTTTTAGAGATGTCCATCTTCTCTCATGCCTTGATCAGCTAGTGCTCCCGTGCCTAGAGGCAGGACGAATCAAGGGAGTAGGCCTTTCTTGTCTGGGTCACAGAATATTATTGGAAATAGGCCCTATTATCCTTATTGTGCTAAATGTGGTAGGAATTATCTTGGGGAGTGTTTTGGAGATTTGAGGGGTTTTTTTAGTTGTGTAAAGCAGGGCCCCAGACTTAGAGATTTCCCCCATGCGAGACAGGGGAACAGAGATGCACGACCTCAAGCAAAGGCTATTAGTGCACCAGCTTCAGTACTTCATCCCGCCCTTACTCAAGGCGCTTCTTTTAGCACTGCTGGCGGTTAGCGCCAAAATAGATTCTATGCCTTACCATCCCATCGAGAGTAGGAGGACTCCCCTGATGTTGTTACTGGTATGCTTCGTGTCTTTTTCCTTGATGTTTATGTTTTATTGGACCCCGAGTCAAACCTTTCTTATATGACCCCACTTGTGGCTGTGAATTTCAAAATAAGTCCCAAAAAGATTTTTTAGCCTTTCCTAGTTTTTACGCCAATAGGGGAGTCTGTTGTTGCTAAACAAGTGTATAGAAATTGCCCTGTTACTGTGCTTTATTGAGTCATACTTGCGGATTTGATAGAGTTAGACATGGTAAATTTTGAACTTATTCTGGGTATGGATCAACTTTATTCTTGTTATGCATCTATAGATTGTCATACCCCTGTGGTCACGTTTCAGTTTCCTGATGAACCAGTGTTTGAGTGGTCCGGGAGTTCGGTATCTCCCAAGAGTCATTTTATCTCCTATATAAAAGTCAGAAAGCTTATATCAAAAGGTTGTATCTCTCACCTAGTTAGAGTCAAAGACACTTAAGTCTGAGACACAACCTATCTAGTTGGTAGATATTGTTAATGAGTTCCCCGATGTCTTTCCAGATATAGAGTTTGGAATTGACCTTGTTCCCGACACTCGGCCTATTTCTATTCCGCCATACCGTATGGCACCTGCAGAGCTTAAAGAGTTGAAGGAGCAACTTAAAGATCTCTTAGACAAAGGTTTCATTAGACCCAATATTTATCCTTGGGGCGCACCTATTTTGTTCTTATAGAAGATAAATGGATCTTTGCGTATGTGCATTGACTACCGTCAACTCAATCAGGTCACAGTCAAAAACAAGTATCCTCTTCCGAGAATTGATGACCTGTTTGATCAGTTGCAAGGTGCAAGTTATTTCTGTAAGATAGACCTTAGATCTAGCTATCATCAACTTAAGGTGAGGGAATGTGATATTCCAAAGACAGCCTTCCGTACCCGCTATGGTCACTTTGAGTTTCAAGTCATGCCTTTCGGGCTAACCAATGCCCCCAAAGCCTTCATGGACCTCATGAATCGAGTGTTCAAGCAGTACCCTGATACATTTGTCATTGTCTTCATAGATGACATCTTTATGTATTCCCGTGATGAGAACGACCATGCAGCTCATCTTAGAATTATCTTGCAAACTCTTAGAGATCATCAGTTGTTCACCAAATTTAGTAAGTGTGAATTTTGGCTAAGGTCTGCAGCCTTTCTGGGTCATGTTGTTTGAGCCGAGGGTATTAGAGTTGATCCCTAAAAGATAGAAGTCGTTAAAAATTGGCCTAGACCTAGTTCTCCATCTGACATTAGGAGTTTCTTGGGTCTAGCTGGCTATTAGCATCATTTTGTTGAGGGTTTCTCTTTCATTGCATCTCCTATGACCTGGTTGACCCAAAAGAAAGTTAAATTCCAGTGGTCTGATTCCTGTGTGAAGAGTTTTCAGGAGTTGAAGACTCGACTCACTTTATCCCCTGTGTTAACTTTTCCTGATGGTACCGATGATTCCTCTAGAATTGGTTTGGGTTGTGTGTTGATGCAAATAGGTAAGGTTATAGCCTATGCCTCTAAACAGTTGAAGCCGCATGAAAAGAACTACCCGACCCATGACCTTGAGTTAGTTGCTATGGTCTTTGCTTTAAAAATCTGGAGACACTATCTTTATGGTGTCCACGTTAATGTTTTACTGATCATAAGAGTCTGCAGTATGTGTTTACCCAGAAGGAGTTGAATCTTAGGCAAAGGAGGTGGTTGGAGTTGTTGAAAGATTATGATATGAGTATGTTGTATCACCCGGGCAAGGCCAAAGTAGTGGAAAATGCCCTTAGCAGATTGTTCATGGGCAGTGTTACATATAGAGGAAGGTAAAAGAGAATTAGCTCGTGATATGCATTGTCTGGATAGGTTGGATATTAGATTGCTTGATTCAGCGGAAGGGAGTACGTTGGTGCTGAGTAGTTCCAAAATCCTCTTTAGTTTCGAAAGTGAAGGAGAAGCAAGATAGGGATCCTAGTTTGGTCAAATTGAAGGAGTCAGTTAAGGACCAAAAGGTAAAGAGGCTTTCTCCCAAGGGGGAGATGGTGTGTTGAGATTGCATGGTAGGTTGTGTGTCCCGTGTGTTGATGACTTGCAGTAGAGAATTATGGGTGAAGAGCATGGCGCACGTTATTCTATTTATCCCGGCACTACCATAATATACCACGACTTACGGGAGATTTATTGGTGGAATGGTAAAAGAAAGACATAGCTGAGTTTGTAGCAAAGTGTGCAACGTGCCAACAGGTTAAGGTAGAGCACCAAAGACCGGGTGGTGTGATGCAAGAGTTTAGTATACCCACTTGGAAGTGGGAGATGGTGAATATGGACTTTGTGACCGGGTTGTCTCTTTTGCGCCGTCATCATGATTCCATTTGGGTTGTTGTGGATAGGTTGACTAAGTCTGCACATTTCTTGCCCGTGCATACATCTTATACGGCTGAGGATTATGCTAGATTATATATCCGGGAGTTGGTCAGGTGGTATGGAGTTCCCTTGTCTATCATTTTGGATAGGGGTACTCAATTTACTTCTCAGCTTTAGAGGGCGTTTAAGTAGGGTCTTGGCACCCAATTTTTTTTTAGCTCAACTTTTCACCCACAGACAGATGGTCAAGATGAGAGGACCATTCAGACCCTAGAGGATATGATGGGGGCGTGCGCTCTTGATTTCAAAGGTAGTTAGGATGAGCATTTTCCATTGATAGAGTTTGCCTACAATAATAGTTTCCATGCTAACATCGAGATGGCACCATTTGAGGCCTTGTATAGTCGGAGGTGTAGATTACCCGTAGGTTGGTTCGAAGTAGGTGAAGTTGCCGCGATTGGACTTGATGTAGTGTTCGAAGCTATGGAGAAAGTTAAGATGATAAGAGAAAGGTTGAAGATCGCTCAGAGTCATTAAAAGTCTTATGCAGATGTGAGGTGGAGAGATCTTAAGTTTGAGGTGGGTGATTTGGTGTACTTGAAGATCTCACCCATTAAAGGGGTGAAGAGGTTTAGTAAGAAGGGAAATCTTAGTCCCCATTATGTTGGCCTGTATCGAGTTTTGAGCCGTGTTTGTAGAGTGGCCTACGAGGTTGAGTTGCCCTGGGAGTTGTCCGCCGTTCATCCTATTTTTCATGTATCCATGCTTAAGAAACATATTGGTGATTGTCTTGTGATTGATCCTTTGAGAGTGCTGAGATTCAGGATAGCCTTTCCTTCGATGAGTTTCCCATGGAGATCCTAGATTTTCAGATCCGTAGACTAAGGAACAAAGAAGTTCCCTTGGTCAAAGATTTTTGGCGGAACCAGTCTGTTGAGGGTGCTACTTGGGAGGCAGAAGAAGACATGCGAGCCAAGTACCTGCACCTCTTTTCTGCGAGTTCAGATCAATCCGATGGTACTATTCTTCCTTAATTCAGTCCTTCTAGTCTAAAGTTCAGCTACGCATCTATCATTGTATGAGTTCTTGCTTTTTCCTGCGTATTCATGAGTTTAGAAAGATCTTGAACCATTTACCAATTGTTTCATCCATGTGCACTCTGTTTTTCCTGTATTCCTAGTCTAACTAGCGATATTTGAGGATGAATGTTCCTAAAAGGGAGATATTGTAAGACACCGCAAAGTTCCCTCGTAGTTTCAGCCTTAGAGCATGTCGAATGAAGCATAATTCTAGACCTAAAAGATGTTGGAGTGACTCCTAGGTGAGTATCATGTTAACCATATATAATTTCCCTAATTTTGACTTTTTATCACATGGGAAATTTGATAAGCTTTTCGTCGATATAAGATTCGCCCAAATCCGATACCCGGGTAAGAATTATGGCTAATTTAAGACCTAGTCGAAAAACTGTGTCATTTTAGTGGTTGGTGCTTTGTGGAAAGGGTCGATTTGACAATTTTCAAATTCCAGTGGAACTCTGCGATATTGGCACGTCGCAATGAGGTTCCAGGTCCCAACCAGTGGGAAAATGTGATGGCTCCGCATCGCGGTAACTCCCATTTTACCAATTGTCAATTTCCAGTGAGTCACCGCGATAAGTGGCGCGTCGCGGTGACCCCTTAAATTGGGTTCCCAGTTCAATTTTTCTAGCTTCGTATAGATGTTTAAGGGGGCATTTTGGACTTTTTCCAAGCCTATAAAACCGTGCAAACACCAAATCAAAGTCATTTGCAAGAATCCTATGGGGGTTTTCTCAAGTTTTCTCTCATAAAAAACCCTAAGTATCCAAAACCTCTTCCAATAATCTCAAGAATCCACCATGGATTTTCTAAATTGAGTCAAGATTCAAGGATCCCAAGTCAAAGGCCTCAAGAACTCTCATTCAAGAGCACAAATAGAGTTCCAAAAGTGATAGTTCATCCAAATCTTCTAATTCAAGGTATGTGGGGTTTTGAACAAGGGTAACCCTTTCACCCTTGTGCCCAAAAGGATTATTTACATCATGAATTTCCTAAAATCTATGAGGTTTTTACATGAATTTGAATTGGGTTTTTTCATCCATTATTATTGAATGCATTATCTTGATATTTCCCATGAATTAAGAGTCAAATGGCATGATTTATGCATGTTTTATTGAGAATTTACAGTTGGGTATAAACCTCATGATTTTACTCCTTGAGAAGCTAATATTTGCAATGTTGAGATATTGAAGCATATGACTATAATGAGATAAATTGCTGAAATTCCCAGATGTCCACATGATTTATGAATCTATATGCTATATATTATGCTTTTGATGAGCTTTAACTTGAGATTGAATTATGGGTTAGTAAGCCCTATTTGAGACTTGTGAAATTTTGAACTCTTGTGCTATAAGCACCCATGATTTGAGTATTTTGAGATGATTGAGAAATGAATTGACCTAATGGTCCGAAAGCTTTGAAATCCACTTCATCATATGAGATTATCAATTTGATTATTGGGTTCGTGGTGAACCATGAGATTATTCTAAAAGTGAATTTTTATGAGATGAGCGCAGATAATCTAAAGGGTGTAGTACTTAGCACCGAGTGGGTAATTCACTATGGTTTCTTACCCCAAAACTACATGCCACCATAGGTTAGGCCTAAGGCTAAGTTTATGATGATTATGATTAGGCTCGAGGCCGAGTTTCATTTAGTGGTCACTAGACCTAGGTTATACTCCCTAGCAAGAGTATGATGCTCCTCCCCAACGTGGGGTATCCTCCTTAGGAGGACAAAACGTTGGACTCCATGTAGCTCACATGGTTTATGTCGGTTATGAGAACCTCCCTTGCCCTTCAAACTTTGAGATCAAATACTTATTTTCCTTTCCTATAAGCTATTTTCCTAAATGGTTGAATTGCAAAGATGTTCCCTAACTAAAGTATTTTCTTGATATGAGTTATTTTTCCTAAATGAAAGTATCTTTCCTTGTTATAGTACCTTTCATAAAGCTTTGAGATAAGTTGTTTCCATAAATTAGAATGTTTTTCCATTTGAGATAGAATAATTTCCCTAAAGCTTAAAATGAAATATTTTCCTAAGGTGAATGAAATGCCTTCAGGTATGTTTTCAAGTAATATGATTCCGAATTCCTAGTATATGAGTTCTAAATAGTTATGAAATGTTGAGCATTGAGAAGGTTTTACTCCCCATGAGACATATGCATAAGTTGAAGGTATAGTTCAAAGTCCCTTAGCCTTTGGGTATTGAGAATAAGAGAAGATTTCTGATTTTTAAGGTTAAAGAGTGATGACTCACGGGATTTGTGTTGCATGACTCATTCTACATGATTTATGAGCTTTATATGTTATACTTGGTCAAGACATGTGAGTCATCTCATTATGCATACATGATTTCATTGAAGAAGATCGGTACTATTTTTATACATATGCATTCACCCCCGCATACTTAGTACATTCCAAAGTACTGATTCACATATATGTCTATGTGCTACATTATCTTATAATGTAGGTTCAGGTGTTCAGCCCCAGCCTCATCCGTGATTCTTCGAGTACCTTGCCTATATTTTCTGCAGTGGTGAGTCCTCATGGTTAGAGGGCTGATCTTAAAATATTTTCTATATTTGAGAGACTATGTTTTATCTTCAGTTCATTTCGAGTCAGTTAGGGACCTGTCCCAATGGCTCTCTAGTTTTCGATTCATAGAGGTTTTGTCAGACTAGTATCAGACTTGTGATGTGTCGAGGGTTCGGTATTGTGGTTTTGTTGAAGTTTCTCTGTATTGTGGTCATATGGACTGAGTATCTTTCTCGTATTTCCTTTCACGTGAGATGACTATGCGAGTGTTGATCCTATTTCATCTTGAATTAAGTGTTATTGGTAAAAACTGGCTCTAAGGGTTATCTTGGGGCTACTTGTAGCCTTAAGCACCGTGTGACGTCCCGGGAGACAATTTTGGGTCGTTACAAATTTTTGGAGGAACAACTTTATAGCACAATCTAGAGTATGAACTTTTTCTTAGATGCCCTGTATCCTCTCGAAGAAAAGTACAGACATCTCCATACCATTCCATAAGACTCTACTAGTCATGGCTTCATAGACACCCTAGGATACTTGAACTCTATGAACTGATACCAAGTTTGTAATGACCCGAGACTATCCCTAGGCGTCACACAGTTCTTAGGACCATAATTGATCCAAATCTAACCCTTGTACTGGCATAACTTGTGAGAAACTGAATAAAATACATAATTCTGAAAGAAATAAATGGAAGATACATCTTTTCTGAATATGATTAAAACAAACTATATTAAAATGATTACAACTCTGATTATACAAGACCAAACTAGAATCAAATACATTAACTTTTACTGACAGTCTATGAAGCCTCTACTAGTATTGACTATAGGTAGTCGGGACATGGACCCCAACTATGACTAATCAATATGTTTGACTAAAGAAATTAAAATGCTACTCGAACTATGACTGACTCGAACCCTTGAATCAAAAAGGCTCATCACCTACTGACTGTAAGATGCAACTGTCTAATTATGATGGTATACTACAGCTGGTACCTACATTATTAAATAATGTAGCACATAGATGTATATGTGAATTGATACTTTTGGAATATACTGAGCATGTGGGGGTGAAAGCATAAGTAAGAACTGTGACTAATTTTACATATAACTTGTAAAGAATGCATGCTAAGTGTAAATGACTCACATTGGCTTGAATAACTGAAAGATGAAAATCATAAATCATGAATAATAAAGCATATTGTATAAATCTTGTGAGTCATAACACTTAGTTCTAAAAGTTGTACTTTTACTCTTTCTATTAGTGGAATAAGTAGGACTGAATTCAATTCTATTTTCAAATCATGCAGGCTAAGTGTAAAAGGACTCACCTTTATCATCTGTAAATTAAAAGATGAAAATCTTATAGTTAATGTCCTATGTAAAACAATATTTGAGTAAAATTGTGAGCCTTTACACTTAATTTCTAAAAGTTGTTCTGTAATTCTATTTTAGGACTTAGGGACTTTGGGAGGTTCTTCTAACTGACGTAAACCATGTGAGCCATCATGGAGTCCAAAGTCTTGTTCCCCAAAGGGGAAAACCTCACATTGGGGAGAGGTGTTATACTCTTGCCAAGGAGTATAACCTTCTCTTAAGTGATCACTGACTTAGCCTACTATGGGGAATTAATCATAATCCTACAGTGGAATGTAGTTCTAGGGAATGAGACCTTGGAAACATACCCAACTCGGTGCTAAATAATACTCCCATTCTTTTGATCAAAACTTTAGGAAATCCACCTTAAAATAGCACAAGGGTTTGTAATGAAAACTAATTATGCTTCTCTTTCTTTAAATCTCGAACTAAATGAACAATGTGGATTTATTATCTTAGATTAGGATCAAAAGATCAATTCTTTCTTAAACCTTAGTAAATAATCATCAAAGAGTCTTAAAATCATTACCTTTTTGAAATATCAATACTTAATCTTAGGGCTTAAAACCCATTCTTTAAACTCATGCACATTCATAGAAAAACACCATGATCAATATACTTCTTGAAATACTTCAACAACATCAAGATAATGAAATTAAAATCACAATATCATGCTTAAACATAGTTGAAAATCTATAATCAATGTCTTAAATCATACTCAGGGTGTTCGAATCATAAAAGAGAATTCTCTAAATCAAGACAAATATGGAATTTCATACTTCAATCACTTTATAAATCTAAAACTCAAAACAAGATACTTTGGGTATGAACCCTAATTGAAATTCATGTAAATTCATCTTTAAAAACTAGTTTTGGGCACAAGGATGAAAGAAGTATCCTTGTTCATAACTCCACATACCTTATTTGATTAATTGGATGTAAAAGCTTGAACTTTGAATCTCGAATGGTGTTCTTGAATCTTATTATTGAAGTTCTTGAATTTGTAAACTTAGTTTATGGATTTTCTTAAATAATATTTGATGAAGTTCTTAGTTTTCTTGAGGGGGCTAGGGTTTTCTTGGAGAGAAGATGATGAATAAATAATGTATCTAATGTTTTTGGGGCTGAAATTATGTGTTATGGATGGTTTTGGGTGAGGGAAATAGACCAAAGTAACCCTATACCATTTAAGAACTAAAGAATTTTATGAAATATCTCTGTATCACATTGTCTATCATGTTGGGGACAGCAACGCTCGCGTTTCAATCGCGTCAGCATACTGTCTCTCACAAAAAATGCCATAACTTTTTACTCGGGTATCAGATTAAGGCGAGATTGGTATCGTTGGAAAGATAACTCAATTATCTACAATATAATGGGTCTTTATCTTTAAAATTCTATGTGTATCAAAATTTATACACGTTCATATTTGACCCTAGTAGAATCGAATGCAAAGATTTAGCCGAATCAAAGGCTCTTAGCTCAACTTCATTCTAAGTGCTTCTTATGAACATTTTTTACCACGAGAGCACTTCACACACTAGGATAATTATCATGAAACTTATATCCACATGGTACTTATTTATATTAAATTTTACACATGTAGGAACGACGGTTACAATTCTAGCGCAAAAATACGGGATGTTACATTGTGATCTTAGAAGTTTTAAATCTATAGATCCATTTGTATATTGTACTGCTTGTTCAATATTTAATTTTTTTCTTCTATTTCTTTCTTGGTTATGGAGTCAAAATGTCAATTATCTTTTATTAATACATCATCCCATTTTATCATTTTGGGGACAAAGGTATTATTATGATTATGATTAGCTACCATAAGCATGGTAGCTCCTTTATTACTAAATATTTTAGCCTTAGGGGATAAAGTTATTTTCATTAATCTATAATATATTTTGTATATTTTTGCTATTTCTCTTATATTTATCTTACTATTTGTGTTTTTTGTTTGAACACTTAATTTTTGTGTATCCATAACATTTTGATCATTAATATCTATAGAAATTAAGATACCAATTAAAGTATACCGGGCAATAAGCGAGGTAACTTTGTAATACTGCTAATAACGAATCATCAAAATTTAATATCCTATTATCTCTTAAAAGTAGACATATTGGAATATCTTAACCTAATCTATATAATGGTTTAACTGCTACTTGAACAAGACCTATGTGAAGGAACTTGTAATATTTTCTATATCCATTAATATCTTTAGATGCTAATAATTTAATAGTCTCAATACTTTGGGATCAACAATTTCAATCAATAGAAATATTAAGATGATTAAATTATTAGTTGCTGAAGATATTAATAGATATAGGTTAAATTATAAATTCCTTCACATTGGTCTTATTCAAGTATCATTTAAACCATTATATATATTAGGTTTAGATGTTTCTATATGTCTACTTTTAACAGATAATAGGTTATTAAATTTTGATGATTCATTATTAGTAGTATTACAAAGTAACCTCGCTAATGGCTCAGTATACTTTAATTGTTATCCTGATTTTTCTATAACTATTAATGATCAAAATGTTATGGATACATTAACAATAAATATTAAAAAAAACAGGAATAGTAAGGTAAATACAAGAGAAATAGCAATAATATATAGAATATATTACATATTAATGAAAATAACCTTAGCCCCTACTCTATGGAATTAATCCTTCTATAATGCAGTTTTCATCAGCACGTGTATCAAATAATGCAATCTTATGAATTTCATAATCTTTACTGATAACTATAGTAATTGGTATATGGTAACTTTGTGCTTTAACTATTGTAATTGTATTAATTCCTTATTTGTTTATAGGAAGTTTTTCTAGAGACTCGATTTCTTTATTGTCACTTTTTACTCCCGATGTTTCACCAGGCTCAAACTGATGTGATTTTGGGTCTTGGTTTGGTGTTAAATCCTTTAATATTTTATTAGCAAGTGATTCTATTTCTAGATTCTTAAGTCTTTGCTTAACATGTCTAAGTTCTTTCTTTAAGTGCAATAATTCTGTCTGAAGATCTTGTATTGTTGTTTCAGACTCATGTTCTTTAAATTTATTTAGTACATTTTTCATATTAAAGGGTTTGAATAATTTCTTTAAATCAACCTATTGATCAAGAACAATATCTTTTAAGGCTATTAAAAATTTTCTCCTAAGAGTTGGGTCCTCTAGATGATCTATCATGCCAAATAAGGCCTATTTTTATTTATTATTATTAGTGATAACATTTATAGAATGAATGTCGCAAGTGCAAGTTGCACCGCTACAATTACAATGGTTTGTTAATTCACAGGAAGAACAATTGTAATTACTAACCAGAAAAATAATTATTCCAAGAGTAACACTTGAAATAATTATTTTTCTGGTTAGTAATTACTTTTGTTCTTCCTCTATGTTCTCAGTTTTATTCCTTAATTTGGGTAGCCATTTAATAGCGGTTCGGGGAGCAAAATAACAATTTAAAGTAATTTTTATTTTGAAAGTAATTTAAACTATCAAATTAACTTTAAAACTAATTAAACTTAAATTAAGAACAAAATAATCTAAATCAAAATTGATTAAAGAAGTAGAGCTATAGAGAATTTTATACTTACAAGAACTTTTTATTGATAAGGAAAATGAGAGAACTTTACAGAGGGAGGATGGGAAATATGGGAGATGGTTGAGAGTTTTTTTGAGTTGTGGAAATTTTAGAATGCTCTCCTATTACAAGTTGAAAGCGTTAATTAAGCCTCTGAAGTGATGACTAATCTTTAACAAACACTATCTATTTTACAACTGTACATACGCTAAGTTATTTACTCTACACCTGAGTAGCTGATGACTATTCATTTGTTCTACACGTGTCTCTGACTATCTTTTCATCCTTATCTTGAACTTTTTGTTTGATGACTTTAAGAAGATTTTGGCTTTTTCTTCCTTGAAGATTTATGCCACTTGTCTTCTAGTCTTCATTTTATTTGTAGGGTCCATTAAGTATCTTTTTAAACTTTTAAAGCGGTGCGGGCACCTTTGTTTCAAATAAGAAGGAATGCATGTGCTATTTCTTATGGATCCAACATGTCTCCATTGCTCAGTTCTCTAGCATGTGAGGAAGCAGTATCTAATAACTTTATTATCTATTTTGAATGATTCTTATTATCTAGATTTAATAAGGTTTCTTTGAGTCTTCTTTTTAATTCTTCCTTGGAGAGGTGGGATTCCTTTTATGAGGATGAACTTATTGTTGGCTTCTCTGTTGGACTCTATTATTTAATCTTGATAATTTTGCTTAAGTATTTGATCCTTTGAATTTCATAGATATCAAAGGACCAATTGTAACGCCCCGAATCTGGTACCCGTAATGCTACACAGTGCTCATGACCCCAAAGGACCACAAGCTAACCCATGACTAATATCTTTAACTGAGCACTGAATAATACATTGTAATATGCAGAATATAAGTTGTAAGGCCATAAGGTTCAAAACAGAACTAATACTAAATATAATACAATGTCTGTAATGGGGTATAAAATATCCAAAACCAAAATAAATTGTCTAAAATATACTGTAGTCTGAAAGCCTCTAAACTGTCTGAAAATTGTGCAGTTGATGGGACATGATCCCAACTAACTCTAAACTACTGAAATAATAAAGTAATAAAATAATTATGCTATCCTTGATTAGTGAGGACTCACTGCTAGTCTGGCTGCTGAACGCCTGATATACTAAGGATGCTTGGGAGCTCGTGCTTCTAAAGCTAAGCTATAAAACACCATAGCGTAAATACGTTTGTACGTTGAATGTACTGGTATGCAAGTGAGGTAGGCTAAATGGAAGGGTTCATATGCATGAACAATAATAACTGACTGTATAACATGGATGTGAGACTACATGCGTGAATATGTAACTGTAACTACGATCGTGATAACGCTGACTCATAAATTCTGATATCATGGATTTACTGATATTTGAGTTCTGATACTAGGATACTGAATGGCTGAGTCTACTGAATATTGAGGAACTAAAGTCATATTACTAATAAATAAATGACTGTTTTTGACAGTTCTAATTATGAAGAACTGGTCTGTTTGACTGTATCTAACAGTCCTGAAACTAAATACTGATAACATGAGTTTCGTATAATTAATATACTATTAACTGAGTTTGTGATAACATGATTATTGGGTCTAAATACTGATAACATGAGTGATTGTATTTGACAGTCCTGATACTGATGGAACTAGTTGGGTTCCACACTGTACTGATTTGACTGTACCTGACAGTCTTAGATTTTTGTAGAACTGAACTGAGTTCTATTACTGAAACTGGATCTGAAACTGAGACTGTGGGAGGTAATCATCTAACCGACATGCCCCGAAACTGAACTAATGGGGTCCAACCCATAACCCCAGCTGAAAGGGTGTCAGTATCGTTCCATGAGTAAAGACAAGCTTTGAGTATACCCTCTCTGGCAGGGAGCTCTTCCATCAACCCCTCCTAGTAGGAAACTCAAATAAGATGTATAAATCCCTAAACATGTAGGGTGCATTTCAACCTACGTTGGCTATGTAGTTCTGGAATACAAGGATTACTTCTAAGGATGACACTCTTTACTGAATAATAAGTGAGTCCCTATCCTTGGGTTCACTCGGTGCTGAATCCTACTCCCAACTGAATAGACACTGAAATAATTAACTGAATTGAACTAATACTAATAGTATTGTTTAGCGGAGCTAAACTAAGTTCACTGAGTTCTATTGACTGACAGAATGCTACTGAGATCTGAGGACTGACAGAGAGTACTGAAGTTACTGAGATTTCTGGGAATACTGAGGTTACCGAGATTACTAAGTAGGACTAGACTGATACTAAATTTAGTGAGTTTTCCTGAGTCATGGGACTGACTGAATTCTAAGGATCATGTCTTGACTGAGAGTACCATGAAAACATGACACTGGCTCTAGGAACACAACTAAATTGTCGAGTACAAGTACCCCCAGGACTTGATAGCATGAAACTGACAGGACATGACACTTCTTGAACACATAACCAATATCAACTATGCATAATACATTAATTTAGGGATTTCATGAAGCACATGGTTATCATATTCTTGTACATGAATGGAATTGCATATAAACATGTCATACTTTCATCAACGTAATCTCATGGACATTCCCTCAACCATTCATAATGCACACAATATCATGGAAGTCATTCTTATTCATAGGGTAAATCATACACTTATCACTTGGGTCACAATTAAGCTATAATGCATAATTTCTATTCTCTTAGGCATTTTATCAAACACCTAGGATACATGACTTAGGGAATAGGCATGGCCATCAAATTAATACAACAAAACTTCATATTTCAACTCAATTTCACATGTTTCAGACCACATACCAACATAGTTTCATGAACAACACATAAAGATTCCAACTTGAGAAACATACAACCATAATCACATGAACATAATCAACCCACAACAAAATATTCACAATACAAGATTTAAAACTTGATTATTGGGCTTCATGGATGAAAGGAATCCACGAATGAACACTGTATATACCTTAGTTCTTGATTCTACGAAGATTGATGGAGAGATTCTTGAATTTAAGTCTTGGATTCGAATCCCCAATTAAAAACCCTAGCTTGTTCTTGAGAGAAACTTGAGAGAAACAATATATTTTTGGTGAATTATGGCTGAATCATGTGTTATTGGGTATATATAGGGGTTAGAAATTGACCCTTTTAACCCTTCAACACGATTTTAATTTTGTGAAAATTTTCAACCTGGACCCCTGGCGCAACTCGGTGCTATCGCGCCGTATCACTGGAATTTAACAACTCTAAATTTGATCCTTGGAGATACGCACCATATTCACGAATTCTCACTGGATTTTGATGATTTCCATTTTGGCTAGCTCCGCGACGCGTTGATGGCTCATGTGGCACACTTGTCTTACTAAAATGGCTCTAACTCTTCGCTCGGGTGTCGGATTTGGGCAAATTTGGTATTGATGGAAATCTTATTCAATTTACCACATGTTAAAAAGTGAAAATCTTTAAAATAACATATGTATAAAAGTGGATTCATCTTTGAAAAAAGTCATTAATATTTCTGAGATGATTTTAAGCTAGGTAGAAGTACGAGGTATTACACCAATAGATAATATATGAAATTCTTTTAGCGATAAAAAATTTACACCATTTTATATTTTTTGGTAGTGTAGAAATATTTTTCTCTGCCTAGAACTTTTCAAATTGCTTTTGAAACTGTGTTGACAATACCTGTTTATTTTCTCTAAACTGGTTCCACCAGTCGTAGAACCATCAGGGAATCATAGTAGTCTTCATCTGCTCCAAATATTTCATGAACCGAGAGTAGGTGTTAGGACCTACATACATAAAGTTTTACCAAGCTTCCTTATAATCGTACTAATTATAGGTCTAAGATCGGTAATTTCTCAATAGAGGAATGAGTGTATGTAGGTGATCTACATACCATTGAAATGGTCATAATATTATTTTGATTGTAAAATTCTAATATTGAATACTATTTGGACATTTATATCGGCTAACTTATGATGGATTTGCAATAAATTAGTATATGTTAATATGAACTCATAATACTTTCGGGTCTTAAGGGGATCATCTGTCTCCACATTGTCCCAATTTGTTAAACAAAGTATTAACAACTCTGGTACTCAAAAACCTTCATACATTTTATCAAGTGCCATTATCGATAGTATCTGCAAATCTACTATCTCAAATTATTTTTTATCAGGAATACTCCGTTCCTCTTTTATTTGCAGAGTGATTGGGAAGACTGCTTGTGAATATGTCTCCGATTGTTTCATAGCATAACTATCTTTGGTTTTGATAGAAATGTTTTTATTGGTTGAGGAGTATTCTTCTTTAAATATTTATTTAGGAGGTTGCATCCTGGGTAAACTAGTAATGGATTCTCTTGACGATAGGGGAATGGTAGGCTTTAGCAGGGATGAAAATTCTACCAGGACTGAAAAACTATTTTTCGACTTTTTATCTTCTTCATGGAAGGGTCTTTTCATTTTTTCTTCTGGTCAAAAATGCTGGAATAGAGGCCTCAACCTCGATCCTGGTATTCCAGGTCTCTTAATCTTCCTGTAGAAAAAATTTTGTTAAAATTTTTGGGAGAGAATTTCTCCCTTTTTAAAATCAAATTATTGATAGCTTTTTGTAAAACAGTTTTGGCTGTTTTTAAAGAATTTTGAAATTTCATGATAATATAAAAATTTCTTTTAATAGTGGATTAGTTTTTCTCTAATCCCTATTGGACTGACTTTACTCTAAATATTGTTGGGAAAAAGGGTCAAATATGCCCCTAAACTTTTCAAAAATTTCCAAATATTCCACCCATTACAAGTTTGGTCTAAATATGCCCTCGCTATTAAAGTTGAGGACCAAATATATACCTTTAGCTGTTAAATGATGTGCTGGAATTTATAAGCCTCTCCCCCTTTTTTTTTAACTTTTAATTGCAACATAAGAAAAATAAGTGCCATATCACTAAAAATAAATCCACCCAACCCTTTACCAACACATGATCTGACCCACCAATTTAAACCAACCCATGAACCAACCAAAGATCCACACCCTTTTTAATTTTTGTAATATTGAAAAACTATTTTTGCATATTCTCTCAGTCGGATAAGTGCATTGTTGCTAGGGTTTTGATCATCTGTACAATTTAAAGGAAGAAAATCTCATTTTTAGCTAGTTACAGATATATTCATAAAAGGTAAGTCTTTTTTTCAAAAAATTATACTTTAATTAGTCAAGAAAGTCGACCTAATAAGGCATATGGGGGGATTTGATGGTGTCTATCAAAATCTCATGAAATTTATTTTTTAAGAAAAAAAGGAATGTTTTTTTATGTCTTTATAGGGTCAGTTTTTTTTCTTTTACGGTCCCTATATGAATCTATATTTTTTAGGATTTTGTTTATTCCATTTTTGTGCTTTTAATGTGTCTGTTTGATGTAGACTTTATAATTTTATTGTGTATTTACTATTTCTTTTATATACATTTGAAGGATGATTGATGAAGTTGATATTCTATTCAACTTTGGGGGTAGTTGGGTCATTTCACCTGACCTTGCCTACATTAAAAAATTAGTGCACTCGTGGCTTCGTTTTGATCTGAATTGCTCAGTCATAAAGATATATGTGATGATTTTATTTTAAGGATAGGACTTTCTCAAATTAAATAATTGCTAGTGATTGGGCCCTCCAGTAAGTATTATATTGTAGATGGAGATAGTGGCATTAGGGCTATTCTCAGCTTATTATCTGATCAATTTAAAGTCATCAACTTTTTTGTTGTGAAAGAGGGTGAATTGACAGTCTTTACTCAACATATCACACACCATACTAAAACTGATTTTGTAAATGTTGAGGTTGGCACAGACTGTGAATAAAGTGCTGGTTCTTGTTTTGATTTTGATCTTTCTGAGGGTGAGAAATATGATTATAATGGGTTGGGGGCTATCATAAAGGAAAGGGGAAGGGTAGTGAGTGATAGGTTGGAAAACTATAAGGAATTGTTTGTTGGTATGTCATTTAAGAACATGAAAGAAGGTAGTCAGGCTCACAACTATTATGCATTAGCTAACAAAAGGGCTTTAACTATAATCAAGGGTGATACAAAAAGGACTAGATATGGTTGGGGAGGGGGTGTCCTTTTAGATGTTTTATTTTAAAAGATGACAAGACTGAAGGGTTCAAGATCAAGACGTTAATCAACAATCGTACTTGTAAAGAGTCCTTTTTTAACCCTAGAGCTTGTTCAACCACTTTGGCCAAATATTTCAGAAATAAGCTTCAAAATAACCCCAAGTATAAGGTTAAAGAAATGAGAGGAGAACTTGAAAAGGATTTTACATTAAATGTGTGTCAATCAAAACTAAAAAGGGCTAAGCCTATGATTATTGAGAAGTTGGAAGGTAGTTTTATAGATGAGTACAATAAGCTTGAGGCCTATGCACAAGAGATTAGGAGGTTTAATCCTAGAAGTGATGTTATGATAAATATCTCCAAGGATGCCTTAGCAGAAGGATGCCTTAGCAGAAGGAAAAAGACAATTTTTAAGGATGTACTTATGCTATGATGCTCTGAAGAAAGGCTGGAAATGTGAATTGAGGCCTCTTATTGGAGTTGATGGTACATTCTTGAAAGGTAGATGTAAGGGTATGTTGTTGGTTGCTCTAGGCCAAGATTCTATGAACAGTTTCTATCCACTAGCATGAGCAATAGTGGACAAAGAAACTAACAGGACATGGAGATGGTTCATGGAGCTATTGAAAAGGTCTTTGGACCTTAAAAATCGTGTTGGAACCACATTAATTTTAGATATGCAAAAAGTAAGTTGCTAATTTTTAAATTAAATTTCAGTTTCAATATTTTTATTTCATGATTAAATAACTTCTCTTTTATTTTTATTTCATGATTATAGGGATTGGTGGATGCTATTGACAAAGTATTTCCCAGAGTTTACCATTGGTACTGTACGAGACATGTTGAGAGTAATTGGTGTAAAAAATAGAGGAGTGGTGAAATGAGGAAGCTTATGTGGTGGTGTTCATAGAGTTCATATGATAAAGAATTCAAGGACTAGTTTAAAAAGTTTGGACAATTGTCAGAAGAAGCTGCAAGGGATTTGGTGTATTTTCCACCAAAGGCATAGTGCAGGGCTTATTTTGATACTTAATGTAAGAACATGATGTTTGAAAATAACTTCACTGAGTCATTCAATTCATGGATCCTGGTTCCAAGAGGTAAGCCAATAATCAAGATGCTCAAAGAGATAAGAGTAAAAATGTTGAATTTGTTAGTGATAAATGAAAATAAGATAAAAACTTGGGGTGCTAATGATATTAGTCCAGAATGCATGAATTTTTTCAATGACTAGAGATCTATAGCACATAGATGTAAGGTGGAATTCAATGGAGTTTGGGGGTATGAGGCTTCTGATGGAGAAGATAGGCACACTGTAAATTTAGAGCATAAAAATGCACTTGCAGACTTTAGGATTTATCTGGTATTCCTTTCCCTCATGGTATCAGAGAATTGATGCATAAGAAAGTCATTCCAGAAATTGAAATTCATTGGTGGTATAACAATGAGGCTTACATGTTAACCTATAAACACAAGATGCAGACTGTAAAGACTGAGAGGTTTTGGAAGGTTGAGGCTTCTCATGCAATGTTGCCTCCTGATGTTGTGAAACAAGTTGGCAGACCTAAGTCGAAGAGGGATAGAGAAGATAATGAGGCAAGTAAAAGGAAGGGTGAATCATCACAGTCTAGAAAGGGCACTCAAATGTCATGTAGTAATTGTGGTGAACCAAATCATAATGCAAAAGGTTGTTACAAGGTGATCTACAAAATACTTATTTACAACATATTTTTAATTCTTATGTTATTAACAAGATAATTATTGACATTATTTTTGTAGGAAAAGTCAGCTAAAAATGCTTCAAGAAAAGGAAAAAAGTCAATGATGGGAAGCAATTCACAGTCAAGAATAATAGGAGAGGAAGATGAATTTGAACAAGTACAAGTTTCAACAAAAGAAATTGAATCGTATGGTCCCGATGTTTGAAATGAAGAAGATCTGCCCCTAAGACCAATGGTATATCCTAAATCAGAATCTTGGGCTCAGAAATTGATAATAAGAGGTATTCCAACGGGTATAAGAAAAATCAGTTTCACTGGAGATTACACTGGTGTTTCAGTGCCAACTAATCTACCTTATTCTTCGGTTAAGACAACCTGGAAGGGGAGAGAAGCAGTCTCTTCGGACAATTGCAAATGGAAGCAAAAAAAAGAAGGACCAAAATGGAAGTTAAAGGCAAAGGAGTACTTGCACCTGATAGTGCTTTTCTGTTATGTAGTTTAATTACTATGTTGGTTTTTATCTTAATTTTTTTGTGGTTAATCATAGTTGGTTAACAAACAATGCCATCGGAAATAACTTTTTTGGGGATTGGTTAAGCACCTGATGATTAAGTTAGGTCAAATTTTCATAAGTCTTGATGAATGGAATTATGGACATATTTTTTTTATTATGATGTTGTTATTGTTGAATGGTATTGATGATATTATCTTTTGTTTAGTTGGATGAATGAATGATATTGTTGTTGTTTTGTCCTATTTCTTGCTGGTCTTTTGCTATTTTTGTTTAGTTTTTTAGTTTTTTTGTCCAAATTTTTTACTATTTTTTGTACAGTTTTGATACTATTTTTGTCCAATTTTTTCTGTTGTTTTTTGTCCAATTTCTATGCTATTTTTTGTTGATGTTTATCCTATTAATACGCTCGAGTACCCGAACCAGCCTGAACTACGTTGAGGAAATCATAAATGGAAGTGGGGTAAGGAGTTGAGTATATTATGGTGGGATTTTTCATTGTATCTCTGATAGCCCTATGCTAGCGCACCAAAAGATCTTGTAGATAGCCAATTCAAGGAGAGGCTACTTCGGTTCTGGAGGTTATCATGGAGAAATAATCAGTTTTCAAATATATCCTCTTCTATTTGTAGCTTGATGATAATTACAACTAATAGGTTCCTCAATGTCAAATATAATATTCATGGTTAATTTAGAAGTCGTTGTGTCTCGAACAGTCTTGGATGTTAAACTTTATGCTCCACAATCATAGATGTATCTTAACGATAGGTAAATATGAACGTCTATTTTATGTTATCAATATTTATCCTCAGTTAAATCATATTACTAGAGTTTAGGATTGTAAAAATTGTAGATTATTGACATAAGCTGAATTTCTACTGCACTTGACCATTCTTGGTAGTCCATGAAAGGATAAATATTCATATCTATAATACTTGTTTTAAGTACTTGTTTACAGTTTCATTTAACCTTTCTTGGTCTACTGTTGCATTTATTTTTAGCAATATCACTAGGCCTTTGTTGAAAGTGGAGTAGGAGTGCGTGCACACTTATTCAGAAAGAGAGTAAGGGTCTCACAAGCTATTCTGCCTATTACATACAGACCTTTTTTATTATCGATATAGCATTGAACCTTTCCACCTGACCGTTATTAGCATTAAGTTTGATCTTATACAACCATATGCAGCCTATCGCAGTTTGCCTTGGCAGTAAAGGAACCAACTCCCATATATAATTTTTCTTCAAATGTCTATCTACTAAAGAAAAATAAATTGGTGAGTACATTATACTTTTTTCCTGTCAAAAGAAAAAGTAGTGAACTATCTGTCCTTTTGATGTGGTTTCAGCATTGATTCGTTTTAGCATAATTGAATTGCATTTAAGGACATAATTCAAAGTCAATTTGGAATTACCTCTGTAACACATGAAGTGCGCTGCATTTACATATTTAACTAGAAGTGACACACATTCACTTGAGATGCTTTGGATGTACGACAACTGTTATCTGAATCATTTTTTCCTTTTTCAAATGTCTATTAACTTTGTATCTTCATGCTGGTAGAATTGTTAATTATTTCAAAGGGTTGCTCTGTATTATGTGATTATTCACTAGTGGTGAATTATTCTTTGCTGCCTCAAATCTTCAGAAATAGAATGGGTTTGCTTTATAGTCTCACGTATGGAGATTTTTCGGGCTTGGCGTGAAAGAGTAACCTACCTTAACTACCCTTCTCAGACCCCACTCGTGAGATTACAATGGATTTGTTATTGTATTTGAGATCTTTATTTGGAGTTTCCTCCATTCTTTTACTCTTTAGAAATATGAAAAATGAAACACACTTTTCCCCACCTATTTTGTAATATTCATTTTTCCTATCTTTCCTTTTGAGTATTAGTTGCAAGTAGCTCCTCCATCTTGTTCCTTTATTTCTCTTATTTCCTTAATAGTAAGAACCAGATGGTTTTAGATTGTCTGTAACATGGCTATCATAAGAAGACACTGAGAAAGATACTAAACATGATTCCAAACAAGCTAAGATCACATATATATTTAAAAAGACGTGTTGTTGGTGGACAAAATTACACGATACCTTTGATTATGGAAAACAACAGGTACCACATGAAATTAGTCGAGATGCCAGCAAACTGACTGGAACACTATACTCATAAAAAAATGAACATGACATACTTGAGATTCAAAATAATCAAATACTATCCGAAGCTTTTTAACACAGAGGACATAAGTTGGTTTCTACTAACTCTTGGCTAAACTACTCAAAAACTGTTCATTGTTAGAGAAAATATAAGGTTACTTGTACACATTTTGCTCAAGTCCATGTTCATTTAGCTTCTCAATATATTGTCTTGAAATAAAGTTTTCTTTCATTTCTATCTTACACCTTCAAACTAATCAATGCATATAACAATCATAGAAATAACATAGTCTTTAGCAACAGAAGCATTGGACACAGTAGGGAAGAAAAATATTACAATTAAACAGTAGGATCATATTATTGCAACTAATGTTATCAGAGCCTTACAACTATTTACACTACTTCAAATGACATATTTACAACTAGATGACATATTTATATATTAAGAGATATTTATAGTGCTTCACACGATATATTTACAACTAGATGAACATTCAGACAACGTATTTACAACTAGATGAACATATTTACATATTCGCAGGTATCTATAGTACTTCAATGGGAAACTCGGGGCACTAATTCTACCGCTATGAATGGGTCGGGGGAGTTAAAATATTGAGAATCTTGGAGTTATAAATGTTGAGAATTTTAGAGTTTCTATGGTCTTGCCTTTTGAAATTATTATGGGTTGAATGGCCTGCAGAGGATTGAGATTTATATGTGTTTTCCGATTCAAGTTATGATGGATTACACAGAGGATCTTGGGTCGGGTCATGGGTTGGTTTAAATTGGTCGATCGAATCATGGGTTGGTATAAATTGGTCGATCGGATCATGGGTTGGTAAAGGGTTGGGTGGATTTATTTTTAGTGATGTGGCAATTATTTTTCTTATGTGGCAATTAAAAGTTTAAAAGAGGGAGAAAAGGGGCTTATAAATTCCAGCACATCATTTAACAGCCAAAGAGGTATATTTGGTCCTAAACTTTAACAACGAGGGAATATTTAGACCAAACTTGTAACGGAGGGTATATTTGGACCTTTTCGCAAAGTTTAGGGGCATATTTGACCCTTTTCCCAAAATAGTTTAATATTTTATAAAATCACTTTCTTCTTTTGATATATTATATAGATCTGGGAAAATAATCCTATTTCCTAAAATAGTGGTGTGAATGCCATCTAGCTCGGCAATATAAGGTTTTATTTGAGTTAAAAAAGAAAGACCTAATATTATCTCTGGTTGTAACAAAATCATTAATAAAACAAACTCCATCATTGCAAATATGGGCTTTGGGGAGTTTATAATTTATTTTTAATTTTCCCCCTGTTGGGGAGAATAAGCGTGTCGTACCTTTTTCTAGGTACTCTGTAGGAATTAATACTTCTATAATGCAGTTTTCATCACCACCTGTATCAAATAATGCAATCTTATGAATTTTATAATCTTTGTTGATAAATATAGTAATTAGTATATGGTAATGTAACGCCCCGAGACTACACCTTGGGCGTCACACGATGCTTATGACCCTAAAGGACCACAAGCTAACCCAAGAATGATACCTTCTGTGAGCACTAAATAATAATAATGAAACATATGCGGAAGTAAAACTGAAAATGCCATAAGGTTCTCAAAATACTAAAATAATAACTGAGTATAGCTGATAATAACAAAAACTGAATAACTGACTATGCTATTCTGAGAGCCTCTAACTATCTGAATATGGAGTTGATGGGACAAACCCCCAACTAACTCCGACTGTTATAATTACTGAAATACTAAAATACATAAACTCTTTCTTCGAAGTATAAGGAATCACCACTGTAACTGTTGCTGATAGCCTGAGCTGGTAAGTATGGTCAGGAAAATGAGTGTCCGAACCTATGATATGAGACATCATAATGCAAAAGATAGTATGTGATCAATACGTGGAATGTACTGGTATGCTAAGTGAGGTAAGGCTGATATACATTGGTTCATATGCATGAGATGATAACTGACTGATTGAACATCATGAAGTAACTGGATGAGAGTGCATGCAAAAATTGTAACTACTAAACATGCTGAACATGCAATACTGTGCATATAGGAATACATCGTGTATCTGAGATTATACTAAAACTAAGTATTGAATTCTGATGGCTGAGTAACTGATAACTGATATCCATGGTTTTGTAGAACTGACTAAGTTCTTTACGGAATACTGAGACTAAAATTTTAAGCGTGGGAGTGTTCAGCTAACTGACATATCTCGATATTGACTGATTTAGGGTCCAACCTATGACCCCAGTTGGAAGGATGTTAACACCTTGCCACGGGATACTAACAATGTTGTGTCAACCCTAATTTGGCAGGAAAACTCATGAATATATATATATAATTGCGTCAACCCTAGTCTAGCAGGAAGACAACTTACCCTATGCTGGCTACATAGTTCTATAACTCAGGGATTGCTACTAATGATCTAACCCTAACTGGAAGGAATGCCCCCATCCCTAGGTTTGCTCAGTGTTGAATCTTACTCCCAACTGAAAGACGCTAATCACTAGATTGTACTAAGCTTGACTGAACTGACCCAGATCGTGTTGACTGACTAACTGGACTTAGTTCACTGAGTTTTGTTAACTATCTGAGTACTTCTATTCTTGACCTTTATTAGGAGTATTCTATAACTACTGCAACTAAGTATAGCTAGATTTCGGGTAACAAATACCGTCAATACTAGATAGCATAATTGATAAACTCATATCACAACTTTAACAACACAACAATAGTTACCATGCATAATTTACTCATATGGACATTTTATCAAACACTTGGGGTGCATGATTGCTATACATGAAAACTAACCACATAGGGCATAAAAAATATAGCATGCAACTTGCAATTTAAGAGTTTTTACATGAGAGATTCATAATTCAATGCACATGCTAACTTAGTTTTATAGAACTCGTGAATGATCTTAACTTGAAACCCATAAAACAACACAAGCACGAGCATAATTCAACTCATAACATAGGAAACATAATTTAATTTTGGAAAGAGTTCTTCAACTGTAGGGGTGGAAGAAGACCCAAGGACGAACACCTAACATACCTGAGTGACAGAATTCATGAAGATTGTTGGGGATTTCTTTGAACTTAATCTCGAGCTTGATGAATTAGGGTTTATTTATTAAGAGAATTTTGGGAATGAGTGAATGTATTTTGCCTATTGAAATATCTCCCCCTTAGAAACATTCATCCTCGAATGAGACTGAATGAACTGAGAAGAACTAAGGAACTGTACATACACTGACATGCATAACTAAAGCATGATAGAATTCTGGAGACATGAAACATGACTTAACTGTTTCATGATTTCATGAATGATATGAGAATGTTATATAGCTTTAACTTAGAATGGAATAAGTAAACCTAAGAAAAGTTGTTACCTTAGGCTAAGTCTGAGTTTGCAGAGAAGAGGTGAAGGTACTTGGTTCACATACCTGCTTTTTCTTCCCAAGTGGCTCCCTCAACGGACTGATTTCACCAAAAAACTTTGACCAAGGAAACTTCTTTGTTCCTTAGTTTGCGAGTCTGACAATCAAGAATTTCAGCTGGGACTTCTTCGTAAGAGAGACTATTCTGAACATCTACACTCTCTACGGGAACTACTAATGCTGGGTCACCTATGCACTTCTTTAGCAAGGAGACATAAAACACTAGGTGCACTGATGCTAAGTCTGCAAGCAACTCAAGTTCATAGGCTACCTTTCTGAAATGTCTCAAACTCCTATAAGGACCAACATATTGGGGACTGAGCTTCCCCATCTTATTAAACCTCTTCACCCCCTTCATGGGAGAGATTTTCAAATACACATAATCACCAATCTCAAATTCATGATTTTTTTTTCTCACATCTGCATAAGATTTCTGTCAGTTCTGGGCTACCTTAAGCCTCTCCTTGATCAACTGCACTTTATATAAAGCATCAAACACTAAGTCAGGCCCCACTACCATGGCCCCACCTACTTCAAACCAACCAATGGGATATCTATATCTCCTCCCATAATGAGCCTCAAATAGATCCATCAGAATAATAGAATGATAGTTGTTATTATAAGCGAACTTAATCAATAGTAAGTGATCATCCCAACTGCCCTTAAAGTCAATGAGATGCACTCTCAACATATCTTCTAAAGTCTGAATGGTCAATTCATCTTGATCATCTATTTAAGGGTAGAAGGGTATACTAAGATGGACTTGGGTACCAAGACCCTTTTGGAAGGCTTTCTAAAAGTGAGAGATAAACTGTGTACCTTTATCTTAAATAATGGAAAATAGGACACCGTGTAACCTAACCAACTCTGTGATATTGAGCCTGGCATAGTTCTCAACTGAATAAGAAGTATGAAATGGCAAGAAATGTGCTGATTTGGCCATCCTGTCGTCCACAATGACCCAAAGAGAATCATGCTACCGATGAGTACGAGGCAAACCCGTCACAAAATCCATGTTCAGTTTCTCCCACTTCCAAGTAGGAATACTAAACTCCTGCATAGACCCATTAGGCTTCTGATGCTCCATCTTAACCTACAAAAACATGGACTACTTATCTATAAACTCTGCAATATCTCTCTTCATCCAACTCCACCAATAGATTTCCCTTAGATTGTTGTACATCTTTGTTACCCCTGGATGAATAGAGAAGCGTGCACCATGTGATTTAGCAAGAATTCGTTGTCTTACATTATCTACACATGGCACACATAGCCTACCCTAGCAACACAACACACCATATCCAACTTGGAAGAAAACCTCCACCTTCTGGTCTCTAATTGACACTTTCAGCTTAACTAAATTGGGATCTCTATCCTGCTTTCCTTTCACTTTGAAAACTAAAGAAGACTCCGAACTATTCTACACCCAAACACTTTCTACAACTAAATAAACAAAATGGACACCTAGTCTGTTAAGCTGATAAACTTCCTAAACTAACTTCTTCTTACCATCCTCAACGTGAGCAACACTACCCATAGACAACCTATTGAGGGAATCTTTCACTACATTGGCCATGCCCGGGTGATACAAAACACTTATGTGATAATTTTTTAACAAATCTTACCACCTCCTCTGATGTAAGTTCAGGTATTTCTGAAAAACGCATACTGTAGGCTTTTGTGGTCTGTGAATACATCAACATGCACCCTATACAAATAGTGCCTCTAAATCTTTAAGGCAAACACAATAGTTGCTAATTCAATATCATGGATGAGATAATTCTTTTCATGGGATTGAAGCTATCTAGAGGTATAGGCCACAAACTTACCCATCTGCATCAAAAACACCCCAATCCAGCTCTGGAAGCATCACAATATACAACAAATCCATATGAACCATCGGACAAAGTCAAAACTGGGGTTGTAGTGAGTCAAGTTTTCAACTCCTGAAATCTCTTCTCACAAGAATCTGACCACTGAAACTTAACTTTCTTCGGAGTCAATCTGGACATGGGGGATGTACTGGATGAAAATCGTTCAACAAACCATTGATAATAGCCAACCAAACCTAAGAAACTCTTGATATCTGATAAAGAGATGGGTTTAGGCCAGTTTCTCACTACTTTGGTCTTTTGAGAATCAACTCTAATGCCATCACTGGAAAGTATGTGACCAAGAAAAGCTACTGATCTTAACCAAAATTCGCATTTACTAAAATTGGCGAACAACTGATGGCATCTGGGAGTCTATAATACTATTCTGAGATGGTCTGCATGGTCATTTTCACTGCGGGAGTAGACAAAAATGTCATTAATGAAGACTATGATGAATATGTCCAAGTACTGCTTAAACACGTGGTATATCAAGTTTATGAAAGCTACTGGGGAATTGGTAATACCAAATGACATGACTAGAAATTCAAAGTGACCAAACCAAGTTCTAAAAGCTATTTTTGAAATGTCACATTCTCTGACTCTGAGATGATGATATCCGAATCTGACGTCTATCTTAGAAAAGTAGATGGAACCCTGAAGTTGGTCAAATAACTCATAAATTCTAGGAAGTGGGTAATTATTCTTGATAGTGACTTTGTTCAACTGACGATAGTTTATACACATTCTAAGAGAACCATTTTTCTTTTGCACGAATAGAATTGGTGCACCCCAAGGAGATGCGCTGGGCCTAATAAATCCTTTGTCTAAGAGGCCTTTTATCTATTCTTATAACTCTTTAAGTTCATATGGAGAGATTTTGTATGGTAGAATAGAGATGGTTTGAGTATCAGGAAGAAGGTCTATTCCAAAATTAATTTCCATTTCGGGAAGAACTCTGGGGAGATCTTCGGGAAACACATCTGGAAATTCACTTGTAATTAGAACTGACTCAAGGTTAGGAGTCTCAAAACTAGAGTCTTTGACTCACACCAAATGATAAACACAACCCTTGGGTATTATTTTTCTTACTCTAAGGTATGAAATAAGTTGACCCTTAAGTGTTGTGGTACTACCCCTCCATTCAAGGACAAGTTAATTATAGAACTAAAAATAGACAATTATACTCCTACATTCAACTAAAGCATAGCATGAATGGAGCTAATCCATGCCGAGAATGACGTCAAGATCCGCAATCTCTAACTCTACAAAGTCTACTGAAGTAATATTCTGAGACACAGTAACTGAACAGTTCCTGTAAATCCACCGGACAATGATAGACTAATCCACTAGGGTAGAGACTGAGAAATGCTCTGTTAGGATTTTGGTACTGACCCTGAAGTTAATGTCTATGTATGGATTTACAAAAGAAACAGAAGGTCCAGGGTCTTACAAAGCATAAACTGAAGTGCATAAAGCCTGTTTGGGCACTGCCCACTGGTGGCACTGGAAGCGGCACCTTGATGAGTCAGGTGACTGATCTGAACTAGGGGATGGTTATGCTGATTATGCAAACTCACCCGAGGACATTCTCTAATCCTATGGCCTGGCTTACCACACCTAAAACACACATTGCTACCAACCTTGCAGACACTCTAATAATTTTTTCCATATTTCTAGAAAAAATGATTTATTCGAGCACTGCGAACACTACCCTGAGATTTAGAGCCTAGCGCTCTATCACTATTACCATTTCTTAATTTAGACACCAATGCACTAGATCCGGATAGAACTGGGACTAAAATTTTTAGGCAGAACTGAGTATGATTACCACCCTCTAACTTAGGCTGAGTGAAGTTAAAGCTACCCATTCTAGCCCTGTTGTTCTCACTCTCCTTCTCCTTATTCTTTTCTTCTTCTATCTATTGAGCATATATCATCAACCTAGCAATGTCTATATCCTTAATCAACATTGTGGTCCTACACTCCTTGATCACACTGTCAGACACACCAAATAAAAACTTGTTTATCTTAAACTTGCTATCAACTACCACATAAGGATCATACTTGTCCAACTGAGTAAACTTAAGGGAATACTCTTTCACACTCATATTTACCTGCTTTGGGTTAATAAACTCTAATACCTTAGCCTCTCTCAACCCAAATGGAAAGAACCTATCTAAAAAGGCGGTAGCAAACTTCTCCCATTCTATAGGCCCTGTCTCTATGCCTCTATCTACCCTCATTACTTAAACTATGTATGAGCCACATCCTGCAGCTGATAGGAAGCTAACTTTGCACTCTCACTAGTGGTTACCCCCATAATGTCTATTATCTTCTGCACCATGTCAAGAAATTCCTACGGGTCCTCTTCTTACTTAGACCCTAAAAATAATGGAGGGTTCATTCAGGTGAATTCTTAAATTCTAGCTGCAACGGTATTGGCCACTGGGTTTGCCTAAACAATAGCTGGTTGAACATTTTGAGCTGCCACAGAATGGGCTAGAGTGGTAAAATCTACTCTGAATTCTGCTTGACAAATATGCTCACTCAGGGGATCTTCCTGAATGAGCGGAGGTGTTGGATAGCTCCCAGTTCTTCTTCCGTTGGTCATGTTCTTTAAAAAAATAAAAAGTTGTATTAGACAGAGAGTTTAATTGGATTTAATGCTCACTCTCTTAATATAAACATTGAAAGAAGGGAATGTTTTCCTAAAAATGCCACATAGCCTCTTATCCATAAGTGTGGCGTGCTACACACCTCTGCACAAGACTCTACTTAACGTGTCTTTCAAACTCCTTAGGACATTTTAGAACCTTAGGCTCTAATCCCAAGTTTGTAATGCCACAAGACTACACCCTGGAATTATACGGTGTTTACGACCCCAAAGGACCACAATCTAACCCATGACTGGTATCTGCTATGAGTACTGAACAATAATAATGAAACATATGTGAAAGTAAAACTAAAAATGCCATAATTTTCTCAAAATACAAGAATAATAACTAAGTATAAATGATAATAACATCTAAAAACTAAATAACTAACTATGTTATTCTAAGAGCCTCTAACTGTCTGAATATGGAGTTGATGGGACAAACCCCAAACTAACTCCAACTAAAATAACTACTGAAATACTGAAATAGATAAAAGTTGTCCTCGAAATAGAAGGACTCACCATTATAATTGATATTGATAGCCTGAGCTTCTATGTATGATCAGGAACCTAAGTATTCGAACCTATGATATGAGACATCATATCGCAAAAGAGAGTATGTGATCAGTACGTGGAATGTACTGGTATGCTAAGTGAGGTAAGACAAATATACAAGCTTCATATGCATGAGATAATAACTGACTGAATGAACATCATAAAGTAACTAGATGAGAGTACATGTAAAACTATAACTACTGAACATATTGAACATGCAATACTATTGATATAGGTATACATCATGTATATGAGATTATACTGAAACTGAGTATTGAATTCTGATGGATGAGTAATCGATAACTGATAGCCAAGGTTCTGCAGAACTAACTGAGTTCTTTACTAAATACTGAGACTAAAACTATAACTGTGGGAGTGTTTATCTAACCGACATACCCTGATATAGACTAATTTGGGGTCAAACCTGTGACCCTAGTTAGAAGGGTGTTAGCACCTTGCCACAGGATACTAACAATGTTATATCAATCCTAATCTAGAAGGAAGACTTACGGAATATATATATAATTTTCTCAACCCTAGTCTGGTAGGAGGATGACTTAACCTATGCTGGCTACGTAGTTCTATAACTCAGGGATTTCTAATAAGAGTTAAACCCTAATTGGTAGGAATACCCTTATCCCTAGGTTAGCTCGATGTTGAATCCTACTCTCAATTGACAGATGCTAATCACTAGATTGTACTAAGCTTAAATGAACTGATCCTAATCATGTTGACTGACTTAACTAGACTGAGTTCACTGAGTTCTGTTAACTGACTGAGTACTACTATTCTTGACCTTTACTAGAACTATTCTATAATGACTATAACTAAGTAAACATCTAGATTTCGGGTAACAAATACCCCCATGACTCGATAACATAATTGAAAAACTCATATCACAACTTTAATAACACAACGATAGGTTACCATGCATAATTTACTCATACAAATATTTTATCAAATACTTGGGGAGCATGATTGCTATACATGAGAATTAGCCACATATGGCATCATAACTACAACATGCAACTTGCGAATTCAAGGGTTTGACATAAGAGATTCATAATTCAACGCACATGCAAACTTAATTTCATGGATCTCATAAAATATCTTAACTTGAAACCCATACAACAAAACAAACATGAGCATAATTCAATTCATAACATGGGAAGCATATTCAAGTTTGAAAAGGGTTCTTGAACACCAAGGGTGGAAGGAGACCCAAGGATGATCACTTAATATACCTGAGTGATAAAATTCATGAAGATTGTTGGGGATTTCTTGGGACTTGATCTGGAGCTTGATGAATTAGGCTTTATTTATTGAGAGGATTTTGTGAATGAGTGAATGTATTTTGCCTATTGAGGGGCTGAATTTTGTGTTATGAGGGTTTATTGTGGGAGAAAAATAACTTAATTTCCCCACAACCCGTAAAAAAATATGAAAACTGCACCTAGTGAGGTGATAACCAATGTGCATGTCGACGCGATTACCGATGCATCACGTCGATTCTGTCGATCCAATTACTGATGAGTCACGGCCTGATAGCATCGACTCACTATTTTGGACATCAACATATCTCTAATGATGTTCGAAAAATCCAAAACTTACCCAGATGACCTATTGATATCCCTAATCATGAATCAACTTTAAAATTGACATTCTAAGGTCGTAATGATTTAAAATAAGATCGTCCAATTACGAAGGCTAAAAAATGATTCTAAGTCTTAACACTTAGATGGATTTTTTTAAGTCTGGCACCCCTTATTACAAGCTATATGGGACTGAATTAAACTAGAACTTTTACGTGGTCTTACAGTTAACTTTGTGGTTTAACTATAGTAATTGTATTAATTCCTGTTTTTTTATAAGAAGTTTTTCTAGAGATTCTATTTCTAGAGACTCTATTTTTTATTGTCACCTTTTACTCCTGATGTATCACCAAGCTCAAACTGATATGATTTGGGATCTTGTTTTGGCGTTAAATCCTTTAATATTTTATTAGCTAGTGATTCTGTTTCTAGATTGTTAAGTCTTTCCTTAACTCCTTAACTTGTCTAAGTTCTTTCTTTAAGTATAATAATTCTGTCTGAAGATCTTGTATTGTTGTTTCAAACTTATGTTCTTTAAATTTATTTAGTACATTTTTCATATTTAAGGTTTCAATAGTTTCATTATTATCAACCTGTTGATCAAGAGCAATATCTTTTAAGGCTATTAAACATTTTCTCCTAAGAGTTGAGTCATCTAGATGATCTATTATGTAAAATAAGGCCTCTTTTTCTTTATTATTATTAGTGATAACATTTATAGAATGACTATCGGAAGTGAAAATTACACCGCTACAATTACAATGGTGTGTTAATTTACTACTATCTGAACTGTATTCTATATTAATGTGATTATCATTACTAAGATTTTGTTCAAAACTAGACTATTTTCATTTTCATCAAGAATTGAATATAATTTATTTGTAAAGTCGTTTCCTAAGTCTAACATATTTATCTGGTCTTTCTTTTTATTTGGAACCCAGCAATCATTAGCCCTATGTCTAGTTTTTCGGTCGTTCCCACATGTTTTATTATTGGTTTTATTTTCACCTTTAGAAGCTTATTTAGATCCCTTAAATCATCTTTTGCAATAATGAAATTTTTCAGATTTATCTTTATTATTTTTATGTTATCTTTTAATCTTTTTGGTAGCTTCCTTTCAAAGGGATAATAATTTCGTATAACAAAATCTTGACAAAGTCTTCCTAGCTCATTTCGAGTTATTTTATTATCCCTTTTTAGTTGATTTTTAAGTTTAATATCTATACCTAATTCTAGTCCTGTGACATTTATAAAACTTATAATATTACCATAAGTTAAATTACCATAAGGAATTTTCCCCTCAAATCTATTCTTTAGTTTTTTTCTAACTTTTTTTGCAAATAAAGTTGGTAAACCACTTATAAATTTTTCATTCCAATAATCATGATTGCAATCTTCTCTAACCATGACTTTGTTGAGGAAAATGTTTTTATACCTTCTAAAATCGTCTAACTTTGGACATGATGAATTTGATAATATTTCTAAACTTCTATCTTGGAAAGCTAAGGTTCTCCTATAAAATGTTTAGCTATACTATAATTAAAGTGGCGGTAACATCTTCTAAGACTTGATTTTCAACTGTTTGTCCTATTGAATCATTCTTAATAGTTTGAGTAATAGTAGTAGCATTTAAAATGCTTTGTCTATTATTATCTGTGAGGTAATTATCCCACTAATATTTTATAGTATCTGTAAAACCTGATATAATCATAAACGCTGCTTGTTTATCTGACATCCTGGCAATTTTATATGTTGTAATGGCCATTCCCATTTTTTGTAGTTTATTATATATTTAATGTTCTTCTAATCCATCGATATTCCATTCGGCAATTTCTTTTCTAGAATGTGGAGTATGAGATAAAAATTTATTTTCTTCATATTGGATATCCAAAAAAGTGAGATTTTTATAATAATTATTTTTGTATTGAATATTTATAGCTTAATTTTTTAATTTCATCATCATTCTTTTCCGATAAAGTTCTTAACCTTGTAATTTGTGACTTTTGATTCATTTTTTAATCTTTTATTATTTTTTCTTAATATATCGTCAGTTACTTCAAACTTTTCTTCAAATTTAGGAAACTTATCTTTTGAGAATTCTGGTAATTTAAAAATTGGATGAGTTTCTAACTTTTCATCATAATGAGAAAAACTTTCTTTTGTCGTGACCCGAGCCAGGGACCTAGCCGCGATGGGCATCCCAAACCATGAAGGCCAAGAGCCATCTTAACTTGAAATCATATGCAACATTCATCTATTATCAAAATGAGGAAAACAATTGGACAAATGATCATTTTACTATTTCAACTGAGCAATGCAGACATAAGTTCAATAAAACTCAAACCATCTAATACAAGTCTGCGAAATCTATACTACAACTAGAAACAACAATCTATTAGAAATCGGGACAAGGCCTCCGGTCGGACCATGAACTAAAACCAAATGAGATAAAGAACAATTATACATTGGCCTCAGCCAATCATATCACCCAAATTGGCCAAACTCGGTTTCCAGCGACGAGCCCTTACACTCAAATGTCTTCTTCGAGTAACCATCTAACTCCCTTTAAGCATATTTTTAATATTTTGAATCATGCATCTTTATGTAAAGTAGTCTAATGTCTAAAAACCTTCTATAGTCTAGTCTGGTTTAAGTCTGTTAAGGCATTTGTCTAATTTGGTATCGCCATACCAAGACTTGCAAGTCGGATAAGCCATAAAATATCATGTTACAGTCTTTTCATTCGAAACATAATATTTCTTTTAATTCTTAAACATGTAGTGGTCAATTACTTTGTTGCAAACCATGCAATTCTTTCAATAATCATCTTTAACATTTACAAGCAAGAAAACACCCTCTCTTTAATTTACAACAAATATCAAGTCCATATCAATAGTAAAACATTTATCTCATGCTTCAAAACATGCAATTGAACAATCCATAACATGTGAAATCAAGAGGTATCGAAACAAGATAGGGGTTTCGTCATTCATGATCTCAATTGAACTTTGCAAAACTGAAAACACATATGTATACGTGGTTATAATTTAATTCTATAAAAAGGGCTTACTTTCTTCAAAACAAGTTCATAGTACATAATATTCAAAACCATGTCAAAACCCTCTTTGTAAACATGATTATATATTTTTTAACTTGATGAAAACCATAAAACTTAATCCCAAGGAGTTTAGGATAGCCCCACGTACCTTAGTTGCGAAGAAGTCACGAAGAATTTGAATCTTTAAGCTTGAATGTCAAAACCCTAGGTTTTTTTTCTCTTCTTATGTTTAAGGAAGATAACTAGGGATTTTGAGAGTGTTTTAACGTATTTAGGGACTTTGATTTCGTGTAATTATGGTTAGGGATGGTTATTGGATACAAAAAGACTTTGTTGCCCTTGTATTAACTAAAAAACGGAGTTCCTACACAGCAAAAACATAGGGTAGGAAGTGCCTAACCCATGGCAAACCTTAAGGTTTGCGGCGCCTAACCCATGGCAAATCTTAAGGTTTGCGGCACCTAATTTATGGTAAACCTTTTCCAGTGAAGGTAGGCAATGGTAATGCGACCCCTAGCCATTGCCTAAGCTCTATTTTGCGATGCCAACTTAGTTTTGATGTCCCTAAAGACTCCCAAAAACCTCCCACAATGTCAATACATGATATACTATCACTACGGGGTTCCTAAAGATCATTTAGAAGTATTAAAAGAGTGTTACGACTATGGGGTGTTACATTATCTCCCCCTTGGGATCATTCATCCCCGAAATATGGGTAGGGACTTGTTGAAGCTCTAAACGTATAGAATAAGGAACGTAACTTCTCATTGAACTTTTTTCCTCAACAAAATATGCAAAGGTATGAAAGATCTTCATGATAACCTCTAGTGAAATGTATAAGCATGTAACGTGAAATAATAAGAATTGACATACAGATGATCTTGCACATGACTTCTAGGATCATTATCATCACAGCATATGGTATGAGTTTATTTGGCGATCATAGGCCTTATTTACATTGGTACTTATCATGAAACAAAATTTTGCGGGAGATAGTAACAGAAGCATTCTCCACTTTGCAAGATACAACGAATAGGCCTTAAACTTAGAAACACTACTCATCTATGCCCAAACAATAAATAACATATTTCATCATTTCCAACTTTCAATTTCACCATACGACATATTACTAAAGATCTGGAATCTAACTATACATTGCTTCCATATATAAGCCTAACTCAGTGTAAAAGGCACTAACTTAAGCTACGGGACCCTGTACTCAACATCCCATTAAGAAGATTTCTTCACCTTATCACTACCATCAAACACACTCAAGTTTTTAAATCAAGTAGTACTAACCACATAACACATTGGTTTATGTTTTCATCAATCACAATATTCAAGCCTATTATTGCTACACCCACTTCATGGATCTCCCCACTAAGACTAGCAAATTTAATCACTCTTACTAAAATTTTCTCCATATATCTCTTTCCTTACTATTTCATGTAACAAAAGTTCATCTCCTCTCCCCCCTTCTCCTGTAGCCTTAGCTCAAGAAATCACATAAAAATTTTCACCTTCAAGAACATCTACTCCCCTACCTAACACATTACTAAGCTTCTACAATCCCTATAATACTAACATATGGAGGGTCATTAAGGGACCCGAGCACAAACATCATGAAAGAGAGTAAAAATAATCGATTATATCCCATATCTATTGATCTACTCATGGTGGGACATGAGGTGAAGATATGATACAATAGACATAAAGTGCTTTATATATCAAGTGTTTGGATCATAAGTAGAGAGTCGTTCATCATAAACACAAAACAATATGAGTTCTTAGGATATACCATAGTGGGAAACATAAGCGCTTACATCACGAGTCGTATAACATAAGTTTGGAATTCATGAAGTCAACGATTAAGACAAGGACTTCTACTCCAAGCTGTCGTTTCTTATTTTCAGAGCTAAAATAGTCATGAGTTCATACAACTTTATCATTTTGGCTAATTCTGATATAAAATGAATCAGTAGAATATGAAAACATAGTTCCTTAGAATCAAGCATGATTTGGGACACAAATTTATGGATCATTAACATCATAACATAGATCTTGAATACATGAAATACTAGATTTACATCATTACTTCAAGTTTTGGAGGTCAGAACATGAACATAAGTCCATTGAGAACTCGAACCATATGCATAGGCATGACTTGAATACATGACATAAAATATTAGCAGAATGACCTCTTAAATTTAAGTTGGAGGAGTTTTCTTGAATAGAAATTGATTTATCATGACTCCTCCCCGCAACTTGCCACACTGAAGATTCGGGAACTACCTTTATTCACCATTTCTCCCTTAGACCCACAATCCTAGACTGGAGGACATATCTTCTCATTAACTCTACAAGCACAACACTCAACACAATGGGGTATCACCATACACATAAAAGCTAAACTTCCCCTGATAACTATACTTTAAAGACATTGCTTTTCAGGAATGCTACTCTAAACATTAGCTAGCCTCTGTAACCATCACCCTACAACTCACACTCTTATGAACATCCACATCTATACTTCATATCATATTATGATCCATTATTCACTACTCAACATTCTAACATTAGACCTTTAACCACATAACTTACAACTTATCAAAGTTTGCAAAACTATACCAAAGGCACATAATGCCTACCTATATCTCCTAAATTCAGCACTAAAGAACATCCCACAATAACTCCTTAGTTTTCCTCATACTACACAATTTGAGAATGAGATCTAGGCACACGGGACAGTCATACACATCAAGCCTTATCTAACAACAGGCTACCTCAGGGTTCAACTTATTCTAATATAACTAACATCCTTATCCTCTTAACAACTCAACTACACTTTATTTCTTCACCCTAGTCCTCATGTACATATATAACAATTATGCAGATTTCTCTCACAAATTGCCAACTTAGGCCATTTCATATCTCACATCAAGCCTACTACTTCATTCCCACAAAGCATGCCTTACTAACCTTAAGCTACTATTCTTACCACTACACTCTACATCTAAAGTTCAAGCCTATTGTCTAACAATACCAATCATATGGAGCATGCCATACACTATACTAATCAATCGAATAGAAATATCAACCTAAGTCTCTTATTTCACTTAACTATGGACCATAAGTTCATCCTCTCCATGACATTACTACTAAACCTATAAATCTACTACATACCTTCTCACATGTAGTACTAACTTACAACGACTAGAGAAAAACAATCAAGGGGGTAACGTCACATAATAAAGATAGCTGATCTTAATCTTATAATATAACCCATTACCAACTATTAACATATTCTAATTCCTCACATCATATTTTCTTGCCCATGCATATATTTAAACTACTTTCAAATTCAATTTACACCAATGAGTCTCTAACCATAACTTATTGACTGATCTACCCATTTTTAATTCACAGTCTATAAATAATTTGTACAACCACCATAACTATTCATTTTGAGATCCTTCCCTATTTTGAATAAATAATAATCATAGCCAGCCACTTTCTTCACAGACTACCATACAATGTACAAATATTACTACCACATTAGTCTATCACTATAAAATAACAACCCATCCCTCAATCAATGGTTATACAACTAAACTAGATTCTTTATGCAAAAGTTACCCTTATTCTGACTTCTAAGCTTGTGACTTCGTATCACTAACTTCTGGACCATCTTACACCTCATAGGTTATGACACTTTAACACATAGTACTACTCGGGTGGAAAATAATGTTCCAAAATTCTTCCACACATCATTACCCTTAAACATAACATCTGTAGGAAGGGTTTTGGAAAAAGGGACTGAATACACTCTATACCTTAGGTTAAAATGCACGATTGATGTAGATAGGGGTATAAGCTTAAATCACTACACTTTAAAAGAACTTATGTACTCCTCTTAAGTCCTTGTGCAATTTCATAATCTTTTATGACTCAATTAGAAGGGACCACATAATTTAGACTCTTAGCTTCTGCGCTTGAATCGACTCGATAATAGGACATAGTTAATAAAAATTAGTGTAAAGAAGGAATTTGGATAACTTCCAAATGGACAACACAATGGCATGATCTAGAACATGAAGAAAAGTGAAACATTCCTAATTATCTAGTATTTTCCTCCTTATAAGTGTGGCACGCTATGCATCCACAAATAGGAATCTACCCTGGGACTTCGCAAATACCTTAGGATCATGAACCGTGCTTTGATACTAGGTTTTTCATGACTTGAGTCGGGAACCTGGCTGTGATGGGCATCCCAAACCATGAAGGCCGAGAGACATCTTTACTTGAAATCATATGAAACATTCAACTATTATCAAAATATGGAAAACAAATGAAAACATGGTCATTTTACTATTTCAATTGAGCAATGTGAACATAAGTTCAATAAAACTCAAACCATTTAATACAAGTATGTGAAATCTCTACTACAACTAGAAATAATAATCTTCCTAAAACTGGTATAAGGCCTCTAGTCGGACCATGAACTAAAACCAAATAAGATCAACATAAGTAAATAAGACGCCTTCCAAAGTAAGAGAGTCTCACCAACTCTGAATGTCTAACAACAATCTACTATTTAGTAGGACCGCTAGACTGGGCCTGAGAATGTAAAATATAGGGTGCCAATACAAATGTATTGGTATGTAGAGCAATCCAAAATATTATACTTTTATGCAACATACGTGAGAGAAATTCATTAAACAATTGACATACCTTATATGAAAACACATGGGCATACTTTAAAGACTTTGAAACATTTATTTGAGCTCATGAATCACTCTTTAATTTACTTCTTAGCTAGATGGTACACCTTAAAAGTCTAGTACCCACGAGCTATATGGGTCAACCATTAACTTGTCAGCCAAGCCCCTACATCCAAGTTTGTGGTAAGGATAGGGGTCCTACATACTAGTCTAGTATACCAGTGTATCAAGGACCTATATACATTAGCGTCAGCCAGTCATATCACCTAAATTAACAAAACTCGGTTTCCAAAGATGAGCCCTTACACTCAAATACCTTCTTTAACTAACCATCTAACTCTTTTTTAAGCCTATTTTTAGTATTTTAAATCATGCATCTTTTTATAAAGTGGTCTAATATCTAAAATCCTTTTGTAGCCTAGTCTAGTCTGAGTTTGTTAAGGCATTCGTCTGATTTGGTATCGTCATACCAAGACTTGTAAGTTGGATAAACAATAAAATATCATGTTACATTCTTTTTATTCAAAACATAATGTTTGGACCACCAAATCATTCAAACACTACAAGAGAATTTGTATTTCAAAATATATGAAAACTTATGCAAAGATTCTCTCTTTTAATTCTTAAACATGTGATGGTTAATTACTTTGCAGAAAACCATGCAATTCTTTTAATAATCAACTTTAACATTTACAAGAAATAAAACACCCTCTCTTTAATTTACAACCAATATCAAGTCCATATCAATTGTAAAATATTTATCTCATGCTTCAAAACATACAATTGAACAATCCATAACATGTTAAATCAAGAGGTCTCAAAACAAGAGAGGGGTTTCATCATTCATGCTCTCAATTAAACTTTGTAAACCTTGAAACGCATATGTATACGTGGTTATAATTCAATTCTATAAAAGGGGTTCAAGACAAACGCTTACTTTCATCAAAACAAGTTCATAATACATGCTATTCAAAATCATGTCAAAAACCTCTTTGTAAACATAATTATATATCTTAAAACTTGATAAAAAACATAAAACTTTTGTCCAAGGAGTTTAAGATAGCCCAAAGTACCTAAGTTTTGAAGAAATCATGAAGAAATTTGACTCTTTAAGCTTGAATGTCCAAACCCTAGGTTGCTTTTCTCTTCTTATGTTTAAGGAAGATATCTAGGGATTTTGAGAGTGTTTAAATATATTATAGGATGCAAAAAGACTTTGTTGCCCTTGTATTAACTCAACAATGAGTTCCTATACCGCAAAAACATAGGGCAGGTGACTCCTGACCCATGGCAAACCTTAATGTTGGCAGCGCGTAACACATGGCAAACCATAAGATTTATAGCACCTAACCCGTGGTAAACCTTAAGATTTGCGGAACCTATGCTATGGAAAACCTTTTCCAGTAAAGTTAGGTGAGGGTAATGTGATGCCTAGACATCACCTAAGCTATATTTTGCAATGCCAACTTATATTTGAGGTCCTTAAACACTCCCAACATCAATACATGGTCTACCAGAAGTACAGGGGTCCAAAAATTCATTTTAGAAGCATCAAAAGAGTGTTACGACTATGGGGTTTTACAGATTTATCCTTAAAAGTTGATTTATTCTCGGCTTCGAGAATCTGTTTAAATACTACATGTAATAATTGATTTGTATAATTACTTTTTTAGGGTATCTTATTTATATCCTTATTTGTAGGATCACCTTTAGTATCTACTATATCTAATTTAAAAGGGGGGGGGGGGGCAGTAACAATTCTACCCTCTACTGGTAGTCTAATTTCTTCTAATGGAGGAATTGTTGATTCTGCTACTTTATTATTAGTAGTATACCATTTATTAACAATCATGTTTAACGAATCTTTTTTATCATCTAATTTTTCTTTGATTTCAAACAATTTAAAAAATTCAATATTACATCTTAATATTTTCATATCATTGCACTATTTTTCTCTAAATGAATATCATTTTTTTAATGAGTATTTTTGTTTATACCATTCCTGTATAATATAATTTTCTGGCTTATTCCATAATTTATCTAAATATTCAAAGTCAGGTTCAAATATTACGTCTGACCTAATCATGCATAGAGAATCTCTTACTCCTAGCATTTCACTAGCAGTGGGACTTATTAATTTTTTAGTTTTTAATTTGTAGACTCATATTCTACTTTGGGAATTAATTTTGAAAAATCAACTCCTTTTAATTTTCTTTCAATATTTTCTAATGTTACTTCACTTTCTTCTACTGATTTGGAGATTGGAGGTCTAAAAAAGGACATTCTTTTACTTAAAGATGCTTGATTAAAGGATTGTGATCTTAGAAATTTTAAATCATAGATCCATCTGGATATTGTACTACTTGTTCAATATTTGAATTTTCTTCTTCTATTTCTCGCTCAGTTATCGAGTCGAAATGCCAATTATCTTTTATTAATACATCATCCCATTTTATCATTTTTGGGACAAAGGTACTATTATGATTATGATTATCTTCCATAAGCATTGAAGCTCCTTTATTACTAACTATTTTAGCCTTAGGGGCTAAGGTTGTTTTCATTAATCTGTAATATATTTTATATATTATTACTATTTCTCTTGTATTTACCTTACAATTCATGTGTTTTGTTTTAACATTTATTGTTAATGTTTACATAACATTTGATCATTAATATCTATAGAAAAATTAGGATAACAATTAAAGTATATCGGTCCATTAGCAAGGTTACTTTATAATACTGCTAATAATAAATCATCAAAAATTAATAACCTATTATCTGTTAAAAGTAGACATATAGGAACATCTAAACCTAATCTATATAATGGTTTAACTGCTACTTGAACAAGACCTATGTGAAGGAACTTGTAATTTTTCCTATATCTATTAATATTTTTATTTGCTAATAATTTAATAGTCTCAATATTTCTATTAATTGCAATAGTAGATTCCAAAGTTTTAATATTATATTTTTTTACAAAATCCAAGTGTCCAGTTTTATAGACTCTATTAAAATTTTCTTTTGGAATATTCCAATTTTGTAAATTACTTTCTATTTTAGCAATTTTATTAGAGATAGTAGAAATATTTACACAATTTATTACATTTGGTTGATTGGAGTAGTCATAAGGAGTTTTTGCAAATGAGAGAGAAAACACTATCCTAGGACAGAAATCAACTTTACATGTTACTTCTACAATAATTATCTTTGAATGCAGTAATTACTAATTTTCTTCTTCTAAAATTCCTTTATTTTATTCCTATAGGCTTGGCGATGGAAACACCCTCCGGGTCTGGCTCTATTTTTCACATACTCAGAGCTAATCCAACAAAAAATTTTAGGTTTCCCAACGTCTAAAGCACAATTAAATGGCTACCCAACTTAAGGAATAAAACTAAGGACATAGAGAAAGAACAATAGTAATTACTAATTAGAAAAATAATTATTCCACTAGTAACACTAATTTCGACAAGCTCTAGGACAACGTAATGCTCTAGCCTCTCCTACTTAAACTCACACTCCCTCCCGAGCAACTTGGCTTTGGTACCATTTGGGGGACGGATCGGGAAAACGTGGAGCAAAATAACAGTTTAAGGTAATTTATATTTTTAAAGTGATTTAAACTATCAAATTAACTTTAAAACTAATTAAACTTAAAATCAAAACAAATTAATCTAAAGCAAAATTAATTAAAGCAGTAGATAAATAGAGAAATTTATACTTACAAAAAACTTTTTATTGATATGGGAAATGAGAGAACTTATAGAGGGAGATGGGAAAAAAGGGAGATGGTGGAGAATTTTTCTGAGATGTGGAAATTTCAGAATGCCCTCCTATTACAAGTTGAAGGCCTTAAATAGTCCTTAGAAGTACTGACTAATATTTAATGAAAACTATCTATTTTACAACTGTCCATACACTAAGATATTTACTCTAACCTGACTAGCTGATGACTATTCATATGTTCTGCACGTGTCTATGACTATCTTTTCATCCTTATCTTGAACTTGTCTTTTGATGACTTTAATAAGATTTTGGCTTTTTCTTTATTGAAGATTTGTGCCACTTGTTTTCTAGTCTTCATTTTGCATGTGGGGTCCATTAAGTAGTTTTGCAAACTTTTGAAGGGATGCGGGCACCTTTTTTCTATTGAGAAGGTATGCATGTGCTATTCCTTGTAGATCCAGCATGTCTCCATTGCTCAGTTCGCTGGCATATGACGAATTAGTATCTAATAACTCCATTATCTATTTTGAATGATTCTCATTATCTAGATTTGACAAGGCTTCTTTGTGTCTTCTTTTTAATTCTTCCTTGGAGAGGTGGGATTCCTTCTATGAGGATGAAATTGTTGCTGGCTTCTCTATTGGACTCCATTCTTTAATCTTGATAGTTTTGCTTAAGTATTTGATCCCTTCAATTTCATAAATATAGAAGGACCAATAGATACTATTAAATTCTCTTAGAGAAATTTTTTTTACACCATTTTACATTTTCTGGTAGTGTAGAATATTCTGCTCTACCTGGAACTTTTCAAATAACTTTTGAAACTGTTGACTATACCTGTTTATTTCCTCCAAACCGGTTCCACCAGTCGTAGAACCATCGGGGAATCACAGAAGTCTTCATCTACTCTGAATATTTCACGAACCAAGGGTGAGTGTTAGGCCTAACATATATAAAGTTGTACCAAGCTGCCTTACAATCGTACCAATTATAAGTCTGAGGTTGGTAATTTCTCGATAGAGGAATGGGTGTTTGTAGGTGATCTACATACCATTCAAATGGGCTTAATATTCTTTTGATTGGAAATTTCAAATATTGAATACTATTAAGATCATTTATATCTACTAACTTATGCTTGATTTACAATAAATCAGTATCTATTAATATGAACTCATAATACCTTTGGGTCTTGAGGGGATCATCTGTCTCCATGTAGTCCCAATTTGTATAACAAGGTTTTAACAACTATGGTACACAAAAACCTTTTTACTTTTTATCAAGTGCCATTATCAACAGTATCTGCAAAGCTACTATCTCAAATTTCTTTTTACCAAGAATACTCTGTTCCTCTTTCTTTTACAGAGTGGCTGGGGAGACTGCTTGTAAATATGTCTCCGATGGTTTCATCGCATAACTATCTTTGGTTTTGATAGCAATGCTTTTATTGGTTGAGGAATATTCTTCTTCAAATATTTGTTTAAGAGGTTGCATCTTGGGTAAACTGGTAATGGATTCTTTTGACGGTAGGGGAACGGTAGGACTTGGGAGGGATGAAAATTCTATCTGGATTGAAAACCTATTTTTTGACTTTTTATCTTCTTTATGGAAGGGTCTTTTCATTTTTTTTTCTTGTCGAAAAGGCTGGAATGGAGGCCTTAACTTCGATCCTGGTGTTCCAAGTCTCATAATTTTCCTTTTAGAAAATATTTTATTAAAATTTTTGGGAGATAATTTCTCCCTTTATAAAATCAAATTGTTGACATCTTTTTGTAAAATAGTTTTGGTTGTTTATAAAGATGACTAACATGTCATGATATTATAAAATTTTCTTTTAATAGTGGATTAGTTTTTCTCTAATCCCCATTGGACTGAATTTACCCTAAAAATAGTTTGATCTTTTATAAAATCACTTTCTTTTTTTGATATATTGTTTAGATAGGGGAAAATAATCCTTTTTCCAAAAATAGTGGTTTGGATGCCAACTAGCTCGGTAATATAAAGTTTTATTTGAGTTATAAAAGTAAGACCTAATATTATCTCTTCATTAATATCTCTAGTTATTACAAAATTATTAATAAAACAAAATTTGTCATTACAAATATGGGCTTTAGGGAGTCTGTAATTTATTTTTAATTTTTCCCATGTTGCAGAGATTATGCATGTAGTACCTTTTTCTAGGTACTCTATAGGAATTAGTCCTTCTATAATGTAGTTTTCATCAGCACCATTATCAAATAATGCAATCTTATGAACTTTATAATCTTTATTGATAACTATAGTAATTGGTATATGGTAACTTTATGGTTTAACTATAGTAATTGTAATAATTCCTTGTTTGTTTATCGAAAGTTTTTCATGAGATTCTATTTCTTGATACTCTATGTCTTTATTGTCACTTTTTACTCTTAAGGTTTCACCAGGCTCATACTGAAGTGATTTGGGGTCTTTGTTCGGCGTTAAATCCTTTAATATTTTATTAGCAAGTGTTCTGTTCCTAGATTATAAAATCTTTTCTTAACTTGTCGAAGTTCTTCCTTTAAGTATAATAATTCTGCCTGAAGATCTTGTATTATTGTTTCAGACTTATGTTCATTAAATTCATTCAGTACATTTTTCATATAAAAGGGTTAAATAATTTCTTTATTATCAACTGTTGATCAAGAACAATATTTGTTACTGCAATTAAATATTTTCTCTATGCTACATTAAGTTGATTATCATCACTAAGATTTTCTTCAAAAGAAGAACTATTTTCATTTTCATCAAGAATTAAATATAATTTATTTTTAACATAGTTTCCTAATTCTAATATATTTATCTTGTCTTTCTTTATATTTGGAACCTGAAAATCTTTAGCCCTATGTCAAGTTTTTCCGCAGTTCGAACATGATTCATTATTGGATTTATTTTCCCCTTTAGAAGATTTTTTACATACCTTAAATAGTCTTTTATAATGATGAGATTTTTCATATTTATCTTTATAATTTTTATATTTACTTTTAATCTTTTTGGTAGCTTCCTTTGAAGGGCTGATAATTTTATATAACCAAAATCTTGACAAAAGCTTCCAAGCTCATTTCGAGTTATTTTACTATCCTTTTTTAGTTGACTTTTAAGTTTAATATCTACACATAATTCTAGTCATGTGAAATTTATAAAACTTATAATATCACCATAAGTTAAATTACCATAAGGAATTTTTCCCTCAAATCTATCCTTTAATATTGCTCTAACTTTTTCTACAAATAAAGTTGGTAAACCACTTATAAATTTTTCTTTCCAATAATTATGATTACAATTTTCTCTGACCATGACATTGTTGAGGAAAACGTCTTTGTACCATCTAAAATTGTCAAACATTGGACATGATAAATTTGATAATATTTCTAAAAATCTATCTTGGAAAAGCTAAGGTTCTCCTATGAAATGTTTTGCTATACTATAAATTAAAGTGGCAATAGCATCTTCTAAGACTTGATTTTCAACTATTTGTCCTGCTGACTCATTCTTAATAGTTTGAGTAAAAGTAGTAGCATTTAAAATGCTTTGTCTATTATTATTTGTGAGGTAATCATCCCGCTAATATTTTATAGTACCTATAAAACCTGATATTATCATAAACTATAGGACCCCACAAAATCCTAAGCTTAACTCATCCTTTAAAGCTTGTTAAGGGGTCCCAGACTTAGAAAATTCTTAGCTAAGTATTCAGACTTAGTGTTATTTTAGCCTTCGAAAGTTGGCGACTCTATTTCACAACCCTCATGACCTTAAAGTAATGATTTTTAGATTGAATCATGATCAAGAATGTCAATGGGTGTTTTCAGACAAGTTTTGGATTTTTCTGACATCGTTTGAAACACATTTGAAAGCTCAAACCAGTAGATAGATGTGATCTCGATACGTCGCATCTCCCATTGCATCGATGAATATTTCCTCCAGCTTTCAGTGTAAATTCCAGTGAACCGATGCGGACTCGACACGACGCATTGGCCATCACGTTGATGCCAACAACATGGCTTGTCGGTCTACGCATTGCTTGTAAACTTTTCAGTAATTAAAACCCGCATCTAAAGGGGTAAATGGGTCTTTTCCCATCTTATATCATCCCCCAAAACATGTACTTAAGACATCCAAAAGGCAAAATTTACTCATTCTCTCTAGAATTTTTCAATAACAAACCGTAGTTCAGCATATTCAAGAATCCAAGTTCCAAGAAAATCCAGTAATCTTTCAGAATTCAAGATTTTAGGTATGTTAAGTGTTCATCCAAGGGTCTCTTCCATCCTTTGTAAAACCCCGTACTTCTACCTAGCTTAAAATCATCCCAAAAATATTAAAGACTTGTTTCAAAGATGAATCCACTTTTATAAATATGGTATTTTCAATATTTTCACTTTTTATCATGTGGGAAATTGAATAATATTTCCATCGATACCAAATTCGCCCAAATCTGAAACCCGGGCTAAGAGTTAGAGTCATTTTAGTAAGACAGTGTGCCACCTGAGCCATCAAAGCATCGCGGAGCCAGCAAAAATGGCAATCGTCAAAATCCAATAATCCTTCATGATTATGGAGCATCGTTCCAAGGCTCCAATTTAGATTTGTCAAATTCCAGTGACACGGCACAATAGCGCCGTGTCGCTCCAGGGGACCAGTCGGGAAATTTTCACAAAATTAAAATACGCGTCCAAGGGTTAAAAGGGTCAATTTCTCACCCCTATATATACCCAATAACACGTGATTCAGCCATAATTCATCCAAAATATATTGTTTCTCTCAAGTTTCTCTCAAGAACAAGCTAGGGTTGTCAATTGGGGATTCGAATCCAAGACTCAAATTCAAAAATATCTCCGTCAATCTTCGCAGAATCAATAACAAAGGTATGCAAAGTGTTCATTCATGTATTCCTTTCATCCATGAAGCCCAAGAATCAAGTTTTAAATCTTATATTGTAAATATTTTATTGTGGGTTGATTATGTTCATGTGATTATGGTTGTATGATTCTCAAGTTGGAATCTTTATGTGTTGTTCATGAACCTATGCTAGTATGTGGTCTGAAACATGTGAAATTGAGTTGAAATATGGAGTTTTGTTGTATTAATTTGATGGTCATGCCTATACCCTAAGTCATGCATCCTAGGTGTTTGATAAAATGCCTAAGACAATTGAAATTATACATTATAGCTAAATTGTGACCCAAGTGATAAGTGTATGCTTTACCCTATGACTAAGAATGACTTCCATGATATTGTGTGCATTATGAATGGTTGAGGGAATGTCCATGAGATTACGTTGATGATAGTATGACATGTTTATATTCAATTCCATTTATGTACAAGACTATGATAAGCATGTGCTTCATGAAATTCACAAATTAATGTATTATGAATTATTAATGTTGGTCATGTGTTTAAGAAGTATCATGTCCTGTCAGTTTCATGCTATAGAGTCTTGGGGTTACTTGTACCTGACAATTTAGTTGTGTGCCTAGAGCCAATGTCATGTTTTCACGATACTCTCAGTCAAGCCATGATCCTTAGAATTCAGTCAGTCTCATGACACAGAAAATATCAGTAAATTCAGTATCAGTCTAGTCCTGCACAGTAATGTCAGTGAACTCAGTGGTCTCAGTAACATCAGTACTCAGTAATCTTGGTAACCTAAGTATTTTCAGAAATCTCAATAACTTCAGTACTCTCCGTCAGTCCTCAGATCTCAGTAGCATTCAGTCAGTCAACGGAACTTAGAGAACTCAGTTTAGCTCCGCTAAACAATACAATTAGTATTAGTTCAGTGCAATTAATCAGTTTAGTGTCTATTCAATTGGGAGTAGGATTCAACATCGAGTGAACCCAAGCATGGGGTCTCACCTGTTATTCAGTAGAGGGTGTGATCCTTAGAAGCAATCCTTGTGTTCCAAAACTACATAGCCAACATAGGTTGAGATGCACCCTATACGTTTAGAGATTTATACATCTCATTTGAGTTTCCCACTAAGAGGGTTTGATGGAAGAGCTCCCTATCATAAAGGGTATACTCATAGATTTTCTTTACCCGTGGCATGGTACTGATACCCTTCCAGCTGGGGTTACAGGTTGGACCCCACCTGTTCAGTTTTGGGGTATGTTCGTTAGATGATTACCTCCCACAGTTTAAGTTTTTCATCCAATCTCAAAAATAGAACTCAGTTCTATTCTACAAATTTTAGGACTATCAGATTAGTCGCTTAACTCAATACGAAACTCAGCTAGTTCCATCAGAATCAGGACTGTCAGATACAGTCACCCAGTTAATTATATTAATTATACCAAACTCATGTTATCAGTATTCAGACTCATTAATCATGTTATCACGAACCCAGTTGGGTATACTCACAGATTGTCTTTACCCGTGGCATGGTACTGACACCCTTCCAGCTGGGGTTACAGGTTGGACCCCACCTGTTCAGTTTTAGGGTATGTTCGTTAGATGATTACCTCCCACAGTTTCAGTTTTTGATCTAATATCAAAAATAGAACTCAGTTCTATTCTACAAATTTTAGGACTATCAGATTAGTCGCTTAACTCAATACGAAACTCAACTAGTTCCATCAGAATCAGGTCTGTCAGATACAGTCACCCAGTTAATTATATTAATTATACGAAACTTATGTTATCAGTATTTAGACTTAGTAATCATGTTATCACGAACCCAGTTAATAGTATATTAATTATACAAAATTCATGTTATCAATATTCAGTTTTAGGACTGTCAGATACAGTCAATCAGACCAGTTCTTCATAATCAGAACTATAAAAAACAGTCATCCCTTTATCAGTAATATCAGTTCCTCAGTACGTAATAGACTTAGTAATTTAGTATCCCAGTATTAGTACTCATATATCCCAGTATTAGTACTCAGATATCAGTAAATCCACGTTATCTGAATTCATGAGTCAGCGTTATCATGATCTCAGTTACAGTTACGTATTCATGCATGTATTCTCACGTTCATGTTTTACAGTTAGATATTATTGTTCATGCATATAAACCCTTTTATTTAGCCTACCTCACTTTCATACCAGTACATTCAACGTACTGACGTATTTTTCCTATGGTGTTTTATACCATAGGTTTAGAAGCATGAGCTCCCAAGCATCCTTAGTAGATCAAACGTTTAGCAGCCAGACTAGAAGTGAGTCCTCATCATTCGAGGATAGCATGATTATTTTATTAATTTATTATTTTAGTAGTTCAGAGTTAGTTGGGGACATATCCCATCAACTCCACAGTTTTTAGACAGTTTAGAGGCTTTCAGACTACAGTATGTTTCAGACAGTTTATTTTAGTTTTGTCTATTTTTATACCCCATTATAGATATTGTATTATATTTAGTATTATTTCAGTTTTGAACCTTATGGCCTTACAGAAAAGAACCTTATGACCTTCTTCTCTTTCGTTTACAGAACATGCCTCCCAAAAGGTATAACGAAGGAGGAACTGGAAATCAGTCAGCATATCATCCTATCCAGGAAGATCCTCTGGATGAGCATGTCTCTCATGCAGAATTCAGAACTGCATTCACTACTCTAGCCAATTCAGTCATAACTCAGAATCACCGGCCAGCTGCTGTTCCAGCCAACCCAGTGGCCAATTCTGCTGCAGCCACAATGCGGGACTTCACCCGAATAAATCCTCCCTTATTCTCCGGTTCTAAGTCTGAAGAGGATCCACATGAGTTCCTCGACCAGGTTTAGAAAGTCACACATATCATGGGAGTGACTTCCAGTGAAAGCGCAGAGTTAGCTGCCTATCAGCTACAAGATGTAGCCCATACATGGTTTAAGTAATGAAAGGTAGACAAGGGTGCAGATGAAGAGCCCATAGAATGGGAAGAGTTTCTATGACTTTCTTAAATAGATTCTTTCCCTAAAGAAGAAAGAAGACAAAGTGTTAGAATTCATTAACCTCAGACAAGGTAGCATGAGAGTAAAAGAATACTCCCTCAAGTTCACTCAGTTAGCCAGATACGCTCCCCATTTAGTAGTAAACAGTAGATCTAAAATGAGTAAGTTTGTGTTTGGGATATCAGGTAGAGTGGTTAAGAAGTGTAGAAGTGCGATGTTGATTAAGGAGATGGACATATCTAGGCTTATGGTCCATGCTCAACAGATTGAGGAGCAAAAGCTTAAGAAGAAGGAGAGGGAAAATAAGAGGGCCAGAACTGGTAGTTATAGTTTTTCTCAGCCAGGATCGCAGGGTGTTAACCATTCTCAACATAGATAGAAGTTTCCAACCCCAATTCCATCTCCAACTAGTGCACAACACAACAGTTCAGAAATAATCATAATTAAGAGGCGCCAGGATCCAAGGCCCAGTGTAGTGAGAGCAGGGTTTTTACTCATCCACTTTGCAAAGAGTGTGGTAAAAATCATAAGAGTGTGCGTAGATCTGGCAGTAATATGTGATTCAGATATGGTGAGTCAGGTCATAAGGTCTGAGACTATCCTAAACCCGGTCCTTAAAGTCAACACGATCGTCCTTTAGCTCAGTTCGGTCTCCTGAATCAACAGGGTGCCAATTCCGGTGCTATCAGTGGTCAACAGCCAAATAGATGCTATGCACTTCAGTCCAGACAGGATCAGAAAAGTCCTCCTGATACAGCCACTGGTATGTTACAGATCCTTTATTTAGATATTCTCACTTCTTCAGATTTAGGAGCTTTTTTTCTCTTGTAACTACTTGCATTGAAGTCAACTTTAAGGTCAGACCAAAGGTTAACAGGACCTTTTCCAGTCTCTACCCCAATGAGTCGGTCTAATACAGCCCGATAGGTATGCAGTAACAATCCAGTTATGATATCTCATAAATCTAGGCCTTCAGGTTCTAGTAGTAATACAAGTATGTGTAGGAAATCAATAAGGAAAGGTGATTCCCGACCTATTCCTATCGCAATGCAAAGTTTTTTACTTCAACCCTTCCGATACTTATGCATGCTTCATGTCATAATTCCATGCACCCAGCTTATATTCTCGCGCTTTCCATAAAAATAGTGTGTGATTTAAGTTCCTAGGATGAGGAGTTTCGACTTACTCTATGTTATAAATAAAGTTCCATGAGTACAAAAACATCAGACTCAGGTGATGCGGCTCATGACTCAAGCACTCATGTTATTCTTTACAGTATTCTTAGCCCACACAATTCATGACTTCACTCTCAGGGTTCACTCAAGCTCAGATTATGTCACGTATACTCTCAGTTTAGATACCTCAGTGAATCCATGATTTTGGTGTTCCATCCCTAAGTCCTTAATCACAACGACATTCAGTAGTTAGTATCTAGTAAAGGACTCAAACAGTCCTACAGATCCATGGCTTTCAGCTATCAATTATTTAGCCATCAAAATTCAGTGCTCCCGTACTAGTCTAAAACTCATTTATAGATAACCAACATTCAGTCCCAGTAACAATCTTAGTTACGATTACAGTCTCAATTTCCGTCTTAGCTACAATCTCAGTCCCAGTCCTAGTTCAGCCAGATCAGAAACTCAGTTCATTTTCAAGATTACCAAACCATAGCATATAGCTATCAGTTACTCAGTTATTAGTATTTAGTACCTCATTTACAGAATATTTCTAAATCATGTCAAACTCTTGGTTTCACAATTTCAAGTAATATAATTTTCATAAACCTATACCCTGTCACCTCATGTCACTCAGTCAGTCCTTACCTCCTATACATAATACTCTACAGCCTCAGGCTAGTCATTCAGACTAAGTACAGTTAGTCTTATATGCCAATGTTCATCTATAAGTTATTCAGTTAATCAGATCAGTAAGTATATTTATACATTCATGCTCAACACCATATGAACCTTTTCAGTAGTCTCAGTTACGGTGCATAAGGTTTGGTAACTTTATCTTAGATGATGTTTCGTAGGCCTTTCCTCCTAATAAAAGAATCCCAGCCATGTAGAGATCTCTCATTCAGATGTACTACTCAGACCAGGCCAAGATTCGCTTTCTCTCTACAGTTGTTAGAACTTTATAGAAAGTGTGTCATAGAAATGCTCCGATCAAGTATAAGTTTTCAGCATGAGTTAGTTTGTAAAGCCAGTACTTCAGTTTAGCACTCGGAATGGACAAGTTCAAATAGTGTAGTTTCCCTATCTTTTCACCTAATCGCACTATTTAGAATCTCATGAATGTGATCATTATAAGATGGACCAACTAGGTAGTTATGTGTTCAACTTGGTTCATGTATCATGCCTTAGTTTTATATCCCAGATATTTAGTCATGATTCAGTTCATTGGTGTCATGTGCATCATCCCAGTTTTTCTCAGTATCGCAGTCAAGTCAATATTCTTCTAGGGACCTAGTATCCCAAGGGGAGATACATTATAATTTCCCGAAACTTTCATCACATAAATATGCTGCTCTCATCTCATAACAAATCCAGTTTATAGGTTAACCCTTTAGCTCCAATCTCGATCATATGCCATGTATTCAGGTACCTAGTTCAGATCATGATATTCAGCTTATGTATCACGTTCTAGACCCAGTTACATTCTCATATTTTGTCTCATGCAGATTTATTAATTAAGATTACACTCAGCCCAAGGTAATAGCTTTTCTTAAGCTTATCCAGTTTCATATTCAGGTTTCAGTTACAAATGTGGTATTAAGTTCCATGCTCAATTTTTATTTCAAACTTGGTATCGTTACCCTTACATATTAAGTCGCATGTTCATGAGTCAGTTCAATCATCTATTCACACACTAGATATGTATGATTAGCTTATCAGTACTCTCAATCATGCATTCATGTATCAACTTAGTCATAAAATCATGCATCAGATATGCATGCTCAGTATGAATCTCAGTAATGTCAGTCAGGTAGTCATGTTTCAGCTGTTCATGTTCAGTATGTACTTTAGCTTATCGTTACTCCCATTTAAATCAGGCTCATTCGAGGATGAATGTTCCCAAAGGGGAGATATTATAATACCCCGTACTTCTACCTAGTTTAAAATCATCCCAAAAATGCTAAACACTTGTTTCAAAAATGAATCCACTTTTGTAAATATGGTATTTTCAATATTTTCACTTTTTTTAATGTGGGGAATTGAATAAGATTTACATTGATACCAAATTCATCAAAATCCAACACCCGGGCGAAGAGTTAGAGCCATTTTAGTAAGACAGTGTGCCACCTGAGCCATCAGCGCATTGCGAAGCTAGCAAAAATGGCAATCATCAAAATCCAATGATCCTCCATGATTATGGAGCATCGTTCCAAGGCTCCAATTAAGATTTGTCAAATTCCAGTGACACGGCGCGATAGCGCCGTGTCGCGCCAGGGGTCCAGGTCGGGAAATTTTCACAGAATTAAAATACGCGTCTAAGGGTTAAAAAGGTCAATTTATCACCCCTATCTACACCCAATAACACGTGATTCAGCCATAATTCACCCAAAATATATTATTTCTCTCAAGTTTCTCTCAAGAACAAGATAGGGTTTTCAATTGGGGATTCAAATCTATAACTCAAATTCAAGAATCTCTCCATCAATCTTTGTAGAATCAAGAACTAAGGTATGCACAGTGTTCATTCATGGATTCCTTTCATCCATGAAGCCCAAGAATCAAGTTTTAAATCTTGTATTGTGAATATTTTTTTGTGGATTGATTATGTTCATGTGATTATAGTTGTGTGATTCCCAAGGTTGAATCTTTATGTGTTGTTCATGAACCTATGCTAGTATATGATCTGAAACATGTGAAATTTAGTTGAAATATGTAGTTTTGTCATATTAATTTGATGGTCATTCCTATTCTCTAAGTCATGCATCCTAGGTATTTGATAAAATGCCTAAGAGAATAGAAATTATGCATTATAGCTTAATTATGACCCAAGTGATAAGTGTATGCTTTACCCTATGAATAAGAATGACTTCCATGATATTGTGTGCATTATGAATGGTTGAGGGAATGACCATGAGATTAGGTTGATGAAAGTATGACATGTTTATATGCAATTCTATTTATGTACAAGACTATGATAACCATGTGCTTCATGAAATCCACAAATTAATGTATTATGAATTGTTAATATTGGTCATGTGCTTAAGAAGTGTCATGTCCTATCAGTTTCATGCTATCGAGTCCTGGGGGTACTTGTACCTGACAATTTAACTGTGTGCCTAGAGCCAGTGTCATGTTTTCACGATACTCTTAGTCAAGCAATGATCCTTAGAATTTAGTTAGTCTCACGACTTAGAAAACTTAGTAAATTTAGTATCAGTCTAGTCCTACTCAGTAATCTCAGTGACCTAAGTGGTCTCAGTAACATCAGTACTCAGTAATCTCGATAACCTCAGTATTCCCAAAAATCTCAGTAACTTCAGTAATCTCCGTCAGTCCTTAGATCTCAGTAGCCTTCCATCAGTTAAAGAAAACTAGTGAACTCAATTTAGCTCCGCTAAATAATACCATTAGTATCAGTTCAGTTCAGTTACTCAATTCAGTGTCTATTCAGTTGTGAGTAGGATTCATCACCGAGTGAACCCAAGGATAGGGTCGTGGCACGATATTGACACCCTTCCAACTGGGGTTACAGGTTGGACCACACCAGTTCAATTTTGGGGCATGTCGGTTAGATGATTACCTCCCACAGTTTCAATTTCAGATCCAGTCTCAAAAATAAAACGCAGTTCAGTTCTATAGATTTCAGGACTATCAGATATTGTTGCTCAGCTCAGTACGAAAATCAATTAGTTCCATCAGAATCAGGACTCTCAGACACAGTCACCCAGTTAATAGTATATTAATTATATGAAACTCATGTTATCATTATTTAGACTCAATAATTATTTTATCACAAACCCAGTAAATAGTATATTAATTATATGAAACTCATGTTATCAGTATTCAGTTTCAGGACTGTCAGATACAGTTAATCAGACCAGTTCTTCATAATCAGAACTGTAAAAAACAGTCATCTCTTTATCAGTAATATGACATCAGTTCCTCAGTACTCAATAGACTTAGTCATTTAGTATCCTAGTATTAGTACTCAGATATCAGTAAGTCCACGTTATCCGAATTCATGAGTCAGTATTATCACGATCTCAATTACAGTTATGTATTCATGCATGTATTATCACGTTCATGTTATAAAGTCAGTTATTATTGTTCATGCATATAAACCCTTGCATTTAGCCTACCTCACTTGCATACCAGTACATTTAACATACTGATGCATTTGCACTATGGTATTTTATAGCATAGGTTTAGAAGCACAAGCTCCCGAGCATCCTTAGTAGATTAGATGTTCAGCAGCCAGACTAGAAGTGAGTCCTCATCATTTGAGGATAGCAAGATTATTTTATTACTTCATTATTTCAGTAGTTTTTAGTTAGTTGGGGATATATCCCATCAACTCCACAATTTTTAGATAGTTTAGAGGCTTTCAGACTACAACATGTTCAGACAATTTATCTCAGTTTTGGGTATTGTCTACCTCGTTACAGAAATTGTATTATATTCAGTATTAGTTCAGTTTTGAACCATATGGACTTATTGATTATATTATGCATATTTACAAAATATTATTCAGTCCTCAGTTACAGATATCAATCATGGGTTAGCTTGTCAGTCCTTTGGGTTCATGAGTACCTGTAGCATTTTGGGTACCAGATTTGGGGCGTTACACCGTTTGAGTCCAAAAAACTATTTTTAAAACTCCAAGTGTATTGATTTCATGAATTTCATGCTGGGTTTGATTATAATCATGTTTATAATGCTGATTGGGTTTTGATTCCATGATTAAGTTAAAGATTAATGTAAAAACAATTATTATGTATGTAGTACCATGTGAATTCATGTTAAAGCCTTGAAATTATGATGCTCATGTGTTGATTAGTACTATGTGAATATACAATGCCTTCCAAGTGTTTGATGAGTTGTTCATGTGAATTAAATAGTGAGATTATTTCATGTTAGCATGTATACTAGTTCATTATATTCAAGTGTGATAAAATGCCTCTATAGATGCATTATGAACAAGTGTGCATTTCTATGCTATGCAAGGTCATGTGATGCCTTACTTTTTATGCTATCGAGTCCAGGGGGTATTTAATACCCAACAATTTAGTTGTTTACCTGGAGTCATTGTCAGTTACAGAATAATCTCTATCATAGCATGATCAGTAGTACTCTAAGTCAGTTACGGAACTCAGGAAAAATTCAGTAGACTCAGTATCAGTCCAGTCCAGTTCAGTATTCTGTTCAGACCACAATAAATTCAGTAAGTTAACAAAATTCAGTAGTATTCCATCAGTCAATGGAACTTAGTGAACAAAGTTAAGTTCAGTTAGATAGTATAATCAGTAATAGTTCAGTCCAGCCTAGTACAGTTAGCAATCTATTCAGTGTCTATTTAGTTGGTAGTAGGATTCAGCACCGAGTGAACCCAGGGATGAGGGCATTCCTACCAGCATAGGGTTTGACGCTTAGTAGAACTCCCTATATTACATAACTGTGTAGCAAACGTAGGTTGAGTTATCTACCTGCCAGACTAGGGTTGATATATCTCATACGAGTTTTTCTGCCAACGAGGGTTGACGAAAGAGCTTTCTGTAAGAGAAGGTTAATATACAGTTCTCTTTACTTGTGGTACGGAATCGACACTCTTCAAACTGGGGTTATAGGTTGGACCCTAATCTATTCAGAAAGGGGCATGTCGATTAGATAATTACCTCCCAAAGTCTCAGTTTCAGCTCCAGTCTCAGTATTGAACTAAGTTCAGTACGAAACTCAGCACAGTTCCACAGAATCAGGACTGCCATATATAGTGATTCAGCTATCAGTTATACAATATCAGCAAACTCAGATATTAGTAAATCAGTAATTCATAACTCAGTATCCAGTGTTATCATGATCTTAGTTACAGTTTACGTATTCATGTATGTACTCTCATTCAGTTATACTGATATTATTTAGTCAGTATTGTTCATGCATATGAACCTATGCATCTCAGCCTACCTCACTTAGTATATCAGTAAATTCAAAGTACTGATGCATACCTTTCTTTTGTGGTATGATGTCTTATATCATAGGTTCAAACGCAGGGTTTCCTGATCATACTTAGCAGCCCGATCCATCAGTAACAGACTTAGTGGTGAGTCCTCATAGTTCGAGGATAGATTTATTATTCTAGTATTTTAGTACTCAGTTTATTTTAGTAGTCGGAGTTAGTTGGGGACTTGTCTCATCAACTTCTTGTTCAGACAGTAGAGGCTTTTTAGACTAGAGTATTTGTAGACAGATGTTCTGTTATGGTATTAATGTACCATACATAGTATTTATTTATAGTTTTGAACCTTATGGCATGTTTCTGCCTAATTTTTGCATAATTATAGTAATATTGTTCAGTTATTGCAGCAGGTACCAGTCATGGGTTAGCTTGTGATCCTTTGGGATTTTGAGCACCGTGTAACATTCAGGGTATAAACTCGGCACATTACAAATTTGGTATCAGAACCTAAGGTTCAATAGAGTCCTAGAAAGTCTGAAAGTCGCATCTAGTAGAGTCTTGTGCATGAGTGTATTGCGTGCCACACTTATGGACAATAGGCTATTAGATATTTTAGGAAAAGTTTCCCTTCTTTCAATAATCATGTTGTGTTGGTGAGCACAAGCTTAAGTAAAACTCCCTATCTAATCCAAGTTTCTCTTCCATTTATAGAATATGCCTCTAAAGAGGCCTAAGGGAAGAAGAACGGGAGAGAAGCCAACACCTCAGCCCATCCAGCTAGATCCTCTGGACGAACATCTCTCCCACGCAGAATTCAGAGCAGCTTTCACCACCCTAGCTCATTTTGTGGTAGCCTAGAATGAACTCCCAGCTACCATTTCGGCCAATCCAGTGGCCAATACTAGTACAGCCAGGATTCAGGACTTCACCCGAATAAACCCTCCATCTTTTACTAGGTCTAGGTTAGATGAGGATCCACAGGAATTTCTTAATCAGGTGCAGAAGGTTACAGATATTACAGGGGTAACAGCTAGTGAGAGTGCTGATTTAGCTGCATATCAGTTGTAGGATGTGTCTCACTCATGGTTCAAATAGTGGAAAGCAGAGAGGGTCGTAGATGCAGGGCCCATAGAATGGGAAAAATTTGTTATTGCTTTTTTGGATAGGTTCTTCCCGCTAAAGTTGAGGGAAGTGAAGGTTTTGGAATTTATAAATCTGAAGCGGGGCAACATAATGGTACACGAGTATTCTATCAAGTTTACTTAAATAGACAAATATGCTCCTCATATGGTAACAGATAGAAGATCTAAGATAAGTAAGTTTGTTTCTGGTGTGTCTAGTAGTATGGTCAATGAGTGTAGGACCACAATGTTGTTTAAAGAGATGGACATATCATGGATAATGGTCCATGCTTAGCAAATACAGGAGGCTAATAATAAGGAGAAGAAGAGGGAGAACAAGAGAGCTAGAACAAGTAGCTTCAAATTCACCCAGTCTATGTCAGAGGGTGGTAATCATTCTGAATTCCACTTGAAATATTTGGTCCCGACTCCATCTTCAACCAGTGTTCCTGTGCCTAAATTCAGAGATAAAAATAGAGATAGGGCATCAGCCCCTAAATCCCAGGGTAGTGTTAGTAGTGCACGAACAAATCTTCTCTGCTAGAAGTATGGCAAAAACCATCAGGGTAATTGTAGAGCTGACAATGACATGTGTTTTAGATGTGGCAAGCCTGGCCACAGAGTCAGAAAGTATCCCTATGTGGGTTCGTAGAGTTAGCATAACCATTTCTTAGCTCAGTCCGATCGCGCGAATCAGCAGGCTGCCGCTTCTAGTGCCACCAGTGGACAACGCCTAAAATGACTCTATGCACTTCAATCCTGATAGGATCAGGAAAGTTCTCCTCATGTGGTCACTGGTACGTTATAAGTTTATCATTTTCATGTTTATGCTTTGCTAGATCAAGGAGCTTCTTTGTCTTTTGTAACTACTTATATAGCTGTTGACTTCAAAGTCAGTCTCAAAATTCTAGCAGAGCCTTTCTTGGTCTCTACCCCAATGCATAAATCTATCAAAGTCTGGTGGGTATACAGGAACTTTCCTATTATGGTGTCTCATAAAGTCTCTACAGCAGACTTAGTAGAATTAAAGATGACCGATTTTTATGTCATTCTCAGCATGGATTGAATTTTTCCTACTATGCGTCAGTCAACTGCAGAAATAGAATTTTCCTGTGTCAGTTTCTAAATGAGCTCGTCCTAGAGTGAAGGGGTAATACTTTATCACTTAGGGGTCATCTTGTTTCCTACCTAAGGGCAAGAAAAATGATATCTAATGGATGTGTCTACCATCTCATTCGAGTCCAAGACTCAAGTTCAGAAACCCCTACTCTTGAGTCAGTATCTGTAGCATTTGAATTCCCAGACGTGTTTCCCGAAGATCTTTCCAGAGTTCCTTTTGAAAGGGAAATTGACTTTAAAATTGACCTTCTTTAAGATACTCAACCCATATCTATTTTTCCATACTGATGGCTCCTGCAGAACTCAAAGAATAAAAAGAACAGTTAAAGGATCACCTAGATAATGGATTTATCAGACCCATTGTGTCCCCATAGGGTGCACCAGTTCTATTCATGCGTAAGAAAGATGACTCCCTTAGAATGTGTATAGACTACCATCAGCTAAATAAAGTCACAATCAAGAATTAGTATCCACTTCCTAGAATTGATGACTTATTTGACCAACTTCAGGGGGGCAACTACTTCTCTAAGATAGACCTCAGATCAGGCTATCATCATCTTAGAGTCAGGGAATATGACATCCTGAAAATAGCTTTTAGAACTCAGTATGGTCACTTTGAATTTCTAGTTATGCCATTTGATCTTACCAATGCCCCAACAACTTTCATGGACTTGATAAACTGTGTGTTCAAGCAGTACTTATACATGTTCATCATAGTCTTTATAGATGACATCCTTATCTACTCCCGCAGTGAGCATGATCATGCAAACCATTTCAAAATAGTATTACAGACTCTCAGAAACCATCAACTATACGTCAAATTTAGTAAGTGCAAATTTTGGTTAAGGTTAGTAGCTTTTCTCGTCCATATCATTTCTAATGATGGCATTAGAGTTGATCCCCAAAAGACCGAAGCAGTGAGAAACTAGCCCAGACCTATCTCTCTATCAGATATTTGGAGTTTTTTGGGTTTGGATGGCTATTACCGATGGTTTGTTGAGGTATTTTCATCTATTGCATCCCTTATATCTAGATTCACTCAGAAGAAGGTTAAATTTAAGTGGTCAGATTCCTGTGAGAAGAGTTTTTAGGAGTTGAAGACTTGAATCACTACAACCCCTATTTTAACTCTACCAGATGGTTCAGATAGCTTTGTTGTGTATTGTGATGCTTACAGAGTTGGTTTGGGGGGTGTTTTTATCCAAAGAGGTAAGGTCATAGCCTACGCCTCTAGACAACTTAAGCCCCATGAAAAGAATTATCCTACTCGTGATCTTGAGTTAGTAGCAATAATATTTTCATTAATGATTATGAGGCACTATTTTTATGGTGTGTATGTTGATGTGTTCACTGACTATAAGAGCCTATAGTATGTGTTTTCTTAGAAAGACCTAAACCTCCATCAGAGAAGGTGGTTGGAGTTGTTGAAGGACTATGACATAAGCGTCCTGTATTATGCAGGTAAAGCCAATATAGTGGTTGATACTCTTAGTAGGATGTCTATGGGTAGTATTTCTCATGTGGAAAATGGTAAGAAGAAGTTAGCTTAGAAAGTTCATCAGCTTGCCTAACTAAGTATCCTCTTAGTCAATTTAATAGAAGGTAGTGTATGGGTGTAGAGTAATTCAGAATCATCTTTCGTTTTAGAGGTGAAGTAAAAGTAGGATAGGGATCCCAGCCTAGTTTAGTTGAAAGAATCTGTCAGAGATCAGAAGATAGAGGTCTTTTCCCAAGGGAGAGATGGTGTATTGCGTTGTCAGGGTCGGATATGTGTGCCAGGTATAGATGACCTTAGATAGCGGATTCTTGCAGAAGCGCATGGTGTGTGTTACTCTATTTATCTAGGGGCCACTAAGATGTACTGTGATTTGCAGGAGATCTATTGGTGGAGTGGGATGGAGAGAGACATCGCAAAGTTTGTAGCTAAGTGCTCTACATGTCAGCAAGTTAAGGTTGAGCATCAGAAACCTAGTGGGTCTATGCAGGAGTTCAGTATTCCCACTTAAAGTGGGAAGAGGTGAACATGGATTTTGTAATGGGTTTGCCTCATACTCATTATCAACATGATTCAGTTTAGGTCATTGTGGATAGGATGACCAAATCAGCTCATTTCCTACCAGTCCATACCTCTTATTCAGTCGAGGACTATGCCAAGCTATATGTCAGAAAGTTGGTCATATTACATAGAGTTCCATTTTCCATTATCTCTGATAGAGGTACGCAGTTCACCTCTCATTTCTGGTAAGCCTTAAAAAAGGGTCTTGGTACCCAAGTCCACCTCAGTACAACCTTTCACCCTCAGACAGATGGTCAAGAAGAAAGGACCACTCAGATATTAGAGGATATGCTGCGAGCGTGTGCGATAGACTTTAAAGGTAGTTGGTATGACCACTTACCTTTGATTGAGTTCGCATATAACAACAACTATCATTCCAATATTCAGATGGCTCTGTTTGAGGTGCTCTATGGGAGGAGATATAGGTCTCCTATTGGTTGGTTTGAATTGGGAGAGGCCACAGTGGTAGGGCCTAACTTGGTGTTTGACACCTTAGAGAAGGTTTAGCTGATCAGGGAAAGGCTTAAGATAGCTCAGAGCTGACAGAAATCATACGCAGATGTGCAAAAAAAGGATCTCAAGTTTGATATTGGTGATTATGTATATTCTAAGATCTCTCCTATAAAAGGAGTGAAGAGGTTTGGAAAGAAGGGGAAGCTCAATCCCCATTATGTCGTTCCTTACTGAATTGTCAACCATTTTGGAAAGGTAACTTACGAGCTTGAGTTGCCTTCATACTTATCTTTAGTGCATCCAGTGTTCCATGTCTCCTTTCTTAAGAAGTGCATAGGCAACCCAGCAGTTGTAGTACCTATTGAGGGCCTAGATATTCAGAACAGTCTCTTTTATGAAGAATTCCCAGTCGAAATCCTTGAATATCAGATCCACAGACTGAGGAACAAAGAAGTCCCTTTAGTCAAAGTTCTTTGACAAAATCAGTCCGTTGAGGGAGCTACTTGGGAAACAGAAGTAGATATGCAAACCAAGTGTCCTCACCTCTTCTCCGCAAACTCAAACTCAGCCTAGGGTAACGATTCTCTTTAAACATACTTAGTTTAATGCTTAGATGTTTTTTATAAACTTGGTATCAGTTACCATTGCATATTCATTCATTCATTCATGAGTCCGTTTGGTCAGTTATTCATGCATCAGATATGCATGTTCAGTATAAGGGACTCACCTTATCAAAATCCCAGCAATGTACTCATGCATCAGATATGCATGTTCAGTATGAAATTTCAGCATATCAGTAGTGTCAGTCATGAAATCATATTACAGTTGTGCATGTCTTGTATCTAAATATAGTCTATCAATAATCTCAGCTCAGTCAGCCTCATTCGAGGATGAATATCCCCAAGGAGGAGATATTGTAAGACGCCACAAAATCCTAAGCTTAACTCAGTCCTTTAAAGCTTGTTAAGGGGTCCCAGACTTAGAAATTTTTTAGCTAAGTATTTGGAATTAGTGTTATTTTAGCCTTCATTAGTTGGAAACTCTATTTCACGACCCTTATGACCTTAAAGTAATGATTTTTAGGTTTAATCATGATCAGGAATGTCAATGAGTGATCTTAGACAAGTTTTGGATTTTCGAACTTCATTTGAAACACATTTGAAAGCCCAAACCAGTGGATCGACGCATCACATTGCGTCACCCATCATATCAATGAATATTTTCCTCCATCTTCCAGTGTAAATTTCAATGAACTGACGTGAACTCGACATGGTGCGTTAGCCATCACATCGATGCAAACAACGCAATGCATCGGTCTACGCATCGCTTGTCCAGTTTTCAGTAATTAAAACCCGTGTCCAAAGGGGTAAATAGGTCTTTTCCTAACTTATATAATCCCCCAAAACATGTAATAAAGCCGTACAAAAGGAAAAATTTACTCATTCTCTCTAGAATTTTTTAAGAAAAAATTCTAGTTCATCACATTCAAGAATCCAAGTTCTAAGGAAATCCAACCATCTTTATGAATTCAAGCTTTAAGGTATGTCAAGTGTTCATACAAGGGTCCCTTCCACCCTTAGAGTCCAAGAAACTATTTTTAAAACTCCAAGTGTATTGATTTCATGAATTTCATGCTGGGTTTGATTATATTCATGTTTATAATGTTTATTGGATTTTGATTCCATGATTAAGTGAAAGATTAATGTAAAAACAATTATTATGTATGTAGTACCATGTGAATTCATGTTAAAGCCTTGAAATTGTGATGCTCATGTGTTGATTAGTACTATGTGCATATACAATGCCTTCCAAGTATTTGATGAGTTGTTCATGTGAATTAAATAGTGAGATTATATCATGTTAGCATGTATACTGGTTGATTCCATTCAAGTATGATAAAATGCCTCTACAGATGCATTATGAACAAGTATGCATTTCTATGCTATGCAAGGTCGTGTGATGCCTTACTTTTCAAGTTATCGAGTCCAGGGGGTATTTAACACCCGACAATTTAGTTGTTTACCTAGAGTCATTGTCAGTTATAGAATAATCTATGTCATAGAATGATCAGTAGTACTCTGAGTCAGTTATAGAACTCAGGAAAAACTCAGTAGACTCAGTATCAGTCCAGTTCAGTATTCTGTTCAGAACTCAGTAAATTCAATAACTTAATAGAATTCAGTAGAATTCCTTCAGTCAATGGAACTTAGTGAACTCATTTAAGTTCAGTTAGACATTATAATCAGTAACAGTTCAGTCCAGCCTAGTACAGTTAGAAATTAGTTTAGTGTCTATTTAGTTGGGAGTAGGATTAAGTGTCGAGCGAACCCAGGAACTAGGGAATTCTTTCCAGTAGAGGGTTTTACCCTTAGTATCAGTCCTTGCATTATAGAACTATGTAGACAGCATAGGGTTAGATATTTTTCTTCCAGACTAGAGTTGATACATCTCATACAAGTTTTCCTGCTAGTGAGGGTTGATGAAACAGCTTCTTATCAGAGAGGGTTAACTTATAGTTGTCTTTACCCATGGAACGGTACTGACACCCTTCTAATTGGGGTTACAGTTTGGAACCCAATCTATTCAAAAAGAGGTATGTCGGTTAGATGATTACCTCCCACAGTCTTAGTTTCTGTTCCAGCCTCTGTATAGAACTCAATTCAGTACAGAACTCAACACAGTTCCACAGAATAAAAAATGTCAGATACAATCATTCAGCTATCAGTTATATAGTATCAGTAAATCTGTAATTCAGACCTCAGTATCCAGTGTTATCGTGACCTCAATTACAATTTACGTATTCATGCATATACTCTTATTCAGTTATACTCGTGTTATTCAGTCAGTATTGTTCATGCATATGAACCCATGCATCTCTTTCTACGTTACTTAGCATACCAGTACATTCAAAGTACTGACTCATACCTTTATTTTACACTATGATGTCTTATATCATAGGTTCAGACGCATGGGCTCCTAATCATATTGAGCGGCTCGATCCATCAGCAGCAGACTTAGTGGTGAGTCCTTATTGTTCGATGATAAATTTATTATTCTAGTATTTCAGTACTCAATTTATTTTAGTAGTCAGAGTTAGTTGGGGACTTGTCTAATCAACTCATTGTTCAAATAGTAGAGGCTTTTCAGACTAGAGTATTTGTAGACAGATGTTCTATTTTGGTATTAATGTACCATACTCAGTATTTATTTACAGTTTTGAACCTTATGGCAAGTTTTCACCTAATTACAGTAATATTGTTCAGTTATTGCAGTAGGTACCAGTCATGGGTTAACTTGTGATCCCTAGGGATTACGAGCACCGTGTAGCGTCCAGGGTACCTACTCGGGGCATTACATAAACACTTCTTGTTTATCTGACATCCTAGCAATTTTATATGCTGTAATGGCTATTTCCATTTTATGTAGTTCACTATATATATGATGTTCCGCTAATCCATATATATTCCATTTGGCAATTTCTTTTCTAGAATGTAAATAATGAGATAAAAATTCATTTTCTTCATACTGGATATTTGGAAATGTGGGTTTTTTATAATAATTTATTTAACTGAATATTTAGAGCTTAATTTTTTAATGTCATCATCATTCCTTTATGATAAAGTTCTTATAACCTTGTCATTCGTGACTTTTAATTTATTTTTTAATATTTCATTAATTTTTATTAAAATATCGTCAGTTACTTCAAACTTTTCTTCTAATTTTAGAAATCTATCTTTTGACCATTCTGGTAATTTAAAAATAGGATAAGTTTCTAACTTTTTATCATAATGAGAAGAACTTGGTTTATCCTTAAAAGTTTATTTATTCTCGACTTCGAGATTCTGTTTAAATACTATATGTAATAATTGATTTGTATAATTATTTTATTGGAGTATATTATTTATATCCTTATTTGTAGGATAGGATCACCTTTAGTGTCTACTATATCTAATTTAAAAGATGAGGCAGTAACAATTCTACCCTCTACTAGTAGGCTAATTCCTTCTAACTGGGGAATTGTTGATTCAACTCCTTTATTATTAGTATATATCATTTATTAACAATCATGTTTAACGAATCATTTTGATCATCTAATTTTTCTGTGATTTCAAACTATTTTAAAAAATTCAATATTACATCTTAAGCTTTTCGTATAATTGCACCATTTTTCTCTAAAAGAATATCTTTCTTTTAATAAATATTTTGTTTATAGCATTCCTTTTTAATAAAATTTTCTGGGCTATTCCATAATTTATCTAAATATTCAAAGTTAGATTCAAATATTGCATCTGACCTATTCATGCATAGGGAATCTCTTACTCCTAGCATTTCACTAGCAGTGGGACTTATTATTTTTTAATTTTTAAATTTGTAGACTCATATTCTACTTTAGGAATTGTTTTTGAACAATCAACTCCTTTTAATTTTCTTTCAATATCTTCTAATGTTACTTCCCTTTCTTCTACATATTTGGAGATTGAAGGTCTAGAAAAGGACATTCTTTTACTTGAAGAGGCTTGACTAAAAGATTCTAATCTTAGAAATTTTAAACCTATAGATCCATCTAGATATTGTACTACTTTTTCAATATTTGAATTTTCTTCTTTTATTTCTGGCTCCATTATGGAGTAGAAATGCCAATTATCTTTTATTAATACATCATCCTATTTTATCATTTTGGGGACAAAGGTATTATTGTGATTATGATTAGCTTCCATAAGCATGCTAGCATTACTAACTCTTTTAGCCTTAAGGGCTAAGGTTGTTTTCATTAATCTGTAATATATTCTATATATTATTGCTATTTCTCTTGTATTTACCTTACTATTAATGTTTTTTGTTTTAACATTTATTGTTAATGTATCCATAATATTTGGATCATTAATATCTATAGAAAAATTATGATAACAATTAAAGTATACCGGGCCATTAGCGAGGTTACTTTGTAATACTGCTACTAACGAATCATGAAAATTTAATAACCTATTATCTCTTAAAAGTAGACATATAGGAACATCTAAGCCTAATCCATATAATGGTTTAACTACTACTTGAACAAGACCTATATGAAGGAACTTATAATCTTTCCTATATCTATTAATATCTTCAACTGCTAATGTTTTAATAGTCTCAATATTTCTATTAATTGCAACAGTAGATTACGAAGTTTTAAAATTATAATTTTTTACAAAATCAAAGAGTCCAGTTTTATAGACTCTATTAAAACTTTCTTTTGGAATATTTTAATTTTGCAAATCACTTTCTATTTTAGAATTTTTATTAGAGATAGTAGAAATATTAACACTATTTATTATGTTTTGGTTGGTTGGAGTATTCATAAGGATGTTTTGCAGATAAGAGAGAAAACACTATCCTAGGACCAAAATCTACTTTAGATGTTACTTCTACAATAATTATTTTTGAGTGCAGTAATTACTAATTTTCTTTTTCTAAAATTCCTTTATTTTACTCCTCTAGGCTTGGCGACGGGAACATCCTCCGGGCCCAGCTATATACAGAGGTAGTCCAACAGAAAATTTAGGTTTTCCAACGTTTAAACCGCTATTAAATGGCACTCCAACTTAAGGAATAAAACTAAGAACATAGAGGAAGAACAACAGTATTTACTAACCAGAAAAATAATTATTCCAAGAATAACACTAATTTCGACCGGCTCTAGGAAAGCGTAACGCTCTAGCCGCTCCTACTCAAGTAAAAATATGTCCTTTTCTAAATCTTCAGTCTTTAAATTTATAGAAAGAAGGGAAGTAACATTAGAAGATATTTAAAGAAAATTAAAAGTAGTTTATCTCTCAAAAACAATTCCCAAAGTAGAATATAAGTCTACAAATTTAAAAATAAAAAAATCAATAAGTCCCACTACTAGTGAAATGCTAGGAGTAAGAGATTCCCTATGCATGATTAGGTCAGATATAATATTTGAACCTCACTTTGAATATTTAGATAAATTATGGAATAACCCAAAAAATTCTATTAAGAAGGAATGGTATAAACAAAGATATTCATTAAAAGAAAGAAATTCTTTTAGAGAAAAATGGTGTACTACTAATAATAAAGTAGTAGAATCAACAATTCTCCTGTAAGAAGAATTTAGCCTACCAGTAGAGGGTAGAATTGTTACTGCCTCACCTTTTAAATTAGATATAGTAGATACTAAATGTGATCCTACAAATAAGGATATAAATAAGATATTCCTACAAATTAATTATACAAATCAATTACTACACATAGTATCTAAACAGATTGTCGAAGCCGAGAATAAATTAGCTTTAAAGGATAAACCAAGTTCTTCTCATTATGATAAAAAGTTAGAAACTAATTCAATTTTTAAATTACTAGAATTCTCAAAAGCCAAATTTCCTAAATTTGAAGAAAAGTTTGAAGTAACAGATGATATTTTAAGAAAAATTAATGAAAGATTAAAAAATGAATTAAAAGTTATAAATGACAAGGTTATAAGAACTTTACCGGATAGGAATGATGATGAAATTAATAAATTAATCTTTAAATATTTAGTAAAAAATAATTATTATAAAAAGCCAACATTTTCGGATATCCAATATGAAGAAAGTAATGTTTTATCTCATACTTCACATTCTAGTAAAGAAATTTGCCGAATGGAATATAGATGGATTAGCAGAACATCAAATATATAATAAACTTCATGAACTGGGAATGACCATTACAACATATAAAATTGCTAGGATGTCAGATAAAAAAGCAGTGTTTATGATTATATCAGGTTTTACAGGTACTATAAAATATTGGTGGGATAATTGCCTCTGAGATAATAATAGACAAAGCATTTTAAATTCTACTACTATTACTCAAACTATTAAGAATGAGTCAATAGGATAAATAGTTGAAAATCAAGTCTTATAAGATGCTACCTCCACTTTAATTTTATAGTACAGCTAAACATTTTATAGGAGAACCTTAGCTTTTCCAAGATAGAAGTTTAAAAATATTATCAAATTTATCATATCCAAAGTTAGATGATTTTAGATGGTATAAAGACGTTTTCCTTAACAAAGTCATGGTTAGAGAAAATTGTAATCATGATTATTGGAAAGAAAAATTTATAAGTGACTTACCAACTTTATTTGCAGAAACAATTCGAACAAAATTAAAGGATGGATTTAATGGGAAAATTCCTTATGGTAATTTAACTTATGGTGATATTATAAGTTCTATAAGTGTCACAGGACTAGAATTATGTACAAATATTAAACTTAAAAATCAACTAAAAAGGAATAATAAAATAACTCAAAATGGGCTAGGAAGCTTTTGTCAAGATTTTGGTTATATAAAATTATCAACTCCTTCAAAGGAAGCTAATAAAAAGATTAAAAGACAACATAAAAATTATAAAGATAAATCTCAAAAATCTCATTATTATAAAAGATGATTTAAGGAATCTAAAAAAGCTTCTAAATGTGAAAATAAAACCAAAAATGAAACATGTTGGAATTGTGGAAAAACTGGACATAGGGCTAAAGATTGTCGGGTTCCAAATAAAAAGAAAGAAAAGATAAATATGTTAGAATTAGAAAACGACATTAAAAATAAATTATATTCAATTCTTGATGAAAATAAAAATAGTTCTTCTTTTGAAGAAAAATCTTAGTGATGATAATCAACTTAATGTAGCATACAGTTCAGATAGTAGTGAATTAACAAACCATTGTAATTGTAGTGGTGTAATTTGCACTTGCAACAGTCATTCTATAAATGTAATCACTAATAATAATAAGGAAACAACGGTCTTATTTGACATGATAGATCATCTAGAGGACCCAACTCTTAGGAGAAAATATTTAATAACCTTAAAAGATATTGTTCTTGATCAACAGGTTGATAATAAAGAAATTATTGAACCCATTAATATGAAAAATGTAATAAACAAATTTAAAGAACCTAAGTCTGAAACAACAATACAAGATCTTCAAATAGAATTAGACAACTTAAGCAAAGACTTAACAATCTAGAAACAGAATCACTTGCTAATAAAATATTAAAAGATTTAACCCCAAACCAAGACCCCAAATCACATCAGTTTAAGCCTTGTGAAACATCAGGAGTAAAAAGTGACAATAAAGAAATAGAGTCTCTAGAAATAGAATCTCTAGAAAAACTTCCTCTAAACAAATCAGGAATTCATACAATTACTATAGTTAAACCACAAAGTTACCATATAACAATTACTATTGTAATCAATAAAGATTATAAAATTCAAAAGATTGCATTATTTGATACAGGTGCAAATGAATACTGCATTATAGAAGGATTAATTCTTAGAGTGTACCTAGAAAAAGGTACTACATACTTTTTCTCCGCAATAGGGGAAAAATTAAAAATAAATTATAGACTCCCCAAAGCCCATATTTGCAATAATGAAGTTTGTTTTATTGATGATTTTGTAATAACTAGAGATATAATAAAGAGATAATATTCGATCTTCCTTTTATAACTCAAATAAAACCTTATATTATTGCGCTAGATGGCATCCACACCACTATTTTTTGAAAAAGGATTATTTTCCCCTATCTAAACAATATATCAAAAGAAGAAAGTGATTTTATAAAAGACCAAACTAATTTTAGGGTAAATTCAGTCTAATAGGGATTAAAGAAAAACTAATCCAATATTAAAAGAAAATTTTATATTATCATGAAATTTCAAAATTCTTTAAAAGCAACCAAAACCATTTTACAAAAAGATGTCAACAATTTGATTTTATAAAGGGAGAAATTCTCTCCCAAATATTTTAACAAAAATTTTCTAGAAGGGAAATTATGAGACCTGTAATACTAGGATCGAGGTTGAGGCCTCTATTCTAGCCTTTTTTACCAGAAGAAAAAAATGAAAAGACCCTTTCATGAAGAAGATAAAAAGTTAAAAAATAGGTATTCAGTCCTAGCAGAATTTTCATCCCTGCCAAAGCCTACCATTCCCCTACCGTCAAGAGAATCCATTACCTGTTTTTCCAGGATGCAACCTCTTAAGCAAATATTTAAAGAAGAATACTCCTCAGCAAATAAAAACATTGCTATCCAAACCAAAGATAGTTATGCAATGAAACCACTAGAGACATATTCACAAGCAGTCTCCCCAGTATTCCGCAAAAAAAAAAGGAACAAAGTATTACTGATAAAAAGAAATTTAATATTATAGATTTATAGATACTAATGATAATAGAACTTGATAAAAAAATGAACATTGTCGAGTACCAGAGTTGGTAAAACCTTGTTATACAAATTGGGACTAGGTGGAGACAGATGATCCCCTCAAGACCCAAAGGTATTATGTGCTCATATTAACAAATACCGATTCATTGCACATTAAGCATAACTTAGTAGATATAGGCTAGTATATTATCTATACCAAGGGGAGTCCTAGGGTATGAGTGATGGGTACAACTAGTATTGGAGGGTTCGACTAGTATGGGTAGTCGTAACCAGAATTTTAAGCAGTTTAAGTTAGGGATAATCTGGACATTCCCCACTTAACCACTTAAGGCCCAACAACTTATATATTTATTGGGATATCATTTACTATATTATTCTAATCTAAAATACTTAGAAACACTCTCTAATTCTCTCTAAGACTTTTGGGTAAAGTAAGGCTAGGGTTTCATCTAGAGGATCAATTTAGGACTTGTACGAGTGATTTTTCTCCATCATCTTCGTAATCGGGAGAATATACTCCTCCCTCATTGTTAGTTCCAACTAAAATCATGTTTATACAATGTTTTCATGGCATAATTATTGTATGATTTTGGGGTTTTCAAATATATGTTGGGGATTTGGTATTAAATGCTTAGTTATGGTTTTTCCTATGTTTTAATTATGTATTTAAATGATTTAATAGTGGTTTGGACAATTTATTGCATGGGAATGTTAAATTGGTAATTGAAATTGGTTTTGAAAGCACTATGCCCCTAACATATTTGATAAAGCCTATGGTAATGCTTTTATTATATTATTGGAATTTTAATGGAACTATTGCATGTTATGATTTGGTAATGAAACCCTAAATGGTATAAATAGTTTGGAATGGATAAATGCTAAGGTTTGGTGGTCATGGTTATGGTTAATTAAACTTCCTTGTAGGGTGGGTACAAGGGAATCCCCCAAGTAAACACTTTAATAAACAACTAGTGGGGTACATGGGATTCCCCTAAGAAAACTTAATAATGGAATACATGTGGGGTACACGGGATTCCCCCAAGTTAACTTAATGTAATCTATGTGTACATGGAAATCCTTTAACATAATAAGGTTGACTAAGGATATTGCTTGCAAGCTATAGTCGGTATGACAACACCACTAGTCATAGTCTTTGTTAATAATATTGGAATAATGGATTGGTCGGTTTGAAATAGTTTAATTGGAATAATGGCGGGGTGTGATAGCTAATCATGAAGGTACGAGTCCAATGGGAAGACATTGGAAACTCATGTTTTTCGACATGAGGGTTGGTCATAGTGACCATATGTGATACTATAACGTACATAGAAATCCTCTAAGTACACTGTACATGCATATCATAGAGAGCGATGGGTACTCGGGAATCTCCTACTCTTATGATATCTCTGGTTCATGCGATTAAACGCACCGAGGACTATTCAGGGGGTTACACTGGACCTATATAGATCATGGGTGGTTCTAGGAAGGTTAAGATACACATACCCATGGAAATGGTTTTATAGGCATACTAAACCCGGCTCCCTCTCCCAACATGGTTATATATATACACATGTGGATTGTATGCATATGGTTTGTTTACTTGGTTTTTCTAGATGGGATTATTTTATCCTTATCCTATGTTTATGCTAGCATTCAGCCGCTAACCCATCTTCAGATGGTTGTATCCCCATGAGATGCAGGAATCGACCATTTTACTCCTCCTGCTTAGTGATTGGATTTGAGATTAGCTATTGGATTGAAGTGATGAGCTTACATACTTTGGAAGGATCCATTTCATATCATGGATGTATTTACATACTTGGTTTATTTTATGGATATTGGTATTGTCTATGGTTGGGGGCATGTCCCAACTGGATATTGTTTTTTCTTTTGGTTAGAGGCATGCATGACTACTATGGGTTGGAATGGGCGAGATCGGTATTAGTGTTATCTTTAGTATTGGCATTAGAATTGGGGATGGTTCCATTGGGATAAATTTATGATTGTTCTATCCTTTTATGTTATATTATGGACATGAACTTGGTTCTAACGTTGTTTTGGTTATGGTTATTGGTTCGTAATGGACAGTTGGACTTGTTTTGGTTGGAATCTATCAAACTTAGGGTACGTATTTGGATGGTTGGTTTGGGTATCAGTAGTGGTCCCCCATTCTGGTTGGGCTTAGGATGCCCATTACAACAAGGCCCCGGGTCAGGTCATGTCAACTAGTCAAGATTCACAGGGACTAGTCCCAGTGGAACAAATCTTGGAGGGACAAACTAGAGACACAAATCTTTTCATTTACTTGAAAACATAACCATAACCTCGAAAACAGGAGTCCAAACAAGAGCCCAACCATGAAATTTCATGGAATTCTTAGTATTTTTATCCTAAATTGAACCAAAGAATGTAAAAAAGCTCTGAAAGGTGATAATTGGATAAATATAATGCAGGAAGAACTTCAGTAATTTGAAAGAAGTAAAGTTTGTCATTTAGTCCCTAGGCATGTTGACAGGACAATCATTGGGACCAAATGGGTGTATAGTAACAAGCAAGATGAGCATGGAATTATCAATAAAAATAAAGCAAGGTTGGTTGTTCAAGGGTATAAACCGGAAGAAGGGATCGACTACGATGAAATTTTTGCACCTGTGTCAAGAATAGAGGCAATTGGAATTCTTATTACATTTGCTGAAAATATAGGGTTCAAATTATTCCAAATGGATTTCAAAAGTGCCTTTTTCTGAATGAAAACTTGAAAGAAAAAATATATGTCAAACAACCACCAGGATTTGAAGATATAGACTTTCCACATCATGTGCTTAAATTGGACAAAGTCATCTATGGTTTGAAGAAAGCACCAAGGGCCTGGTATGAGAGACTTTTAAAGTTTCTCCTAGAAAATGGCTTCAAAATAGGGAAAATTGATAATACATTATTTCTAAAGACCAGGGGCAGTAGACTACAAATTGTTCAGACATATGTTGATGAAATAATCTTTGGGGCTACTTCTGAATCCCTATGTGAAGAGTTTTCTTGGATAATAAGGAGTGAATATAAAATGAGTATGATGGGTGAGTTGAGCTTCTTTTTATGGCTAAAGATTAAAAAAACTTCTTAAGGGACAAAGATTTGTCAAGAGAAGTACATCAAGGTGTTATTGAAGAAATATAACATAGGATATGCCAAGCCAATTGATACTCGAATTGGAATAATCTTAAAAATGGATAATGATGAACTAGGTCCTTTAGTAAATGAGACAATGTATAGAGGGATCATTGGATCCTTACTATACCTCATTGAAAATATTTTATACATTGTATTCAATGTAGGAAAGTGTGCCAGATTCCAAGCCTAACCAAAGGAGTCTCATTTAAAAGTTGCAAAAATTCTTAGGTACTTAAGGGGTCAGGGGACCTAGTCCTATATTATCCATCTGGAGATAGTTTTGACTTGGTGGGCTATGCTGATATTGACTATGATGGATATTTAGTGGATAGAAAAAGCAACTCAGGAAAGGCACAGTTTCTTGGTTCATACTTAATATCCTGGAGATCTAAGAATCAAAACTCAGTTGCTTTATCTACTTCTGAAACTAAATATGTGGCAACTGCCTTTTGTTGTGCTTAATTTCTTTGGAACAAGCAACAACTAAAAGATTTTTGTATTGTCTCAAACAATATCCCTCTGATGTGTGATAATATAAGTTCTTGAAACATGGAATAAAATTTAGTGCAACATAAGAGGACTAAGCATATTAATGTGAGGCATTACTTCCTAGGAGATAATGTTGAGAAAATGGCTATCTATATGAAGCTTTACAAGACTAAGGATCAGATAGCAGCTATATTTACTAAGGCACTTCACAAGGAACAATTTGTGAAGAACAGGTTGAAGCTAGGTCTGATCAAAATTACGTAACTTAGCATATGAATCAGTGTTTCTCCATATAATTGGATATGATTTGGAGATAGGTATCATTGGTAAAGTGTGTATTTTGTAGTATAACTCAATACCATACCTTTAAAGGTATACACCTTTGGGAACAACTCTGAAGGAATACAAATAAAGTATGAACAAGATTAAGAACTCACTCAAACAAAGAGAGTGGCATGGTCCCATCTATCAAGTTAGTATCATGAATGTGCATGTATTTTTTTTGTTGTATTAGGAAAAACCGCATCTTCTCTCTCTTTGTTATAAAATTTGCCTTATCCAAAAAGGGAAAGACGAGTCAATTTGAAATCCAACTAATCCTTCTAAAAAAACTCATCTTTGTATTACCTCTATGGACCCTGCCTAGATCAGCTATCCTAACCATTCAAAGCCAAATACTTTCTTCACTCACCTTCCTGATGAAAATTTACCCCTGAAAGCACATGATCCCTCTAATAGTGTAATTATTGGTAATGCTTGGGTTGCAGAAAATCACATTCTACTAACGTACAACCCAAGAGAAAGTTTGGATGATCCTAATAAATAAAACGACAGCCTGAAAACAAAAGTCTCCGAAGTAAAATTTGGAAATCCTACAGAAAAGTAACAAACTTTTGAAGGACCTAGTACCAAGTAGATGAGAATGACTGATGATGAACATAGTAGGGATTCTAATAGAAGAGAAGGAAAAAATAATTACTAAAGATACAAAAATTAGAAGTTACCAGTACAAATTTAGGAATTTTAAAAGGAGGTCCCAAGGGTCTTTGCAGAACATAGGAGTGTGAATGATGAACTTAAGAAGAAGGTTACAACTCTAGCCAATAATGTTCTGAGCTTTACTACAGTTATTAAGATGCTAACAAAAGAGTTGTTACACCATCCTAAGATGGCCTTACTTCTCCAAACCTTCTCACCACATCATTTACCTTTTTAACTCCTCCAACTTCTATGGCTTTTTTTGTGGAATAGGAAATATATATCTTGCACTACAATTATACATAAACTATTAAGTATGGTTGAGTTCTTACTCTTGTTCTCTTTATATATTTCTAATTTGTTTCTAAAAATTATTCTTCATGTTAGTGTTTCCCCAATGGCCATGAGTTAACTAACCTACGCTTACTTTTACTCTTGGTTTACTATTCTTAGTTTCCAATAATTCCACAAGGGGGATACTGAATTGAAGTGGTATTTTAGGAATCAACTAGGGTATGAATGGCATGTTGATAGGGGGAAGTGTGTGGTGAGTTATAGAGAAGGTATGAAATCATATTGAGAAGGGTGATTGGTAATTTTTTTATATCAATTAACAATAAGGGACCAGGTCCCTATATTGCATGATTATAGAATCATAATGATTGAAAGTTAGGGGGAACATTCATCTTCAGTAGTGGTAATCACTCTGATTAAATGTCATGGATGAATACTAATGTTCAAAACGTGGTGGTTGGTTTGTTATCATCAAAAAGGGGGAAAATTTCTAAATCTTGTTTTGATGATGAGCAACTTACAACAAGGAACCAGGTCTCTGGATCTTCAAGGCTAAAGTACAGTTGGCACGCACCTGCACAGTTTTGACATCTAGTGTAACAAACGACACATGTTCTATTTCTACTATTCAAGACACCTAGTCCAATTACATTAAAGCCCTAATCATTACTATATTATAAAAAGAAAAAAATACTTCTCATCGATAGTTTTTGCAAGATTAAAGATCAGAGTGTAAGAAGAATAAAAGTCAAAAGTTAACATTTAGTTCAAGTTCACAGTTCAGTGTGTGCTCTTAAAAAGAAAAATTGTTCTTGAGTTAAATATTGAATTGTAACTAAATTACTTATGCAATAAGATTAATGTTCTTTTCTTTTGATTTGAGTATGCTTAGGTATAGTTGCCTATGCTTGAAACTGGTTAGAGTTAATCATGTTGAGAGAATCTTTATAGAGTTGTCAAGGTGAGGTTGTAGTAGAGTTACTATAAGCAGGAGGAACCTAGAATTAGGTTAAAATCAAGTCTGCAGTCAAAGGTTTGATTATAGTGGATTGTTGAGGAGCTTGTAAGGGTAAGCCCTGGTTTTTCCTTCCTTGAGCAAGGGGGTTTCCACGTTAAATCAGTGTGTTTATTTATTTTCTGCAAAATCTTAGTTTCTTTGTTGTCTTACTACTTTATTTTTGGTGACTGACTTTGAAGGACCTGGTCCCTCACAATGTAGTGCAACTATCCTAGTTCCAACAACCTTTGCTTACATGAGGAATAGGATACATCAACCCCGATGTAGACACAACCCATTCCTCTTTACAAATGCAGGTCCCTCTAATGCGAATGTGAAAAAGGCACTAGATGGTAGACGAATGAAAGAATCAACAACAAAAAATAAACAATTTCCCAAATATACCCTTAAGATTTTTTCAAAACCTATTGTAGGCAAACCAAATGTGTAACTTGACTAAAAATCATATTTCAGACCTATTGAAACTATCAAACTTTAATCCGATATTACCTAAACCGAATATTGACCAACACCAACTCAAATCTTTTTAAATATCAAAAGTCCAAATAATGACCCTATATTACCTCCCCTCCCTCATGCCTTGGGACTTGAACCAACTATCTAACCAACTCTAAAATACCTTTTAAGTCTAACAAAACTGTCAAAATTCCATTTAGAGCTTGTTTACCTAAAATGTTATCTTTTGTCAAACTTTCTAACTCTCAAGTCTTTGATCACCTTTACAACTAAAGATACAAAAAGGGGTAAATAGAGAATACATGAACAAATCATTACATGACCATGAGGTTTATTACATAATCCACAACTAACACATGTTTGTCTTTGAATGTAAAGAGAAAAACGGTACCCAAATAATTGAAAAGGTAGATATATCTACACTGTATGTCCATCTCGGTCTCCTAAGTGGCCTCCTCAAACATATAATGTTTTTACTAAACTTTCACCAAAACTATATCCTTAGACCTTAACTTCCAACGCAACCTATAAAAAATGGTCATGGGCTCCTCCTCAAAATCTAGATTCTGGTCCAACTGCACTAAGTCCTACAGAATCACATAATAACTATTAGAATGACACCTTTTCGAAATAGAGACACAAAATATAGGATGTAAAACTAAAGGACCTAAAGGTGAGGCCAACCTATAGGGTACCTCCCAAATACATCAAAGAATCTTAAAAAGACCAATAAATCTCAAGATAAGATTGTCCTTCTTCCAAAATACCATGACTCTCTTCATAGGAGATACTAATAGAAAAATATTTTTCGTAACCATACAAATTAAATCATGAACCTTCCAATCTGCATATGCTTTTTGCCTACTCTAAGTTATAATATGTAACACCCCAACTTAGGATAAGGAGTCCTACATCAGCAAAACATAAAAAGGTTATCGGGTATATAAGTAAGCAAGCCTTACTCCTTAGCGAAACATTTTAAAGCCGTGTAGGCCTGGGCCCAGAGAGGACAATATCACAAGTGGGTTGGGTTGTTATAGGGTTCTCTCGGGCCTTGATGGTTTAGGATGCCCATCACAGCCAGGGCCTTGGCTTGGGTCATGATAAGAATGGTATCAGATCCACTCCTGTGTTATCCTTGTTGATGTGGGCAAGAGTTCAAACTAACTATACGCAAATCCTGATAAGGCGAGGCAAGCCTCAGTCCTGAGTCTAGGAAAATCCCATTTGGTAGGGCAAACCTCAGCGAGGACGCTGAGTCTATAAAGGGGTGCATATTACACCACAACTAATAAGGAGTCCCATATCGACAAAACATAGGAGAGGTGCTGGTATATAAGTAAGCAAGCCTTACTCCCTAGTGTTGTGTTTTAAAGCCGTGTGGGCCTGGGCCCAGAGAGGACAATATCACTAGTGGGTTGGGACATTGTAGGGGTCTCTTAAGCCATGATTGTTCGGGATTCCCTTTATGGACAAGGCCTCTGCTCGGGTTGTGACATAATTAGTCTTTCTTGAATTACCTTCACTTTGTCCAGTGAATCCTTTAAAAAATTTAAAAACCATGACTTACTTCAAAAGCATCAAACTACCCATTAAAAAAACTACATTTTCTACCATACAATGATTAAATAGTGTCATCTGAATACTAGAATCATAATTGTCATTGTATACAAACTCTACAAAGGATAAAAACTAGCTCCAATGACCTTCAAAATTAATAACACATGCTTAGAGTATATCATCTATCACCTGGATAGTTTGATAAGACTGGACATCATTCTGATGGTGAAAGGTTGTGTTGAGCTTTACTTAAGTACCTAACTCATACTACATAGACCTCCAGAAATACTATATATCCTGAGCATGTCAATTTGAAATATTTCAAAAAGGCACACATGCAAGGGAATGATCTTCCAAATATAAATCTTAGCCAACTTCTCTAATGTGTAAGTCAACTCAACTAGTACAAAGTATGTTGATTAAGTTTATCTATCCATGATGTCCCAAATAAAATTGAACTTTTCTAAAGTCCATGGAAAACAAAGTATGTATTCAATGACGACGTGCTTATACTTCCACTTAGGTATAAGTATCCCTGAGCCATAACACCTAATATTTTTTCTTATACTTCACCTAGTAATATTTTAAATAATACTTGGACACAAACTCTACAATATCCCTCATAATCCTATGCCACCAATAATGTTATTTTAAGTCATGTTACATCTTTGCTTCTCCTGGTGAATACAATCCCTCAATCTATGAGCTTCCTTAATGATTAATCTAGTCAAATCGTCAAATCTAAGGATAAACATATGACCCTTGATCCTTAAAACATCTTCCTAGTCCATAAATTTTTCCTTAGATTCATCTTTTAATACTTTGTCTTGAATCACATAAATTTGCTTCTTTAAACTATCTAGACTTAATATGCTCCACCAAAATAAGTGTACTTCAATGCATGCAAAGATTCTATTGGGTTCAATAATATCATGTATCATGGAGTTATTTGCAAAAATATAAACATACATAGCCAAAGGTCATTCCTCTGCTAATATCAAAGTAAGACTTACCATACTAACCACATTCTTACTCAAAGCATCTGCAACCATATTTGCCTTACGTAAGAGATAAAAGATATTTATGTTATAATCCTTAAGAAACTCTGACCTTTTTTTATAATCTTAATTATAGGTTCTTATGATTGAATGTGTATTGTAGGCATTGATGAATTGTAAAAACCTCATAATGAACCCCTATAGATAATGCCTCCAAATCATTAAAGAAAATGCTACCATTACATACTTTAAATTATGAGTATTATATTATTCTTATAAATCTGCAACTATCTCAAGCATAGATGACAACTTATTTTTCCATCAAAACACCCCTAGGGCCAAGACACGTAGCATCACAATACATTATGAAGTCTAAATCTAAAAGTAAAAATTAGATCCAAAGTCAATAAAGTTTTAAGCTTTTGGAACTTTACTACACTCTCTCCGACCACTAGGACACCAAATTATTTTTAGTCAGTCTGGTCAAAGAAGATATAATTAAAAGTAAACCCTTAAATGAACCATCTATAATAACCATCCAATTCGAGGAAACTCAGAATCCCAATAGGAAAAATAGGCATATCTAATCTCAAACTGTCTTAATCATTATCAGATCTACCCAAATACCCATCTTAAACATCGCATGTCCTAAGAATCCAATAGAAATAATTCAAAACTCATAATTTAATATGTGTATAACAACTTATCCCTCAATTTCTAAAGTTTAATATTAAAATATTATCTATGCTCATCCTCACCATATGCATACACTAAGAATTCATCAATGAACACAATCATGAATAAATCTAATAAGACAAAAACACCCTATTTATCAGCATTATAATACTGTTGGGGCATTGCCTATAAAATGTCCATAACCATGATGTCCATAAGATTCATATAATGATCTTTTTCATTATTATAGTATAATGTAGAGTGCCAAAATTTATGTTAAGAATCACCATGGATGAAGTGTTAGAAATTTCAGGCCAGGTTAGTCTTTAGATGAATTTTAAGTATGGTATGATAAAAAAAAATCTAGTAACAAATAGATTGGTGTTTATATAATTTGAGACCATATTAGGATATTTAGGAGGTTAAATAGTTCATAGAAACTTTTGGAATTGAATTTGGGTTAGTAAGTCTCAAAATATATTATTTAAAACTTTTGGACATTTTTCCTTGCCCAGGCCCTTATAATGGGAGGCAACCACTACCATAATCCCACTATATTGAGAATTTCCCATAACAGAAGGAGATAATATTGGTCAATCCTACCATAGAGTCCATATACCAATATAGTGATGTTGCTATAGCAGATATCGAGCCACTATAGCAGGCTACATGTAATTAAATGTAATTTTTATAGTTTATTTTTTTATTTTGCTTTTGGTCCAAAGAAGAAAATGTCAATTTATGACAAAAATCCTTAGTTTCCACCAAAACTCCCATGTTTTAGTAAGTTAATTCACCATATTAATTAGTTTTTGATCATTAATCCTTCAAATCGCTAGATTTTTATTATGTGGGAGGATTTAAATTGACCTAAGTTAATTTTCTAATATAATTTAGTAAAAGAAAGGTGTGATCCTTGAGTTTGGTCAAGGGTGGATACTTTATCATAGCATTCTTAGAATTCTTCAAGGGTGGATACTTTATCATAGCATTCTTAGAATTCTTTCTTATGTATATGAATTTTATAGAATAAAGGTAGAAAAACCCTAAAATAGGGGAATGATCATGAATTTGACCTTATCGTTATGGGATTAGAGTATAATCCTTGAATTTGTTAGGACATTGTTTAAATTATGATTGAATTATTGTTTTTAGACCACAATCAAGTTGATTACAAGAAAAGTCATGGCCCAAGTTCGTTAAACTAGTGCACAACTTTGATTGGGTAGGTGATGGTTGAATTATAGTTAAAGACTCAATTAGATTATGTGAGTATGTTAACAACCTATTTGTTTATTTATTTCTACACATTATGTGAATGTTAACTTGTTGGATAATATTACAACTGGTCTATTCACCTAAAATGAGATTGTGTAAAAAGACTTATTTTAAAGTACAAGTGTGGTCGTGTTGTCTCATGTTGTGATTTCTTACGTTGTTTCATGGTTTGATATTAATTGATGAACTACTAAAGTTCATCATCATGGAATTGGTAGAATTAAGGAAGTATAAGGGTGAAGTAGTTAGAACAAGGGTGATATAACACTTAGTCTTGGATAAGGGTAGCAAATACTAGGTGTCTGGGTTATTTGGTACATGGAATGAGCTTGTTCCCTATAGATCTTGGATAATGGGAATTTATAAGACCCATAGCATGAGGGTACATGGTATTGGTGAGTTTAACAGTTCCATGAGTGTATTGGGATATATTATGATTGTTGTTTTAGGTTCCTTGAGTGAACCAGTTACAATGCTACTGTTATTTGGATCGATGAGTTGTTCAGACTATTGACATACTTGACATGAGTAGTTATTTATTAAAGTTTAAGGAAAATGAAATTGTGGCAAGGTTGAGTTGATTTTTTATGAATCATGGTATTGACTTAGTTGAACGTTGTACTTGTTCTATGCTTTTCTGATTTACTTGGTAATTGTTAAGAAAAAATAAGTGAAGGTACAAATTCTAAGCATTATATGATTGTAACTTATTTCCAAATTTTTAATAATGTGTTCATATTTATTATTTTGAGTCATCCTATGATCCTATCAGTACATAGTTATTTTCTATTGATTTTAACTATACATTTATTTTTAGTGTAGAGCATATTCCAGAGGCTATAACAAGGCCTATGTTGTAGCGAATGACCATTCCTGGCTCAAGGGTGAGCTTTATTTGTCGAGCAGCAAGAGTATTTACACACTATATTCTTATCTATTTGTTTTGAACACAAAAGCTTTAATTATTCTTGTGTTTTTTGTTATATCCACTAATTTTCATGTTTTGATATTGTCATACCTCAAATTCCATTGAGACAAATAGGAACTCAATACCCTAAAGGCCCGAGAAAACAACTTATAAGTTGTGCTTATCTTGGATGTAACTATGATAATTATAATTCTTTGATGAGTATAGATAAGATACCTTAAAAAAGACAAACATAGATAAGACCAAAATAGATGTGCATGACTTAGAGATTGAGGCCTGAATTTATAGAAAACAAGACATTAATTTTCTTTACTATAACAATAGTCTACAAAGCCTCTAAAAACAAAGAAAACTTAGCTTAGTTAATGACATGATCCCGCCATACCCTTAACTTTAATAAAATATCAAAATATATGTTGAAGACTCGACTAATTCCTAAATGATATGAGCACGAATAACTTAAATTATTCTACACATACACCTTAGGCTACACAAGAGAATTCATGTACAGAGAGACCTTGAAAGGGATTAACTACTCCAAAAAAGGTCTAAAAGGTGTGGGAGATCCAACTAAGAAATGAAAACATAAAGAATGATCTTCTACCAAATTTGGCGACACACAATGCAGTTTAATGCAGTGACTAACACTTTGGCGATGGTCAACTTATCCTAGGTAAGGTACATCACTACTTTGGTGATGGGAGTTCACTTGGTCGATGAAATACATACTTGGAAATTATATAGATATCTTGGGTGATCCACAATTTCCTTGGGCAATGCTATATGCGATCATTGTCTTAGTTTAGATTATTCAAGCTAGATTTTAAATATAGGCTAAGTTTGTAAAGGCAGGCATATAAATACTTTCCTTAGCCATTTCATTGGGTATATTTTGATGATTTTAGAATTGATATTACTCTTTTAGAGAGTAGTCAAGGATGGTTTCCCTTTATTATTAGAGTATCTTAAACAAGTTGTTCATATTTGATACTTGTAATTAAGTGATTACGGTGAATTCCAGAATTTGTCCGTGTTATCTTCTCCCTTAATTGATCATTGAGTCTACCTTCTTATGGATTCAATTAGGTCTTGTGAATTTGATTGAGTTAACTACTCCCTTGGTTCAATTGTGTATCTAATTTAAGACATTGTTTCTTCAATTGTCATCCTTTTTTCTAAGATATCCTTCAATCTTTACTTTGTGATGTTTGAATTCTACATTTTGATCCTAGTTTTTGGACAGGATCATATCATTTGGAATTAGATCTTAGGCTAAATAATTGTTCCATCAATTATTAATCCTAGGTTCATAAATCAAAAAATTTCAAAAGAAATTGGTAAAAAAACATTTTTGAGAATATTTCTAAAAACTTTATTTGATTTGAGTTCAGTTTGAGTTTTTGACACTAGAATCATGTCCCTCAAGTGTTATGGAGTCTAGATTTGATAATTCAATTTCTTTGGAGGTGAATTGAGGTTTTCACCTTTGTTTAAGGTGAAAATCTTGAGGCAGAGCAAGTGGGATCTTAGATTCGGGTGAAATTGAAGGATCAATTGTATTGGAGTTTGTTTCTCTATCAAAAGGAGTTTGAATATGAAATTTGAGAGAGAATTGAGTTAATATCCATTGGGGTCAATTTTGGAAGTTTATCATTTTCATGTTGTTCTTAAGATTTTAAAATGAGGTTAAAAAATCTAAAATTCGTGATCAAAATTGGAGCATGAAAAGCATCGCAATTAGTTCTCAATAAAAAAGAGATCCTAAATCTAGAATTTTTTTGAATTTGGAGCTAAAATGATAGATTTATGAATTATTCAATATCATAGTGTTCTTGTGATCTTTATATCTGATTGAAACATAATGTTCAAAAGGTGTTGTTTGATCCAACAAAAGGAAAAAAGTAATACTTGTTTTTACAAAAGGACTTCACCAAAAAAGGCAAGTACTAGGTCAAAGGAGTATAAGAAGAAACCACCAGGTACAAAATTTGAAAATTGCTATAGTATGGCTGCTGAACTATTGAGTGCTAATAATTGATGTCATAAAAAGTGAGTGTTTAATAACCCAAATCATTATTATGTGTGAAAACATGCCAAAAATAATTTATGAAGAATAATATGCTTAAATTAGGCATGGGAAAAATTAAAATAGAAAGGTAAAATAAGGCTCAAATGATATTGGGTTGGTCGATGGCATATTCACGTGGTGGTAGGCTAGCTATATAGAAGTAGGATAGGTGCTGAGGGATGAAAGAACCAATTCAGTGGTACATGGCAGTAGCCATCCTGAGGAAATTTTAAAAACCCTCTCCTTTCTTATTTCTCAAAGTTTATCCTTCCCCCTAAAACACTAAGAAAGATCCACTTCCCCAATAATGCTATTTCAAAAACTAGGGTTCATGAGAGGGCTTTCAAGGCACACCTTGGTGGGAACCCAAAATGGGAAGGCACTTAGCATTAGGAGAAAAACTCTCTTCTCTCAATAGAAACCTGATTTAACTAAAAGATAGGTTATGGTTTATTTAGTGTAGCAATTACACTTGGGAAGATTCATTTAAAATTGACTGTAATGTCGGGAGATATCATGTATTAGACCTTTAGGAATGGTGAATATAAGGAAGAAAATGATAAAAATTCAATTAGGGTTTAAGAATATGATTAATCGTTGTAATACCCAATTTAGGTAATATTTGTGGTATGAAATGTATTGGACCTTGTTAGAACTATAACAACAAAAATGAAGACTACATCTAGTAAGTAGGGTCTGAGTTAAATATGGTTAGAATATGGAATAGTATTAAGCTATAATTGGGGTATTGGTCAAGAACAAATAAAAATCACCAAGAAGCGAAAAAAATCTTACCTTAATTCGGATGATAATCATGAAAATAAATGTTAAACGAGCTTTCTAATCCCCCACATGCCTCAATTGTGAATTATCACACTCATTAGGACTTTTTCTCTCAAGATATGGGTGAGGAATAGGCCAATTCGCGACCTAAGGGGTCTGTTTATGCCCCTTACAGGTAAATCAGGTACTACAATCGCACATCCAGGTATGCAATCGTACACCCTAGAATTTGAGAAGATTTGGTGATTGCTACAAGCCTTAGTGAGATTACACTACCCTCTCTACACATACTGGAGCTATCGCAACTCAAGTGGTGCAATCACAGAGGCACCAGATATCAGCTGAAACTTAGAAATTCTTCCAATTTTCCTCCAAGGCCTCAGGATTCATTTAGAACCCGATAGATGCAAATGAACTATGTAACCACACTAAATTTGAAGCTCCGAACGTGATAGCAAAGTTGGATTTTCCATCTGAGGTCGTTTTGACCAAATGTAGGTCCCACACCTAAATTTCCAATTTTCCAATATTCGACCAATAGGTCAAAAGGAGCTCGAGTGCATCAAGAACCGAACCAAAGGTCTACCTTGCCTGAAATCAATATTACGGAGCTGCTGATGCATTAAGAATTTGTATCCGCAATCATTTTGCTGAAGTTTTTGCCTGGTGGCCATTTAGAACTAGTAAAGACTTCAAAATAGGGAATTGGATCAAAAAAAACAAATGAATTATTTGGTAACCAAACTGCTAGTCCCAACAAGTCATAAATGACTTAGGGAAGCTATGGTAAAGCTCTAATTGCAAAAATAAGCAGAAATATGGAAAATTATCTAAAAGGTCATTACAACTAAAAAAACGTTCGTCCTCAAAAGTTAAGGATGAGAAAATACCTGAAGTCTCTAACAGGTGAGGATTCTAGGCCCGTATCTCATTCTTGATCTCCTAAGTGGCCTCTTCCACTAGGCGCTGTCTCCACTGATCCTCAACTATAGGAATTCTCTAGTGCACATTCGCCTCACATCACTGGCCAAAATGAGCATTGCTCCTCTATAAAGGTCAAATGCTCATCCAACTGGACTGAGTCCTATCTAAGAACATGAGATGGATCGGGAATATACTGTACAACATAGGATTTAGAAAACTGGATGAACAACATCAAAATTTGGAGGTAGATCTAACTAATAAGCTACCTCACCTATTGTATGAAGAATCATAAAAGGACCAATATATCTTTAGCCCTTCCTCTCGAACCTTATCATACCCTTCATAGGCGATACACAGAGGAATATACAATCACTAACTCCAAATATCAAGGCACAAAGCCAATGATCTGCATTAGCCTTATGCTTACTCTAAGCCACTCTCAACCTATCCTGAATCACCCTAACTCTATGCAACGACTCCTAAAGAAAATCCATATCCCGAGGCCTAACCTCGGAAGACTCAAACTATCCAAAAGAAAAATGATATGTCCTACCATGCAAACCCTTAAAAGGCACCATTTTGATACTCGAATGATAACGATTGTTATATGTAAACTCTGCCAAGGCTAAGTGTTGCTCCCACTAGTCTCCAAAATCCATAACACAGGCCCGGAGCATGTCCTCAAGAATCTGAATAGTCCCCTCAAATTAGCCATCGATCTGTGGATAAAAGGTTGTACTCAAATCCACTTGAGTGCCCAACTCCTCTAGAAATGCTCTCCAAAACCTCAAAGTGAACACAGAACCATGGTTTGAAGTGATAGAAATGGCATCCCCATACAAATAGACTATCTCCCAAACATTGATATAGGTTAATCTCTTAGCACTGAAAGATACCTAAATAGGAATGAAAGGTGCTGACTTAGTCAAACAATCCATGATGACCCACATACCATAGAAACCATGGTAAGTGCGAGTCAACCCACTAACAAAGTACATAGTAATCTGATACAAGTCAAATAGGCATCAATGTTTTTTATCACATAACTCGAGGCTAATATGAGGAGATCCAAGCCTTGATCCCCCTAAGGATCCAAGAATGTGCTTGGAGGCCCTTCTTCGAGCTCCTAATAAAGTAATATCGAGTTCGTAAGATAGCATGGAGCTGAGGAAAGCCCTGGCATAGGAATAAAGAGAGCCTTTACGAATTATTTTCAAAATAGCCACTTTTAGACTATTTTTATAATAGGCTAGTTGTGGAGGCAACTACTATAAATAGGTGCCTTAGATATTTTATTATTTAGTTTTTGTTCATTAAATTACATGATGTATTAAATATAACTCCATGGGAGTAATGAGGGCTTGGAAAAGCCGATGTGGAACCTTGCTTAGAAACGTTGGTTGTAAGGGTGATCTAATCCCCTTTGCGGTCACGTAGTAGATAGGTACTTATTGATAGTCATTAAGGGAGGTTTTAGGGTTTGAAACACCCTTCAGTTTCCCTTTTGTTATCAATTTTATGTCTATCATTCTATCATCTATCCTTTTATCCTTTTTCTTTTTGTTCTTTAATTTTATCGATTCTTGCATTTGTGTGTTTGTTTTTGTCTCTGTAGATTACTCATGTATTATTTGGTATTAGAGCTGAGCTTGATTTTGTTCCTATGAAGTCAATCTTGGATTTGTTATATTGTAAATCACAAAAAAATAGAAAAAGAAAATAGGAAAAAGAGTCCCAAAACATTTTTAGGGTGTTTTTGTAGTACCCCGTATTTTTTCCTAGCTTAATTTTGCTCCTAGAATGTCAAGGGTTAGCTTCAAAAAATGAATAACAATTGTTTCATGTGAAATTTTCAAGATTTAGACCCTTCATTTTATAGATAATTGAATAAGCTTTCCATCGATAAGAAATTCGCCCAAATCCGATGCTCGGTTGAAAAGTTATGGCATTTTTAGTAAAGAAGTATCCCAACTGGAGAAGCATCATTCCGCGGTGACTTGCATAATGTCAATCGTCCGATTCTAATGGCCCTCCATTATAATCCCGTGTCGCGGTGAAGCCTTATTTCCCAATTATTAATTTCCAGTGGCTCACCGCGATAGTGGTGCATCGTGGTGATGGATAAAATGGTATTTTAGTAGTGCACGCGATAGCTCTGCATCGCGTTGAACTTTCAGTTCCCACTTGTCCTTTTCTAGTGAGCCACCGCGATAGTGGCGCTCGCGCTGGCATACAAATTCAGAAAATTTCTCTTATTTTCCAGTTCCGATTAAATTTTAAAAGGGGCACTTTGGTCAATTCCCAAACCCTCAATTCGTCCAAAATAAGGAATTATGCATATCCTAAGTACTTTATGCTTATTTTCATCCATTCTCTCTCAAAGTAAAACCCTAGAGCTCAAAAGCTTACTCTCCAAAAATCAATTTCCTCTATTGTTTGTCTAAGAAAACCCAAAATTGAAGATTCCCAAATCAAGATAATCAAGAGTTCATCTTCAAAAGAACAAATAGAGATTCAAGTTCAAGCTTTCTAAGAAATTTCATCAATTAAGGTATGTGGGGTTTATGAACAAGGATCTTCTTTCATCCTTGTGCCCAAAACCAGCTTTTAACTACAAATTTATATGATTTTATATGAATATACATGAGTTTTAAATTAGGGTTCATACCCATTATTGCTAATTGAAAGATTATGAGATTTCAAGTGATTTAAAAGTTGAATTTCATGTTTATTTTCATGCCTATTGCAATAATTTCCAGATTTTGAGATGAATTATCATTGTTTTCATTATCAGCATGATTATTATGATGTTTTGACATGAGATTGATGCATGGGTTATCATCCCAAGATTGAATATTATTATTTCAAGAACGATTATGCTTAAAGCATTAGATGATCAGTTTATTTTCAAATTTTCAGTAAAGATTTGATCTTTTGATCCTCAGATAAGATTTGGAATACACTTTATAGATTTATTATAGGTTACAGAAATCAGATTAGCTTTACTTACAGATTGAATCAGAAAAATGCATAATTGGTTTCATACAAACCCTTATGCTAGCTTTTTAAAGTGGATTTCCAATAGAATGAGCATACAGATTAAAAAGGAGTAGTATTTAGCACCGAGCTGAAAGTGTAGGATTAGCATGTCCTATCTTCCACAAAACTACGTAGCCAATGTAGGTATAGATTCAGATTATTCCCATTTCTATATGGATGACAAATACGTATGTGATCACTTAGATTAGGTTATACTCCTTGGTAAGAGTATGCCACCTCTACCCATCGTGAGGTTTTCTCCATAGGGAAATAAGACATTGGACTCCATGATAGCTAACATGGTTTATGTTGGTTAGAAGAACCTCCCTTCAGATAAAGTACTTTCTTCTCAAAATACTTTTTAGTAGAATTCAGACTAGAAAGAAAAGCTTTTAGAAACCTAAGTGTAAAGGCTCACAACTTTATTCAGATTATGCTTTATAGAAAGGTATTAGCTACAGACTTCAGCTTACAAATTTTAGATATAAAAGTGAGTCATTTCTATACTTAGGCAGCATGATGTAAAGATAGATCACTAGCACAACTTTAAGAAGTAAATGTTATGACTCACGCGATTTATTCAATATGCTTTACTACTCATGATTTCAGATTTTAGTTTCTCAATTACTCAAGCTTATGTGAGTCATTTACATTTAGCTTACATTGTTTTACAAATTGTGAGGATGATTGATATTATGTTTTACTTATACATTCACCCCTATATACTCAGTACATCCTCAAAGTATTGATCCACATATACGTCTATGTGCTACATTGTCTTATAATGTAGGTCCAGGTGCTTAATTCTAGCAGCGTGAGTAATTTCGAGCATCTCCATCTACATCTCGATAGCTGGTGAGTCCTCATAGTTCGAGGATTTAGTTATTGAGATTTTTATCTTATTAGTTTAGATAATTCAATATTTTCAGACAGTTCAAGTCAGCTGGGGGTTTGTCCCAGTGACTCTCTAGATATTAGTAGTAGAGACTTATCAAACTGTTAGTTTTGAGAGTGTGATGTATGGTATTGTCATTCCCTATATGGATTGTCAAGTCATAAGTGTCTTAGTGGTCGTAACCCTACAGTGTGTTACATTAGTGGGGTACCGAGGGGGTTAGATCAATTCATTAATGTCTTAAGACATAATTTCATGAGGTCTATATATCCAACCCTGAGTGAGTTAAGAGTAGTGGACATTAGGTTAGTAGAGTCGCTTTGTTACACGAGGATATGAATTATAGTAGGTGGTTAAAGGACAAACGTATATGAAAATGTTAAGCAAAAAGTAAGTCACAAAAGCCTTTATTAGTCCAAGAGGCTATGAATTAGAGTGGGTGGTTAAAGGACAAATATATATATGAAAGTTAGTCCTCACATGCAATAAGTGAGTAGACTCAGTCATCCTATCCACATTGAAGAAAATAGAATCATACTAATCACGAGACCGCAAAAGACCCATAATGAAATCCATATTGATCATCTCTCACTTACAAATGGGAAACTCCATCTATTGATACATGCCACTAGGACTCAAGAGTTCTACCTTAAGTTGCTGACAAACCGTACACTTAACCATAAAATTTGCCACATATTTGTTCATATTGTTCCACCAATATATCTCTTTCAAGTCATGGTACATCTTAGTCAAACCCGAATGAACTGTATATCTAGACTCAAGAGCCTCTGTAAAAATCCTTTCTTGCATTACATCAACATCAGGAGCACATAGCTTACCTTGATATTTAAGAATACTGCCCCCTTATCTCGAATGCCATAACCTTTTGCTGACCTATATTTTCCATACTCTATATAAAAATGGGATCCAAAGCCTACTTCTCTTTAACCTCAGCACCAAGAGATGATTGAATCACATCTTGAACTATCACTCCTCCATCATCCGAGTCCAAAAGTTGAAGTCCCTAGTTATCAAATCGAAAATGTCCTTCACCAATCCTCTTTTCTCCTCATCCACGTGAGATAATATCCTTATAGACAACCTTCTTTAGTGATTATCTCCCTATAGCCATTATTAGTACAAACATAATCACGTAAACAACAAGCAAGCCACTTCCTTTACAAGGATAAATTACTCACTCGAAATCCAATTAATATCATAATCACGGCCCTAAGCCCAATAATATACAACCGAATAGTCATATCATAATCTGAGAAACAATCATAATCCACCAAGTAAAGTCATAAACCTTATACTAAAATATCATTAGCATCAACCATGTCTAACATACTAGAAACCTAGGGTAATTGGATTACAGAAGCATAATATGTATTTCACCATAAAGGTCGATTCATCCATGTAGTCATTGAACTCATAAATTAGGCTAAGTCACGGTGTTCTACCCAATATCACATCCTAAAATATTTTTCTAGCATACAAGATACACAATACACTATCTCATAAGAAGATTAGACAAAAGCCTACCTCGATGTCGAACAACAAATTCTAGAATTGCCCACAAATTATTTGTTTTTGCTCCACTGTTCCAAAATACCGTCAGGATATCAAAATAGTAATCTTCATGCCATTAGGATTAAAAAAAGACCCATAATGTTATACTACAAGTTGAGTCAAAATTTAGGTCAAGAACGGACCCGCAGGGTCCACAAATGAAATCCAAAATAAAATTTGTCATGAGGTCCTTCGAAGGACAAAGAATGTATGCTCAAAAGTTGTGCACAAACAGAGCACAAACTGGGTCTCTAGTCGACCCTTAAAGTTTATGAATTTTAAGACCTAAATCGAGGAATTTCCCATGAATTAAGATGGGAATTGAAGGGAAAATTAATGATAAATGACCAAGTAATGTTAGGCTAGCTTACCTTGGCTTTAATGGATGATTTCTCACCTCTTCCTCTCTTTGAGCTCTCAATTTAGTGCAAAAATGGTGAAAAATCGGGTGAGGAAGAGTATTAAAAGTCCCTATGTGTCTCTATGGTGTACAACTTGGCGTTAAAGCATCTACCGCTAAAGAAAACATATTGACTGCTTTAGTGGTCTGGCAGCTTAGTGCGAGTACTACTAAAGCGGCCCCAATGGAGCTAAAGTGGGTTCGCTAAAGCGGCCCTTTTTCCTCTAAAGCACCCTAGCCAACTACCCATGGCTACTTATGCGGCTCAAGGGGCTCTAAAGAACACATTGCTAAATCATGTTAAGAAGATTAACACATACCTCAAGCACGAGTTTCCAGAATGGAAAACAAATGCAGATACTTGGACTTCATGTCCTCTTCCGCCTTCCACGTAGCTTCCTCAGACTTTTGGTTCCTCTATAGAACCTTCACTGAAGATACCTCTTTTTTTCGTAACCTGCAAACTTATTGATACAAGATCCTCACCAGGACCTCCTCATAGGACAAAGAGTCTGAAATACCAAAATCCTCTAAGGGAATAACTAATGAAGAATCACCCATACATTTCCGCAACATGGATACATGGAATACCTGATGGATGGAGCTTAAACTAGAGGAAAACATCTAATTCTCATACAACGTTACCAACCCTCTTCAAAATCAAAGACAAACCAACACATCGGGGACTAAGTATTCCATTTTACAAAATTGCATCACTCCCTTCATGGGAGATACCTAAAAAAATCCCGATTGCCAACATTAAACTCCAAATCCCTATGCCTCACATCCACATAGGACTTTTGGCAACTTTGAGCGACTTTCAACCTATCACAAATCACCTTAACCATCTCCAAGTCTTGGTGAACCAAATCAGGGCCAAGAAACTTACCTTCACCAACTTCATACCACCTAATAAGATAACAACATCTCCTACTATACAAAGCCTCAAAAGGAGCCATAATAATGCTAAAATGGTAACTATTGTTATAGGAGAATTCAATCAAAGGTAAATGATCATACCAACTACCACCATAATCAATCACACAAATGTAAAGCATATCTTCCAAGGTTTGAATTCTCCTTTCTGCTTGTCCATCCGTCTGCGGGTGAAAATTGGTACTAAGGAACACCTTAGTCCCCAAACCTTTCTGGAATAACTTCCAAAAGTGAGATGAGAACGAAGTACCATGATCTGAGGTGATAGAAACAGGAGCACCATGAAACTTCACAATCTCCACAAGATTCAACTTAGCATAATCTTTCACCGCGTAACTAGTCCTCATGAGCAAGAAGTGAGCGGACTTGGTCATTCTATCTATAATAACCCAAATAGAATCATATTAATTCTGAGATAGAGGAAGACCATGATGAAAACCATATTAATTGACGCCCACTTTTATTCAAGCAACTCAATCTCTTGGTAAAAACCTCCAGGTCTTATCTAATCAACTTTCACTTGTTGACACACTATACATTTAGAAACAAACCTAGCCACATCTCTTTTCATATTGTTCCACTAGTAAAACTACCTAAGATCACGATACATCTTCGTAGAACCTTGATGAATAGCATAACAGGACCCATGGTCTTTAGACAAAATCCTTTCCCTCAATCCATTGATATGGGGAACGCAAAGCCTACCTTGGTACCTCAAGATACCATTACCACCAATCACAAAATTGATAACCTTTTGTTGACCCACACTACTCTTAATCTTCATCAAATCAGGATCCAATATTTTCATTTCCTTTATCTCCACAACAAGAGACAACTGTGATACCTGATGTACAAATACACCACCATCCTAGATTCTATGTGAAGAACTTCAATATTAGCTAAACGGTGAATGTCTTTTACCAACTCCCTCTTATCTTCACCCACATAAGCTAAACTCCCCCATAGATAACCTGTTAAGAGCATCAACAACTATATTAGCCTTACCTAGATGGTAATGGAGACTTATATCATATTCCTTTAGCAACTCAAGCCATCTCCTTTATCTGAGATTTAACTCTTTCTGAGTAAACACATACTGAAGGCTCTTATTATAAGAAAAGATGTCAACATGAACCCAATAGAGATAGTGTCGCCAAATATTCAATGCAAAATCTACGGCTAACAACTCCAAGTCATGAGTAGGGTAGTTTTTCTCATGAACTTTCAATTGACTAGAAGCATAGGCCACCACCATACCATGATGCATCAACATACAACCAAGACCAATACAATAAGCACTACAATACACTACAAAACCATCATTACCATCCAACAAGGTCAAAACTGGAGCCAAAGTCCGACCACAAAAACTTGACCTTTTTCTGGGTCAACTTAGTTAATGGGGCAGCTATAGTCGAAAAACTATCAAAAAATCTCCTATAGTAACCATCTAGTCATAAGAAGATTTGAATATCGATTGGAGTCACAAGTCTAGGACATTTCTTAACTGCCACAAACTTTTGTGGATCCACCGTGATCCCTTCACTAGAGATAACATGACCAAGAAAAGTCATAGACTTTATCCAAAACTCACACTTAGAGAACTTGGCATACAAACATGATCCTTCAAGGTTTACAACACAGCACAACCGTGACCGACATGATACACCTCATTCTAATAATAGGCTAAGATGTCATCAATGAAGACAATGACAAACCAATCCAGGAACGCATGAAAGACCCTATTCATCAAATCCATGAATGTCGGGAAGCATTGGTCAACCCAATCATAATGACTCTATCCGATCCTGGAGGCAATCTTAGGGATATCCACTTTCCTTAAATTAAGCTGATGATAACCCGACCTAAGATCAATCTTAAAGAAACACTTCACACCTTGAAACTAATTAAACAAGTTATCAATTCTAGGAAGAGGATACTTATTCTTTATGGTCAACCTATTCAAATGACGATAATCAATGCATATTCGAAGGGAACCATCCTTCTTGCGTACAGAAAAAATTGAAGCACCTCAAGGAGACACACTAGGATCGATAAAAGTTTTATCTAAGAGATCCCTCGATTGCTCCTTAAACTCCGACAACTCCACCGGAGCCATTCTATAAGGACGGATAAAAATTTAATGAGTGTTCGGAACAAGATCAATCCCAAAATCAATTTCCTTATTGGGAGGAATACAAGGAAGGTCACCAGGAAAGACAAAAAAAAACACATTAACCATGGGAATAGATTCTAGAGAGGGACCTTCTAATTAAGAATATTTAACACGAAAAAAATGATACAAGAACCCTTTAGAAATCAACTTTCAGGCTCTAAGATATGAGATAAACCTCCCCTTAGGAACTAAAGAGCCCCCTTCCCATACAATGACTGGCTCTTAGGAAATTTAAATATGACCTTATGGGTACGATAATCTAAGGAAGCATAGCACAAATGCTATTAATCCATCCCCAAAATAATATCAAAATCGACAATGTCTAACTCTATCAAGTCTATTAAAGTTTCTCTACCACTATCAAATACCACACACCCCTATGGACTCTTTTCACAATCATAGAGTCTCCTACCAGGGTAGAAATTGAAAAAACAATAGACAGACACTCAGGAATAAAACAAAAATGTACAACCACAAATGGGGTCACATAAAAAAGAGAGGACCCTAGATCAAGTAAGCAATACACATCACAGGAGAAAAGTTTCAACATACTCGTAACCACATCCGGGGATACCTCAGAGTCCTGGCGAGTAGCAAGTAAATATATCTAATTTTGGCTAGTGTTGGTACAAAAAATAGAAGTAGAAGTAGAAGCAGCACCCTTTGGTACAAGAATAGATTTAATAGCAATAAGGGCCCTGTTGGCCGAAGAAGCCACTAGAGAGGGACACTCTCGCTGTATGTGCCCAATCTAACCACTTCTAAAACATTTGTTACTCCTCTTCTCACATTTTCCACAATGATGCTGACCATAAAATCTACAAGAAGGGTAGGTGCGTGTTGACTAGCCCTATAGGCCTGACACTGGACACCTTATGCCCTAGAAGCATTACCATTTTGAAAATGTCTTTCTCCCGATGGCCTCGAGTAGGGAGAAATAGCCATAGAATAGGAGTCTAGACTCACCCAATTATTCCTCTTGGACCACTTACCACTAAACTATTGGCCTCCACTTTGTTCAGAAAACTAAGAGCCCTTGCTCTGCCTTTCGTCAATCTTAACTTGTTTTTTTTCTAGTCCTTTACTTGTTGCATATACACAACCAATCTATAGATGTCCATGTATTTGATGAACAAAGTCACCTTAATCTCAAGGAATAACAAACGAGACAACCCTAAATCAAACTTACATATTCTAGCCCTCATGCTAGAAACCATCTCCAAAGCATACCGAGATAATTGATGAAACTTCAAGGCATACTCCTTGAAAGACATCTTTCCTTGCCTCAGATTAACAAACTCCTGTACCTTTGCTTCCCTCAATTCTTAAGGAAAGAAATGGTCCAAAATATATCAGATCAGTCTCTCAACAAAGATGACTCCTTAACATCACCCCTTGTGTGATCCCACTTTTTATACCATTGGTATGCTACATCCTTCAACTAATAAGCAATAAACTCCACCCCTTCCACATTAGTGGTATGCATAACTCTAAAAATCTTTTCCATTTTATCCTGAAAACTTTGAGGATCCTCCTCCACCTTACCACCGATAAAGGTCAGAAGACTCATCCTCATGAACTGGCCAACCCTTGTGGCCTCAGAAGATAGAGTAATAGATGTAAAGTAAACTAAAGTAAAACTACCATTCATCATAAACCTCCTTGGCTAAGGAATAAAACTAAAGTAATGCACAAGGCCAAGTGAGTCAATAAGTAATTAATAGAAATCTTTTCTTGAGGTGGATCGGATGGCCCATTTCTAACCTCGAAACTCTTTCTAAGGAAACTTCTACCCAAAACTAGGATAAGGTAACTAATTTCACTATTAGAAATTAAATAATACTCCTTTTAGTCTTATGATAGCAATTCTACCTTAAGAACTAGTAATTAGGGTAATTACACCTAATTTTGGTTCCTTAATTAGCTACAAAATTCCAATCAAACTAAATATGACACCAAGTCCTAATTTCAAACAAAAAACTAGCATCATATCATATTCACTATAATTAATCCCAATCTAAGAGGAAGGTAAGACTAGCCTACATGGATGTCGAAGAGAGCCAGATGAAACTCGCTAAATCAATGATTTTTCCTTTGGAGAAGATTCCCCGCAATTCTATTCTATAAAAGGCTAATATACTCATCTATATAAGAAATGGTACCTATATTGCATTTTTATACTTTAGGTCCAAAATCAAGCAAAAATCCCGTGTTCGGTACGCTTGAAGAATTGCACTTTCAACACCAAAAACATGTCACTCTATGCTAAAGAATCATTTACCCTTAAGAATAGGTAAATTTTGAGATCAAATGATACTAATATCAACCCAAAAAGGATATAGGGATTTAGGTCTAAATTGGGGAATTAAACCATGAATTAGATCGAAGCTTACCAAGATTTCAATGAGGAAATGAGAAATTCAAGCTCACAAACACTCCATAATCTCCTAATAATCACTCTCCTACTTTCCACATTCTTTAGGGCTTTTGGCTCTTTGAGAATTATGGAAAATAGGGAGAACATCAAGTAAGGAGAGAATTAAATGGGCTCCAAGGTTTCTCTTAGAAGTTCACTTGAAAGCTTAAGAGGTCACCACTAAAGCATTTATGTACTGCTAAAGCGATACCCACTAGGCCTAGCCTTTTTGCTAAAGAAGACATGGTGCCTCTTAAGCAACCTTTTCTTTAGTGACCTATCTGGGCAAGCCATAGATTCTAAAGTAACTGGCTAGCCACTAAAGTGGACTCTGCTAAAGTGATCTAAGTGTCATTTTAGTAGATACACCAGCCAATCGAAACATCAGTTGAGACTAGGAAAAATACTGACCCCTCACAATTCTTCTAGAATCTTGTGAGCGCAAATGAACTATGCTACATAATTCAATTTGATATTTTATACTCTATCGCACCCTCAAAATTTCCATCCGAGATAGTTTCAATGAAAATTAGGCCACACACCCAAGGGACATTTTTAACTAATCTTGACCAATTGCAATAAATGAGTCTGAAAGCCTAGCGACCCAAACCAAAGATCCCCCTAGCCTAAAATATATGTTCTAAAGCTGATCGAACTATTAGAATTGGTATAAATTGTTGATAAATTGATGTTAATTCCCAATAGCCAATCCATACGAGCAAAAACTTTTAAATAGGGAATTGGTACTAAAATAAATATACAACCCAATAAATAAATAGTAAGCTCCATCAAGTCACAAATGACTTGGGGTAGCTATAGGAAGACTCTAAATAGTGAAAAAATATAGAAATATAAAAAATATCATGGAGGTTCATTACAACTATTGTGTTGGGTTACCCTAACAGGATAAAGTATTGTTATTTTAAGTTATAGAATGTCTAGAAAACCTTAGGTGCTTGGGGTAGTGATTCTTTCCTTTGCTTTGTCTTAGGGTTGGTAATCAATAATCTTTATTGAGTACATGTGGTTTCATACTCACATTTTCTTCTCTTTTATTTATTATTTTCTACACCTCGTGCAGGTGTTGGACCAAGAAGAAACTTGTGGATTATTTTCTTCAAGCATTAATATTGTAGAGATAAAGTCATTGGTGGACTCCGAGCTTACTTAGATCTCTCTTTATTTCATTATGCTTATCCATATTTAAGATACCTTAGCTATTGTTATCATTTTGTATTTTATTGGCTTATGCTGATGACGACCATACCTAGGATGTTTCTTTGAGACACACACACACACACACACACACATATATATGTAGGTGGTATTGTTCATTCTTATATTTCTACTCCCTTTTTCTTAAATTGTATTTTATAGGGTGGTTTAGTCTTACATGTTTGGTGGGTTAGACAAGTGCCATCACGTACCTATTTTTTATCATCATAAATTGGTATTAGATCACCAGGTTTATTCATCTTCTTAGTATAAGACGAGTCTTGTAGATTCTTGTAGATTGATGTGGATATGTCCATTTTCTATCTTCGAAGGATACATGACTTTAGGAGATTTTTCTTCCTTTATTCTATTTCAGGTGTTTGGAGCTTTGTATAACTTAAGAACTTCTTATTCACTTTCTTACGGATAGTGAGAAAGCATTGTTCTATGTCCATAGATTTAGAAAACATGTCTTTAATATACAAAATGAGCAGGGTTAGATCGAGGTGTCCAAACCAGCTAGAGGTAAGGTTAGAGTTGTCTTTTTAGGTTCTAAGGTTGCTAGTAGTGGTAGATTTGGACTGTTAGAAGGTTGTGTCTACTACAGACACCACCTGTGACTATACCTATGCTATTTGGTGATAGTATTGGGTCTCCTTTAGATGGTGGCTCCTATTTTGGTTCAACATGCTACTTCAAGGCGTTAGACTCTAGATGCATAGGTGACTGCTACAAGTTCTTTAGTGTTGATGAGGTAATGCCATAGATCGCTCTATATCTATTGAATTTACCCTTTATATCCATGGAAAGGAAGATTAAATCTTTATAGTTCATAAGTACAGTCCCACCTTTTTATGGAGATCCTAGGTTTAATGTGTATATGTTCTTGCTTAGTTGTCGTGAGAGGTTACACAAGTTGGGTTTGGTGGATTCTAATGGATTAGACTTCACTATGATTCTATTTATAGGCTAGCTAGATAGTGGTAAAGAACTTTTGTAGAGGGTATACGAGTTAGATCAGTTTTTTTTCATGGGATTAGTTTTCTTAAATATTTTTAGAGAAGTTTATATGGGATATGATAGGCTTTTGGGTCAGAAGTCCCAGAGATTTTATGATCAACATAATAAGTATAACGGTGGTTAGGGTCTTTATGGTTAAGCCTGGAGAGGATTAGATCAGGGTTGTCCTTTGGATCCTTTATTTTGGTTCAACAGGCTTATAGTAGTTCTATTTATATTCAGTATAGAGGTCTCGATCACTATAGAAGGGATTTCTCACAGCTTATATAGGGACATAATTCATAAATTTCTAAGGGAGATAAAAGTTCTTAGTATCATGATCCATGGGATGGACTCTAAGCCAGAGCTTTTGGTATAGTAGATATAGGTATGGTTTAAGTTTGATTATGGTTCTATATTCTTCTATGTATTAACTTTTTTTGGCATTGTATTTTAATGTGATTCATGAGTTTTTTATGGGTTTGCTTACATTTATTCCCTACAGATGATTCCTTAATAGTGGATTGAATGTACCGGATTTAAGTTGTGACTCACTTAGAGTGCATAGTGAGACTATGCTTGGTTTCTCAAGTTTTAAGGATTTTGGTGTATTAGGATGTGATCTATTTGATTTCCATGTTAAAGACTAGTGGTGGATCGATGGTAGATTTTGGCATATCTATATTATAGAAGATGATCCAGAAGTTCTCTATAGAGTCATAGGTCAGTTGGGATCGAGGAAATGTTTTTATTAATAGGATGACGATTTATGAATAAAGAAAGTTACAGCTGGAAGGCTTGTGTAGAATTACCTTCAAATGTTATTGATAGTGTAGGTGTATGATTTGGTTATTATTGGATGTCACTTTGATGTATTTATTGTTTGGGTTTATTTCATCGATGTGTCATGGTTTTATGGTACTTTTGATTCTTAAAACAAGGAAATTATATAAGAACTTTGGTAATTTTGTTGTGTATGATGTGTTTTTGTGTTGATTGTGCAAGAAAATTGGTTTCAGAGGAGAATTTGAGTAAAAAATGATAAAAAATTTCCAAGTGAAGACAAATTGGTGACTCACAAGTGGGTCCACGACTCGTGAGTTAGACCCACAACTCATGAGTGGGACTTGTGAGTCAAATTCTTCGGTAGAAGGCCAAATCTAATTTTTACGAGTTGATCCACGACTTGTGAATACAACCGATGACTCGTGGGTCACATTATTTTTTCATGTACTAAAGACTTAACCTTAGACTTATTTCCATGATTTAAAGACATAACTCATGGGTCTTATCCTCAAATCCATCCATGAGTCATAGTAGGCTACCGACCTAGTTTTCCTACAAAGTTTATGTAATACCCCAAAAAATCTAAAACAATATAAGATCCATGTACCAAGATCATACATAGTACATCATGGTTATTTTATAGTTTTATGAGTAGTTTAGATGTATATTCAGGCTTCAAATAACTCCCAGCTATCAGACAAATCAAAACATTCCTTACCGATTGAATTCTTGAGAAGAATATTGGTATAGTCAACTACAAATGATAATATCTGTCATTATACTTGGAATTTTTGATTGCATAACCTACAAACATATATATAATTGAATTATCTTTCCAACGATACAAATTTTGCCTAAATCCGATATCAGAGAAAAGAGTTATTCCTATTTTACTCCAGCATGTCAGGCTAGAAACTGTGTGACGACATTCGTGGTAGCTTACCACTTTTGTGACGCCCTACCATGAAGTTCATCAGCCTTAGGAAGAAACCAGATCCTAAGTGACGAAATTCATGGTAGCTTACCATATTTGTGATGCCCTACCACGAAGGTCATCAGACTTGGGAAGAATCCAGCTTCTGTCTGACGACATTCGTGGTAGCTTACCACATTTGTGGCGCCCTATTACGAAGGTCATCAGCTATTTTTTTCAGCAACTGGGAATTTATTTCATAAGGGTATTTTGGTCTTTTCCCTTTACTTTCCATGACTTATAACTCTAAAGAGGTGTAATTTTTCCCATTTTTCTTTAGTTAAGCATCTTAAAAACCCTCTCTTACACTCTCAACCATAAGATTAGGGTTTTCTCTCAAGATCATCTCCTCAAGAGCAAGACTAAGGATTTCTTCAAGAACCTTCAATAAACATTAGATCTATTTCAAGATCAATCTTTAAGGTATGCGTAGTGTTCATCCATGGGTCCCTTTCATCCATGGAGCTCAAGAATCATGTTTTAAATTATAAATTGTGATTTTCTTGTTGTTTTATGACTATATTCATGTTAATGATTGTTGTTTGGCTTAAAGGTTGTGTCTTGATGTGTTTTTCATGAATCATGTGAATAGGTTAGTTGGAAACCCATGAATTTGGGTGGTTCAAGATTTCTAAATTTGCTAAGTACACCAATGCTCAATATTATGCATGCAAGGTATTTGATAAAATGCTTAGGATGCTAGAAATTCATGTTTGTATGGTTCTATGATGTCTAAATGACAAGTCAATGTTACCTATATACTTTAATATGAATCCCATGCTTTTCATGTGTTGCTATTGTGGTGGTATGAAGCATGTAAGATAATGGAGATATACAATATGTACACGAAATATACCCATGCATTCCCTACAATGTTTAAGATGTTGAATAACTATTTGAAATATGATATCCCCTACTTATGATATTATGAATGGTGGACTCAAATCTTGTGATCAAGTCATGTCATGTGTTTCAGTTTCCTTTAATCGAGTCCTGGGGGTATTCGTACCCGAAAACTATAGTTGTGTGCCTAAAGCCATGTCATGTTATCACGATACTCAGTTAAGCCATGATTTATAGAATTCAGTCAGTCATGTGACTCAGGAAAACTCAGAAATCTCAATAGTCTCAGTAGTTCAGTAATCTCAGTGATCTCAGTACTCAGTCTGTAACTTCAGTTACTTCAGTACTCATAATCAGTCCTCAGAACTCATTATATTCCGTCCGTCATCGGAATCCAGTAAACTCAATTTTAGCTCTGCTAAATAATACCACTAGTATCAGTTCAGTTAATCGGTACAGTTCAGCAAATCAATTCAGATAAGTTATTTAGTTCAACCCAGTTATTTAGTTCAGCGTCTTTTAGATGGGAGTAGGATTCAGCACCGAGCGAAACTAGGGATGGGGGCTCAACCGCTAGAATAGGACAGAGATCCCTAGAAGCAATCCCTAAGTTCTAGAACTATGTGTCCAGCCTAGGTATGAATGTCACCCATTAGATAGGACTGACATACTCAGGGGTTACCCATTAGCACATTTATATGTATAGGACTGATCCCAGGAGTCACCCGCTAGAGTAGGACTGACTCCATATCAGATGTCTTTACTGGTGGCGAGGTACTGACACCCTTCCAGTCATGGCAGAGATTGGACCCCAGTCAGCTTAGCATGGGGCATGTCGGTTAGATGAACAACATCCCATAATTTCAGTTACAGATTCAGGACTTTTAGACACAGTCAACTCAGCTTAGTAGTACAGATTCAGTACTGTTAGATACAACCAATGCTTATCATTGTAAATAGACTTCAAGATCACCCATTAGCTAGGACTGATCTCAACTATGATTAATCAGTATCAAAATCATTAGATTTAAAGATCACCCACTAGATAGGACTGATCTCAGACAAAGTCAAATCATCCGTATTATTAGTATACTCATGATCACCTGCTAGATAGGACTGATCTTAAATTTAGTTACTCCAAGTAGAACAAAACTCAGATAGTTCCATCAGAACTTAGACTGTCAGATACAATCGTTCAGTATCAATTACATCGGTTAGGTCGATCATCATAGTTATATCAGTTATATCAGTTTTCTAAACTTATGTATCAGTCATATTAGTTATCAGAATTCATGATATTAGTATTCAACTTCAGGACTGTAAGACACAGTCAACAGACCAGTTCTTCATAATTTGAACTATCAGAAATAGTCATTCATCTATTTAGTATCTCAGTATCAGTACACTCATATTGTCAGTATTCAGACTTAGTAGTTAGTATCTCCACAAGTTCAGTTACATTTATGTATGGATGTATGTATTCTCACATTCATATTAGTTAGCATTGTGTATGCATATAACCCTTTGCATTTAGCCTACCTCACTCGTATACTCAGTACATTCAGACGTACTGAGGCATTTGAGCTATGGTGCTTTATCTTATGTTACACCGTAGGTTCAGAGGCACGAGCTCCAGATCAGCAGTAGCATTCCAGTGTTTAGAGTTTGCAGTGAGTCCTTATCATTTGAGGACGATAGGATTATTGCTTCATTTGTTGTTTTAGTTCAGTTGCTAGATGGAGTTATTTGGGGACATATCCCATCAACTCGATATTCAGACAGTTTAGAGGATTTCCAGACTATAGCATGTCAGACAGTTATTTTAGATTTGTTTTGGTATTGTTATACCATTTTCAGACATTGTCTTATCAGATGTTTATTCAGATTTGAACCTTATGGCCATTTTGTACATTTTTCCACATTATTACATTATATATGCAGTGTACAGGTACAAATATCATTCATGGGTTAGATTGTGGTCCCTCGGGGTCATGAGCACCGTGTAGCATTTCGATTCAGAAAATCGGGGCGTTACAAACTTGGTATCAGAGCCTAAGGTTCAATAGAGTTCTAGGAAGTCTAAAAGCTGCATCTAGTAGAGTCTTGTACATGCAGTTATTGTGCACCACACTTATGTGTAGGAGGCTAAGAGATGTTTTAGGAACAGTTTCCCTTCTTTCAGTATTCATGCCTTGCAAGTGAGCATAATCTCAGTCTAATCCACATCTCCCTTTCTTCTACAGACATGCCTCCTAAAAGAAGAAACGAGAATCAGTCAGCCCCTCAGCCCGAAGAACCTTTGGGAGATCATGTTTCTCATGCGGAGTTCTGGGCCGCATTCACCACTCTTCCACAGTCAGTTGCTGCCCTGAATGAACGACCAGCTATCATTTTGGCCAACCCAGTGGCTAATTTAGCTTCATCTAGAATTCGGGACTTCACCCGAATGAATCCTCCTTCCTTCACAGGGTCTAAGTCAGATGAGGACCCGCAGAAATTCCTAGATCAGGTTTAGAATGATGCGGAAAAGACAATGAAATCCACAAAACAAACACCAAATCAGTCTACTAGTTTGAAGAACCCGTGGACTTATTTGGTAACCACTCTCCGATTCACTTCAACAATAAGAAGAACGAAATATAAGTGTGTTTCAACCCCAAAACAGCCACCAAACTAGATTTAACAACAAGAAGATGAAGAACAAGATGAACTTAACAATGGGAATAACAACAACAACACAAACGGGTACAATACGAGATACAAACGTTACAAGATTGCAAGAATAGAAAAGATATATAGAGTGACATACACTATCTCATGAACTAAGAACCTAAGTGTATTCAAGCACCTAGACCCTTAATACAATGATAATAGGAACACCTAATCTCTTCGGTGAGCACAAGAGAGACCTCAACCTCCTTTAGCACCCAACTTTCTAAGCAAGAATGCAACACAAGTGATTCCACCCTAGTATCACCCTAGTTACAAGTTTCGTATTTGTGCCTCAAGAAGAGAGGACTTGTCTTTCAATGTTATACAACATTCATTATCATCAAAGTCTAAGACAAAATGACCTACAATGTTCTATTTATACTAGGTTACAACTAGAATACAAAATGACCAAAAGGCCCTTTAATGAAAAGCCTCAAAATATAGCCCATGGAGTGTAGTGTAGGTTCAGTTTTGGTGTGTGTTTTAGGCCCTCTTTTGCATTTTTATTGCACACTCCAAGCCTCGAGTTCATTACACTTTTACACATCTATCCTCGTGGTCGTACTTGTATCATCCTTTCCATATTGAAAAGGATTCGACCTCGAATCCGTACCTCACAAAATCAAGAGAAGACAACAAGAACACATCCTCAAGATATGAGGGGTTAGGGTTAGAAAAATACACACATCACATTCCATGCTGAGGGGGGGACAAACTTGGAGTATATCCACGGGTCCTTTGTGTTGAACATAAAAAGCTTAGTACAAAAGACACAAAGGAAGCGATTATCATCCATAAAAAAAGATAAGGAAGAACTTTGTCTTCCTTCATTAGCACCCACAACCAAACATTGTTTGTTTTCTTGGCCAAGTATTAAGTGGGGAGTGTAGAGATTTCCACATTCCAAGAGGGTGTCGGGATCAAATGGAAAAATTAGCCAAGGGCCTAAGATGAGGCTAGCCCTTCCTTCCCCTAGAGTGTCACTCCTACATTCACACACAAAAACATTTTCATACACATGATCTCTATGAACAAAACTAATTGCAATGTTTTTACCACACAAGATGTTCAAAGAGACATGCGCATTATCAAGATCAATTCTATAGACACCATCACTAGCTTGAGAATTTTTAAGCACTCCATTTACATGCTCAAGTAGTGAACTACATTTAAGAGTAAATTGATCATCATGCACACCCAGAGTACTACCAAGAGTGCTCATTTCAAAGACTACATTCCTTGCCCATAAGAGTACTCTCATCTTCCAAGAAAATATTTCCATCTTTAGGAGGAATGTTGTCACACCATAGTGGGTTAGCATATCGGATATAGCCTCCAAGGCAAGCTATACTATAATTTTCACCACTAGGTCCATTAGGAGTGTTTATATCATCTTTAAACAAGACATTAAACCTAAAGAGATCATGATCTATCTTGCGGACAGATTTGGAACTAGCAAGTGCTTCACTCTCTATAAGTTCACTATTAAGTACCAAAGATGTTTGAATCTCCTCTTTACCTTGGTGTGGGTCGGGGCATCCCAAATCTTCCTTCGGGAAGATTTCATCGCAAGGTTCTTGGACAATTGGATTTTTTAGGTAGAGTTTGGGTAGCTATTGGCGTATAATTTCAATGTACCATTTCATGTCTTCAATATTGTCATTGATACGATCACATGTGGCATTGAAATTATGGACAACCATTGTACCTAACAAAAAGACACAACAAACAAAGAAACCAAACAAACTTGTTAGATCAAAAATGCCTCACCACACTCTCACTCTTGGTTTTACCTCACACTTGGTTTCACAAGTGTTGAAAGTCGGCTTGTACTTCATGAGTGATTGAGTGTCGAGTCTACTCTTGTCCCGGAATAGATTTTTGTTTGAAACTCAAATGAAATATTGTAGGACTTGAGTCAAGAACTAACAACGAATTCAAAAAGATAAAAGTACACAACAAACGTAAACACAAACAAATGGACACAAAACTAACTTACAAGCAAGTAGGAGATTACTAGGTTGTCAATTACTGTTCGAACCAACAAATGAACTAAGAGACAATAAAATGAAACTAAGAAATCTAAAATTTGAGCTCGAAAATATTGCATGAACAGTAGAAGTGATGATGTGGCAGCCACGTATTGGTTCGGTTTTATCAAGTGGTTATTCTCAAAGGTTCAAGTCTTGGTCAAAATTAATTTAGATTAGTGGAATTTGTTTTAGGAGGGAAAATAAGTCTTGGGGCCTTTTTCAATTTTCAAGACTTGACATTTTCTTGTACTTCTTCGTAAAACATGGGTCCTTAAATCATGGAAAAGTGGTTGAGAAGTGATATAAAGTCTTTTGGTGGTTGGGGGTCTTTCAAGACTAACAAGTAGATACACCTTTTTCCTTCACCTTTTAGGATCTAACATTCACTTTATGTTCTAACAATATATGAAGGAAGGTGAAGAAATTCAAGAACAACAACAACAACCACACCAAGAACAATAACAACCATCTTCAAGAACAACAACAATTCCATCGGCCAACTCCAATCCACAATGACAATATCTCCAACACTTGGCCAAGACAACTACAACTTCAACAAAATAGTTCTCAAGCCACCAAGTAACAACAATATAACGTGGTCAAGTTTAGAACATCAAGGATAAACCACATGGCCAAAACATTCCACCACAACAATGGTCAACAACAATGGGCCAAGCTTATGTTCACAACAACAACTTTCAACATGTTCAAGCTCAAGTTTAGATCTAGACTCAAAGTGTTAGTGGACAAGAAAACTAACACTAGAAACAACAAAAAAAACAACAACACTACTAGATATAGTCACACAACAAACAAATCTCGGCCAAGACACAACAAGAACACAATTTTGGCCAAGAACAAAAACACGGACAGATTGCTATTTTTCTAGAATTTTCAATTTTTAACACTTATTTTTTTTGAATTTTCTAACAAGCAAGACCAAGATTGATCTTGTAGGAAAAATATCAAGCCACGCTATGATACCAAATGATGTGGAAAAGACAACGGAAACCACAAAACAAACACCAAATCAGTCCTCTAGTTTGAAAAACCCGTGGACTTATTTGGTGACCACTCTCGGATTCACTTCAACAATAAAAAGAATGAAATATAAGTGTGTTTCAACCCCAAAACATCCACCAAACTAGATTTAACAACAAGAAGATGAAGAACAAGATGAACTTAACAATGGGAATAAAAACAACTACACAAACGGGTACAATACGAGATACAAACGTTACAAGATTGCAAGAATAGAAAGGATAGATAGAGTGACATACACTATCTCATGAACTAAGAACCTAAGTGTATTCAAGCACCTAGACCCTTAATACAATGATAATAGGAACACCTAATCTCTTCGGTGAGCACAAGAGAGACCTCAACCTCCTCTAGCACCTAATGTTCTAAGCAAGAATGCAACACTAGTGATTCCACCCTAGTATCACCCTAGTTACAAGTTTTGGATTTGTGCCTCAAGAAGAGAGGACTTGTCTTTCAATGTTATACAACATTCATTATCATCAAAGTATAAGATAAAATGACCTACGGTGTTCTTTTTATACTAGGTTACAACTAGAATACAAAATGATCAAAAGTCCTTTTAATGAAAAGCCTCAAAATATAGCCCATGGAGTGTAGTGTAGGTTTGGTTTTGGTGTGTGTTTTAGGCCCTCTTTTGCATTTTTCTTGCACACTCCAAGCCTCGAGTTCATTACACTTTCACACGTCCATCCTTATGGTCGTACTTGTATCAGAAGGTGACAGATGTTATGGGGATTACTACTGTTCAGAGTGCTGAGTTAGCCGCATTCCAATTATAGGATGTCGCTCATACTTGGTACAAGCAGTGGAAGTCATAAAGGTTAGATGATGCAGGCCCTATAGAGTGGGAGGAGTTTGCCTCTGCTTTCCTTAATAGATTCTTTTCGCTAGATCTTAGAGAAGCTAAGGTACTAGTGTTCATCAACCTCAGGCAGGGTAGTATGACGGTAAAGGAGTATTCTCTCAAGTTTACTCAATTATCCAGATTTGCCCCTCATGTGGTTGAATACGGTAGAGCTAAGATGAGTTGCATACGGTAAAGCTAAGATGAGTAAGTTCGTGTCAGAGGTAAATGATAGTGTGGTAAACGAGTGCAGATCTGCCATGTTGAATAGTGATATGACTTTAGCCAGACTTATGACACATGCTTAGTAGATAGACGAGTAGAAGATTAGGATGAGAGAGAGACAGAGTAAGAGATAAAGGACAGGTAGTTTCATCTTTTCTCAGCCTAAGTCACAGTGTGGTAACCATTTTCAGCATAGTCAGAAATTTATAGTCCCGGCTCCATCCTCAGCTAGTGTACCAGCACCTAATTCTAGAAATAACAATCATGATGGAGCGCCAGGCTCTGACGCCCAGGGTAGTGAAAATAGAGGTTTTACTTATCCGCTTTGCGAAGAGTGTGGTAAGAATCAACCAGGTGCATGTATGGAAGGAAGTGATGTATGCTTTGGGTGTGGCAAGCCAGGCCATAGGATGTGAGAGTACAGAGTTCTAGCATAGAGGGGTAAGGAGTTACATTAGTAAGGTACCAATAGTGGTCAGCATCAGAATAGACTTTATGCACTTCAGTCTCGTCCAAATCCAGAAAGTTTCCCTAACTTAAATTCGGGTATGTTACCATTCTTTCATGTTCATAGTATGTATTTTTAGATCTCTTTCTCTTATTCAAGCATATGTTTCAGTATGAGTTAGTTAGAAAAGCCAGCAAGTCAGTTTAGCAATCGAGCAGTCAAATTTTTATAACTTGTTTTCTCATCCTTGCATCTATTCATGCTATCCAAAATCTTAGAGAATGTAATAATTTCAAGGTAGAACCTCCTAGTAATTTCAAGTTCAGATTATCTCATGCATCATTTATTAGTCTCAGACTCCAAAGTTTAGTTATGATCTAGTTTGTAGATGCCCTGTGCATCACCCAGTATCTCCATAAGGTAAGCATTCTTAGAGGGACATAGCATCCCAATGGGGAGATACCCCAATTTCTCTTAACTCTCTCATGCCTTAGATCCTTCAATTTCTCCTTGCACAACGAATTCAGTCTAGAATAGAGAGTACTCATAAGTTGACTTTCAAGTTAGACCTCATCTGTAAGTCAAGTATTCAGAGATTCAGTTCAGTTCATGATGTTCAGTCCATATGGCACGTAGAAGAATCGGTCATGTTCTCATGTTTCAGTTCAATCTTAGTGCCTTTACCATTGCATGTTCAGTCGCATGTTCATAAGTTAGCTCAGTCATGTATTCACGCATCAGATATGTGTGGTCTACTTATCAGTACATTCAATCATGTATTCACGTATCATGTAAGTCATATAGTCATGCATCAGATATGCATGGACTCATCATATTAGTTATCCATCAGATATGCATTCTCATTTGAGAAACTAAGTTCATCAGAACACTCAATCCTATATTCATAAATTAGCTACCCATGCATCAGATATGCATGTACAGTATGATATGCTCAGTTTTCAATCATGTAAGCCATGAAATCATGATAAGTCATTCATGTAAGTTGTCTTTTCTCTCATCTCAGCCAGTATTATTTGAGAAAGAATGTTTTTAAGGGAGAGATATTATAATACCCCGACAAATCCAAACCAATATAGTACATCATGGTTATTTTATAGTTTTATGAGTAGGTTAGATGTATATTAAGGATTCAAATAACTCTCAGCAATCAGACGAATCAAAACATTCCTTACCGATTGAATTCTTGAGAAGGATATTGGTATAGTCAACTTCAAAGGATCATATCTCTCATTAAACTTGGAATTTTTTAGCTCATGACCTATAAACAGATAGATGATTGAATTATATTTCCAAATATACTAATTTCTCCTAAATTCGATATTGGAGAAAAGAGTTATTCCTATTTTACTCCAGCATGTCAGGCTGGAAACTGTATGACGACATTCGTGGTAGCTTACCACATTTGTGATGCCCTACCACGAAGGTCATCATCCTTAGGCATAAACCAGATCCTAAGTGACGACATTCGTGATAGCTTACCATATTTTTGATGCCCTACAACGAAGGTCGTCATACTTGGGCAGAATCCAGCTTCTGTGTGACGACATTCATGGTAGCTTACCACATTTGTGACGCCCTATCACGAAAGTCGTCAGCTATTATTTTCAAAAATTGGGAATATATTTGATAAGGGTATTTTAGTCTTTTGCCTTCACTTCCCATGACTTATAACCCTAAAGAGGAGTAATTTTTTCTATTTTTCTTCAATTAAGCATCTTAAAAACTCTCTCTTACACTCTCAACCCCAAGATTCGAATTTTCTCTGAAGATTATCTCCTCAAGAGAAAGCCTAAGGATTTCTTCAAGAACCTTCAAGAAACATTAGATCTCTTTCAAGATCAAGCTTTAAGGTATGTGTAGTGTTCATCCATGGGTCCCTTTCATCCATGGAGCTCAAGAATCATGTTTTAAATTATAAATTGTGATTTCCTTGTTGTTTTATGACTATATTCATGTTAATGATTATTGTTTGGATTCAAGGTTATCTTGATGTGTTTTTTATGAATCATGTGAATAGGTTAGTTGGAAACACATTAATTTGGGTGGTTCAAGATTTCTAAATTTTTTAAGTACACCTATGGTCTATATTATGCATGCAATGTGTTTGATAAAATGCTTAGAATGCTAGAAATTCATGTTTGTATGGTTCTATGATGTCTAAATGACAAGTCCATGTTAGCTATATACTTCAATATGAATCCCATGCTTTTCAGGTGTTGCTATTATGGTGGTATGAAACATGTAAGATAATGGAGATATAAAATATGTACATGAAATATACCCATGCATTCCCTACAATGTTTAAGATGTTGAATAACTATATGAAATATGATATCCCCTACTTATGATATTATGAATGGTGGACTCAAATCTTGTGATCAAGTCATTTCATGTTTGTTAGTTTCATTCTATCGAGTCCTGGGGGTATTCCTACCCGAAAACTATAGCTATGGGCCTAGAGCCATGTCATCTTATCATGATACTTAGTTAAGCCATGATCTATAGAATTTATTCAGTCATGTTACTAAAAAAAACTCAAATATCTCAGTAATCTTAGTAGTACAGTAATCTCAGTGATCTCAGTACTCATTCTGTAACTTCAGTAATCATAGTAAATCTCAGTAACTTTAGTACTTTTAATCAGTCCACAGAACTCATTATATTCCGTTCGTCATCGGAATCCAGTAAACTCAGTTTTAGATTCGCTAAACAATACCACTAGTATCAGTTCAGCTAATCAGTATCAGTTCAGCAAATTAGTTCAGATAAGTTATTTAGTTCAATCCAATTATTTAGTGCAGCTTCTTTAAGATGGGAATAGGATTCAGCACCGATCAAACCTAGGGATGGGGGCTCACCCGCTAGAATAGGATTGAGATCCATAGAAACAATCTCTAAGTTCCAGAACTACGTTGCCAATGTAGGTACAATATGTAACCCGTTAGATAGGACTGACATACTCAGGGGTCACCCGTTAGCACATTTATATGTATAGGACTGATCCCTAGAGTCACTCGCTAGATTAGAACTGACTCCACATCAGATGTCTTTACTGGTGGTGCGATACTAACACCCTTCTAGTTAGGGCAGAGATTGGACCCCAGTCAGCTTATCTTGGGTCACGTCGGTTAGATGAACACATCCCACAATTTCAGTTACAGATTCAGGACTGTCAGACACAGTCAACTTAGCTTTGTAGTACAGATTCAATACTATTAGATACAGTCAATGCTTATCATTGTAAATAGACTTCTACATCACCCATTAGCTAGAACTGATCTCAACTATTATTAATTAGTATCAGAATCATTAGATTTAAAGATTACCCGCTAGATAGGACTGATCTTAGACTAAGTCAAATCATCATTATTATCAGTATACTCATGATCACCTGCTAGATAGGACTGATCTCAAATTTAGTTACTCCAAGAAGAACAGAACTCAGATAGTTCCATCAGAACTTAGACTGTCAAATACAGTCGCCCAGTATCAATTACATCGGTTAGGCCGATCATCATAGTTATATCAGTTATATCAGTTTTCTAAACTTATGTATCAGTCATATCAGTTATCAGAATTCATGATATTAGTATTCAGCTTCAGGACTGTCAGACACAGTCAACCAGACCAGTTCTTCATAATTTGAACTATCAGAAATAGTCATTCATCTATTTAGTATCTCAGTATCAGTACACTCATATTGTCAATATTCAGACTTAGTAGTCAGTATCTCCACAAGTTCAGTTACATTTACGTATGCATGTATGTATCCTCACATTCATATTAGTTAGCATTATTTATGCATATAACCCTTTGCATTTAGCCTACCTCACTCGTATACTTAGTACATTCAAAAGTACTGACGCATTTGAGCTATGGTGTTTTATCTTATGTTACACCATAGGTTCAGAGGTACGAGCTCCAGATCAGCAGTAGTATTCTAGTGTTCAGATTTTGCAGTGAGTCCTTTTCATTCGAGGACGATATGATTATTACTTCATTTGCTGTTTAAGTTCAGTTGCTAGATGGAGTTATTTAGGAACATGTCCCATCAACTCGTTATTCAGACAGTTTAGAGGCTTTCCAGACTATAGCATGTCAGACAATTATTTTAGTTTTGTTTTGGTATTGTTATACCATTTTCAGACATTGTCTTATCAGATGTTTATTCATATTTGAACCTTTTGTCCATTCAGTACATGTTTCCGCATTATTACATTATATATGTAGTGTATAGGTATAGATATCAGTCATGGGTTAGCTTGTGGTCCCTCAGGGTCATGAGCACCGTATAGCATTCCGATTCAGAAAATTGGGGTGTTACAGTTTAGGATAGGATTCATTTTGTATCTATTAATATCCCCATTGTGTTTTATGATTAGTGTACAAACTTTTACATTATTTTTAGGTTCATATAAATATTTTAGATATTGGAACTATTAATATTGGTTCTTAAGGGTTTTAATCAATTTAAGATTTATGTTTTTCATTTTCTTCTTGTAAGTGCACAATTATGATTTCATCTATGAATTCTTCTTGAGTTGTTACGATCATGAGTATCTAAACCCCATAACTAGGGTGTTCGGAACCATTATGAATTAATAAAAAAAGGTTAAGTGTGAAGTCATTTTAGACCTATGTGCTTGCATGTATTTGTATTTTCTTAAGTTTGATTGCTTTCTTAACGATTGCAAATGTTAGGAACTCACTTGTATTCTAAAATTTCTTGAGAGAGAGTTAGAGATTGGTAAAACAAATAACAAAAAAAATTGAACCTATCAACCTTCATCTAATTAACTTGAGCCTTGACCGGGATAGTTAATCTAAGATCACACAACAAGACTTAGTAATGTGATGCTCTGAGTCCCGAGAGGAGATGAGTAAATTTCATGTAACCAAGGTCGAGAAATGGTTAGGTAATACATTTCTTTATTTATTTTTATGCAATGAATTAGGATAGTCTTTTAAGAACAAATAGCCTATGGACTTATGAATTTATGGGGAACATAATCCTAGTACTCGTCTCATATTGATCATAATCAAATCAACAAATATTTGTTACTATTACAATTTAAATTGCCAATTACACAGACAAACTTTTGACAAAATTTTGGCCTATTCCTCGTTGGATCGACCCCAACCTTATTGTATTTAATATTTGATTTAGTGAACTCGTCACACTTTTGAGATGTATAATTTTTGTAGAATCATGTTTTTACATCATTTTTGGGAAATAAGTTATGAATTGATAGATTGAGTTTGTAGAAGTTGTTGGTTTCATTTATTGAATATTGCTTTTTTTACTATTTCTAAGGCATACATCAGTGTATGCACAATACTCAAAGTGATGGAAATCTTATGATTCTATTTGATCCCCAACTTGAGAGAACTCTAAGATAGAATTGAAAGATGGAGGGACAAGGATTTTTTGATCAAGGAACCCTACTCAAAGGGGTTCATGATAACCTAGTGTAATACCCCACAAGCTCTTAGATAAGTTCCAAACTATTGGTTATATGTTTAAAGGTCTCAAAACAATTAAGTAAAGCCATAATTAAGTGTCATGACCCTTAATCTTGTGTATGAATTGTTTTCGATGCTAATCATGGTCATAGGAAACACTTAGAGCAAAGTCGAGTTGAGAACACTAGTATCGATTGAGTTTTAGTATCCCATCCAACAAGTGTTAACTTTAAATGAGTGTAGTATCTAGAATATGTCATCATTAGCCTTAACCAGAAAATACCTACATCATTTAGAAAAGCTGACGACTAGGTTGATAAGCCATCACCTAGTTGATAAGCTATCAACTAAGTCGTCACCCTTATCCAAAAAGTGTCCAAGTCCATCTAGAGGGTGACATCTAGGATTTTGACTCTAGCAGCTCACCGCTATAGTGGTGCATCACAGTGGCTATAGTGGTAGAAGCCACACCACACCGCGGTGTCCATTTAATCTATATTCCAGTTGCGAAATAAATTCTCTGAGGGGCAATTGAATTTTTTCTCCTTAATCCAACTCGTGAAAACACAAATTAAAATTTTACTTAGGGCATTATATGCCCATTTCCCCCCAATTTCCTCTCAAAAGCAAACCCAAATCATCTCCCAAGTTTATCATTTTCATTTCTCTCTCTTCAAGAAAACCAAGTAATCAAGTTCCCAAATCTAAGAACTTTCAAGAAAAGCATCAAGATTGTGTTTCTCTTTCAAGATTTAGGATTTACGGTATGTGTGATGTTCATCCATAGTCCCTTTTCACCCAAGGAGTCCAAGATTCCTTTTTTATATCAAATTATGAGTTTTTATATGTTTATGATGAATTTTCTCCATGAAGTGGTTATTGATTCTGATTACAAGTTATGTTACAAGTGTTTTTCGATGGAATGAACCCTTATATGATTTGAGCATTGAAATTCTCACGTTAAATCACTTATTCATGGTTTTAGTATTGTAACTATATTTTTAATAACATGTTTTACCCATTCCCATGCTTAAATTCATGATTCCCACGTGTTTGATGAAATGTCTAAATATTAGGTTTTGAGCAGTGATCCTTTATTATGGTTTTTAAAGATTCATATGTCCTTAGTGTTATTTTCATTCAGTGCTGGAAGGTTATGAACACCCGATACTTAGCTGCTTACATAATTCAGTATCTTCAAAATTGTTTCAGATAAACCATGAGCATTATCATTCACACAACAATCATGATCAGTTTCTTACTCAGTTAAGCTTAGTTCAATCCAATAATTAGTGTCATTCAGTAGAAAGTAGGAATTAGCACCGAGTGAACCTAGGGATGGGGGATTTCCTTCCAGTAGAGGGTGTGACCTTCAGTAGTAGTCCCATAGTTTCAGAACTATGTAGCCAGTATAGGTTAGAGATATTAACCTGCTAGTTAAGGGTTGATAAAGTGTTTACCATCCAGTTGAGGGTAACACATATCTAATTAGATCACCTGCCAGATGAGGGTCACTGATTTGTCCTGCAGAACATTAGTTTAGTGGATCCACACAACCATTGTTAATACCCGTGGCGCAGTACTGATAGCCTTCCAACTGGGTTTATAGGTTAGACCCCGATTAGATCAGATTAGGGCATGTCAGTTAGATGATATCTCCCACAGTCTCAGTTCAGTATTTAGTACAGATTTGAGTTTCGTTTTGCTTGACCATAGCATAAAGTAGATCAGTTATTCAATTACCAGATTTCAACATTTCAGTGTGTAGATTATTTAAGAATCATTTTATATGCTTGGTCATGAATTCTCAGATTTTACAACTCTTATGCATTTTGCTCAGCTCTTTCATACATGCATATTCAGTTAATTCATAGCATTCAATCAGTCATTATTTCATGCACATGAACTTATACATTTCAGCCTAACCTTATATCATCTACTAGTACATTCAAAGTACTGATTTTTTACTTTTCGTTGCACTATGAAGTTTAATATCATAGGTTCGGATGCTTAGTTTCCTTACCGTGCTTAGACAGTTCAGCTTTTTAGCAACAAAAGTTAAGGTGAGTCCTTAAATGTCGAGGACCTGTTATGTTATTTTAGAATTTTCGTATTTTTTTCAGTTAGTTTAGTTTGGAGTTAGTTGGGGCCTGTCCCATCAATTCCTTAGTTAGTTAGAGGATTTCAGATATTTTTAGTCATTCAGACAATTGTCAGTTTATCAGTTGTTTGATCAGTCTTTTAAGTATGTCATCAGACGTTCAGAATTATGATTTAAATCATATTTTTAGTATTTATACCTTATGGCATTATTAGTTGTTTTTGTATATGTTCATTATTAGTATAGTATTCAGTGATCACAGCAAGTAAAAGCCTATGGGTTAGATTTTGTCACTTGTGACCGTAAGTATCGTTGTCATGACTAGTGGGTAGTCTCGAGTTATGACAAAACTTGGTATCAGAGGCTAAGGTTTTAAAGTGTCCTAGGGATCCTGAAACCCGCATTGAGTAGAGTCTTGTGCATGGGTGTGAAGTGCGCCACACTTATAGACAAGAGGCTACAGTATGTTTTAGAAAAAAAGTCCCTTATTTCAGTATTCATTTCGTGCGAGTGAGTATGAGATCTATTTAAACTCTTTTTCTAATCCATCCTTTATTTAGTTATAGAAAATGCCTCCCAGAAAGAATAATGGAAGAAGTAATGGGAACCAGCCCACACCTCCGCCAGTTCAAAAAAATTCGTTGAATAAGCACATCTCTCATGTTGAATTTAGAGCTGCCTTCAATACCTTATCTCACTTAGTAGCTACTCAGAACAATCAGTAGGCTATTTCCCCAGCTAACCTAGTGGAAAATACAGCCACAGCTAGAATTCAGGACATTACTCAAATGATTCCCTCTTGGTTTTTAGGATCCAAGTTTTAGGAGGATCTGTAGGAGTTTCTTGATATGGGATATAAGGTGATAGATATCATGGGTGTCACTTGGAGTAAGAGTGCAGAGTTGGATTCTTACCAGTTATAGGATGTAGCTCACACCTAGTATAAGTAGTAGAAGGAGGATGGGGGCATAGATACAGGGCCTGTTGAGTAGGAGAAGTTTCCCATAACCCTTTTAGATAGGTTTTTCTATTAGAGTTGAGGTAATATAAGGTGCATAAATTCATTAATTTAAAGTAGGGTAGTATAAGTGTGAGGAATACTTGCTCAAGTTCACTCAGTTGGCGAGGTATGCTCCTTCGATGGTGGCTGAAAATAGGTCTAGAATAAGTAAGTTTATGTCTGGTATATCTGATAGTATGTACAAGGAGTATAGGACTTCTATGTTGATTAAGGATATGGACATATATAGGATTATAGTCCATGCTTAATAGATTGAGGAGCTAATGATTAAGGAGAGAGAGAGAGAGAATAACAGGGCCAAAAAGGGTAGCTTTAATTTTTTTCAGCCTAGGTCAGAGGGTGATAATCGTTCTTAGTTTCATTATTAGTTTTTAGCCCCATCTCCATCTTCATCTAGTGCGCCAGTGCTAAAGTTTCAGAATGACAATCAGGATAGAGTGCCAGGCTCCAAGTACCAGGGTAGTAGGAACAACGGTTGTACTAATCCTCTTTGCCAGAAATATGGTAGGAATCATCAGGGTGTGTGTAGAGCCGACAGTGATGTGTATTTTGGATGTGTCAAACCAGGTCACAGATTTACATATTGCCCAAAGAGTGGTCATTACGGTCAGTCCAATCGTCCTTCAGTTCCATCCAGTCGTCTGACTCAGCAGGGTATCACGTCCAGTACAACTAGTGGTTAGCACTAGAACAAACTATATACACTCCAGTCCCATCATGATTAGGAAATCTCTCCTGATGTGGTTATAGATAAGTCGCAGGTCTTTCATCATTAGGTTTATGCTTTGTTCCCAAAGTTTCACTTTTATTTGTAACCCCCTATATAGCTATTAGTTTCTGTGTTAGTCCCGAATCTTTAGCAGAACCCTTCTCATTGTAACTTTATTTTCAATCACATGTTTTACCCATTCCAATGCTTAAATTCATGACTCTTATGTGTTTGATGAAATATCTAAATATTGGGTTTTGAGAAATGATCCTTTATTATGTTTTTCAAAGCTTTATATATCCTTATTGTTATTTTCATTCAGTGTTGGAGGGTTATGAACACTCAATACTTAGTTGCTTACATAATTTCAGTATCTTCAAAAAGGTTTCAGATAAACCATGAGCAGTGTCATTTAATCAATTATCATGATCAGTTGTTTGCTCAGTTAAGCTTAGTTTAGGATAGTAAACAGTGTCATTCAGTTGGGAGTAGGAATTATCACCGAGCGAACCCAGGTATGGGGGCTCACCTTCCAGTAGAGGGTGTGACCTTTAGTAGTAGTCCTTTAGTTCCAGAATTGCTTAGTTAGAGACATCAGCCTGCCAGTTGAGGGTTGATAAAGTATTTACTTGCCAATTGAGGCTAACACATATCTCATTAGGGCACCTTCCAGATAAGGGTGACTCATTATCTCTTTAGGAAATTAGTTTTTTAGATCCATACAAACATTATTAGTACCCGTGGCATGGTACTGACACCCTTCCAACTGGGGTTATAGGTTGGACCCCGATTATCTCAGATTGGGGCATTTCAGTTAGTTGATACCTCCTACTGTCTCAGTTCAGCATTAAGTATAGATTTGAGTTCAATTTTTCTTGACCATAGCATACAATACACCAGTTATTCAGTTACCAAATTTTAGCATTTCAGCTTATAGATTATTTCAGAAATATGTTATATGCTTGGTCATGCATTCTCAGATTTTACAGATCTTATGTATTTTGCTCAGCTATTTCATGCATACATACTTTATTATTTTATGTTGTTCAGTAACTCATTATTTCATGCACATAAACCTATGCATTTCAGCCAAACCTCATCCATATACCAGTACATTCAAAGTACTAATTTTATACTTTTCTTTGTGCTATGATGTTTACTTTCATAGGTTCGGACACACAGTTTCCTAACTGCGCTTAGATAGTTTAGCTTACCAGCAAAAACAATTGTGGAGAGTCATCATATGTTAAGGTCCTATTATGTTATTGTAGTATTTCCACATTTCTTTTTCGTTAGTTCAGTTTAGAGTTAGTTGGGGCCTGTCCCATCAAATCTTTAGTCAGTTAGAGGCTTTCAGATGTTTTCAGTCATTCAAACAGTTAGTTAGTTTATCAGTTGTTCGATTAGTCTTTTAAGTATGTCATTAGACTTTCAAACTTATGATTTAAATCATATTTTCACTATTTGAACCTTATGGCATTAGTAGTTATTTCCACACATGTTCATTATCGGTATATTTTTTAGTGATCACAGTAGGTACTAACCCATGGGTTGGCTTGTGGTCACTTGTGTCCGTAAGCACCATTGTCGTGACTAAGGTGTAGTCTCGAGTCGTGACAGTATTCATCAATGGGTTCATTCCACCCATTAAGCCCAAACAAATCATGTTTTGATTAAAGTATGAATTTTTCCCTCTTTTATGAAATTATCCACGTTAAATATGAATTTAATCCTTATTTTTCTAAGTAAATTTGAATTCAAGCCATGTCAACATGTGTTTCCATGTGATTTAGGTTAGTTCATATTTTGAATTTCAATTATCCATGTTATATTCAATTGATTTCAAAATAAGTCATCTAGTTATGAATTAAACCATGTGATTATGTTGTTCTCTCAATTTTAATACATCCCAATGTTCAAATTCATGTTTCTCACTCATTTATTGAAATTTCTTATGTTTTGGATCTTTGAACTATGATTTTATATCATTATTTTAAGCATTGTAATCCTATTTTGTGATCATTCAGTGTTAGAGGGTTATGAACACCTGATACCTTCTATTTACACATGGCTTTATTTTCAATTTATAAGTCAGTTAGACCCTTATTTCACTACTACATTTAGAATATCATGTTTATGCTGAGCACTTTTAGTATAATATCATATAATGTTATACCAATAATAATACCAGTGTCAGTTCAGTTGTGAGTAGGGTTTAGCACAGAGTAAACCTATGTTTGGAGGCTCCCTCGTTAACTTAGGCGAAGTTGTCAGTAGTAGTCCCTATGTTCCAAAACTACGTATCTAGCATAGGTTATAAGGGGTCACCCGCCAGTTTAGTCTTGACACCATTTTTGGGTCACCCCTCATTTTAGGCTTGACACCCTGGGCCTTCATGATGATAGATTAGTGGATCCACACAACCATGTGTTAGTACCCATAGTATGGTACTGACACCTTTCCAACTCGGGATACAAGTTGGACCATGCTAGCTCATATTAGGGCATGTCAGTTACATAATAGCTCCCATAATTTTAGTTAGTACTCAGTATATATCAGGTCAGATTTGTATGACCGAGTATATAAATATCAGTTATTTAATTATTCAGACATTAATTATTCAGTTATTCAGATGTCAGTCATTCAATTATTGAAATTATTTTAGTACACACTTTGCTTTGTCTTGCATTATTATACATGTTCATGATTTCATGCTCAGTATTCATAAATAATCTTCAGTTCAATATTATAGCATGTTCAACTTTATATGAGATTTACATATAATATTCATGTTTCTACCACTTCGCAGCTTGCAGAATTATTTTTAGCTCATAATTTATAAATCTCACTATGACTAACTATTTTTCATATAAAGCCATGTTTTTAATGCTTGTTTCAGCAAACAACTTATGTCATCAGTATTAAAGCATGTTTTGAATATTTCTATGATTTAGTGCATGTCCTTATATATTCAGTATATTCTAAAGTACTAACCATATATATGCAATTATGGCTATATTTCTTTATAATGTAGGTACCGGATGTAGTCCATACACCAGGGTCAGACAATTCTAAGTATTCAACCAGCAGGTGATGAGTTCTCTAATTTTGGGAGCTCTATTTAGTTGTAGTTCATGTACTATATTGTTATTATTCTTATGTATTGATTTGTGGTAGTTGAAGGCATGTCCTAGCCACCTACAGTCAGTATAGTAGAGGCTTCATAGATAGTCAATTAGAGTCATGATATGTAATTCAAGTTCTTTCTTCATATTTATCACTTTGTAAATGTTATCAATATTACATTAATTTAGATTTTCTCATTATTATGCTTCCGCTCAGCAAATTTAGCTTGTATATATATTTTTAATCAATTTCTCAAGTATCATGCCTGTATATGTGTTAGCTTGGGATCACTTGTGGTTCTAAGCACCGTGTTATGACTAGGGGGTAGTCTTGAGTTGTGACACCCAGCCGCAGTGAATCAGATACTTTTGAAGATGTTCCAAAAATGGTAGAGCAAGTTACTACTTGCTTAATGGCTTAAGAAACAGCTATGCAACCAGGTGCTAGATAGCAGCTAGGGAAGAAAGGGCTAGACACGAAGTGGAAAATCATTTGGCTATACTTAAAAAGGACAGAATAAGGTAAAATAGAGGAAAACATCCCATCAAATAGTATTTTCCTATGTATGATTATCCAGATGAAGATTTGAGTATGTTGAGCCAATTAAAATGGATGTAATCATTCCACTAGAATTGCCTCCAGGTATGAAGTTTGATATTATGAGTCCGATGATCTAGTTACTGAATTTGAAAGGGGTATTTGTTTCCTAACTATTGATGATGCAAACATGTATATTATGAATTTCATTGGTATATGAACTTAATATAATCTTCTCATGTTAAGTCAAGATGCCATACAATGGAGTTTATTCCCATTCCCTCTAATAGGGGAGGAAACTTTGTGGTTAGGAGAGTTAACTCATGGATCTATCGCCACTTAGAACGACTTGAGGACATAATTCTTGGAAAAAAATTTCTCTTCCTCTAGACTGATGAAACTAAAGAATGAGATTTATAATTTTAGATAGTTGCATTTAGAGGAACTATATAAGACATATGGTTGAGGTTTAAGAAGAAGATGCAGAATGTTCCCGATGTAAAATTACAGGTAGAAACTTGCTTGAGAGATTCTACAAATCCTTGAATTCTAATACTAAAGATGTAGTAGATACTATCACAGGTGGAGCCTTTATGAGTCTTAGCTGGGAGCATGCTTCTAAGATCTTACACCAAATCACTGAAATTGATTGAGGATGGAATACTTAGGAGGTGGATAGATTAATCGATACTTATGAAATTTATGCCTACAATAAGCAATGATTATTAGATGATATAGTGGATTAAGTGGTGGAACAACTGGGGACTCAGATTGGTTTTCTTACAAAAGATGTTGCAGTAGTTGGAGAAGAAAAGGTTAATTCAGTGGGTTTATGAGTTAAGGCTTATACACATAATGAGTCAGATTTTAAGGAAGAAGCTAAGTATTTTGATAGAAAGATGGTGGTCTTTCAAGCCAAAGTCTAAAGATATAATTAAGTTATTTGGAACTCGAGACAAGGGAATCGATGTTAGAACTATTATAGAGACATGTATAAAGATAGGGGCTGAGAGTGTGGTGGTGGCCGAAGGAGGAAAGATGATTACAAAGATACACTGGCCTTTATGTTCCATCTGGGAATTGGGATGCTGAGTCTAGGAGTTAAGAAATAAAGTGTTGCTTTGTAAATGGTTCAAAAAGCCAAAAGAGTTGCCTTAAGGAAATTAAGGTAGATATTCTGGGGTTGAGCCAAAAGATAGAGTTGTATGCATCAACTAGGCACTCTTCTTAGAAATAGTATTCAGAATGCAAAGAACAATAGTCATTGTCTACTATTACTACTTAGAGTGGTAAGTCCACTATTTATCCATCTATGTTTGTGGTTGATGGCATGAGCAATGACCTTATAGAAATTAGTGATATGGACAAAGATAAAATAGGAAATTTTGTAATAAAGGATGAGGCATCTTAGAAGCTTATAGTTACAACAAAAGAGCTGACATTGAAAATGGAAAGGGTAAGGAGTTCATACCAATAAATTCCATTCCCCAACATTTTCTACATTTCCCTCAAAGATTAAAAGAGAACTCCAAATAAAAGGAAATATAGAAGTTTATTTCTATGTTGAAGGATTTTTTGTGAACATCCCTTTTGTGGAAGCTCTAGACTAGATTCCTGGTTATGCAAAATTTATGAAAGATTTGGTAACCAAAAAGAGGACCATAATTTTTGAGCCTTGAAATGATTTGCACCACTGTATTGCTATTGCCTCTTGGTCTTTAGTTTAAAAGATGAAAGATCCTAGAGAATTCATTATCCCTTGCACTATTAGGTTGAGGCCTTAGTATTGGTTTTGCCGAGGTTTAAGAGGGGTATTGGTTGGACCATTTTGACATACTTAGAATTCTACCTAGAATTTACACTTACAAAATTCAGCTTAAGCCTAAATATATACCTAGCATTGAGAATTAGAATTGATTGAATCCACATATCCAAAAGGTTGTACATACACTACCAGAAATATGATCTATGGCAACACAGGCAAAACCGTTGCAGTAGATGAGTAAATCGTTATTGTAGAGGTATTGCGACGGTTAACAAACCTTTTCATCAGGTCTCGTGGCGATAGCTCTATTGCTATGGTTTTTGTAACGGTTTCACAAACTGTTGTTATATATAGCTGTAGCAACAGTTTTTACCATCACTACCACAAAACTTATTTGACATCAATTGCAACGAAATAAACTGTTGTCAAAGAGTTTTATGCAACGGTTTTTATATCTATTGCAATAGTTATATAATTATATTACACAACCCAGTTGATACTATTGAAACAGTTTTGTCGTTAATGCTATGGATTTTTTTGTAACATATAAACTCTATAACAATGGTTTTAAAGTTGTTGTCTTAGGGTCTTTTGCGACGGTTTTTTTATTTTATATCAACAGTTAATTATATTATTGCAACATTTTAAATGAGCTATCACAACATTTACAGGGTGTTGCTAGAGCCTTAATAGTTTATTTGAATTTTCTATAGCAACGGTTCTAAGTTGTTATTGCAACAAATTAATGTGCTAAAAAAATATGTAGCCCTGCAATGACCAACTAATTATAAATACCAATAAATTCAAATACATGATACAAGCTATAGAATTACAAAACAATACGTTATCAATGTTCATTAAAATTGTATATCCAAAATCTAAGCTTGCTATAGTAGTTAATATCCATAAACTATCGACATAAGTTTCAATGTTTTGTAGATTTCAAAAATGTCATAGAACAAGTTACAAAAACCATCTAAAATCTTCTTTAACGTTCTTCAATGTTCTCCTCATTCGTTTCTTCATTTTATCCACCTAAAAAAAATCATACCATTTAATCTTTAGGAATATTCTCGTCAAAGTAAAAAATTTTAATATTGTTGTCAAGGGAACGTGACCATTTTCAAAAGCAACTGCCTCAAGAAGAAAAATAGTAACCAATAAAGCTACTTCACAAAACTTTATCAAAATGAAATTGCAAGTAGTTACACCAAACCCACCATATACTTAGACTAAGTTGCCTAAAACTTTCCTGTAAATTCATGCATTTCACTACTATCTACTTTTGCTAATGCAGAATTTCACAACTATGAATTTATTGTAAGTATCCACTCATAATTTTATGTTATAATTTAGAAAAAAAATTCAAAATTATCATGGAATATATTTCCATTCACAATTGATACTATTGTTTTTTTTTTTTGGTTGAAAGAAATTTTTATATATATAATACTAGAGATTTGTAGAGTTACTGTGACGCCCCGTAAAAAAATTTCCATTAAGATCTCGAACGAAAATGTGTTGAATTCTGTTCTTTATCGTGATATGCGACCCGTCATCACGTAGAGCATCGAATAATCTTTCCAATGATATGTGGATCATCTAAAACGGACACTCGAGCGATGAGTTATGATCATTCCGATCTAACCATGAATAGTAGTGAACAGTAAATGTGCAGGAAAAAAATACTGAGGCTAGGAGAATTTTAGGGTCAACTTTAAATGATCATAAATCCTTGAAAATAATGATATGGGTGATATACTATATATCAACAGAGAGATCTGAAAGTCCTCTTTCCAATGAAATTAGTTTCATCCAATTTGGCAATCGGAGCAAAAAGTTATGGTCGATCTACTTCAGCCTATTAAAATAGTCCACCAAAGGACATATTTAACATTATTTGATTTTTAAGGGTATTTTGGTCATTCCCACTCCAATACATCCGGGTAAACCATGGATTTAAGTCCATTAAGAGCATTCAATAGCTCATTTTTCTCCGAAATTTCCTAAGGCTCAAACCCCAACCCTACTACTCCAAATTTCATCCTTCTATGTCTCTTGATTGAACCGTAGAAATTTCAAATTGATTTTGGATTTGAGTTGATCATGTTAAGGGCTTCGAGAAGCACCCTTTATTTTTGTGAATAAAGTTTTGGAGTCGGAAGTTCATATTCATCTTCCATTTTTAGGTATGTGCGGCTTTGAACAAGATTATCCTATCGATCTTGTGCCCGGTATTTTTGTTGAATTACATTGACATGATATTTTACATATTTTACCATGAATTGGAAATATGGTTTTATATCTTATATTATTGTCCATGAGCTATGGGATCATGTCATCCATGTGTATGATGTTGAGATGGAATTATGTCCAAAAAGTATTTGATTATGAGAGTATGATGATTTAATTTGTTAAGCCTTGATTTATACTATCATTCCATTATTTCCTTATTATGAATTTATAATTGATATTGGAAATTCTATATCCCTACTATGGATTGATGTCTCAAGTACCTTTAAATGAGAGTTGGATGGAAAATTGAAAAATCTTGATATTAAAGTTGCAATGAGTCTTAGTATTTCCCGGATGGTTTTGATGAGTTAAATTGTTGAAAATATTATGTATTGAGTCTTCATATCCTTGTCCAAATGTCGAGTCGGTTATGGTTCAATGCATTGATACCTTGTTGATGTTGAGGAAGATTAAAATGTTTTGAGTTAGGAATCCATAAATTGATATGATTTGATAAATGAGAAAGAGATTTGATTTGGTCATTATGATAGACCCTTGTGATGTTGTGGTGGATTTCCTAACGCGTTCTAAGCTTGTCGGGGATTAGTACTTAGCACTGAGAGGGAAATTTGGAATTTCCCTAAACCTATGTGCCATCGTAGGGTTGTTTGATGATGATATTATTGGCCAGAGAGCCCGATTGTGATTATTGCAGTTTTAAGGTCGTACTCCCTGGCAAAGAGTATGACGCTCCCGCCAACGGGGGTTTCAAACATTGGTATTCCACATAGCTCATGTGGGGTTGTCGGTTATAGGAAACTCCCCTATCCATAAGAGTCATGTTTATTGAAATACCGAGTCACTCCGAGTTTTGATGTGGTAAGTCAAGTTGCCTATGATGATCTATAATGATTTATGAGGTTTTTCTCCTACATTTCCTTTCTAAGATGTTATGATTTGCATGATTCAATGTCACTCAAGCCAGGTGTGTCATTATGGTCCATATGTATGTTTTTACGAAATTTATGATATTATTTATATTTTGCATGCGCCCCCACATACTCAGTACGTATCTTGTGCTGACCCACATATTTCTCTATGGGCTACATTTTTACCATGATGTAGGTTCAGGTACTCAGCTGCAGCTGCGACAGTGATATCCGAGTGCCGCATCTACGTTCCTTCAGTGCTGAGTCCTCATGATTCGAGGACCAAGTTGCTAGTTTTGGTACTGTTGTTTTGTGATCCCTTTGATCTGCTGAGTCAGTTGGGGGTTTGTCCCAATGGCTAGTTGATTTTGCTGTATAGAGGCTATGTCAGACTAGTGTATTGTTGGGTTGGTTTGTGTATAGACATTCCATATATGTACAGTCTAATGATATTCCGTGCCATGTACGATGTGATATGATATGTACTTATATATATATCCTTAGCGTAGCGTGTATGTTGTTGTGTTGGAACCCAAGGGTAGTGTTTTGGCCTAAAGGGTTAGCTTGAGGCTAAGTGTAGCCTTAAGCACCGTGTGGCATCTCGAGATGATATTTTGGGGCGTTACAGTTACAAGCAGGAGTAGAAGCACTGCAGTTCTTGGAGAATAACAGTGTACTACTAGAGCCATACAGCTAAACAAAAATAAATTTAGAGTGCAAATTTATATCAGAAAGTGGGCGTAGATACATACTAGGCATAGTAGATAAGTATATCACTTATAGTAAGTGTATTACTTAGTCCGTTTATTAACTGATAAGTATATTACTTATACTAAAACATCCACCAAACAATCTAACAAGACCAAACTATCTAACAAGTTGTTGTTGCGTCTCCTAGATCAACTTTGAAGCAACTCTTTCATAATAAGGATCATATTCCTCGTGTGTCTCGACAAGATTTGTTGTTGTTGGTGAAGATACGATGATTTGGCGAGCATTAGGACTTATGAAGCCTTCCTCCACAGCTTTGTTAATAAATAATAATAATGAATTATAATATCCATCTACATTTAGTAATCCTACCGGCTTATCGTGGATGCCAAGTTGTACCCAGCAAATTACTTTAAGTAGCTCATCAAGTGTGCCATAACCACCTGGTAAAGCAATAAAAGCATCAAAGTTCCTAGCCATTTTTGGTTTTCTTTGATGCATATCTGCAACTACCTTCGTTTCTCCTACTGTTTTACCAATTAACTCTCTAGGCATTAGTGTCTTGGGAATAATTCCAATAACATGCCTACCACCATCCTGAACTTCTTGTGAAACTGTAACACCCCGAAATATCATCCCGAGACACCACACGGTGACCAAGGCTACACATAGCCTCAAGCTAACCCTTTAAGACAAAACACTACCCTTGGGTTCCAACACAATAACATACACACTACTCTAAGGATATATATATAATTACATATCATATCACATCGCACATGGCACGGTATATCGTTAGACGGTACATTTATGGAATGTCTATACACAAACCAACCCAATAATACACTAGCCGGACATAGCCTCTATACAGAAAAATCAACGAGCTATTGGGAAAAACCCCCAACTGACTCAACAGACCAAAGGGATCACAAAACAACAGCAACAAAACTAGCAACTTGGTCCTCGAACCATGAGGACTCACAACAGAAGGAACGTAGATGTAGCACTCGGATATCACTGTCGCGGTTGTGGCTGAGTACCTCAATGTACATCATGATAAGAATGTAGCCCATAGAGAAATATGTGGGTAAGCACAAGATACATACAAAGTATGTGGGGCGCATGCAAAATATAAATAATATTATAAATTTCGTAAAAACGTACATACGGACCCTAATGACACACTTGGCTTGAGTGACATTGAATCATGCTACTCATAACATATTAGATAGGAAATGTAGGAGAAAAACCTCATAAATCATTATAGATCATCATAGGCAACTTGACTTACCACATCAAAACTCGGAGTGACTCGGTATTTCAATAAACAAGACTCTTATGGACAGGGGAGTTCCCTATAACCGACAACCCCATGTAAGCTACGTGGAATACCAATATTTGAAACCACCATTGGTGGGAGAGTCATACTCTTTTCCAGGGAGTACGACCTTAAAACTACAATAATCACAATCGGGCTCTCTGGCCAATAATATCATCATCAAACAACCCTACGGTGGAACATAGGTTTGGGACAATATCAAATTTCCCTCTCGGTGCTAAGTACTACTCCACAACAATGTCAGAACGCGTTAGGAAATCCACCACAACATCACAAGGGTCTATCATAAAGAACAAATCAAATCTCCTTCTCATTTATCAAATCATATCAATTTTTGGATTCCTAACTCAACATATTTTAGCTCAAAACATTTTAATCTTCCTCAACATCGACAAGGTATCAATGCATTAAACCATAACTGACTCGATATTTTGATAAGGATATGAAGACTCAGTATATAATATTTTCAACAATTTAACTCATCAAAACCATCCAAAAAATACCAAGACTCATTGCAACTTCAATATCAACATTTCTCAATTTTCCATCCAACTCTCATTTAAAGGTACTTGAGACATCAACCCATAGTAGGGATATAGAATTTCCAATATAAATTATAAATTCATAATAAGTAAATAGTGAAATAATAGTATAAATCAAGGCTTAACAAATTAAATCATCATACTCTCATAATCAAATACTTTTTGGACATAATTACATCTCAACATCATATATTTATCGGATGACATAATCCCATAGCTCATGGACAATAATATAAGATATAAAACCATATTTCCAATTCATGGTAAAACATGTAAAATCTCATGTCAATGTAATTCAATAAAAATACTGAGCACAAGATCTAAAGGATAATCTTGTTCAAAGCCCCACATACCTAAAAATGGAAGATGAATATGAACTTCCGACTTTGGAACTTTATTCATGAAAATAAAAAGTGCTTCTCGAAGCCCTTAACATGATCAACTCAAATCCCAAATCAATTTGAAATTTCTACAGTTCAATGAAGAGACATAGAAGGATGAAATTTGGAGTAGTAGGGTTGGGTTTTGAGCCTTAGGAAATTTTGGAGAAAAATAAGCCATTGAATGCTCTTAATGGACTTAAATCCATGGTTTACCCGGATGGATTGGAGTGTAAATAACCAAAATACCCTTAAAAATCAAATAATGTCAAATCTGTCCTTTGGTGGACTATTTTGATAGGCTGAAGTAGATCGACCATAAAGTTTTGCTCCGATGGCCAAATTGGATGAAACTAATTTCATTGGAAAGAGGACTTTCAGATATTTCTATTGATATATAGTAGCTCACCCATAACATTATGTACAAGGAGTTATGATCATTTGAAGTTGACCCTAAAATTTGCCTTGCCTCAGTATTTTTTTCCTGCACATTTACTGTTCACCACTATTCACGGTTAGATCGGAATGATCATAACTCATCGCTCGAGTGTCCGTTTTGAATGATCCACATATCGTTGGAAAGCTTATTCGATGATCTACGCGATGACGGGTTGCATATCCAGAAATTATACATAGAAAATTATTAATCATGATAAAGAACAGAATTTAACATATTTTCGTCCGAGATCTTAACGGAAAATTTTTCCGGGGCATCACATCATCTCCCCCTTGGAAACATTCATCCTCGAATGTTGATAGGTAGGTCAAGAATACTATGAAAATGAGTCTATAGATAAAAATCATCTTGCCCCAGCATATACTCCATTCTAAATTTTTCGGATATCGTAGAAAACACACAAGCCAAGATAAACATAGCAATAAGGAGTAAATCGAAAGAGAACGATACCTTTGGCATGCTCAGGATTCGTAGGAAAGAGGTGGGGATATTTGGCGCGCATATCCGCTTCGGCTTCCAAAGTAGCACTCTCCACGGATTGATTTCACCAAAGCACTTTAACTAAAGGAATTTCCTTGTTTCTTAGCCTACGAACTTAAAAGTCAAAAACCTCAACCGGAATCTCTTCATATGAAAGACTATCTTGAATACCCGATCTTTCGGAAGGATCAATCATAACAAAATCACCAATAGACTTCTTAAACATAGAAACATGGAAAATCGAATGGACGTTAGATAACTCCGCGGGCAATTCAACCTTATACGCTACCTTCCCAATGCGATCCACAATCTTATAGGGACCAATGTAACGGGGACTTATTTTCCTTTCTTCCCAAATCTCTTCGCCCCTTTCATGGGTGAAACTTTCAAGTACACTAAATCACCAACATCAAATTCAAGGTCTTTCCTCCTTATATCTGTGTATGATTTTTGACGACTTTGGGTGATTTTCAACCTTTCCTGAATTAACTTAACCTTCTCTATTGCCTCGAACACCGCATCCGGTCTAGTCGCGGCAGCCTTACCAACTTCAAACCAACCAATGGGTGATCTACACCTTCTACCATACAAAGCTTCAAATGGGGCCATTCCAATAGTAGTATGAAAACTGTTATTGTAAGAAAACTCGATTAATGCAAAGTTCTCATCCCAACTACCTTTAAAATCAAGCACACAAGCCCTCAACATATCTTCTAAAGTCTAAATGGTCCGCTTGGCCTGACCATCTATTTGCGGATGGAAAGCAGAACTTAAACGAATTTGGGTACCGAGACCCTTCTGGAAAGATTTCCAAAACTGAGAGGTAAACTGAGAACCTCTGTCAGAAATAATAGCCAAAGGGATTCCATGAAGTCTGACGAGTTCCCAAATATTTATTCTAGCATAATCTTCAGCTGTATACGATGAATGCATAGGTAAGAAATGAGCTGATTTCGTCAGCCGATCTACGACAACCTAAATCGAATCATGATGGCGACGAGAAGGAGGCAAACCAACTATGAAGTCCATATTCACTTCTTCCCACTTCCAAGTAGGAATGCCAAACTCTTGCATCACGCCACTGGGCCTTTGATGCTCTATTTTAACCTGTTGACACGTGGAACACTTTGCCATAAATTCTACTATGTTCCTCTCTATACCGTTCCACCAATAGATTTCCCGCAAATCATGGTACATCTTGGTAGCACCGGGATGGATGGAGTATCGCGTACCATGTGCTTCCGCCATAATCCTCTGCTTCAAATTATCAACATCAGGAACACATAATCTTTCTCGGAGTCTCAAAACGCCATCTCCCCCTTGGGAGAAAACCTCCACCTTTTGGTCTTTAACTGACTCTTTTAACCTGACCAAGGTAGGATCACTGTCTTGCTTCTCCTTCACTTCTGAAATTATAGAGGATTCGAAACCGCTTTGCACTCTTATGCATCACCAAACAACCTAACCCCCAATCTACCCAAACGATGTACCTCACGGGCCAACTCCTTCTTACCAATCTCCATATGTGCTATGCTACCCATGGACTTCCGACTAAGGGCATCTGCTACTACATTGGCCTTGCCCGGATGATATAGCAAGCTCATATCATAATCATTCAACAGTTCTAACCATCTTCTCTGCCTAAGATTCAACTTCTTTTGGGTGAATACATACTGCAAGCTCTTATGGTCCGTGAAGATGTCGACGCCATACAAATAATGTCTCCAAATTTTCAAAGCAAAAACCACAGCAGCTAATTCAAGGTTATGGGTAGGATAATTTTTCTCATTAGGCTTTATCTTCCTGGAAGCATAATCTATAACCTTGCTCTTTTGCATCAATACAAAACCCAAACTGACTCTGCAAGTATCGCAATACACCACAAAACCATCAACACCGTCAGGCAAAGTCAACACAGGGGCTGAAGTGAGTCGAGTCTTCAACTCCTGAAAACTCTTCTCGCAAGATTCGGACCACAGGAACTTCACTTTCTTTTGGGTCAAACGGGTCATAGGAAACGCAATAGATGAAAACCCCTCAATAAAACGATGATAATAACCAGCTAGACCCAAGAAACTTTGGATATCAGAAGGAGAAATAGGTCTAGGCCAACTCTTTATGCCTCTATCTTTTGAGGATCAACTCTAATACCTTCGAAAGAAACAACATGACCCAAGAAGGCTACAGAGTTCATCCAGAACTGACACTTACTGAACTAAGCATACAACCGATGAGTTCGAAGACTTTCCAACATGATTCGGAGATGATCCGCATGATTACCCTCACTTCGGGAGTAAATAAGAATATCATCAAGGAATACTATTACAAATAAATCCAGATATGGACGGAATACATGGTTCATATGATCCATGAAAGACGCTGGAGCATTAGTTAACCCAAAAGACATCACTAGAAATTCAAAATGATCGTAACGGGTTCGGAAGGCTGTCTTGGGGATATCGCATTCCCTAACATTAAGTTGGTGATAATTGGATCTAAGGTCTATCTTTGAAAAGTAGCTCGCAGCTTGCAATTGATCAAATAAATCATCAATTCGAGGAAACGGATATTTATTCTTGATAGTAACCCTATTAAGATGCCGGTAATCAATACACATCCGCAAAGAACCATTTTTCTTATGCACAAACAGGACAGGTGCACCCCACGGGGACATACTAGGTCTGATAAAGATTTTGTGTAAAAGATCTTTCAATTGCTCCTTCAAATCTTTAAGTTCCACGGGAGCCATATGATACGGAGGAATGGAAATAGGTTGAGTATTGGAAAGAAGGTTAATCCCAAACTCTATCTCTCTATCAAAAGGTACTCCAGGGAGATCTTCCGAAAAGATAGCAAGAAACTCATTAACAGCATTAATTGACTAAATGTTCGGGGTTTCAGACTTAGTGTCTTTAACTCGAACCAAATGGTGGATACAACCCTTGGAAATCAACTTCCTAGCTTTGAGATAGGATATCAAATGACCCTTAGGAATCACAGAACTCCCGGAACATTCGAGGATAGGTTCAGTGGGAAACTAAAAATTCACTACACGAACATGACAATCAATAGGCGCATAGCATGAGTGAAGCCAATCCATACCCAGAATGATATCAAAGTCAGCCATATCTTGCTAAATCAAATCAGCATACATAACCCGATGAAAGACAGTAATGGGACATTTCTTATACACTCGCTTAGTAATGAAAGACTCTCCTACCGGAGTAGAAACCAAAATAGGCTCCGAAATTAGTTCAGGATTCGTTTCAAAATTTACATCAACCAGAGGTGTCACATAAGAAAAACTCGAACCGGGGTCCATCAACACATAGACATCAAAATAGAAAATACGGAGCATACCAGTGACAACATCGGGAGACTCCTCCTACTCCTGATGAGGTGGTATTGCATAGAAACGATTCTGGTGTTGACCGCCAGCAGTACTAGATGAAGCACCCTGAGGAGGAACTGGACGGGCTGTGGGAGGTGGGGCACTGATAGCCTGACTCCGAGGATGGGCATCACGACTTCGCTGTCTGGCATAAGGGCAGTCTATAAGTATGTGGCCCAACTTTCCACAACTAAAAAAGCCCCACTGCCCCATATAACACTCCCCAAAATGGTCTTTACCATACTTAGTACACGAAAGAGGATGAGGCCGGTTGCTTACACTGTCCTGAGACCTGGAAGGTACCAACCTATTCCCGAGCTCCTGCCTACCCCGACATATGAGAGCACTAGTTGAGGAAGGCGCAAGTATAAATGGACATCTCTGAAACTGAGGGAGACTCCCTCCGGAGAATCTAGTCTGACCAGACCCCTGTTGCTCCAATTTGACTCTCTTAATCCCTCTTACTCTTTCTCTTTCCTTTATCTTGTCTGACTCAATCTGTTGGGCATGAAACATTAACCTAGGAAGATCAATCTCCCTGTTGATCATAGAAAATCAACATTCTTTCACCATTTAACTCCACACCCCAGTTAGAAACTTGCTCATACTAGTCCTCGAGTCATCCATCATATTGGGAGCATACTTCGATAGATGATTAAACTTAAGACAATACTCCTTAACCGATATGGAGCCTTGTCTCAAATTCATAAACTCCTCTATCTTAGCTTCCCATAACTCAAGAGGATAAAATCTATACAAGAAAGAATCTTGGAATAATTGCCAAGTCACCAGAGCAGTATCTTCCTTTCTACCCTTATTACACATCTACACCCATTCATAGGCAACATCCTTCAACCGATAAAAAGCCAGCTCCACACTTTCTTCCTCGATCATGTGCATAATCTATGTAATTTTCTTCATTTCATCAACATACATCTACGGGTCCTCACCGGCTCTCGACCCATGAAACTCTGGTAGATTCATCCGCATAAAGTCACGAATTTGTGTTGCTGCCAAATTATTTTCATGTGAAGGTAGAGCATTGGCCTAAGTATTGGCGGTAACTACCCGGGCTAGCGTCTGAAAAGCTGCCCGAAATTAAGCATGGGATATCATCTCATGTAACGGATCAACGGGTTGAGGTTGGTTGTTGTTTCCGCGAGATCAATATGGAGGCATTTTTTGTCGTAAGAACGCACGAATTAACAACAGAAGGAAACAGTTGTAAGCATGATAGACTCTTGTAGAAAGAAGGAAACAACTTTTCCTAGTACGCCCCGCAGCCTCTTAATCATAGGTGTGGCATGCTACACACCGATGCTCAAGACTCTACGTAACGCGGCTTGTCAGACTCCCTAGGACTCTTCACAACCTTAGGCTTTGATACCAAGTTTGTAACGCCCCGAAAAATCATCCCGAGATACCACACGGTGCCCAAGGCTACACGTAGCCTCAAGCTAACCCTTTAAGACAAAACACTACCCTTGGGTTCCAACACAACAACATACACGCTACGCTAAGGATTTATATATAAGTACATATCATATCACATCGGACATGGCACGGAATATAGTTAGACTGTACATATATGGAATGTCTAAACACAAACCAACCCAACAATACACTAGTCTGACATAGCCTCTATACAGCAATAGCCTCTATACAGCAAAATCAACGAGCTATTGGGACAAACCCCCAACTGACTCAACAGACCAAAGGGATCACGAAACAACAACACCAAAACTAGCAACTTGGTCCTTGAACTATGAGGACTCACCACTGAAGGAACATAGATTCAGCACTCGGATATCACTGTCACGACTGCAGTTGAGTACCTGAACCTACATCATGATAAGAATGTAGCCCACAGAGAAATATGTGGGTCAGCATAAGATACGTACTGAGTATGTGGGGGCGCATGCCAAATATAAATAATATCATAAATTTTGTAAAAACATACATACGAACCATAATTAGACACCTGGCTTGAGTGAAATTGAATCATGCTACTCATAACATATTAGATAGGAAATATAGGAGAAAAACCTCATAAATCATTATAAATCATGATAGGCAACTTGACTTACCACATCAAAACTCAGAGTGTCTCGGTATTTTAATAAACATGAATCTTATGGACAGGGGAGTTTCCTATAACGACAAACCCACGTGAGCTACGTGGAATACCAACGTTTGAAACCCTCGTTGATGGGAGTGTCATACTCTTTTCCAGGGAGTACGACCTTAAAACTGCAATAATCACAATCGGTCTCTCTGGCCAATAATATCATCATCAAACAATCCTACGGTGGCACATAGGTTTGGGGAAATACCAAATTTCCCTTTCGGTGCTAAGTACTACTCCCTGAGAAGCTCAGAACGTGTTAGGAAATCCACCACAATAACACAAAGGTCTATCATAAAGACCAAATCAAATCACCTTCTCATTTATCAAATTATATCAATTTGTGGATTCCAAACTCAATACATTTTAGCTCAAAACATTTTAATCTTCCTCAACATCGACAAGGTATCAATGCATTGAACCATAACCGACTCGACATTTGGACAAGGATATGATGACTCAATACATAATATTTTCAACAATTTAACTCATCAAAATTATTTGGAAAATACCAAGACTCATTGCAACTTCAATATCAATATTTCTTAATTTTCCATCCAACTGTCATTTAAATGTACTTGAGACATCAACCCATAGTAGGGATATAGAATTTCCAATATCAATTATAAATTCATAATAAGGAAATAGTGGAATGATAGTATAAATCAAGGCTTAACAAATTAAATCATCATAGTCTCATAATCAAATACTTTTTGGACATAATTCCATCTCAACATCATACACATATCGGATGACATAATCCCATAGCTCATGGACAATAATATAAGATATAAAACCATATTTCTAATTCATGGTAAAACATGTAAAATCTCATGTCAATGTAATTCAACAAAAATACTGGGCACAAGATCGAAAGGATAATCTTGTTCAAAGCCCAACATATCTAAAAATAGAAGATGAATATGAATTTCCGACTCCAAAACTTTATTCACTAAAATAAAGGGTTCTTCTCGAAGCTCTTAACATGATCAACTGGAATCCCAAATCAATTTGAAATTTCTACGGTTTAATAAAGAGACATAGAAGGATGAAATTTGGAATAGTAGGGTTGGTGTTTGAGCCTTAGGAAATTTTGGAGAAAAATGAGCTATTGAATGCTCTTAATGGACTTAAATCCATGGTTTACCCCGATGAATTGGAGTGGTAATGACCAAAATACCCTTAAAAATCAAATCATATCAAATCTGTCCTTTGGTGGACTGTTTTGATAGGCTGAAGTAGATCGACCATAACTTTTTGCTCCGATGGCCAAATTAGATGAAACCAATTTCATTGGAAAGAGGACTTTCAGATATTTCTGTTGATATAGTAGCTCACCCATATCATTATGTACAAGGAGATATGATAATTTGAATTTGACCCTAAAATTCGCCTGGCCTCAGTGTTTTTTTCCTGCACATTTACTGTTCACCACTATTCACAATTAGATCAAAATGATCATAACTCATCGCTCGAGTGTCCGTTTTGGATGATCCACATATCGTTGGAAAGATTATTCGATGCTATACACGATGACGGGTCACATATCCAGAAATTCCACACAGAAAAATTATTAACCACAATAAAGAACAAAATTCAACACATTTTTGTCCGAGATCTTAACGAAAATTTTTTTTGGGGCAACACAAAAACTAAACCTGTTAGGCCTATGCTACCCCCTCAATAGACCAAATCAATGTTTCTTGAGACCAATTCTTTGGCTAGCTCAATAGCAGCATCTTGATAACTAATTTTCTTTTCTTGACTACTCCTATAAAACGCACAAATTCCTTGAATTTTTACACCATAACATCACTTTCCATTTCCATTTTCTTAAAGTTTTTCTACTTTTTTATCTATAGTAACTAGGGGTGTACAAACAAAACCATCAAGTCAAACCAAACCGAAGGACCAAACCAAACCGAGAAAAAACAACAACTTATGGTTTGGTTTAGTTGGTTTGACGTTTGAAAAAAAAAACATTCTTGGTTTGGTTTGGTGTTAACCAAAAAAAAGTCAAACCGAACCCAAATCAAACCGACATAATATATATATATATATAAATATATATATATATGTGTGTGTGTATGTATATATATGTGTGTGTATGTGTGTATATATATATATACTAGTTTAGTCGTACGTGCCTTGCACGTGTAATGTTTGATTATTTAAAATTAAATAATTTTATCTATTGCGGAGATTTTTAATAAAGTGTAAAAGTTCAAATCACTTTTCAAAAATCTTTCACTCTTTAATGTAATAATGTAAACATAAACATATACACATATATGTTTTCCAATTCCAAGTGGTTGATGGTATCACTTTTATATTTGTGTACCTTTTTTCTTTGTTGCCACAGGATAAGAGCGACGCATCAATTTAAATTATATTTGTCTTACGATTATTATATATATATATATATATATATATATATATATATTTAAAATCATTCTTTATTTTTAAAGTCAAATCTTTACAAATTTATTGAATACATTCTATTACGTACTTAAAATATTTAAAAATCTAGAACTTCTTAATTTTTTTATTATTCTAATAGTTTTATATTTATGTTTAGATTTTTAAAATCTTCTTAAAGTCAAATTTAGTTGATTTAGAATTCTTAAACTAATAAAAAATGTATCAGTTGTATGACTTCAAATAAGGAAAGAGTTACCATAAATATATTTAATTAATTTTTAATTCTTAAATTAGAAAAAGATATAGAAATTCTGATGTATTCTGATAAGGAATTTTTTTTACTATAAATACATTTAATTAATTTTTAACTCTTAAATATTAGGACAAAATAGTGAAAAAGACGATTTTGTTTAAATATTAGGACGAAATAGTGAAAAGGACGATTTTGTTTAAAGCAAAAATTTCAATGAAGGACAAAAAGTTCAATTCACTTTTCTAAGGATATTCACATTTTTAATATATTATAGATATAGATGTATATATTCATGTATACAATTTAACTTTTTATACATAAAATATTAATTATAATCTACTTTTTAAATACTTTTCAATTAGTTTTATTAATTTTCAATATTTAGAAAGTAGATGCATATATATATATATATATATATATATATATATGTATATATATATATATATATTCATATTTGTTCCTTTAAGTAGTAATATTTATCCATTAATTTCTAATAAAATAATCCAAAATCCAATATAAACTTAAAACCTAAACTTTTCACTCTTATCTTATGTATTAGTTTCAAGAGAGTTTTTCCGCTCCTCGATTTTTCATAATTGTAGTTTTTCATTAGCGCATGAGTGAAAACATACTTGATCTAAACTTCAATCACAATATAATTGTCAAAAATAAATATTATAAAAGAAAAAACGAAAAAACCGAAAGAACCGACTAAAACCTAAACCAAAAAAACCAATTTTATGTCGGTTTGATTTGGTTTATAGTTTTAACAAACCGACATAATTGGTTTGTTTTTTTTTCAATAGAAAACCAAACCAAACCGACCTATGTACACCCCTAATAGTAACTATGTGTCACTTAAAAATTGTATGGAAAATTATTTGAAAGTGTAGGGTATTTATAGAAATTTTTTTGGGTTTAAAAAAAAAATTTAATTGGGCTCCCAATGGTCATATATCTGTTGGGCCCAAAGACCATTTTTTAATTAAATCTAATTTTTTTAAAAAAATTCCTATAAATATTTTTTTCTTGCTTCACTAGAATGACTATTTGTCTTGTATCAAGAGAATCCAACCAACACAAGAACAATAAGATGAACAACAAGTTGCTAGTGAATTGAAATAGGCCTCACTCAGCTTCACTAGACTTTAAGTTTGTGTTTTGAACAAGAAAATGAGATAACTAACAAGGAAACAATACTAGTGAATCGAAATAGGCCTCACACGACTTCACTAGACTTTGAGTTTGTTTGTTCTAATGAACAAGAACTAGCACAAAATGCAAGCGGGTCAGGGTTATGTTATAGATCAGGGTTAATGCGTTGAAGTCTTGCTATGATGTTAATTGCAATTTGTTGTTCCATTGTACCCTTTTGTTCCACAAATTTTTCTATCATTCTTTATTTCATCCTCTCTTCTATTTCCTTAATTTTTTGTTGCAACAGTTCATCATTAGAGGATGCAGGATTTCCCACATTTTCTTTCAATGATGTCTTGGTAACTCCACACCCATATAATCTTACAAAACCTGGATGCTCAGGTCCCATGATTGATGTAAAGAAATCAACTGGCTTAGTACCATCTTCTTTTTCTTGAGTTTGTATTTTCTCCATTTCAGCTTATAAATAAAATCCATGAGAAAGGATTTAGTTAAATATAACTGAGTCAATAATTAAAATGAAAAACGACATAGTTTTTTGACCAATCATTTCACCTAACAGACAAAGAACTAGGCCACCAAGAAAGCAACCCATGAAAAAATATGAAGAAGGAAATTATGGTATAGGACTATTAGAACAATGAAGTGACCAAACTATCAAAGAAAATAGTATATGCTTATCTCAATCCCATTCTATCAAAGAAAGTTGACATACATTAGACATTGAACTACAAACTGTGTTGACGCATATTTTTGTTGAACCTGGGCAAAGATCATTTAACATATAGTTAAAATCTGGGCAGAGATCTGTTATAGATCAGTTATTGCAACTTCAGTTTTTGTTATGATACACTATAACAGCTGATATCAGTTAAGTTAAAGGGTAGAACCTGGGCAGAGATCAGTTTATATATAGTAAGTAAAAGTTAAAACCATTTTTGTAATAGACAATTAACATCTCTTCAGTCGGTAGTCATTTTATATGGGAAAGAAAGTGTTAAAAGGAAGTCCTTAACGATGGACATGCCTTAGATAAGAGAATCTATAAATAAAATGGATCTAATCAGGTATGTAGAACAACATAGGTCATCTCTCCAAGCAATTTCAGATCTTAACACTGTGTTCCATAACAAAGTAAGGTTCCTAGAAAGATCATCAATGATAACAACTTCGCTAAACCAACTCAATATTTAAATGCAACAGGTAAGCTCTACTATCTTATACTACACAAATTTCTGAAGCGTGAACGTCTAGTTACTCTAGAAGTACATCAATCCATATAGGAGCTTGAGTTCACAAAAAAGGACATTCAAAATTTGAAACTTGCAGGTACTTAAACCCTTAATCAGGAAAAGAACATAACATACCTTGTGTGCACTGCAAATCTATCGATAGTGAAGTTACTACTCCCTTGTCCACTAGCTTTATTCAAATCAGAATATTAAAAAACCTATAAATTTGAAGCAACTTAAAATAAGATTCTAAGTAAAAATGAAAAATAATTAACCAGAAATAAACAAGAACAATTCTAAAATGCTTTTAAAAGGATATTTATCACTCACTTGAAAAAAAAATTACAACAGTAAGAAAATTCAAAATTTATCCTTTAATCATCTGCCTCCATCCAATCCCAATCAGTATAATTAGTTTCATCCCCCTCATCCAATATTTCTATAGTTGTATCTTCTAAATCTTGGGCATTAGAAGGCATATCAACAATATTAACGAGTGTATCTTCTCTTGAAAAGCTTATGTCTTTATTATACAATTTACTTGAAGAACCAACATTATTAGGCTCCCTCTAAAATGTTTCTCCAATATTTTAAGAATTCTCTTCCTCTAAATCATACAAATCAATAGGAACTTTATTCCTTGAATAGTAAACCCCTTTTTTAACTGGATCCTCCACATAGAAAACTTGATGAACTTGCGATGCCAATACAAAATGATCATCTATACTACATAATCTGTCAAAGTATACAAGAGTTAATCCATATTCATCTACTTCATTATGAAACCAATCACATCTAAATAATAAAACACTAAAACAACCATAATAATTAATCTCAATGATATCGTGAATAACTCCATTATATACAACTTCTCCGCCAATTGGATTTTTGTCCCTAGCACTTGCAAAACTATCAGTTGTTGCTGAAAAACTCACTCAACTATTTTGAGTCTTGCATGGGGCATCCCGAGGTTTAGTATGAAATCGATATCCATTAACCCAATATGCAGTATCTCTCTTAGCCACCCAATTAGTCCCTTTAGCCAACCTAAGCAAATAATCGGGAATTTCAACATTTCTAAGTTTCTCTTCAAACCAATTGTTGAATTCCTGACTATGATTCTTTGCTCTTGACCAAGCACTCGATCTAGTATCATTACTCATTAAATTCTTATGTTCCCTGTAATCATGATATATTTAATAATAATGACTTTATATATGAAATTAAATGATGTTTAAAATATAAATAATAGTTCTATAATTTATCTTACTCAATAAAATTTTCCACTTGCTCATCTCTGGTGTTGAATAGGACATACCGATGTGCTTCATATCGTAACTGTGAATCCATAAAAAAAGTGGAATCTTTTTTCTTCTCACGTCTAATTGTATGACCTATCTTAGGAAATATAGGTGACATATTCAGAATGTCTTCATTATCCTCAGCTTGATCCTCAGATGTATACCTCTTAAATCTTGTTTTCACACTATCATGTAGGTATCTTGAACAAAAAGTCAAATATTCTTCTACCAAAATCTCCTATGCTATTGATGCTTCAGGACAAGATAGATTACGAACAAATGCCTTCAACTTACATAATTTCCTATCAATGGGATACATCGAACGAAAATGAATGGGCCCCCCAAGATTAATTTCATTCACTAAATGAATAGGCAAATGAGTCATTATATCAAAATAGGTTGGATGAATTTTTTTTTCAAGTTCACAATTTATTTCAATAATTTTAGACTCCAATTTTTCAAGATCTCCCTCCTTATAAACGTACTACAGATCGCTCGAAAGAAATTACCCAACCTAATTAAAGACAATGAAACAATCTTGGGTAACACTTTTCTAACAACAATATGGAGCAGATAATGCAATATACTATGAGCATCATGACTCCTATACTCAGATATTTTCATCTCGTTCACAGACACACGGTCTGATATATTTGAAGCACACCCTTTTGGTAATTTGGCATTTTTCATGCTGCTGCAAACAATTTTTTTTCTGGTTTCATAAAGAAACTAGATTCAGCTACACTTACACTTCCATCATCATTGTGTTTTGGTTGTATCTCTTTTCGTATCCCCATTTTTTGTAAGTCATAGCGAGAATTTACATGATCCTTTGAATTTCTATCTATCTCCAATAATGTCCCAAGCAAACTATCACATATATTTTTTTCTATGTGTGTAGGATTAAGATTGTGGCCAAGTTTTTTATGTAGCCAATATGATAATTCAAAAAAAAAATAGATCTTTTCTTCCACAGGCCCTGATTATCTCGAGACCTTTTTTTTACCCTTACCAAAAGTGTTATTGAAATTTTGTAGCTCTTTAAGTACTTGTATACCTGACAAAGGTGTAGGGGCAGATCTATGCTCCTCCTTTCCATCAAATGACTTCTTATCTATTTGAAAAGAATGATCAGGAGGCAAAAATCTACAATGACCCAGGTAATACATCTTACGGTTATGTTTGAGATACTCAGATCATGTCTCATAATTACGAGTGGGGAATGCTAATTTTCCCTTGGTGCTCCATCCAGAAAGCATTGCTAATGCTAGAAAATCACTAATTGTCCATAATAAGGTTGCTCGCATTCGAAATGTTTGGCTTGTTTCAGCATCATATGTTTCTATTCCATGTTCCCACAGTTCATTCAATTCTTCAATTAATGGTTGAAGGTATACATCTATATCATCTCCAGGAGAGGTTGGACCTCGAATAATCATTAACAAGATAAGATACTCTGACTTCATGCAAATCCATGGTGATAAATTATTGTTCATCAATAGAACCGTCCATGTGCTATGAGAAATACTCATGGTTCGAAATGGGTTGATACCATCACTTGCGAGACCAAGCCTAATATTATGAGAATCTTCTGAGAAGTCGTGGTACAAACTATCAAAACTCTTTCATGCTTCTCCATTAGCAAGATGCCTTATATTCCCATCTTTAGGTCATTCATTAGCATGCCATCTCATTACAACAGCAGTTTCAGGAGACATGAATAACCTTTGAATCCTAGGCTTTAAAGGGAAGTACCTTAAAACCTTTGCAAAAATTTTTGAACTTGTATTTGTTGAGGAGTGACCAACACTTTTCCATCTAGAAGACCCACAAATAGGGCAATTATCTACTACATTCTCATTTTCCTTCCAAAAAACATACAATCATTAGGGAAAGAATGTATTTTTTCATAATGAAGACCCAAATATCTTATCACCTTTCTTTCTTTGTTGAAAGACTCTGGTAGCTGAGTGAAGGGAAATGCCTCTTTCAGCAAATCTATCAGGTCAGAAAAGGCTACATTACTCAATCCATGCAAGGATTTAAACAAGTAAAACCAAATGGTGAAACTCAATTTACAGAAATTTTCACATCCCGAATATAATTGTTTCTTTCCTTCCTCCAATAGTTTAAAAAAATCCTTTGCATCTTTAGGTAGTCCCTCTCCCACTCCATCTTTATGCCCTAACTCAGCATCAACATTTCTAAATGTATCATAAAGTAGTCCATCAATATCATCACGCAAATTACAAGATTTATCATCATTGATTGAATGAGATGTAATTCTCGAGGAAATCCCTTCTCCATGAAAAATCCATTTAGTGTAATCAGCAACAAACCCTTCATCAAATATGTGATTTTCCATCACATTTCTATAATGCCAATAGCGATTCATGCACTTTGCGCAAGGGCATAATATCTCATTTCCTTTAGAAGCTACTTCAAAAGCCTTATCAAGAAAATATTTAACTCCATGTTCATACTTATCTGACTATCTATGATAGTACATCCAACTTCTATCATCATTATCCATTAAAATCCTATTAACATAAAAGCACAAATATTAATGTTCACGTAGATGAAAAACTAAAATTTGAAGTCATTATCTAGATCTCTTTAGCAATATGTAACCAAAAATTAAGAAAAGATTCAAACATAATCAGTGAAGTAAAAATTTGCATCTCTTTAGAAACAAGATATTCTATCGAAATATACTACTCTACTACACTACAACTCCAAAATTTCATGACAAAATCAAACAAAGTATAGGGCATAGAGTAATTTAGGTAAGTACAAATTATTTCAAATCATGTTGCTAGAATCCACAAATTGGTGCGGCATATGAAACTTATTTGAGATACACAATTTTCGTATTTGAACTAATAAAAGGATGAGCAAATGTATAAGAATCGGCAAAAATCTCAAGGTGGCCTTTTATTAAGAGAATTTGCATAAAAAAATATACCATACCACAAAAATATCCTGTTATAGATTTCCTCCTCTTCGATTTCTTCCTTAGGCAGAGACTGAACAAACTCACAATGCCTACCAACAATGAGGTAAATGATAATAAGGCCATAAACAAAACTATTCTTGTTATTAAGGCATCATCTAACAGAAATCAGTCAATTCAAAATCAGACAACCTTGAAAGCATGAACACAAAAAACTTAAAATTACTAAAATACTCCAGAAAAAATGTTAAGAATTTCACACAGATATATTTATGACTTTTCACTTCTCTATTTCCATCTAGCAATTCAACTTATAAGTTCCTTTATGCAACTGCTATATTAGACGTTGCCCATTTAGTTGTTACTTTGATATAATGAGGGTACGTTGATGATATTGTCTTAACAACTATTATTACATAAGTTCTTCCTATAGTTGAAATCTTAGTCCATACGTTAAGAAAGATAGCAGTTTTGTTTAGTCAAAAAAAAGAACTGAAACAAAATAGAATAAATGAAACTCAGTTCATAGTATTACAGCAGCTGAAGTACTTAACAATAAAAGGACCATCAGACTTTAACACTTTTTTCAGTTTATTACTTTTATTTGCCCTCTATTTTCTCAACAAACAGAAACTGTTGTCACCACAAAATCCCAACTACACTTAACAGAGAACTGTTGTCAGCACAAAAATACCCTTTGAATAAAACTACACTACACCACTAGCTTTAAGCTCACAGTTAACAATAACTATAATTTTCTACATTTATCTTGACAAAAACCCAACAAATATATGAATCTTGAATGACTAAAGAGAGTAAAGATCAAAACTTTTTCACTTTTCTTACTTCTTGGGGTGTAAAAATGAAATCTTTATAATGTTCTGAAGTGTAATTACTATGTGTTTTTTGAGAAATGAGAAACTCACAACTATAATTTTTCCATTTTCAACAAAAACCCAATAAAGTTTTCAATAAATATATGAATCTTTAGTGACTAAAGAGAGTAAAGATCAAAGCTTTTTCAATAGGAAATCAACAATAATGGTAAGAAAATCCAAATATACTAACCTTCAAAGTTGTTCCATCACTTAAAATATCACCGATTGAACACAAACCCTAAAATTTTTCAGACTTAACAAATTCAAAGAAACCCTCGAAATTCAAATTTTCTCAGATTTTCTCAAACCCTCAATATTTTCCCAGAAATTTCAACAATTTTAACCTCTCTTTAAGCTTCTTAAGGTGCCGAATGATAGCATACAAACTTTAGAAGAAATTGAGAGAAATTTAAGTGACATTCTTTCAACAATCTCATCTTGAGCGGCGATTTGAGATAATTTCTTTGTTATTTTAGAAGAAATTCGCCGAATACTGTGAGAGAAATTAGAGAGAAAATTAGGGTATAGTTTGTAGTAATGATGTTCTTGTCTTTTTGGTTTTGCAAGTGTAGGAAAAACAAGGCGAAAAAGATTAATTCCACCTTTTGGTTTTAGCGGGTTTATGAAAAAAAACTGAATAAATAAATAAGTGTTGCCATAGACTCTATTATGACAAGGATTCTTAATATGGATGCCTATTGAAACAGTTATAAATCAGTGGAAACGATTATACTATTAAGTTATGGTATTAGAATCAAACTTTATGTTATCGATTGTAACCGTTGATATAGACTATCTATAGTAATGGTTTTTGAACTATCTCTAAAATGTTTGTTACCATAGACCCAATTTCTAGTAGTGATAAAGAAATAGTCAAATGGTTAGATGCAGGTGTGGTTTATCCAATTATTGATAGCAAAGAAGGGTGGAATCATTGTGGTCCCCTATGAGAAGAATGAGCTAGTTTCTACGAGACCATTCACTAGATGGAGAGAATCCATGGACTACAAAAACTTAATATATGGACTCGAATTGACCATTTTCCTATGTTGTTCATGGATGAGATGTTAGACCATCTTTAAAGTAGAGGATGGAATTTTCTTCTTGATGGTTATTCGGTGTATAATTATATTTCTACCACCATTGAGGACCAAGAGAAAACCACTTTCACTTTTTCATATGAGAAGTTTGCATTTAAAAGGATTCCCTTTGGTCTTTGTTATGCTTCCGCAACCTTTTAGCATTGTATGATGTCCATATTCTCCTACATAGTGGAAGACACTATTGAGGTTTTCATGGATGATTTTTTAACTATGGGTGACTCTTTTGATAATTTCTTGGTTTATTTTTCCAGCGCCTTGCAAAGATGTGAAGAGTAAAATTTGATCCTTAATTAGGAGAAATATCACTTTATGGTAAAGGAGGGGATCATCCTCGGGCATAAAATTTCTAATAACTGGATAGAGGTTAATAAGTCTAAGATTGAGAGATTGAAAAAATTCCCCCCACTAATTTCTGTGACGGTGATTTGGAGTTTCTTGGGTCATCAAGGTTTCTATAGGTGGTTCATCAAGGATTTATCTAATATTTCAAATCAATAATGTAAATTGTTAAAGAGGGAGGTAAGATTTATACCTGATGATGCTTTCCTTAAGGCTTTTGAGTGTCTAAAAGAAAGGTTGTCTTCAACTCCCATTAATGTGTCCCCTGATTGGACCTTACCATTTGAAGTAATGTGTGACTCTATTGTTTGGAACTAGGGGAACTCCTAGTTCAAATTCGATAAAAGCTACTTCATCCCAGCTACTATACCTACAAAGCACTGAATAGTGAACAAAAAACTACATGATGACTGGACAAATGTTGCTTGCAGTGGTGTTCATTTTTTTAGAAATTCTGATCCTACTTGATTGGCACCAAAGTCATCATGCCCACTGATAATTCTTACTTAGGTACCTTATGGTGTAGAAATATGCAAATCCAAGGTTTATTCGATGCGTACATCTATAACAAAAAATTAATTTTGAGGTTAAGGATTAAACGGGCACCAAAAACAATGTTTCTGACTATTTGTCATGCCTAGAGGAGGAAGCAATGTTGAAACTAGGGGATAAGCTCAAAATTGATGATATTTTTACATATGAGCAAATGTTGGCAGCAGTACAAGACTTAATCCCTTTGTTTACATACTTTACCAATTACTTGGCAAATGACCTCGTCCCAAAAGATATGTCATTTGAATAGCTCAAGTAATTTATTCATGAGGTGAGAAATTTCCTTTGGGATGAGTCACACTTTTTTTGGGTGCTCATGGTGTAATTCGAAGGTCTATTTTCAAGGTTTAAATGATGAGTACATTTAAGGAATGTCATTCATCCCAATTGGGGATCATTATGGAGGTACTCGCACTGTTCACAAAATCTTGCAATGTGGTTACTATTGGCCTACTATCTATAAGGATGCATATGACTATGCTAGCTCTTGTGAAAAATACCAAAGGCAAATCAATATGTTGTGAAGGAATGAGCTGTCTATGACACCATTCCTTGAGCTTGATTTGTTTGATGGTTTGGGTATCAAATTTATGAAACTATTCGTGAATTTCTCATGGGTTGAAATATATCATGGTGGCTGTTGACTATGATTCAAAAAGGGTAGAAGCAATTGCACTTCCTAAAATAAAGGTAAGAGTATCACAACATTCTTTAAGAAGAATATTTTCTCAAGATTTGGTACCCCCTGAGCAATCATTAGTGATGGTGGGTCTCTCTTTTGCAATTATCTTTTTAGATACCTACTTGAGAAATATGGAGTGAACATGGGAAATTTGAGGCCTCTAATCGGGAGATAAAATCAATTTTAGCAAACACTATGAATGGTAATAAGACTAATTGGTCTAGAACACTAGATGATATATTATGGACCTATCTGACAACATACAAGACTTCTATTTGTGTATCTCCTTATTAGCTTATGTATGGAAAACCATCTCACTTTTTAGTTGAACTTGAGCATAAGACAGTGAAAAAGTGAACTTTCATTAAATAGATGATACACACTTACATTTGGAGAATATCAATGAGATAGATGAGTTCCACCTTCGTTCCTATGAGAGTTTAGCCTTATACAAGGAAAATATAAAATTGTACCATGGTAGAAAAATTTAACAGAGAGAATTCAAACACGGTGATCTAGTTTTGTTGTGTCATTTGAGACATTTCTTGTTTCTTGGCAAGTTGAATTCTAGATGGTCTAGACCATTCACCGTGGTGAGGATATTTTCACATAGTTCAATCGAGATAAAGCAAAATGGTGATGTTCCATTCAAGGTGAACGGACAGCTTGTTAAGCACTATATGGGACACATGGAAGAGATTAAGTTACATGGGGATTTAAGACTTAATAAAGTCTAACTAGTCAAAGGAGTTGGGTCATGCCACGATGTTAAATTTTGGTAAATCATGGGAGTAAACCATGGACTTGTTAGTGATGTCTGAGTACCCAACATAGCTATGTCATGTCAAGACATTAAATCAAGTGCTACTTGGGAGGCAACCTGAGGTTTTAGTGTTAAATTTGTTTACTTTTGCTCAAAAAATAAAGTATTCAATAATTAATGGCATAAGGAAAACATGGAAAAATTAGCAAATTCCAAGTAAGTCTACTGAAGAGTAGAGTCTATGGCTCGTGACTCAAGTCTATGAATCATAGATTAGACTTATGAAAATCAGAGTGTATTTCATTATCTCCGATTATTATCCAAGACTTCAACCCAGGAGTCATAAACCATACCTATGGATTATAGGTCATTTCATGGAAATCATAAGCTAAATGAGGTCTCAAAATACTCATGAGCCTGACCCATGAGTCATTAGTTAGACCTATGACTCATAGGTCACCTCGTAGGCCCAAATGAGTTATTTTTTTTTTAAATTTTGATTTTAAATTCTGGAGGCCCACGCGACCGACCCTAAACTCCAAAATTTTGGTTCATTCCCTTTAACAAATCCTTAACCCATTTTAAAAGTAAAAACAAACTGACTTCTATATAAACTCAAATAGTACAATGCATATTTCTCTCCTTTACCATTCAAAACAAACCCTACTTCATATTTATTAAAATCAAACCAACCACAACCCTATTCCCACATATGAGAGGCTCTTTAGTGCAAAATCAATTTATACTCTATTCAACTTCTCCTCTGTGCAAAGGTATGTTCACTCTATTCAAACTTGATTACTACATATTCACAGTGAATCCATCATTGATTGATCGAATTTGAGTGCGTGTTTTATGAGTACTTACTTCATCACCCCAAATAAGGCTAAAATCATGAGTAATTATTTCTCAAAATTAAACCAATATAAATTAAATGTGTGGAATTGTGATGTTTGATCAAATTTAAATTGAGTAGGTTAAAAATTGTTAGAAATTGAATTTGACATATTGGAGCAAAGGTGTTGATCCTCAGGTTTGAACTCACAAGTCCAACCCACCACTCATGAATTACATTCAAGAGAAGTGGATTGAACTCATAGGAATCAAACTTGACATTTGAATCTTAGAAGTTTGGTCTGGATTTATTGAGTTAGAATCACAACTAGTGAACTCAGTCCATAAGTGGTGGATTAGACTCGTGAGTTGATCCTAAATTTCATGAGCATTGTCCACGAGTAATGAATTGGACCCATGAATGGAGCATAATTGTAAATTAACTTTACATATTTACCCATCTATGTATTTTGGTACTAGTGCTCCTCTATACAGGTACCATGTTGCTAAAGGAAACATAAAAGAAGTGTGGCACAAGCAAAAGGGCTCGAGCCAAAGACAAATAGTCTAGACTCTGAGATGAGTCCTCTGAATGAAGTGGACCCATTTAGGAGTACTCGGTGGATGATGACCAATTGATACATTTCTAGACATGGTGTCAGACTCAAAATAAAGTTGCAGCAAGTCTACCATACATCCTTCATCTCAGCTAGCACTTCAAATTTTGCCATAGGTTAGACCTCAAAATAGGCCATAGGCCACACTAGCTTTAATTGCACGAGAAAAAAAACCTAGATAAAGAATGGTCAGAGATTACTACAAAATTTTCCTACTTCTCCCTAGTATAAGAGGGAGAGTAAGCTGCTAATTTTGGTGATAGTGAGCAGGATACAGTCACTCTCTAGACTAAGAAGGGGGTGAAATTAGCAGAATCAGGTAGTGGCGAGAGAGATATAGATGCTTCTTAATCTAAGGAGGGAGAAGAGTCTTTAGAGAATGGTGAGGATGCTACTGCATTAGCTTCAGGTGCATAGGTACAAGGTTCCACACACACTTCCACTATACCTGTAATTCCAAAACATAATAGGTGTTTTGTATAGGTTAATGAAGGACATCTATGATTGAGATACTGAGTCGACTGAGTGAGATGGGTTTAGATAGAACATAGTTGAGGAACCCCATAATGGAAAACTGACTTGGCTAGTATTCTCGATATTAAGGCCACATTTGATAGATACAGGCTTGGATAGTTAGGTAAGCCTTTCAAATCATATAGTCCAGAGTTAATCCATGAGTTTTATACTTCATATGACATATAATCAGACATTATTACACCAATAAGATAGATAAATTAGGACCAAAATCCATTGGACCATACTTTTCTTAGAGCTACTGGGGGTTATATATCTAAGAAGATGATTTAGAGATTTCTATTTGGGCCCAGACATGAGATGCTTATGACTACAACAGAGTTTAATTATAAGATTGGGGATATTAAGAACCAAAAAAGGTGAAATCTTAGGAGAAGAGTCAAGATTTGGTATGTTCGAATTCTCATAAATTGCTGAGCATGATGTTGATTCCCCTTGGGTCAAGGGGAGGGACAATATTAAAAAGTCTACTCTATACTTCGTAGGGAAGTTTTGGTGGTCTATAATTTAAAATTGGTTGTGTTCAGTGGGAGATGATAATTCACTTGTAGTGGACCAGGTTGTTCTTATGGCTAACATCATAGTTGGATATGATATAAACTTTGCTCAGTACTTTTGAGATGAGATCCACTAGCGATCCTTTAGAGAGATTACCAATATACCATTATCATGTTTGATTCAGTGGTTATTTGATGTAGTAGGATTTATAGCACTACCAGGTATTGATCATTTAATTAAGGTGACCCAAATAGGTTACATAGGGTTGATTAGAGATAACACCAATATAGTTGTATACAAAAGGAACAACCTTATATATAATTTAGAGAAGCCTTATTTAAGGGGACCTTAGAGTCGACTGAGCAGGTAAAGAGGCCGACACTGGGTGTTAAGCATGATATGAGCAGTTGGCAAGTAAAACATTCAACTTCTGCAGGCAGTGAAGGGGCCTCAGTATTTCATTTTTGCCTTCTAATCTATAGTGCCCTCTACTTTCCTAATTTGAGTATGGTAATGGTATATCATGAGTTTTTATAGAAGTTAGTGGATAGGCATATAAATCTAGATAAGCGCTAGTCCCACACAAACACCCAGTTAGCCAAGTTGTTGACTCAAATTAGGCAATGGGTGTGTACTACTATTGAGACATCTGAGGCATGGGTTGATAATCGCATGATAATTATGATGGACCGGTTTACTAGAGAGATGCATGGTAGGATCAACAACTTTGAGCTCCAGTTTGATTAGAGATTTTTTGAGGTTTAGATTCTTGATTTATTAAGTGGGAGAGAAAAGGTGACCTCCTTAAGGTCCATGGTTTATGCACTAGCCGAGAGCCATACTTTTATTATCCACCCAGTTATAACAACCATATCATTGACACTGCCCACACTACCACCCTTGGTAATTAATTTATTTAATAATGATAATAAGTCCCCGACTGCTAAGGAAAAGCAGGCATAAGAGCCCATTTAGTAGAGTGGTATTTCTGAAGAGTTTGAGTGAGATTTGAAGAGGGAATAAAAAAAGTCACTTATGCAGTTTCGTATTGACCAGAGTGGGCATAAATAGTGAGAGTTGGAAAACTCTTTTAGTCAGTAACCACCACCTTCTAACACTGAGCATGATGTACTTTCTTGCACCTCAGCTGGGAGCAAGTCGACATCCAAAACCTAGAGCATTCCAAGTATGTATCCACACCCATGTTTTACTTTTTATATTAGTTATGCATTGAGGTCAGTGCATCAACTTTTAGTAGGGGTGAGGTGTACCACTACTCAAGATTTTTCTTGTCGTGTCTCTATTCCCTAAAGAGTTCTATCTTAGTAGAGACGACATGCTTAGGATATTATTTTTTCATTGTGTTTTTGTTATGCTTGTGTTATGTTTGTTATGTTTTATTACGCTAAAAATAAGGAACCCTGGTGTAGTAAGTTAAATATTTTTTCCTTTCATGATGAATAAACAATGCCCCTCCTATTTTTGTTAAAAATTGTATGGTGTGAAGATATGAAATTATGACCATTGTTGGATCTTGTTATGGCATTAGTATTAGGGAAATAATAATTGAAGCTTAGCATTGCATGAATCAGAAAAGTAGTAATTGATGATATAACCCTATACTATGTGAGTGTAGGGTGCTTACTTAGTTCACTTTGTATGTGTGATGAAGAACTTTCCTGGTTAGTCTTGCCTAGGTTGTAGGATAGTTGGTTGGGACAAGATCATAAGCCATTCTTGAAAAAGTATACTTTTGGCCTAAACGATCGACCAAATGAAAATAATATCCTTTGATCCCAAATTTGAGCCTAAAGTGACTTCTATTAACTCATTCAACTTCCTAGTTTTAATTCTAATGAACTTATTTTTGCCCTGGTCTATCCTTGGACATTATGTATCTCAACTCAGGAAAATTTCCTAAGTTGAGGATGAATATCATAGGGGTACATAGTTAGATATGGGTATGAAGAAGAAGTTGAGAAAAGAAAAAGATAGGGTTGGGTGTGGTAGAAAAATAAAAAAAGAGAAAAACAAGAAACAAAATAATAGAAAGAAAAGAAATAAATAGAAATCTGAAACAAAACCACACCCAATTGGAAAATAATGGATAATAAAATGAGCATCATTGAAAATTGGAGCCAAAACCATAAATGTAGTGTAAAGGAGGGTTGAGTAACTATTACCCATAAGTTACATACCTTCCCCAAGCTTCCATTACAAGCCTAGAATAGTCCTATATTGATCCTAGTCTAATTATCCAAAAGACTAAGGCATAGAAAATAAGAGCAAGCCTATGGTATTTCATGTATATTTTTTGAATATTTTTTTAGCGTGAGTGCATTGATTTAGTCCCTACATTGATCTTTATTATTATACTATGAGAGTATGAGACTTTGTTTGTTGTGAAGGTAATGGGTTGTATTGTTAGCTGCTTTTTTTGTACAGATAATGTTATTTGCATACATGCTTGGTTGTTTGTTGGTAATCTGATTCCATTAGTCGATCCCCTTTGTGTCATGATATTGTGCTACATATATACACATAGTTGTTTTAAAAGTTGTGTATATGAGGGGGTTGAAATTTTGTATTGAATTGAATGAATTAACTATTGTAGGTACCTTAGGTTTCTCTTAGTTAAGCATCGTGAGTGTTTTTTGTGTTTTATTTTACTGAGGACATGTAAAAATTCTAAGTTGAGGGTATTGATTTACCATTTTTTCATAGAATTTTCATTGTTTAAAACAAGGAAATTATGCAAGAACTTAGGTATTTTTGTTGGGTATGATGTATTTTTGTGTTGATTGTGTAGAAAAATATGTTTTAGAGGAGAAGCTAAGAAAAAGGATGGAAACAGGCTATGTGAAGACAAATTGGTAACTCACAATTATAGTCCACGACTCAAGAGTTAACCCATGACTCGAGAGTGGGACTTATGAGTTGAGTTCTACAGCGGAAGGCAAAGTCAAATTATTATGAGTTGATCCAATACTTATGACTCCTATCCACATCTCATGGGTGGCACCATGAGTCATGTACTGAAGACTAAACTTGAGCCTGATTTCAACAATTAAGATCCATGACTCGTGGATCTGATCCACAACTCTACCCTCGAGTCATAAAAGGCTACCTACCTAGTTTTCCTACATAATTTAGGATAAGTTTCATTTTGTATATATAAATGAACCTATTGTGTTTTATTATTAGTTACACATTTTTACATTATTTTGAGGTTCTTAGACACATTATTAATCTTTGAATGATAGATATTGGTTATTCGAGTTTTTAATCAATTTGAGATTTTAGTTTTACATCTTATTCTTGTAATTGGATAATTTTGTTTTAATCTATGAATTGTTCTTGCATTATTATGATCATGAGTAGCTAAACCCCATAAGTAGGGAGTGCAAAGTCATTCTACACTTGTATGCTTGCATGTATTGGTATTTCCTTTGATTTAATTGCTTTATTGACGATTGCATATTGGTTTTATTTGAATTGATTACTTTCTTGATCGTTGTAAATATTAGGAACTTTCCTATATTGAAAATTTATTTGAGAGAGCGAGGGGTAGATACATGGAAAAGGAAATAATAATAGAAATTTAAATCTATCAACCTTTATTTAATTAACTTAAACCTTAATGGGAATAGTTAATATGAGATCACACAATAAGGGCTAGAATGCAACACTCTGAGTTTGAGGATACATGAGTAAAATTCATGTAACCAAGGTCGAGTGACTGTTAGGTGATATATATCTTGTTAGAATTAGAATGCAAGCCATTGGGGTATAGTGTTAAGTACGAACAACCTATGGAGTTATAAAGTCACGGGGAACACAATCTTAGTGCTCATCTCATAAATCACATTCAAATCAACCAATAATTATTAATATGACTATTCACTTTTAACCCCCACTTTTATTTACTTATTTCGTAATTCATTGATAAACTCTAAAATATTTTTTGGCCTATTTCTCATATGATCAACCCCAACCTTGTTGGATTCTACATTTGATTTAGAGACTGCTTTATACCTTTGAGAGGTGTAATTTGGGTGACATCATCCATATTGATGATATCGACTTTGTGGTATGATGAGTGGTTCTTACTTGATTGATTGAGAAGATCCTTATAGTATGTCAAATTTGGTACTGCCAACTTTGAGAGATTATGTTTGAAAGATTCAAGTTGGATAAGGGAAGATTTTTAGGCATTCATTCCTTGTGTACCAATTACTTTCTTAGTGATGTTCTTTGTTGCATGATGGGAATTGATGGTATTGAGACCCTTCTCAGCCATGTTTGAATGATTTCAGCTTATGAAGGATTCCTTCTTTGGTTCTAAAAGAGTTTTGAATGGAAGGAAAATTTACTTATAGCAAATGTTACTTCTATAGATAAGTGTCCAAATGGGATATTTTTGTTCATAAGTTTTGATTTGGAGTAAGTGTCTCTATTTCATAGTTCTTGTGTTGAAGAAATATTAAAAGGAAAATTAAGTCAAGAAAATATTAAGGAACTTATCCATAAGGATGTTTGATATATTCAGAGTTTAGCAATGGGTTTGAATTGGAAATTTGAAGTGCTAAACATGTGGTTCATCAGGAGTTTATGCATAGTTAGTGGTGATTATTCTAAGTTTAATCCTTGATTTAGGCATTCGTAAGTGAGATATAATTATTGGTGCACTCTCTCTATGAGCTTATTGTTTTCTATTACGATGGGTTGTTTAGGTGTGCGGTATATAAAAGACTCCTTGTTCTACTAGGTTAATAAGGACTTTAGGATGTTTGATGGGTTTTGTATAATGGGGAATGAAATTGTTATTATGATGAATACATTGAGTTTTAAGTATCACTTAGAGCTTTCATGCCTATGGTTTATAGAGTGTTATGGTGATTCTCAATTACCTCATAAGGTTAAGTTGTAGGTTTTAACTATTGGGTGGTAATCTAGTGCGTTGAGTGTGTCTTTTGAAGTTTTGGGTAGCTTTGATACAAATTTCTGGACTAGGGCAGCAATGTGGTTTTGTTAATAGTCATTGCATTGGCCTTAAGTAGGCGGATTTAGTTTTGGTGTATAGTGATATGATTTGTGGGTTTCTTAGCTTTGGGTAGGTCTGAGGATAATTTTTGGTCTTATGGTGGTAACTAGTGATATGTGGTGTCTTGGTCAGGTTTAGTTTAGTTGGGTATATTTATGCCTTCTGATTTGTTTGATTCAGTTTTAGGTATACAAGAAGTTTGGAGATATACAAATTTGGCTTTATTCAGAATTTGGCCTTAGATGCTACTTTTGTGATGTGGTAAGTCCTTATGCGATATATTTCTGGTTTTATGGTGAGAATGGTAGTTCTATGGTGTGAATATGCATTGGAGTGCTTTCTTGATGTCTTTTGAGGATATTTTCTATCCTATACTTAATTTTACCATTTTCTTAGTTTTAAGTTTGAGGATGAATATGAATTTTAATGGTGGATACTGTAATGACCGTGTAACACCTTCGGTTTTTGGTCATTGAAAAATTTTGAAATTTTATCCTCACTATCTTGACTACAACTCATCATATAAGTCATATGAGGTATTGACGGGTTATGTGACCCTAGTTGTAAGGTGTCCAGTGAATGGTGTTGGAGTTGTTTTATAGAGTACGACTTGAGGATATGAGTCGTACAGAGTCTTAATGGGTCCTAGGGACCCAATAGTAACCTAATTAGTAAGTATGTGGAAAATTTTTGCTATAAGTATGAGTGGCTCACTAAGATTCATAAGGACTCATTACGAGTCATTTGGGATAAATCAAAAGATGTCCAGTGATTACCCCATTGGGTTGTGTGTTGACTACAACTGGACCTTATGAGTCATAGGGTCTCATTATAAGTCGTATTTGTTGAGTTGTAGGTTCAATAGTATGTGTTCTTCCTAGGAACTATATTGGCTATGACTCATGGTGACGAGTCATAATAAGTCTATACTAGTCATATAGTGACCAATAGTCACTGACGACTAAAATTTCAACTTTTAATTCAAGGGCACTCTGGACAATTCCCCTCTCAACCAATTAAAACCCCACATTAATAAAGCACTAAAGGGGGTTATTTTTTATTCATATCTTACTAAAAAACTTCCAAATCTCTCTCAAGTCCCTCAAGAATCCATACTTAGGGTTTCCAAGAAGTAGGTCATCCAAGGGCCAAAGGGTTGGATTCTTTTTGTGAAACTTGGTATTTTAGGCATGTTACTCTTTCTTCATTGTTAATTTTGTTAATAGGATATGCTTTAAAGTGTTGTTCATGAGATATTTATGTTTGTTTTGAATCTAGGGTTCAGGGTTTTGAATGCTTGTTGTTGAACAATGTTTTCCCATTGTCCACATGATTATCCATGATTTAATTATTGTTTATACCTTGTGGATGCATCAGTATGGTGAAGAACTAGAGATTTCTAATTTTCCCAAACTTGTGAATTTTGAAGTGGTTATGATCTCAACCACATATTGTGAAATTGGTTTTGAATATGAAAAGTATGCGTATTGAACTACTCTTGAAGTTTTTCATAATATGAAAAGCTAATGAGGTATAATGGTTTACAATTAAACCTTGTGGATTTTGTGCTACACAAGCTATTGCATAATTGAACAAAAGGGGTTGCGAATTCCCCTAAGTAATGTAATTGTTTTGGCAGGTTGTTACCTTGCAAGTATAGTTCGAATGACGATACCAACAATGCATGCCTTAATGTGAAATATGGTTCAATGAATGAAAATATGTGATAAATGTTTTAAATTAGGCTTAAAAGAGGGTTGTGTAGCTGAGTCATGAAACTGGAGGTCTGAGTGACCGATACTAGAAACTGCAATTGCTAACGTAGGGGTCGAAATGACCAGAGAGGTTTGAGTCCCGCTTATTATTATTATCATTTGATTAGGAGGTTTGATTCCCCCATATTATATTACATGATTTGGTGCTCATGTCACCATTATATGTAGGGATGTTCGAGTCCCCTATAGTGTATATGTATACCCTTTGGTTCATGCAGCCACATGCACTGAGGCCCTACCAGCTAGGGAAGAGCTGGGCCCAATAGCATGTGGGTGCCTTGTATGTTATGATGGTTGAGCTACACATTCTAGGAAAAATTCTTAAAGTGCATGTTAAGCCTTGTTCCCTATCCGGACATGTGATATACATACATATATATATATGCATTTGATTATGTGTAATGGATTTAAATGATTTGACACTGTTGATCTTGGCTTTATGTTATCCTTATTCTTGAGTTCCATGTTAGTGTTTACCCCACTAACTATCTCTGGAGACTTTATTGACAAGACTCGACCCGAGTCCTTATTGAAATGGGCATCCCAAGTCCAACCAGGACTAGGGACCACCCCTGATACCCAACCCAACCACCCAAATGCATACCTTGAGTCGGATGGATTCCAAACGTATACCAAGATAAAGTGCAAGCATAATCTAAGACTCTAGGATAGGTCTATACCCATGATGAACCTAAATGGGTCCAACCATCTATTACCCACCAGTCCAACCAGGACTAGGGACCACTCCTGATACCCAACCCAACAACCCAAATACGTACCCGGAGTCGGATGGATTCCAAACGTATAACAAGATAAAGTGTAAGAAACATAACCAAACCAAGTTATTTTCCATAACATAACATAAAGGAATGGAACAATCATAAATTCATCCCAATAGTATCATCCCCAATACTAATGCCAATACTGGTTTTGAGGAGGGTTTGTAATGTTGCATATAAATTGTAGTTTCCTTCTATTTTGAGCTCCGTTCATCCGGTATTTCATGTCTCTACTTAAATAAATGTATTGGTGATCCTTCATCAATTATTCCCTTGGAAGGATTAGGTATCTAGAATTCCTTATCTTACAAAGAGATCTCGATAGAAATCTTGGATCGGCAGGTTCGTCAGTTACAGAACAAGGATGTAGCTTCAGTTAAGGTTCTATAGATGAACCAAGAAGTAGAAGAAGCTACTTGGGAAGCGAAAGTGGACATGAAGTCTAATTATCTGCATTTGTTTTCTACACCAGATATTTGTGAGAAAAGTATGTGTTCTAGGTCTCATCTTTGTTTTCTAACATGGTTAAAGAAAGGTTGATTTCCTTGCATCTTTGTTTTCTTACATAGTTAAAGGATGGAATGGTTATGTTGGGGTGTAACTCATGTTTGTACTACCTTATCCATCATTTAGGGATGAATGATCCTAGTGGGAGAGACTGAAATACCTTGGGTTTTGGTCCTTAGAAATTTCCTGAGTTTTGGACATTCTAAAAATTATATGACTCACTATACTAGTCGTATGTTAAGGGTACGGGTCTAGTGACCAAGTTATATGTTATCTATTGTTTGGTGGTTGAGTTCTTTGAATAGGTATGACTTAGGTGGGTATGAGTCGTATAGTGGGTGATACGTCATATGTTTGGGTTATCCTTCACTTAATTTGAAGCTTAGTAACTTAACTTGGATCTAATTATATAGCTCACCATAAGTCGTGAGATAGGGTACGAGTGGTATGGTCCAACTCGTATGTTGGGCAGTGTCAACCCATTTGATTCTGCCTAAGATACGGGTTAAGGGTACTTGTCGTATGCTTGGCTTTAATTGGGACTTGGTTGTCATATGTTGGTTAGTGTTGGGGGTTCAAGGGGGGACTAGGGTATGAGTGGTGGGTACCACTCATATGATAGGGTACGGGTGTATGGTAGAGTCGTACCCTCCTACGGGAATTTTATGCAATTTAAGTTAGGGGGTAATCTAGACATTTCCCCTCTTAACCTCTTAAGTCCCCATGACTTATAACCCTCTGGAGACATAATTTAACCTATTTTCAAATCACTCAAACTCTCTTAAAACACCCTTAAATTCTCTCTATGGATCTTGGGTTAAGGAAGGCTAGGGTTTCATCAATATGCGCAAATTGGGGCTTACAAGGGTGATTTATCTCCATCATCTTCTTAATCTAAGTCATGTTACTTCACCCACATTGTTAGTTCCGACTTAAGGCATATTTTATGACTTGTTTTCATGGAACAGATATTGTATGGTAGTGGGTTTTCGGATATACTTTAGGGGTTCTTGTTAGAAAGGTTAGTTATGGTTTTCCCATGTCTTCTTATATTTTTTATATTATTATGGTGGTTTGAATATCTGGTTGCATGGGAATGGTTAATTGGTACTTGGTTTTGGCTTTGGAAATACTATGCTCCCAACATGTTTGATAAAATGCCTATGAGAATTTTTTGGTTAAATTATTGGACTTTCATTGAACTATTCCATGGTATAATTTGGTAATGGAACATTGTATAAATGGTTTAAATGTTTTCGAATGGTTAAATGGTAAGGTTTTGGTGGTTATGGTTGGTTAAATTAAAAGCTTTGTGGGGTACAATGGAATCCCTCAAGCAAACTCAATAATGATCACTTGTGGGGTACATGATATTCCCCCAAGTAAACTTAATAATGTAATCTATGGGTACATGGGAATCCTTTATCTTTAAAAGGTCGGCTAAGGTCTTTGCTTGAAAGCTATAGTCGGTATGACGATACCACTACTTATTGTCTTGGTTAATAATAAATGGAATTGGTGGTTTGTTTGTGTACTAATAGTTTTAATTAGGCAATACTGGAGGGGTGTGATAGCTAACCGTGAAGGTGTGAGTCCAATGGATGGACATTAGAAACTCATGTTTGTTGACATGTGGATTAGGCATGACGACCACACATGGTACTTATGGGGTACATGAGAATCCCCTAAGTACACTTGTACATATATATCATGGAAAGCGAAGGGCACTTAAGAATTCCCTACTCCTATAGTATATCCAATTCATGCAACTACACACATTGGAGCCCATTTAGGGGGTTACACTAGACCCATATATCCCATGGGTGGTTTTAGGATAGTTAAGCTATATATACCCAGGTAAATGATTTTAAAGGCATGCTAAACCCAGTCCCTTTTCCTAGTATGGTTATCTATAAATATATATGGTTGTGAATGCATATGGTTGGTTTACTTGGTTTTAAAGGTTGGCATTATTTTATCCTTATCTTGAGTGCATGCTATCATTCACCCGCTAACTCATCTTCGAGCGGCTGTATCCCTACACAATGCAGGAATCGAACATTCTACCCCTCCTGCTTAGTGATCGGATTAGGGATCAGCTCAGTTGGATTAAAGTGGTGAGCTTCCATATTTTGAAAGTCTCTATTTCATGTCATGGATGTTTTTACATACTTCAGTTATTTCATAAACATTGGTTTTGGCTATGGTTGGGGGTATGTCCCAATCAGATATTGTCTTACTTTCGGTTAGAGGCTTTGTAGAACTACCTTCCATATTTCGGAAGGCTCTATTTAATGTCATGGATGTTTCTACATACCTAAGTTATTTCATAGACTTTGGTTTTGGCTATTGTTGGGGGCATGTCCCAATCAAATATTTTCTTACTTTTGGTTAGAGGCTTTGTGGAACTACAATGGGTTGGTATGGGCAGTGTCGGTATTGGTGTCAACCTTAGTATTGGAATTGGTATTGGGGTTGATACTGTTTGACAGTATTTATGGTTGTTCTATCTTATTATGTTTTATATTATATATATTTATTTTGGAACTTATTTGGTATGGGATGTATGTATTGGTTTATGGTTTTGTTTTTGTTTTTGTTTTGGTTATTGGTTGGATAATGGATGGTTGGACTTATTTAGGATGGTCACAGTCATAGACCTATCCCGGAGTCTAGAATTGTAATAAACGGTATATTGTTATATGTTTAGAATTCATCAAACTCCGGGTATGTGTATTTGGAGGTTCGGTTGGGTAATAGGGTGTCCCCAGTCCTGGTTGGACATGGGATGCCTATTATGACAAGGCCTCAATTTTGGTCGTGTGAATACTCTACCTCAAGAGACCCTACTTTATTAAGAATTTTAGTGGATATCCATGTTCTTTCTCTAAAATGACCTCTACCCTTACCATATGTTGATGAGCGGTGAATTTACCGCTCATGTATGCTCGGTATTCATGAACATTACCAAGTTTCAAATGAATAAAAGAGACTTATGTATGATTAAATGCACTAATATCCACATTTTGCAGGCATAGAATTTATGATATGGAAAGATGTGGACTTCAACTAAAAAAGATCAAAGAAAGAGAAAAGAAGTGCATCTAGAAGACCGAGAGAAGAAACAAGCCTCAGTTACCGCGATCGTAGCTAGGCAAGACCGTCAACAACCATGATTGAGTTGATCTATATGTGGTCACGGTAGCTATGATCATGGTGAATTTGGTGCTAACATGGTCACATGGCATTTAGCTTAGGGGTAGTTTCATAATTTTCAGTAGTCGACCCTAAATTCTTTAAAAGATTAAAGCCCTTCCCCATTTTGGGCATTCTAGAGATTAACAATACTTTGAATTTGAAACTGAAACCCTAAATTGGGAAAGAATTGTAAAGTTGATTTGGAGACTTTGATTTTGATATCTATGTAGAATGGATGCTTTGAACAACCCATTTGCTATATGTTTCTCTCTTTTCTTCATGAGTAGCAAAATCTTTTAGTCTTGGGATTATGTTGAACTAAGGTGCAAACTAAGGTACAAATTAGTTGTGGGTTGTGATGTATTTATGTACATTGTAGTTAGATAATAATGGGTTATACTATTTCTTGATTGAATTAGTTAGGATTTGAGGATAAAACCCCCAAATACCCTCATTTATTTGTGAGTGAAAACTTCATGCTCTTAAAAGCCCAAACCATCCTTGAAAGAGGAGTTTGGGTTAACTATCGGAACCTTCATCATCCTTGAAAGAGGTATGTGAGAACCAAGGCAATAGTAGGTTTAATCTACTCATTTTCACTATCTTAGACATAAGGGTGATTTTGTGGTTGATTTATTCCTTCGGTATCATCCTAGAAATAGGGATGCCCTAATTGAGGTAGTGGGTGAATATGATTGTCACAGTTGTTAGGTACTCAACTGGGTCAACAATTGAAATCCTTGAGGTTTTATTGAGAAATTAGCCTCAAGGGCCATAGACCTAGCCTACCATATTAGAAGTTTACTAGAATGTGCATCAAATCTCTCACACCCACACCTAAGATTCTCTTAGGTTGACATGATCCCAAGATCCTTCAAATATCATCTTTAAATCAAAGTTTGTTGCTTTGTTTGTGAAATCAAGTTACTAGAGATATACACTCTCCTTTAATAAATAAACCCCCCAAAATTTTAAATTATGTCATTTACTTTACAAACACTTTGGGTGTTATCTTAGTATGACTTAATTACCCACATTACTAGAACTCTATCTTTTATTCGTTGTGGATTCGACCTCGATGCAAGTTGGGATATTGACAACAATCGTCCTCTTCCACTTTACATGGCATAGGTGAGCGTTATCAAAATGGTGTTATTGTCGGAGAGTGAAATTTAGTTTTCATTTGTGCAGTGTTGGTTCTTACTTAGGGTATACTCGTAGTGGTGTGTATTTATTTTTGTTGTTCTTTTTATTTTTGTTTTAGGTAATTTACGTAGCATACACGAAACCATGAGACACAATGCTAGTCAAGTCGGGTCTTTTGACGACCCTCTTGATGATGAAGGGAAACTCAATAAAGTTGGGAGTTCAAGTGTCATCCGGATCCCACATACTCATGGGAAGGTGTCTTTCTTGTCACAAGCGTCATTTTGCACATGATGCAAATAAAGGGACTTTTGGGGTGGGTGGGTGTGGGGAAACCTTATGAGGACCCCAACCTTCATTATAAGAATTGTATAGAGGTGTGTGCACCTTTTGATATCGTACATATAACCCAAAAGTCCATCCGGATTCACCTTTTCCTATTTTCTCTTCGATCTCTTCCGAGCGAGTCTATCACTTCATGGGAGGAACTCACCATGACCTTTCTTGACCGGTATTTCCCGCCATCAATAATGCTTCAATTGAGGGATGAAATCATTAACTTTAGGCAATTTAATGGAGAACCTTTGTATGAAGTATCGGAGAAATTCAACAGAAAACTAATGCAATTTCTAAACCACGAGGTCCTAGAGAATATGCTTCTCAAAATTTTCTACCATGCTCTTGACTTACTCAATAAAACCGTGATGGATATTGGGGTGAGGGACTCTTTTGTGAAGTTGCATTATCATCTTGCAATGAATTTACTTGAGGAGGTTACCAAGAAAAATCGAGGATGGCATACCCGAGATGCCGAGGTTCCTAAGAGTTATCCCACAACATCCTTGGTTGACAAGGAACAAAGGAAATAAGATAAAAAAAGAGAGGAGAACATGGCTAAGATGATGATTCCACTTCATCTTTTGACAAAATATGTGATAGGTGCACCCACAAAAGCAATGAATGTCGTGACATTAAATGCCTATAAAGATAATGAAGAGGGTAAAAAGCTTGATGAGGAGATTCAGTACTTGGCAACATATCCGGGGGTTTCTTGTCCCGCCTATTAAAGGAAAGGAAGGAATTAAGGTTGGACGGACCATGAACATGGTCATGATTGGAGAAATAGAGACCGTGCTTATAAGCACTATGTACCCCCCCCCCCCCCCCATGATCGGGCAAAGAACAAAGGTCCAAGTTCCACAGACCTCGACAAGTCTGATTGAAGTTGGAAGGAACGGACAAGATGATCCCCGAAATGAAAGGAGATTTCTCAGAACTCTCCCAAACCGTTGTATCTCACTCCGTGATGTTGGGTGTATTTATGAACTTTAGTGTTTCTATCCTAGCTTATTTAGCCTTATTTTGAGAATAATTCATGTGCTTTATGAGTTGATGTTAATATAAATAAGCGTCTAAGTGTTCAAGTATGTAATTTCAATGTTCAAAGGTTTTTTCAAACAAATTTGGGTTTAAATTGATCATCTAGAGTCTAGACAAGAAAACTAGTTTTACTAGCTTGAGCTACGTGTTGTTCAAGTTGATTTTGATGGATTCAAGTGGGTGTATTGAGTTCCTAAGGTTATAATTGTTTAATTATATTTGTAACAACTTGTTTTTAATGTGAAAATTTCAATTGGATTAAGTCAATAGTAGAAACAATAAGTTAAGATCAACGTGGGAAAGCCTAGTGTTAGATCGTGTTTCTAGTTCACCGCTCTTGATATTGTGTTGTTTTTAGCTCTCATATTTAGTGTTTGATCATTTAGTATGCTTTGTGAGTTGATTAGGGTTATATATTTATTAAATAAAAGCTGGAAACCAAAGTAAAACAATACCATAAGATGTGTGATGGAATACAAAAGCAAAAGACTAAATGCTGGCGTGGAATGCAATTTCCAGTGAGCCTACGTGAATTGGCCGCGTTGATCCACTCCATAAAAGTCATAACCAATTACCCTATCTTATCTATTGATTGGAATAATCAAGGAATAAAGTTGATTAGTCCATAGGAAGCACCCAATGCGACGCATAGCTTATCTCTCACACGACTTAAGTCCTCAACTATAAATAGAACACTTTGTAACATATTGTAATTACCTGGGATGATTTGGAGAATTAATGATGGGATTCTATACACTTAAAATAGGGTTATTCTCTCTTTTATTTATTTCATTCATAGATTTAATCATGTATTCAATTAATTGGATTACGATTATGTCTATTAATGGCTAAATGCTCCCTTTCCAGGGTTAAGGGCATGAACATATTTTCTATCATTATGAATTGAATTTTTTTTGGTTGCTTATCATATTAATTTTTTTGTTTATACTTTTTTCACTATTTTAAGGAGTATCTAACCTTAGATTACATATATTATCGACCTTGTGATCTTGGGAGGGGGATAGGATGATAGAACGTGGGGATTGCTAGAGTAAGAATCTTATTCTTTTATGAAATAAGGAATTTGAATTAGCGAATAGTATAGGGATATACCTAGAAGTATTGCTTGATTATCATGTAGGATGATAGATTTATGAAACTAATTGTATTATTAGATCCCCGCTCAACGATGTAGTTGTAATATCCTAGTTAGGTAGACGATTAGAGGTTATGAGACCATGATCATGCAATAAACCCTATGAATCAATAACCAAGTTAAGAAATACAACGAATGTAGTTCAATAAAATAGTGTGATTGTTTGGAGTGCCTTAACCTTGGGCTTTCCTCCATTGATATTCTCAAGTCTTTTCTTTACGTACTATTTACTTTACATTTATTTTATCAATTTCAATAATCTTTTGGTTATGCTTGCACTAAGTTAATCTTAATAGTGAACTAGAATTTGATAGTTGCTTAACACTATTCCTTATGGGATCAGTACTGGGCTTATTAAAGGTCCACTATATTACTTAGTGAGACTATTTACACTTGCGTGTGCGCTTGGGCGCAATAAGTTTTTAGTACCATTGTCGAGGACTTATAAATTGGCAACTACTTTTATTTTGGTTTTACTTTTAGATATCATTGGTTCTTTATGCTTGTTCTTTGGTATTCAATTTGTAGGAAATAGGTTGACAAACTAGTAGGCTAGCACAAGATAGGGAATTAGTCGAACCAAACCCCAAATCCGAGAAACTGTACTATTAATTGAGGAGAGAAGCAAAACTTCTCCACCAATTCCTGTAAATTCACGAGGAACAAGACGATCCTGCTCTCATGGTTGAAGATCAACTAACCCGGATGAATGTTTGTGAAGTGGCAATCCCACTTTCGACAAATTTGACCTCCCTTTTTCATAAACCAACCACGAGAGGTGATTTTGAGCAAAAACAGAACATGGTGTAGCTTTGATTATTAGTGGATAGTTTATGAGGCTTTCACATGAAGATACACAAGTTCATCTGTGAAACTTTCTAGAGATTAGTGATACATTCATCTCGATAGGTGTTTCAACAGAATATATAAGGCTGACACTATTCCTCTTTTCACTATTGGGGGAAGGGAAAAAGTGGTTGAACACTGAGCCGGCAAATTCAATCACAACCTGGGATAAATTAGCCCAAAAATTCCTCATCTGATTCTTTCTATTTTGCAAGACTGCAAGACTGCACAGTACGATTCCGTGCTTTAAACAAAAGCCAGATAAGAATTTATATCATGCTTGGGAGCACTTCAAGGATCTTCTTCAGGACTGTCCACATCATCAGCAATCCAATGAGGTATTAGCTCACACTTTTGTTGAGGCACTCAACCGTAATACAAAAATTTTACTAGATTCAACTGCAGGTGGTAAAGCTTTGGAGTTGACATATGATGATCTTTATACCTTTTTGAATTGAATTTCCAAAGGGAATCCCGAGTGACATTCAGCCTCAAGAGCCACAAAGAAAGTTGCACGTATATTAGAGGTAGACCAATTTATTGTTACATCCGTCTAGATATTTTTTCTTCAAAATTAGATAAGCAATATGATGTTGGGGGTTATACATTTTGCAGCCACAGTTAATTTAATTCAATAGACTGTAGGTTGGTGTTAGATTTGTGGTAACAGTGGGAATTCGATGATAATATGTGCTGTAAATCCTGAGTCTGTTATGTTCGTGGGTAATGTTCAAAGGTCGAATTATGGGAACGCCTACAATCCAAAGTGGTAAACTCAACCACCAAATACAGCATGGAGCAATCAACAATAGCAGTTTCAGCAGCAGTATGTTCATAATAATCAGGCCACAACTCAGACTAGCAATGTGGAAGAGATGTTTAAGCAAATCATGGATACTAAAGCACAATTAGCAGTAGATATAATGAGCTGGAAAGTAGCTACAAGGAGCTTAGAGTTGTAAATTGGTCAGTTTGCAAAGGAACAAAATACTAGGCCTTAAGGTGATTTACCAAGTGGTATTGAAAATCCTAAACAAGTAATGGCAATCACTTTGATGAGTGGTAAAGATCTTAATGAAGGAACTCCAAAGAAAACCAAGGAGATAATGTAGAGTTTATTCCACCACTGGTATTTGACCAAGTTGCTAAAAAATTAAGGATGTCTGAGTACTCGAAAACAAAAGTTGCTGAAGAGGTGAAGAAGATCCCACCTCATCAAGAAGGTATATTAAGGTAAATAAGGATGAATACTTCAAGAAGTTCTTTTACACGTTCAGAGAGCTGCACATTAACTTACCTCTTTTAGATTTTTTGCAGGGAATGCCCAAGTAGCTATGTACTTGAACAATGTAGTCTCTAATAAAATCAAGCTGGATAATGTAGAGGCAGTATCACTAATTGAGAAGTGTTGCTCTGTGGTGATGCAAAAGATGTCAATGAAGCTCAAGGACCCTGGGAGGTTCACTCTTCCTATTCAAATTAGAAATAATAAGGTTTTGTACGCACTTAGTGACTTAGGGGAAAGCGCCAATTTAATGCCCCTCTCTTTGTTCAACACTTTGGTCTTGGGTAAGTTGAGACCGAGATCTGTGTTACTTCAACAGGAAAACAAGACCATAGCCCGTCCTGAAAGAGTTATAGAGGATGTTATCATTAAGGTTGGTAGGTTTATTATTCCTGTTGACTTTATTGTTTTAGATTGTTAGGATGATAAAAGAGTACCAGTCATCTTGGGATATCTATTTTTAGCAATGAGAGGATCTTTAATAGATGTAAGAGATGGCACGCTCATAATAAGGCTGGATGATAAAGTGGTGGTTTTTAAGGTGTACAAACCACTCAACACAATATCCTACTACAAAGATTTGTGCATGATTATTGTGATCAAAGGGGATAATTATGGGGTGGTGGAGTCTATTCCACCAAAGATCTCTTCGGACTTTTTTATTAAGCAGCCCAAGCCACAACCACCCAAGCCCAAAATGATGTACATTGATAAGCCTAAAAATCCTATTGTTGAGAAAGCTGATGACCTTGAGAGTTCACACTCAATAGGTCAGAAATATAAAAGAAGATGGCATCCTAGTGTGAGAAAGAGGATGAAGAAAAATGGTTGAGTCATAGATTGGGTCATGCCGAGATACTAAATTAGGCACTTTTGGGAGGCAACCCAAGTTAGGTTAAGGTATGCTTTATTTTGAGTATTCTAGTTTTTACTTCACTAGTGTTTGTTTTTTGTTGAGTCACATGTTGATAGGAAGTCTGAGTACTAGAAAAACTTAGCAAATGAGCATGGTGAAGACTAAGTGTTGGGTCTCCTAACCCCCTTGATATCTGAAGATGCTAATAGCTAGACCTAGAGGCCTCAAGAAGTATTTTGATCTCTACTTTCAAAGTATACTTTGGGGATAAAGTAGATTTATAAGTGTCGGGTAGGGAAATTCCTATTTTTAGGAGTATTTTAAAATTTTGGTGTTAGGAATAAATAAGATATTCTTGTTGGTGCTATATTTGACTGCATGATGCAAGTGTTTTATTTGTAAAAGAATATTGATTGTGTGAATTATTTCTTATGAGACTCCTAGGCTCATGATTATGACTATTGTGCTTGTTGTCTTAATATTGAATTCATATGATTGCTTATTTGAGAGTCTATGATGATCCTACTTGAGTTAAGCATGTGCCATATATGATGTGAGGTTTTAGTATATTCCTTATTGCATGTGATATCTAGAACTTGCTTGGTGTGAGTACAAATAAAAATAAAGGGCATGGGTATAGGAGATGATATAGGCATTTCCTCGATATACTTTTTTCATACCTTTGTTTTACCTACCCTTGAGCATAATCATAGTTAAACCCCAATTGAGCCTTTAGATTTTCCTTTGACAGCCTCATATGTAGCCTAATCCCTTGTATTGATAAACCTTAATTGATCCAAAGCTCCTAATCTCTCTAGTTTAAATATAAATATTAAGTTAAGGAGTTGGAAATTCAAGAAGAAAAGGGTGAAATTGAAGCCCTTAAGTAATAACTATTGGTGTTTTAAAAAATCATTATGTTCTATGGTTGGGAGTTGAGTAATAAAAAGAATAAAAAATTGTTCAAGTTGAAAACGTTGTACATAGAGTACTCCCACCATAGTATATGTGAATAAGCTTAATGAGATAGGGCCAAAAAAAGTGGGTTGAAAAAAGTGGTGTAAGTAGGTTTTTAAAGATTGATCTTAATTGAAAAATGTGATGTATTGAAGTGCTTAGGGAAGATAGTCACTATTCTTGGCCAAAATAGTTCCTACTTATCCCTTAGCCTACATTACAACCATTAAAGACCTATATGATCCTAATCTTTATAATTCTGATATTAGTGTAGCACTACACTAAGGGAAAGTCCATGGTTCATTATGTGTAACTTATGAATTCCTTCTGAGAGTGAGCGTAACTTAATTCTTGTACCCATTGTGTTACAAATTGAATTTATATGAGTAACTATGGGTAAATCTCTTGTTGTGATGGAACATGTATGATAAATATCGGTGATTTGTATGATGTCCTTTATTGAGCAATACGTATGAGTTTTCCAACTTGGTGAGTCAATTCTTGAGGCTAGGGTATTTTTAAGTAGTGTTCTTGAACTGTCAATTGTGTACATAACATGCTTAGTGTAGAAACTTGCGTTATGTGTAGTCATTGTAGTACTTTATTGAGTTTCTTTCTTGTAGTTGAATTGTAGAGTCTCCTTAACTTAAGATGCTTATAGTAAAGAGTTGTTCGAGGATGAACAAGCCTTTAAGTGTGGGGTGGTGATGTTGGGCATATTTATACACTTTAGTGTTGCTATCGTAGCTTATTTAGCCTTATTTTGAGGACAATTCATGTGATTTATGTGTTGATGTTGATATAAATAAGAATCTAAGTTTTCAAGTATGTAATTACAATGTTCAAAGGTGTTTTCAAACAAGTTTGGGTTTGAATTGATCATCTAGAGTCTAGAGGAGAAAACTAGTTTTATTAACTTGAGCTAGGTGTTGTTCTAGTTGATTTCAATGGATTCTAGTGGGTGTATTGAATTTCTAAGGTTATCATTATTTAATAATATGTGGAACAACTTGTTTGTAAGGTTCAAATTTCAATTGGATCAAGTCAATAGTCGAAACAATAAGTTAAAGATCAATGTGTGCAAGCCTAGTCTTAGCTCATGTTTCTAGTTCACCGCTCTTGATATTATGTTGTTTTGAGCTCTAATATTTGGTTTTTAATCATCTATTATGATTGGTGAGTTGATTATGGTTATATATTGATGAAATACAAGCTGTAAACCAAATGAAAACAGTACCGTAAGATGTGAGATGGAAGACAAAAGCAAAAGACTAAGTGTTAGCGTAGAATGCCATTTCCAGTGAGCCTACGTGAATTGTCTGCATCGCTCCACTCACCAACTGTAATAACCAATGCCTCGATATTCTCTATTGATTATAATAATAAAGTCATTTCATGGCTTAGTCCATGGGAATCACACAACGCGATGCATAGCTTATCTCACACACGGCTTAAGTCCTAAACTACAAATTGAACACTTTGTAACATATTGTAATTACCTGGGATGATTTCGGGCATTAAGGAGGGGCTACTGTAAACTTCAAATAGGATTTTTCTCTCATTTATTTAGTTCATTCATATATTTAATCATGTAGTCAATTAATTGGATTACGGTTATGGCTATTAGTGGCTAAATGCCTCTTTTCGGGGGTCCAAGAACATGTTTGCTATCATTCTGAATTGAATTTTTTTGGATTGCTCACCATATTTGGTTATTTTTTCATCCTTTTTCTAACTTTTTTAATGATTATCTAACCTTAGAATATATATATTGTCAACCTTGTGATCTTGGGAGGGGGAATAAGAAGATAGAATGTGGGATGAATAGAGTAAGGTTCTTATTCTTTTATGAAATAAGGAATTTGAATTAACATCAAGGATATGGATATACCTAAAAGCCTTGCTTGATTCACATGAAGGATGATATATTTAAGAACTTAATTGGATTATTAAATCCTCGCTCAAAGATATAGTTGTAATGTCCACGTTAGGTAGACGATTAATGATCGGGAAACCATAATCATATGATAAACCCTACGAATCAATCGCCAAGATAAGTAATCCAACGAATTTAGTTCAATAGCATGGAATTATTAGGAGTTCCTTAACCCTAGTGTTTCCTCCATTGTTGTTTCAAGTTTTTACTTTATGGTCTATTTACTTTAATTATAGTTTATCAATTTCAAAACTCTTTTGGTTTCACTTGCGCTATGTTAATCTTAATAGTGAACTAAAATTTAATAGTTTATTAACACTAGTCCCTGTGGGATCGATACTTTGCTTGTGAAGAGGCCACTATATTACTTGGTGAGACCACTTACACTTGTGTGTGCTCTTGGAAACAACCTCCGCCTTCATCAAACAATTGGAAAACCAAATTGGGCAAATTTCCACTCAAATAAATTCTAGGCCAACGGGAGGCCTTCATAGTGAAACTATTGTAAACCCAAAAAATGAAGCTCAAGTTTAAACAATAGTAATGAGAAGTTAAAAGACCCTTCGCGATCACTTGATAGAATATTTGGGTGAAAAAGTGACTAAGGTTAAGCCAAAAGATGTACCACCAAAATCTCATGAAGAAGAAAACAATAAAAAGGAATCGACGGAAGTTGAGGATGAGGTGGTTGAGAATGAGAACCCACAAAATAATGCGAGGCCTAGAGTCCAAGTCCCTACCCTATTTCTACAAAGGTTGCATAGAAAAGAGGAGAGTGACAAATTCAAGAAATTTTTGACCAAGCTTAACAATATTTCCATAAATATCCCATTGCTTGAAGTGATCCAAGAGATTTCAGAATATGTTAAGATCATGAAAAAGTTGATGTCAAATAAGAATCACATCGAAGGTGACACAATGTAAGTCACCCATGGTTGTAATGTTATTGTGAGTAGCAAGGTTGAGAAAAAGAAGGAAGACCCCAAAGCTTTCACCATCCCTTGTACTTTTGGAACACATGTGTTTGCGAAAGCTATATGCGACCTTAGTTCAAGTATCAACCTCATGCCTTTTTCCATCTATAAGAATCTTGGATTGGATGTCCCAACCCCGACATCTATGAGACTCTTAATGGCGGATCGGTCGATCAAGAGTTCGATCAGAATTTTGTTTGATATTCTAGTCAAGATGGACAAGTTTATACTTTCGGTAGACTTTGTGCTTCTGGACTGTGAAATAGACCAAGAAGTACCCATCATCATTGGGCGACCTTTCTTATCCACCAAAAGAGATATTGTTGACTAAGAAATGGGGGAGATGGAGTTCAGAGTAAATGCAGATGAGGTTTTCTTTAAGGTTTGCAAGACAAGGAAACAACCCGCAGAACTTCAAGTGATATCCATGGTTGATATTAAAATTTAAGAGGTGAACGAAGGGGGATTTGAGGACCCACCTTGAGAAAAAAAGAAGGAAGACATCGTGCCATGAGGATAACTAAGGTGCTATGTGGGAGGCAACCCACAAATGCCATGAAAGTGGATCGTATCCTTTGCTTTTATTTTTGTAGTACATATTTTAACTTTGAAAATTTAATAACCCATGCATTTATGGAACTATTGAATGCGTTGGAGGAGCTAAAAAGGGGGAAAGTGTGAAATTTTTGCACTATGAACTAAATAGGGGAAAATCTGTCAAATTATAAAATAAGCTGAATAGGGGAAAATAGTGGTGCAGAAATGCCATCAGTTACAGTGATTGCAAGACCTAGGCTGCGATTGCAGTCCCCTTCATGTTCGCAATTGCAATAACTTGACTGCGATCGCGGTCTTCTCAGTTATATAGCCATCTGAGTTCCGCATTTCCCTCACACTTCCTTTTCAACTTTACTCTTTAATTGGATCCATTTTTGTCCAAGATTATGAGCTCTACATTAACATCCTTGCATCCCTTTTGGATCACATACTCGGTAGGTGTCATGAATTCGTGCTTTAATTATTGAAAAAAATCCATAGAATGCATGTTGTAGAGAGGGCCTGAATCTCTGATTTTCATGCTTAATTGTTTCATAAATTGTGCTTGTGCGGTGTTTTGCTGCTGGATTATGGTATGCACATAAGCGGGGAACTCTTGAGTACCCAAAACATGTTTAGAAATAGAGACAAATGAAGATTTCACACCAAGTTCTCAATATGATGCCTAAATGAATGCTCAATAATGGTTTTACATTTTAAGGCCATAATCGAGTATCTAGTAGGCTTTTTTTGCACTGTTAATGTGGATTCTTCTTGTAGAGCATTCTTGTAGCCTTAAATTTGAAAATTTTGAAAATGGAAAATAGGTCTGAAACTGGTCTCGAATACTGTAATTATGGCCTGAAGGCCGCGATCATGGTTTCATGGCCCGCGATCGCGGTAATTGATTATAATTTGTTGACCTTCACAAAAATCCTGCACTTCAAAGTTTTTTATGAACACCACCAAGTATCTATATAATGGGCTTTGGTGAGCTACATAGCATACTTGTGCATAAAAATGGCAATGATGGTTTGGTGTGTTGTGTGTTTCTTTTTAGGATAATCTAATGGAAAAATACGACCACATCCAATTCATGGCATCCGAGTGCCACACTCACTACAATGGTGATCTTCTGAAGAAAAAACTACTCCCAGAGAGAGGAATATATTTGGATAATATACCGAAAAAGCTTCAGACATTTCAGTCAGGCTTGAGGATACAAGGTGGCAGTGTTTTTCCCCAAATACATGTATGGTAAATGAGCAATGGGTCCATGAATTCTATGCCAACCTTAGCGTAATGTATTTCTCGGATCCATCCAACATGACTATCAAGAGTAAGAGGAAAGTGGTGAACTTTGGGCAAAGTAAATTAATGATATCTACGGGTTCCCAAATGGAAACATGGGTGAGTTCAAAGAAAAAGGGTGTGAGCTGGGAAGCTGGTTGGCGGAAAGATTGTGTCCAAGAAAGGAGGTCTCATGGGTGGAAACAAAGAGTAACATTCACATGAATGACTTCAATTCCAAGGCATGGATTTGGTTGAATATAATATGTAGCTGAGTCTCCCCTTGCACCCACATGACATCAGTCCCTGACTTGCGGGCTCGGATAGTCTCTTGCATTCTAGATGACATTTCTATGAATGTTTGTCAGCTTGTGGTTTCTGATATGAAGTTCTTCAAGAACCAATATGGTACGTATCTTTTCTCAGTCTCTTTGATTATTGAGCTTTGTAGGAGAGCCGAGTTTGAAGATTACTCCAGAGCCACTTGGGTATGCCTTGGTACCCCTATTTATCCTTTGAGAATTTGAGGCCAGGGCACACCAGGTAAAAAGAAGAAGAGAAAGATTGACATTGGAAAGTCAACATGCTAGGAGATTGAGTCTTGTAGGCCATTCATCATTGGGCCTCTTAAGGACATTGGAGTTGATATTGCGTCTATCAAGGAACTCGTGTCTAGTTTACCCTGGGGACTAGAAGAGCCCTCTACCACTTGACATTCATATGTGTCACACGCTAACTATTCAAAGTATTAAGAGGAACTGAAGAAATAGAGAGCTATATTACTAGGCTTGAGAAAGCATACTCATCCTTAGCGGTGTCACATCATGATCTTTGAGTTGCATATGAAAAGATGGTCATAAGGGAGAAAAAGAGAGATAGGTTATTTAACAAGATATGGAAGGGGATAAATGGCCTTTGGAAGGTCCTAAAACCTGTGATTGACTTCCTTTATCCTGAGTGGAAAGTGATTATGAGAACCCAGCTGAGTGGTCCAATCTAGAGGAGGTTGATGATGATGCAGAATCTGAGAGTGAAAGAATCTCTTGATGCGGTTTTGGGGAACACCCTTACCTCTCTTTATGGTTGATTATTTATGCAGTGAGGACACTTCTACCTCTTTGGTTAGGGGTTCCTATCTCCATATTCATTTGATCTGGACCTATATTATTGATATTTCTGGATATTTTGTTGTTGTTTCTATTTGGCGACTTGGGTTGTAATATTCATGAACGCTGATGGTGCCCATATTTGCATAGATTATTTATTTTATTCTTAGATTTCTACTTTTTCTTTAGTTTACTTATGGAAATATCGAACAAGATCTTCCCTATGATAGGTTGAGTGATGACATTTTTAAGGGGAAAGCATCGCGTTTGGGTTTGGATCCATGGATGCAAGGAAAATTTGAATACCCATGGCATCAATGACACAAATGCAAGGGAAGTCTAAGTACCTATAGCATTTCAAATTTTGGGATTGCATTTATATCTATGGTGAATATCCAATATCCATATGGTTGGTTGGCCAGTATGAAAACCACAATGTGATATAAGGCTTGGCTTGGAGCCACAATTAGCAAATCATATGTGGTGCCCATGCAAAGTGAACACCCCCCCTCCATCTAAATTTTTTCAAAAAATTGATGGCATTGATGTGATCAGCCTTGTAACAAATCTCTTTCTCTTTTTGTGATTCCAAAATTTTGACTTGTGAAAATTGGGAAATACTCCACTTTTTTTCTCTAGAAGAAGAGGAAATTGAACCCTCTTGGTGAATTTTACATGTCGTGTGTGGGGAGCTTATTTGTCCAAAACTAATGTGTACTTGTACCATCAAGAACTTTCCCTACTAGTCTCTCAAGGCTAATTTTTATTCTACTTTGTTGGGAAGATGATCTTAGGACATCTATATGACATTGGAAGTCTACTTTAGCCTAAAATGCCTACCCTTGTATAGTTGTTATCCCTAGTCACCCACTTTAAGCTTTTATACCTTTACTCGGCAAACACATTACAAGTTGTGATCTTTTCAATCTTTATCCTTCTTTTGAACCCTAGCGTTCTTGAACTTAAAATTATAACTTGTGGCAAAGACTAAGTTGGGGTGGTGATGATGAAAAGAGGTAACTTTGGGCCGCGAAGTTATAAGTAAGTGCCTATTATTTTATGTATTAAGAATAATTTATATAAAAATGGAAGGGACCCGACAAAGGAAAGAGAAGCACTAAGGGTGCAAGCAAAAGGAATAAAAAGGGAAATGGGTGAACTATGAAAATAAAAAGTAGGCACATGTGTAAAGAGTGAAAACAAAAGAAGTGTCCCATGACCAAAAGTTTGAGGAAATAGTGTAATTTAGATGTTCAAGTAGGGTTTATCCATGTTGTTCCTAAAAGATATCCTACCCTACCCCGAACCTACATTACAAGCATAAAAAGGCATTCGTGATTTCCAACCTAGTTATTTCATTGTAGTGGCGATTGAAAATAGGGGCAAGCCTATGACCTGGTACATGTTAGCATTGAGAGTTCTTGGGAGGGAGAGTGTTCTACACTAAAATTCCATGTTTCATAATTGATTACTTAGTGTGTGAAATTTTCTTTCTTGTGAGGAGGCAAGTAAATAAGACGATGCGGGTAATTTTGTCATCTCCCAAAAAATGGGGAAAAAGGAGTATAATGTAGTTTGGGTCAAAAAGAAGTCAATTTAAGAGTATTAGTAATTGTTGCATAGTTTCTCTTTAAAGTCTCTTGCATCCTTGAAAAAATCACATTTTATGTTTAGGGGTGTTGTGTAAATAGTGTTGCCTATGTTTAAAGAGCTAAATTGTGGTATTAACTATGCTTGAAGTAACTATGATCATTTGGGTTATTCAATGTGGTCATAAATGTGCATAGTCTCATGGTAACAAGTAGTGTTGCTTGAGGACAAGCAAAGATTTAAGTTGGGGGTGTTGATGAGCGGTGAATTTACCGCTAATTTACGGTCGACATTCGTGCACATTACCATGTTTTGATGAATAAAAGAGACCTACGTATGATTAAGTGCACCAATATTCCCATTTTCAAGGAATATATGTTATGAGATGTAAAGATGTGGACTTGATCTAAAAAATGATCAAAGGAAGAGAACGGAAGTGCAGCTGGAAGATCTGGAGCAGAAACAAGCCTTAGTTACTGCAGTCACAGAGCCAGTTAAGATGGTCAGCAACCTCAATTGTGTTTATCTACACACTTTTGTGGTAGCTATGATCATGGTGAATTTGGTGAACTCACGGTTACGTGGGATTTAGCTCAGGTCCAGTTTGGTAATTTTCACCAATCGACCCCAAATCCTTTAAAAGCTTAAAACCCTTGCCCATTTTGTGCATTTTTGATACTTGCAATACTTTGAATATAAAATTGAAACCTAAATTGGGCAAGAATTAAGAATTTGATTTATAGACTTTGATTTTGATATCTATGAAGAATGGATTCTTTGAACAACTCATTTGGTATATGCTTCTCTCTTTTCTTTATGAGTATCTAAATCTCTTAGTCTTTGGATTTTGTTGAACTAAGGTACAAATTAGTTATGGGTTGTGATGCATTTGTGTACATTCTAGTTAGATGATAATGGGTTATACTATTGCTTAATTAAATTTGTTGGGATTTGTGGGTGAAAACCCCAAATACCTATATGGGTTTGTGAGTGAAAACTCCATGCTCTTAAACTCCCAAATCATCCTTGAAAGAGGGGTTTGGGTGAACTATAAGAACCCTCATCATTCTTGAAAGAGGGATATGAGGACTAGGGCAATAGTATATAATTATTGGGTTTAATCTACTCATTTTCACTATCTTAGACATAAGGGTGATTTTGTTGTTGATTTTTGCCTTAGGTATCATCCTAGAAATAGAAATGCCCTAATTTAGGTAGTGGGTGAATATGATTGTCATACCTTTTAGGTACTCGAATGGGTCAACATTTGAAATCCTTGAGGTTTTCTTGAGGAATTATCCTCAAGGGCCCTAAACCTAGCCTTCCACATTATAAGTTTACTAGCATGTGCATCAATTCTCACATACCAACACCTAAGTTACCCTTAGGTAGACATGATCCAAAAATCCTTCGAATATCATATTTAAATAAAAGTTTGTTGCTTAGTTTGTGAAATCAAGTTACTGGCGATATACACTCTCCCTTAATTGATAAAACCAACCAAAATATTCAATTATGTTCTTTGCTTTACAAACACGTCAGGTATTATCTTACGAGGACTTAATTACTACCCACTCTACTAGAACTCTATCATTCTCTCCTTATGAATTCGACCTCAACGCGAGTTGGGATATTGACAACGACCGTCCTCTACCACTTTCTGTAGTATGGGTGAGTGTTATCACATATCTATCCTATGCGGCCAACTTGGAGGCTGGTACGGGCTCCTTACCACTATCTTGAAATGTACAAGTCTTCAACATCTATGAGAGAATTATATAAGAATTTTGTTAATTGAGGTGAATGGGTCAATACTACTCTATAAAAGAGACAAAAAATAAATGTTTCCTAAAGTCTTATAGCCTTACAATTATAGGTAATGGATAACTCTGCACAAATCTGCAAGACTCTACTACACTCAGCCTATACATGTGAGCCTAATGACACTGGGGATCTAATACTATCTACCATGACCCTAAAATCGGGATCATGATGACACTTGTCACTCCCAACACCATAGGAAAGCACAAAATCATAACCCAAACACAATAGCTAAAAAGTATAGAAGGAAAATAAAATACAATCATAAAACCTGGATAACCTCCAAAAAATATTAGTATAGTCAAAACATAGATAATCCCTGATCTAGTATTCACTAATACAAGCCTCTAAATATAGAATTTAAAGAAACGTCTAAGTCTCTCAAAATGCAAAAAATGAATAACTATACGGAGAAGGATACTTCAAAAATCTATGAACTTAATAGCAGCTTCCTCGAATCCCCATAAATGATAACACTGAAGATACCATAAGAATAAGTTCCTAGAGGCCATCAGATAGGTACATGCACGTAAGGTGCAAAAAATAAGGGTGAGTATGGAATCAGGTGTGATCCACAAGAAACATGACTGAGCCTAATACAAAGTGGTGATGAGTAACACCACGTCAACCCTTTAAATTAACTATACAACCTGCACTCAGGAAAGCCACCCTAATGCAACAAAATAATAAAGCCTAACAGTCATAAGGATATCATAGCACGGTCTAAGAAATCTTCAATATCATGAAATGAACTGATAGATCTTCAAGTACTTAGCAAAGTACAAAACAAACAAATACAGTTTACTCAATATGAACAAGAAATTAATATATGCAATGCAATGCATATGATGTGTACATACCTACATGGAAATGGCTTGAAGGTCAGGACACATGGGGGACTCACAAGGTCCATGTACTGTCTAGGTATGCACTCTCATCCCAATATATATTATGTATGTGTGCACTACGACCTCAATAAGATAATAATATGCAGGTATTCACCTCGACCCTAATGATGCATAATTATGTGCAAGCCTACACTCCAACCCCATATAAAATATACTGCATGATATGCAAGTATGCAACTGCAATCCCTAGTCCATAATAAAGTTAAGCAAAACATTTTATGTATTAAACTACATTAGATATCAATCTCAAAATTAACTAAACTCTCAAGTAGGAATATTCACAATTGCTAGCATTTAAACAATTCATTTACAATAGTAAATCAGACCATTCATATTAGCAAATAGAGAAAATAATCAAAAATAACCAAATGACTTATTTTAACCACTCAAATAACTCTAATACATACAAATAAGATCACCCCTTTACCTATATGAGACCTTATTCACCATTAATCCCATTACACATAATTAACACATAACTACTTCAAAAAAGAGTCGAAGAAAGTCTCAACTTGACTTAGAAGAAGTCCCGTGAAGTAAACCCAAAATTGAAAGAATTAGAAGAAAGATTTATCCTCTCGAATTCCCTTCGAACAAGCCAATCTTTTCAAATTCAAAATTTCTAATTTATGAATTCTTACTCTAGAACCCCTAGATTTGAAACCTAAATTGTATCAGAATAATAATTACAAAGATGATAACAAAACAAGACTAAAACTCGTGAATTCTGGAAAAAATAATGAAATAGTGCATGAGGACTATTTTTTGAGGTATTGAAATAACCAATGCACCTATTTGTAAATAATCAATAGCATAATGATTGGTAATTGTTACAGTTCATCACATTTTACTAGTATATAAAGCAATGGAATGATTTTAACATACAGTACATAATATTACCTATTTAGTCCTACTTCACATGCGCCATTTAATACCATTAAATGATCCACCTCTGCCTCTTTCCATAATAAACCAATCATTTCCTAATAATTATTATTCTATACTTGGTCAATGACTTAACCTAATTTTAAATGCAAATGAATGATATAAGAACTTCTGTACTACTATTTCTAAGCCTTAACTTCACCCTCATAGTGGTATAGTTATAATATCAAGAATGTAAGTAATTCAAGCAACTAACCTTAAAGCAGTCAAGAATTTCTATCAAAAGCAACGATGTGTAAGAAGGAAAAAATAACTTCTCTTTTTATGCCCCTATCTAGTTCAAACTTATGATGTTATTATTATTAAATAAAAATTATAAGCCCTTATAACTTAATTTAATGTTTATACATAGGTCCCAATTAGTTATAAAATGTCAACTTTTCCCATTAACCATGTCACGATCTAGGGCCTGGCTATGACGGGTATTTAAAGTTCATCGAGAATCGGGAGACCACCCCCTTTGCCTAACCAAGTAGGATGTAACATATCTACTAACGACTGACTTCCAAACATATAAAAGATAGGAATAGTAGAATCTCAATGTTTATGAAATGTTAGCCAACAATACCCAAGTACATCAATATCCTTAAAGCCTCTAAACAAAACTGAAAATGATCTAAGTCAAGCAATGACAACGACAATGACAATGTTAATGATAAGATAAAGTCTTTAATTCTACTTAAAAGAAAAAAACTAGTGGAATTATCAAGTCTTTCGGAGAATGGAAGCTTACCACTTCACCACCAACAACCGACGAACCGAGTTGATCTACCTAGCACTGCGTAGAAAAAGTAGAAGTATCTCTAGTGCCTGCATCGTGTGGGGATACAATATTCAAAGATGGTTAGTAGGGTGAACACTAGCATGTAACTCAGGTATAGGGGAAAAAATAATGTAAAGTAAAAATCCAATTAACAACCATATGAAAAACATTATATACTTACATAAATGATATGCCGGGATAGGGAACAAGGCATAGCATGAAGTGAAACTTTATCCTAGACTATGTATCTCAACCGTCATAACAGGCACCCACGGTTTATGTGCGTTTAGCTACCCCTGTGGAAAGAGCCATAGTGTATGTTAGTCGCACGAACCAAAGGTATCAAGAAAGACTAGGAAATTCCCTGAGCCCACATCAATCCAAGATAAAAATATATATTAATAGTGTAAACCACTCACACAGGGTATCAAGACCAAACCTCATGTCGACAAACACGAGTTTCCACTACAAGTCATCCATGACCCATACATTCCTGGTTTAGTTACATAATAACCATTAAACACAATTTAAAACAAGTCTCACATAACCCATTTATTAATCAGTGAACCAACCATTAAGGCACACATGGGTATCGTTATAACCTTACACTTGCAAGCCTATCTCTATGCCATATCAATTACATTAACTTAGTGGAATGCCTTGAACCCCTTTACCAAATCAAGTATGGTGGAAGGCCTCGACCCCATTTGTTCATTAAATCAAACATATCCAACAAGGCCTTCAAAATCCATGTTCATTGTCTAACCATTTTTGTGATGCCATAATATAGGTAAGCAAGTCAAACCAAGTGACAAAATCCATAATTCAGAGCTATTTACATAAGTAGGTTGAGGGAACACAATTATTCACACCAATTCTAATTTCAAAACATCAATTTGGGAAAAACTATAACCCTTTAATTTATTCACTATTCCCATGAATCTCATAAGTTCAAAACCATGAATAAAGCATAAATAATGCATAATAAATAATGGAAAAATAATTTAAGGACCAATCATTCTAAAACCCTCAACCATATGAAAACCCACATTGACAACCACCCTATTAAACCAATTAAAACCATGTTTTTTATAAACTAATAATTGGGGGAGAGTAACATGCCTGAAATACAAGATTTATGGAGAGAATTCAACCCTTGAGACCGTGCTTAGATTGAGTTATGAATGAGAAATAACCTCATTTATCGCTTTATGGTCATGGGAACAAGCAAGGAAAAAATGGAATTAACCAGAATGCCCTGATGAAAAGACTAAAAATTATTGCCCAATAACTAATGGTGACCTCGCAACTCGTAGGGGCACCTTATGACTCGTAAGGTCCCACTGAGTATCTATACAGTGTCCATGATCACCAAAAATATCTTGGCTATGATTAATACTAAATGACTCGTACTCAGTCATTATGAATTGCATAGTCCAGTCGTTGTCTAAGCATAAATAATTAGGCATCGTAGTGGTTAAGCTATGATTGGTACATAACGACTCGTAATGAGTCTACGCCACTCGTTGGGAGCCACTTGTACTCAGAATAGAAAAATTAACTACAAATACTTATCAGACTACGATTGAGTCCTATGACTCATCAAGACTCTCTACAACTCGTAGGGTGAGTCGTAGTCAGGGCAGTGACGATAAAATTTTAGTAACTTTCAAGGACCAAAAATTTAGGGTGTTACATTCTTCCCCTTTAGGATCATTCATCCCCTAATGACGAGACAAGATTTCATTAGCACGATTTTACACAGAGTACACCCACACTTACCATTAACAAAGACTAAAAACAAAGATATCAAGGATTCTTTAACAAAGTCAAAAAATAAATATTTTAAGGAATACACATACCTCTAGCATCATTATCTGAAGCGGGAAACAAGAATGGATATTTGGACTCCTTTTCCTCTTCGGCCTCCCAAGTATCTTCTTAATATTTTTGGTTCCTCCATAGAACCTTTATCAAAGCCATGCCCTTTGTTCGAAACCGACAAACTTGTCGATCAAAAATCTCCATCCGAACTTCCTTGTATGATAAGGAATCCAACACAAAAAAACTCCCCAAGGTAATGACCAAAGAAGGATCGCCCACGCAAGTCATCAACATTGACATATGGAACCTTCCTCACTCTCCTCAAAACATAATATGGTCAAACATAATAGGGACTTAACTTTCCCTTACTTTATAACCACATCACTCTCTTCATGGGAGATACTTTTAGGAATAAAAATTCATCCACACCGAACTCCAAATCCCTTTGCCTCACATTTGGAAACTCTGGGCAGTTCTGAGCCTATCCTGAATTACCTTCACCTTCTTCATGGCTGGGTGAACCAAATTTAGGCCATGAAATCCTACCTCACAATCTTTGAACAACCCAATAGGAGACCTACACCTCCGACCATACAGAGCCTAAAATAAAGGCTTGCCAATACAAGAGTAATATCTATTATTATATGCAAACTCAATAAGAGGCAAATGGTCAACCCAACTACCACCAAAATTGATAACATAAGACCTTAGCATATCCTCTAAAGTTTGAATAGTCCTTTTTCCTTGTCCATCCATCTAATGGTTGAAAGTGGTGCTAAGGTTCACCTTAGTTCCCAAAATACTCTAAAATAAATGCCAAGAGTTAGACGAGAACTGCGTACCTCAATTAGAAATGATTGAAATTAGAGCACCATGCAACTTAACTATCTCTTCAATGAACAACTTGGCGTAATCCTCAGAAGAGAATTTGTCCTTACCAGCAAGAAGTAAGCAGACTTAGTCATCCTATCCACGATGACCCAAATCAAATACAACTGACCATGGGACCATAGTATATCGATAATGAAATCCATATTAACCACTTCCTTTTTTCACACGGGTAACTCAATCTCATGAGAAAAAACAATAGGCCACAGGTGTTCCACCTTCACTTATTGACACACCATACACTTTGCCATAAAATTAGCCACATCTCTCTTCATGTTATTCCACCAATATATCTCTTTCAAATCATGGTACATCTTTGTCAAACTAAGGTGAATAGTATACCACAAGCCATGAGATTTAGAAAGATCTTTTCTCACAGGCCATCAATATTAGGAACACACAACTTACCTTGGTGTTGTAAGACACCCTCACCATTAATCTCAAAAAACATCACCTTATGGTGACACATCATCCTTGATCTACATCAATATAGGATCAAAAATCTACTTTTTCTTCACCTAAATACCAAGAGATGACTTCGCCAACTCTTGAAAAATCACACCACTATCCTCTAAATCCAAGAAACGAATCGTAAAATTAGAAAAATGATGAATATCCTTCACCAATCCTCACTTTTCCTCATACACATGAGAAAATCTTCCTATGAACAATATGCTAAGAGCATCAGCAACCACTTTAGCCTTACCTGGATGATAATGGAAACTCATATCATAGTCCTTGAGCAACTCAAGCCATCTTCTTTTCCTGAGATTCAACTCTTTCTGGGTGAATACATACTTCAAACTATTATGGTCTAGGAAGATGTCAACATGAACCCCATACAAAAAGTGATGCCGAATTTTCAAAGAAAATACCATAGTCAATAATTCCAAATCATGAGTCAGATAGTTCTTCTCAAGAACCTTTAACTACCTAGAAGCATAGGCAACCAACTTACCATGCTTCATCAACACACAACCTAGTCCCACACATGATGCATCACAATAGATAACAAAACCACCGATACCCTCAGGTAGGTTCAAAACTAGAACTGAAATCAACTTATCCTTTAACTTCTCAAAACTACCCTCACAAGCATCAGATAACAAAAACTTCACCTTCTTTTAAGATAACTTAGTCAATGGGGAAGAAATAGAAGAGAAAATTTCAACAAACCTTCTATAATAACTAGCTAAATCAAAGAAACTCTAAATATCGATTGGAGTCATGGCTCTAGGCTACTTTTTAACCACCACAACTTTTTGTTGATCCACTATGATCCCTTTGATAGAAACAATATGACCTAGATAAGTCATAGCACTCAACCAAAACTCATACTTAGAGAATTTAGCATACAACTATTTCTTCTTAAGGGTCTGCAACACAATACCAAGGTGATTGACATGATCTGCCTCATTCTATGAATATGTAACACCCCGCATTTTGTACTAGAATAAAAACCATCATTCCTTTGCATAGACATTCCAAAAGCCATAAATTTGATGTACATATAGTGGTTTAATAAATTATGTAGTGTGTTAATTTTTTTGAGCATGAGTCAAGATCATAGAGGTCCCTTAACTCAAGGACTAGTTGAAAGATTTCATATAGTTCGAGTTTTAGTGAGTGTCAAAACTTTGGTCAGATTAAATCATACATAACTCCTTTTATATGATGAACTTGGTGGCCTACTATATATAAAATGAAAGGTCTTTGAGTCCTCTTTCCAAATCCACCATTTTTTCCAAAATTTGATATCCGAGCAAAAAGTTATGTCCATTTTACTCCATCATATCAGCCTGGCAACTGAGTGACAACAATTCTGATTGCTTGTCACAAATCTGACGACTTGTCAGAATATGTCGTCAGCCTTAGGCGGAATCCCATCAATTTCTGCTCCCAGGTGATGACCAAAGCTGATGGCTTGTCACAAATCTAACGGCTTGTCAGCCTTGATCGTCAGCCGAGAATTTCAGCAATTAGGAAGTGATTTCGTAGAGGTATTTAGGTCTTTTCCTCACTCAAAAAACCTTTCACACAAATTAAATCACCCATTAAGTGTTATTAATCAATCATTATCAGTTTTACAACATCAAAAACTTCCTTTTCTCTCTCAAAATAAGATTAAATTAGGGTTTTCTCCAAGAACAAGAAATTCATGTAAATCAAGCCTTAAGTTCAATAACTCCAAGAAACAAATCAAGATCTGGGTTTCATCTATCAAGATATAGGTTCCATCTTTCAGATCTTATAATTTAAGGTACGTGGGGTTTATCCTACAAACTACATGGGCTTGGAAATACTAGAACATGATTTAAAGATTTTCAAGCATGATTTTAGAAAGGAGTTTTGAAATACATAATTTTATTATGCATTATGAATGTTTAAATGCAGTGTTGATTTGTCCCTTAGGCCTTTCCCCCTAAGTTGATTTACATGTGTGTATATCTAAAAAAATTGAGGTTTAAGATTAATTGAGAGCATAAATTATGGACTCCATCTCTTATGATAAATTAAAGATTTTGGTTTTGTTGGAAAGGAGTTGAAATGCATGTCTGTGATTTGAAAGATGTTTTATCAATGTCATAGTATTTGAAACATTGATTTAGAATTATTCAGAGGGTGTCTTGAGATAACTATGTTTTGTGTTAAAGAGAAGAATTGCATGAGATAGAGACTTTAGACATGACCACCATTGTTTGTTAAATTATTGATAAAGAGAATTGTTTTCATGGTTTTACATGAATTTTAAAGCATGAGTTCCTTGAACGAATTGTTGTTATGGTGGCCCTGAATTTTATGATTTGAAAATAGAGATATAAATTGCTATAAGTGGCTTAGAGAATGTGACTTGCAAGTTAATGGTATGACGATACTATATATGTGTTTATGCCATGACAGAGTTAAAGATTTCAGAATATGTTTTTAGAGTGTGCATGTTTAAAGAACTAAAATAGGCATAAAGAGGGTTAGGTGGTTACCCGAAGAAGGCATGAGTTCAAGTAACTCTTAGCCTAAAATCATATTTGCTGATATGGGTGGATTATTATTGTACGCTGACGACGGTCGTGTGACGTAGTAGATTTAGAGACACCGACCCTTACGGCACACTTGGATTGGGGTTTGGCTACTGAGTTAATGGCAGATCCCATATAGCCCATTGTATTATAGATTGTAGGGTACACCATCTAGCACAGAAGTAAAACAAAGAGTGTCACAGATTTCAGATATTTTCACAGTCTTTTAAAATGCCCATGTGATTTCTTACTATATGATATATTTATGAACTTCTTTAAATTGCTCTCATATATTTTGAATATAAATGATTATTTTGGATTTGATCTACATACTAGTACATCTGTATTGACCCCTCTCCCCTACCTCTCAGGTTCTGAGGCTTAGTTTAGGGGTCCAGATAAGTAGTAGATAATTCAGAAAGAAGATCAGATTGTGCAGTGGTGAGCCTTCTCTATTCCAAAATTCCTATCCTTTCATATTATATCATTTATTACAGTTTTGGTCTACTGGGGGCTTTGTCCCTATTTTCAGATAGTTGTCTGATTTTCATGTGGTAAACATTTCGCAGACTATTCCATATGTTGTTAGTGATATTCATATTTCATTCCTTATTGTTAAACTTAATCTAGAGTGACCATGTTTCTGTATTAAATTGTAATTCCTTATTTTCTTTTATTATATGAATGTTGTGAATGACTACCACATAGAGTAGGTTATCCGGCCCTTTATGGCTTGGGATGTCCATTACGGACAGGCCCTAGTTTGGGTCATGAAAAACTTGGTATCAGAGCACGGTTCATGGTCCCAGGGTATTTGTGAAATTGTGTCAGGTAGAATTTTATTTATGGGTGTGTAGCACGCCACACTTATTAGTAGGAGGCTACTAGGTGTTTAGGAATGTTTCCCTTTCTTCATGTTCTAGTTCGTGCTATGGAGTCAGAATATTCCTTTTTCATATTATAATTCATGTTATGGTGTTGCCCATACGAAAGTAAAGTTATCCCAATTCTTTCCTTACTTTGATGGGCTTCGATATGTCTCATTATTGCAGTGAATCAAGTGCATAAGTTTAGAATATAAATGGTATGGTTCTTTCTGATTAATGTCATATAAGATTTTAAAAATTGTGCGAGAACTTGAGAAGAGTCTGTTAGTGCTTCAGAGTGGATTGATTCTAGTGTAAATTTTGGTTGTGGTGAAATCGTGCTTTTCAGACTGCGGTATTAAGGGTATTCAGTCCTTTTTAAAAATTTATGTTGTAGATATCATGCTTAAGAGGGAATGAGGTGTAGCAGAATGTTGGAACTATATTTCCACCCGAGTATTAGTAAAGTTAAAGTGTTAGTGTCATGATCTATTGGTAGTGAGATTAGACCAAGAAGCTGGTGATATGAAGTCACAAAGTTAGAAGTTTGAGTGAGGGTGACTTTTTGTGAATAAATAATTTAGTTGAATAATTGATGTTTGACAATGATTTACCTTTTTATAGTAATAGACTAATGTGGTAGCTAGTAGCATGTGTGGATTGTATGGTAGTCTATAGGGGGATGTGTTTGACTCAGATTTTTATTTATGTAGGGTAAGAAATGTATTCTTAGTTTATTGAATATTGTGTGTCAAGTTTCTATCTCTTGTAATCTTTTTATCATTGTGTTGTTGAAACCAAAAGTCTAGTGAAGTCGTGTGGGGCTCTTTAAATTCACTAGCATAGTTGCATTGTCATTCATCTTATTTTCTTGTTAAAAAAAAATCATAGTCTAGTGAAGCCGTGTGGGGCCTATTTCGATTCACTAGTAACTTGTTGTTATCTTGTTGTTCCTGTGTTGTTGGGACTGGGGATTTAGTGGCGTAATGGCAAGAAAAGTGGTAAGGGAAATTTATTGAATATATGTATGGACGAATCTTTTTTGCATGAGATTGAGTTGGCAATGAAGTGATACGTCCCTGTGTGTTAGTTTAGTAGAAGGTAAGGTAGAGAAAAAGTTATTAGTTAAGGCGAATTATTGTTTACTTGAAATATGAAAAGAGTTTTTTACGGTGTTTGTCGTGCAAGAAAATTATAGGTTATTGATGAAGGTCCTTGGTGGATAAGTGTTGTTAATTTAGATTCCCTTGAGGTTGCAAGAGAAAGTTTAGTTGGGACTTATAGAGCTATGAACTTAGTCTAGTTGTATAAAAGGGTAGATAGTAATGATGTGTAGAAGGAGGATGTGTTGATGGATTTTAAATAAGATAGATCATAGGATTGTGATTGATCCTTACTGTTATGAAGTTTTGGCGGATTAATATTTTTAGATGTTCGGCATGTAAGGAAATTGTGTGAAGTTGTGGCCCATCATAGCTAGAACTAGACACTAAGTTGGAATAGTAGATGGTGATCAAGGTAGATATAATGATTGTTGTGGTGGGTTCTAGTTATGTCAAAGTGATCTAGTAGGCTTGAACAGTGCATACAAGAGCTTAAGTTTATTTGATTCGTAATCAAGTTTGATGTTGTAAGTATGATGTAGAAGTACACCCAAGGTGCTATGGGACTGCATTATTTTCAAGGATCATTGCATGTTGTGTGGTTAGTAGTACTGAGTTGCTAGGAGGAGAAAGACTAGTTAGATAATATGTGATGTTCTTGATAGCTAAGTTATGGAGTTATGATTAATAATGTTGAGCCTTTTTTTGCATAATCTTGATTCTCATGGTTTACAAATATAAGTTTGCAGGCATGATTCTGGTAGAATATGACAGAAGTGGTATAGTCCGTCAAAGATTTGAAGATATCCATGTTTAGTGTTATAAAAATCTAAGTTGGTGAATGTTCAAGCTGTTATATGATGACTTTTGGGGCTATAGAAACCTAAGCGTTGAATCTTAGAAGGAGGTATTAGCATTGGTTATTATACATGACGATACCACCTTATAGGGTATGTTTAGTTTTATGTGTATTGTTATATCCCTGACTCTAGAGTAAAGTGATTTGAGTTTATACCAGAGTGTATATAGTGGTTCACAAACTTAGTGTAATGTCTTAAATCCAAGGGGGAAATGATAGAACGAGTAACCAAGTCAAGTTTTTAGATGCTAATAGATGTGCCAGTAAGTTGTGGAATTTGCCGTGAGAAAGAACGATGCTCAATCTATTCTTATTTTAGCAGTTTACTTTAGTTATTCTAATACATACTCATGCTTTATGTTTCAGCTTCATGATCATAGTACGTGTTCATGCATATGATAAAGAATCATGTACTCTCCTAGTTCCTAGTATGATGAGTTCCAAGTTAGTTCAGCAGTCAGAATCACTTTCCGTAAGTTATGAATTCCAAAAAAGTTCTGGTCATGCAGTTCATGACTCTTGTGCACATGTGATACACTTAACGATCAGTGAAAATTCAGATTTATATCAGGTACGCCCTCAGATTAGATCTCTTTAATGAGTCCATGCCATGAGTGCTCTATTCCTCATGCCTCAGTAGGTTATCAAGTTATGATTAGTACTCCCCTCATGTTCTGGATTCTAATAGTTTAATTTTTCAGTGACCTTTTTCCCTTAGGTTGAGATAGTGATGATGAATAGTTGTCAAGATGGAAAAGAGTAAACATTTCTTGTTGATGAAAGATGGTTGTGTGCTTATTTGAGTTAAGGTAGTAATTATGGAGTAAGATTAAGGCCAAGTCTTTGATACATGTCAAGGTTAGTTGAAGTTATATGTTTTATTCGAGAAAAATTATTGTGTGCTTATTTTATGTAAGTTCATAAGTTGAAAGAATTTTGAGGTGAAGTTTCGTGTATGGCTTGGTTAGTTGAGAATATTTTATGTGTATCATCTGAATAGTACTGGGAAGTTGTTATGGATAGAAGTATTAGAGAATTTGAGAAAGATTCTTTATGAGTGTTTGTTTAGAAGTGTGTATGTGGGTATGAAGATAGGCTTGAATGTCATGTTTGTATACATATTAATTGATGCTTTGACTGTTTATGAATGTCTAATGCGAAGTTGAAGGTGATTGCTAGAGTGGCAATAAGAATTATGCATGAGCTGAGGAATTGTGAAATGCAGGGTTTACTGAATTCATGATTCAAACTAGTACTACATTATTATGTTGTGCATCTTGTGATTTTGATTTAGACTTGAAGATGGTTAGGGGATTTAGTTCAGTTTAGACATTAGTAGATGGAAATATCAGCGTCCATGTAAGAAAAATAAGTGGAATCAATGAGCATGGTGTTTAAGGGGAAAGTATAGTTGAGAGAGTATTTTAGAAGTGTGGCTAACCTTGAAAGTAAGAAGTTGCATTGCCTAAGGTTTGGTAATTCTATCCTAGTTTATGAGTTACATGTCTATATTCCGTGCCATAGAGTAGTGTCAATGTTGTGATTCCATAGTTGGATACCTGGGGTAATTTGTGCCCAAATCCATTTCTCCCTAATGCTACTGGAACTTCTTTAGAAAGAGTGTTGAGAGATAATCTATTCCATCCATGTAAATTCCGAATCCAGTTCAGTCCAAGCATTATGTTTCAGATTCAGTTATTTAGTCATGACTCAGTTCATAAGAGTTCAGTGCATAATCCTAAATTTTCCCAAGTATTTTAGCTCAGATAGTGTAATACCCTGATTCGATCTAAGTCCAGTTGTCTCATGATTCATACTTGCATAATTTATAACTCCTCAATTCAATATGTATGATTATATCATGAACACTCCAAGGAAATCCTAAACTCTCAGCAAGAATCATCTCCTTGAAGCAAGTAAAGTCAAGTCAACTCAGAATTCAGTTTCATGATAGAAGTTTAAGTGTTTAAGATCAGTTATATCCTTTTTTAGAAGAAACATCATGTCTGCTTTATTCCATACCTTTAAGCTTCAACGTTCCTACCCATCAGTCGGGGATGAATGATCCCAAGGAGGAGATAATGTAACACCCCGCATTTCGGGCTAGAACGAAAACCATCATTCCTTCATGTAGATGTTCGAAAAGCCATAAATTCGATGTACATATGGTGTTTTAATCAATTATGAAGTGAGTGAATTTTGTTGAGCATGATTCGAGATCATAGAGGTCCCTTAACTCAAGGACTAGTTGAAAGCTTTCCTATCGTTCGAGTTTTAGTGAGCGTCAAAACTTAGGTCAACTTTAATAGGACATAACTCCTTTTATATAAAGAATTGAGTGTGCTACTATATAAAAAATTAAAGGACTTTGAGTTCTCTTTCCAATGCCACCAATTTTTCCAAAATATGATATCGGAGAAAAAAGTTATACCTATTTTACTCCAGCATATCAGCCTGAAAACTGAGTGACGACAATTCTGACGGCTTGTCATAAATTTGACTTGTTAGAATATGTCATCAGCCTTAAGAAGAAACCCATCAATTTCAGCTCCCAGGTGACGACAAAAGATGACGGCTTGTCACAGATCTGACTATTTGTCAGTCTTGGTTGTCAGTCGAGAATTTCAACAACTGGAAAGTTATTTCGTAGAGGTATTTTGGTCCTTTCCTCACTCCAAAAACCTTTCACACGAATTAAATCAACCTTTAAGTGTTATTAATCAATCATTATCAGTTTTACAACATCAAAAACTTCCTCTTCACTCTCAAAATAAGATCAAATTAGGGTTTTCTCCAAGAACAAAAAATTCAAGAAAATCAAGCCTTAAGTTCAATATCTCCCAGAAACAAATCAAGATCCGGGTTTCATCTATTAAGATCTAGGTTCCATCTTTCAAATCATATAATTTAAGGTACGTGGGGTTTATCCTAAAAACTACAAGGGCTTGGAAACACTAGAACATGATTTAAAGATTTTCAAGCATGATTTTAGAAAGGGGTTTTGAAATACATGATTTTATTATGCATTATGAATGTTTAAATGAATTGTTGATTTGGCCCTTAGGCCTTCCCCCCTAAGTTGATTTACATGTATACGTATTTGTATAAAATTTGAGGTTTAAGATTGTTTGAGAGCATAAATTATGGACTCCCTCTCTTGTGATAAATTAAAGATTTTTGTTTTGTTGGAAAAGAGTTGAAATGCATGTCTGTGATTTGAAAGATGTTTTATCAATGTCATAGTATTTGAAACATCGATTTAGATTATTAAGAGGGGTGTCTTGAGATAACTATGTTTTGTGTTAAAGAGAAGAATTCCATGAGATAGAGACTTTGGACATGACCACCATTGTTTGTTAAATTGTTGATAAAGAGAATTGCTTGCATGGTTTTACATGAATTTTAAAGCATGAGTTCCTTGAAAGAATTGTTGTTATAGAGGTCCTGAATTTCATGATTTGAAAACAGAGATATAAATTGCTATAAATGGCTTAGAGAATGTGACTTACAAGTTAATGGTATGACGATACCATAGATGTGTCTATGCCATGACAGAGTTAAAGATTTTAGAGTATGTTTTCAGAGCATTCATGTTTAAAGAACCAAAAATGGGAATAAATAAGGTTAGGTGGTTACCTGAAGAAGGCATGAGTTCAAGTAACTCTTAGCCTAAAACTGTATTTTCCGATACGGGTAGATTATTATTGTATGATGGTGATGGACGTGTGGCGTAGTAGATTCAGAGACCTCAACCCTTGCGGCACACTTGGGTTAGGAGCTTGGCTACCGAGTTAATGGCAAATCCTATATAGCCAATGGGATTACAGATAATAGGGTACACCACCTAGCGCAGAAGTAAGACAAAGAGTGTCACAAATTTCAGATATTTTCATAGAGTCTTTTAAAATGCCCATGTGATTTCTTACTATATGATATGTTTATGAACTGCTTTAAATTGCTCATATATTTTGAATATAAATAATTATTTTGGATTTGCTCTGCATACCAGTACATCTGTATTGACCCCCTCCCCTACCTCTCAGGTTTTGAGGCTTAGTCTATGGGTCCAAATAAGCAGTAGATGATTCAGACAGAAGATCAAATTGTGCATTGGTGAGCCTTCCCTATTCCATAAGTCTTGTACTTTTAGATTATGTCATCTATTATAGTTTTGGTCTACTGGGGGCCTTTTCCCAGTTTTCAAATAGTTGTCAGATTTTCATGTAGTAGAGATTTCGTAGACTGTTCCAGATGTTGTTAGTGATTTTTGAATTTCATTCCTTATTGTTAAACTTAATCCAGAGTATGACCATGTTTCTGTATTAGATCGTAATTCCATATTTTCTTTTATTATATGAATATTGTGCATGACTACCAGTTAGGGTAGGACATCCGGGCATTCATGATTTGGGATTTCGTTACGGCCAGGCCCTAGTTAGGATCGTGACAGAATATAACAGAATATCATCAATAAAAATGATGAAGAACAAGTCCAGAAGCTGTTAGAAAACCTGGTTCATAAGATCCATGAATGTCATAGGGGCATTAGTCAAACTAATGCACATCATCAAGAACTCAAAATGACCCATACAAGGTTTGAAAGTCAGTCTTAGAGATATCTACTTCCCTAATCCTCAACTGATGGTACCCATACCAAAGATCAATCTTAGAAAAGTACGTAGCACCCTGAATCTTATCGAAGAGGTCATCAATCCAAGGAAGAGGATACTTATTCTTCATGGTCACCTTATTCCATTAGCAATAATCTATCACATCTGAAGGGACTGATGAGTGGCAAGTTTACCACTCATTTTCACTCATTGTTCATGTACACTTCCTTATTTTGAATGAATAAATGATACAAATCCATGAATAGATGCACTAATATCCACTCTTTGCAGGCATAAAGTTGAGGAGACCAAACAATGTGGATTAGAGCTAAAAATGATGAAAAGGGGAGCAAAGAAGAGTGCAACTAACGGCCTGGACTATGTCATCCTCGATTACCATGACCACATTCGTGATTAGTCAAGATAGTCAGAGCACCAAAGTCTTAACATTAAACCATGGTCACATAGTCTCGATCGCGGACAGTCGTGCGAGACCGTGGTTAAGCAAGAATATACCCAGGGGAAGATTTGTAAAATCACTTAGATGCCTCCAAAAACATATTTAAGAAAAAAACCCTTCTTCTCTAGTGGATATTATCTCATAATATATCTTGGACTTCAAGACTTGAAACCCTAATTTTGGGGGAAAAGTGGTAATTAACTTTGGAGACTCAAATTTCTTAGTTTCTTTGTAAAGATTGAATGCTTTTGATAATCCCCATGGTATATTTCTCTTTACTTTCTGTATGAGTGGATAAAGAATTTAATATTAGGATTATGTTAAATTAGAGTGTGATTGTGTGTGATATTGTTGTGTTTTCATGGATTTTAGTTGTTGTGTATGGATTTCACTATTTCTTGAGCTTATGTGTTGGAATTTGATGGGTGAAAACTCTAAATCTTCAAATAGGTTTGATGAGAAAATGCTCCAAGATTTAGAAACCATTTGTCATCCTCAAAAGAGGGATTTAGGTGAATAGTCGGTAACCCATAACATCCTCGAAAGAAGTCTATGGTTTACTACCCTTTGCAATCTTAGAAAGAAGTGTTTTTGGAGTGGAAATCATGTCAAGAGCATCATCAAAGAAATAGGATTGCTTGTTTATGGTTTTGGGTGGTTGTATAAACTCCACACTTATTAGGTGCTCGAAAGAGCGAATGGGTGAAATCGTTAGGGTTTTATTGAAAAATTGAGCTCAATGATCTTTGACCTAGCCTATCTGTTAATTAAAAACTAAAGTCCATAATAAGCCAACATTACCCCGCATGCTTTATATCTAAGGATACGTAATCCCAAGATCTCTCCAAACCTTGAGTTCAAACCTAAGATAGCATTTACCGCCTATTGTTGAAGTTTGTGTGAAAAGATTTCAAACATTTTCCCTCACTTAGTTGTACATGTTGTTTTGATTATCATTTCGGAGAACCTATAGTAACTTGAGCACGCATTGGTTTGAAGTCTACAACATTTACTCCTTGAGATTCGACCCCAATTTACATTGAATTACTTGACAACGACCATCTTACACATCTATCATGTGAGTAAGTTGAGCATTATTAAAATGGCACCATTGCCGGGGAGTGAAATATAGATTTCTCTTGAGTGGTGTTATTTTTACGTGGGAGTATCCATAGTGTCGTACTTTATATACTTTGTTGTTTTTGGATATTTTGTAAGTAGTCTTAGCATAACCAAAACTACAAGTAAAGGCATTAATCATGTGGAGTCCCTTGATAAAACCACTCATGGAGAAGGTCACTCGAATGGTGGGAGTCATATTAGTGAAAACCATATCCAACATCACCATGAGAGCGGGACATTTCATATGACTAGTGTCATGCTGTAACGCCCCAAAATTTGATCCTCAGGAACCACACGGTGCTCCGAACTACAAGTAGTCCTGAGCTAACCCTGCCTGCCTTTTCTAAATCTGAACCTCATAATAGGGGAAAATATAAATGAAAAAACATAACAACATATGCGGAAAATTGTATGAATCATCTGGGTATATCTGAATCATACTAATCTCAAAAGTCTGATAAAGCAAATACTGCAAATCTGAGTACTAAAATAAAAATATGAATAATAAATCTGGTAGTCCGACAAACCTCTACTCTCTGAATCTAGAGAGTGACTGGGATAGGCCCCAGCTAACTCAATCTGTCTCAAATAAAATGAGAAACATATGCTAATAAACTGAAAGTGTGAACAACGAAGTCCCTGAACTATGAGGACTCACCAACTGCAGGAATGTAGAAGAGATGCTTGAAGATCACTCACGCAGTTGAGATTGATCACCTGAACCTACATTATGAGATAATGTAGAAAACAGAAATATATGTGGATCAGTACTTTGAGGATGTACAAAGTATATGGGGGTGCATGCAATAAGTAAACAATATCATCACAGTTTATAAAATCATGCATGCTAAATGTAAATGACTCACACAGTCTTGCGTAATCTGAAATCTAAAACTCATAATCATAATTGATAAGACATATAATGTAAGTCTTGTGACCCATTACACTTAATTCTGAAGTCTGTAAAATAGTTTATCTTAGGGCTTAAAATCTTAAGACAATAACTTCCAAAACATATGTTTTTATCGTAAATCTTTAAATCAATAGACTATTGAAGAGTGGGGGTCATCTGTTGGGAGGTTCTTCTAACCAACATAAACCATGTGAGCATCCACGGAGTCCCACATCTAGCCCCCATTAGGTAGGGCTGTTCTACCTTTGCCATCGGAATAGAACTTCTATCTTAAGTGATCATAATCTGAGTCATCCGTATAGAAGTGGTAATAAATGTGAATCCTACGTTGGCACATAGTTCTAGGGTATGAAATCGTAGTAACCTACCCATCTCGGTGTTAAATACTACTCCCATTATTATTCACAAGATCCTAAGAAATCCACTTCAAAAATAACACAAGGGTTTACAAGAAAATCGATGATGCTTTTCTTTCTTTAAATCTTAAGTTATCTGAACAAAGTGGATTCTTATCTTAGCTTAGGACCAAAAGGTTAAATCTTTATCAAAATCTGTGAATAATCTTATCTGATGGTGTTCATGACACAAAAAATCTCTAAATAACAATCTTAAATTAGGGCTTAACTACCCATGCCTCAAGCTCATGCTAAAACAACTTAAAATTCATTCTTGATAATTTAAACACTCATAATTCATCATAAAATCTGGAAATTACTACATAATGGATAGAAATACGAATATAATCATGTAATTCAACTTTTAATTCATGGGAAATCTCAGAATCTCACAAATAATGATAATGGGTATGAACCCTAACTTAAATTTCATGGGAAATCTAATAAATTGCAGTAAATTTGTAATTAAAATAAAGTATTGGGAACAAGGATGAAAGAATAATCCTTGTTGAAAGCCCATATACCTTAATTTGTGATCTTTGATGCAAAACTTGATACTTGGATCCCTATTGATATTTTGGAGATGACTTCTTGGAGTTCTTGAATTGGGGATTCTCAATCTTGTATTATCTTGGAGAATTGATGGAAGAAATTTTGGGTTTCTTGGAGAGGAAGTATGAGAATTAGGGTTTTGTTGGAGAGAGAATGATGAATAAAGCATAAAGTGCTTTCAAATATGATTAATCTTTTGTTTTTGGGCGGACTGGGGGTGGAAGATTTGTCAAAACACCCCCCTTAAACTTTTTAATGGAACTAGAAAACGTATATTTTCCCGATCTGGATGGACACCGCAATGCGGCAATATTGCGGTGGCTCAATGGAAATCGGCGGATGGAAACTAGGCAGACTCTGCGATGTGGAGACATCGTGGTGCCCCTTTGGAATACCATTTTGGCATATGGCGTGATACACCATTATAGCGCTTGACATCTAGAAATTGACAACTGAGAAATTGACCCTCTCCACTAAGTTCTAATATCGTGAAGGTCCACTGGAATGGGACAATTTGAAATTACACCAATCTGCGATGCGCTAAGGGTCCAAACGATGGTGTTTTACGACTAGAAATAGCCATAACTTCTTAATCGGTTATCGGATTTAGGAGAATCTTATATCGTTGGAAAGTTAGTTAAATTCCCTATGCAATGGAAAGTCTAAATCTAAGGAATTCCATGTGAAATAAATTGTATTTATTTTGGAAGCTATCCCTTAACATTCTAGGGATGAATTTAAGTTAGGAAAACTGTGGGGTAATGAAATATCTCCCCCCTGGGAACATTCGTCCTCGAATATGGATTGTTAAGATGAAATTTCTGAGGAATTAGAGAATATAAGATAGCACGAACAACTAAAATAAACTACTAGTCTCAATCTAAATCATTCTGAGCTTCTGAGTAATTTTGTGAGTGCATGAACTTACATGAGGACAACTATATAGCTAAATGTAATGAGTAGAAAAGAACTGTATCAATGAAGAGTATTACCTTCGGCTAAATCTGAGTTTATGGAGAAAATGTGAGGGTACTTGGATCGTATATCTGCTTCTGCTTCCTAAGTGTCACCCTCAACAGACTGATTTCTCCAAAGAACTTTGACCAATGGAACTTTTTTTTTCTTAGTCTACGAATCTGATGATCTAAAATATTGACTCAAATCTTTTTGAAAGAAAGATTGTTCTGAATATCTTAGCTTTCTAAAGGAACTACAACAGTGGAGTCACCGATACTCTTCTTAAGCATAGAGACATGGAATACAAGATGAATGGCTGACAAGTCTGCATGTAATTCAAGCTCATAAGCTACTCTCCCAACACGACCCAGAATTTTGAAAGGGCCGATATACTGGGGATTGAGTTTCCCCTTCTCGCCAAATCTCTTCACCGCTTTCATGGGTAAAATCTTTAGATACACTAAATCACCAACCTCAAACTCAAGGTCCCTTCTTCTCACATCTGCAAAGTATTTCTGACAACCCTGGGCTGTTTTCAATCTTTCTCCAATCAACTTAACTTTTTCCATAGCTTCAAACACTACATCAGGCCCAAGAAAAGCGACCTCACCCACCTCAAACCAACCTATGGGTGATCTATATCACCTCCCATAAAGAACCTCAAATGGATCCATTTGAATGCTATAATGATAATTATTATTATAAGAGAACTCAATCAATGGTAAATGCTCATCCCAACTACCCTTGAAATCAAGAGTGCATGCCCTCAACATATCTTCTAGAGTTTGGATGGTCCTCTCTGATTGACCATTTTTTTAGGGTGAAAAGCTGATCTAAGGTGGACTTGTGTACCAAGACCCTTCTGAAAAGCCCTCCAAAACTGGGAAGCAAATTGAGTACCCTTATCATAGATGATAGACAAGGGAACCCTATGCATTTTCACTAACTCTCGGATATACAACTTAGCATATTCCTTAGTTGTATAAGCCATGTGAACTGGCAAGAAATGCGCTGACTTAGTTAATCAGTCTACAATAACCCAAATTGAATCATGATGAAGTCGCGATTGGGGTAAACCAGTCACAAAGTCCATATTCATCATCTTCCCACTTCCAAGTGGGGATACCAAACTCTTCCAACGTTCCACCAGATCTTTGGTGCTCTACTTTAACTGGTTGACAAGTTGCACACTCGGCTACAAACTCTGCTATATCACTTTTTCATACCACTCCTCCAATAGATTTCCCGCAAGTTGCGGTACACCTTGGGAGCACCTGGATGAATAGAATAACGCGCACCATGCACATTTGCCATAATTCTCCATCTCAAATCATCAAAACAAGGCACACACAATCTACCCTGATATCTCAACACGCCATCTTCCCCTTAGAAGAAAATCTCTAACTTTTGGTGTTTAGCTGACTCCTTCAGTTTGACCAAACTAGAATCCATATCTTGCTTCTCCTCCATTTTCGAAACTAGGAAAGAGTCGGGACTACTCTAAACCCAAACATTCACTTCAGTTGAGTCAACCAACCTAACACCCAATCTAGCTAATCGATGAACTTCTCAAGCTAACTCTTTCTCATTATTCTCTTCATGAGCAACACTGCCCATAAATAATCTACTAAGGGTGTCTGCCACTACATTGGACTTGCCCGAATGATACAACATACTCATGTCATAATCCTTCAACAACTCCAACCACCGTCTCTGATGGAGATTTAACTTCCTTTGAGTAAACACATACTGCAAACTTTTGTGGTCCGTGAACATATCAACATGTACACCATACAGATAGTTTCTCTAGATTTTTAAAGAAAACACTATAACAGGTAATTCTAGATCATGGGTTGGGTAATTCTTTTGATGAGTCTTCAACTATCTGGAGGCATCGTCTATGACCTTACCTCTATGTATCAACACATAACCCAAACCAACTCTAGGGACATCACAATACATCATAAAACTATTTGCACCATCAGGTAATGCTAGAACTGGGGCTGAAGTGGGTCAAGTCTTCAACTCCTAAAAACTCTTCTCGTAGGAATCTGACCATTGGAACTTAACTATTTTTTTGGTCAGTCTAGACATAGGGGATGCAATAGATGAGAAACCCTCAACAAAATGTTTATAATAACCAGCTAGACCAAATAAACTCCTAATATCTGATGAGAGATAGGTCTAGGCTAATTTCTTATGGCTTCTATGTTTTCGGGATCGACCCTAATGCCATTGACGGAAATAATATGACTGAGAAAGGCTACTAATCTTAGCAAAAATTAATACTTGCTGAATTTAGAGAACAATTGATGATCATTATGAGTTTGCAAGACAATTCTAAGATGATCTACATGGTCATCCTTACTATGGGAATAGACAAGGATATTATCTATGAAACTATGACAAATATGTCTAGATATTGTTTGAACACTTGGTTCATAAGGTCCATCAAAGCTTCAAGAGCATTGGTTAGCCCGAAAGACATGACTAAAAACTCAAAATGACCTTAATGGGTTCTTAAAGCTATTTTTGGAATATCACATTCCCTTACTTTAAGCTGATGATAGCCGGATCTAAGGTCTATCATTGAGAAATAACTTACACCTTGGAGTCGATCAAATAAGTCATCAATTCTAGAAAGAGGATATTTGTTCTTGACTGTAACTTTATTTAGCTGACGATAGTCTATCCACATACGCAAGGAACCATTTTTTCACATGAATAGGACCGGAGCGCCCCATGGAGAAATACTAGGCCTTATGAAACCTTTATCTAAAAGATCCTTGAGTTTCTCTTTCAGCTCCTCAAGCTCTGCGGGATCCATACAATAAGGAGGGATAGAAATAGGCTGAGTATTTAGGAGAAGGTCAATACTGAAATCTATCTCTGTATCGGGAGGTACCCCTAGGAGATCTTCTGAAAAACATCAGGAAACTTATTAACTACACTGACTGACTGAACTGTTTTAGACTTAATGTCTTTAACTCAAATTAAATGGTAAATGCAACCTTTGGATATCAACTTTTTGGCCTTGAGATAAGATAGGAAATGACTCTTGGGAAACACTGAATTACCTGATCACTAAAAAACTAGCTCATCTGGAAACTGAAACTTTACCACTCGGGTACGAAAATCTATAGAAGCATAACAGGAATGAAGCCAATCCATACCAAGAATAAGATCAAAATCAACCATGTCCAACTCTATCAGGTCTGCTAATATGACATTATGATGAACAGTGATAGGACACTTTTTATAAATTTGTTTGGCAACAACTGACTCACCTACTGGAGTAGAAACCAAGAAAAGCTCGGGGATCTTTTCAAAACTTATCTCAAAGTTCATAGCAACTAGCGGGGTCACATAAGACAAACTCGACCCAGGGTCTAACAGAACATAAACCTCAAAATGAAAGACACGAAGCATACCAGTAATAATATCTGGTGAATCCTCCTGCTCTTTATGGGATGGTAAAGCATAAAACTAATTCTAGTGTTGGCCACCACCATTACTGGATGATACGCCCTGAGGAGTGGCTGGGAGACCTAGAGGAGCTGGTGTACTATTATCCTGAGTTTGAGAATGAACATCTCTATTTATCTGTCTAGTATGCGGGCACTCTTTGATTCCGTGACCCACTTGGCCACAACCATAACCTTTCTAACCCCACAAATATTCACCTCCATGATTCTTACCATACTTAGCACATTAGGGATGATTAGGCTTCCCACTCACACAGTTTTGAGATCTGGACATAGAAGACTTACCCCATTATTCCTTCCTATTTTTGGGTGTAGGAGCACTAGGTGAAGAAGGTCTAGGCACAGATGAACGATTCTGAAACTATGAATGATTTCCCCCTCCATACCTATTCTGGCCATAATCAATCTTCCCTAATCTACCTTCTTTTTTACTCTCTCTCTTTTCTTTATGTTTTCTTCCTTAATCTGCTGAGCATGCATCATCAATCTAGGAAGATCCATGTCTCTACTAAGCATAGCATTCCTACACTCCTTAACTACCAACCCAGACACACCGATTGCAAACTTACTCATGCTTGACCTAGGGTCAGCTATATGATTAGGGGAATACTTAGACAACTAGTTGAACATGAGGCAATACTTCTTCACTGTCATTAAGCCTTGCCTCAGGTTCATGAACTCTTCTATCTTGGCTTCCCTCATCACACATGGGAAGAAATTGTCTAAGAATGCATCCTGAAATATCTGCCAAGTCATGGGAGCTGTATTCTCCCCTCTAATTTTCTTCCACATCACTACCCAATCATAAGCAACATCCTTCAACCTATCAGATGCCAATTCAATGCTCTCCTCCTCAGAAATATGTATAATTTGGGTGATCTTCTTCACCTCATCTAGATACAACTGTGGGTCCTCACCTGCCTTTGACCCAAAGAATTCTGGTGGGTTCATCCTCATAAAATCTTGAATTATGGCTGTGGCTATATCTCTATCCTGATGAGGTAGGACTGCAGCCTGATGGTTCCCAAAAACATTAGCTATCACATCTTGGGCTAGCGCCTAAAAGGCTGCCTGAAACTCTGTATGTGACACTTTCAGATTCAAAGGATCTGCAGGCTGAGGTAGCTGGTTATCATTTATGCGAGCGTTAGATCGATAAGGAGGCATTTTCTTTCACATGAAAGCACGATTTAGAAGCAGATAGAGAAACTGAATGCACGATAGATTATGAAAGAAGAGATGATTTCCTCAAAACCTCCATAGCCTTTTTCTCATAGAAGAAGCACACGTTACACCGATGATAAAGAATCTATGTAACTCGGCTTGTCTGACTCCCTAGGACTCTCTAAACCTTAGGCTCTAATACAAAGTTTGTAACGTCCTAAAATTTGATCCCCGGGATGCCACACGATGCTCCGAACTACAAGTAGTTCTGAGCTAACCCTGGCTGCCTTTTCTAAAACTGAACCTCAAAATAGGGGAAAATATAAATGAAAAATCATAATATATACAGAAAATTGTCTGAATCATATGGGTATATTTGAATCATACTAATCTCTAAAGTCTGATAAAGAAAATACTGCAAATCTTAGTACTAAAATAAAAATCTGAATACTAAATCTGGTAGTCCGACAACCCTCTCCGATCTGAATCTAGAGAGTTACTAGGAAAGGTCCCAGATGACTCAATTTGTTTGAAATAAAATGAGAAACATCTGCTAATAAACTGAAAGTATGAACAACTAAGTCCTTGAACTATGAGGACTCACTAACTGCAGGAATGTAGAAGAGATGCTCGAAGATCACTCATGCAGATGGGATTGAGCACCTTCAGCTACATTATCAGACAATGTAGCACATAAACATATATGTGTATCGGTACTTTGAGGATATATTGAGTATATGGGGGTGCATGAGATAAGTAAACAATATCATCACAGTTTATAAAATCATGCATACTAAATGTAGATGACTCACACAGGCTTGAGTAATCTAAAATCTAAAAATCATAATCATAATACATAAGACATATAACGTAAATCTTGAGAGACCTTACACTTAGTTTTCAAGTCATTAAAAAAGCTTATCTTAGGCCTTAAAATCTTAAGACCATAACTTCCAAAACATATGTTTTTTTCTTAAATCTTTAAATCAATAGACCATTGAAGAGTGTGGGACATCTGTTGGGACGTTCTACTAATTGACATACACCTTGTGAGCATCCATAGAGTCCCATATTCTAACCCCGTTAGGTAGGGTTGTTCTACCCTTGCCATCTGAATTGAACTTCTATCTTAAATGATCACAATCGGAGTCATCCACATAGAAGTGGGAATAAAGCTAAATCCTACGTTGGCATGTAGTTCTGAGGTATGAAACTATAGTAACCTACCCATCTCAGTGGTAAATACTACTCCCATTCTTCTGCTCAAGATCTTAAGAAATCAACTTCAAAAATAGCACAAGGGTTTACAAGAAAACCAATGATGTTTTTTTTTCTTTAAATATCAAGTTATCTAACAAAGTGGATCCTTATCTTAGATTAGGACCAAAAGGTCAAATCTTTATCAATATTTGTGAATAATCTTATCTGACGGTGCTCATTGCACAAATAATCTCAAAATAACAATCTTAAATTAGGTCCCAACGACCCATGCATCAAGCTCATGTTAAAACATCTTAAAATTCATACTTGATAATCTTAAACACTCATAATTCATTATAAAATCTAGAAATTACTGCATAATGTGTAGAAATATGAATATAATCATGTAATTCAACTTCCAAATCATGGAAAATCTCATAATCTAGTAAATAATGATAATGGGTATAAACCCTACTTAAATTTCATGGAAAATCTCATAAATTACAGTAAATTTATAATTAAAATAAAGTTTTGGGCACAAGGATGAAAGAAATATCCTTGTTCGAACCCCGCATACCTTAATTTGTGATCTTTGATTGAAAACTTGAATCTTGGATTCCTATTGATGTTTTGGAGATGACTTCTTGGAGTTCTTGAATTGGAGATTCTCAATCTTGTATTATCTTGGAGAATTGATGGAAGAAATTTTTTGTTTCTTGGAGAGGAAGTATGAGCCTTAGTGTTTTGTTTGAGAGAGAATGATTAATAAAGCATAAAGTGCTTTCAAATTTGATTAATATTTTATTTTTGGGTGGATTGGGTGCTGGAGATTTACCAAAACACCCCTTTAAACTTTGTAATGAAACTGGAAAACGTACATTTTCCCGATCTGGGTGGCCACCACGGCGTGCCACTATTGTGGTGGCTCACTGGAAATCGATGGATGGAAATTGGGTAGACTCCGCGATTCGGAGACATTGCGGTGCCCCTTTGGAATGCCATTTTGGCACATGGCGCGATACGCCATTATCGCACTAGACGTCTGGAAATTGACAAATGGAAAATTTACCCTCTCTGCGACGTATCAATATCGCAGAGGGCTATTATATTGGGACAATTGGAAAGTTACACCAATCCATGATGCACTAAGGTTCCAGACGATGGTGTTTTACGACTGTAACTTAAAATAGCCATAACTTCTTACTCGGTTATAGGATTTAGGAGAATCTTATATCGTTAGAAAGCTAATTCAATTCCCTATGCAATGGAAAGTCTAAATATAAGGAATTCCACGTGAAATAAATAGTATTCATTTTGGAAGCTATCCCTTAACATTCTAAGGACGAATTTAAACTAGGAAAAGTATGGGGTATTACACATGCTTCATGTGTTGCAAATAAAGGGCTATACGGAGGCCAACCCCATGAGGATCCATATGTTCACTTGAAAAATTTCTTGGAAGTTTGTACTCAACTTAACATCTCTCATATGACTTAAGATTCCTTTTGGATTAAGCTTTTATCCATTCTAACTAATGGGGGAAGCACTGTTATGGTTTCACACACTCCCTACGGCTTCGCTCACTTCATGGAAGGAGCTTACAAAGGATTTTTTAGATCAATACTTCTCTCAATCAAAGTTGTGACACTCAAGAAATAAAATCATAAACTTTAGACAAAGAGATGGGGAGCCACTTCATGAAATATATGAGAGATTTCACAGAAAGTTAGATAAATGCCCAAACCTCAAGATATTAGGGAAGACACTTCTCTAAATATTTTATCGAGCAGTAGATCCTTTGAGCCAAATGATTGTAAATGACGTGGCAGAAGGTTCTCTCTTAAACTTGCACTTCCATGCGGTTACAAAATTGTTGAGAGAGGTAACTAAACACAATCGGGAATGTCACACCCGAAACAACAATATTTCAACTAGCCCTCCACCCAATCCCATTATCAGTAGAGACAAAAGAAAGTGGGATGAGGATCAAGATCAAACCATGGCAAAGATCTTGACCCAACTCGAGCTCATAACCAAGTATGTCATGGTTGCACCCGTGAAAATAGAAAACCCCATAACACCAAGATCCTATTATGAATATGACCAAGCTAGGAGAATGGAGAAGAAAATTTAGTACCTAGCTAACTGTTCGGTGTGGGAGGAGGGGTTCTCATTCAGCCTATTATAGGCACAGTAGGAATCAAGGTTTGATAAGTAGTAGTGTTGGTTGAGTTTGGAGATATAGGGAACATTAGTATTGTCATTTCACGCCTTAACATAATTTGTATTCTAACAAAGAGTCAAGCTCTATTGATGCTGACAGAGGTAGAATAGAGGATCTCTTACAAGAAATTTTAACAAAGTTAAAGAAACAGACAAAATGGTCCATGAATTAAAAGAGGATTTCATTTTAATTTCTAAAATTGTGGTCTCTCATTCAATCTCTATTAAACATTTAGAAAATCAAATAGGACTAGTCTTTACTCGTCTAGACATTAAACCCAAGGGGGGATCCACTAGTGGAATAATCGCCACCCTACAAAATAATAATCAAATCTTGGGGATCCGTGTAGAGATAATAAAGACAAAGGAAGAGAACATGATGGAGGACTTGGGTGGTATGAGGTCCAATTCTTGATCTAAAGAGAGGTTGTCCTAAACACTAATCGACAAAGAGAAGAAAGAGATGGAAAATATTGTTGGAAGGTTAATTGATGAAGGAAAGTCTGATACATGCGGTCCTGTCAACCTTCTTTTATAGATTGAGGCATGTCAATATAATTCAATGATGATAACTAAGGAACTGTGTGGGAGGCAACTCACAAATACCACAAGGATGGCTCATATCCTTTTTATTACATTTTTATATTGTTGATGCTATTTTTTGCATATGAATAACTCATGCATGTGTGATGCTAAGGAGTGCTTTTCATGAACCTAGAAAGGGAGAAATATGCAAATTTGTGTAAAAAATTGATCAAATGATAGATAAGAACCAAGTGAGCACAAAAGCTGGACAAGGGAAAATAGGGGAGCAGACATGCCCTCGATCACCATGCACGTCGCGGTCACCATGCGTGATTGCGTTTACCCACCTGTCCACGATAGCGGTTAATTGTCTGTGATCACAGACACAGAATCCAGCTGATTCACCAATTACCTCCCTAATTTCCTCACACTCTCTCTAATTCTTTCATGTAGAAAGGGTCTAATCTCAAGCTGAATGGTGAAGGTGCAAAATCTGAAAAAGATAGCGATCTTTGATGGAATTTTAGGGACCATCCTCATCTCTATATTAGATTTGATTATTGATTCAGGAGGGACACTACTACCTTCTCGTTTGGGGGTGTTTCCTTATTCATTTAATTTGAACTTGTATTAGAGATATTGCTGCCCCCTTTTCTATCTTTTGGATTGTAATATTCGGGGATTCTGATGGTGCTCATATTTTCATAGATTAACCATTTTGTTCATAGTTTTCTATTTTAGTCTAAATTTCATTAGACAAGCTTTACCTTCTTGATTGGGTTTCTAACCATATGTGCAGGGGAAGTCTGAGTACCTGTAGCATCAAGGCTATAAAATACAAGGGATGTGTGAGTACCTATACCACTGATAATTTGGGGTTGAATTATGATCCATTCGAAAAGTATGTGTAACCATATGGTGGGTCGGCCTTACTATGAACTTCAATGTGAGACGATAACTTTTAAGGTTTCCATGATTATAAAATTATGTGTGGCACGGATGAAAAAGCAAATGACCCCCTCCGTCCAAAAATTTTGATAACTTATTCGACAGCATGGATGTGAGAAACTTTGTGATGAAACCTATCTCTATTCCTATGACTCCGCATATTGTTGACTTGTGAAAAATGTTAGATACTCCAAATTTGTCACTAGTGGGAGGGATATTTTAACCCCCTTGGCAAATTTTGCATTGCCATGTGTGGTGAGCTTTTTGAATTCATCTTTTGTATACTTGGGTTGACTAGAATTTACCTCGTTGGTCTCTCAAGACTAGTTTTGATTGTATGTGGTTTACTGAAACGATCTTAAGCCGTCCTTGTGATTTTAGAAGCCACTTTTTCCTGAAAAGCCTACCTAAACATGAATGTAACACCTAGTTACCCACTTTGAGCGATTGGACCTTTCTTAGGCAATCACACTACAAGCCGAGAACCATTCTTTTTATTCCTCTTTTGAACTATACCCTCCTTGAACTTGAAAATATAACCTGAGGCTTAAATCCTAAGATAGGAGTGGTAAAGTGATAGAAGGAAATTTGAGGCCACGACATGTTAGTATAATGCCAAGATTCCTACATGATGAAATCAAATGATTAGAAAAATAAAGGATCAAATAAAGTATAAAATTGAATGAACGATTCAAGAATAAGTGATAAAAGAAAAGTGGTGAAGAAAGGAAGTGAATGGTAGGCATAGAAAAAAAGAGAAAACAAAGGAGAGTGGCCAATAGTCAAAAAAGGAATATTGAAAAATGTGATTTTGTTGGTCAAGTAAGGGAGTATCCTTGTTGTTCCCAAACAATATACTAACCTAACCCAAACCTATATTACAATCTTAGAAAGACCTTTGATATCTCCAACCATCTACTTTCTTTGTAGTGGCGATTGAAAATAGGGGCAAGCCTATGGTACAACACTTGTTACATTGAGATTTCTTATGTGTGAGAGAGAGTTTGTTCACTCAAAATCCTTTGTTGCTTATTTTATATCTTGATGTGAGAGATTCTCTTTCATGTAAGGAGGCATGTGAACTAGTCAAGGTGGGTGATTTTGTCATCCTCCGCACAATGAGACAAATGGAAATATAGAATGATTGTATTTAACATGTGAGTAATTTTAAGAGTGATTAGTAATTGTTACATAGTTTCTCCTCGAAGTCTATTGCATCCTTCACTATTCCATTTTATGATGAAGGGAGTCGTTAAAAGCCTATTTTCCCATGTGTAAAAAGCTTATGGTGCTCTCAATCAATTTTGAGTCTTCATGATCATTGAGTGATAGAAAGAGGGCATACATATTTTGTCTCATGGTAAGTAGTAGTGTTTCTTGGGGACAAACATGGTCTTAATTTGGGGGTGTTGATGAGTGAAAAGTTTAACACTCATTCTCACTCATTGTTCATTCACACTTCCTTGTGTAGAATGAATAAATGAGACAAAATCCATGAATAGATGCACTAGTATCCACTCTTTGCAGGTATAATGTTGAGAAAACCAATTGATGTGGATTGGAGATGAAAATGATAAAAAGGTAGCAAAGAAGAGTGCAGCTGAAGACCTAGACTAAGTCAGCCTCGGTTACCGCGACTGCGATCATGGTCAGTCAAGACAGTTAGAGCAACACGGTCGTGCTATTTAACCGCAGTCGCGGACAGCCATACGCGACCGCAGTCAAGCGAGAATATACCTAGGGGAAGATTTGTAAAAGCACTTAGACTCCTCCCAAGCTATATTTAAGAAAAAACCCCTTCCTCTCTAGTGGAGCATAGCTCATAAGATATATTGGAATTCAAGACTTGAAACTCTAATTTTGGGGGGCAAGTGGTAATTAACTTTGGAGACTCAAATTTATTAGTTGCTTCATAAATAATAAATGCTTTTGATAATCCCCGTGGTATATTTCTCGTTACTTTCTTTATGAGTAGCTAAAGAATTTAATCTTGGAATTATGTTGAATTAGAGTGTGAATGAGTGTGGGTATTGTTGCGTTAGCATGGATTTTAAGTGTTGTGTATGGATTTTACTATTTCTTGAGCTTATGTGTTTGAATTTGATGGGTGAAAACTCCAAATCTTCAAATGGGTTTGATGAGCGTAAGCTCCAAGCTCTATAAACCCTTTGTCAACCTCAAAAGAGGGATTTAGTTGAATATTAGGTAACCCATAACATCATCTAAAGAGGGTTCTCGGAGGACAAAGCAATGGTGAACAACTAAGTCTATCGTTTACTGCTCTTTGCAATCTTAAAAATAAGTGTTTAGGGATGGAAATCATGTCAAGAGCATTATACTAGAAATAGGGATGCTTGGTTGAGGTTTTGCATGGTTAAATAAACTCTACACTTGTTAGGAGCTCAAAATATCCAATGGGTGAAATCATTGGGGTTTTATTGAAAAACTAACCTCAATGATCTTCGACCTACCCTATCCGTTAATTAACAACTGAAGTTCATAATAAACTAACATTACCTCGCATGATTTACCTATAAGGATACGTAATCCCAAGATCACTCCAAACCTTGAGTTCAAATGATAGATAACATTTACCTCCTACTTGTTGAAGTTTGTGTGAAAAGTTTTCAAACATTTTCCCATACTTAGTTGTACATGTTGTTTTCATTAGCATTCCGGGTAACCTTATAGTAACTTGAGCACCAATTGGTTTGAAGTCTGTAACATTCACTCCTTGAGATTCGACCCTAATTTACATTGGGTTACTTGACAACAACCGTCTTACCCCTCTATCAAGGGTCTGAGTTGAGAGTTATCAGGGACCCAACTTTCTTATGCTAAAGATCATGGAAGCACCCAATGGGGAAATACTAGGGAAGATAAAACCCTTGCCAAGAAGATCTTTCAATTTGTTGTTAAGCTCTTTCAGCTTAGCCAAAGCCATTCTATAAGGAGGGATAAATATAGGATGAGTGTCCAGAAGAAAATCAATCCAAAAATCAATTTCCCTATTAGGAGGAATACCAAGAAGATCATGAGGAAATACCTCGGGAAACTCAGAGACCACAGGGACTAATTTAAATAAAGGACCTTTATATCTAGAATCCTTAATATGCACTAAATGTTAGAGGCACCCATTGGAAATCAATTTTCGGGCTCTCAGATAATAAATGAACCTTCCATTAGGCACTAGGAACCTACCTTCCCACTCCATCATCGACTCATTTAGGAATTGGAAACTGACCCTTTGGGTTCGACAATAAAGAAATGCATAGTACGAGTGCAACAAATCCATCCCCAATATCACATCAAATCATATCATGTCCAACTCTATTAGATCCACTAACTTCTCCCTACCACAGATAGATACCACACAACCCCTATTGACTATCTTAGCCACAATAGAGTCACAAATCAGGGTGGACATAGAAAAAGAATCAAAAATACACTTAGGACCAATAACAAAATGAATAGCCACATAAGAGGTCACATAAGAAAGAGTAGACCCTGGATCAAGTAGACAATACACAACACTAGAGAAAAGTTTTAGCGTACCAGTAAGAATATCAGGAGATGCCTCAGAATCCTGACGAGTGGCAAGAGCATACAAAAGATTCTGACCAGCATTGAATCCAAAAAGCAGAACTCTTTGGTGCAAGGGCAGAAGAAGAAGCAATCGGGACCTTGTTATCTCTAGCAACAACTTTACCTAAATGATAGTTCCTCTGAATATGGAAAAGATAGCCATATTCGAAACACTTATTCCTCACCTCATCATAAAATACATGGTGCAACTACCCACAAAATCTATAAGTAGAATGGGATAGAGCTGACTGGGCCCCACTAGCCTAAGACTGGGCACCCTGTGCATAAATTCCATTATTTCTCTGAAAATGACAATCACGAAATGACTTAGGATAAGCAAAAGTATCCATAGATATGAACCAGAATTCCCTCACTTCTTCTTTGACCACTGCCTTCCATCCTTGCTAATATTCTATTGGCCACCGCCCTGCTTAAAAGGTTGGGATCTCTTTCTTTGGCTTTCTCCTATTTCAACTTTTTTCTTTCTTTCCTCTTTAATCTGCTGCATGTACACCACCAACCTGGAAATATCTAGGTCCTTGTTCAAAAAAGAAACCTTGCACTCCAATACCAAATCACTAGACAACCCAGAAGCAAATTTCCTCATCCGAGCTCTCATAGAGGAGACCAACTCCGGAGATTAATGGGATAACTTGTGAAGCTTCAAGGCATACTCCTTCCCTGTCATCCTGCCTTTCCTTAAGTTTACTTACTCCTCACCCCTTTCCTCCATCAACTCCTACGGAAAGAAGTTATCAAGGAAAGCACTAGAGAAGTCATCCAAAAATGCCAACTCTGTATCATCACCCTTCAATTGGTCCTATTCCTTATACCATTGATATTCTACATCTTTTAACTGATATGCGGAAAATTCCGCACCCTAAGAGTTAGAAATGTGCATCACACAAAAAATCTTTTCCATATAATCAATGAAACCTTGAGGATTGTCCTTAACCTTAGAACTAATGAAAATTAGAGTCTGATCCTCATGAAATGGCGAACTCTAGTGACCTAAGAAAATTGAGTAACATCACTCTCACCCTCAAACGAGGGTGACTGAGAGGACACTTACTGAGTTAGAAAATAAATCGAACAAAGGAACATAACATTGGTCATATCACCTTGAGGAGCTCGATGAGGACTAATAGAATTCTTGGAAATTCCATGAGAGCCATCAGGAGCAGGTGGCCTAGATAGGGTCAGAACCCCATAAGTAGGATGGGTTCCATCGATATTGTCCTCAACGGGGACAAAAGAATTTCAATGCACTTCAGATCTTCAGTGAGGCATGATCTGAAATGCAAATAAATAAACATTAGAGAATATTAAGACCTTATACTTTATAGCCCAAATGTAGATCAGAAGAAAGAGAAACATTCCTAAATGCCTCATAGGCTTTTCCTTATAAGTGTGGCGCACTACAGACCTGTAAATGAGACTCTACTTAACATGACTTTGTGGACACCCAATGACACTGAACCTAGTCTTTGATACCAACTCTATCACAACCCGAACCAAGGCCTAGCCGTGATGGGTATCTTAAGTCCATCGACGATCGGAGACCACCCTTTTTTAATAATCAAGCAGGACGTAACATATGTAGCAATGGTTGACTTCCAAACACATAAGAAGATAGGATTAGTAGGAACTCAAAGCTTATGAAACTTCATCAAACAATACCCAATCACAACAATATGCATAAATCCTCTACACAAATATGAAAATGATCTAAGTCGGGACATGCTCCTGACTCTAAAAATGACAATGACAACGATAATATTAATGATAATATAAAGTTTTTAAGTCTAATTAAAGAAAAGAAACTGGTGGAATGATCAATTCTCTTGGAGAATGAAAGCTCACCACTTTACCACCAACGACTAATGAATCAAGAAAATCCACCTAATATTGTCCAGAAAAAGTAGAAGTATCTCCATTATCTACATCATGTGGGGATACAATGCTCAGAGATGGTTAATGGGGTGAACACTAGCATGTAACTCAGGGATAGGGGAAAAAATAATGTCAAGTCAAAATCTAATTCAAGATCATATGAATAATATCATATATATACATAAGTGATATGCCAAGATATGAAACAAGGCTTAGCATAAAGTAAAACTTTATTCTAGACTATGTAACTCAATCGTCATAACAGGCATCGACGAGCTATATGGGCTTAGCTCCCCCTGCTGAAAGTGCCCAGTGCGTGTTAGCTACACAAATCAAAGATATTAAGGAAAAACAGGGAATGCCCCAACCCATGTGAATCTAAGATACAAATATATATCAATAGTGTGAACCATGGACACAGTCCATCTAGAACAAACCTCATGTCAACAAACACGAGTTTCCAGCGCAAGTCATCCAAGACCCACACCGTCATGCCTTAGCTACATAACCCTCATTAAGACCAATTTAAAATAAGTTTCACATAACCTATTTTTAATCAATGAACCAACCATTAAGAAACATTTAGGTATCATCACACCCTTATATTTGTAAGATAATCTCTTTTCCATAACAATCATATTAACATGGGGGAATGCCTCGACCCCCATTAGCTTACTAGATCAAGTATGGGGGAATGTCTCGACCCTCTTTGTTCATTAAATCAAACATAGAAAATAAGGAATTTAAACTTAGCCAACAAGGACTTTAAAATTCATGTTCATTATTTAACCATTTATGGAATGCAATAATATAGGTGAGCAAGTCAAACTAAGTGATAAAATCCATATGTGAAAGACATTTACACAAGTAGGTTGAGGGAACACAATTATTCAAACCAATTCTAATTTTAAAATATCAATTTGGGGGAAACTATGACCCCTTAGTTTATTCTCCATTACCATGCACCCCACAAATTCAAAACCACTAATAAAGCAAAAACAATGCATAATAAATCTTGGGAAGTCAATTTAAGGACCAATCGTTCCAAAATCCTCAACCACATCAAAACCCATATTTAAAACCTTCCAATTAAACCAAATAAATTTATAATTTTTGATAAATTAATAATTGGAGAAGAGTAACATGCCTGAAATACCAATATTTATTGAGAGAATTCAACCCTTAAGCCAGTAAATGATAAATTTCTTAGAAACCCTAAGTATATTAGTTGAGGGGATTTAGAGTGTTTTAAGAATATTTTAATGAGTTATAAATTAGTAATAACCCCCTTTGTTTCTTTATGGTCATGGGAACTAAGTAGGGAGAAAGGGGAATTAAAAAATAACCTTAATAAAAAGACTAAAAATTGTCGCCCAATCACTATGGGTGACCTTACGACTCATAGGGTCACCTAACGACTCATAAGGTCCCATTTGTTGTCTGGACAGTTTCCATGTTCACCAATACTTTCTTGGCTATGTGTCATATCTTACAAATTATACTCAATTATTATGACTCACATAGTCCAATCATTGTATATGTATAAACAATTGGGCATCACAGTGGCTAAGCTGCGATTAGCACATAATGACTTGTAATGAGTCTACATGATTCGTTGGGAGACACTTGTACTCAGGTCAGAAAACATAGCCACACATACTAGTTAGGCTACAATTGAGTCCTACGACTCGTCAAGACTCCCTATGACTTGTGAGATAAGTCACTGTAAGGAAATGAGGATAAGATTTCAGAAACTTTCAAGGACCAAAAATCTGGGTTGATACAAACCAACAACTAATATAATGCCTAAAATATCCAAAACTTTGAATACATTCTCAGAATTTTTTTAAGAACCTTGGAAAACAAACCAATTATTTATGTTGACTTAAAAGTATGCTTCAAACCTATTAGGAACATTAAAATACTAATATGAGGTTTTCTCAATCGATAATTCACCATGATCAAGCCTACCTTTATGAAAAATCAAGAATACAATGACTTAAATCACTTTCAAACACCCTTAAGGATGGGTACTAACCACACCCATATGTCATAGATCATGTCTAACAACTATCAAAAGGGTTAAAATAAGACAAATATATTAAATGATTTGCAGGATTGTAACAGTTCAAGGCTACAAACAAGATTGTTTTGTTTGGTTTTATATTAATTTATATGCTCTTCTCTTCATGTGATTGTTATTATGTTTTGTGCTGAATACTTTGGTGATTAGATACCATTAAATTAAATATGTAGTATCATAGTGAATTGATCGTAGGAGCAGAGGGGCTGAATTAAGAACACATGGAGAATGGATCACATCTTAGAATAATTTAGGAGATATTTGCGGCTAGGATAAAGATACACATGTGTAACACCCTAGATTTTTGCCTCCTAAAATTTCTTTACATCATGTCTCACTGCCTAGGTAATGACTCACCTAATATGTCGTAAAGAATCATTATGAGTCGTAGGACCCTAATCATAGCCTGACCAGTGTAGGTGCCCAAATTACTATTCTTATTACGACCTCTACCTTAAGAGTCGTAAGGTGAGGTCACAAGTCTAATGGAGGAACTCGTGACCAAACTAGTAGATCGTTTGGTATTTTTGTCTTGAGTATGACTAGGACCCTACAAGTCGTAATATCACATTACAAGTCGTACAATACGACTCATAGGGTCAATAAAAATGATGGATTAAGTCACTGCCCAGACTACGAGTCCAAGAAATGACTTGTACCTAGATTTCATGGGTCGTGATGTGACCCATAGCGACTGGGGATAGTTTTCCCTACACGTTCTTATTAAGGAAAAATCAGTGTTTTCTCCCATCCAACTTCTATCCCATGACTTAAAACACTTTTGTAGACCTATTATCTTTAAATTATTTCTAACATAAGAACTATTCTTCTCTCTAAAATACCCAATGAAAGAACAACGAGGGTTTTTAAGGATTTGTCTTATAGATCTCCTATTGGTGATTTCCCTCCATAATACATTCAGGCATGTATCTTTTCCCTACAAACTTGTGTTTTATTCATGGCATCCAATGATGTTATTTTTGTGGTTTTAAATGATGATTTTGGAAGTTTGGTTGAGGGCTTTGGATGACTGTTTCTTAAATGGTGTTCCAATTATTTTATATGTATTGCTTATGATTTATTGGGGGTTTTGAACCAATTGGATGCATGGGCATAGTAATATGGGATGGGGGTCGTGGCATTCCAACAAATTAATGATTTTTGGTATTGGAAATTATTTGGATATTGTGTAACCTCAACCCACTTACATAATTTGATTTAAAAAATGGTTAACTACATGGTTTGGCTTACTATACTAAACTATTACATTGCATAGAAGGCTAAATGGAACACAAATGATTTTCTTGGAAGGCCTTGATGGCCATGTGTTGACTTAATTATAAATTATGAAGGTAGATAAATTCCCCCAAGTTGATTTTTATAAACAATGGGGGTCGAGGAATTCCTCCAAAATTTGACTTGATAAATCATGGTGGTTGAGTCATTCCCCTAAGGTGATGATTAATTGGAATGACATAATGATATTAGCTTCAAAGCATGATTGGAATGAAGATACCAATGGTATATTCCATAATGAATGATTCTCGGTTAATAAATGAGAATGTCTAAACTATTTAAATTAGGTTTAATAGGGGGTTGTGTAGATTACCATGAAGGTATAAGTCCTAGGGAGGACAAACATTGGAAACCACATTTGCCAATGTTGGCATCTTAACAACTGTGTGCATATTTTATAGTTATATATTCATGTATCCTGCAATAACATGGGTTCGGGGCATTCCTTGGTCTTTCTTGGATATCTCTAGTTTGTTCCACTAAAACGTACTAGGTCCCTTTCAGCAGGTGGAGCTGAACCTATATAGGTCATAGGTGCCTAGATAATGGGATATCTACACAGTCCTAGATAATATTTTAAATCTCATGTTAAACATTGTTCCCTATCTTGGCATGTTATATATATATAAATATATATATATATGTATATTTATATTACTGTGTGCATATGATTTTAAATTATATTGAACTAACTTGATCATTGAATTATTTTATTCCTTCCTTGAGTTACATGTTAGCGCTCACCTCGCTAACCATCCTCCGATGTTGTATCCATACGCAATGCATGATTTGGAGACACTTTTACTTTTCCTGCATAGTGATAGGTGATTTCTAGGTTGTTCCAGAGTCAGCTTTGAAGTCGTGAGCTTCCATTCTCTGGAAGGTCCTTATTTCATGGTTTTGTCTTTATTTATGTCTTACACTATTTCAGTTGGTATTTGTCTATGGTCGGGGGCATGTCCCGACTTTGGTTGATGTTTGGTTTCTTGGATTCTTTTGTGGATGAAGTGTGGGTGGACTGTGTTGTGGATTCTTATATCCCGCTTGATTTAGATTTCTTTATCCTATTATATATTTGGAACTTAACTATTTTGTTATTTGTTAGAAATTCATTTTGCTGATAGTTATTGTGTTCTGGTTTGCTAAGATAATAGAGGTGATCTCTGGTCCTCTGACATCACCTGAACCAGGTCCTAGTCATGTCAGGTAGATCAAGTCTAACCAGGACCGGAAACCACCCCAATACCCAAACCATTATCCACCCTACACACCATGTCGGATGAATTCCGAACATATAACAAGATAAGATACTATTAAATTAAGGACATGATAATAATTCTAAAATCAAAACCAAAAGACACAACCGATTAAACATCCGATACCCATACCAATATCAATATCAATACCAATTCTAACACTAATATTGACACTGCCCATGCCCACAGTAGTCCAACAAAGAATCTAACTAGAATAAAAGAATATCCAGTCGGGACATGCCCGTGGCAATATACAAAACAAAAAAAAATGATATAAAGAAGTCCATAGCATGAAATGTGATCTTCAAGAGTATGGAACCTCACTACTTTAGTCTTGCTCAAAATCTTTCCTCGAATCACTATGTCATTGAGTAGGAGGAGTGGAAGAATGGTCGGTTCCTACATCGCGTGGGGATACATTACCCGAAGATGATTAGCTGAGTGAACTCTCTTATGTAACTTAGGGATAAATATAAAATAATTCCTTCAATTCAAAATCAAGTACAAAAACCATATGCAATCACACATATACATATACACCTAGCCTGGATAGGGAACCAGGTTTAGCATGCATTTAAATCCTTAACTTGGGTTGTGTAGATTTACTGTCATAAGTCCACCCACGGAAATGTGCTCTAGTGCATATAGCCGCATGAACCATAAATATCATAGAAGGTCGGGGATTCACGTGTACCCATCGCCCTCCATGATACATATATACATGTATACACTTGGGGATTTCATTGTACACCAAAATAACATGGTCATCAAGATAAACCCTAATGTCGGCAAACATGAGTTTCCAGTGTCCGTCCATCGGACACACACCTTCATGGCTAGCTATCACAACCCCTATTACTTCCCAATTAAAACATTTAGCGCATAACCAAACCAAAAATTCCAATAGTCAATTATTAAGGTACTATAAGTGGTATCGTCATACCAACCATATCTTGAAATCAATGTCATTAGACAAGACTTAGGGGATTCCCTTGTACCCTGCACACTCCATTATTAAATTCACTTGGGGGATTCCCATGTATCCTATAAGGTTTTCATTATATAATCAATTGGGGGATTCCCATGTATGAAAAAAGGTTTTCAAAACTATCATTAACCATTTAACCATTCAAACCATGCATTAGTTTCAAGAAACATGCCAAGCCAAGTGATAATGCATAAACCAAAATCAATTATACAAATGTGTTGAGTTTATTACCAATTTCCATTCCAAAACAATCAATTTGTGGATTCCATTTTACCCCTATTTCCATCCAACATTCTCGTGCACCCCAATGCATTTACTAACCATCAATTTAAGCATAATAGTTTCATAAATATCATGGAAGAAACATTTAAACAATTTATATTAAAAACCCTCAACCTATAGTCCAAAACCCAAAATCAATATTCCATGAATAATACTTTAAATCACACGATTTTACAAAATTGACAATGAGGGAAGAGTAACATGCCTGAAATACCAAGAAATTTGGAAGAGAGTTCACCCTTCGAACCCTAGATGACCATTTTCTTTGAAATCCCAGCCTTAGCTAGAATAGAGTGATTGAGAGAGAATTTAAGAGTGTTTTATTGGGGGTGATGTATTAATAAAGTCCAAAAGAAGATTTTAAGTCGTGGAATCAAAGTTACTTAAAGTGGTAAATGTCAAAATATTCTTAGATTAAAAGATGCAAAATGTCGTCCTTGTCAACCCATTGACTTATCACCATATCATACGACTCGTACCCTTGTTCCGTAACCTAGACAGTGAGTTGGACTCCCATACACTGTCCACCTTATGACTCCATGATCACACTCATAACCTTACCTAATGACTCATAGGATCAAGTCATAACCAACATATCACCCAAATGGGTCAGACACTAGACAACCTACGACTTCACCTTATGACTCGTAACCTATCCTCAAGAATCCTAGAGAGCAACTCATACTTATAGCAAAGTCAAGCCACTAAGTTATTTATTTGGTTAAGGTTTGTCCTAACGACTCATCACCATGCTTAATGACTCATAATACCAAGTCGTAACCTAGACTAAAGACCCAAATACCATCCATTGGAAACCTCACGACTAGGTCCACCTAACCCGTCAAGATGTCATACGACTTGTCTGGTCAAGTTGTAATCACGACAATGAGCTCAAAGATTAAAAAATTTCTATGGGCAAGATCTAGGGTGTTTCAATTCTCCCCCATTTGGATCATTTGTCCTCGAATGATGGGAAAAGGCATTGACTAGTACAATTTAACACCAACTATCTCTACTCTTACCTTTAACTAAGTTAGAAAACAAAGATTCCAAGGAAATCAATCTTTCCTTTATCAAAGTCAGATAACAAAGATGTTGAGAATAAGATATACCTTACGCACGATCTTCCAGAGCGGAAAGAAGAAAGGATACTTGGACTTCATGTCCTCTTTGGCTTCCCAAGTAGCCTCTTCAACTTTGTGGTTTCTCCATAAACCATTATCAAAGCTACGTCCTTCATCCACAACCAACAAACTTGTTGATCGAAGATCTAAATAGGGACTTCCTCATAAGACAATGAATCTGAAATACCAATATCCTTGATAGGCACAATCTGTGATGGGTCACCTATATATTTCCTCAAAATAGAGACATAGATCACTAGGTGAACAAAAATCAAACTAGAGGGTAACTCCAATCCCTATATAACATTGACAACCCTTCTTAAAACCAAGTATTGGCTGACATATATGGTATTGAGCTTCCCCTTTTCCCAAACCGCATTACCACCTTCATAGGAGATACCTTCAAGAACACCCTATCCTTAACCTCAAACTTTAACTTCCTATGCCTCACATCCACATAAGACTTTTGGCGACTTTGGGTGGCTTTGAGCCTATCTCGAATCACCTTTACATTCCCATAGCTTGGTGAACCAAATTTAGGCCAAATATCTCTACCTCACCAACCTCAAATAATACAATTAGAGATCTACACCTCCAACCATACAAGGCTACAAACAGAGCTATCCCAATGCTAGACTGGTAGCTATTATCATATACAAACTCTATAAGAGGTAAATGTTCAACCCAACTACCACCATAATCAATCATGCAAGCTAGTATTTTATCCTTAAATGTATTAATAGTCCTTTATTCTTTCCCATACGGCTTCCATTGGAAAGTCATAGTAATACTAGCCTTAGTCCCCGAACCTTTCTGAAATAACTGCCAAAAGTGTGATGAGAAATAAGCACCATGATCGGAAATAACAAAAATAGGAGTCCCGTGCAACATTACAATTTCAACTATAAACAACTTGGCATACTCCTCCGCTAAGAAATTAGTCCTCACTGTCAAGAAGTGAGAAGATTTAGTCATCCTATCCATGATGACCCAAATCGAATCAAACTAATTCCGAGACTGAGAAATACTATAATGAAATCCATATTGATCACTTCCTACTTTTACACAGGTAACTCAATTTCTTGATATAATCCTCTGGTCCTCAAGTTCTCAACTTTCACTTGGTAACACACCAGGCACTTAGCCAAGATGAATAGCATAACACGACTCTTGCGCCTAAGCCAAGATCCTCTCTCGCAATTCATCTATGATGGAGACATATAATATTCCTTGGTACCACAAGGTACCATCACCACTAATCCCAAAGTTCATACTTTTTTACCCACCTACATCCCCCTTGATTTGCATCAAGATAGAATCTAATACTTTCTTCTCTTTTAACTCAGCACCAAGATATGACCTTACCACTTTTTGAACAAACATACCACCATCTTTCGATTCCTTGAGATGAACTCTAAGGTTAGCCAAATGGTGAATATCTTTCACCAATTCTCTCTTTACCTTATCCAAATGAGCTAGACTTTCCATGGTTAACCTATTAAGAGCATTAGCAAACATGATTTATTTACCTGGAAGGTAGTGAAGGCTTATGTCATAATTCTTGAGTAGCTCAAGTCATCTCCTTTTCCTGAGATTTATCTTTTTCTAAGTGAACATATACTACAGGCTTTTATGATTTGAAAAGATATCCTTATGTACTCCATAGAGATAGTGATACCATATTTTCAACACGAACACCATAGCCAATAACTCTAAGACACGAGTCGGATAATTCTTCTCATGTACCTTCAACTATCTAGGGGCATAAGCTATCACCTTGACATGCTGCATCAAAATGCAACCAAGCCCCACACTCAAAGCATCGCAATAGACCACAAAATTATCAGTTCCTTCAAGTAATGTCAAAACTGAAGTCGAAGTCATTTTATCCTTCAGCTTCTTAAAACTACCCTCACAAGCATCAGACCATAATAACTTTAGCTTTTTCTGAGTTAACTTAGTCAGTGGGAAACCTATAGTAAAAAATCTCTCCATAAATCTCCTGTAGTAATCGGCTAAACCCAAGAAGCTCTGAATATCGGTTAGAGTCGTGGGTCTAGGACACCTCTTAACCACTGCAACTTTTTATGGATCCACTATAATCCCTTCAATAGATATGACATAACCCAATAAGGTGATAGCGTTTAACAAAAAATTATATTTTGAAAATCTGGCATGCAACTTCTGCTCCCTCAGGGTCTGTAACACAATAAAAAGTTGATTGGTGTAATCCACCTCACTCTTTAAGTATACCAAAATATTGTCTATGAATACAATGATGAAAAAATCTAGAAACTGACGAATAAACCTATTCATCAAGTCCATGAACACCGTCGGAGCATTTGGGAAATTAAAGATGACCTTACGGGTCTGACAGTTTAGGGAAGCATAGTATAAGTGCAACCAATCCATCCCTAATATTATATTGAAATCAACCATGTCTAATTCAAATAGATCCACCAAAGTCTCTTAACCATCCACATATACTACACAACCCCTATAGACTCTTGTAGTAACCATAGAGTCACCCATCATGATAGAAATAGAAAAGGGATTTGAAATACACTCGAGATTGAAACCAAAATGGACAACCATAAATGGGGTCACATAAGAAAAAGTGGACATCGAATAAAGTAAATAATACATATCATAGGAAAAGAATTTCAACATACTAGTAATGACATCAGGCGATGCCTCAGACTCCTGGTGGATAGTAAGAGCATTGAATAAGTTTTGACTAGTGCCGGAGCCAGATTATGCACCCTTTTGTACCAGAGCTAAAGAAGAGACAATTGGAACCTTGTTTGCCCCAGAAGCAACCTTTGCCACTAGACAATTTCTAAGCATATGCCCTGGATGACCACAGTTGAAGCACTTGTCCCTTCTTTCATCACAAAAACCCTAAGATAATCTACTAAAAAACCTTTAGAGAGGATATGATAGAGCTACTTGGGCCTCACTAGCCTGAGATTAGGCGCTCTATGCCCTATAATTATTTCCACTCTAAAAATATTTGTCACCAAATGACTTTGGGTATGGAGCACTAGCCATCAAGTTAGATCCAGAATTGCCCTGCTTCTTTTTGCAAAACTTTCCACCATCCCTACCACTCTGTTGTTGACCATATCCTTACTTAAAAAATCTAAACTTCTTGGTCTACCTTTCCCCTATCTCTGTCTGCTTCTTTTTCTCTTTCTTAACTTGCTACATATAAATAATTAGTTTGGAGATGTCCATGTCCATGTTTTACAAGGAATCCTTACTCTGCAAAATCAAGTATTGAGACAACCTGAAGCGAACTTCTTTATTCTAACCCTTATTCTAGAACTCAACTATAGAGCATACCAAGATAAGTGGTGAAACTTCAAGGAATACTCCTTGACGAACATCTTGCCTTGTTTTAGGGTAACAAACTCTTTTTCCTTCGCCACTCTCAGCTCTTCATGAAAGAAATGATCCAGGAAAGCATTAGAAAGATCATCCCACAGGGATAACTCAACATTGTCACCCCTTGACTAGTCCCATTCCTTGTATCACTGATAAGCCACATCTTTCAATTAGTAGGCAGCAAACTCCACGCCCCACATTAGTGTCATGCATCACATGGAAGATCTTCTCTACCTCATCAAGGAAACCTTGAGGATCCTCCTCAAACTTAACTCCAGTAATAGTCGGAGGTTTCAAACCCATAAACTTGTTAACCCATGTGGCCTTAGAATAAAGAGTAATAGAAACACCACGCTTGAACTGAGAAGCTACTAACTGAGATAATATATTAACAGACTGATGAAACTTTGCATTCATCATAACAGCCTGAGGAGCTAGAGAAGGACTAGAGGGGACCAGTGGAACTCCAAAGAGGCAATCAAAAATTAGACCACTAGACCAGGTTTGGATCTCTTAAGCAGGATGTGTCCCATCAACATTTTCCTCGTGTGGGACAGTGGAGTTTTAATGGGCTTCAAATCATCTGGGGGGTATGATCTGAAAAAGGAACAAGAGGGAATTAGAGAAGATTTTAGGACCTTAGACTCAACAACGCTAAAATAGAACACAAGAAAGAGAACTCTTCCTAAATGCCTTGTAGCCTCTTTCTTATGAGTGTGGAATGCTACACACCATTAAAACAGACTCTACTTAACACGGCTTTGTGTACACCCTATTGACCATGAACCTAGGCTCTGATACCAATCTAACACGACACAAACCAGGACCTAGTCCTATCGGGTATCTCAAGTCCAACTAGGACCAGAGACCACCCTAAATACCCAAACCACTATCCACCTACACCCTATGTCGGATGAATTCTTACTATAGAACAAGCTAAGATATCATTAAATTAAAGACTTGATATTAATTTTAAAATAAAAAATAAAAGCCCTAATTTATTAACCATTCAATATCCATTAAAATGCCAATACCAATGCTAATGCTAACACTAATACTGACACTGCCTATGCCTATAGTTGTACAACAAAGTCTCTAACTAGAATAGAAGAATATCCAGTTGGGATATGCCCTTGATCATAGCTAAAACCAAAACCAAAGAAATAAAAATAATATAAATAAGTCCATAGCATAAAATGAGATCATCAAGAGTATGGAAGCTTACCACTTTAGTTTAGCTCAAAAGTTGTCCTCGAATCACCAAGTCACTGAGCAAAAGGAGTGGAAGTATGGCCGATTCCTGCATCACATCAGGATACAACACTGAAAGATGGTTAGTTGAGTCAACTCTATCATGTAACTCAGTGATAAAGATAAAATAATTTCATAAATTCAAAACCAAGTCAAATAACCATATGGAATCACATATATATATATACCATGCCGAGATAGGGAACTAGTTTTAGCATGCATTTAAATCCTTAACCAGGGTTATGCAACTTTACCATCATAAGTCTACCTACGGGCTATCTGGGACCATTGTTAACCTCTGAACGGGCCCCAATATTTGTAGCCACACGAATCGGAGATATCATAGAGGGCTTGGGATTCCCGTGTACCCATCTCCCTCCATGATACATATATACATATATAGACTTGGGGGATTCCCTTTACCCCCACAAGCACATCGTCATAAAGACAAACCCTCATGTCGGTAAACATGAGTTTCCAGTGTCTGTCGATTGGACTTACACCTTCACGGCTAGCTATTACAACCCCCATTAAAATATTTAGCACATAACAAAACCACAACTTCCAGGAATCAATTATTAAGGCATTATTAAGTGGTATCATCATACCGACTATAGCATGCAAACAATGTCATTTTCCAAGACTTAGTGAATTCCAATGTACCTCATAGACTCTATTATTAAAATCAATTGGGGGGATTCCCATGTACCCTATATGGTTTTCATTATATAATCACTTGGGGGATTCTCGTGTACCCCATAAGGTTTTCAAGAACAGCTGTAACCATTTAAACTTTCAAACCATGAATTATTTTCAATTAACAAGCCAATCCAAGTGATAATGCATAAACCAAAATCAATTATACAAATGGGTTGAGTTTATTACCAGTGTCCATACCAAAACAATCAATTTGGGGATTCTATTATACCCTTATTTCCATTAACCTTTCTATGAAACCCATTGTATTTACCAACCATCAATTAAAGCACAATAGTTTTATAAATATCATTGAAGAAATATTTAAACAATTTATATTAAAAACCCTCAACCAATAGTTCAAAACCCAACATCAATATTCCATGACTAATAATTTAAATCACATACTTTTATAAAATTGGCAATGAAGGAAGAGTAACATTCCTAAAATACCAAGAAATTTGGAAGAGATTTCACCTTTACAACCCGAGATGACCAGTTTCTTTAAAACCCTAGCCTTAGAAGATAGAGTTTTAGAGAGAATTTAAGAGTGTTTTATTGGGAATAATGTGTTAATGAAGTCCAAAAGAAGTTTTATGTTGTGTTATCAAAGTGAATGAAAGTGGGAAATGTCTAGAATACCCTTAGCTTAAAATATACAAAAAGTTATCTTTGTTTACGAGTCAACCCATTGAATTCTTACCACATCATATGACTCGTAGCCTTGAGTTGTAACCTAGATAGTAAGTTAGAATCCCATACACTATCCACCTTATGAATCAATGATCCCACTTGTAACCTGACCTAATGACTTATAGGGTCTAATCGTAAATAACACAACACCTAAATGGGTCAGACACTGGACAACCAATGACTTCACCTTATGACTAGTAACCAATCCTCACTGCTCCTAGTAAGCCACTCATACTCAGAGAAAATTCCAACCACTAAGTTACTAATTTAGTTAAGGTTTTTCCTAACGACTCTTCACCACCCTTAATGACTCGTATCACCAAGTCATAACCAAGATAAAAGACCCAACCACAATCCAATGAACACCTTACAACTAGGGTCATCTGAACTAGCAAGACATCATACGACTCATATGGTCAATTCATACTCACAACAGAGAGCTCAAAGCTCAAGAAATTTCAAAGGGCCTAAATTCGTGGTGTTTCACTTGACGGGATTGAGATACCCATTATGACTTGGCCTTAGTTTAGTTCATTACAAGATTTGTATTAGAGACTAGGTTCAGGATAATACGGTGTCCATAAAGATATGTCAAGTAGAGTCTCTTTTATGGGTGTGTAGCACACCACCCTAATAAGGGAGAGGTTATAAGGCATTTAGGAATGTTCCTCTTTCTTGGTTCTTTTTTGGGCTATAGAGCCTAGGGCATTGAAATCTTTTGTAATTCCGTTTGGTCACATTTTAGATTATGCTTCCCAAAGATCTAATGCTCATGGAAACTCCTCTTTTTTACCTCAGAAAATATGGATGGAACTTATTCTACTTATGGAGTACAAAACATGTCTAGGGTTCCTGCTCCTGACTGCCCATATAGAGTTCCACCATTCCTTCGCGGACTTCTCGGGCTGATGATTGATGTTTCCCCAAAGATACCTCCTAAAAGTATGTTGCAGTCGATACCAAATATAGTAAATCAACTAGGTTGGGGTAGAACTCATAGGAAAAATCTTAATAGTTGCTGGGTTAGGTGTAATTCACAAGTAGTGTAGAAAAGTAAAAAAGGGGAATTTTGTATCAATCACAAGTAGTAATCAAATCTTGTGTGATTTTGAGTTGTAGACAATAGAAGACGGACAATAGGCTTGTGTTCCCCTGGCCTCTTAACTCTGTAAATTTCTCATGATCAACCTATCTATTTTATAGTTATGCATGCAAAGTATGTTAGATATGTATTATCAGTCGTCTAATGGATGTGATGATAAAATTCACCATTTATGGGTTCAATCTCAGGGCATCACCTTATTGCTCCTTACTACGACTTCAGTTCACTGTCACCTTCTTAGGTCTAGTGATTAGCAGAGATAGTAGAAAGTATAAGGTAGAAGTAAATCTCAACTTACTGTCTTAATCTTCTTTTCCTAATCACAAACTCACTAGTGAAGATGAATGTTAATACAAGCTATCTCAAACTTCAGCAGTAATTTTGCAATTAATTATTGTGAAGGAGATTAAGAAACATGCATAAACCCTAGAGTAGATGAATATCACACTTTCTCTACATTGCTAATCCCCCAAGGTTCCCTCAACCCTAGTTAAGGAGATTAGTCGCTCATGTTTATGAAAGAAGCCATGATTTCAATAAAGAGAACATGTAATTTAATTCACAAGAGTAAGATGTATAAACGCCAAAGTCTTGAATTGAATAAAAACCCAAAATCTCAAGAAAAATTGCTTAGTATGTGAAAAGTAGTAAGAAGAATATCAAAGTACATAACCTAATAAAATGTAAACCCTAGGGTATTTATAGTATCTCAAAATAACATAAAAATCCTAATAAAAAAGGAAAAGGTAAAGTTATGTCAGAACTCGGTACGACTCGGTCATCAACTCATACCGGCATCATGTGAGTCATTAAATTCCTTCTTCTATTCATTCCAGTGTTTGAACTCCCCAAGCTTTATCTGTATACGACTTCTAATTACGAGTTATACATGAGCATACGACTCGTGTCTTGCACTCGTATCACCTAAGACTTTCTTCCTTCCACACTTGGGCACTGGTTTCCTTATGATTTGACTAAACGAGTCATACTCAGACTTATAACCTGTATCCTTTTCAAACTGTAACTCCTGATTATAGCTTTCGAATCTATTATTCTCACAACTGTTGTACACAACCTATATCCTAAGTATATAGCTGAGTCCTATCTTTTCTTTACTTAGTATTGTATTTGGGTGTTTAGTAATATTGTACTTACAAGTCATCACATGGGTCGTATACTGTGTTTACAACTCATGTGGCAACTTATATCTTGATCAGACTTGATCTTTTCAGATATTTTTCTTCTACTTTTTATCCAACACTATTTTAGATCTGTTTTACCTAAAATAAACACAAAAGTGCATCATACCTACTAAAATAACCTAAGTATCCACATAAATTCATAGTTTTAAGTATCAAAAGTGTCGTGTTTCCATGACACATCAACACCCTTAACTTATGCTTTTATGTATCCTCAGGCAAACAATAATTAAACCCTATAATTCAATACGATGCTTAAACAAGAAGATCATAAGCTACCCATGGCAGTGATTTTGAATTCAATTTTTCTCATAAATTGTTTCCCTCTCCTAATCTCACTTTTCAAAAATCAAACTGTTTATAACATTTCAGCACATAGAAAAACATGAGGGAATTTGATGATGGCATTACATTTGCAATAGACAATTGGGCATAGACACAAATTACTTTCACCAAACAATCTAGCAACCTAGCAACATAACCCATGTGCACTCACAGTCAAAGAAATCCTGTTCTTTTTTCGTATGGATAAACTAATATTTTGAGGGATATAATAGATGACTCTCTCACTCACAATGATGTACCACTGGTGTAAGAAAAATGCCATAGGCTTGCCCTTTCACTCTTTTCCTAAGTTTTCAGACATTCACGGTAGGATCATTATAGGACTTTATTCGTCTTGTAGCGCAGGATTGGGGTTGGTATGATATCTTTGGGATTCGTTTAGTGACTAAGACTTCTGTACACTACACATTTCTTGAGGTACACTTATTTTTTCCATTTCTTCTTTTGCCTCCACCCTTATGTCTCCCTTATTATTTTAAGCACATTTAAATTGGGCCAAGTGTGATTTTTTTTTTTCACATTTACTTTTATTTTTGTTTTCTTTTGATTTTCCTTGTAACTTTTCTTTCCTTTACTCTCATCACACCTATCCAAGTTTCAACCATTTTTTGTTAAATACACTTTCTTCATAATCATTTTCTCCTACGCACCACTATAATTGCCCCCCTTAACTTAGGTTATTTGCCTGAGTTGAGGTACATAGTATCCAAAGAGGACTAGTGCCAAAAACATGTTCATTGTAAGATAAACAAGAAGGTGAAATTGGTGTAAACAACAAAACCTGGTCTACTCAGGCTCAAATATTTGGATCAAAGGGATTCATTCATTCGGTTAGGATATTTTAGGTTCAGGTGGACTCACACAAAAAAGTCCTATGATCATATCCTACTTAAATATCCTAGACCTAGGTAAAAACAGCTGGGCAAGTTCTAGATTTTGACATAAGATAAACTTAGTATACCTCACAAGCACTTGCACAGGGTTATACTACTAAGTACTAGCTATCTGTTATGCAACTGTTTGTCCCTAATTGCTCTATCCCTAATCCTAATTCTATTTCTAGATTCACAACAGTCTCACACATACACATATGACACAAAACAAAAATTTAGGAGGGATCTTAGCTTTTCAAAAAAATTTCACTAAACATAAATAAGCAAAATTTTCTTAAGCACACAGCTTCAGCATACTCATTTTAAATCCACAAATATTTCCACCATTCTAAATTAGTTCAAGAACCTGAATTCATTGCAAAAAAAGTTAAAAAATCTCTTAAATTTAATAAAAACAATTATAAAGCATCTTATGCCATAGGTTCAAAGATTCTCTCTATTTTAGCACATTCACAGCAACGGACCTATAAGTCATAAAGGACTTATCAACTACTTATACTTTTCAGATACTCCTAGATTTCCAAATCAGATATAACCCCACCCCAACAGAAAGTTTTACACTACCCTCAGCGCAATAAAAAAATAAATAAGGTAAGGATAGAAGGTCATACCTAGGCGCCTAAGCACTTAAGGTACCAGCGCATCAACATCAACACGTGGGCCCTCAAATCGGGTCCCACTCTCCTCAGCTACTGGGACTGGATTAACAAAAATAGTAAAAGGCACAACATTATCCCCCTCAATATCAAAAACTGGTAGCCTTGAACCACCAGCACCAAATGCTATCTCACGAACCCGTGTCTCCCAGTCTCGCTCGATCTGTATGCTTTTAGCGCTGGACTTATTCCTGGAATCTTTCTCTTCAAACATTATCTTATTTCTTTCTTGTCTTTGATCTTCAGTCTCCCCAACTCTCGGCTCTAAAATCACCTAAATATTTGGATCATTAATAGTGGTGCCCACTGTCTCAATCACAGGCTTTGAAATCACTGGTATATCACATAGCTCATGTACCATCCTCTTGATATCATCCATCTCAGTCTCTACCTTAGTAATATCAGAATTCTGCCCACCACTCAGTTGTTAAGTAATACATGACTCAAAAGTATCTAGCCCTTCCTAGACTCGTCTACCCTTATTCTCGAACTGTATATCCTTTCATGGCCTTACACCTTTTTCTATATGATCAACCTTAGACTTTAGTGTGGCCAACCTAGTCATTACCTCTGTCTATAGTTCCTGTGAAATCATCATAATACCAGAAAGCATACCTCACGACTTGGGTGGCATAGACTGTACTGGTGGTGGGGCACTAGAAGTACCCATTCCATTTGAATATGGAGTCTTCATCTGTACTCCTTCCTCAGTATCATCCTTACCTCCCTACAGGAACCTGCCATCCAATCCACTGTCTATCGTGCATACCAGGCTATAGAATTTTCCGCATCTCTAATCAGGACCAAATTTATTATTCTCAGGGACTCAATCATCTTATATATACCAGGGAGTTCCATAACTCCCATAGCAAGACATATCTACATAATCAAGTAAGGGTAATACAATAATGACTTCTTACCCCCAACCACATGATCCCTTATCTCTCAGGATAAGATCTTTACTACATCAAACTCATAGCCAGCTATGAAACCATCTATCATAGCTGCCCAAACCGATCTTAGTAAATCATCTCCAATAGTTTGAAATAGCTGGTGTTGGGCCAATATCAACCATCCTTTACCCTCAAAGTTGAGGGTACTCTTTTAATCTTTTGCGAGACCACCCCGGGGCCTCCTACAACCCAAATTATGTTTTAATAATTTGAAGTTATACACTCCATAATCCACTTAAGGATTATCATCTTTTCATCAAAACCTAGTGTTCTCTTAGTTACCTTCCTAGTTTCTTTCTTCTTGTAGACCATTTACTTAGTGTTTGCCGGAGGTTATACTCTGGTCTATATAAAAATCTCCCAATATTCTATAAAGAAATGTCTACCTGAACTCCTCAAGTCATAGAACCAGGTAGTAGTTGGTCGGAAAAGAATATAAAGATACTCCAACGGACTCGGGAAATCCCCATTTCTTTGGCTTCAATGTCAACCATAGAAAGCCCAAGAGATGAGGAATCTGAGGAACATTTGTCACTCAAAATGTGTTGAACATATAAGGAATCTCAGGATTCGTTGAAATCATTTCAACTCATTTAGTGAGATGACTCCTCATATTAGGAGGCTAAAAGCTTTGGCTCTTAGTTTGCTTCCTTGATTCCGTCCCTTGGGACCGCTCTTTGGTACTTCAACTGTTTACTTGATTCCCACCCCGTAGGAACTACGAGATCACCCCAAGAATGCCTTCGGCATCTAGGGGTCACGGACCGACCATAGAACCCTATTCAATAAGTGGAACGCATTAACTATCCGCTCTCAGGTTGGGCAGTCAGGGTCGGAGAAGGGCAATGACTCATTCTTAAAACCAGCGTTCTTAAGACCAAAGAGTCGGGAGAAAAGAGGTGAAATCCCTCCGTTCTTGGTTCTCCTGTAGTTGGATCCTCCGGAACCACAAGAATCCTTAGTTAGAATGGGATTCCAACTCAGCACCTTTTGATTAAGATTTTGAGAAGAGTTGCTCTTTGGAGAGCACAGTATGATGAAAGTTGTAAGCTGTGTTTGGGGGGGGGTAGTTATTGTCTATCGTTGGCCTCTATGGTAGAATCAGTCGGGGGACCTGAGAGGTGGTGGTTTACCTTGCGGAGGATGTCAACGGTTTGAGTTCGCTTATCTCCAACTTGTGAACTTAGACGATACAAAGCTTTATGATAGCACCCAATTTTTCTAATTCGGCGGTTCTATCTATGATTTATCATTCATGGACGTTGATAAGATCCATCTATTTAGCAGCACCTTAGGATGGGATAGCCTTAAAAGTGATGGGCGAGGAATAACTGACAATTTTGTGTACATAATGGGTATACACTATACAATCAAATCTCAATTTTTTTATGAATTTCTATTCTAATAGAGGGGTGGGTATTTGTTGTTGAGAACTCCAAAACCGAAAAGGAATTTGAAAAATTTTCTGGTATCGAATCATTGTCTATATCTATATAATTAGAATTATGATTTAAGAGTAGCCATTAACTATAGTCTAAAAGATATAGACCATCAATCAGTTGATTCGTTCTAATTCATTGAATTAATCCGTTATAAAAATATCAGAAAAAAAAGGGAACGTTGCTTTTGAAAACATGAATTGAATTTTTTTAACAATTATTACGAAAAATTCTATCTTTATCCCGGAGCCTCGAAGGAAAGAAAAAGATATAGACCATCAATCAGTGAAGTAATTAGGTCACTGCCCTTCCATAATTTACCTTGTAGGTATTGCCTCTAAATTTTGTCTTTATACACTGCATAGAATTCTCGAATGACCATCTGCTACAAGTATAGTACTATTCTTATCTTTCTACCTTGAAGTCTAAACAACCCACTGTTGAAAGTCTCTTGCACTTTTAGTACCCTCATCATTCAATAATGGTCACTAAGGTAGTGCTAAGTGCAAGTGGTGGGTCCTATCGGGCTATCGGAGGCACCTCATTCACTTCCTAAGAAGCATCAACATTATTAGAATTTACCTCTTTCGAACTGGATTCTTCCTCATCATCATCGTCAAAAGGTGGTGGTGTGTGTAGAGGAGAGACAGTGGGCTTCTTTCTCTTCGAGCCCCATGGAGGTGGTGAGTAATCTAGGGGTGAAATTTTCTTCCCTTTTTCTTTGTCGTCTATCTTTCCTTTTGGGGCAATCCTTCTCTTTAAGAATTCATTATAAAGTTCACTATTGCTATCGGTTGACACATCAAAATCAGAATCACTGGATTCCAAGTTAGTAACAGGTACCTTCTTAGATCCTTTTTTGACTTGTTGGGATGAGGAAAAATTAATTGGAGGCATAGTTCCTGTGACAGTGCCCAAGCACACACGAAAGTGTACGTGGTCTTATCAAGTAGTAAAGTTGCCTTCAAGAAGCCAAGTATCAACCCCACAGAGACTTGTGTCAGTGTAACGCCCCAGATCTGGTTCCCGAAATGGTACACGATGCCCATGACCCCGTAGGACAACAAGCTAACCCATGACTAATATTTGTACCTGTATACTACATGAAATACTTTATAATGCGGAAAGCATGAACTGAAAGACTATAAGGTTCAAAACTAAGACATAATAAAAATGTAATATCTGGGAGGGGTTGAAATACCCAAAACAACTGAAATAAGCTATCTGAACATACTTTAGTCTGGAAAGCCTCTAAAACATGATTGTTTGAATAAGGAGTTGATAGGATATTTCCCCAACTAACTCTAACTAATAAACTAATTACTGACATAATAAAATGATGATCATGTCCTCAAAAGATGAGGACTCACTATTAACTCTGACAGCGTAGACTGGAATCTACTAATGCTCTGGAGCTCATGTCTCTTAACCTATGGTATAAGACACCTATCTCAAATGCTTTAGTAATTTAAATATACTGGTATACAAGTGAGGTAGGCTGAATGCATGGGGTTCATATGCATGAACAATAACAATAGCAGACTAACTATCATGCGCATGAGAATACATGCATGAGACATAATAACTAACACTGATACCATGATAACATGATTACCAAATCTGAATACTGATAATATGACATACTAATAACTAATATAACTGATAACATGAGTAACTGTATTTGATAGTCTTGAATCTAATGGAAATAGCTGAGTCCCATACTTTATTTGAGTTGATGTATCTGACAATCCTAAAATTTGAAGAACTATCTGAGTTCTATTACTGAGACTGATTGACTATGTCTGACAGTCCTGATTCTATAACATGAAATTGTGGGAAGTAGTTATCTAACTGCCATGCACCTAATTTGCCATTATGTCTTAGTTGGGATCCAATCTATAACCCCAATTAGAAGGGTGTCAATACTGCACCACTAGTAAGGATAAATTGTGGGTTACCCTCATCTGATAGTATCCCTAAAAGAGAATGGTGGGGCCCTTATCTGACAGTGCTTATCCACCTTATCAACCATCATTAGAAAGTGTTGATGCCTCAACCTATGCTGGCTAAATAGTTCTGGAATGCAAGGATGACTTCTAAGAATCACACCCTCATCTGATATTCTTTGTTCCCCTCCTTGGGTTCACTCGGTGCTAATTCCTACTCCCATCTGAATAGACTCTGAACATGATTTACTGGACTGAACATGGGGTGAGTTACTAAATTTCATTGACTGACGAAATACTACTGATATCTGACAACTGACTGAGTTCATGAGATCATGGAGATTTCCTAAGTCATAAGACTGTCTGAAGTCTAAGGATTCATAGCTTGACTGAGAGTATCGTAAAGATATGACATGATTCTATGCGCACAGCTAATGTTTCAAGAACGAGTAGCCCCAGGACTCGATGGAAGGCAACAGACCAAGCATAACTTACTTGAACATATAACTAAAATCATAATCCATAATAGATTTATAGAAGCATTTAATCAAAATATGTGATAGGTATAACTTGTAAATACATGGTGATTTCATGGTATCATTCTAGTTAGGCACCTTTCCTTCATCTAGGCAATTAATCAAACATATTGTAGGCATGTACCATGCAAACATCATTGTACAATAATTAAACATCATGGTTCAATTATAATTTCATCATTCAAGGGTTTAGTCATAAGTTTGCATGAATCTATATCTATAATAATTTAACCCACACAGAATTTATCACCCAACATGGAGTAGAATTCAATTTCTCATTATCCACATTAACAAGAGCATCCCAATTGTGAAATTCATAAGAAAATCCATAAACTTGAATATAGAAAAGGGAAACTTTGGATTCATGGAAGAAAGGAGTACATGAATGACCACTATGCGTACCTTGGTTTGTAAATACACGCAGATTGACGAAGGAAATTCTTGATTCTGAATCTCCTATGAAAAGCCCTAGGTTGTTATTGAGAGGTTTTTGAGAGAAGAGAGTGTATTTTTGCTGAAAAGTTGTTGAATCACATGTTAAAGGACTTAAATAGGGGTGGTAAATTGAACCTTTTAACCTTAAACATGTATTGTAATTTTAGTAAAAATTTCCCGAATCGGACCCCTGGCGCGACGCGGCGCTGCAGCGCCGTGTCACGGGAATTTGACAATTGGGAAATTGAGGGATGGCGCAACACTGATCGATCGTGTTGCCCCTTATTTTACAAACTGGAACTTTGGAGAGACGCGAAGGAAATCACACTGAGACACTGGAAAAGTACAATTGCCATTTTAGCTTGTGGCGCGGTGCGCCACTGACCAGTATGGCGTTGTTTTATGACAGGAACTTGAAATAGTCATTACTTCTTACCTGGTTATTGAATTTAGGTAAATTTTATATGGATGGTAATATTATTGAATTTCCCACATGAAAAAAGTGAAAATCTTAAAAATACCACAATTACAAAAGTGGATTCATCTTTCAAAGAAAGCTCATAAAATTTTTTTAAAGGATTTCAATCTAGGAAAAGGTATGGGGTATTACAATATCTCCCTCTTGAGAACATTTATCCTTGAATGAAACTTAGAGTGAGGGGAAGTACATAAAATGGCATACATATTGAACATAAATAACTAAAACATGATCTCATGACTGATAACTTAATATATCATACTAGACACGCATACCTGATGCATGTGTAACTGATTCATGAATGCATGATTGAGTGTTCTAAGGAACTAAGTTTCTCACAATGAGAATGCATGTCTGATACATAATTATATAACTGAAATGATACATGAATGCATCACTGAATATGCAATGGTACTTAATACCAAGTTTGTGATAAACACTGAACATGAAACTAAGTAAGCTCAAGGAGGACTGTTACCTTGAGCTTAATCTGAGTTGGCGGAGAAGATGTGAGGGTACTTGGTACGCATGTATGCTTCTTATTCCCAAGTAGATCCCTAGACAAACTTATTTCACCGAAGAACTTTAACTAGAGGGACTTCTTTATTCCTCAGTCTGCGAGTCTGATAGTATAGGATTTCGACTGGAATCTACTCATAAGAGAGACTGTCATAAACATCAATACTCTGAATAGGGAATACAACTGCTGGGTCACCTTGAACTTTTTGAGAAAAGAGACATGGAAGACTGGATGAACTGAGTCTAGATCTGAAGGCAATTCGAGCTCATAATATACCTTGCCGAATCGACTGAGAATCTTGAAGGGACCGACATATCAGGGACTGAGTTTCCCTTTCTTGTCGAACCGCTTCACTCCTTTCATGGGAGAGATCTTTAGATAGACATAGTCACCAATCTCGAACTCGAGATCTTTTCTAGGAATATCTGCAAAGACTTCTGTTGGCTCTGAGCAGCCCGGAGTCTTTCTTTAATCAACTGGACTTTTTCTAAGGCATCGAATTCTAAGTCAGTCCCTATGATTAAGGCCTCACTAACTTAGTACCAAGCGATCAGAGATATGTATCTCCTATTATTGAGAGATTTGAATAGATCTATTTGAATACTGGAATGATAGATGTTGTTGTATGCAAACTCAATCAAAGGCAAGTGGTCATCCCAACTACCCTTGAAATCAATTTCATATGCCCGTAGCATATCTTCTAAAGTTTGAATTGTCCTTTCTGATTGACCATCTATCTGAGGATGAAAGGTTGTACTGAGATGAACTTGGGTACCAAGACCTTTTAGAATGCTTTCCAGAAGTGAGACATGAACTGGGTACCTCTATCTAAGATAATAGATATCAGAACACCGTGTAATCTGACCAACTCCCTAATGTAGAGTCTGGCATAATCCTTGGATGAATAAAAGGTATGAACTGGAAGGAAATGGGCTGATTTGGTCATCTTGTCTACAATGACCCAAACTAAATCATGTTGATGACGAGTTCGAGGCAAAACCATCACGAAGTACATGTACACTTCTTCCTACTTCCAAGTAGGAATAATGAATTCTTGCATAGGACCACTAGGATTCTGATGCTCTATCTTAACCTACTAATATGTAGAGCACTTAGCCACAAACTTTGCATTATCTCTCTTCATCCCACTCCACCAATAGACTTCCCACAAGTTGTGGTATATCTTTGTGTACCATGGATGAATAGAGTAGCGCGCACCATGTGCTTCTGCAAGAATTCGCTGCTTTAGGTCATCTACACCTGGAATACAGAGACGACCTTGAAAATGCAAAACACCATCTCCCCCTTGGGATAAAACCTCTACTTTTTGATCATAAATTGACTCTTTCAACTTTACAAGGTTGGTATCCCTATCTTGCTTTTATTTCACCTCGAAAACTAGAGATGATTCTAAACTATTCTGAACTCATATATTACCCTCATCTGTATCGACTAAGCTAACACCTAGTCTTGAAAGCTGATGAACTTCCTGAGCTAATTTTTTCATACTATCATCCATATGAGCAACACTACCCATAGAAAGTCTACTGAGAGTGGCGTCCACTATATTGGTCTTGCTCGAATGATAGAGGACACTCATGTCATAATCTTTCAAGAGCTTTATCCACCTTCTCTGACGAAGATTAAGATCTTTTTAAGAAAATACATACTAAACACTCTTATGATCTGTGAAGACATCTACATGAACTTCGTAGAGATAATGCCTCCAAATCATTAAGGCAAAGACTACGACTGCTAACTCAAGATCATGAGTACAATAATTCTTCTCATGAGGTTTAAGCTCTCTGGGGGCGTAGTCTATGACCTTACCATATTGAATGAGGAAACAACCTAAACCTACTCTAGATGTATCACAATATACTATGAACCCATCTGGGCCATTTGGAAGAGCTAAAATTGAAGCTGAGGTGAGTCGAGTCTTCAACTCCTAAAAACTCTTTTCGAAAGGATTTTCTTCTAAGTCAATCTGGACATAGGTGATGCAATATAATAAAATCCCTCAAAAAACCATCTGTAATAGCCATCCAAACCCAAGAAACTCCTAATATCCGATGGAGAGACAAGTCTGGGCTAGTTTGTTACCGCTTTGGTCTTTGGATGAATTATTCTAATGCCATCACCTAAAATGATATGACCAAGGAATGCTACTGACCTTATCTATACTTACTAAATTTGGCGAAGAGCTGATGATCTCTGAGAGTCTGAAGTACTATTCTGAGATGGTATGTATGATCTCGCGCACGGCGGGAATAGACCAGAATATCATCAATGAAGTCTATGATGAACATGTCCAAGTACTGTTTGAAGACGCGGTTCATCAAGTCCATGAAAGTTGTTGGGGCATTAGTAAGACCAAATAACATGACTACAAATTCGAAGTCACCATATCGAGTACGAAAAGCTATTTTTGAAATGTCACATTCTCTGATTGTGAGCTGATAATAGCTGGATCTGAGGTCTATATTAGAACAATAACTAGCACCCTAAAACTGGTCAAACCAGTCATCGATTCCGCGAAGAGGATGCTTGTTCTTCATTGTGACCTTATTAAGTTGACGGTAGTGTATGCACATTCTGAGAGAACCGTTTTTCTGGTGCACGAATAATACTGGTGCGCCCTACAGGGAAACGCTGGGCCTGATGAATCACTCATCTAGGAGATCCTTCAATTGTTCTTTCAATTCTCTGATTTCTGCTGGTGCTATTTTGTATGGCAGAATAGAGATAGGCTGAGTATCTGGAAGAAAATTAAAACCCAAGTTTATTTCCCTTTCGGGAGGAATTCCTGAAAGATCTTCGGGAAAGACATCTGAATATTCATTCACAACTGGAATGGATTCATAATTGAGAGTTTCAAAACTGGAATCCTTAACATGAACAAGATGATAGACACATCCCTTAGATATCATTTTCCTTGCCCGAAGGTAGAAAATAAGTTGACCCCAGAAAACGGATACACTACCCTTCCACTAAAGGACGAGTTCATTTGGGAACTGAAACTAGACTATCCTGTTTCTGCAGTCAACTGTGGCATAGCAGGAATGAAGCCAATCCATGCTGAGAATGACATCAAAATCAGTCATCTCTAATTCAACTAGATCTGCTAAAGTAACTTTCTGAAATATCATAACCGGGTAGTTCCTATATACCTGCCGGGCTATGATGGTTTTACCCACTAGGGTACAGACTGAAAAGGGCTCTACTAGAATTATGGGGCTCACTCCGAAATCAACTGCTATATAGGGAGTAACAAAAGACAAGGAAGCACCTGGATCTAACAAAGCGTAAATATGCATATGAAAGATCTATAACATACCATTAACCAAATCAGGAGAATTTTCTTGATCTTGCCGGGACTGGAGAGAATAAGGTCTATTTAGGCGTTACCCACTTGAAGCACTGGAGGTGGCACCCTATTGATTTGGGCGACCGAACTAAGCTGAGGAGCGGAGATGACTTTGATAACCTGATGGGGGCAGTCTCTAACTCTATGTCCTGGCTTTCCACAACTAAAACAGACATCGCTGCCAGCTCTATACACACCCTTGTGGTTCTTACCACCAATCTGGTAAAGGGGATTTGTTCGGGCATTGCTAACAATGCCCTGAGACTTAGAGACTGGAGTTCTATCTCTATTACCCTCTCTAAACATAGGAACTGGAGCACTGGCTGAAGAAGGAGCTAGAACTGATGACTTAGGACGAAACTGAGAACAGTTTCCTCCTTCTAATTTGGACTGACCAATGTTGAAACTACGTGTCTTTGCTCTCTTATTTTTCTTCTCCCTTAACTTAATCTTTTGATTTTCTATCTTCTGAGCATGAGTCATAAGCCTGCCTAAAGTCATGTCACTATTCAAGATCGTATACCAACACTCATTAACCACACTATCATTCACCCTAGAAATAAACTTACTCATCTTGGCCTTGCTGTCTGCAACCACATGACGGGCATACATGGCTAATTGAGTAAACTTAAAGAGAATACTATTCCACCATCATGTTTCCCTGCCTGAGTTTGATAAATTATAACACCTTAGCTTCTCTCAGCTCTAGGGGAAATAATCTATCAAAGAAAGCAGGAGCAAACTCCACCACTCAACAAGCACTACATCATCTGGCCTTTTTGACTTTCACTGTTTAAACGAAGTGTGAGAAACATTCTGCAACTGGTATGCAACTAGCTCATCACTCTTACTAAGAGTAAACCCCATGATGTCGATAACCTTCTAAACCTAATCTAGGAATTCCTGAGGGTCCTCATCTGACTCAGACCCGAGAAAGGATGGAGGATTCATTCGGGTAAAGTCCCAATACAGACTGTAGCTAAATTGGCCACTGGGTTGGCCAGAATGATAGCTAGTCATTCATTTTGAAAGGAAACTGACTGAACAAGAGTAGTGAATGTATCTCTAAACTCTGCATAAGAAACATGTTCGCCCAAAGGTTCTTCGGGCTGAGAGGCTGACTGATTCCTGTTTCTTCTTTTAGGAGGCATGTTTTGTAGAAAAAAGAGAGAAACAGATTAAACAGAGAGATTGACTTGGGATTATGCTCGCTGGCACGACATGAATACTAAAAGATGGGAAACTATTACTAAAACATCTTATCACCTCTTGTACATAAATGTGGCGTGCAACACACCTATTCACAAGACTCAACTAGATACGACTTTCAGACTTCCTAGGACTCTATTGAATCTTAGGCTATGATACCATGTTTGTGATGCCCTGAATCTATTACTTGGAATACTACACGGTGCTCATGACCCCGAAGGACCACAAGCTAACCCATGAGTGATATCAGTACCTATATACTGTATCAACTACTTGATAATGTGGAATGTATGAACTAAAATGCCATATGTTTCAAAAATGAGACATAGTATCTAATAAAAATGTAACATCTAGAAGGGGTATGAAATACCTAAAATAACTTAAATAAGCTATCTGAACACACTATAGTCTGGAAAACCTCTAAAATATGAATGTCTGAATAAAGAGTTGATGGGACATGTCCCCAACTAACTCCAACTAATAAACTAATTACTAATATAATAAACTAATGATCATTTCCTCGAAAGATGAGGACTCACTGCTAACTCTGACAGTGGAGACTAGAATCTACTGATGCTCTGGAGCTCGTATCTCCGAACCTATGGAATAAGACACCACAGTGCAAATACGTCATCACTTTAAATGTACTGGTATGCAAGTGAGGTAGGCTGAATGCATGGAGTTCATATACATGAACAATAACAATAGCAGACTGACTATCATAAGCGTGAGAATACATGTATGAGACATAATAACTGACACTGATACCATGATAACATGATTACTGAATTTGAATACTGATAACATGCCATACTGATAACTGATATAACTGATAACATGAGTGATTGTATCTGAAAGTCTTGAATCTACTGAAACTAGTTGAGTCCCGTACTGTATCTGAGTTGACTGTATCTGGCATTCCTAATATCTAAAGAACTATCTGAGTTCTATTACTGAGACTGATTGGCTGTGTCTGACAGATTTATTCTATAACATAAAACTGTGGGAAGTGGTTATCTAACCGACATGCCCCTAATATGCCATTATGGCTGAGTTGGGGTCCATTCTGTAACCCCAATTGGAAGGGTGTCAATACAGCGTCACTGGTAAGGACAAGTTGTGGGTGACCCTCATCTGATAGTGTTCCTAAAAGATAATGGTGGGGCCCTTATCTGATAGTGCTTATCAACCTCATCAACACTCATTGGACAGTGTTGATGTCTCAACCTATGATGGCTACATAGTTCTGAAATGCAAGGATGACTTCTAAGAATCACACTCTCATCTGATAGTGTGTGTTTCTATCCTTGGGTTTACTCAGTGATAATTCCAACTCCCATCTGAATAGACTCTGATCACGATTTACTGAACTGAACATGGGCTGAGTAACAGAATTCCATTGACTGATAGAATACTTCTAATATCAGACAACTGACTGAGTTTATGAGATCATGGAGATTTTTTGAGTCATAAGACTATCTGAAGTCTAAGGATTCATAGCTTGACTGAGAGTATTGTGAAAACATTACATCGCTCTAGGCACACAGCTAATGTTTCAGGTACGAGTACCCCCAGGACTCTATGGAAGGAAACTGACCAAGCATAACTTACTTGAACATATAACTAACATCATAATCCATAATACATTTATAGATGCATTTCATCAAAACATGTAATAGGCATAACTTGTACATACATGGGGATTTCATAGTATCATGCTAGTTATGCACCTTTCTTTCATGTATGCATTTAATCAAGCATATTGTAGGCATGGTACATATAAACATCATTGTACAATAATTAAACATCATGGTTCAATTCTAATTTCATTATTCAAGGGTTTAGTCATAGGTTTGCATGAATCTATATCTATAATAATTTAACCCACATAGAATTTATAACCCAACATGGAGTAGAATTCAATTTCTCTTGATCCACATGAACAAGAGCAGCCCAATCGTGAAATTTAGAAGAAAATCCATAAACTTAAATCTAGAAAAGGGAATCTTGGGCTTCATAGATGAAAGGAGTCCATGAATGAATACTATGCATAACTTGGTTCATAAATACCCGATGATTGACGGAGGAAATTATTGAATCTGAATCTTCTGTGAAAAGCCCTAGGTTGTTCTTGAAAGGTTTTTGAGAGAAGATAGTATATTTTGGGTGAAAAATGGCTGAATCACATGTTAAAGCGCTTAAATAGGGGTGGGAAATTAACCCTTTTAACCCTGGACATGTCTTATAATTTTAGTAAAAATTCTATGAAAAGCCCTAGGTTATTCTTGAGAGGTTTTTGAGAGAAGAGAGTATATTTTAGGTGAAAAGTGGTTGAATCACATGTTAAAGGGCTTAAATAGGGGTGAGAAATTGACCCTTTTAATCCTGGATGTGTCTTGTAATTTTAGTAAAAATTTCCCAAATTGGACACCTGGCGCGACGCAGCGCTATCGCACTGTGTCACTAGAATTTGATAATTGGGAAACTGAGGGATGGCGCTACATGGAGCCATAGAGTTGCCCCTTCTTTTACGACCTGGAACTTTTACGCGACGCGGAGGTAATCATTCTGAGATATTTGAAAAGGACAATTGCCATTTTAGCTTGTGGCGTGGCACGCCACTGGCCAATATGGCGCTATTTTTTTATGGGAACTTGAAATAGTCATAACTTCTTACCTGGTTATCGGATTTAGGTGAATTTTATATGGATGTAAAGCTTAATGAATTTCCCATATGAAAAAGTGAAAATATTAAGAATACCCCATTTACAAAAGTGGATTCATCTTTCAAAGACAGTTCCTAACTTCTTTAAGACTATTTCAAGCTAGGAAAAGGTACGGGGCATTACAATATCTCCCCCTTGAGAGTGAGGGGAAGAACATAAACTGACATACATACTAAACATATCTCATGACTGACATGACTTATAACTGAATATATCATACTAGACACGCATACCTGATGCATGCGTAACTGATTCATGAATATATGATTGATTATTCTGAGGAACTAAGTTTCGCACAATGAGAATGCATGTCTGATGCATAATTATATAACTGAACTGATACATAAATGTATGAATAAATATGCAATGGTACTTGATACCAAGTTTGTGATATACACTGAACATGAAACTGAGTAAGCTTAAGGAGGACTATTACCTTGAGCTTGATCTGAGTTGGCAGAGAAGAGGTGAGGATACTTGGTACGCATGTATGCTTCTGATTCACAAGTAGCTCCCTTGAGAGACTAATTTTTGCCAAAGAACTTTAACTAGAGGGACTTTTTTGTTCCTCAGTTTATAAGTCTGATAGTCTAGGATTTCGATTGGGATCTCCACATAAGAGAGAAGACTATTCTGAACATCAATGCTCTAAATAAGGACTACAACTACTGGGTCACCTATGCACTTCTTGAGCAAAGAGACATGGAAGACTGGATGAACTGAGGCTAGATCAGAAGGAAATTCGAGCTCATAAGCTACCTTTTCGAATCGACTAAGAATCTTGAAGGGACCGATACATCAGGGACTAAGTTTTCCTTTCATGCTGAACCGCTCCACTCCCTTCATGGGAGAGATATTTAGATAGACATAGTCACCAATCTCAAACTCGAGATCTTTTCTACGAACATCTACATAAGACTTCTGTCGACTCTGATCAGCCCAGAGTCTTTCTCTAATCAACGGGACTTTTACTAAGTCATCGAATACTAAGTCAGGCCATATGATTGAGGCCTCACTAACTTTGATCCAACCGATTAGAGATCTATATCTCCTACCATAGAGATCTTTGAATAGAGCCATCCAAATACTGGAATGATAGTTGTTGTTGTATGCAAACTCAATCAAAGGAATGTGGTCATCCCAACTACCGTTGAAATCAATTGCACACGCCTGTAGCGTATCTTTTACAATATGAATGGTCCTTTCTACTTGACCATCTATCTGAGGATGAAAGGCTGTACTGAGATTAACTTGGGTACCAAGACCCTTTTGGAATGCTTTCCAGAAATGAGAGGTGAACTGGGTACCTCCGTCTGAGATAATAAATAGCAGAATGCCATGTTGGTCAATAAGAGGTATGAACTGGAAGGAAATTGGCTGATTTGGTCATCCTGTCTACAATGACCCAAACTGAATCATGCTGATGACTAGTTCGAGGCAAACCCATCACGAGTTCATGTTCACTTCTTCCCACTTCCAAGTAGGAATAATGAATTCTTGCATAGGACCACTAGGCTTCTGATGCCCTATCTGAACCAGCTGACATGTAGAGGACTTAGCCACAAACTCTGCAATATATCTCTTTATCCCACTCCACCAATAGACTTCCCACAAGTCGCGGTACATGTTTGTGGCCCCTGGATGAATAGAATAGCATGCACTATGCACTTCTGCAAGAATTTTCTACCTTAAGTCATCTACACCTGGAACACAGAGATGACCCTGACAAGGCAAAACACTATCTCTCCTTCGGGAGAAAACCTCTACTTTCTGATCCTGAACTGATTCTTTCAACTTGACAAGGCTGGGATCTCTATCTTTCTTTTCTTTTACCTTGGAAACTAGAGATGATTCTAAACTACTCTGAACCCATACATCACCCTCATCTGTATCGATTAAGTGAACGCCTAGTATGGAAAACTAATGTACTTCCTAAGCTAACTTCTTCTTACTATCATCCACATGAGCAATACTACCCATAAACAGTCTACTGAGAGCGTCGGCCACTATATTGGCCTTGCCTGGATGATAGAGGACCCTAAAATCAAAATCTTTCAAGAGCTCTAACCACCTTATATGACAAAGATTGAGATCTTTCTGAGAAAAGACATACAAATGACTCTTATGATCTGTGAAGACATCTACATAAACTTCGTAGAGATAATACCTCATAATCTTCAAGGCAAAGACTACGACTGCTAACTCAAGATCATAAGTTGGATAATTCTTCTCATGGGGTTTAAGTTGTCTGGAGGGGCAGGCTATGACCTTACCATCCTGTATAAGGAAACAACCTAAACCCACTTTGGATGCATCACAATACACTACAAACCCATCTAGACCATCTGGAATAGCTAAAACTGAAGCTGAGGTGAGTCGAGTCTTCAACTCCTGAAAACTCTTTTCGCAAGGATCTGACCACTGTAACTTGATTTTATTCTGAGTCAATCAAGACATAGGGTATGAAATAGAATAAAATCCCTCAACAAACCATTTATTTTAGCTAGCCAAATCCAAGAAACTCCTGATATCTGATGGAGAGATAGGTTTGGGCCAGTTTCTTATCGCTTTGGTCTTTTGAGAATCTAATCTAATGCCATTACCCAAAATGATATGACAAAGGAATTCTACTGACCTTAGTCAAAATTTACATTTACTGAATTTGGCGAATAGCTGATGATCTCTGAGAGTCTGAAATACTGTTCTGTGATGGTCTGCATGATCTCGCGCACTATGGGAATAGACCACAATATCATCTATAAAGACTATGATGAACATGTCCAAGTACAGTTTGAACACACGGTTCATCAAGTCCATGAAATCTACTAGGGCATTGGTAAGACCAAATGACATGACTAGGAATTTGAAGTGACCATACCGAGTACGGAAAGCTATTTTCAGAATGTCAAATTCTCTGAATCTGAGCTAATGATATCCAGATCTAAGGTCTATCTTAGAGAAATAACTAGCACCCTAAAGTTGGTCAAACAAGTCATCAATTCTGGGAAGAGGATACTTCTTATTGACCATGACCTTATTACATTGACATTAGTTTATGCATATTCTGAGATAACCATCTTTCTTGTACACGAATAAAACTGGTGCGCCCCATGGGGAAATGTTAGGCCTGATGAATCTCTTATCTAGGAGATCCTTCAACTGTTCTTTCAATTCTTTGAGTTCTGCTGGGGCCATTCTGTATGGCAGAATAGAGATAAGCTGAGTATCTGGAAGAAAATCTATGTCGATATCTATTTCTCTTTCAGGAGGAATTTCTGGAAGATCTTCAGGAAAGACATCTGAATATTCATTCACAAATAGAACAGATTCATAACTGGGAGTTTCAGAACTAGAATCCTTAACATGAACAAGATGATAGACACATCCCCTAGATTTTATATTCCTTGCCCGAAGGTAGGAAGTAAGTTGACCCCTAAAAGCGGATACACTACCATTCCACTCAAGGACGGGTTTATATGGGAACTGAAACTAGACTATCCTATTTTTGTAGTCGACTGTGGCATTGCAGGAATGAAGTCAGTCCATGCCGAGAATGACATCAAAATCAGTCATCTCTAATTCGACTAGATCTGCTGAAGTGACTTTCTGAAATATCATAACCAGGCAGTACCTGTATACCCACCGGGCTATGATGGTTTTACCCTCTGGAGTAGAGACTGAAAAGGGCTCTATTAGAATTTTAGGACTGACTCCGAAATCAACTGCTATATAGGGAGTAACAAAAGACAAGGAATCACCTGGATCTATCAAAGCGTAAACATGCACATGAACGATCTATAATGTACTAGTAACTATATCAGGGGAATTTTCCTGATCTTGTCGGGACTGGAGAGAATAGAGTTTGCTTGGGCATTGTTCACTTGTAGTACTGGAGGTGGCACCCTACTGATTTGCGTAACTGGACTAAGCTGAGGAGCGTAGGTGACTCGGATAACCTGACTGGGGGCAGTCTCTGACTTTGTGGCCTGGCTTTCCACAACCGAAATAGACATCTCTACTAGCTCTGCACACAGCTTTGTGGTTCTTACCACAAGTCTAGCAAAGGGGATTTATTTGGGCATTGCTAACACTGCCCTGAGACTTAGAGCCTGGCGCTCTATCTTTGTTACCCTCTTTGAACTTAGGAATTGGAGCACTGGCTGAAGAAAGAGCTAGAACTGATGACTTAGGATATAACTGAGAACGATTTCCTCTTTCTGATTTTGACTGAGCAAAATTGAAACTACCTGTCTTTGCTCTATTATTCTGCTTTTCCCTCATCTTAATATTTTGATCTTCTATCTGATGAGCATGAGTCATAAGACTGGCTAAAGTTATGTTACTATTCAACATCACAGACCTACACTCGTTGACCACCCTATCATTCACCCTAGAAACAAACTTACTCATCTTGGCCCTGCTGTTGCAACCATATGAGGGGCATATCTGGATAATTGAGTAAACTCAAGAAAATACTCTTCCACCTTCATGTTGCCCTACCTGAGGTTGATAAATTCTAACACCTTAGCTTTTCTCTTCTTTAGGGGAAAGAATCTATCAAGGAAAGCAAAAGCAAACTCCTCCCACTCAACAGGCCCTACATCATCTGGCCTTTCTGACTTCCACTATTTAAACCAAGTGTGAGCAACACCCTGCAACTAGTATGTAGCTAGATCATCACTCTCACTAGGAGTAACCCCCATGATGTATATAACCATCTTAACTCAATATAAGAAGTTTTGAGGGTCCTCATCTGACTTAGACTTGAGAAAGGATGGATGTTTCATTTGGGTAAACTCCCGAATCCTGGCTGCAGCTGAATTGGCCATTGGGTTGGCCGGAATGACAGATGGTCATTCATTCAGAGAGGAAACTAACTGACAAAGAGTAATGAATGATTCTCTAAACTCTGCATGAGAAACATGTTCGCCCAAAGGTTCTTCGGGATGAGGGGCTGACTGATTCCCATTTCTTCCATTAGGAGGCATGTTCTGTAGAAGAAAGGGAGAAACAGATTAGACTGAGAGATTGACTTGATATTACGCTCGCTGGCATGACATGAACACTGAAATATGGGAAACTGTTCCTAAAACATCTTATAAATCCTATGCATGAATGTGGCACGCAACACACCCATGCACAAGACTCTACCAGATGTGGCTTTCAGACTTACTAGGACTATATTGAATCTTAGGCTCTGATACCAAATTTGTAACTCCCCAGATCTAGTACCCAAAATGCTAGACGGTGTTCATGACCCCGAAGGACCACACGCTAACCCATGACTAATATATATACCTGTATACTGCATGAAATACTTTATAATGCGGAAAGCATGAACTGAAAGGCCATAAGGTTCAAAACTAATACATAGTATTTGATAAAAATAAAACATCTGGGAGGGGTATGAAATACCCAAAACAACTAGAATAAGCTATCTAAACATACTGTAGTCTGAAAAGCCTCTAAAACGTAACTATCAGAATAAAGACTTGATGGGACATGTCCCCAAATAACTCCAACTAATAAACTAATTACTAGGATACTAAAATAATGATCATGACCTTAAAAGATGAGGACTCACTGCTAACTCTGATAGTGGAGACTAGAATATACTGATGCTCTGGACCTCGTGTCTCTGAACCTATGGTATAAGAGACCATAACGCAAATGCGTCAGTAACTTGAATGTATTAGTATGCAACTGACGTAGGCTGAATGCATGGGGTTCATATGTATAAACAATAACAATAACAGACTGACTATCATGAGCATCAGAATATATACATGACACATAATAACTGATAATGATATCGTATTAACATGATTATTAAATCTGAATACTGATAATATGATATACTGATAATTGATATAACTGATAACATGAGTGACTATATCTGACAGACCTAAATCTAATGGAACTAGCTGAGTCTTGTACTGTATCAGAGTTGACTGTATCTTACAATTCTAGAATCTGAAGAACTATCTGAGTTCTATTACTAAGACTGATTGACTGTGTCTGACAGTCCTGATTCTATAATAGGAAACTGTGGGAAGTAGTTATCTAACCGACATACCCCTAATAGTCCATTATGGTTGAGTTAGGGTCCAATCTGTAACCCCAATAGAAGGGTATCAATATCGCGCCATTGGTAAGGACAAGTTCTGGGTGACCCTTATCTGATAGTGTCCTAAAAAGAGAAAGGTGGGGCCCTTATCTGATAGTGCTTATCCACCTCATCAACCCTCATCGGACAATATTGATGTCTTAGCCTATGCTGGCTATATAGTTATAGCATGCAAGGATGACTTCTAAGAATCACAACCTCATCTGATAGTGTGTGTTCCCATCCTTGGGTTCACTCGGTGATAATTCCTACTCCCATCTGAATAGACTCTGAACATGATTTACTGAATTGAACATGGGATGAGTTACTGAATTCGGTTGACTGACGGAATACTACTGATATCTGAGAACTAATTGAGTCCATGAGATCATGGAGATTTCCTAAGTCATAAGACTGTCTGAAGTGTAAGGATTCGTAGCTTGACTGAGAGTATCGTGAAAACATAACATGGCTCTAGGAACACAACTAATATTTCTGGTACGAGTACCCCTAGGACTCGATGGAAGGAAACTGACCAATCATAACTTACTTGAACATATAACTAACATCATAATCCATAATATATTTATAGAAACATTTCATCAAAACATGTGATAGGCATAACTTGTACATACATGGGGATTTCATGGTATCATGTAGTTAGGAACCTTTCCTTCATCTAGGCATTTAATCAAACATATTGTTGGAATGGTACATATAAACATCATTATACAATAATTAAACATCATGGTTCAATTCCAATTTTATCATTTAAGGGTTTAGTCATAGGTTTGCATGAATCTATATCTATAATAATTTAACCCACATAGAATTTAGCACCCAACATGGAGTAGAATTTAATTTTTCACTATCCATATGAACAAGAGCATCCCAATCATGAAATTCATAAGAAAATCCATAAACTTGAATTTAGAAAAGGAAATCTTGGGCTTCATGGATTAAAGGAGTCCATGAATGAAAAGTATGCATACCTTGATTTATAAATACAAGAAGATTGACGAAGAAAATTCTTGATTCTGAATCTTCTATGAAAAGCCCTAGGTTGTTCTTGAGAGGTTTTTGAGAGAAGAGAGTGTATTTTGGGTGAAAAGTGGTTGAATCATGTGTTAAAGGGTTTAAATAGGGGTGAGAAATTGACCCGCTTAACCATGGATGTGTCTTAAAAATCTTAAAAATACCACGTGTAAAAAAGTGGATTCATCTTTCAAAGAAAGCTCCTAACATTTTTTAGACGATTTCAAGCTTGAAAAAGGTATAGGGTATTACAATCGGCAACTATCCAATTCTAGTTTAACAATTGTGATAAAACTACCAAAAAGAGTGTTGAATAAAACTAAAAAGTAAGTAAAAAATGTGTAAATTAAAGTCTTGGAACAATCAATATGAGAAAAACTAGTGTTTAAGCACCTTAAATAATCATACTATGTTATTGAATTTCATTTATTAACTTGAGTATCTTGGTTGTTGATTCATAGGGTTAATTTCATGATTATGGTTTTCCAACCTCTTACCTATACCTAAGTTGAACCTTACATTTACATCATGGAGCGGGGATGTAATATTCCTCTTAAGTTCTTTAAAGGTATTATCCTACGTATGAATCAAGTAAGGCATCTAAGTACATCCCTATCCTAGATACTAATTTGAATTTCTTATTTCATAAAGAAATACAAACCATACTTTATTTATTCCCATGTTCTATCTCTCTATTCCCTCTCTCGAGTTCATAAGGTTGACAATTGATGTATTCTAAGGGTTACAAATCCTTAACATAGTTAAAACAAGAATAAACAAATGACCACTAATGAAAAGCAAATTAAACGAACTTAATTAAAAATAAGTGCTCATGTTCTTGGCTTCAACCCTGAAAAAGGAGTTTATCCTTTAATGGAAATATTCATTATACAATTTCTTGAATTGATGATACAAACCCTAAAGAAAATAAACTAAATAATGAAAAAACCTAAAAAGAAGTTGTGGTAGCCTCCAATGATGTCCCAAGGCATCTAGGGTGTTCCATGATGTCCCAAGATGATTAAAACGTGATTTAACATGTTATATTTATAGTAGATGAGTCATAAAACCATTGGGATTTCATTTAAACTTAATACTTGTTGAGAAAGGAACTATTTTTACACTTTTAATGGCCACCACATCGCGATGACATCTAATTCGCAATTGACAAAAATCTGTCAAAATCCAGTGTCTCATCACGATTACACCGCGTTGCGGTACCTCCTTCACTGCTATTACCACCTCCATGCATTGATTCACCATTTTAGGCCCTTTATTAATACATTTATGTGTTTCAAGAACCAATAAAACTCCCCACGTGCCTGCACTCGCCCAAGAAATCTCAGGTGTCCAAAATTACTTCAAGTTTTGTATTGTGCTTCCGTTATCCATTCAAAGACTTTTTGAGTTGTTTACACTTGATTTTTAGCTTGTATATACTTCATATATAATAATAGTACATTCAAAAAGCATACTATAGAATTAAAAACAACAATTTAGAGCTCAAAACAACACAACATTCTCAACGGTGAACTAGAAACACGATCCAAGCATAGGCTAATTTCACATTGATCTTAAACTTGTTGTTTTGACCCTTGTCTTGATTCAATTGACCCTTGAATATATAAATAAGTTGTTTCATATATAAATACATAATAAAAACCTTATTAACTCATCAAAATACATTAAAACCCAACACGATAGACTAGACAAACACATAGCTCAAGCTAGTCGCACTAGTTTTCTCGATGGAATTCTAAATGATCAATTTTAATCAAAACTCATGTGAAAACACCATTAAACATTGTAAACACATGAATGGACAGATAAATTCTTGTTTATGTCCTTATCAACACATATAGCATAAGAATTATCCTCAAAATAAGGCTAAATAGGATTGAAAAGCAACACTAGAATACATAAATACACCCAACATCACCACCCCACACTTAAAGCTTTGTTCATCCTCGAACATATATTACCTAAAATCATCATGATATGGAAAGAATCCACACTTATATTAAATGCAAGACACTCAAGATAGCACTATAATGACTACAAGGAAAGCAATTTTACAACACTAAGAATGTTATACACAATTGAAAGCTCAAGAATCCTACTTCCAAAACATCCTAGCCTCAAGAATGGATTCCACAAGTGGAATACTCATACATATTGCTCAATTAAAGACATAAAAAAATTCACCCACATTCATCAAACATGTGCACCTCACCACAAGAGAGTTATCCATAATCACTCACAATAATTCAATTAGAACAAGATGAGTATAAGAATCAAGTTATGCTCACCCTCACAAGGAATTCACAAGTTACACACAATGAACTATAGGCTTTCCCTTAGTTTAGTGCTCCACTAATATTAGAATGATGAACTTAGTATAAATTAGGTCTTTTCTGGGTTGTAATGTAGGCTAAGGGACAGGTAGGAACTATTTGGGAATAGTGACTAACCTCTCTAAGCGCTTTAGTACACTACATTATAAATTAAAAACCAGTCTCCAACCACCAATTTTCACTTTTTCATCCACCCATATCTTTTTGTTTTTCCCCATCTCTTTTAAGTATTTTTACAAACATATGGTGGGTGTATAGTTTACTACCACATAAATCAATTTTTTTTTTCACACCCTCGGAAATATTTGAAGAATAAATTATATCACGCCAATCCACCACAAATCAATTATCAACACCAATAAATATTACATTGGGGCATCAAATTCACATTTTCCCTCTTATTTCTCAAACTTCTTACTCAATTAATTTTTCATTAAAGCACTTAAGAGAGTTTTTATTCATATTAAGGACCATCAAAGAAGGGGATTACGCTAGTATGAGGCTACCAAAGAAAATAAGCTAAAGGATCAATGGGGTTTAACTAGAATTATGCACAAGGGTAGGTAAAAGAAGGTATAAAATAAGGTTATCAAAGAAATGCCTATATCATATCCTAAACCCACACTCTTTATTTTGCTTTATACACACACCGGGCAAGTTCTAGACATTATATGGAATAAGGAATTTACAAATACCTCACATGCACATGACACATGATCAACTCAATAGAATCATCATAGACTCTCAACCAAACTATAGCATGAATTCAATTTTAAGCCAACAGGAACAAGAGTCACATGCCTAGGAGTCTCAAAATATAAAAAATCTCACAATCAAACATGTTTTTACAATTTAAAACACTTGCACCATGTAATAAAAAATAGCACCAACAAGAATATCTCACTTATTCCTAACCTAAAAACTTTTAAATTGATCCAAGAATTGGGAATTTCCCCACCCCACACTTAAAAATCTACTTTGTCTCCAAAGTGAACTTAAAAGTAAGAGATACAAATACTCCCTAGGGCCTCTAGGCCTAGCTAGTAGCATTTTTATATTTCAAGAGGGTTTGGGGACCCCATACTTAGTCATTGCCATGCTCCTTAGCTTAGGTTTGCGGTACTCAAACATCCCATCAATCTGCGACTCAATCAAAACAAAAACTAGGTAAAGTAAAAATTAAAAATTAAGCATACCATGCTTTGGTTGCCTCTCAAGAAGCGCCTAATTTAGTGTTGCGGCATGACCCAATCAATTTTTTCCTCCACCTTGAGGATATAAATTTCACCCCCAACATCACATCCATTTTTTTTCCTCACTCATAGGATGGTGGTACAAAGATTAAGGAACCAAGTAATGGATGATGCATGGTAAACCACTCTACTTTAAGGTGAGGTGTGTTTTTATGTTGCTTATCTGATGTAAAATCAAGAATATAGGATTCGTGTTCCTCATCTTCACACTCTTTCATTATTTTAAATGATTCCACAGACAAGACATCATATAAGCATAACGTAGAAAAGTTCTTTGAGTGATACCCAACTAATCCCACTTCAAAATTTACACTATCCTTAATACCCTCACTTATATTCACCTTCTGAAATTTAGTCTCAAGAAAAAAATGACAACTGAATGCTTGTGATTCATATGGTCGTGGTCGCATCTCCTTAACCCTTTTAATAATTTCAGTTTCCAAGTACTCAGACTTTCTCGAATTGTCAACAACTTTGTCTTCAACAGGTTGGGAAGTTAACTCTACATCTACCTCCTTAATTTTATTTGGAGGTTGTTTATTGAGCTCTGTACCATTCCTCAAAGTGACTGCACTTACTTGTTCATTGTTACTTGGAAAATCCCCTTGAGGTCTAGTGTTATGTACCTGCTACACTTGCCCTATCTGCATCGCCAAGTTATTCATGAAAATTTGATGACGCTCTAAAATTTCCCTATTACTCTTTATATCAGCTAACATTTGTTCTTGGTCAGCTAGAATTCGTTTTAGTATCTTTTCTAAATTGCTCGTTTGAAACACAGCCTGGTTATTCTGAACCTGCGGCTGTTGATACTGTTGTTGCTGATTGTAGGCGTTCACATAGTATTTCCTTTTATCATATCCCATAAAAATAGCTGAATCAGGGTTGACGCCACACATATCTGGAAAATGACCACTATTGCCACAAACCATACACTATATAGAATCGTTATCACTCGAAAACCATCTATCTCAGGCTGACAACACAAGAAGTGTGCTAAAAAGTAATATAAAATAAACTAAAAAAAAGAAACCTAAAAAAACTAACCTATTTACAACTCAATGTAGCTAAATAAAAAAATAAGATAGTTGTCAATTTATAAGTCCCCGATAATGGCACGAAAACTTGACAGTGCCAAAGCGCATATACAAGTGTACGTGGTCTTATCAAGTAGTAAAGTTTCCTTCAAGAAGCCAAGTTTCGATCCCACAGAGACTTGATTCAACAAAAATTCTATTTTAGTTCACAATTTCAATTAACTTGATGCAAGCGTAACCGAAAAAAGAGTTTGTAATTTATAATTAGAGAAAAGTAAACAATGCATAATGTAAAGATCTTGAAACAATTAATAGGAGAAAAACCCAGGGTTAATGAACTTTGAACAATCATACTATGTTATTGAACTTCATTCATTAACTTGCTTATCTTGGTTGTTGATTCGTAGGGTTAATTGCATGATTATGATTTCCCAACCTCTAATCCTTTACCTAAGTTGAACCTTACAACTACATCATTGATGGGGATGTAATGGTCCACTTAAGTTATTTAAGCTATTATCCTCTGTTTGATTCAAGTAAGGCATCTAAGTACATCCTGTCCTAGATACTAATTTGAATTCCTTATTTCATAAAGAAATTTGAACCATACTTTGTTTATTCCCATGTTCTATCTCCCTATTCTATCTCCCAAGATCAAAATAAAGACAATTAATGTATTCTAAGGGTCGCAAATCCTTAAAATAGTTATAACAAGAATAAACAAACAAAAAATAATGATAAGCAAATCAAACAAACTTAATTCAAAATACTAGTACTCATGTTCTTTGCTTTAACCCCGGAAATAGGGTTTTTAGCAACTCATAGCCATAATCAACATCCAAATACTTGTTTCAATGATTAAAAACATTAATAAAACTAAATTAAAGAAATAAAAACCTAAAAAGAAGTTGTGATAGCCTCTAATGTTGTTCCAAGCGATCTAGGTGTTCCAAGATGATTAAAACGTGATTTAACACGTTATATTTATAGTAAACAAGTCATAAACCAAATAGGATTAGGTTTCAAGTTATTATCCTTCAGATGGGCAGTTTTTTTCTGCTTTTGATGGCCACCGCATCCCCGTGACATGCCAATCCGCAATTGTCAATTTCCAGAATCTCACCGTGATTTAACCGCATAGGGCGCCTCCTTAATCGCCATTAAAAGATACACGTGCTAGTGGATCACAATTTTGAACCTATTCTAAATAAAGTGGTATTTATCACACGTCCATAAACAAGTTCTTCAGTCTACACGTGCCCCATACATTTTAGGGGTCTAAATTGCGTCAATTTTAATATTGTGCTTTCGTTGAGCCATTCTGAGCCTTTTTGAGTTGTTTCCACTTGATTTGAAGCTTTTATATCTTTAATATATCATCATAATACATTAAAAAATCATCATATATCATTAAACACAACAAATGAGATCTCAAAACAACAGAATAGGCTAATTCACATTAAGCTTAAGCTTAAATTTTTGACTCTTGTCTTGATTAAATTGACCCTTGAAAATTATCCACAAGTTATTTCACATATAAATAAATAATAAAAACCTTAGTAACTCATTAAAACACATTAGAACCCAATACAATAGACTAGATAAACACTTAGCTCAAGCTAGTTACACTAGTTTTCTCGGTTGACTTCTAAATGATCAATTTGAATCCAAACTCATGTGAAACCACCATTAACCATTGTAAGCACATAATTGGACACATAAATGCTTATTTATATCATTATCAACCCATTAATCACATGAATCATCCTTAAAACAAGGCTAAATAGGCTAGAATAATAGCACTAGAATGCATAAATACACCCAACATCATCCTGCAACCATACTATTATTAGTAATTACTTAAAGAAACAAAAACAAAACTTTGAAACCAAGTTCAGTATGCCTGTTTTGGTTAGGGTACGGGTGGAATGTACTGGTCGTATTGATTGGGTACGACTCTATGAATGAGTTGTATGCTACGTAGTACATGACAGTTGTTCTTTGGTCTACTTAAGATTCCTTCTAACCAGTCATATCATTAGGGTACGATTCATTACCAATAGTCATAGGTGGATCAGAAATATTTAATACAATTTTAGTCCTTCTAGGTTAGTACGACTCTTAGTGTACGAGTCATATGGTTTGGATACAACTCATTCAGGTAAGTCATATACACTCCAGAACCTTAAACTTATTAGATTTGAATTTTGTCAATGGGTACGAGTACCATTACGACCCCGTACTAGTGGGTACGAGTCGTAAGGGGTCCCATATCAACTTCAATATAGAAGTCTAACTTTTAAATTTTACTCCAAAGCAAATTCCCAAACTACCCATTACAATTTTCAGAAATATCAATAAATTATGGATAAAATAACACACAAAATCACTGCCTAAAAACTTAATTTATCGTCAACTTTCATTTTCAACCTAAAACCCAATAACTAGAGTTCAACAATTTTATATTCCAGTAATAGGAACTCAAAGCAAGTTAGAAACTACTCCTATATACAATTTCAACTTGAAATAAGAAAGATTTTCATTCTAAAACTTACTTGAATGGTGAAGAGAGTATTTTTCTCAAGTTTCCACTTGTTTTTTCTCAAAATCCTTAGTTAAAATAATGAAAAATGGAAAAATCGAGCAAGATGGTAGTTGATTTAGTTTTGTTCAAGAGATTTTATTGATTTTGGAAGTTTGAAATTGGGAACAAATGGTGGTGAGTGGATACGGGTATCATTGGCTCGAGACCATTTACTAGAAGCCAAGCTCGAGAACTACAATGACTTCAAGGCACGTTTATGAAGATGGACGCATTTGAGCTTGGTGCGAACTTGCCTAAGGGATTTTAGGCATTGAAATATGAGGTATTGACTTATGTTCTCTAAAACACACCCAAGGCTTCCCATTTACACTCCAAACCTTCCCCCTCCTCATTAAGGGTAGAGAAGTGTTTTGCTTCTCATTATGTAATAGACTATTTAAAGAACTCTCTAAGTCTTTGTGAGTAGTTAATTCATTTGATTGAAGATTTGAAATATTGAACACCATTCCTCTCAATAGAGAGTATACCACAAACATTTAAACATCAAAAGTGAAAGGTTCCACTTGTGTTGTGAAACGGCTAGAAATGTGAGTTCTTGAGTGAACTGAGTTCCTCTTGGGTTTGCGTAAGAACTTGGTTCTTATTAATTAGTTTTGCTGAGTTTTTAGAGTTTAATATACTCTTTAGTTGCTACATTACGTATTCTCCTTGTTTCAAGTTAACTATCTTCATTATCACTTTAAGTTTGTTTTTGTTTCTTGTACAGTTTGTGTCTTGTTGTTGCGGGTGAATGTGGATCGTTATTGCTCCTATGTGGAATGTTTTGTGCTTGTAGACACCGTTTTTTATCATTTGGTATCATAGATAAGGTTGGTAGTATTCTTACACCACCAATCTTTGTCTCTTCTAGTTGAAAATCAATGAAAAAAGGGAGTTGTTGGGTGTCTTATGTTTGGCTGAGAAGTTGTCTAGATTTAGATGTGTTTTTGCTTGTCTTAGTAGTTTTTTGTGTTATCTTGTTGTTCCCTAGAACATTTGAGTCTAAAGTAAAAGATTTGAGCTCTTGTTAAGTTGTTGTTGAAGGGTTGGACAATTAGAGGATGTTGTTGTTCATAAGTGTTCTTGTTGTTGTTCATATTGTTCTTGAGATAATAGTTACCAAAAGGTTTGTTTGATTTGAAAAAGAGATGAGAGAGGCAAAGTCTTGTGTTTGTATTCAGAATACTTTCTAGACAACACCAATTTGGTAAAGAAACAAAAGGCCTCCCAAAAATCTTACTTACCAAAAGAGTGTCAAACCTTTTTTTTTCAAAAAAGAACCGAATGAGGAAAGGCACAAAGGCAAAGCAAAAAGGTGTTTTGCCAATTTAGTGCAAGTTGGTGAAAATTTTATGGACACCTTTTGACCTTTGGGAAGAGAGTCCAAAGTCTTGTCTCCTCACTCCAAAACCAAAAATCAGCACTAAACAAGCAATATTAAATGACCCAAGTTGGAAAACATCAAACTTCAAACAAAAGCAACAACAAAAACGGCCAAATTTGTGGGCCACACCAACTACTAGGCTCAATTCATTGGAAATTCATAGTTTCTTTACTTATCTATACTAGTCTCTTTCTATTTGACTCCTATACTAGTTGACAACTAAGTAACATCCTACTAAGTTGTGAACTAATTTTGAGTACGTCTTTCGTGTTAACGTTCCTTGTGGTGCTTTGCTCATTTATCATTCATAGTTGTTTTGGGTTTAAGTGCGTAAAAAACTTCCTTGAGTATTCAAAAAAGAAATCCATTCTAACTCAAGAGTATACTCATTCCTAATAACTCACAAGTTGATAGCCAGCTTACAACACTTGAAGGACCAAGTGAGGAAGCCGAGTGTAAAGAGTGTGAGATTACTTTAAACTAACATTTGCTAGTTTTATAGTTACATTTGCAAATGTTACCACACATGGAACCTAAAACTTCCAATACACCCACCATGGACCATAATGTTATGAATGCCCTTGTAGCTAGTCTTGAGTCCTTGTCTCGGGATATGGCTAGAGTGAATGCTATGGTTGAGAATATGGGAGTGGAAATGGCCTCTATTAGTGGACGGGTCGAAAGGGTGTAAATCCAATGGATTTCTCGACCTTAAACTCCTTAAAACACATCCCCAACAATTACCCCCGAATCCATGCACCAAAGAATGTACCAACCAAATGCCTTATATTAAGCCAACCTTTACTCATAAGGCCGAGGCCTTGATGGACCTAGCCATTCCCCATGGCACCATGTCCTACATGAAGGACTTGGAAACCAAATACCACCCTCAAATACGGATCCTCCAAACCAAAATCCTTTAATCCAAAGACCTCCTCCAATAAATGCCAATACACCATGCCAAATTCCAAATGTTTAAAACCCGCCAATACAAGAAGAGGGATATGTTAGGGAGAACTGAAGAGGAGGGTATGGAATGTATGATGATCCTTATTTTATATAAGATGGGATGACTTGTATAAATGTAGAAACAAGAAAAAACTGAAGGCTTGAAGGTAGGGTCAGCCAAGGTGTTCGGGAAAGGGATGTTGGCCTTAACACTATCAAAATGGGACTTTCGATCTTTAGGGGAAAAGTGATCCCGAAGAGTTTCTCACAAGGGAATTCGTATGGAGAGAGTCTTTCAAGTGAACGACCTTACATAAGAGAAGAAGAGTTGTTATGCCATTGCTTATTTTAAGGGATATGCTACCACATGGTGGGAGTATGTCAAACATTTTGGCAACGTATTGATAGAGGGGTAACCCCCTCCTTAGTTTTAGTTAAGTTATCTTATGAGGGAAAAGAACCTTCTCGAAAGCTATCAACATGAACTCCTTGCAAAGTTGTACAACTTGAAGTAAGAAAACCAAAGTGTGGCAGCTTACTATGATGAGTTTCAATAACTCATCTTGAAACTTGATCATAGAGTATAACAAGTAAGCCACGATATCATCCGATTCAAGGTAAGCCTAAACAAGGAAATCTTTACGCATATGACATTGCATAAGTTTGATACTATTAAAGGAATCTTTCAAATGGTTTTGGAGATTGAACTAGCAAACAAGGAAAGAAACCAAAGCATACCAAGGGTCCTTGGGTTGGAACAAGGGGAAAGAAGTGAGTCAATCAACTTTGGCATGGAACAAGTCCAAAAAACCACCAACTAAGGACCCTCCACCCATGAACAAGATTTCCCCACCACCTCCTCCATGGTGTAAGGGCAAGATGAATGTTCCCTTCAATTCTAAGGGATTCAAAAGCTTCAAATGCCATATATAGGGATACAAGGCTAATGAGTGTCCCAATTAGAGAAATGTGATATTGAGAGAAGGGAAATTGTATTTCTTGGGGGAAGAAGTGGGACTTGAAACAATTAAAAATAAAGAAGCCCTTCAATATTGAGAGGGTTGAGAGGCCGAAAGGCCTAGTGATGATGATGAAGAGGAGATTTGGCCTCAATAAGGTGAACTTGAAGTACCTAATTATGTGGTATAAAGAGTTATGGTTATCAAAGTGTTGGATGATCCTAGTCAACAGGAAAACCTCTTTAATACTAAGTGTCTTATTAAGAGGAGTGTGTACTCTTTGATTATTGATAGAGGAAGTTGTGCTAATATGGATAGTGCCTCGATGGTAGATCACTTGAAGTTGCCAACTACTCAATATGCGAGTCACTATTGACTCCAATGGTTGGACGATTATGGAGAGTTGAAGGTAACTCATCAAGTAATGATTCAGTTCAAAGTTGGAAACTATAACGATGAGGTACTTTGAGACATCATTCGTATGCAAGCTTGTAATCTCTTGTTTAGTAAGCCATGACCATACAATAGGTTGACCAAGAATGATGGCTAAACAAACTAATACTCCTTTGAGTTCAAGGGTTGAAAGTACAACCTACGACCACTATCACCATCGTAATTATGTGACGCACACCGACAAATAAAGAGTTTTCAAGGAAAGGGAAAGAAGGAGAAGAAACCCACGGGAAAGGGTGTGTAACCCGAGAGTGGGAAGGATAAGGAAGAAGAGGGAGTTTTGTCTTTTAGGGGTAGGGACACGATTGTAATGTTGTCTCGAAAGGGAGACCTCTTCAAAGAGTATAATGATGCTACTGCCATGCTACTTTTGGCTCATGTTTTGAATACTAACCCATCTACTTCCCCTATCACATATTCTATTTCTACTATTTTGCAGGAATTTGATTATGTATTCACTAGTGAATTGCCGCAAGGACTTCCTCTGCTTTGACAAATTGAGCACCAAATCAATTTTATTTCGGGGTTGTAATTGCCGAACAAGACGGCTTATAGGATCAACCCTACGGATACAAAGGAACTCCAATGGAAAGTTGAGGACCTCCTTAACAAAGGATACATCAAGGAAAGCATGAGTCCGTGCGCGGTTTCGATGTTGCTAGTGACGAAGAAGGATGGGACGTGGCCAATGTGCATGAACTGCCAAGCCATAAATTAAATTATTTTAAAGTATCATTATCCTATTCCTAGGTTAGATGATATGGTTGATGAAATAAATAGTTCTTGTGTGTTTTCTAGGTTTGATCTTAGGATGGTTATCACCAAATCCATATGCAACCGGGTGATGAATGGAAGACCGCATTCAAGACTAAGTTTGGTCTATATAAGTGGATGGTCATGCCATTCAGTCTTACCAACGCTCCTAGTACCTTTATGTGATGAAGCAGTTTATTGGAAAGTTTGTGGTTATGTACTTTGATGATGTTTTAGTTTATAGTAAGTCCCTTGATGAACATCTATTGCATCTAAAGAGTGTGTTTGATGTTATTAGGAAAGAAAGGTTTGTATGGTAATATTGAAAAATATTCCATTGGTGTTGATAAAGTTGTATTTTTGGGATTTGATGGAAGCTCGAGGGGAGTAGAGGTTAGATGAATCCAAGATAACCGCCATTACAGATTGGCCAACCCCTAAAACCATGGGTGATGTTCAGAGTTTCCACGAGTTGTCATGTTTTGTTAGGCGGGTCATCAAAGGATTTAGTACCATTGCCGCCCCCTTTACCAAAATCATTTGAAAGGACCAACCTTTTAAGTGGGGTGAAGATAAATCTAAGGCCTTTAAGACCTTAAAAGATATGCTCATTTTGGCACCATTGTTGCAATTGCCTAACTTTGACAAGATGTTTGAAATAGAATGTGATGCTATCAAGGTAGGCATAGGCATATTTTTTATGCAAGAATTGAATACTATATCTTACTTTATCAAAAATCTCAAAGGCTCCACTCTAAACTACTCCACGTATGATTTAGAGTTGTATGCCTTGGTTAGAGCATTAGGAAATTGACAGCACTATCTTTGGCCCAAGGAATTTGTGATCCGAACGAACCACGAATCTTTGAAGCACCTTAAGGAAAAAGACAAACTTAACAAACAACATTCCAAATGGATTGAATATCTTGAAAGATTTCCCTATTTGATTTAATACAAAAGCGGTAAGGATAATGTGGTAGTCGATGCGTTATCTAGAAAGCATGTTCGTGTGTCCACTTTGTCATCCAAGTTAATAGGGTTTGAGAGACTTAAGTCATTATATATTGAGGACCCTTACTTCACTCCTATCTTTAGGGAAAGTGAAGTCGTGGGTAGGGAAAGGAGGCATTCGGATTCTAGCCCCTATGTCATGTTCGATGGGTACTTGTTTTGGGGAAGATATTTATGTGTACCCTTAGATCTTGGAGAGAGTTTTTTGTGATGAAGGCACATGACAGAGGTCTCATAGGTCACTTTGGAATTGATAAGACCCTCAGAATATTAGAGGAACAATTCTATTGCCCAAGGACGTGCAAGGATGTTGTAAAGGTTTGCAGCCAATGTATGGATTGTAGAAGTGCTAAGTCTAGGCTCCTTCCTCATGTGTTGTACACCCTTCTTCCCACTCCATTACTTTTATGGTTTGATATTTATAGGGATTTCATATTGGGGATACCACAGACTCAAAAGGGTCAGGAAAGCATCTTTGTTGTTGTTGATCATTTCTCCAAAATAGCACACTTTATTCCTTGCAAAAATAGTAAAGATGTGGCTAGTGTAGCTTCATTGTTTATTGAACATGTTGTTAAGTTGAACGATATCCCAAGGACCATTGTAAGTGATAGGGACTCTAAGTTTCTTAGTCACTTTTGGTATTCAATATGGGGTAGGCTCGATACCAAGTTGTTATTTTCTATATCATACCACCCACAAACAGATGACCAAACGGAAGTAGTGAATCAAACCTTGGGTTCTATGCTACATTTCATGGTTAATCATAAGTTGATTTCTTGGGAAGAACACCTACCTCTCATAGAATTTGCCTACAATCAGGTGATTTATTCAAGCACGGGCAGCATACCCTTTGAATGTGTCTACGGATTCAATTCCCTAACCTCTTTGGATCTAACTCCTTTTCCAAAAGATGTTGTTGTTAGATTATATGGAAACAAGAGGGAAAATCTATGAAAAGGTTACATGATAAGGTGAGGTTGCGTCTTGAGAAGAAGAACCAAGAGGTGGCCAAATAAGTCAACAAAGGAAGAAGATGTCTTGTGCTTGAGCTGGGAGATTGTGTGTGGGTACACCTATGAAAAGACTGATTTCCCAACCAAAGGAAGGGAAAGTTGCTGCCGAAATGTGATGGTCCATTCCAAGTGATTGAAAGAATCAATGATAATGCCTACAAGATCGACTTCCCTCCGGAGTACCAAGGGCATAACATGTTCAATGTGTGTGATCTCTCAAGGATTGATACCAATGGAGATGTAGAATCCATGAGTTTTAGGTCAAACTCCTCTCAAGATGGAGAGGATGATACAAGTATCATGGGCTTGTGACCATTTACTAAAAGCCAAGCTCGATAACTACAACTACTTCAAGGCACGTTTATGAAGATGGACGTGTTTGATCTTGGTGCGAACTTGTCTAAGGGGTTTTATGCATTGACATATGACATCTTGCCTTAGGTTCTCTAAGACAAACCCAAGGCTGCCCATTTATACTCCAAACCTTCCCGCTCCTCATTAAGGGTAGAGGAGTCTTTTATTTCTCATTATGTACTAGATTATTTAAAGAACTCTCTTAGTCTTTGTAAGTAGTTTGTTCATTTGATTCAAGATTTGTAATATTGAACACCATTCTTCTCAACAGAGAGTATACCACCAAAATTTGAACATCACAAGTGAAAGTTTCCACTTGTGCTATGAAACGGCTAGAAATGTGAGTTCTTGAGTGAACCGAGTTCCTCTTGGGTTTGCGTAAGAACTTGGTGTTTGTTAAAATATTTTGTAGAGGTTTTAGAGTTCAATATACCTTTTAGTTTCTACATTATGTGTGCTCGTTGTGTCAAGTTAACTATCTTCTTTATCACTTTAAGTTTGTGTTTGTTTCTTGTACCATTTGTTTCTTGTTGTTACGGGTGAATGTGGGTTGGTGTTGCTCCTATGTGGGATATTTTATGCTTATATATATCATGTGGTATCATGAGTGTGTTTTAAATATTGGGTAACCCATTTAGTGACCTATTTCTTATTTAAACCAAGTGTTGGGCAGGGTCAACTTGCGATCCTGACCTGGTAAGCATGGGTATGAGTTGTGGTATGACTCATACCCAGTCTTACGAGTTATTTCTTTGACTCGTATAGACCGGGTACCTTACCTGGCTTCTGTAGTGGATATGACTCAAGGTGATGAGTCGTACCTTAGGGTATGACTTGTTCTGAGAATCTTATCCATTCTAGAAACTTCTACCTGATTCTGATTTTTCTCCTAGGTCAATACGACTCCTACTCATTAGTCATACGATCTAGATACGACTCATAAAGTGTCTATATGACCAAATTTTTCAAAAATTTTATGGTATATTCTTCACTATTTAGCCCTACACACTGAGCACACATATTATCCTACAATTAAATAAGTATAAAAACATGGGTTTCTTTCCTTGCAATGCTTGATTTAACATTGCGACACGACATAGCTAAGTTGGGTACTTAGATTTCACTAACTATCTTGAGGGTTGACTCCCACGTAGTTCTTGATTTAACATCATGGAATGACGTAATTACCTTAGTTACTCATACTTCACCAAGGCCAACCTGAAACACCTCATTCAATTTTTTATAATTTCCCAGATAGTTTTGTACTTTTAATCGTGAATGGTCCATACCATCTAGACCTTAACTTACCTTAAAATAGTTTAAGCCTTGAGTTGTAGAGAAATACCTGGTCAGCTTTTTTGAAGATTATTTTCTCAAATTTTTATCATGAAGCAACTTCATCTTTTCCTTATAAAGTTTAGAACTTTATACGCTCAGAGCTGAAATTCATCCAACTCATTTATACTATTTATCCTTAACTTGGCTGCATCTTGCCACTCAAAATTGGCTTCTTCAAAGCCAAAAGTGCTTTGTGTTCCTGTGCAATAGGAAAGTGGAAAGCCTTGTTGTACACTAACTGATAAGGTAAAGAACCAATTTGAGTCTTGAAATGCTGTCCAGTAAGCCCATAATGGATTATCTAATTTCTGTGACCAATCAGTCCTATTGACATTTACTATTTTTGCCAAGATAGACTTGATTTACCTATTGGACGCCTCTACCTGTCCACTAGTCTATGGGTGATAAGGTGTTGCCACCTTATGTTACACTCCATACTTATCAAGAATACCTTTGAATAGACGATTACAAAAATGTTACCCACCATTAATGATTATAGCACGTTGGGTACCAAATCAAGAAAATATATTCTTTTTCAGGAATGTAATGACACTACGTGCTTCATTGTTGGGAAGCACTACTTCTTCCACCTATTTTGAAACATAATCTACAACCACAAGTATATACTTGATGCCAAACGAACTTACAAAAGGACCCATGAAGTCTATACCCATACATCAAAATAATTCCAATTCTAAAATAGGAGTCATATACAGTTCACGACATCTAGAGAAATTACCTTATCATTGGCATTGATCACAAGCAGAAGAAAAATGTGTGAATCTTTGTAGATTGTTTGACAATAATACCAACATTGCAAGATTTTGTGGGCAGTATGGGTTCCATCATGATGAACCCAAACTGGTGAAGAATGACAAGCCTCAAGTATGCTCATCATATCTACCTTAGTTTTGCATCTACAAATAATTCCATCCATACAAATTCTAAACAAATTAGGCTCATTCCAAAAAACTTTCCTTACCTAATGCATAATTTCTTTCTTGGCTGAAACGAAAAATCCTGTGGAATTAGATCACTGGATAGGTAGATTTCATGGTCTTCAAACCATAGGATTTGGTATTGGGAAACAACTAATATCCGTTCATCTGGAAAACTGTCATCAATATCAAGTCCATTCTCCACATTCTGCATAGCTTTCTCCATTACTCTAGAGTAATGATCCACAACTTAATTCTCAGTGCCTTTTCTTCCCTTGACCTTGAAATCAAATACTTACAGCAATAGCACCCACCTAATTAGTATCGGCTTCTCATTCTTTTTGGTCATTATGTATCATAAAGTTGCATGATCGGTGTGCACAACCACCTTAGTGCCAATCCAATATGACCTAAACTTCTCAAAACCAAAAACCACTGCCAATATCTCTTATTCCATCACGGTGTAGTTCTTATGAGCAGGGCTTAGTGCTTTTATATCATAGTATATAGGATGAAGGATCTTCTCTTTTCATTGGCCTAGTACAACCCCTAAGGCCAAAACACTTGCATCACACATGATTTAAAAAGGCAATGACCAGTTTGGAGATAAAATAATAGAAGTAGTCATCAACTTCTCTTTCAGACATTAAAAGTCTTGAAGCACGCTGCTGTGAACTCAAATATCACCCCCTTATCAAGAATACTACAAAGAGGACTAGCTATCTTGGAGAATTCCTTGATTAACCTTCTATAAAATCCATAATGTCCCAAAAATCTATGAACACCCTTCAAAGAAGTTGGTGGAGGTAATTTCTCTATCACTTCAATTTTCTCTGTATCTACCTCAATACCTCTTTTTGAAATTTTATGCCCCAATACTATACCTTCTTTGACCATAAAATGGCATTTTTCCCAGTTCAGTACTAAGTTGCATTCTTCATATATTTGGAGAGCATTTGCCAAATGAACTAAGCAGTCAACAAAATAATCACCAATGACAGAAAAATCATCCATAAGCACTTCGATGGTGTCTTCTACCATAGCAGAGAAAATAGACATTATACATCTATGAAATATGGCTAGAGCGTTGCATAGACTGAATGGAAAGTATTTTAATGTAAAGGTTTCATAAGGACATGTGAAGGTGGTCTTATCTTAATCCTCAAGTGCAATAGTAATCTAGTTATAACCTAAACACCCATCAAGAAAATAGTACCATCCACTGCCCGCTAACCTGTCTAACATTTGGTCCATGAAGTGCATGGGAAAGTCGTCCTTCTAAGTCTATGCATTCAATTTTTAATAATGCATGCATACTCTCCACCCTGTGATAGGTCTCATTAGCACTAGCTCATCCTTCTAATTAGGTACAATAGTTATGCCACCATTCTTGGGAACATATTACACCGGTCTAACCCACTTACTATCAAAAATAAGATATATCGCGCCAATATCCAACCATTTAATTATCTCTTTCTTTACCACTTCCTACATAGGAACATTAAGTCAGCACTGATACTTTATTCTTGGGATACAATCTAGATCAGGTTTAATTTTATGAGTACACAAACCTGGCAGAATACCCATAATGTCTATAGTGGACCAACCTATGGCCCTCTTGACTTTCTGCAATACTTACAATAATTCTTATACTTTTAACTCTATTAAATAATCTATAATAATAACTAGAAAAGTTTTGTTAGCCCCCAAAAATGCATATCGCAAATGAGAAGGGAGGGTCTTTAACTCTACGACAAGTGGATCCTCAATGGATGGATGAGTAAGTCGAGTAGTTCTATTCTTCAAATCCAAATCAAGCTTCATTGGTGCATAAACATAGGAATCACTACCATAGAGTGAGCACAATATCTTATCATACTCCTCAATACCATCACTATTGAAATTTATTATCACGGCTGCAAGAGCTTCCATACCTAACTTTTTTCAATAGGAATAATATCAGCAAAACCATCATCCCAAAGAGTAACCGTATCAATATCATGGAATGAATCTACCTCATCATTATACACATCGATCACAGATATCCCTCTCAACTCATCAGGATGCTTTATAGATTTGCATACATTGAATGTCACTTGTTCATCATTGAGCCTCAGCATCAGATGTCATTTCTCTAGATCAATCAACGTTCTACCTATAGCCAAAAATCGTATTCCCAAAATAATTGGGACTTGAAAGTCCACTTCACAGTCTAATATTACAAAATCAACAGGAAATATATGAGAAGAAACTTTAACCAATACATCATAAAGGATACCAACTGGCTTTTTTCTCTGTTCTATTAGCCATTACTAGTGTTATGGTAGTTGGTTTGGGTGCTCCCAACCCCAACTTCTAAAATATAGAAAAGGGCATGAGGTTGATGCTAGACCTCAAATAACATAGTGCTCGAGTGAAGTTTAAGGTTCCAATAATGCAAGGTATTGTGAAAGCAACCAGATCCTCCTTGTTCTCTACCAAAGATCTAGTAACTACAGCACTACAATGATGAATATTGTTGACTGTCTCATAGCTGACTGACCTCTTCATTGTGATCAAATACTTCATGAATAATTCATATCCTAGCATTTTCTCCAATGCCTCTACCAGAGGTATGTTGACAGTCAACTCTTTTAACTTAGATAAAAAATTATGATACTTACCTTCGTCTTGTTTATCTCTTAGCCTTTGAGGAAAAGGAAGAGGATATCTTGGAATAAGATTCAACACAGGCTTCTCAACCTTGTTATTTTCTTTATCCTCTTTACTACTATTTTCTTCTTTAATAGGATCATCAACTTTGCACTCATCTACAGTGGGAACATGTAGGTCAATAGTGGTTTTACCACTCCGAGTTGTAATGGCATGGCAATGAGCATCATTCATCATATTCTGAACTATATAACTAGGGAGAGTGCTTAGTAGACTCTAATTTACCGTGGTTGACATATGACTGAATTGTTGCTCCAACTGTTTGATTGTTGTAGCATATGATTCAAATTTTGAATTTAGACCTAACAAATTTGTCTTAATCTCCTTAAGGAAGCTTTCTTGTCTTTCTTGTCCTTTGACTAATTTTGATGGAAGTGCCTCTATTTTTTATTCTAAATCATGGCTCCTCGGAGGAAAATACTTATCACTCGTCACCTTGTAGTCATTTTTTCAACACTAATAACTATCTCTCTATTTCTATCTCTATTTTTGTCATTATAGTAGTTTCGACCTTAATTTCCTTGCCCTTGGGCTTAGTAATCTGCCAACCTATGATTAAGATACTTTGCTTCCTCTTTTAATTCAATCTCAAAGGTTTTCAATGTAGATTCTTGAGTTCCAACTGCATTTACCTTTTTAGTACCCATTGTTACAAATTACTTAACAAAGAGCCCAATATTTTTCCTAAGTTGAGCAACCTCTTATGCAACCATGTAATTATTTGCTCCACAATCACCGACTTCTCCAATATCATATGCACCCGCACAATGTTTAGTTTCTCTCATATGCTATCCTCTATTTTTCATTGAGATATCATCTATTGCGATAGTCCCACCGAAGATCATAAGTGCACCTCCTAAAATAGTATCTGGCATTTCTCTTGAACTGACAGTCAGTGATATGTAGAAGATTTCTAGCAAATCTGACCCTCTAATTTTGTTATTTGATACCATGCTCAGCTTTTTCTTGAACTTAAACCATGCCTCATACAAATATTCTACATGTAACTGTCTAAAGTTATAAATTTAATCTTTCAACTACATCATTTTTCTTGGAGGGAAAAATCAATTAAGAAACTATTTTCATAACTCATGCATAGAAGTAAATGAACCTCTCAGAAGTTCCCCTAACCATAGCGATACTTCTCCAATAAGAAAAATAGGAACAACCTAAACCTTAAAGCTTCTTGTTCTACCACTGGAATAGTATAAGATGTGTAGATCCCAGTAAAGTTAGCAAGATACAAATTTGTATCATCAGTTAATGCTCCTAAAAATACACTTTTTATGTTTAACAATTGGATCATAGCACTAGTAATGTCAAACTTTACATTGGGGGTAGAGGAGGAGGAATGATTGCTCCTATCTCATCTGATTTAATATAACCTATATTTGTCATCATCTTTATCATATGGCTGCATAGGCTGGTAAGCAGGGTGTAATGGGTTTCTTCCTCTTTGAACTCGATCACCCCCTTGTCTTGGCATGACTAGTTCTCTATTCCGATCTCTCCAAGCCACTTCAGCTAACCTAGCCTCTTCATCTTTTCATATCTCTCTCTCTAACAGTTATTGCATCTGTATATATTTGTAACATTCTCAGCATCAAGTAGAGCACACATGAGTGCCGCATTTATATCAACAGGTGGGTCTTGAACCCCATCTGGAACACCATCATGAATGTGTTCTGCCATTCTTCTTAGTGTTTGAAGTATATTTTCTGGCTCTAGATCAAAAGGGAGCAAAGGATTGCCTCTACTACTAGTGTTAGACATAGACCGGCATATGCCCAATCAAAAACAGAAAAAAAACTTGTAAACTCCATCAAATTAAATAAAAAATAACATCATCTTCCCCGGAAATGGTGCTAAAATTTGATGTCTCCCAAAAGATACCTCCTAAAAGTATGATGCACTTTATGCTAAAATATAGTAACCCAACTAGGTTGGGTTCGAACCCAAAAGGAAGATGTGAATAGTTTCTTGGTTGGATGTAATTCATGCACAGTGTAGAAAAGTAAAAAATGGGGGATTTTGTATCAATCGCAAGTAGTAACCAAATCTTGAGTTCTTTTGAGTTGTAGACAATAGAAGACAAACACTATGCTTATTCCCCCCAGGCCTATTAACTCCATAAATTTCTCATGAACAACCCATCTATTTTATTATTTTGTATGTAAAGTCTGCAAGATATGTATTATTAGTCGTCTTGTGGACGTAAAGATAAATTTTACCCTTTACCAATTCATACTTAGGACATCGCCTTATTTCTCCTTGCTACGACCTCAGTTCGTTATCATCTTTTGAGATCTAGTATTTAGATTCGATGGTGGGAAGTATAAGGCGGAAGTAAATGTCAAATTATTACCTTAATTTTTTTTCCTAATCACAAACCCCTATGTAAAGATAAAGGTGAATACATGCTATCACAAACTTCTATAACAGTTTTGCGATTAATTATTGTGAAGAAGATTAAGAGACATGCATAAACCCTAGAATAGATGAATATCACACTTCCTCTACATATCTAATAGAACAGGGTTTCCACAACCCTAGTTATGGAGATTAGCCACTCATGTTTATGTAAGAATCCATGATTATCAATGAAGAGAACATGTAATTTAATGTACAAGAATAAGATGAATAAACACCAATTCTTGAATTGAATAAAAACCCAAAATCTTATGAATAATTGCAATATATGTGAAAAATAGTAAGAATAATGTCAAAGTATGTAACCTAATAAAAGGTAAATCCTAGGGTATTTATAGTTTCTCAAAATAACATAAAATCCTAATAAAAAAAGGAAGGGTAAAGTTATGGCGGCACTCATTATGACTCGTTCTTCAACTTGTACTATCATTATATGTGTTGTACCATGCCTTCTCATATCCATTCTAGTGTTTGATCACCCAGTCTTTAAATTTTTTATTTGTATTCAACTTTTTCTTATGAGTTTTACATGAGCATACGACTCGTGTCTTGCACTTATATCCACCTGGGACTTTCTTCCTTCAAAACCCGAACACTAGTTTTCTTACTATTTGACTATATGAGTCATACTCATACTTTCAACTCATATCCTTCTAGAAATTTAAATCCTTATTATATCTTTGGAAATTTTTATGTTCACAACCTGTATCCTTATTATATGGCTCATATAACTGAGTCATATCTTTTCTTTACTTAGTTTTGTGTTTGGTTATTTGGTTGTGTTGTACTTATGAGTCATCATATGGGTTGTATATTGTGTTTACGACTCATGAGGTGACTTGTATCTTTATTAGACTTTGTCTTTTCAGGTCTTTTTCTTCTATTTTCATTCCAACACTATTGTAGACCTATTTGACCTAAAATATAAACAAAAGTGCTTCATACCCACTACAGTAACCTGAATATCCACATAAATTCATGTATTTAAGCATTGAAAGTGTCATGTTTCCACAACACATCAATGATGTTTATGCCTCACCACCTAAGGAGATATTTCTAATATTGAATATTGTCGATCTATTCATCTACTAACCTAGTTTGTGACTTCTTAATCTTGATATCCTAGATGTGTTAGTTTTGTTGCTCCATCTTATGAGGTAACTAGAGTTGGTTAGCTTATGAGGTTAAATCCTCTAACCTTTACTATCTCTATAGCGTAAGAGGATCCTCAAGGGTTCAATAATGAAATATAGAAGATATTCAACATGATCCATACAACCGATGTGGAGGGTTTAAAGGTTGCCACATATTAGTTAAAAGATATGTCATATCATATATATGAGGAGTGGGAGCAGTCAAGAAGTGATGATACTGAGAAATCTTTATTGGAGGAGTTTTCTAGTGCTTTCCTTAATCATTTCTTTCCTCGAAGTTGAGGGAGTCTAAGGCCAAAGAGTTTTCAAACTTGAATCTTGAAAGGATGACTGTCAAGGAGTATTTTTTAAAATTCCACTAGTTGTCTCGTTATGCCCAGAGATTGTATCTAATATGAGGGTGAGAATGAGAGAGTTTTCTTCGATTTTGTCTTAAGACATAGTACTAGAGTGTAAGGCTGTAATGTTGAATGATGACATGGATACATATAGGCTTGTGGTATATATACAATAGGTTGAAAATAAAAATAAGAAGTAAGAAAAAATAGAAGAGAGGTAGATTTAGAAGTTTAGATATTCAGAGCAAGCTGGAGGCTAGAAAAATAGTGGTAGAGATGGTAGGTAGTGGGGAAAAAAGAGGATTTAGGAAAAATCGAGTTCATATTCTATGGATAGTGCTTTATATCCTAAGTTATTTACTGATTGTCACTTTTAAACTAATAGTGTGTTTAAAACCCAAGGTTCCCAGTCTTAGGCAAGTGGAACTCAGTCAGCTCCACCTCATCCTTCATGCATATTTTATGGACAGTTGAACCTTGGTTATTGTGATGAGGGATGGAATCTGTGTTTCAAATGTTTCCATCTTAGTCATATTCAAAGAAACTGTCCATCAGCAAATATTGCTACTGAATCTAATAAGGTTCTGTTTGCTACCTTTTTATCTCTTGCGACAAAGGGTGTCACTTTTGGAACCAACACTAGCTAGAATTATCTTTATGTCCTTGCCACCTGTGAGGAATCTGAGGCATCTTCTGATGTTGTCACTAGTATACTGCAACTTTTCTCTCTTGATGAATATTGTCTGCTTGATCTGGGGTCCACCTTTTCTTATATGGCCCCTTATATAGCTATTCATTTTGGTTTTGGCCCTGAGTGCATTTTTGATCCTTTCTCTATTTATACCTCAATGGGTGATTCTATTATGGCTAGAAAGGTCTATAGGGTTTGTGTGGTATCTATCTATGTTAGGGAGACCTTAGTGATCTGATAGAGTTGGATATGGCTGACTTTGATGTGATCTTAGAGATGGATTGGCTTTATTTGTGCTATGTGTATCTTTATTATAGGACCCAAAAATTTAGTTTCCAATTCCCTAATGAACTAGTAATAGAGTGGGAGGTGAATTCCCTAGATCTTAAGAAAAGATTTATTTTCTATATTAAAGCCCAAAAGCTGATCTCTTAGAGGTGTCTTTATCATCTGGTTTGGGTTAAAGGTTCTAGTTCTAGAGTTCTCTCTTTACAATCTATATTTGTTGTTAATAAGTTTCCCAAGGTATTTCCCGATGATATTCCTAGTATTCCTCCTAATAGGGAAATAGATTTTGGGATTGATCTTCTACCAGATACCTATCTAATCTCTATCCCTCCATATAGAATGGCTCTAACTGAGTTCAAAGAACTTAAGGAGTAGTTAAAGGATCTTCTTAATTAAGGTTTCTTCTGTCCTAGTATGTCCCTATGGGGTGCTCCCATGTTTTTTGTGCGTAATAAGGATGGTTCCTTTCGGATATGTATATAGATTATCTACAACTGAATAATGTGATGGTGATGAATAAGTATTCTCTTCCTAGGGTAGATCTCTTTGACCAGCTTTAGGGTGCTAGATGTTTTTTAAAGATTTATCTTTGGTTGGGTTATCATCAATTAAATATTAGAGATGTGGATATTCCTAAGATCGCCTTCCATACCGGACATGATCATTAGGAGTTTATGGTGATATCAATCAGGTTGACTAATGTTTTGGTTGCATTTATGGATCTTATGAACCAAGTATTTAAGCAGTTTTTAGATTTGTTTATCATCATTTTTATTAATGATATCTTGGTATATTCCAAGAGTGAGGAGGATTAGGCTAATCACATCTGAGTATTGTTGCAAACTTTTAAGGATCAACGATTATATGCCATATTTTCAAAGTGTGAGTTTTGGTTGAATATTGTGACCTTCCTAGGTCATATTGTTTCCAGTGAGGGGATCATGTTGGATTCACAAAAAGATGAGGCAGTTAAGAAGTAGCATAGACCCATGACTCATATTGATATTCAGAGTTTCTAAGGTTTATATGGGTGTTACAGAAGGTCTGTGGAGAGTTTCTCTTCTATTACTGCTCCATTGACTAAGTTGATTCAGAAAAAGGTAAAGTTTCTATGGTCTGATGGTTGTGAAAGTAGTTTTTAAAAGTTGATGGATAAGTTGACTTCTACTCAAATTTTGACTCTGCTCGAGGGTATTGATGGTTTTGTGTTTTATTGTGATACATATCGGTTGGGATTGGGTTGTGTGTTAATGCAGCATGGTAAGGTTGTGGCTTATTCTTCTAGGAAATTGAAGTTTCATCAAAGGAATTGTTTGACTCAGGATCTAGAGTTTGTGGTCATGGTGTTTGCGGTGAAGATTTTGCATTATTATTTTTATGGGGTTCATGTTGATATTTATTTAGATCATAAAATCCTATAGTATATGTTTACCCAGAAGGAATTGAACCTCAGGCAAAGAAGATGTCTTGAGTTACTCAAGGACTATGACATAAGTCTCCACTACCATCAAGGTAAGGCTAATATGGTTGTTTATGCTCTTAGCATGTTTCCCATAGGTAGCTTTTCTCTTGTGGATGAGTAGAGGTGGGGATTAGTGAAGGATATTCACCGATAGGCTAAACTTGAAGGTAATTTTTTTATTCTGAGAATGGGGGTGTGATTGTACAAGTGGTGGTAAAGTCATCTCATGGTATAGAGGTGAAGTAAAAGCAATTTTTGGAACCCATCATGATACAAATTAAGGATGATATGGGTTATCAAAAAATCTCATTCCACTGACACACAACCTAAGAGGAAATTTGGATGATCCTAATAAACAAAATGATAGCCTAAAAACAAAATGATCGAAGTAAAATCTGGAAATCCTACTAAAAAGCACCAGGTTTCTAAGAGAACTAGTCCTAAGAAGAAGAGAATGGCTGATGATGAACCTAGTAGGGATTCTAAAAGAATAGAAGGAAAAGACAATTGCTAAAGATGCATAAATTAGAAGTTACCAGTACAAATTTAGGAATTTTCAAAGGAGTGTCCAAGGATCTTTAAATAACTTAGGAGTGTGAATGATGAACTCAAGAAGAAGGTTCCAACTCTAACAAATAAGGTTCTGATCTTGACTACAGATATCGAGATGCTAACAAAAGAGTTTTTACACTGCCCTAAGATGGCCATACTTCTCCAAACCTTCTCCCCAAATCATTTCCTTTTTAACTCTTCCAACTTCTGTGGCTTTTTCTATGGAATAGGAAAAATATATCTTACACTACTATGATACATACACTATTAAGTATGGTCGAGTTGTTACTCTTGTTCTCTTTATATGTTTCCACTTTGTTTCTAAAAGTTGTTCTTCTTGTTAGTGTTTCCCAAATTTCCATGAGTCAAGTAACCTATGCTTACTCTTACTCTTGATTTACTGTTCTTAGTTTACAATGATGCCATAAGGAGGAATACTGAATTCAAGTGGTAGTGTAGGAACCAACTAGGGTATGAATGGTATGTTGATAGGGGAGAGTATGTGATAAGCTACAGAGAAGGTGTATAACTGACATATTGATAGGGGGAAGTGTGTGATGAGTTACAGAAAAGGTATGAAATCATATTGAGAAGGGTGATTGGTAATTTTTTATATCAATTAACAATAAGGGACCAGGTCTCTATGTTGCATGATGATGGAAGCATGATGATTGAATAATAGGGGAAACGTTCATCTCCAGTAGAGGTAATCACTCTAATTAAATGTCATGGATGAATGCTAATGTTCAAAACATTGTGGTTGGTTTGTCATCACTAAAATGGGGGAAATTTCTATATCTTGCTTTGATGATGAGTAACTTACAATAAGGAACCAGGTCTCTAGATATTCAAGGATAAAGTATAGTTGGCATGTATCTACATAGTTTTTTACATCTATTGTAACAAACGGCTCAGGTGTTGCTTGTACTATTCAAGACACCTAGTCCAATTGCAATTGAACCTTGATTATTACTCTATTATTATAAAGGAAAAGGATTCTTCTCAATTGAAAGTTTTTCAAGATTAAAGATCATAGTGTAATAAGAATAAAAAGCAAAAGCTAACTTTTAGATCAAGTTCACAGTTCAGTGTGTGCGCTTAAAAAGGAAAATTATTCTTGATTCAAATATTAAATTGTAACTAAATTTCTTATGCAATAAGAGTAATGTTCTTTTCTTTTGATTTTAGTATGCTTATGTATAGTTTCCCGTGCTTGAAACTGGTTAGAGTTAATTAGTGTTGAGAGAGTCTTGGCATAGTTGTCAAGGTGAGGTTGTAGTAGAGTTACTACAAGTAGGAGGGAACAAGAGTTAGGTTCAAATCGAGTCTACAATCAAAGGTTTGATTATAGTGGATTGTTGAAGAGCTTGTAAGGGTAAGCCATGGTTTTTCCTTGCATGAGCAAGGGGGTTTCCATGTTAAATCAGTATGTTTATTTATTTTTTTGCAAAATCTTAGCTTTTTTGTTATTTTACTATTTTATTGTTGGTGATTGACTTTGAGGGAGGTGGTCCCTCATAGTGTAGTGCAACTCTCCTAGTTCGAGCATCCATTGCTTACATAAGGAATGTGATGCATCAACCCCGATATAGACACAACCCATTCCCCTTTACAAATACAGGTCCCTCTAATGCGAATGTGAAAACCTCTAAAATCCTCTTGAACAAATGCCATGTGACCTTCACAAATGTGAAAGAGGTACCAGATAGTAGATGAATGAAAGAATCAACAACAAAAAATAAAGAATTTCCCAAATATACCCTTAAGATTAGTTCAAAACCAATTGTAAGAAAACAAAATGTGTAACTTGACTAAGTTCATTAAAATAGTGCACAACTTTGATTGGGTAGGTGATGTTTGAATTATAGTTAAAGACTCAATTAGATTATATGAGCATGTTAACTACCTATTTGTCTATTTGTTGCTACACATGATGTGAATGTTAACTTATTGGATAATATTACAAGTGGTCTATTCACCTAAAATGAGATTGTGTAAAACGACTTATTTTAAAGTACAAGTGTGGTTGTGTTATCTCATGTTGTGATTGTATATATTGTGTCATGGGTTGATATCAATAGATGAACTGCTAAAGGTCATCATTATTTAATTAGTGGAATTAAGGAAGTATAAGGGTGAAGCAGTTAGAACAAGGGTGATATAACACTTAGTCTTTATTAAGAGTGGCAGATACTAGGTGACTGGGTTATTTGGTACATGGAATGAGCTTGTTCCCTATAGGTCATGGATAGTGGGAATTTATAAGACCCATAGAATGTGTGTACATAGTATTGGTGAGTTTAATGGTTTCATGAGTGTATTGGGTTATATTATGATTGTTGTTTTAGGTTCCTTGAGTGAACCAGTTATAATTCTATTTTTATTTTGATCGATGAGTTGTTCAGACTATTGACATACTTGACATGAGTAATTATTTATTATAGTTTAAGAAAATTAAAATTGTGGCAAGGTTGAGTTGATTTTTTATGAATCATAGTATTGACTTGGTTGAACATTGTACTTGTTCTATGCTTTTTTGATTTACTTGTAATTGTTGTGAAAAAATAAGTGAAGGTAAAAATCCTAAGCATTACATGATTGTAACTTGTTTCTAAATATTTAATAATGTGTTCATATTTATTATTTTGAGTCAGCCTATGATCCTACTAGTACATAGTGGTTTGGTATTGATTTTAACTGTACTTTTATTTTTAGTGTAGAGCATATTCTAGAGGCTCTACCAAGACCTAAGTTGTAGCCAATGACCATTCCTGACTCAAGGGTGAGATTTATTTGTCAAGCACCAAGAGTATTCACACACACTATATTCTTATCTATTTGTTTTGAACACAAAAACTTTCATTATTCTAGTTTTTTGGGTTATATCCACAAATTTTCATGTTTAGATATCATCACACCTCAAATTCCATTGAGACAAATAGGAACTCAAAGCCCTAAAGGCCTGATAAAAAACCTTATAAGTTGTGCTTATCTTGCATGCAACTATGATAACTATAATGCTTTGATGAGTATAGATAAGATACCCTAAAAAGACAAACATCGATAAGACCAAAATAGATGTGTGTAACTTAGAGATTGTGGCCTGAATTTATAGAAAAAAAAGACATAAATGTGGTTTACTTTGACATTAGTCTACAAAGCCTCTAAAAACAAAGACAACTTAGCTTAGTTAAGGAAATGACCCCGCCATACCCTTAACTTTAATAAAATATCAAAATATATGTGGAAGACTCAACAAAGTCCTAACTAATATGAGCACGAATAACTCAAATCATTTTATACATACATCTTAGTATACACAAGAGAATTCATGTACAGAGAGACCTTGAAAGGTCTTAACTACTCCAAAACAAGATCTAAAAGGTGTGGGAGGTCCAACTAAGAAATGAAAACATAAAGAATAACCTTCCACCAAGTTTGGCGACAAACAATGGAATTTGGTGCATTGATCAACACTTTGGCGATGGTCAATTTGTCCTAAGTAAGGTACATTACAACTTTTGTGATGGGAGTTCACTTGGACGATGTTAGACATACTTGGAAATTATATAGATCTCTTAGGCGATCTACACTTTCCTTGGGCGATGCTATATGCGACCATTGGCTTAGTTTAAATCTTTTTTTAGATTATTTAGGATAGATTTAAAATAAAGGCTAAGTTTGTAAAGGCAAGCCTATAAATACTTTCCTTGGCCATTTCATTGGGTAGATTTTGATGATTTTATAATTGACATTACTCTTTTAGAGAGCAGTCAAGGATGGTTTGCCTTTAGTATTAGAGTAGTTTATTTAAGTTGTTCATATTTGATACCTGTAATTAAGTGATTAGGGTGAATTCCAGAATTTGTCTCTGTTATCTTATCCCTTAACTAATCATTGAGTCTACCTTTTTATGGATTCAATTAGGTCTTGTGAATTTGATTGATTAACTACTCCCTTGGTTCAATTGTGGATATAATTTAAGACCTTGTTTCTTCAATTGTCATCCTTTTTCTAAGGTATCCTTCAATCTTTACTTTGTGATGTTTGAATTCCACATTTTAATCTTAGTTTTTGGATAGGATCATATTATTTGGTACTAGAGCTTAGTCTAAGGAATTGTTCCATCATTTATTAATCTTGGGTTCATAAATCTAAAAATTTTAAAAGAAATTGGTCAAAATATTATTTTTGATAATATTTCTATAAACTTTTGTTTGATTTGAGTTTGGTTTGAGTTTTTTACACTAGAATCATGTCCCTTAAGTGTTATGGAATCTATATTTGATAATTTAATTTCTTTGGAGGTGAATTGAGGTTTTCACCTTTGTTGAAGGTGAAAAATCTTGAGAAAGAGCAAGTGGGATCTTAGATTTGGGTGAAATTGAAGGATCAATTGTACTGGAGTTTGTTTCTCTATCAAAGAGAGTTTGAATATGAAATTTGAGAGAGAATTAAGTTGAAATCCATTGGGGTCAACTTTGGAAGTTCATCATCTTCCTGGTGTTCTATAAATTTTGAAATGATTTTAAAAAATATAAAAATTCTTTATCAAAATCGGATCATGAAAAGCATCGTAATTAGTTCTCAATAACAAAGAGAGCCTAAATCTAGAATTTTGTTGAATTTGGAGCTAAAATGATGGAGTTATGAATTATTGAATATCATAGTGTTCTTATGATCTTTATATCTTATTGAAACTGAATGTTCAAAAGGTGTTGTTTGATCCAACAAAGGAAAAAAAAGAAATACTTGTTTCTACAAAAGGACTTCACTAAAAAAGGCAAGTACTAGGTCAAAAGAGTATAAGGAGAGACCACCAGGTACAAAATTTAAAAATTGCTAGTGTGGCCGCTGAACCATTGAGTGCTTATAATTGATGTCATATTAAGTAAGTGTTTAATAACCCAAATCATTATTATGTGTGAAAACATGCCAAAAATAATTTATGATAAATAATAAACTCAAATTATGCATGAGAAAAATTAAAATAGAAAAGTAAAATGAGGCCCAAAAGATATTGAGTTGGTCGATGTCATATTGACATGGCGGTAGGATAGCCATATAGAAGTAGGATAGCTGGAGAGGGATTAAAGAACCAATTCAGTGGTACCTGGCAGTATCCAGCCCAAGGAAATTTTAAAAACCCTTTCCTTTATTATTTCTCCAAGTTTATCCTTCCCCCTAAAACACTAAGAAAGACCCACTTCTCTAACAATGATATTTCAAAAACTAGGGTTCATGAGAGTGCTTTCAGGTCATATCCTTGTGGAAATCCAACATGGGAAGTCACTTAGCATTAGCAGGAAACCTCTCTTCTCACAATAGAAACCTAATTTGACTAAGAGGTAGGTTATGGTTTATTTATTGTAGTAATTGGACTTGGGATAGATTCATTTAAAATTGATAGTATTGTCAGGAGATATAATGCATTAGACCTTTCAGCATGATGATTATAAGGAATAAAATGATAAAAACCGAATTAAGATTTAAGACTATAAGTAATCACTGTTACACATAATTTATGTAATATTTGTGGTATGAAATGTGTTTGACCTTGTCAGAACTATAACAAGAGGAACAAAGACTACATCTAGTAAGTAGGGTGTTAGTTAAATACGAGTAAAAGATGGAATAGTACTAAGCTAAAGTATCATAGAGGGCGCTTTTAATAAACTTGATAGTTATGTCTTGCATTGTAGAAGGTTAACCAAATATAATTTAGGGGAAGGGGTTGTAAATAACCTAATAATAAGTTTTAAGAGATCAATGAGCAAACTTACATAGGTAGCCATCAAATAATTGGGGAAGGGATGTAAGGCCTAGTGTGAGAGTTCCAAAATAAGTCTTTAGAAGGAGTTTAGTATTTGGTTAGGTACATGAGTAAGAGTCATGAATAAAAATGATGAGAAATTGCGTCTAGGTGTGTACCCTCCATTGGATTCAAGGTGTAGAGCGATAGATTTAATGACACGTGTAATTATTGACTACATTGCATATTGATAGATTTGGTGTGTGGAGGTAAGACGATGAGGATGTTGATGTTATTATTAATATCATAATGTTCATAATGTTTTTGATATTGATGTGATGGATATGGTGATGATGTTGATTTGTAACCATGATGTTCATGAGGTTGGTAATATTTATGATGTTGATAACATTAATAAGAAGAAGAGATAATGAAGACATTTTGCATACATGCATTAATTCATATGCTTTAACATTCTGTTAGGTTTATGTATTGTCGCTGAATTCTTAAGTAGATTGGTCTATTGGTAGGAGTAATTGAATGTAGTAGCACTCTGCGAATCTAAGGTACATCCTAATTAAAGCTTAATGTTAATTGTCTGTGTATATAATTATGAAAGCGTGTTGTATGGAATTGTCACTCCCCATATGGATTGTCAAGTCGTAAATTCCTTAGTGGTTGTAACACTATAGTGTGTTGTATTAGAAGGGTACCGAGGGGGTTCAATCCATTTATTATTGTCTTAAGACATAATTTCATGAGGTCTATATATAAAACACTGAGTGAGTTAGGGGTACTGACATTAGGATAATAGAGTAGCTTTTTTCCAAGAGGCTATGAATTAGAGTTGGTGGTTAAAGGAAAAACATATATGAAACTATTAAATGACAAGTAAGTCACAAAATCCATGTAAGTTTGGTGATAATGAATTCATAATCTGGGATATAGAAATAAAAACCTTACCTGATGTTATGATTTCTCCATGTTTATTATTAATGTTATTTGTTTCTAATTCTGGTCGGTTGATGATGCCTACTAGTATGTGTGGTTGTACTAATTCTATTATTACTATATCTTTAATAGGAGATATAGTCATGCTGCAGGACAGTTGGGGTGTCTATAGCAACGATGATAATTATTTAATAACAGCTCTTGCCCTCTCTACTCTTTATGAATTTTGTTTCACTATATCTTATATCCTTTGTATAGTGCTCTTGTAGGTTCTAGGGATTCATTGTTGGTTATTTTTTGCATCACATTTATATGTTTAATGTATTAAATTTGATTTATATGTTGATTTTAACTAGATTAGTATATTAAATAAAGAACTATTTAAAATTTATTAACTAATTATCCCATTGAAAATGAATGGTAACTTTAGCATTAACAAATTAAATATTCATAAGCATTATACTATCTGGGGTGGGTGTTAGTTAGGTGACCGAATGATTAAACTAGTTGGGTCATGATAAGATAGTATCAGTTCCCAGGCTACTGGTATCCTAGTACAAGAGCGAATATTGAGTAGAGTTTAGTGGATTGGTGTGTTGACATCCATATCAAATCTGTAGGAGGCTGCAAGGCATCGAAGAAACTATTTCAGTTTTGTCTCTCCTATTGTGCCATCTCTTTTTTATCTCCCCAAGTTGAGTCAAATTGGTATCTTGCATATTCCAATTAGTATGTGACCTATCACCATTGGGGTAGGTTGGTCCCAATTGATATATCTCTGATATTGAGAGAACAGGGTATTTCAACAAGTTGAGTTCTATAGAAATTGTAGGTGTTATTATGATATTGCAAAGCTCACTTGATATTTCGTTACAATGCTAGTTGCTAGTATGTGTTGTTATGGTAAGATAAAATACACAGTGTATCACTTATAAGGGTGCTTATAGTATTATCTAGCTGCTACTTAGTGGTCTGACTGTGTAACACTCCAAAAATCAAAGCTAAGATTAGAATCATTCTTCAAGCATATATAGAAAAAAACTTAGTAATATGGTAGTATGAGACGTGATTTAGACATAAATTATAGCCACAAGTAACTCCTAGCACATATCCAATTTGAAATCTTTCTTATCGGTTAAATTCTCATGTAGAATCTTTGCACAATCAACTTCAAACGAATATAAATTCAAGAATAAAAAAAGTTATGGTGAAAAAAACCCATCAAATGAAATCTCTTTTAGTCTTCTTTCCAACTCACTAAATATTACCTTAATCTAGTATCAAAGTAATAAGTTATGGCCATCTTACTTAAGCATTGTCAAGATGTCAGATTTGACAACCTAAACCATGACCAAGATCCCACTATCTTAGTGAGATTCCATGATTAACTTTATTCACCTAAAAATGCCTCTATAACCTACGATTCAATACCACATTTATGGTTAGGTCACATGATCGTGGGAGGGTTCATCTGAGGTCGAAATTCAATTATTCAGCTATATTTTTGGTGGGGTATTATGGTCTTTCCCAACCTTTTAACATCCTAAACTACGTTGTTTAAGATATCCTAGGGATTAATAGAAAGCCTCAACTACTCCGAATACCTCATTAATTCACAATACATAAAATTAATCAAAGAAACATGAGAAACATGTGACTTTTGTTCATCTATTAAGCAATTAGGGTTCTTTATCTTCAAACACAAATCCTCAAAACTTTATCCATGAATCAAAAGTAACCAGGTATATATTTATTAAATAAGTAATTCCATTCACTCTTATACCCAAAACCTAGTTTAAAAATATAAATTTCAATTATGATTTCTATGAACTCATGATCTAGAGTTAACACCCAATTATTCCAATTTTTTGAAATTTGTTCTACATGTTAATTTATTATTATAGTTCCCCTTAAAAATATTAAACATGATTTTTATGTCATTAAATCATTTATTTTTATATGTGAATAATTAAGAATTTTTTAAGATTTCAACACCTTTCAAAATGTATTATACATGATTTGAAGGATTTCAGTCTACATTAGTTTAACATAATATGTTTACCCATGAAATTCATTATCTTTATAGACTTGTTATTTTATGGATCCTCAGTATATTGATAGTGAGTATTGTTGACTTGTGCTATGAAATTCCCCCCTTTCCTTTCAATTATTGAATTCTCATTATTAGTTGTATTCTTCAGAGATGTCAGGCTATGAACATCCATGACTTAGGATATCATTCATTGTCAGTTGAATTCTCAGGCCTTCTATTTTTTATGATCTAGAATGCTTTCATATAAAGTACTTAAACTTTAGTTTCAAAACTTTAGTATAATGGAGTTATTCAGTAAATAAACTTAGATTTATTTGTGAGTAGTACTTAGCACCAAGCGAACATAGGGATGAAGGATCACCCATCAGTTAGATTAAGATATTTAGTATAAGTCCCTATGTCCATGTCACGACCCTAGACTACCCCCTAGTCATAACACGATGCTTAGAATCACAAGTGATCCCAATCCAACCCATATTTTTGCATAATTCTTGAGCAACTAATTTAAATCGTATATATAAAAGCTAACTTGACTGACTCGAAGCATAGTCATCAGGTAAGATATTTCAATACATTTTTGTTCAAAGTTTATGACACTGTAGTCTGAAAGAATGGTGAACTGAAACTGCATATAATAACTCTAACTCACTATCTATGAAGCTTATACAAATAATGACTATAGGTAGTCGGTACATGACCCATATATAAGAATAAGAAAATAAAAGATAAGAATGGAAACAGACTTGAGTCATTGAAATATGAGAACTCATCCCCTACTGGTTGAATGTTATGATCTGCTTGGCTATGGTCCTTTAGTAAGCACCTGAATCTACATCATACGAAAAATATAGGTAAAAAAGGTATGCGATCGGTATTTTGGAATGTACTGAGTATGTAAGCTATGCACTAGTCATGAAAATACTTAAATCATTCTTAAAACTTAGGACATAAGTTATTTGATGAAATATGCATCTGTATGTAAAATTTGTAAGGCTTAGTGAAATTTATAAATCATTAGCTAGAACATTTCTATAAATTGGGAAGAGGTATAAACATGAATACTATATTTAATCTCAAGATACTGCTGAATATGATATAAAACTATACCGAGGATCATTTATGAATTGTGAGTCTGAAACTCTGAGACGTGAACAGATGCAATGACCAAGTATAAACATGTACTAAATGAAAACTAAAGAACTGAGTACATGGTCATTCAGAATTTGAAAATTGAATATCATCTAAAACATGAACATAGGACTGTAGGAGCTAACTACAACCGACATACCCCAATCTAAGCGAAATTGGGTCCCAACATATAACCCCAGTTGGAAGGGTGCTAGTACCATATGCTTGAAATCTTAACTAATACGATATAAAACATGCTTGAATTTGAGAATAGTGAGAATGATATGATATGGGCCTAAGAAATCATGAATAATCACTAAAACATACCTATGAGTGAAAATTATATCATGGGGGGATTGAATTTAAGCATAGAATAACAATTGGTAAAAGCCTTAGTTTATGGAAATCCCAAAATTCATAAACAAAATCATAATTTGGGAATGAGGACGGAAGGAGATCCTTATTCCATATTTTTTGCTTTGGAGAAGAGAAAATTGCATGTTACTTGGAGTATTTCATGTTTTTTGTTGAGAATGAGGGATTTGTTGTGGTTTTGGCTTTATATTCAATCTTAAAATAGCTTAAACGACATAGTTTTAGGGTAAAAAGGGTGGTAAAAGTCCAAAAAAACTTAGAAACCGTTTGAAAAACTCATGGAAGTAGTCCCGACGAGCTAGGCCATGACTCATAGGGTTTGTCCATGAGTCTGGCTTGAGTCGTGGTCCAAAACCCAAATTTTTGTCCCTAATGCCGTGAAGATGAGTCCTCCTGATGACTCATAGGGTCTGACTATGAGTTATCATCATGAGTCGTAGTCATTTGCATCTTTGACAGTGCTTCAATATGGGCATAACTCTTTACCCCGATATCGGATTAAGGCAAAATTTATATCTCTAGAAAACTAATTAGATTATATGTCTTTTGGTGGGTATTATGATAAAAAAATTCTTAGTAATCTAAAAGTTATGCTCGTTTGAATCTGACTATAATTATATTCTTTACAAGAATTTAATCGCTAAGAGATGTCTTGACTTGTCTATAAGATATGAGATATTCGAGGCCTTAATATATATCTAAATCACTTATAAGTCAACCAAAACATGGTTCTAATATTGTCTTGGATTTTTAGGGTGTTACTATATCTCCCCCTTGGGATTATTCATTCTCTAATGAAGACTGACTTGACAGAAAGAATAGAAAAATAGTTATAATCCCCAAAATAGAATTCTAAGAGCTGAATCTGGACATGATGACTGAATTTTCAACTAAAACTTTGACTAGTTTGAGAATTTAAGAACTCACTGGTACTGTCTGGCTGAATTTTGAAGTTTGATAACAAACATGGCATCGATTTTTAAATCTAAAAATATTTCATGGTTGGATTGATTTATTCTTGGAGTAAGGACTCAACTTAGTTCACACTTAGCATAAATGTAAATAAATCACCACATAGAATAGGCATATTCATGAAACATCAGATAGTAAGACTAGATGAAAAGATGGAAAACTATAGGAACTTATCTGTTTGATTGCAAAACTAAATTTCTTGCAATATAGGTTGACTCATAATGAAAGTTTATAACTCAACTAAAGTATCCTTGGAACAAATGGATATTTAGAAATGTAAATTGATATCTTATGACATGAAATATTTTTGAGTCACTGGAAAAGGAATATTTGTTACTTTCAACACTCCTTGTTAGATGTTCTAATAACATTTGGGAGCAATGAATTTTAGTCATAATCTTACTGAGATATTTGAATTAAGAATCGAAACATGGATACAACTATATAACATGGAATACAAGCATACAAAACATAAGCTAGGATAGAATTACTATGCCTTAGGCAATGCAATTACTAACTTTCAAGCTTAGCCACACTTCTCAAATACTCCCTCAACTGCATTTTTCGTCTTAAATACTACACATCATTTGACACCACTTATAATCTTCACATGGGCATTGATAACTCCTTCTACCAGAGTCTGAGTTGAACTAAATTCTCTCACCATGTTTAAGCTTTACTTGAAGTAACAAGGTACTACATATAACAACATAATACTATTCTTAACCATGGATTCAAATCCTATGTTTTTTCAAAGTTCTTATGACAAGAATAATACTCCTTACCACTTTCATAACTAAATTCAACCTCTTTCTAGAAATTTACTAGCGCATAATGCATTTATCCACTTATATACAAACATGACATTCAAGCCTATCATTATAACAACATATGAACTTCTTGGAAAATAACCCAACTAAGAATTTTCCCATATTCTTTAATACCTCTATCAATAACAACTTTCATGCACTATCCCTAAGAAGACACACCTAGAATTCTCAACTAACTATGACATATATGAAAAACTTTGCCTCAATCTTCCTTCACACTAATAGCCTTAGATAAAACAAGCATACAATAATCTTTACCTACTAAGGAATATTTCATCTCTTCCATATTAACTATCGTTCAACCATTTTTATCACCATTATCTTCACATAAGGAGAGTCTATAAAAAAGTTAGTACATGATGACCTTAAGCATGAAAGAATACCATACATTACTTTGACACTTAACTGAGGCCTAAAGAATAGAGTATCAAAGGTATAGATTCATTAAAGAGATCTAAATGGAGGTCATACATGTCATGATACAAGTTTTACTCGTCTTTAAGGGTGTACCATAAGTTCTAGGAATTGAGCATACAGTAAAACGTGAGTACATGGGTCATGAACTGTATGAATGGAAAATGGAAATCATAAATTTATGGAATTTGATTTGTACTTTTAGTGAACTGTGGATCTTTATACTAGGATTTAGGAGTAAACATGATTCTATATAAAGTGCATAAATATGGGCTAAGATCAAAGAGCTTAATTGCAAATCATGAGTAGATGTTGTAATGACTGAAATACAAAAAATTATATCAATATAAGAATAGGTTGGGTATCTTCCTCCCCTATTGTTTCTCTAGAACTCACTAGCATCACTACTAGAATCTAAAAAATTGACTTGGTTCCTTGTTCTATCATCTCCTTCTTAGAATTAATCCATCATTCTAAGTCTGTGGACCCCTTTAATAAACTCTAAACTAAACTACAATTATTCTGCAATAGAGATTAGGACATAATTAGTACACATAAATACTAAACTCCTTCAGAAAGACTATATCTAAAAGTATAAAACAAAAACTCATTGCTAGTATATCCTTCTGAGATATAACTCCTAACTTTTTAAAGCCCCGATAGTCATTAAATAGTAACTTAAATGCTTACTAACTTAGAATCTTCAAGAGTATCACCATACACTGAGTTCACACTTTTTCCTTCTAGAATTTCAAACTCTTCTTTTTATTTGCTTAATCATCCACCATTACAATTTAGAATCAAACACTTAGCATAGGTATCCCCAAATATTTAATGAACTATACTAACTTACTACTATTGGATAAAAATATTTAAACACTGATCCATACAAAATTTTATGAACATACTTAACCTTAACAAGCTTCTTTATATTTTTAGTCACTAACTAATCTCTATCCTGACTGAAGCATTAACATATTCTAAGTCCCTCTTAATTGGTAAATCTCACTTAAAGTTCTATTTAAACAATTTACACAACACCCTTATGGATCCATGGATACATAATCTACTAAATTTGGCTAATCACTATCCCCACTTTAATGCTGCTATACTTCTAGGCTCATGCTCCTAACTCTAGGTCATGCTGCCATAAGATTCTGAGAAGGTATCTGAGAGCACATCTGACTTTGTATAAGTGTATGATTTTCATAAATATGAATGAAAATTTTCAATCTTGGGGACTTAAAGTCACTAATGGTATCCTTTCAAGCCTACATATAATCTTATAATTGTCTATGGGGACTGTTTAAGAAAAATCAATCAGTAGGAATTTATGTTTAACCCTTTTAATTGCCTTGAAAATAGGAAGAGTTGGTATGAGAGGAGAAATTTAAGAACCTTTATAAGTTTCTTAGAGAGCATCTCTATTTCATGATCTGAGGTATTAAAGAAGTGAAATATTTATTAAATGCCTTGCTGCCTCTCAAAGAAAAATACAGGCATCTCCATACTATTTCAAAAGACTCTTCTAGATATGGCTTCATGGACAACCTAGTACACTTGAACTTTGTGCTCTGATACCAAGTTTGTTACAACCCAAGACTATCCCCTAGTCATAACTTGGTGCTTAAAACCACAAGTGATCTCAAGCTAACCAATGTACTGGCATAATGCTTGAGAAACTAATTTAAATTATATATATAAAAACTAAGGTAACTGAGTGGAAGAATAGTCATGAGGTAGTATATTTTAATACATTTTTGTTCAAAGTTTACAACACTATAATCTGAAAAAATGGGGAACTAAAACTACATACAATAACTCTAAATGATTATCTATGGATCCTCTACTAATAATGATTATAGGTAGTCGGTACATGACCTCCAACTATTCCTAATAAATACATAAGAATAAGAAAATTAAATATAAGAACTGCAACTGACTTGAGTCCTTAAAATATGAGAACTCATCCCCTACTGGTTGAATACTATGATCTTATAGTAAGCACCTAAATCTATATCACATGAAAAATATAGGTAGAAGAGGTATACAGTCAGTACTTTGGAATGTACTGAGTATGTGAGATATACACTAATCATAAAAATACTTAAATCTTGCTTTAAAATTGAGTACATAAGCCATTTGCTAAAATATGTATTTAGAACATATTTGTACGTAAAAGTTGTAAGGCATAGTGAAATTTCTAAATCATGAGCTAAAATATTTTTGTAAATTGGGAAGTGGCAGAAACATGAATACTATATTTAATCTCATGATAATGTTAAATATGATGTAAAACTATATTGAGGGTGATTTATAAATACTGAGCCTGAAACTATAAGATGTGAATTGATACAATGGCCAAGTATAAATATGTACTAAATAAAAATTGAATAATTGAGTACAAGGTCATTCATACTCTTAAAACTGAACATAATCTGAAACATAAATTGAGGAATATGGTAGCTAACTACAACCGACATACCCCAATATAAACAAAACCAGAGTCCAACCTATAACCCCAGTTGGAAGCGTGTTAGATCATGCGAAGGGTACCAATACTGGCTGAAGTGAATCCACTAAACTTATGTCCCAAAGGACTAGGGTGTCATGGCTCTACTAACGGGGGACCCCTTATAACCTATGGTGGAAATTTAGTTCTGGAACTTAGGGATGACTACTAATATTCTCATGCCAAACTGAAAAGGGAGTCGTACTGGTATGTTATAGGTCTTCTCTCATGGTGTTTACTGTTTGCTTGATCCAGGTATACCCTTTCTTATGTGACCCTTTATATGGCTGTGCCCTTTGATTTTGATCTCGAAAATATTTCTAACCTCATTTTTGTGTCTACTCTAGTGGGTGATTCTATATTTTATAGAAAAAATTATGCGGGTTATTTGGTATCGATATATCATATGGAGACATTGATGGAACTAATAGAGCTTGACATGGTAGATTTTGATATGATCTTGGGGTTGGATTGGCTTCATATGTGCTATGTGTCCTTGGATTGTAGGACTATGAATGTCAGTTTCCAATTCCCTAACAAACTGATAGTTGAATGGGAGAAAAGTTCCTTAGTACCCAAAGGGAGGTTCATTTCTTATCTTATTGCTAGAAAATTATTTTCAAATGAGTGTTTGTATCATCTAGTTTGGGTTAGGGATTCTATTTTTAAAGTCCTTCTTTACAGTCTGTCTCTGTGGTTAATGAATTTCCTGAAGTGTTCCCCGATGATCATAATAGAATTCCTCACAATAGAGATATAAATGTTTGGATTGATCTTCTATCGGATACCCATTTGATTTCCATTCCTCCCTTTCGAATGGATTTGGCTAATCTTAAAGATCTAAAAGAGTAGTTAAAGGATATTCTTGAAAATAGTTTTATCCATTCTAGGGTTTCTCCATGGGGTGCTCTATGTTTTTCATGCAAAAGAAAGATGTTTCTCTTCAAATTTATATAGATTATCGACAATTAAATAAGGTGATAGTAAAAAATAAATACCTTCTTCCTAAGATTGATTATTTTCTCTATCATTTTTAGGGTACTAGGTGTTTCTCTAAGTTTGATCTCCATTCAGTCTATCATCAGCTAAAAATTTAAGAGGCTCACATTCCCAAGACTGCATTCTGCACCCGGTATTATGAGTTACTAGTTATGTTATTTAGGTTGACTGATGCTTCAGCTGCATTTATGGATCTTATGAATTGGTTCTTTAGGTAGTTTCTAGATCTGTTTGTCATAGTCTTCATTGATTACATCATGGTGTATTCTATGAGTGAGGAGGATCTGTCAATCACCTCCGAATTGTATTGCAGATTCTTAAGGACCAAAAATTATATACAAAATTCCCAAAATGTGAGGTTTGGTTTGATGTTATGACCTTTATTAGGCATGTTGTTCCTAGTTAGGGGATCCATTTAGATCCATAAAAAGTCAAGGAAGTTAAGAGGTAGTCTAGACCCACGACTCCAATTAATATTTGGAACTTCTTGGGCTTGTTGGGTATTATATGAGATTTGTGAAGAGTTTCTCTTATATTGCTTTGCCATCGAAAAAATTAAAACTCAAACGAAGGTTACTTTCTTCTGTTCTGAAGCATGTGAGGGTAGTTTTCAGAGGTTTTGGTAAAAGTTAACTTTTGCGCTAGTTTTGACCCTGCTCGATCGTACTGATGGTTTTCCTGTGTTTTTTTATGCGTCCCTTGAAGGATTAGGCATTTTTTATGTAAAATGGTAAGTTTGTAGTCTATACTTCCCGGTAACTTAAGGTTCATAAGAGGAATTACCCGACATATGATTTAGAGTTGATAGTTGTGGCCTTTGCATTAAAAATCGGGAATCATTATATGTATGGGGAACATGTGGATATTTATTCAGATCATAATATCTTTTAATATCCATTCACTCGGAAGGAATTGAATCTCAAGAAGAAGTAGTGGCTTGAAGTACTTAAAGTTTACAAAATGAGCCTTCACTATTATCCAAACAAAGCTAATGTTGTCGATGATGTTCTTCGAAGGTTGTCTATAGGGAGCTTATCTTACGTGGATGAGGAGAAAAGAGGATTGGTGAAGGACATTTTTGGTTGGATAACTTAGGAGTTCATCTTTTAGACTCAGATGATGGAGGAGTGATTGTTCACGAGGTGATTCAACCATCTCTTAGTGCTGAGGTAAAAGAGAAGCAGGATTTGGATCCCATTATTATGTAGATTAATGAAGATATGGGTCAGCAAAAAGTTATGGAATTTATGATTAGGGGGGTAGTATTCTTAAATATTAAGGTAGGGTATGTGTTCATGATGTTAATGGAATGCGAGAAAGGATTTTGACAGAGGCTCATGAATCTAGATATACTATTCATCCATGTTCAACTAAGATGTACCATGACTTTAAAGAGATCTATTGGTGGAAAAATATAAATAGAGATGTGGCAAATTTTATTATTTAGTGTACGGTTTGTCAGCAAGTTAAGGTAGAACTCCTGAGGACTGGTGGAATGTCTCAAGAGATAGAGTTTCCCATTTTCAAGTGAGAGATGATCAATATGGATTTCATTATGGGTCTTTCACGAGCTCATGATTAGTGGGATTCTATTTTCTTCATTGTGGATAGGATGACTGAGTCTACTCACTTATTGCATGTAAGGACTAACTACTCGGGAGAGAATTATTCTAAGTTGTTCATTAAGGAGATAGTAAAGTTACGTGGTGCGCCAGTTTTCATTAACTTAGTCTGAGGTACGCAGTTTACTTCTCACTTCTGGTGTTTGTTTCAAAATAATACGAGGACTACGGTGAACCTTAGAGCAGCTTTAAATCCTCAAACTGATGGACAATCAGAGCAGACTATTCAAACCTTGGAGGATATGATAAGGACCTGTGTGATTAAGTTTGGAGGTATTTGGGTTGATCATTTGCCCCTTATTGAGTTTCCATACAATAATAGTTATCATTCGAGTATTCAGATGACTTATTTTTAGGATCCTTATGGTAGAAGATGTAGATATCCTATTGGGTCTTTTGAGGTAGGTAAGTCTAGGTTGTTTGGTCCTGACTTGGATTACCAGGCCATGGAAAAGTTAAAGGTGATTAAAGAAAGGCTTAAGATTGCCCAAAGTCACCAAAATTCTTATGCAGATGTGAGGCAAAGGGATTTGTAGGTTAAGGTTAGTGATTGGGGGTTCTTGAAAGTTTCTCCTATGAAAGAAATAATGTGGTTTGGGAAGAAAAGGAAGATCAGTCCACATTATATTGGTTTGTATCAAATTTTGAAGAGAGTATGGAAAGTTTCTTATGAGTTAGAGTCTCCCACGAGTTTGGCTTTTATTCATCACATTTTCCATATATCTATGATGATGAAGTGTGTCAGTGGATCGTTCTTTTGTTATTCCAATGGAAGATGTTGATAGTTTGTATTCCTTGCCTTATGAGGAAGTCCTAATGGAGATTTGGATAGGCAAGTTCGTAGGTTGATAACTAAGGATGTAGGTTCGGTAAAGCTTATTTGGAGAAATCAAAAAGTGGAAGAAGCAATATGGAAAGCTAAAGATGATATAAAGGCTAAATATTTTGTCTTGTTCCACAAGTAGGATGAAGATGCTTAAGGTATGCGTTCTTTTATTCTAACCACATTTTGAATTTGTTCTTAGTTCTGGTTGAATTTTGTCTTGTATTCGTGCTAGGGTACCCTAGCTTCTCATTCGGGGATGAATGATCCTAAAGGGGGGAGGGGGATTGTAATACCCCAGGTGTTGGACTATAAAATTTCCAATATACAAATAAAGAGAAGAAGAAGGATATATAGTAGTATACAAGGCCAATTAATGGATATACAAAATGAATAAGTGAAGGAAGAGAGGGACATACGGTAATACCATAGTTACATATATACACACCTATACATACAGTCTGAGTAGTCATACTAGCATCTTCAGGCCTTCTATTAATAGTAGGTACTAGTTCTAACATAATTAAGATCCCTAATCCATATATTTAATCATTAGATAATTATCCATAGTAAAATAACCATAAGAGAAATGAATCAGAATTATACCTCGGATATCAATACTAGTCTAATAATCAACCTTCCATGAACTAACTATAATAACAATAGTACAACAACCAACTAGTCAGAACAAATAATACCTAAACCAGGCCCCATATCTTGAAAGGTCCAACAGAACACAACACACAATAAGAAATACTCATCACCTATGCCTATGCAACCCTCCATAAGTCTAATAGATATAAGACTTACTGATGATAGGCAATGCGAATGCAAGAATAAATGCAAGGTAAAATCCATACTACTATAACTCATACAAGTGTCATAACATAACCTAGTTTATACACCTCCTCTATCTTGATTACTCACAAAGTAAGGAACTACGACAATCTCTCTTCTTCGGCAAGATGGCTCACGAATAAATAGGCCCCTAAGGGGTTTGAGAGTACTCGTATACACCAACCCTGTCCTGATTTCCAATAATCATCATCATCATCCTTGATCTACTCTATCCAGTACTCTATATAGATATATGCATGGACTCAAACTATATCTAAAAGAGTGTAAGTTCGTAAATCCATTGCACGGGGTAAACTTCGGGACTAAACCATCTTAAAAGTGTAGAATGGATCAAAATCTATCTCAATCGAAGTAATAGTAGTAGTAAATCCATGGACTGAAATCAATCTTGGTCAAATCTCTAAAACATCATTTTATTCTTATAAGCTAATAAATCATTCATTGAGGAGGTACGATTCCCATTATAAAAGGACTTGTTTTAAAAGTGATAAGTGGGAATAAATCTCATTTTAGGAAAACGGTGGTAAAACCATTTTATTATTTCGAACAATACCATTAAGTAAACTGAAAGTATCAAATATATGTCATACCATCACTAGTATCAAATAAATACAAATACAAGTTTCTAAATGTTAATAAACTAAACTACGTCCTTTACAAGGATAAATTACTCACTCGAAATCCAATTAATATCATAATCACGGCCTTGAGCCAATAATATACAACCGACATAGTCATATCATAATATGGGAAACCATCATAATCCACCAAGTAAAGTCATAAACCTTATACTAAAAGGTCATTAGCCTCAACTATGTCTATCATAATAGCAACCTAGGGTAATAGGATTCTAGAAGCATAAAATATACTTCACCATAAAAGTCTATACACCCATCTAATCACTGAACTCATAAATTAGGCTAAGTCACGGTGTTCTACCTAATATAAAATCCTAAAATATTTATCTAGCATACAATATACAATAGACTATCCCATGAGAATATTAGACAAAAGCCTACCGCGATGTCGAACACAAATTCTAGAATTGCACATAAATTATTTTCTTTTGCTCCACTATTCCAAAATACCGTCTGAATATCAAAATAGTAATAATCTACATGTTGTTAGGATTAAAATGAGACCCATATTCTTATAATACAACTTGACTCAAAATTTAGGTCAAGAACGGACCTGCAGTGTCCATAAATGAAATCCAAAATTAAATCTGTCACGAGGTCTCTCAAAGGATAAAGAATGTAAGCTCAAACGTTTTGCACAAATAAAGCGCAAACCGGGTCTCTAGTTGACCCTTAAAGTTTAGGAATTTTAAGACCTAAATCAAAGAATTTACCTTGAATTAAGATGGGAATTGAAGGGAAAATTAATGATAAATGACCAAGGAGTATTAGGATAGCCTACCTTGGCTTCAATGGATGATTTCTCACCTTTTCCTCTCTTTGAGCTCTCAATTTGGTGCAAAAATGGTGAAAAATCAGTTGGGGAAGAAGATTAAAAGTTCTTATGCGTCGTTAAGGTAGAAAACTTGGTGTTAAAGCTTCTACCACTAAGCAAACACATCGATTTCTTTAGTGGTCTGGAAGCTTAGCTCAGGTACTACTAAAGCGGCCCCAATGAAGCTAAAGTGGGTTCGCTAAAGCGACCCTTTTTCCTATAAAGTGCCCTAGCCAACTGCCCATGGCTACTTATGCAGCTCAAGGGGAACTAAGCTAAATCATGTTAAGAGGATTAACACATACCTCAAGCATGAGTTTCCAGAATGGAAAACAAATGCATATACTGGACTTCATGTCCTCTTTTATCTCCCAAGTAGCTTTGTCAGACTTTTGGTTCCTCCATAGAACCTTCACTGAAGACACCTCTTTTGTTCACAACCGGTGAACTTGTTGATAAAAGATCCTCAGCGGGACCTCCTCATAGGAAAAAGAGTATGAAATACCAACATGCTCTAAGGTAATAACTAATGAAGGTCACCCATACATTTCTGTAATTTAGACACATGTAATACAGGATGGAAGAAGATCAAACTAGAGAGAAACCTCTAACTCATATACAACATTACCAACCCTCTTCAAAATCAAAGACGTACCAACATACCGAGGACTAAGCATTTCATTCTTACCAAACTGCATCACTCTCTTCATGGGAGATACCTTCAAAAATACCTAATCACCAACATTAAACTCCAAATCCGTACGCCTCACATACATATAGGACTTTTGGTGACTTTGAGCGACTTTCAACCTATAACAAATCACCTTCACCTTCCCAAATGCTTGGTGAACCAAATCAGGGCCAAGCAACTTACCCTCACTAACTTCATACCACCTAATAGGAGAACAACATCTCCTACCATACAATGCCTCAAAATGAGCCATACCAATGCTAAAATGGTAAATATTGTCATAGGAGAATTCAATCAAAGGCCAATGATTATACCAACTACAACCATAATCAATCACACAAACACAGAACATATCTTTAAAAATTTAAATGGTCCTCTCCGCTTATCCATTCATTTGCGGGTGAAAGCGGTACTAAGGCATACCTTAGACCCAAACCTTTCTGGAATGACTTCCAAAATTGAGATGAGATGGCAGTACCATGATCCGAGATGATAGATACCAGAGCACCATGAAAATTCATAATCTCCGCAAGATATAACTTAGCATAATCCTCCACCGACTAACAAGTCCTCATGAGCAAGAAGTGAGCGGAATTGGTCATTCTATCCCAAATGACCTACATAGAGTCAAATTAATTTTGAGATCGAGGAAGACCGGTGATGAAATACGTATTATTTTCCTCCCACTTCCATCGGTGATGAAATCCTTATTAATTGTCTCCCACTTCTATTCGAGCCACTCAATCTCTTGGTACAAACCTCCAGGTCTCAAGGGCTCAACATTCACTTGTTGACACACCTTACATTTATCCACAAAGCTAGCCACATCTCGTTTCATATTGTTCCACCAGTAAAACTCTCTAAGATCATGATACATCTTCGTAGAACTGGGATGAATAGCATAACGGGACCGATGGTATTTGGCTAAAATCCTTTCCCTCAATCCATTAATATTGGGAACACATAGCCTACCTTCGTACCTCAAGATACCATCACCACCAATCGCAAAATCAACAACCTTTTGTTGACGCACACCACTCTTAATCTTCATCAAATCAGGATCCAACATTTTATTTTCCTTTATCTCCATAATAAGAGACAACTGCGATACCTGATGCACAAATACTCTACCATTCTCAGAGTCCATGAGAAAAACTCTAATATTAGCCAAACGGTGAATATCCTTCACCAACTCCCTCTTATCTTCATCCACATAATCTAAACTCCCCATGGATAACCTGCTAAGAGCATCAACAACTATGTTAGTCTTACCTAGCTGGCAATGAAGACATATCACAGTCCTTTTACAACTCAAGCCATATCCTTTATATGAGATTCAACTCTTTCTGAGTAAACACATACTGAAGGCTCTTATGATCATAAAAGATGTCAACATGAACCCTATAGAGATAGTTTCACCAATTCTTCAATCCAAAATCTATGGCTAACAACTCTAAGTCATGAGTATGGTAGTTCTTCTCATGAACTTTCAATTGCCTAGAAGCATAAGACACTACCTTACCATGATGCATCAACATACAACCAAGCCCAATACAATAAGTATCACAATACACTACAAAACCATCATTACCCTCCGACAAAATCAAAACTGGAGCCAAGGTCAATTTATCTTTCAACTTCTCAGAACTTCTCTTAAACAATTCCGACCACAAAAACTTGACCTTTTTTTGGGTCAACTTAGTCAATGGGGAAGTTATAGTCGAAAAACTTTTGACAAATCTCCTATAGTAACCGACTAGACACAAGAAGCTTTGAATATCGATTGGAGTCACAGGTTTAGGTCATTTCTTAACTGCCACAAACTTTTGTGGATCCACCATGATCCCTTCACTAGAGATAATATAACCATGAAAAGTCATAGACTTTAACCAAAACTCACACTTGGAGAACTTGGAATTCAAAAAATAATCTTTCGAGGTTTGTAAGACAGCACAGAGGTGATCGACATAATCTACCTCACTCTTACAATAAACTAAGATGTCATCAATGAAGAAAATGACAAACCAATACAGGATCGAATGAAAGATCCTATTTATCAAATCCATGAATGTCAGGGGAGCATTAGTCAACACAAAAGACATAGCTAGGAACTCGTAATGACTATAACGTGTCTTGAAGGTAGTCTTAGGGATATCCACTTCCCTAAAATTAAGATGATGATATAACTACCTAAGATCAATCATAAAGAAACACTTCGCACCTTAAAGATGATTATAGAAGTCATCGAACCTAGGAAGATGATACTTATTCTTTATGGTCACCCTATTTAATTGACGATAATCAATTCATATTCTAAGGGAACCATCCTTCTTATGTACGGACAAAATTGGAGCACCCCAAGGAGACATACTAGGATGGATAAAACCTTTATCTAAGAGTGTAACACCCTGAATCTAGTACCCAGAATGCTACACGGTGCTCATGACCCCAAAAGACCACAAGCTAACCCATGACTGATATTTGTACCTGTATACTGCATCATATACTGAATAATGCAGAAACATGAACTGAAAGGCCATAAATTTCACATAAATGAAGTAAAACATAACATCTAAATGGGGTATGAAATACCCAAAACAACTAAAATAACTGTTTGAACATAATAGTCTGGAAAACCTCTAACTGACTGAACTATTTGATTAACGAGTTGATGTGACATATCCCTAACTAACTCCAACTAATAAACTAAACAATAAAATAATAGGTAAATAATCATGTCCTCAAAGGATGAGGACTCACTGCTAACTCTGACTGCTGATAGCTGGAATTTACTGATGCTCTAGAGCTCTCGTCTCTGAACCTATGGTACAAGACACCATAGCGCAAATGCATCAGTACTTTGAATGTACTGGTATGCATGTGAGGTTGGATGAATGCATGGGGTTCATATGTATGAACAATACTGGCTAACTGAATAATATGAATGCGAGAATACATGCATACATGCATATAATTATATCTGAAATCATGATAACATGATTATACTGATGACTAACATGACTAATGACTGAATTCTGATAAATGATAACTTGAGTGATTGTATCTGACAGTCCTGAATCTTATGAAACTAGCTGAGTTCTGTACGATATCTGAGTTGACTGTATCGGACAGTCCTGAATTATGAAGAACTATCTGATTTCTTTTACTGAGACTGATACAGAGAATGTGGGAGGTAGTCATCAACCGACATGCCCCAAATGATGCTTTATAGCTGAATTGGAGTCCAATCTATGCCCTGATTAGAAGGGTGTCAATACCGCGCCACTGGTAAGGACAACATATTAGGGACACTAATATAATAGGTAACTCTAGTGAGAATGATGGGAACCCTCATATAGCAGGCTAAATCACCTTATCTACCCTCATATAGCAGGATATGATGTCTCAACCTATGCTGGCTATATAGTTCCGGAACGCAATGATTGTTTCTAAGAATCACACCCTTATATAACAGGTGAGCTCCCATCCTTGTGTTCGCTCGATGCTAATTTCTACTCCCATCTGAATAAACACTGAACATGATTTACTTAACTGAACATGGACTGATTTACTAAATTTTGTTGACTGATGGAATACTACTAATATTTGACAACTGACTGAGTTCATGAGATCATGGAGATTTCCTGGGTCATAAGATTGTTTGAAGTCTAAGGATCATAGCTTGTTTGTAAGTATCGTGAAAATATGACATGGCTCTAGGCACACAACTAATGTTTTGGGTACAAGTACCCCCAAGACTCGATAGAAGGGAACTGAAAAAGTATGACTTTATCAAGTACAAAACCCACATCAACAATCAATAATTTAATAAGTTGTGGATTTCACAAAGTACAGGGTTATAATACTATCTAACATGGACAAGAATGCATATAATCATATCATAATCTCATATTCTAATATCATGGCCATTCCGACAACATACACATTTCACAATGATAGCATGGAAACCATTTAAACATAGGAGGATGACAAGCATGTCACATTCAGCTTATGTCTTGAGCTATGAAGCATGATTTCACTTTTTCAAGCATTTTATCAACCACCTTGCATGCACAACTTCGGGCATAAGAGAATTCATCAAATTACATATCCTAAGCAACTAAATTCATGGATTTTATCTTGCATGGTAACATAATATCATGATAAACACACAAAAATTCAAACTTTGAAAACAATCAACGTTAACAACATGATTACAAATAACCCACAACATAAATACCATGATTTCTAGATAAAACAAGGTTCTTCAGCTTCATGAATGGAAGGAATCCATGAATGAACACAATGAATACCTTAGTTCGTGATTTCGTGGAGATTGACGGTGAAACTTTCTTGAAATTGGATCTTCTATGAAAACCCTAGCTTGTCCTTGAGAGAAACTTGAGAGAAACTAGTATATTTTGGGTGAAAAGTTGCTGAATCACGTGTTAAAGGGATTAAATAGAGGTGGAAAGTTTCCCCTTTTAAACCTAGACGCGTCATTTAATTTCAGTGAAAATTTCCCGATTTTGACACTTGGCGCGAGGCGGCGCTATTGCACCGTGTCACTGAATTTTGACAATTGGGAAATTGAGGGATGGCGTGATGCGGAGCCATCCTATTGCCCTTTTCTTTTGCAACCTGGAACTTTGGCGCAACATGGAGGAAATCACGCTGATACACTGGAAAAGAAAAATTGCCATTTTAGCTTGTGGCGCGGCGTGCCACTAACCAATATGGTAGTGTTTTATGATGGGAACTTGAAATAGTCATAACTTCTTACCTGGTTATTAGATTTAGGTGAATTTTTTATCGATGCAAAGCTTATTGAATTTCTCATATGACAAAAAGTGAAAATATTTAAACTACCGCGTGTACAAAAATGGATTCATCTATCAAAGAAAGCTCCTAACATTGTTTTGAGATGATTTCAATCTAGGAAAAAGTACAGAGTATTACAATATCTCCCCCTTAAGAAAATTCATCCTTAAATGAGACTGAGAGTGAGGGGAGAAGATAACCGATGTACATACTGAACATGAATAACTGGAACATGTTCTCATGACTGACATGACTGATAACTGAACATATAATACTGAACATGCATATCTGGTGACTATGTAACTGATTTATGAATGCATGCTGGGTGTTCTGAGGAACTAAGTTTCTCCTAATGAGATTAAAAGTCTGATGCATAATTATATAACTAAACTGATACATGAATACATGACTGAATATGCAATGGTACTTGATACCAAGTTTGCGATGAACACTGAACATGAAACTGAGTAAGCTTAAGGAGAACTATTACCTTGAGCTTGATCCGAGTTGGACGAGAAGAGGTGAGGATACTTGGTACACATATATTATTCTGCTTCCAAAGTAGCTCCCTTGATGGACTAATTTCACCAAAGAACTTCAACTAGAGGGACTTCTTTGCTCCTCAATCTACGAGTCTGATAGTCTAGGATTTCGACTGGAATCTTTTCATAAGAGAGGTTATTCTGATCATCAATGCTCTGAATAGGGACTACAACTACTAGGTCACCTATACACTTCTTGATCAAGGAGACATGGAAGACTGGTTAAACTAAGGCTAGATCTGAAGGCAATTCGAGATCTTAAGCTACCTTGCCGAAATGACTAAGAATCTTGAAGGGACCGACATATTGGGGACTTAGATTTTTCTTCTTACCGAATCTCTTCACTCCTTTCATGGGAGAGATCTTGAGGTAGACATAACAACCAATCTCAAAATCAAGATCCTTTCTATGAACATTTGCATAAGACTTATGTCGGGTCTGAGCAGCCTAGAGTCTCTCTCTAATCAACTAAACTTTTTCTAAGGCATCGAACACTAAGTCAGGCCCTATAACTGAGGCCTCACTAACTTCGAACCAACCAATTGGAGATCTATATCTCCTACCATAGAAAGATTCAAATGTAGCCATGTTAATACTGGAATGATAGCTGTTGTTTTATGCAAACTCAATCAAAGGCAAGTGGTCATCCCAACTAACCTTCAAATCAATTGCACACGCCCTTAGCATATCTTCTAGAGTTTGATTGGTCCTTTCTTCTTGCCATCTGTCTGAGGATGGAAGGCTGTACTGAGATGAACTTGGGTACCAAGACTCTTTTGGAATGCTTTCCAAAATTAAAAGGTGAACTGGGTACCTCTGTCTGAGATAATAGATAGCGGAACACCGTGTAATCTGACCAACGCCCTGATGTAGTGTTTGGCGTAATCCTCAGCTGAATAAGAGGTATGGACTGGAAGAAAATGTGCGGATTTGGTCATTCTGTCTATAATGACCCAGACTGAATCATGCTGATGACTAGTTCAAGGCAAACCCATCACGAAGTCCATGTTTAGTTCTTCCCACTTCCAAGTAGGAATAATGAACTCCTGCATAGGACCACTAGGCTTATGATGCTCTATCTTAACCTGTTGACATGTGGAACATTTAGCCACAAACTCTGTAATATCTCTCTTTGTCCCACTCTACCAATAGACTTCCCACAAGTTGCGGTACATCTTTGTGGACCCTGGATGAATAGAGTAGTGCACACCATGCGCTTCTAAAAAAATTTACTGCCTTAAGTCATCCACACCTGGAACACAGAGACGACCCTGACAATGAAAGACACCATCTCCCCCTTGGGAGAAAACCTCTACTTTCTGATCCTGGACTGACTCTTTCAACTTGACAAGGCTGAGATCTCTATCATGCTTTTATTTTACCTCAGAAACTAGAGATGATTCTAAATTACTCTAAACCCATATATCACCCTTTTTCTGCATCGACTAAGTGAATGCCTAGTCTGGGAAGCTGATGGAATTCCTTAGCTAACTTCTTCTTACTGTCCTCAACATGAGAAACACTACACATGGATAGTATACTGAGAGCATCGGCTACTACGTTGGCCTTTCCCGGATGATAAAAGACACTCATGTCATAATCTTTCAAGAGCTCTAACCACCTTCTCTGACGAAGTTTAAGATCTTTATAAGAAAAGAAATACTGAAGACTCTTATGATATGTGAAGACATCTACATAAACTCTATAAAGATAATGCCTCCAGATCTTCAAGGAAAAGACTACGGAAGCTAACTCAAGATCATGAGTAGGATAATTCTTCTCATAGGGTTTAAGCTATCTGGAGGCGTAGGCTATGACCTTACTATGCTGCATGAGGAAACAACCCAAACCTACTTTGGATGGATCATAATACACTACGAACCTGTGTGAACCATATGGAAAAGCTAGAATTGAAGCTGAGGTGAGTTAAGTCTTCAACTCCTAAAAACTCTTCTCCTAAGGATCTGACCACTGAAACTTGCTTTCTTCTGAGTCAATATGGACATAGGGGATGAAATAGAAGAAAATCCCTCAACAAACCATCTGTAATAGCCAGCCAAACCCAAGAAACTCCTAATATCTGATGGAGAGATAGGGCAAGGCCAATTTCTTACTGCTTCAGTCTTTTGAGGATCTACTCTAATGCCATCACCGGAAATGATGTAACCAAGGAATGCTACTGACCTTAGCCAAAACTCGCACTTACTAAATTTAGCGAATAGCTGATGATCTCTGAGAGTCTAAAGTACTATCCCGAGATGGTCTATATTATTGCGCTCACTGTAGGAATAGCTATTTTTGGAATGTCACATTCTCTGACTCTTACCTGATGATAGCCGGATCTAAGGACTATCTTAGAGAAGTAACTGGCAACCTGAAGTTGGTCAAACAAGTCATTGATTCTAGGAAGAGGATACTTGTTCTTGACCATGACCTTATTGAGTTGACGGTAGTATATACACATTTTGAGAGAACCGTGTTTCTTACGCACTAATAATACTGGAGTGCCCTACGAGAAAATGCTGGGTCTGATGAATCCCTTATCTAAGAGATCCTTCAACTGTTCTTTTAGTTCTTTGAGTTTTGTTGGTGCCATTCTGTATGGCAGAATAGAGATAGGCTGAGTATCTGGAAGAATATCAATACCAAAGTCTATTTCCCTTTTGGGAGGAATTCCTGGAAGATCTTTGGGAAAGGCATCTGAATATTCATTCACTACTGGGAATGATTCAAGAATGGGAGTTTCATAACTAGTGTCCTTAACTTGAACAAGATGATAGACACATCCTTTAGATATCATTTTCCATGCCTAAAGGTAGGAAATAAGTTGACCTCTGAAAGTGGATACACTACCCTTCCACTCTTGAATGGGTTCATTCAGAAATTAAAACTGGACTATTTTGTTTCTGTAGTCGACTATGGCATAGAGGGAATGAAGCCAATCCATGCTGAGAATGACATCAAAATCAGTCATCTTTAATTCAACTAAGTCTACTAAGGTGACTTTTTAAGATATCATAGCCGGGTTGTTCCTATATACCTACCGGGCTATGATGGTTTTACCCACTGGGGTAGAGACTGAAAAGGTCTCTGCTAGAATTTCGAGACTGACTCCGAAATCGACTGCTATATAAGGAGTGACAAAAGACGAAGAAGCTCCTGGATCTAGCAAAGCATAAACATGCACATAAATGATCTGTAACGTACCGGTAACCACATCAGGAGAATTTTCCTGATCTTGTCGGGACTGAAGAGCATAGAGACGATTTGGGTGTTGCCCACTAGTAGCATTGGAGGTGGCACCCTGCTGATTTGGGCAACCGGACTAAGATGAGGGGAGATTCTATTGACCTTGAGGACCTGACTGAGGATAGTCTCTGAATTTGTGGCCTGGCTTTCCACATTCGAAACAAATACCACTACTAGCTCTACAAATACCCTGATAGTGCTTGCAATAAGTCTGGAAAAGAGGATAGGTTCGGGCACTGCTAAAAATGCCCTGGGACTTAGAGCCTGGTGCTCTATCTATGTTACCCTCACTAAACGTAGGAACTGGAGCACTGGCTGAAGAAGGAGCTTGAACTGATGACTTAGGAAGAAACTGAGAACAGTTTTCTCCTTCTGACTTAGGTTGAGCAAAGTTGAAACAACCTGTCTTTGCTCTCTTATTCTACTTCTCCCTCATCTTAATCTTCTGCTCCTCTATCTGCTAAGCATGAGTCATGATCCTGGTTAAAGTTATGTCACTATTTAGCATGGCAGATGTACACTCATTAACCATGCTATTATTCACATCTGGAATGAACTTACTCATCATTGCCCTGCTATTTGCAACCACATGAGGGGCATATCTGGCTAATTGAGTAAACTTAAGAGAATATGCTTTCACTGTCATATTGCCCTGCCTGTGGTTGATGAATTCTAGCACCTTAGCTTTTCTAAGATCTAGGGGAAAGAATCTATCAAGGAACGTTGAATCAAACTCCTCCCACTCAACTTCCCCTGCATCATCTGCCCTCTCTGACTTCCACTGCATGAACTAAGTGTGAGCAACATCCTGTAACTGATATGCATCTAGCTCAGCAGTCTCAATAGACGTAACCACCATTATATCTGTAACCTTCTGCACCTGATCTAGGAATTCCTGAGGGTCCTTGCATGTCTTAGACCCAAGAAAGGATACAGGATTCATTCGAGTAAAGTCCCAAATCCTGGTTGCAGCTGAATTGGCCACTAGGTTGGCAGGAACGACAGTTGGTCATTCATTCTGAGCAGTAACTGACTGAGAAAGAGTTTTGAATGTGGCGCTGAACTACGCATAAGAAACATGTTCATCTAGGGGATCTTCTAGGATAGGCTAGGTTCTTCTCTTGGGAGGCATGTTCTTAAATAAGGAGAAAAAATTGATTAGACTAAGAGATTAGATTGAGATTATTCTCACTGGCACGACATGACTACTGAAAGAGGGGAAACTGATCCTAAAACATCTTATAGCCTCCTACATATAAATGTGGAGTGCAACACACCCATGTAAAAGACTTTACTAGATGCGGCTTTCATACCTCCTAGGACTCTATTGAACCTTAGGCTCTGATACTAAGTTTGTAATGCCCTGAATCTGGTACCCGGAATGCTACACGGTGCTCATGACCCCAAAAGACCACAAGCTAATCCATGATTGATATTTGTACCTGTATACTGCATATTATACTGAATAATGCAGAAACATGAACTGAAAGGCCACAAGGTTAACATAACTGAAGTAAAACATAACATCTAAATGGGGTATGAAATACCTAAAACAACTAAAATAACTGTCTGAACATAATAGTCTGGAAAGCCTCTAACTAAGTGAACTGTCTGAGTAAGGAGTTGATGGGACATGTCCCCAGCTAACTCCAACTAATAAACTAATTAATGAGATAATAGAGAAATAATCATGTCCTCGAAGGATGAGGACTCACTGCTAACTCTGACTGCTGATATCTGGAATTTAATGATGCTCTGGAGCTCTCGTCTCGGAACCTATGGTACAAGACACCATAGCGCAAATGCGTCAGTACTTTGAATGTACTGGTATACATGTGAGGTTGGATGAATGCATGGGGTTCATATGTATGAACAATACTGGCTAACTGAATAATATGAATGCGAGAATACATGCATGCATGCATATAATTATATCTGAAATCATGATAACATGATTATACTGATGACTAACATGACTAATGACTGAATTCTGATAAATGATAACTTGAGTGATTGTATCTGACAGTCCTGAATCTTATGAAACTAGCTGAGTTCCGTACTATATCTAAGTTGACTGTATCTGACAGTCCTGAATTCTGAAGAACTATCTGATTTCTTTTACTGAGACTGATACAGAGAATGTGGGAGGTAGTCATCTAACTGACATGCCCCAAATGATGCTTTATAGATGAATTAGAGTCCAATCTATGCCCTGATTGGAAGGGTGTCAATACCGCGCCACTGGTAAGGACAACATGTGAGTGACCCTAATATAATAGGTAACTCTAGTGGGAACGATGGGAACCCTCATATAGCAGGATAAATCACCTTATCTACCCTCATATAGCAGGATATGATGTCTCAACCTATGCTAGCTATATAGTTCTGGAACGCAATGATTACTTCTAAGAATCACACCCTTATATAACAGGTGAGTTCCCATCGTTGTGTTCGCTCGGTACTAATTTCTACTCCCATATAAATAGAAGCTGAACATGATTTACTTAACTGAACATGGACTGAGTTATTGAATTCTGTTGACTGACGGAATACTTCTAATATCTGACAACTGACTGAGTTCATGAGATCATGGAGATTTCCTGGGTCATAAGATTGTTTGAAGTCTAAGGATCATAGCTTGACTGTGAGTATCGTGAAAACATGACATAGCTCTAGGCACACAGCTAATGTTTTGGGTACAAGTACCCCCAAGACTTGATAGAAGGGAACTGACGAAGCATGTCTTTATCAAGTACAAGACCCTCATCAACAATCAATAATTTAATAAGTTATGGATTTCACAAAGTACAGGGTTATAATACTATCTAACATGGACGAGAATGCTTATAATCATATCATAATCTCATATTCTAATATCATGGACATTCCAACAACATACACATTTCACAATGATAGCATGGAAACCATTTAAACATAGGAGGATGACAAGCATGTCACATTCAGCTTATGTCTTGAGCTATAAATCATGATTTCTACTTTTTCAAGCATTTTATCAACCACCTTGCATGCACAACTTAGGGATTAAGTGAATTCATCAAATTACACATCCAACTAAATTCATGGATTTTATCTTGCATGGAAACATAATATCATGATAAACACACAAAGATTCCAACTTTGAAATCAATCAACGTCAACAACATGATTACAAATAACCCACAACATAAATACAATGATTTATTGATAAAACAAAGTTCTTGAGCTTCATGGATGGAAGGAAGCCATGAATGAACACAACACATACCTTAGTTCATGATTTCGTGAAGATTGACGGTGAAACTTTCTTTCAATTGGATTTTCTATGAAAACCCTAGATTGTTCTTGAGAGAAACTAGTATATTTTTGGTGAAAATTGGCTAAAGCACGTGTTAAAGGGTTCAAATAGTGGTGGGAAGTTAACCCTTTTAACCCTGGATGCGTCATTTAATTTCAGTGAAAATTTCCCAAATTGGTCGCGCCGTGTCACTAAATTTTGACAATTGGGAAATCGAGTAATGGCGCAATGCAGAGCCATCGCATTGCCCCTTGTTTTGCGATCTAGAACTTTGGAGCAATGCGGAGGAAATTGCGCTGAGACACTGTAAAAGGAAAATTGCCATTTTAGCTTGTGGCGCGGTGCGCCATTGACCAATATGGCGCTATTTTACGATGGGAACTTGAAATAGTCATAACTTCTTACCTCGTTACCGAATTTAGGCGAATTTTATATCGATGGAAAGCTTATTGAATTTCCCATATGATAAATAGTGAAAATCTTAAAAATACCACATGTACAAAAGTGGATTCATCTTTCAAAGAAAGCTCCTATAATTTTTTGAGACAATTTCAAGCTAGGAAAAAGTACGAGGTATTACAAAGAGATCCTTCAATTTCTCCTTAAGCTCCTTAAACTCTGCCGGAGCCATTCTATAAGGATGGATAGAAATCAAATAAGTGTCCAGAACAAGAACAATCCCAAAATCAATTTCCCAATTGGGAGGAATACAAGAAATGTCATCAGGAAAGACCAAATGAAAACACATTAACCATGGGAATAGATTCTAGAGAGGGACCTTCTGATTTAGAATCTTTAACTAAGACCAAATGATACAAGCACCCTTTAGAAATCAACTTTCTGGCTCTAAGATATGAGATGAGCCTCCCCTTAGTCACTAAAGTACCCCCTTTTCCATACAATGAATGGCTCATTAGGGAATTTAAACATAACCTTATTGGTCCGATAATCTAAGGAAGCATAGCACGAATGCTACTAATCCATCACCATAATAATATCAAAATCGACCATATCCAACTCAATCAAGTCTATTAGAGTTCCTTTACCTCTAACAAATACCACACACCCCCTATAAACTCTTTTAACAACCACAGAGTCTCCTACCGGAGTAGAAATAGAAAAAGGATCCGATAGACACTTATGACTAAAACCAAAATATACAACCACAAATGGGGTCACATAAAAAAAAGAGGACCCTGGATCAAGTAAATAATACACATTACGGGAGAAAAGTTTCAACATATACGTAACCACATCCATAGATGCCTCAGATTCCTGGCAAGTAGCAAGTAAATATAACGGATTTTGGCCAGTGTCGATACCAAAAATAGAAGTAGAAGTAGAAGCAGCACCCTTCGGTGCAAGAGCAAATGAAATAGCAATAGGGCCCTATTGGCCGAAGAAGCCACTAGAGAGGGGCACTCTCACTGCATGTACCCAATCTGGTCATATCTAAAATATTTGTTCCTCCCCTTCTCATGCTTTCCACATTGATGCTGACCATAGAATCTACAAGAAGGGTAGGTGTGTGCTGACTAGGCCCCACAAGCCTAAGACTAGGCACCTTATACCCTAGAAGCATTACCACTCTGAAAATATCAATCTCCCGATGGCCTCGAGTAGGGAGCACTAGCCATAGAATAGGAGTTTGGACTCACCCAATTCTTTCTCTTGGACCACTTACCACTAAATTATTGGCCTCCACTTTGTTCAGAAAACTAAGACCTCTTGCTCTGCCTCCCATCAATCTCAACTTATTTTTTTCGAATTCCTCCACTTGTTGCATATACACAACCAATCTATAGATATCTATGTCTTTGATAAACAAAGTCACCTTACTCTTAAGGACCAACTCACGAGATAACCCTAAATAAAACTTACGCATTCTAGCCCTCATGCTAGAAACCATCTCTGGAGCATACCAAGATAATTGATGCAACTTCAAGGCATACTCCTTAACAGATACCTTACCTTTCCTCAAATAACAAACTACTCTGTCTTTGCTTCCCTTAACTCTTGAGGGAAAAAACGATCCAAAAATGCATTATATAAGTCTTCCGACAAAGATGACTTCCTAACATCACGCCTTTCCTGATCCCACTTTTCGTACCATTGGTACTCCACTTCCTTAAACTGATAGGCCAAAAACTCCACCCCTTCAATATTAGTGGCATGCATAACTCTGAATTTCTTTACCATCTCATCCAGAAAACCTTGAGAATCCTCCTCCACCTTAACACCGATAAAGGTTAGAGGACTCATCCTCATTAACTGGCCAATCCTTGTGGCCTCAAAATATGGAGTAATAGATGCACCACTTTCAGCCTGAGAAGCTACAAATAGAGCAGTCATATGAATCGGCTGACGAAAATCAACATTATCATGTAAGCCTAAGGAATTGGACGAGGACTAGAGGGAACCGATGGAACTCTAGGACCATCAAGAACTAGACCTCTAGACCGGTTCTGGACTCTATAAGTTAGATGAACTCTATCCATATTGTCCTCAGTCAGGACAAAAGGGTTTCTGGGAACTTCAGATCTTCTTTTAGGCATGATTTGAAAGATGAGGAAATGGAAATCAGAAGGATCCAAGACCCTAAACTCTATAGCTTGGTATAGAACCACAAGAAAAGGAAACATTCTTAAATGTCTTGAAGCCCCGCTCTTATAAGTGTAGTGCGCTACACACCCATAAAAGTGACTCTACTTGTTAAGGCTTTGTGGACACCCAACTGACCATGAACCTATGCTCTGATACTAATTTGACACTGCCCAAAACTAGGCCTTTGCGTAAGTGCATCACAAGCCCAACAAGGACCAGAGATCGCCCCATTAACCTAACCCAACCATCATATCAGTCCATATGTATTGGATGAACCCCGACCAAATAACAAGATAGAAAAAACAAGACTAATAATCATCACTTAAAAAGTGTCTAATCAATCCATAAATGTCAACATACTAAATAACATACGCAAGTTCATAGTCATCCGCAAAGCCTCTACAAATTAGATGTTTATAATATGTTAGGACATGCCTCTGACAATAGCCAAAAACCAAGTCTAAAATAAGTCTATGAAATAAGATAGAAACACCTTGAAATATATGCCTTCCGAGGTATGAAATCTCACAACTTTAAAGTCAACACACGAACCGCTCAAACACCTAGTCATTGCATAGAAAAAGAAGAAAAAGATCTGGACCCTGTCTCATGTGGGGACACAACATCTGAAAATAGTTAGTGGTTGGAGCGCAAGTATGTACCTGAATGGTAAGGATAAAATAGTGTCATCATTCAAAACCAAGTCAAACCATCACATGGAACCATATTTATATACGTAGGCATATATGTAGACATATAGATACATCGAGTATCGGGAATGGAAACAAGGCCTTAGTATGCATTTTGAAAATTCGAATCATGATACATTAAGTGGATAACTCTAACCACCCACTTTCATAGGTTAGGAAGTTTGGACTTCCCGATTGTATTAAGAAAGAGGACTCTAACCTCAAGCCATCTCATTAAGCAAGTGGACTCTTACCACAAGCCGTCTTATCAAGCAAGTGGAGTCTAACCATAAATTGTTTTATTGGGCAAGTCGACTCTAACCACAAGTTATTTTTTAAAGAAAGTGGACTTTAACCATAACCATTGCATCCATTACTAATTGAAATTGGGACTCTAAACCGTTGTCCATTCATTCACATCAACTTAGTTCAACATTCAAGGACTCTTACCCACTTAGATAATTCAAGCCTTCAAGGATACAATTCAACACCATACATGACCACAAGGTCTTCATGAACCATTTTTCAATCAATAACTTTAATACGCCAATGCTTTAGTCTAAACCACCTTTCGAGTCAAGTTGTGTTCATCAAGTTCTTTACTAAACCATTCATTCTTCATATGCATTCTTACACTAAGCTTTAGTTCAAACACAATGAAATTTCATGCTTAAGGACTCAAACCCTTTTTAACCAATCAAACCACCAAGGTTACCAATTAACTCATTTTATGAACAACAAGGCCTTCATAAAGTCATTCACTAATTTCTATTGCTCATTAATTCATTTACTTAGTTCAAAACACTATTAACATGTAACTAGTTATTTCTCTTACACATTTTCACAAATACCTTGAGGGCATACCTTTACCATGACCAAAATTAATCAAAATCCATCAAGCTTAGGGTTAATCATGACCCATTTGTTTAAACAACAATTAACTAGAATCCACATGTGAAAACTATCACCAAAAATATGTATAAACACAAGTTTAAACAAGATTAAACAATACTCATCACCATGCATCAAAACCATCAAATTTTGTCTTCAAAACCTACCACTCATGAATAAAAATCAATTTTTAAAATACATGATATTTGAGAAATAGAAATAAGGGAAGATTTAAATGCCTTATACAAGATGATTCACGAAAGGAACTAGACCCCTTTATCCTCTGGAAGAACACCTCTTAAAACCCTAGCCTCTAATCTTGTAGAAGAAGTTTAGAGAGTATTTTGGAATATTTTGATCTTGTACAAGTGAAGAATGAAGGGCCAAACAATTTTATAAGTCGTCGGTAATAAGGGTTTAGGGGTGGGAAAAGTCTAAAATGTCCTTAGCTTTAAAGTTGAAAATTAAATCCAGGAGGGTATGACTTCCACACCTAAACCGTACCCTAGGGTACGAGTGATACCCTAACTCGTACCCTAGTCCTCACCATGGACCTCTAAACTATCCAATATACGACTACATATTCATAACTCATACCCTTAGGTATGAGTAGTACCCTACAACTTTTACCCTAGGAAGAATATACTAGGTCAAGCTCAAGTCATCATACAACTCAGCAACTTATGACTAGTACCCTATCATACGACTTAGATGAGGCTAAGCCTTAGATTAGATAGAATGTATCCCACACAACGCTACCTATCATATGGGGGAGGGGTGGTCAAATTCATACCATAGCATATGATTGGTATGGTCAAATTGTACCTTGTCCAAAAACTTAACTTAGGGAAGTTTTCTAAGGGTTCAAAGACAAGGTGTTTCACTCATAAGAATCCTTGCTTAGTTCCCTAGAAAACCAAGATGGAGTTAATATCAACAACTTACCCATCATATTTTGGTCTTCAATAACATAGTATGTTGGGAAACTAACCCAAAATTTGAACCGATATATCTCTAAGAAATAAAGAAGGAATAAACCCTATTGGAGCCTAGGCTGCCCTCTATCCCACTACTTGCTGGGGTGGAAGAATCTCTAGTATGGGAGTGAGGATAAGTTCTATTAAAGGCTCCCTATCCTGATCTCTAGCTGGGGTTACATATGTTGACTGGCCCCAACCTTTAGGTTATCCACATAATCCAGTAGGATCCCTAGTCACAGACTTGGGGTCCTCCTGTCTAGTAACACTAGCATACATCCTAGCTATCTATGAAAGAGTAAACCCAATGAATCTTAGAAACTAAGATAGACTCTTATCATGAAATAAGTTAATAAATGAAGATCTCCAAATAATATCCTATAACCTCCCAAAGAAAGGAAACAAACATCATCATTTTGATCTGCCGGACTCTACTAGACACTTGCTCTTGTACAAAAGATATTGGTGAACCTAGGATCTAATACCAATGTGTAATAACCCAATTTTTGAGTCATAGTGACACCTATTTTATCCCACCAGTGGGTAAGCTAAAATCATAGGCTAGAACTACAACTAATGGGATAACTAGTAGAAAATGGCATAATTACCGATAATGTGCAAGTAAAAGAATTACAAGCCACAAATCATAGGATAGTAAATTACATAAGATAAATAAAGAGAAACAATAACAACCCACAACCTAATAATATTTGTACAAGAGCCTCAAATCTAAAAGTATACAAGTATCCGGTCAATATACAATAGTTTCAAAAATGGAAAGAATAGCAAAAATAGAAGAGGGAGAACAAATCAACTCTAGCTTCGAGAGCTCACCCTGTCTCCGAATTTTGAACAACACATATATCAGTGTCAATGATGTTTTATAGTACGGATCAAAAAAAAAAGGTATAGAAGTATAGTATGAGTACCAAAGCCATGGGTACTTAGTAGGCATCAATAGTCTACTAAGAAAAAACATAATATAAACATAATAAATGCAAGGTACATAACTATGTTAGGGTAAAAGGGAAAACACAGGGTAATACTCTGAATGCTGAAAAAAACTATTGTAATAATGATAAATAAAAGGACAACTATCTCTACAAAACTGGCCCTCATAAGCCAGAAGGTCCAAAGAAGTAAATAACCCATCGTAGACCCCTATAAGCCAGAGGAAGCAATCAAGAGAAGTAATAATAATAACTAAATAATGTATCCATAGATCAGAACCATAATCGTAGATCTTGCCATTTCGTCAAACACCAAACGCAAACTGGATCCATAAATTCATAATTAATCTCTCATTGCCAGACATGGACCAAAACTTATATTTATTGTTTTCTACACCCTGTGCAAGTGTTGGACCAAGAATAAGCTTGTGGATTATTTTCTTCAAGCATTAATATTGTAGATATAAAGTCATTGGCAGACTCCGAGCTTACTTGGATCTCTCTTTATTGCACTATGCTTACCCATATTTAAGATACCTTAGCTATTGTTATCATTTTGTATTTTAGAGACTTAGGTTGATGACAACTATACCTAGGATGTTTCTTTTATAAAAACACATATAAATATAGATATAGGTGGGATTTTTCATTGTTATAATTATACTTTCTTTTTCTTAAATTATATTTTATGGGATGGGTTATTCTTACATGTTCGGTGGGCTAGACAAGTGCCAACACGTACCTATTTTGGATCATCAAAAATTGGTATTAGAGCATTAGGTTCATTGGTTTCCTCAACATAAGCCGAGTCTTGTTGATTCTTGTAGATCGATGTGGATACGTCCATTATCTATCTTCGAGAGGCTATATGACTTTAGGAGATTTTTCTTCCTTCAATCTATTTTAGGTATTTGGAGCTTTGTATAACTCGAGAACTTCTTATTCACTCTCTTACAAATGTTGAGCATGCATTGTTCCATTTCCAGAGATTTAGAACATATGCCTTTAATGTGCAAAAAGAGCAGGGTTTGATATAGAGGTCAGATCGGGGTGTCCAAACAATCTAGAGGTAAGGTTAGAGTTATTATTTTAGGTTCTAAGGATGCTAGTAGTGGTAGATTTCAACTGTTAGAAGGGTTGAGGCCTGTCACCACCTGTGACTATACCTATGCTTGAGGATTATTTGGTGAGAGTATTAGGTCTCCTTTAGAGGGTGGCTCCTATTTTTGTTTAGCATACTACTCCGAGGCTTTAGACTCTTGATGCACATGTGACTGCTATTGGTTCTTTAGTATTGATGAGGTATTGCCACGAGTTGCTCTATATCTATTGAATTTACCCTTTCTATCGATAGAAGGATAAATTATATATTTAGAGTTCATGAGTACAAGCCCACCTTATTTTGAAAGAGAACCTAGGTTTGATGTGTATATGTTCTTGCTTGGTTGTCGTGAGAGGTTGCATAAGTTGGGTTTGGTGGATTCTAATGGATTAGACTTCACTATTATTCTATTTATAAGCTAGCTAGACAGTGGTAAAGAAATTTTGTAGAGGGTATACCAGTTAGATCACCTTTTTTTTCATAAGATTAGTTTTCTTGAATGTTTTAGAGTCTGTATAGAGATATGATAGGCTTTTGGGTCAGAGGTCCCAGATATTTTATGATCATCACAATATGCATAATAGAGGTTAGAGTCTTTGTGGTTAATCTTGGAGAGGATTAGATCAGGGTGGTTCTTTTGATCCTTCAGGTTTGGTTTAACGGGGTTCTACTAGTTCTATTTGTTTCTGGTACGGAGGTCTCAATCTCTATAGAAGATATTTCTCATAGCTTAGATAGGGACATAATTCATAAATTTCTAAGAGAGATAAAAGTTCTTAGTATCATGTTCCATGGGATGGACTTCAGGCCAGAGCTTTTGGTACATTAGATATAGGTATGGTTTAGGTTTGATTATGGTTCTGCATTCTTCTATGTATTCACTTTTTGGGAATTGTATTTTAATGTGATTCATGAGTTTTTTCGGGGTTTGTTTACATTGATTCCCAATAGATGATTCCTTAATAGTGGATCGAATGTACCGGTCATATGTTGTGACTCACTTAGAGTGCATAGCGAGTCTAGGCTCGGTTTCTCAAGTTTTAAGGATTTTGGTGTATTAGTATGTGATCTCTTTGATTTCCATGTTAAAGATTAATGGTGGATAGATGGTAGGTTTTGGCATATTTATATTATAGAAGATGATCTAGAAGTTCTCTATAGAGTTGTAGGTCAGTTGGGATTGAGAAAATTTTTTGATTATTAAGATTATGGTTTGTGAATAAAGAAAGTTAAAGCTAGAAGGCTCGTGTAGAATTACCTAAAAATGTTATTGATAGTGTATCTGCATGATTTGGTTGTTGTAGGGGAGTCATTTTGATGTATTTTTGGTTTGGGTTTATTTCATCGATGTGTTATGGTTTTATGGTACTTTCGATGCTTAAAACAAGGAAATTATACAAGAACTTAGGTACTTTTGTTGCATATGATCTGTTTTTGTGTGGAATGTGCAAAAAAAATCATTTCAAAGGAGAATTTGAGTAAAAAGGATAAATATCTGCTAGGTGAAGACAAATTGGTGACTCATAAGTGTGTCCATGACTTGTGAGTTTGACCCACAACTCATGAGTGGGACTTGTGAGTCAAATTCTTCAGCAGAAGGCCAAGTCTGATTGTTACAAGTTGATCAATGACTTGTGAATGCAACCCACAACTTGTTGTTCATAGTATTGAGTCATGTACTAAAGACTTAACCTGGGCCTTATTTCCACGATTGAAAGCCATGACTCGTGGGTCTGATCTGTGACTCCATCCATGAGTCATAGTAGGCTACCGACCTAGTTTTCCTACACAGTTTAGGATAGGATTCATTTTGTATATGTATATATCCCATTGTATTTTATGGTTAGTTTACACACTTTTACATTATTTTTAGCTTTATTCATATAAACATTATAGATATTGGAACTATTAATATTGGTTGTTAAGGTTTTTAATCAATTTGAGATTTCTGTTTTTCATTTTATTCTTGTAAGTGCACAATTATGATTTCATCTATGAATTCTTCTTGTGTTTTTATTATCATGAGTAGCTAAACACCATAACCAGGGTGTTTTGAACCATTATGAATTAATAAAAAAAGGTTAAGTGTGAAGTCATTCTAGACCAATGTGCTTGCATGTATTGGTATTTTCTTTGGTTTGATTGCTTTCTTAACGATTGCAAATGTTAAGAACTCACTTATATTCTAAAATTTCATGAGAGAGAGGTAGAAATTGGGAAAATAAATAACAACAAAAATTAAACTTATCAACCTTCATCTAATTAACTTGAGCCTTAACCGGGATAGTTAATCTAAGATCACACAACAAGGCTTAGTAATGCGATGCTCTGAGTCCTGAGAGGAGATGAGAGAATTTTATGTAACTAAGGTCGAGAGATGATTAGGTGATATATATCTTTATTAAATTTTTATGCAAAGAATCGGGATAGTCTTTTAAGAACAAACAACCTATGGAGTTATGAAGTCATGGGGAACACAACCCTAGTACTCATCTCATATTGATCATAATCAAATCAACAAACATTTGTTACTATAATAATTTACTTTTACAAAACCTCCATTTTCTTTACTTAATTTCCAATTACATGAACAAACTCTTGACAAAATTTTGGCCGATTCCTCGTGGGATCCACCCCAACCCTGTTGCATTTAATATTTGATTCAGTGGCCTCTTTATACTTTTGAGAGGTATAGTTTTTGTGACATCATGTATTTACACCATTTTTAGGAAATACGATTATGAATTGATAAATTTAGTGTGTTGAAGTTGTTGGTTTCATTTATTGGTTATTGCTTTTTTACTATTTCTAAGGCACACATTAGTGTATGCCCAATACTCATAGTGATAGCTATTCTATGATTCTATTTGATACCAAACTTTAGAGAACTCTAAGATAGAATTGAAAGAAGGAGGGGAAAGGAGTCTATGATCAAGGATACCTACTCAAAGGTGTTCATAACGACCCAGTGTAATATCCCACAAGCTCTTAGATAAGTTTACAACTATTTGTTATATTTTTAAAGACCTCAACATAATTATGACAAGCCAAAATTAAGTGGCATAACCTTTAATCTTGTGTATGAATTGTTTTTTATGCGAATCATGGTCATAGAAAACACTTAGAGCAAAGTCGAGTTGAGAACACTAGTATCGATTGAGTTTTAGTATCCTATCCAACAAGGGTAAACTTTAAATGAGTGTAGCATCTAGAATATGTATATCCTTGGATCTTAAGACCCACCAAATGAATGATCTTTGAGTCTTCTTCCAACACATCTGATTTCACCTTAATCTGATATTTGAGTAGAAAGTTATGCTCATTTTACTTTGGTGTGTTAGTTTATCCGCAAGGTGATGACTTGAGTGATAAGCCATCAACTAAGTGACCAGATATCAACCTCATTGTTAGCCTTAACAAGAAAATACCCTACATTACTTAGGAAAGTTGATGACAATGTTGATAAGCCATCACCTAGTTGATAAGCTATCAACTAAGTCATCACCCTTAACCAAAAAGTGTCCAAATCTAGCTAGAGGGTGACGACTAGGTTGATAATTCATCACATTATGATAAGCTATCACCTAAGTCATCAACTAAAAATTTGTACAATTTTTATTCAGTTTCCCTAGGAGTAATTTGGTCTTTTTCTAGCATCAAACTCCTCTTCCACAAATTAAAACCAATAATACACGTTATTTTGCTCCATTCTCCGTAAGTTATCATATGTAAAAACCCTTCCCCTTTCCCCCAAGAATCAAAATTAAAGCTTCTTCTCAAGAATTCAAGAATCCAAGGTCTCAATTCCAAGTTTCTTCTTCAAGGATTCAAACAATTAAGGTATGTGGGGTATTTATAATACCTCATCTATTTCTTAGCTCAGTTCAACTCCTAGTTGCATGCATAAGAGTCTTAAAGCCTAAAAATTTCACTAAGTGTTGGGAACTTAGTCATATTTTTGGCCTCTTAACTTGGAGGATTTTTAAACAAGTCTTCCCGAGCTCGAGACGTAGGTTCTTAAGTTAATTTATGTTTGGGGGTGTAAGGAGCATGTTTTCAGGAAGTTTCAGATTTTTTAATCAAGGATTAACTTATGTTTAGATTTTTATTCCAACAGCTCACCGCTATAGTGGTGCATCGCGGTGGCTATAGTGGTGGAAGACTTACCACATCGCGGTGTGTTTTTAATCTATGTTCCAGTTGCAAATTTAATTCTCTGAGGCGAAATTGAGTCTTTTCTCCTCAATCCAACTAGTGAATACACGAATTAAAATTTCAGTTAGGGCATTATATGCCCATTTTTCCCTAATTTCCTCTCAAAAGCAAACCCAAATCATCCCTCAAGTTCATCAATTTCATTCCTTTCTCTTCAATAAAACCAGGAAATCAAGTTCCCAAATCCAAAAACTTATAAGAAAAACATCAAGATTGTGTTTGTCTTTCAAGCTTAAAGATTTACGGTATGTGTGATGTTCATCCATAGGCTTTTTTCACCCATGGGGTCCAAGAATCTATTTTTTATATTAAATTATGAGTTTTTACATGTTTATGATGAATTTTCTCCATGAAGTGGTTATTAATTCTGATTACAAGTTATGTTACAATTGTTTTTTGGTGGAATGAGCCCTTATATAATTTGAGCATTAAAATTCTCATGTTAAATCCCTAATTCATGGTTTTAGTATTATAACTATGTTTTTAATCATATGTTTTACCCAGTCATATGCTTAAATTCATGATTCTCATGTGTTTGATGAAATGTATAAATGTTGGATTTTGAGCAATGATCCTTTATTATGATTTCCAAATCAGCATATGTCCTTTTTGTTATTTTTATTTAGTGCTGGAGGGTTGTGAACACCTAATACATAGATGTTTACATAATTTTAGTATTTTTAGAATGGTTTCAGATAAACCATGAGCATTGTGTTTAAGTCCGCTATCATGATCAGTTGTTTGCTTAGTTAAGCTTAGTTCAATCCAGTAATTTGTGTCATTCAATAGAAAGTAGGAATTAGCACCAAGTGAACCCAACGATAGGGGATCACCTGCCAGTAGAGGGTGTGGCCTTTAGTAGCAATCCCTTAGTTCCAAAATTATGTAGCCAGCATAGGTTAGAGACATAAACCTGCTAGTTGAGGGTTGATAAAGTGTTTACCTTCCAGTTGAGGGTAACACATATCTCATTAGAGAACCTACCAGATGAGGGTCACTGATTAGTTATTCAGGATATTAGTTTAGTAGATCCACACAACCATTATTAATACCCGTGGCATGGTACTGACATCCTTCCAACTGGGGTTACAGGTTGGACCCCGATTAGCTCAGATTAGGGCCTGTCAGTTACATGATATCTCCCATAGTTTCAGTTCAGTATTCAATATGTATTTGAGTTTAGGCTTTCTTGACCATAGCATACAGTACATAAGTTATTCAATTACCAAATTTTAATATTTTAGTGTATAGATTATTGCAAAATCATGTTATATGCTTAGTCATGCAATCTCAGATTTTACAGCTCTTATGCGTTTTGCTCAGTTATTTCATACATTCATATTTAGTTATTTTATGCTATTATATCAGTCATTATTTTATGCACACAAACCTATGTATTTCAGCCTAACCACATCTCATATACTAGTACATTCAAAGTATTGATTGTATACTTTTCTTTGCACTATGATGTTTAATATCATAGGTTTGGATGCTCAGTTTCCTGATCACGCTTAGATAGTTTAGCTTATTAGAAATAACAGCTATGGTGAGTCCTCATATGTCGAGAACCTATTATGATATTTTAGAATTTCCATATTTTCTTTCAATTAGTTCAGTTTGGAGTAGGTTGGGGCCTGTCCTATCAACTTCTTAGTTAGTTAGAGCCTTTCAGATATTTTCAGTTATTCGGACAGGTAGTTAGTTTATTAGTTGTTTGATTAGTCTTTTAAGTATGTAATCAGACATTCAGAATTATGACTTAAATCATATTCTTAGTAACTAAACCTTATAGAATTATTAGTTTTTTCTGTATATGTTCATTATTAGTATATTTTTCAGTGCTCACAATAGGTACGAGCCCATGGGTTAGCTTTTTTCACTTGTGATCGTAAGCACCATTGTTGCGACTAGAGAGTATTTTTAGGTCGTGATAAAACTTGGTATCAGAGCCTAAGATTTTAAAGTGTCCTAGGGATCCTAAAAGCCACGTTGAGTAGAGTCTTGTGCTTGAGTGTGAAGCGCGTCACAATTATGACAAAGAGGCTACAATGTGTTTTAGTAAAGTTTCCCTTATTTCAGTATTCATGTCGTGCAAGTGAGCATGATCTCTATTTAAACTCTCTTTCTAATCGATCATTTATTTTGTTATAGAAAATGCCTCAAAGAAAGAATAACGAAAGAAGTAATGGGAACCAGCACGAATCTTCGTGTGTTCAAAAAAATCCCCTGAATGTGCATGTCTCTCATGCCAAATTCAGAGCATCCTTCAAGTGACCTATTGTCTTCTATTAACCCGTCCATCTTCCTGGTTTTAATTCAAATGAACTTATTTTTACCCTGATCCCTCCTTGGACATTATGTATCTCAGCTCAGAAAAATTGCCTAAGTTGAGGGTGGCTATCATAGGGGTACATTGTTAGATATGGGTATGAAGAAGAAGTTGAGAAAATAAAAAGATAGGGTAGGCTATGGTAGAAAAAGAAAAAGAGAGAAAAGGAATAAACAAAATAATAGAAAGAAAAGAAATAAATAAAAAACTGAAGTAAAAACACACACAATCAGAAAATAATGGAGAATAAGGGAGAATAAAATATGCATCATTGAAAATTAGAGCCAAAAACATAAGTGTAGTGTCAAGGAGGGTTGAGTAACTATTATCAACATGTTCCATACCTTCACCATGCTTACATTACAAGTCGAGAATTGTCCTATAGTGATCCCAGTCTAATTGTCCGAAAAACTAAGGCATAAAAAATAAGAGCAAGCCTATGGTATTTCATGTACATTTTTTGAACTTCTTTATTAGCGTGAGTGCTTTGATGTAGTCCCTACATTGATCTTCATTATTATACTGTAAGAGTATGAGAGTTTTTTTATTGTGATGGTAATGGGTTGTATTGTTAGTTACTTTTTTTATTCAGATAATGTTATTTCCATACATGCTTGGTTGTTTTTTGGTAATCTGGTGCCATTAGTTGATCCCCTTTGTGTCATGATATTGTGCTACATGTATACACACAGTGGTTTAAAAAGTTGTGTATAGGAGGGGATTGAAATTTTGTGTTGAATTGAATAAATTAACTATTGTAGGTACCTTAGGTTTCTCTTAGTTAGGCATCGTGAGTGTTTTTTGTGTTTTATTTTATCGAGGAAATGTAAAAATTCTTAGTTGAGGGGTGTTGATTTTCCATGGTTTCATAGAACTTTCAGTGTTTAAAATAAGGAAATTATGCAAGATCTTAGGTATTTTTTGGTTATGATGTGTTTTTGTGTTGATTGTGTAGAAAAATATGTTTTGGAGGAGAATCTAAGAAAAAGGATGGAAATATGCTAAGTGAAGACAAATTGGTAACTCATAATTATGGTCTGCGACTCGTGAGTTGACCCATGACCCGAGAGTGGGACTTGTGAGTTGAGTTATGTAGTGCTAGGAAAAGTCAAATTATTATGAGTTGATCCACTACTTGTAACTCCTATCCACAACTCATGGGTGGCATCATAATCCATGTACTGAAGACCAAACTTGAGCATGATTTCAACAATTAAGAGTTATGTCTTATGGATTTGATCCACAACTCCACCGTCGAGTCATAAAAGGCTACCTATCTAGTTTTTCTACATAGTTTAGGATAGGTTTCATTTTGTATATATAAATACACCCATTGTGTTTTATTATTACTTACACACTTTTACATTATTTTAAGGTTCTTAGACACATTATTAATCTTGGAATGATTGATATTGGTTATGAGGGTTTTTAATCAATTTGAGATTTTGGTTTTACATCTTATTCTTGTATGTGCACAGTTTTGTTTTAATCTATGAACTATTCTTGCATGATTATGATCATGAGTAGCTAAACCCTATAATTAGGGAGTGTAAAGTCATTCTAGACTGATATGCTTGTATGTATTGGTATTTCTGTGGATTTAATTGCTTTCTTAATGGTTGTATATTGATTTTCTTTGATTTGATTGCTTTCTTAATGGTTACAAATATTAGGAACTTTCCTAGATTGAAAATTTTCTTGAGAGACAAGGGTAGAGATAAGGAAAAGTAAATAATAATAATAGAAATTTAAAGCTATCAACCTCTATCTAATTAACTTGAACCTTAATCGGAATAGTTAATATGAGATCACACAATAAGGGTTAGTAATGCAACGCTCTAATTTTGAGGATACATGAGTGAAATTCATATAATCAAGGTCGAGTGACTGTTAGGTGATATATATCTTATTAGATTTAGCATGCAAGGAATCGGGGTAGAGTGTTAAGCACGAATAATCTGTAGATTTATACAGTCATGGGAAACACAATCCTAGTGCTCATCTCATATTAATCACATTCAAATCAACCAATAATTATTACTATGACTATTCACTTTTACAAACTCCCCTCATTTTATTTACTTATTTCCTAATTACATCGATAAACTCTTGACAAAATTTTGGCCTATTTCTCATGTGATCAACCCCAACCTTGTTGGATTCTATATTTTATTTGGAGACTGCTTTATACTTTTGAGAGGTGTAATTTGGGCGACATCATCCATATTGATGATATCAACTTTATGGTATGACGAGTGGTGCTTACTTGATTGTGAGAAGATCCTTATAGTATGTTGAATTTGGTGCTGCCAACTTAAAGAGATTATGTTTGAAAGATTTAAGTTGGATAAGGGAAGATTTTTAGGCGTTCATGCCTTGTGTGTCAATTGCTTGCTTAGTGATTGACCTTTGTTGCATGATGGGAATTGATGGTATTGAGACCCTCCTTGGTTAGGTTTGAAGGATTTCAGCCTATGAAGGATTCTTTCTTTGATTTTAAAAGAGTTTTGAATGGAAGGAAAAGTTACTTGTAGAAAATGTTACTTCTATAGCTAAGTGTCCAAATGGGATATTTTTGCTCATAAGTTTGGATTTGGAGTAAGTGTTGCTATTTCATAGTTCTTGTGTTGAAGAAATATTAAATGGAAAATTAATTCAAGGAAATATTAAGGAACTTATACATAAGGATGTTTGATATATTTAGAGTTTAGCTATGGGTTTGAATTGGAAATTTGAAGTGTTGAATATATGGTTCATCAGTAACTTATGCAGAGTTAGTGGTGATTATTCCAAGTTCGATCCGTGATTTTGGCATTTGTCAGTGAGATATAATTATTGGTGCACTCTTTTTATGAGCTTATTATTTTCTATTACGACAGTTTGTTTAGGTGTGTGGTATATAAAATACTCATTGTTCTACTGGGTTAGTGAGGATATTAGGATGTTTGATGGATTTTGCATAATGGGAATGAAATTGTTATCATGATGAATAGATTGAGTTTTTAGTATTATTTAGAGCTTTTTTGCCAATGGTTTATAGAGTGTTATGGTGATTCTCAGTTGCCTCATAAGGGTAAGTTGCAGGTTTTAACTATTGGGTGGTAATCTAGTGTGTTGAGTATGAATTTTGAAGTTTTTTGTAGCTTTGATACCAATTTCTGGACTAGGGCAGCAGTGTGGTTTTGTTAATAGTCATTGCATCGGCCTTAAGTCAGTCGATTTAGTTTTGGTGTGTAGTGATATGACTTATGAATTTCTTTGATTTTGGTGTGTCTGAGGATAATTTTTGGTCTTGTGGTGGTATCTAGGGTCATGTGGTTTCTTGGTCAGGTTTAGTTTAGTTGGGTATATTTATGCCTTCTAATTTGTTTGATTCAGTTTTGGATATACAGGAAGTTTGGAGATATACAAATTTTGATTTATTCAGAATTTGGCCTTATATGCTAGTTTGTGACCTGGTAAGTCCTTATGCAATATATTTTTGGTTTTATGGTGAGAATGGTAGTTCTATGTTTGTGACCATGCATTGGAGTCCTTTCTTGATGTCTTTCGATGGTATTTTCTATCCTATACTTATTTTTATCGTTTTCTTAGTTTTAAGTTTGAGGATTAATATTAATTTTAATGGTGGATACTGTAATGACCCTGTAAAACCCTGGATTTTTCGTCTTTGAAAAATTTTGAAATTTTATCCTCACTCTCTTGACTACAACTCACCCTACGATTCATAAGGTGTATTGATTGGTTATGTGACCCTAGTTGTAAGGTATCCAGTAAATGGTGCTTGAGTTGTTTTCTAGAGTACGACTTAAGTACATGAGTCATACAGAGTTTTGATGGGTCCTAGGGACCCAATTGTAACCTAATTAGTAAGTATGTGGCAAAGTTTTTCTATGAGTATGAGTAGCTCACTAAGAGTCATAAGGACTCATTAAAAGTTATTTGGGGAAAGAATGTCCATTGATTACCCCATTGGGTTCTTTGTTGACTACGACTGGACCTTAGAGTCATATCATTTGAGTTGTAGGTTCAACAGTATGTGGGCATCCTTGGAACTATATTGGCAACGACTCATGGTGATAAGTCATAATGAGTCTATACGAGTCGTATAGTGACCCATTGTCACCGACGACTAAAATTTTAGCTTTTAATACAAGGGCACACAGGATAATTTCCCTCTCAACCAATTAAAACTCCACGTTCATAAAGCTCTGAAGGGGTTATTTTTCATTCTTATCATACTCAAACACTTTCAAAGCTCTCTCATGTCCCTAAGGAATCCATACTTAGTGTTTCCAAGAAGTAGGTCATCTAAGGGCCTAAGGGTTGAATTCTTTTTGTGAAACTTGGCATTTTAGGCATGTTACTCTTTCCTCATTGTTAATTTTGTTAAGAGGATATGTTTTAAAGTGTTTTTCATGAGATATTAATGCTTTTTTTTGAATCAAGGGTTGAGCGTTTTGAATGCTTGTTGTTGAACAATGTTTTCCCATAGTTCACATGATTATTCATGGTTTAATTATGGCTTTGACCTTGTGGATGCATGGGTGTGGTGAATGAACTAGGAAATTGTGATTTTCCCAAGCTTGTGACTTTTGAAGTGGTTATGACCTCAACCACATATTTTGAAATTGCTTTTAAATTTGAAAAGTATGCGTATTGAACTACTCTTGAAGTTTTGCATACTATGAAAAGCTAATGTGGATTAATGGTTTATAATTGAACCTTGTGAGTTTTGTGTTACACAAGTTATTGCATAATTTAACCAAAGTGGATGTGAATTCCCCTAAGTAATGTAATTTTTTTGGCATATTGTTGTTACCTTGCAAGTGTAGTTGGTATGACGATACCAACAATGTATGCCTTAATGTGAAGTATGGTTCAATGAATGGAATATGTTATAAATATTTTAAATTGGGCTTAAAAGAGGGTTGTGTAGCTGAGTTATGGAAGTGAAGGTCCGAGTGGCCGATACTAGAAATCATGGTTGTCAACGCAAGGGTCAAAATGACCAGGGAGATTCGAGTCCCTCTTATCATTATTATCATTTGATTGGGAGGTTTGAGTCCCCCATATCATATTACATGATTTGGTGCTTGTGTCACCTTGATATGCAGAGAGGTTCGACTCCCACATAATGCATATGTATACCCTTTGGTTTATGCAGCCACATACATTGAGGCCCTACAAGCTTGGGAAGAGTTGGGCCCAATAGCCAGTGGGTTCCTAGTATGTTATGATGGTTGAGATACATATTCTACACTAAAGTCTTAGTGAGAATGCTAAACATTGTTCCCTATCCCGACATGTGATATACATACATATATATATATGCATTTAATTATGTGTAATGGATTTAAATGATTTGACAATGTTGACCTTGGCTTTTTGTTATCCTTATCCCTGAGTTTAGGCTAGTGTTTACCCCACTAACTATCTCTGGAGACCTTATTGAAATGACCTAACCCAAGGCCTTGTTGTACTGGTCATCCCAAGTCTATCCAGGACTGGGGACCACCCGCGATACCCAATCCAACCACCCAAACACGTACCCTGAGTCAGATTGATTCCAAATGTATAACAAGAAAAAGTGTAAGAATAACCTAAGACTCTAGGATAGGTCTATAATTGTGATAAACCCAAATGGGTCAAACCATCCATTACCAGCCAACAACCATAACCAAACTAAGTTCTTATCCATAACATAACATAAAAGAATTGTACAATCATAAATTCAGTCCAATAGTATCATCCCAATACCAATGCCAATACTGGTTTTGAGGAGGGTTAGTAATATTGCATATGAATTGAAGTTTTCTTCTAGTTTGAGATCCATTCATCCAGTATTCCAAGTCTCTATGTTAAAGAAATGTATAGGTAATCTTTCATCGATTGTTAGTTTTAAGTATTTTCTATCCTATACTTATTTTTATAATTTTCTTAGTTTTAAGTTTGAGGATTAATATTAATTTTAATGGTGGATACTGTAATGACCCTGTAACAGCTTGGATTTTTTGTCTTTGAAAAATTTGGAAATTTTATCCTCACTATCTTGACTACAACTCGCCCTACGAGTCATAAGGTGTATTGATGGGTTATGTGACCCTAGTTGTAAGGTATCCAGTGAATGGTGCTTGAGTTGTTTTCTAGAGTACGACTTGAGTATACGAGTCGTACAGATTTTTTATGGGTCCTAGGGACCCAATTGTAACCTAATTAGTAAGTATGTGGCAAAGTTTTGCTATGAGTATGAGTGGCTCACTAAGAGTCATAAGGACTAATTACAAGTCATTTGGGGAAAATCAAAGGATGTCCAGTGATTACCCCATTGGGTTCTGTGTTGACTATGACTGGATCTTAGAGTCATATCAATTGAGTTGTAGGTTCAACAGTATATGGGTGTCCTAGGAACTATATTGTCTACGACTCATAGTGATGAGTCATAATGAGTCTATAAGAGTCGTATAGTGACCCATTGTCACCGATGACTAAAATTTTAGATTTTAATTCAAGGGTACTCTGGACAATTCCCCTCTCAACCAATTAAAACTCCACATTCATAAAGCACTTCAGGGGGTTATTTTTTATTCTTATCCTACTCAATCACTTCCAAAGCTCTCTCATGTCCCTAAAGAAACCATACTTAGTGTTTAGAAGAATTAGGTCATTCAAGGGCCTAAGGGTTGGATTTTTTTTTGTGAAACTTGGTATTTAAGGCATGTTACTCTTTCCTCATTGTTAATTTTGTTAAGAGGATATGTTTTAAAGTATTGTTCATGAGATATTTATGTTTTTTTTTAAATCAAGGGTTGAGGGTTTTGAATGCTTGTTGTTGAACAATGTTTTCCCATAGTTCACATGATTATTCATGGTTTAATTATGGATTTGACCTTGTGGATGCATGGGTATGGTGAATGAACTAGGAAATTGTGATTTTCCCAAGCTTGTGACTTTTGAAGTGGTTATGACCTCAACCACATAGTTTGAAATTGTTTTTGAATATGAAAAGTATACGTATTGACCTACTCTTGAAGTTTTGCATAATATGAAAAGTTAATATGGCTTAATGGTTTATAATTGAACCTTGTGGATTTTGTGTTACAGAAGTTATTGCATAATTGAACCAAAGTGGTTGTGAATTCCCCTAAGTAATGTAATTTCTTGGCATATTGTTGTTACCTTGCAAGTGTAGTAGGTATGACGATACCAACAATGTATGCCATAATGTGAAATATTGTTCAATGAATGGAAATAGGTGATAAATATTTTAAATTAGGCTTAAAAGAGGGTTGTGTAGCTGAGTTATGGAAGTGAAGGTCCGAGTGACCGATACTTGAAACCGCAATTGTTGACGCAAGGGTTGAAATGACCAGGGAGATTTGAGTCCCTCAAATCATTATTATCATTTGATTGGGAGTTTTGAGTCTCCTATATCATATTACATGATTTGGTGCTCATGTCACCTTGATATATAGAGAGGTTTGAGTCCTACATAATGCATATATATACCTTTTAGTTCATGCAGCCATATGTATTGAGGCCCTACAAGCTAGGGAAGAGTTGGGCCTAATAGTCTATGGGTGCCTTGTATGTTATGATGGTTGAGCTACATATTCTAGGCTAAAGTCTTAATGTGAATGTTAATCCTTGTTCCCTATACTGACATGTGGTGGGGCACTCTTTTGTGAAGTTGCATTATCATGCCACAATGAATTTACTTGAGGAGGTTACCAAGCAAAATCGAGGATGGCATGATTTAGGCGTGTTTTGTGGCTGATTTTTAGTTGGTTGAGTTTGTTTTGTCCTAAGGAACCTAGATCTTAAAAAAAATCAGATTTGTAGTTCATTAGCTTGTTGGTCAAACTTGGTCAACACTTGAATATTCATCTTGTTCATCCATGATCTTCATATCTTAGTGAAGAAGAATATTTGAAGGTATTGTTTGATCCAAAAGAGGGAAAAAGAGAGTGAGAAAGTTGTTTTTCTAAAAGCATATTCAAAGAATATTCCATTCTTCCAAAAGGAGGAGGGGATAAGGGAACAACAAAGTACACTTGCTAGTACAAGGGGACCATTGCATTTCCATTTTCATTTGAGACTTGAAAGGACCCTAAATTGCTTACTTACCCCTCCAAATCCGAAAACTCTTCTTCCCCAAGGTGCTATTTGGCCTAAATAAGGTTTTGGAAAAAAAAATTGAAAATTCAAAAAGTGACAACCAACCACGTAGTGCCACATCATCACTTGTGATCAACAAAAATTCCTCTAAAATTTGATTTTCCTAGTTTCTAATTTTTTATTCTAGTTTCTTTTATGTTAATTCTACCATTAATTAGCAAACTAGTAAGTACCTACTAGGTTGATAGTTAGTCTAGAGTTCGTTTATTTCGTGTCTTTGGTTTTTTCTGTGCTTTTCTCATTTTTAAGTCGTAGTATTTTGTTGGTTCAAGTCCGTGCATCACTTTATCTGAGTCGTTTCAAACAAAGATTGAGTCTGGACCAAAGTTTCTCATCTCTCAAGTAACTTTCCAAATATTGCCGATTCTCCAACACTTGTGAGGCCAAGTGTGAGGTGAGGTTGAGTGAGAGTGAAGTGAGGCTTTTGAACTAACTTGTTTGCTCGTTTGGTAGGTTGTTTTGTTTTATATTTTTTAGCTTCTTTAGGTACATTTGACCATGGAAGCCGAGGGTTCTTTATCCCAACCCTTTGGAGATGATATTATGGGGGCCTTGAAGGCTCTCTTTGAGACCTTTGCCCGGGATATGAAGGGTGAAATGGATACTATGAGAAGAGAATTGAAGAGTGATAATGATGCCTTGAGGAGTGAAATGGTGACAATGAAGGATGAAATTCCCACTTTTAGTGGAAGACTTGATTGTGTTGAAAGTAGGAGGAACTCATGACCTTCTACTCCTAATCCCTACCATGCCTCCTCTAGTGTCCAAGCTAATAACTTTTCCATGACTATAACACCCGAAACCCTCCACCAAATGCTTAACCCTCTAAGAGTTCCACAAAACCAGACACTAACCAATCCCAAACCTCTCCTAACCGGACCCTACAAAGGTCACTACATCACCAAATGAACCAAGTCCAACAAGAGGGACTTGGAACTCAAACTCCACCACCAAATTCGAACCAAATACCTCCATAAAATACCACTTACCAAATGCCAAATACCATGGACCATTTGACCTTACCATCCACCACCTCCAATACGACAAGTTCAAGTACAACATAATCAAAGACCAAACCCACTTCCCCAAACGACTCAAATCCAAAACCCACCCATCCAAATTGAGGATTATGGTAGAGGGGAGCAAGAAGGTTATGATGTTACTAATGATGACTATTGGTTTCAAGAAGAAATGAGTCCAATACATGATCAAAGAGGGCATTATGGAAAATTCTGAGGGTATGAGGCAAGACAAGGCCATATTGAACATCCAAGAATCTGAGATATTGCCATTAATTCAATCAAGGTTGGTATTTCAATTTTCAAAGGTGAGAGTGATCTGGAAGTGTACTTGGCTTGGGAATCGACTTGTTAAAAGATTTTTCAAGTGAATGACCTTTCTGAAGAAAATAAAAGTTCTATGCTATTGCTCAGTTTGAAGGATATGCAAACACTTGGTGGGATTACACCAAAATATTTGATGATGTGTTGATTGTAGGCCAACTACCTCCTTGGGAGATGTTGAAGAGAGTTATAGGAGAAAGATATGTACCGGAGCATTATAGGCATGAGATTTTTTCCAAGCTTTATAATCTAAAGCAAGGAAGAAAGAGTGTCATGGCCTATTATGATGAATTTCAGCAACTTGTCTAGAAACTTGACCATAGAGGTGAACAAGTTCAACATGATGTTATCCGCTTCAAGGTTGGGTTGAACAAGGACATATCCTCCCTATTGACTCTTCACAATTTTGGAACCTTGTTTGAAGCCTTCCAAGATTCCATGGAGATTGAAAAATAGAACAAAGAAAGGTCGGCTTATAAGCTTAGAGTCTAATAAGGTTCGGGTTTGACAAGAAGCAAAGAGGTAAGTCCTTTGACTTCGAGTTAGGATAAGAAAAAATCTTCTACATTTTCTTCTTCTTCCCAAATTTCAAGCAAGCAAGTGTCATACCAACCTCCAAAGGTGAAGGTGAAGCTGAATACTCTTCCTCCCTCATCTAAGGGTTTATAATGTTTCATGTGTCAAGGTTGGGGTCATTGGGAAAGTGAGTTCCCTAACAGACATAATGTGATTCTAAGGAAGGGGAAGTTGAATTATCTTGGTGATGAAGTAGAGTAGGAAACCAAGGAGAATGATAACAACTCTCAAGATAGATAGTACATAGAACCCGAAGTTAAAGGTGAGGGTAGTGAAGAAGATGTGTTGCCTTGTGAAGGAGAATATGATGTGCCTAGTTATGTTGTTAGGAGAACTTTGTTTAGTAAGGTCTTGGATGATCAAAGAGAGAACCTCTTTCATACTAAGTGCCTTATTAAAGAAATTTTTAGTTCAATGATCATAGATAGTGGGAGTTGTGTGAATATTGCTAGTGTCACCTAGGTTGACCACTTGAAACTAGACACTATTCCTCACCCGTATCCATACAAGCTTCAATAGTTAAACAAGTGTGGTGAATTGAAGGTCAAACGATAATGTGTGATTAGATTCAAGATAGGGAGTTATAATTATGGAGTTTTATGTTAAGTAATACCTATGCAAGCATGCCACATATTTTTGGGAAGGCCTTGGCAATTTGATAGGCACACTATACATGATGGAAGATCTAATAGGTACATCTTTGTGCATGGTGGACAAAAGGTCACTCTTCTCCCTCTTTTATCATCTAGTTTGAATGAAATCCAAGAGAAACCAAATAAGTTGGATAAGAAAAGGAAGAGGGAAAAGGGAGGGGAGGTTTCGGATTGTGAGAAGGGAAAAGGGAAGACAACTTTGTTTGTAGGACTTGCCTACACAGGTTCCTTGATACTTACTAACTCAAAGTATAGAATTTTACCTAGCGTTGATTCTTCTTATTTTAAGGTTCAAGCTCATGAATTATCAAAGACGGATCAACATGAAATCTCACATGAAAGTGGCCTCAAAACACCCTTGGCCGAGAGCTTTAAAAAAGTGGATTTTCCTAGTCTAAATTGAGGTAATAATGCTATTCCCTATATTTCCTTGATCTTAAATTGTTGTCATGTGATTGGTTATGTAGAGGTTTCGGAATTTCTTGATGTAGGTGTGCATGTTTCTTCCCTTATTGGATTTCTTGATATGTATAATAAACCAAGTGCTCCTAAGATTAGCTCACTATTTGAATATGAGACTACTGTGATTGAAAACTTTCAAGTTAGTGTTGATGTTAGTAATGATGGTCTTGATATTGAACATGGTCCTTTGAACTTGTGTAATGATATCCATGATATTAATCTTGTTAATAGTGGCTTTGTGTTTGTCCTAGTGGTGGATAATGCCTTGAATGATTGTAAGCTTGGTAACTTAGTGAGAAGAAGTGGGCCATCTCGGCTTAAACCCTTATCCTTTACTCCCATTTGACCTCGGAATACTCTTGATATGTGAAGGTTATAGTTGCCGGTCATACTTACTTATTTTTTATATTGATTCTATTCTTGCCTTTGGTATCCTTTATGCTAAGATTTTTTATGTCATAAACTAAGGATATGTGGGTGTATGTTAAGTGTGAGTAACCACGGGTTGGTGATATGAGTGTGGTACTAATACTAACCCTCCTACCAAGAGGATTTTGTGGTTGTTTTGCTCTCTCTTTGGTTTTTGCAAGTTCTGGATTTGAGGAAACATTCCTTCAAAATGGAGAGGATGATACAAGCACAAGAAGCACCAAGAGTACAAGGTATTATCTAAGGGTCAAGGCTTTGGAATTAGCAAGCAATTGAAGACTTTTTTTGGAGTATTTGAAAGCCTTGGTCAATAGAAGGAAGGAGGGGAACTTATACACTCAAGAGGCACCTCAAGTGAAGGTTAATGAAGACATTTTACACTCTAAAATGACACTCAAGAGGCGCCTCCTTTAAGCCCTCATTAAGGACATTTTTGTCAATTGAATGTAATAGTATAAATAGACCATTTTACTTCTCTTTTCATTAGACTTTTGATGATATTGAAAATTACTCTTAACTTGTAGTTTTTGGTCTCTAGTTGGTAGCTTGAATCCAAATTTTGGACCTTAATACATTTGGAGTTGGTTTTTCACTTGTATTGGGTTATTTGGCAAGAAAGGTGTGATTGAGGAAGTGTGAGTCCTTTGGGTCACCTAAGAGAGTGGTTTGAGCTTCCATTAGTGAGGTGTTATTGAAGATTTGATACATCTTCTTTTGTTAATCACATAGTGGAAGTAAGGGTCTCTCTACTATCTTTAGTTTATGCAATTCTTCTTCTTCATCTCCTTCTAGTGTGTTGATTTTCCCTTTGTTTACTTGCTTATTTTGGCATTCTAGTGTCAATTTTGTGTGTTTGGTAGTCTATAGGATATCAATCCCCAATATCAAATCAAAACATATCACGTCCAACTCTATCAGATCCACTAACTTCTCCCTACCACAGATAGATGCCGCGCTACCCCTATAGACTCTCTTAGCCACAATAGAGTCACAAATCAGGGTGGACAAATAAAAGAAATACAAAATACATTCAGGACCAATACAAAAATAAATAGCCACATAAGAGATCACATAAGAAAGAGTAGACCCTAGATCAAGTAGACAATACACATCATGAGAGAAAAGTTTTAGCATACCAGTAAGAACATCAAGAGATACCTCTGAATCCTGATCAGTGGCAAGGGCATACAAAAGATTCCAGCCAACATTGAATCTAGAAGTAGAACTCTTTGGTGCAGGAGAAGAAGAAGCAGCAACCGGGATCTTGTTAGATCTAGTAGCAACTTTACCTAGGGGACAGTTCCTCTGAATATGAATAGGCTAGCCAAATTTGAAATAGTTATTCCTCATGTCATTATAAAATCCATGGTGCAACTGCCCACAAAATCTACAAGGAGGATGGGATGGAGCTGACTGGGACCTATTGTCCTAAGACTGGGCACCTTGTACATTAAATCCATTGTTGCTCTGAAAACGGCAATCACCAAATGATTTAGGAAAAGGAGCAGTGGCCGTAAAATATGAACCATAATTCCCTCACTTCTTATTAGATGACTTCCTACCATCCTTTTCATTATTCTATTGGCTACCACCCTTCTCAAATAGTAGGGATCTCTTCCTTTGTCTTTCTCTTATGTCATCTTTTTTCTTCCTTTCCTCTTTAACCTGTTGCATATACACCACTAACCTAGAAATATCTATGTCCTTGGTCAACAGACTCCAACACCAAATCACTAGACAACCCAGAAGAAACTTTTCTCATAAGATCTTTCATAGAGGACACCAACTCCGGAGCTTAATGGGATAGCTTGTGAAACTTTAAGGCATACTCCTTCACTGTCATCCTTCCTTGACTCAAGTTCATGAACTCCTCAGGATTTGCCTCCCTTAACTCCAGAGGAAAGAAGTTACAAGGAAAGCACTAGAGAAGTCATCCAAAGATGCCGACTCTGCTTCATCACCCCTTGACTGGTCCCATTCCTTATACCATTGATATTCCACATCCTTTAACGGATATGCAAAAAATTCTACACCCTAAGAGTTAGAAATGTGCATCATATAAAAAATATTTTCCATATCATCAATGAAACCTTGAGGATTGTCCTTACCCTTATAACCAATGAAAATTAGAGATTGATCCTCATGAAGTGGCCAACTCTAGTGACCTAAGAAGAATGAGCAACATCACTCTCTTCCTCAAACTAGTGTGACTGAGAGGACACTAACTGAGTAAGAAAATAAACTGAATGACGGAACATAACATTGGTCACATCACCCTTAGGAGATCAAGGAGGACTAATAGAATTCATGGGAATCCTATGAGAGCCATTAGGAGCAGGGGCCCTAGATTAGGTCTGAACCCTATAAGTAGGATGGGTTCCATCGACATTGTCCTCAAGTGGGATAGAGGAGTACCCATGCACATCAAATCTTCAGCGAGGCATGATCTGAAATACGAATAAATAGACATTAGAGGAGATTAAGATCTTATACTCTATAGCTCAAAAGTAGATCAACCGAAAGAGAAACATTCCTAAATGCCTCAAGAGAAACATTCTAAAATGCCTTGTAGGCTCCTCCTTATAAGTGTGGCGTACTAAAGACTTTTAAAAGAGACTATACTTAACACAAATTTGTGGACACCCAATGACACCAAGCTTAGGCTTTGATACAAACTTTGTCACAACCCAAACCAGGGCTTAGTTGTGATGGGTATCTCAAGTCCACCGATGATCGGAGACCACCCTCTTTTCATAATCAAGAAAGATGTAACACATCTAGCAATGGATGAATTCCAAACACATAAAAAGATAGGAATAGTAGAAACTCAAAGATTATGAAACTTCATCCAAAAATACCCAACCACAACAATATGCATAAAGCCTATAAACAAATTTGAAAATGATCTAAGTCGGGACATGCTCCTAACTCTGAAAATGACATTGACAATGACAAGAATAATATTAATGATAAGATAAAGTTTTTCATTCTACTTAAAGAAAAGAAACAGGTGGAATAATAAAGTCTTCTGGGGAATCAAAGCTTACCACTTCACCACCAATAACCGATGAATCAAGAAAATCCATCTAACACTACATATGAAAAGTAGAAGTATCTCCGGTGCCTGCATCATGCGGGGATGCAGTGCTCAGAGATGGTTAGTAGGGTGAACAATAGCATGTAACTCAAGAATAGGGGAAAAAATAATGTCAAGTCAAAATCTAATTCAAAATCGTGTGAACAACATCATATACATACATAAGTGATATGCCGAGATATGGAATAAGGTTTAGCATGAAGTAAAAATTTATCCTGGACTATGTAACTCAACCATCATAATGGGCATCGACGAGCTATATGGATTTAACTTTGCTGCTGAAAGTACCCCAATGCATGTTAGCCATACAAACCAAAGATATCAAGAAATAACAGGGAATGCCCTGACCCATGTCAATCCAAGATACAAATAGATATCAATAATGTAAACTATGGATGTGGTCCATCAAGACTAAACCTCATGTCGGCAAAAATGAGTTACCAGTGCAAGTCATCCAAGACCCATACCTTCATGGCTTAGCTGCATAACACTCATTAAGACCAATTTAAAATAAGTTTCACATAACCCATTTTTAATCAATAAACCAACCATTAAGCTACACATAGGTATCATCACACCTTATATTTGTAAGATAATCTCTCTTCCATAGCAATCACATTAATATAGGATAATGCCTCGACCCCCATTAGTTTACTACATCAAGTATGGGGGAATGCCTCGACCCCCTTTTTTCATTAAATCAAACATAGACAACAAGGCCTTCAAACATAGCTAATGAGGCCTTTAAAATCCAAGTTCATTGTTTAACCATTTATGCAATGCAATAATATAAGTGAGAAAGTCAAACCAAGTGACAAAAAACATATTTCAAAGCCATTTACACGAGTAGGTTGAGGGAACACAATTATTCAAACCAATTCCAATTTAAAAAAATCAATTTAGGGAAAACCATGACCCCTTAGTTTATTCACCATTCCCATGCACCCCACAAATTCAAAACCATTAATAAAGCATAAAAAAATGCATAATAAATCATGGGAAATCAATTTAAGGACCAAACATTCCAAAACCCTCTACCACATCAAAACCCATATTCAAAACCTTTCAATTAAACCAATTTAATTCATAATTTATCATAAATTAATAATTGGGGAAGAGTAACTTGGTTGAGGGAATTTAGAGTGTTTTGAGAATATTTTGATGAGTTATAAATGAGTAATAACCCCCTTTGTTGCTTTATGGTCATGGGAACTAAGTAGGGAGAAAGGGGAATTAAAAAAATAACCTTAAAAAGGACTAAAAATTGTCGCCCAGTCACTACGGGTGACCTTGCGACTCATAGGGTCACCTAACGACTCATAAGGTCCCATTTGTTGTCCGGTCAGTTTCCATGTTCACTAATACTATCTTGTCCATAAGTCATATCATACAAATTATACTCAGTCACTATGACACATAGTCCAGACGTTGTCTATGTAGAAATAATTGTTCATCACAGTGGTTAAGCTACGATTGGCACATAATGACTTGTAATGAGTCTATATGATTCATTGGGAGCCATTTGTACTCAGAATAGAAAACTTACCAAAATATACTAGTTAGTCTACGATTGAATCCTATAACTCATCAAGACACCCGACGACTTGTAGGGTAAGTCGTAGTAAGGACAATGAGGATAAAATTTCAGAAACTTTCAAGGACCAAAAATTTGGGGCGATACAAACCACCAACTAATATAATGTCTAAAATATCCAAAACTTTGAATAGATCCTCAGAATTTGTTCAGAACCTTAGGGAAACAAACCAATTATTTGTGTTGATTTAAAAGTATGTCTCAAACCTATTGGGAACATTAAAATACTAATACGAGGTCTTCTCAATTGAAGATTTATCTTTATCAAGCTTACCTTTATGAAAAATCAAAAATACGATGACTTAAATCACTTTTAAACACTCTTAAGGATTGGTACTAACCACCCTCATATGTCATAAATCATATCTAAAAACTATCAAGAGGGTTAAAATGAGACAAATATATTAAATGATTTGCATGATTGTTACAATTTAAGGCTATAAACAAGATTGTTTAGTTTGGTTTTATATTAGTTTATATGCTTATCTCTTCATGTGTTTGTTATTATGTTTTGTGCCTAATATTTTGGTGACTAGATACCATTAAATTAAATATGTAGTATCAAAGTAAATTGATCGTAGGAGCAGAGGGGCTGAATTAAGAACATATGGAGAATGGATCACATCTTAGAAAAAATTAGGAGTTATTTGCAGCTAGGATAAAGATATACATGTGTAACACCCTAGATTTTTGCCTCCATAAATTTCTTGACTTTTTGGCTCACTGCCCAGGTAATTACTCACCTAATATGTCGTAAAGAGTCATTATGAGTTCTAGGACCCTAATCATAGCTTGACCAGTATAGGTGCCCAAGTTACTATTTTGATTACGACCTCTACCTTACGAGTTGTGAGGTGAGGTCACAAGTTGTATGGAAGAACTGGTGACCAAACCAGTGAATTAGCCAGTGTTTTTGTCCTAAGTACGACTAGAACCCTGGGAGTCGTAATGTCACATTACAAGTTGTACAATATGACTCATAGGGTCAACAAAAAGGATTCCTTGAGTCACTGCCCAGACTATGAGTCCAGGAAATAACTCGTACCTAGACGTCATGGATCGTGACGTGACCCATATTAACTAGGGATAGTTTTTCCTACACATTCTCATTAACGACAAATCGGTGTTTTCTCCCATCCAACTTCTAGCCCATGACTTAAAAACTCTTGTATCCCTATTATCTTTAAATTATCATAACATAAGAACTATTCTTCTTTATGAAATACCCAAGGCAAGAACAACTAGGGTTTTTAAGGATTTGGCTTCTAGATCTCCAATTGGTAATTTTTCTCTATAATCTTAATACTTTCTGGCATGTATCTATTCCCTACAAACTTTTGTTTTATTCATGGCATCACATTTTGTTATTAATGTGGTTTTAAATGATGATTTAGGAACTTGGGTTGAGGACTATGGATGATTGTTGCTTGAATGGTGTTCCTATGATTTTATATGCATTGTTTATGCTTTATTGATGGTTTTGAACTAATTGGGTGCATGGGTATGATAATTTGGGATGGGGGTCGTGGCATTCCCCAAAATTAATGATTTTTGCTATTGGAATTTATTTGGAAATTATGTAATCTCGATCCACTGGGATAATTTGCTTTGAAACATGGTTAGTCACATTGTTTTGCTTACTATACTAAACTATTGCATTGCATAGAAGGCTAAATGGAACACAAATAATTTTTTTGGAAGGCCTTGATGGTCATGTGTTGACTTAATTATAAATTACGAGATTATAGAAATTCCCCCAAGTTGATTTTTATAAACAACGGGGGCTGAGGAATTCCTCAAAATTTTGACTTAATAAATCATGGGGTCCGAGGCATTCCCCCAAGGTGATGAATAATTGGAATGGCATAGTGATATTATCTTGCAAGCATGATTGGAATGACAATACCAATGGTATACACCATAATGAATGATTCTTGGTTAATAAATAAGAATGTCTAAACTATTTAAATTAGTTTTAATAGGGGGGTGTTTCTTACCGTGAAGGTATAAGTCCTAGGGGGGACAAACAATGGAAACCACATTTGCCGATGTGGGCGTCTTAATGATCGTGTGCATAGTTCAGACTTATATATTCATGTATTTTGCAATAACATGGGATCTGGGCATTCCTTGGTCTTCCTTGGATATCTCTAATTTGTTCTACTAATACTTACTAGGGCCCTTTCAGCAAGGGGTGCTAAACCTACATAACTTGTGGGTGCCTAGATGATGGAATAGCTACACAGTCCTAGGTAATGTTTTAAATCTCATGCTAAACATTGTTCCCTATCTTGGCATGTTATATATATATAAATATATTTAAATATATATATATATATATATATTATTGTGTGCATATAATTTTAAATGATATTGAACTAACTTGATCATGGCATTATTTTGTCCCTTCCTTAAGTTACATGTTAGCTCTCACCCCACTAACCGTCCTTGGGTGTTGTATCCCTATGTGATATATGATTTGGAGACACTTTTACTTTTACTTTGCAGTGATAGGTTATTTCTAGGTTGTTCGAGAGTTAGCTTTGAAATGGTGAGCTTCCATTCTCTGGAAGGGCCTTATTTCATAGTCTTTTCCTTATTTATGTCTTAAACTATTTTTGCGGGTATTTGGCTATGGTCGGGGGTATGTCCCGATATTGGTTGATGTTTGGTTTCTTAGAGGCTTTTGTGGATGAAGTGTGGGTGGATTGTGTTGTGGATTCCTATATCCCGCTTGATTTAGATTTATCGATCCTATTATATGTTCGGAACTTAGCTCTATCTTGTTATTTGTTCGAAATTCATTTACTGATAGTTATTGTATTCTGGTTGGCTAAGCTAATAGGGGTGGTTTCTGGTCCTCTGACATTACCAGAACCAGGTCCTAGTCGTGTCAGGTATCTCAAGTCCAACCAGGACTAGAGACCACCCATAATACCCAAACCATTATCCGCCCAACACCCCATGTCGGATCAATTCCGAACATATAACAAGATAAGATACTATTAAATTAAAGACATGATAATAAGTTTAAAATCAAAACCAAAAGCCACAACTGATTAAACATCCAATACCTATCCCAATGCCAATATCAACACCAATGCTAACACTAATTTTGACACTACCTATGCCCATAGTAGTCCAACAAAGAATCTAACTAGAATCAAAGAATATCCAGTTGGGACATGCCCCCGGCCATAGCCAAAACAAAAACAAAAGAAGTAAAAATGATATAAAGAAGTCCATACCATGAAATGGGGTCTTCAAGAGTATGAAAGCTTACTACTTTAGTCTGGCTCAAAAACTTTCCCCGAATCACTAAGTCATTGAGTGGGAGGAGTGGAAGAATAGTAGGTTCCTACATCGCGTGGGGATACAACACCTAAAAATGATTAGCGGAGTGAACTCTCTTATGTAACTCAGGGATAAATATAAAATAATTCCATCAATTCAAAACCAAGTACAAAAAACATATGCAATCACATATATACTGATACACCTAGACGGGATAGGGAACTAGGTTTAGCATGCATTTAAATCCTTAACCTGGGTTGTGTAGAATTACTATCATAAGTCCACCCACAGACTATATAGATACAGTGTTACCCCCCTTGAACATGCCCTAGTGTGTGTAGCCACACGAATCAGAGATATCATAGAAGGCTGGGGATTTACGTGTACCCTTCGCCCTTCATGATACATTATACATGTATAGACTTGGGGGATTCCATTGTACCCCAAAATCACATGGTCATCAAGACAAACCATTATGTCAGTAAACATGAGTTTCTAGTGTCCGTCTATCGGACTCACACCTTCACGGCTGGCTATCACAACCCCCATTACTGCCCAATTAAAACATTTAGCACATATGCAAACCAATAATTCCAAGAGTCAATTATTAAGGTATTATTAAGTGGTATCATCATACCAACCATAGGTTGCAATCAATGTCATTAGCAAAGACTTAGGGGATTCCCGTGTACCCTGCAGACTCCATTATTAAATTCACTTGGGGGATTCCCATGCACCCTATAAGGTTTTCATATATAATCACTTGGGGCATTAAAACCATGCATTAGTTTCAAGAAACAAGCCAAGCCAAGTCATAATGCATAAACCAAAATCAATTATACAAATGGGTTTGAGTTTATTAGCAATTTCCATACCAAAACAATCAATTTTTGGATTCCATTATACTCCTATTTCTATCCACCATTCCCACGCAGCCCAATCCATTTACCAACCATCAATTTAAGCATAATATTTCATAATTATCACGGAAGAAATATTTAAACAATTTATATTAAAAACCCTCAACCTATAGTTCATAACCCAATATCAATATTTCATGTATAATACTTCAAATCACATGATTTTACAAAATTGTCAATGAGGAAAGAGTAACATGCCTGAAATACCAAGAAATTTGGAAGAGATTTCACCCTTAGAAGACCATATTCTTTGAAATCCTAGCCATAGCTAGAACAGAGAGATTGATAGAGAATTTGAGAGTTTTTTATTGGGAATGATATGTTAATGAAGTCCAAATGAAGGTTTTAAGTCATGGTATCAAAGGGACTTAAAGTGGGAAATATCATAATATTCTCAGATTAAAAGCTACAAAAAGTCATCCTTGGTTACGAGTCAACCCATTGACTTGTCACCAAAATATATGACTCGTACCCTTAAGTCATAACCTAAACAGTGTGTTGGACTCCCCTACACTTTCCACCTTATGACTCCATGATCACACTCCTAACCTAACCTAATGACTCATAGGGTCTAGTCGTAACCAACATAATACCCAAATGGGTCAAACATTGAACAACCTACAACTTTACCTCATGACTCATAACCTATCCTCATGACTCCTAGTGATCAACTAGTACTCAGAGGAAAGTCAAGCCACTAAGTTACTTATTTGGTTAAGGTTTGTCCTAACGACTCGTCACCACCCTTAATGACTCGTATCACCAAGTCGTAACTAATTCAAAAGACCCAACCACTATTCACTGGATACCTCATGACTAGGTTCACCTGACACATTAAGACATCATACAACTTGTATGGTCAAGTCGTAATCATGGCAGTGAGCTCAAAGATAAAGAAATTTCCCAGGGCCAGAATTTGGGGTGTTTCAATTCTCCCCCACTTGGATCATTTTTCCTCGAATGATGGGACAAGGTAGTGACTACCAAAATTAAACCCCAAACATATCTACTATTACCTTTAACTAAGTTAGAAAACAAAGATTCTAAGGAAATCAATCTTTCCTTTAATAAAGTAAGAAAACAAAGATGTTAAGAATAAAACATACCTTATGCACGATCTTCTGGAGAGGAAAACAAGACTGGATACTTGGACTTAATGTCCTCTTTGTCTACCCAAGTAGGCTCTTCAACTTTGTAGTTCCTCTATAAAACTTTATCGAAGCTACGTCCTTCATCCACGACCGACGAACTTGCTAATCCAAGATCTCAATAGGGACTTCCTCATAAGACAAGGAATCTAAAATACCAATATCCTTGATAGGCATAATCTGTGATGGATCACCCACATATTTCCTCAACATAGAGACATTGAATACTAGGTCAATGAAATTCAAACTAGAGGGCAACTCTAATCTGTATGCAATATTACCAACCCTTCTTAAAACCAAGTATGGGCCAACATACCGAGGATTAAGCTTTCCCTTCTTTCCAAACCGCATTACCCCCTTTATTAGAGATACCTTAAAGATCACTTTACCCTTAACCTCAAACTCTAACTTCTAATGCCTCATATCCATATAAGACTTTTGGTGAATTTGGGTGGCTTAGATCCTATCTAGAATCACATTCACCTTCTCCATGGCTTGGTGAACCAAATTTGGGCCAAACATCTCTCCCTTACCAACCCCAAACTATCCAATAAGATACGTACACCTCCTACTATACAAGGCCTTAAATAGAGCTATACCAATGCTAGAATAATAGCTAGTATTATATGCAAACTCTATAAGAGGCAAATGTTCAACCAAATTATCACCATAATCAATCATACAAGCTAGGATCTTATCCTTCAATGTCTTAATAGTCTTTTTTGCTTGGCCATCTAACTGCCAGTGGAAAGGTATAGTGAGACTCGCCATAGTCCCCAAACCTTTCTGAAACAACTACCAAAAGTGTGAGGAGAACTGAGCACCACGATCGAAAATGATAGAAATAGGAGTCCCATGCAACTTCACAATTTCCTCAATAAACAACTTGGCATACTTCTCCGCTGATAAATTAGTCCTCACTAGCAAGAAGTGAGAAGACTTAGTCATCCTATTCACAATGACTTAAATCGAATCAAACTAATTTCGAGAATAAAAAAGACTATAACGAAATCCATATTGATCATTTCCTACTTCTACATAAGCAACTCAATTTCTTGATATAATCCTCTGGGCCTCAAGTGCTTAACTTTCACTTGCTAACACACTAGGAACATAGCCACAAAGCTAGCTACATCCCACTTCATATTGTTCAACCATTAAATTTCCTTAAGATCAAGATACATTTTGTCAAACTAGGATGAACAGTGTAACACGACTCATGTGCCTCAGCCAAAATCATGTCTCACAGTTCATCTATGACGAAAACATTCAATCTCCCTTGGTACCACAAGGTACCATCACCACTAATCTCAAAGTTCATACTTTTCTACCCACCTACATCCCCCTTGATTTGCATTAAGATAGGATCTAATACTTTCTTCTCTTTCACCTCAGCACCAAGATATGATCTTGCCACCTCTTGAATAAACACACAACCATTTTTCGAGTCCAAGAGATGAACTCTAAGGTTAGACAAATGGTGTATATCTTTCACTATTTCTCTCTTTCCTCATCCAAATGATCTAGACTCCCCATTGATATCTTGTTAAGAGCATTAGAAACCATGTTAGCTTTACCTTGATGGTAGTGAAGGCTCATGTCATAATTTTTTAGTAGCTTAAGTCATCTCTTTTTCTTGATATTCGGCTTCTTCTGAGTGAACACATACTGCAGGCTCTTATGATCTGAGAAGATATCCTTATTTACTCCATAGAGATAGTGATGCTAGATTTTCAACACGAATAACATAGCCAGTAACTCCAAGTCACGAATCAAATAATTCTTCTATTGTACCTTCAACTGTCTAGGGGAATAAGTTATCACCTTGACATGCTGCATCAAAATACAACCTAGCCCCGCATGGGAAGCATTGCAATAGACCATAAAACTATCAGTGCCTTCAGTCAAGGTCAAGACTGAAGCTGAAGTAACCTTATCCTTCTGTTTCTCAAAACTACCCTCACAAGCATCAGACTATAGTAACTTTAGCTTCTTTTGAGTTAATTTAGTCAGTGGCAAAATTATTCTCAAAAAACTCTCCAAAAATCTTCTGTAGTAATCGGCTAAACCCAAGAAGCTCTGAATATCAATTAGAGTTGCCGGTCTAGGCCACCTCTTAACCACTATAACTTTCTGCAGATCCACCATGAAACCTTCACTAGATATGACATAACCCAAAAATATGACAGCGATCAACAAAAATTTGCATTATGAAAATTTAGCATACAACTGCGGCTCCCTCAAGGTCTGCGACACAATAAGAAAGTGATCGATGTGATTCACCTCACTCTTTGAGTATACCAGAATATTATCTATGAATTCAATGATGAGAAAATCCAAAAACTAATGAACGACCCTATTCATCAAGTCCATGGATACCACTGGGGCATTTGGAAAATTACAGATGACGTTACGGGTCCAACAGTTTAAACTATGTCTAAATTACAGATGACGTTACAAACAAACTTACATAGCATGAGTGCAACCAATCCATCCCTAATATGATATTAAAATAAACTATGTCTAATTCAAATAGATCCACCAAAGTCTCCCTACCACCCACATATACCACACAACCCCTATAGATTCTTCTAGCAACCACAGAGTCACCCATCATGGTAGAAATAGAAAAGGGGTTTGAAATACACCCGGGATCAAAACCAAAATGCACATCCATAAATAGGGTCACATAAGAAAGAGTGAACCCTGAATAAAGCAAATAATACACATCATAGAGAAAGAGTTTCAACATACTAGTAATAACATCAGGCTATGCCTCAGACTCCTGGTGGGTAGTAAGAGTAGAGAGTCAGTTTTGACCAGTGTCGGAGCTAGATTGTGCACCTTTTTGTACCAGAGCTAAAGAAGAGGCAACTGGAACCTTGTTTGCCCCAGAAGTAAACTTGGCCACTGGACATTTTCTAAGAATATTCCCTGCCTAACCAGAGTTGAAGCACGTATCCCTTCATTCATCACAAAAACCCCAAGATAATAGACTAAAAACCTTTATAGAGGATATAATAGAGCTGATTGGGCCTCACTAGCCTAAGATTGGGCGCGCTTTGCCCTATAATTATTCCCACTCTGAAAACATCTGTCACCAGACGACTTTAGTAAGGGAGCACTATCCATCAAGTTAGATCCAGAATTTCCCCACTTTTTTTGGACCAATTTTCACTATCCCTACCACTCTGTTGTTGACTATCTCCCTACTTAAAAAATCTAAACTTTTTGCTCTGCCTCTCCCCTATCTTTGTCTGCTTTTTCTTCTTTTACTCAACTTGATATATATACAAATTTAGCCTGGAGATGTCCATGTCCATGTTTAAAAAGGTTGCCTTACTCTGGAAAATCTAGTGTCGAGACAACCTGAAGTGAACTTCCTCATTCTAGCCCTCATTCTAGAAATCAACTCTAGAGCATACGAAGATAAGTGGTGAAACTTCAAGACATACTCCTTAACAGATATCTTGCCTTGCTTTAGGTTAAGAAACTCTTCCACCTTTACCTACCTCAGCTCTTGAGGAAAGAAACGGTCCAGGAAAGCGTTAAAATGATCATCTTACAGGGCTAACTCAGTATCGTCACCCCTTGACTGGTCTCATTCCTCGTACCACTGATAAGCCACATCTTTCAATTAGTAGGCGGTAAACTCAACGCCCCTCACATTAGTGGCATGTATCATATGGAAGATCTTCTCTACCTCCTCAAGGAAACTTTGAGAATCCTCCTCGACCTTAACTTTAGTAAAGGTTAGAGGGTTCAACCTCTTAAACTGACCAACCCTTGTGGCCTCAGAAGATAGAGTAATAAAAGCACCGCGCTCGAATTGATAAGCTACCAACTGAGATAATATATAAATAGACAGACGAAACTCAGCTTTCATCACATCATATTGAGGAGCTCCAAAAGGACTGGAGCGGACCAGTGGAACTCCAAAAAAGCAATCAAGAATTAGACCCCTAGACTATGTTTGGATCTCATAAGTAGGATATGTCCCATCAATATTGTCCTCGGGTGGGACAGTGGAGTTTTAATACGCATCAGATCATCTAGGAGATATGATCTGAAAAGGGAACAAGATGGAATTAGAGAAGATTTTAGGACCTTAGACTCAACAGCCCTAAAATAGAACACAAGAAAGAGAATTATTCCTAAATGCCTTGAAGCCTCTTCCTTATGAATGTGGCATGATACACACCATTAAAAGAGACTCTACTCAACATGCCTTTGTGGACACCCAATTGACCATGAACCTAGGCTCTGATACCAATATGACATGACCCAAACCAGGTCCTACTCATGTCGAGTATCTCAAGTCCAACTAAGACCAGAAACCACCCCAAATACCCAAACCATTATTTGCCCTACACCATCATATGTCGGACGAATTTTGAACACATAACAAGCTAAGATATCATTAAATTAAAGACATAATAATAAGTCAAAATAAAAAATGAAAGCCATAATTTATTAACCATTTAATACCCATCAAAATGTCAATACCAATACCAATGTTAACACTAATACTAACACAACCTATGCCTATTGTTGTCCAACAAAGCCTCTAACTAGAATCGAAGAATATCCAATTGGGATATGCCACCGATCATAGCTAAAATCAAAACCAAAGAAATAAAAATGATATAAAGAAGTCCATATCATTAAATGGGATCATTAAGAGTATGGAAGCTTACCACTTTAGTCTAGCTCAAAAGTTGTCCCCAAATCACCAAGTCACTGAACAGAAGGAGTGGAAGTATGGACGATTCCTGCATCGCGTGGGGATACAACACTCAAAGATAGTTAGCAGAGTCAAATCTATCATGTAACTCAGGGATAACAATAAAATAATTCTATAAATTCAAAACCAAGTCAAATAACCATATGCAATCACATATATACATATATTCGAAATCGGGATAGGGAACTAGTTTTAGCATGTATTTAAATCCTTAACCTGGGTTGTGTAACTTTACTATCATAAGCCTACCTACAGTCTATCTAGGTCCAGTTTTACCCCCTGAACGGCCCAGTATGTGTAGCCACATGAATCAGAGATATCATAAAAGGTCAGGGATTCTTGTGTACCCATCGCCCTCTATGATACATATATATATTATAGACTTGGGGGATTCCCATTTACCCCACAAGAACATGGTCATCAAAACAAACCCTCATGTCAATAATTATGAGTTTCCAGTGTCTGTCGATCGAACTCACACCTTCGCGGCTAGCTATTACAACTCCCATTACTGCCCAATTAAAACATTTAGCACATAACCAAACCACCACTTCCAAGAGTCAATTATTAATACATTATTAAGTGGTATCATCATACCGACTATAGAATGAAAGCAATGTCATTATCCAAGACTTAGTGAATTCCTATGTACCTCATAGACTCTATTATTAAAATCACTTGGGGGATTCCTATGTACCCCATAAGGTTTTCATTATATAATCACTTGGGAGATTCTCGTGTACCCCAGAAGGTTTTCATGACCATTTGTAACCATTTAATCTTTCAAACCATGCATTAGTTTCAAGAAACAAGCCAAGCCAAGTGATAATTCATAAACCAAAATCAATTCTACAAATGGGTTGAGTTTATTATCAATGTCCATACCAAAATAATCAATTTGGGGATTCTACTATACCCCTATTTCCATCAATAATACCATGCAACCCAATGTATTTACCAACCATCAATTAAAGCATAATAGTTTTAAAAATATCATGAAAGAAATATTTAAACAATTTATATTAAAAACCCTCAACCCATAGTTCAAAACCCAATATCAATATTCCATGAATAATAATTTAAATCACATGATTTTATAAAATTGGCAATGAGGGAAGAGTAACATTCCTGAAATACCATGAAATTTGGAAGAAATTTCACCCTTAGAACCCTAGATGACCACTTTCTTTGAAACCCTAGCCTTCAAATTGAGAGTTTGAGAGAGAATATTAGATTGTTTTATTGGGAATACTATGTTAATGAAGTCCAAAAGAAGGTTTTAAGATGTGGTATCAAAGGTATTGAAAGTGGGAAATGTCTAGAATACCCTTAGCTTAAAAGTTGCAAAAAGTTATCCTTATTTATGAGTCAACCCATTGACTCTTTACCGCATCATATTACTTATAGCCTTGAGTTGTAACCTAGACAGTGAGTTAGACACCCATACACTATCCACCTTATGGCTCAATAATCCCACTCATAACCTGACCCAACGACTCATAGGGTCTAGCCGTAAATAACACAGCACCCAAATGGGTCAAATACTGGATAACCAATGACTTTACCTCATGACTCATAATCAATTCTCATGGCTCCTAGTGAGCCACTCATACTCAAATAAAAGTCAATCCACTAAGTTACAAATTTAATTAAGGTTTTTCCTAATGACTTGTCACCACCTTTACTAACTCATATCACCAAGTCATAACCAAGATAGAAGACCCAACCACCTTCCACTGGAAACCTCATAACTATGTTCACCTAACCCATTAAGACATTATATGACTCGTATGGTCAAGTCATACTCATGGCAGTAAGCTCCAAGCACAAGAAATTTCTAAGGTCCTAAATTCATGGTGTTTTATTTGATGGACTTGAGATACCCAGTACGACTAGGCCCTAGTTTGGTTCATGACAAGCTTGGTATTAGAGCCTAGGTTCAGGTTAATTGGGTGTCCATAAAGTATGTCAATTAGAATCTCTTTTATGGTTGTGTAGCGCACCGTACTTATAAGGAAGAGGTTTCAATGCATTTAGGAATGTTCCTCTTTCTTGGTTCTAATTTTGGTATATAAAGTCTAGGGCATTGAAATATCCTCTAATTATGATTGTTCACATTTTAGATTATGCCTCGCCATAGACTTAATTCTAGTGGAAACTCCTCTATTTAACCTAAGGAAAATATGGATGGAACTCATTCTACTTATGGAGTACAAAACAGGTCTAGGGTTTCTGCTCCTAACTGCCCACATGGAGTTTTATCAGTCCTCTCCGGTCTTCTCAAGCTGATGATTGATCTCGCACAAAAGATACCTCCTAAAAGTATCTTTTAGGGTCAAACCCATTTGAAAGATATTAACAATTGTTTGGTTGGGTGTAATTCACGAGCAGTGCAAAAAATTAAAAAAAGGGGCATTTTGTATCAATCGCAAGTATAACCAAATATTGAGTGCTTTTGAGTCGTAGATAATAGAAGATGAACACTAGGCTTGTATTCCCCCTGGCCTCTTAACTCCGTAAATTTTTCATGATCAACCCATCTATTCTATAGTTCTGCATGTAAAGTCTGCTAGATATGTATTATCAGCCTTCTTGTGGACGTGATGATAAATTTCACCCTTTACCAGTTCAATCTCAGGGTGTCACCTTATTGCTCCTTGCTACGACCTTAGTTCACTATCACCTTTTGAGATCTAGTGATTAGATGAGATGGTGGAAAGTATAAGGTAGAAGTAAATCTCAAATTACTGTCTTAATAGTTTTTTCCTAATCACACACTCTCTTGTGAAGATGAACGTGAATACAGGCTATCTCAAACTTCTACCGCAGTTTTGCGATTAATTATTGTGATGAAGATTAAGAAATATGCATGAAACCCTAGAATAGATGAATATCACTCTTCATCTATGTAGCTAATCTACCAGGTTCCCACAACCCTATTTAAGGAGATTAGTCACTCATGTTTATGCAAGAAGCCATGATTTCAATGAACAGAACATGTAATTTAATGCAAAAGAATAAGATAAATAAACTCCAAAGTCTTGAATTGAATAAAAACCCAAAATCTCAAGAATAATTGCAAAGTATGTGAAAAGTAGTAAGAATAATGTCAAAGTACGTAACTTAATAAAAGGTAAAACCTAGGGTATTTATAGTATCTCAAAATAACATAAAAATCCTAAATAAAAAGGGAAGGTAAAGTTATGTCTGAACTCGATACGACTCGGTCATCAACTCATACTGGCATTATACTATTTGTAAAATGCCTTCTCATATTCATTCCAGTGTTTGATATCCCCAGGCTTTATCTTTATGATCTATATACGACTTCTATTTATGAGTTATACATGACCATATGACTCATGTCTTGCACTCGTATCCACCTAGGACTTTCTTTCTTCCACGCTTGGACATTGGTTTGCTTATATTTGACTATACGAGTCGTACTCAGACTTCTAACTTGTATCCATCACGGACTTTAACTCCTGCGTGTAGATTTGGAAACTGTTATTCTCATGACTTTTGTACATAACCCATATCCTCAGTTTATGGCTCATATAGATGAGTCGTATCTTTTCTTTACTTAGTCTTATGTTTGGGTATTTGGTTCTATTGTACTTACGAGTCATCATACGGGTCGTATACTGTGTTTACCACTCATGAGGAAACTTATCTTGATCAGTCTTGGTCTTTTCAGGTATTTTTCTTCTATGTTCATTCTAACACTGTTGTTGACCTATTTTACCTAAAATAAACACAAAAGTGCATCATACCACTAAAATAACCTAAGTATCCACATAAATTTATGTTTTTAAGCATCGAAAGTGTCGTGTTTCCACGACACATCAACACCCACAACTTAAACTTTTGTGTTTCCTTGGGAAAACAATAATTAAACCTTATAATTCAACACAATGCTTAAATAAGATCATAATCTACCCATGGAAGTGATTTTGAATTCAATTTTTCTCATAAATTATTTCTCTCTCGTAATCTCACTTTTCAAAAATCAAACTATTTATATCAATTCAGCACATGGTGAAACATGAGGAAATTCGATGATGGCATTACATTAGCAATAGACAACTGGGCATAGAAATAAATTACTTTCACCAAACAATCTAGCAACCTAGAAACATAAACCATGTGCACTCACAGTCAAAGAAATTTTATTCTCTTTCCGTATGGATAAACCAATCTATTCAAGGATATAATAGATGACTCTCTCACTAACAAATAAGTATCACTAGTGTAAGAAAAATGCCATAGGATTTCCCTTATACTCTTTTCCTAAGTTTTCAAACATTCACGGTAGGATCACTATAGGACTTTATTCGGCTGGTAACGCAGGCTTGGGGTTGGTATGATATCTTTGGGATTCATTTAGTGACTAAGCCTTCTAGAAACTACGCATTTCTCGAGGTACACTTATTTTTTCCATGTCTTCTTTTTTCCTACACACTTATGTCTCATTTATTATTTTAAGCACATTCAAATTGGGCCAATTGTGATTTTTTCACATTTATTTTTTTTTTCTTTTTTTTCCTTTTCCTTGTAACATTTCTTTCCTTTATTGTCATCACACCTATCTAAGTTTCAACTATTTTTCATTAAACATAATTTCTTCATACTCATTTTCTCCTATGCATCCCTATAATAGCCACCCTCAACTTAGGCTATTTACCTGAGTTGAGATGAACAATATCCAAAGAGGACTAGTTCCAAAAATAGGTTCATTCTAAGATAAATGAGAAGGTGAAATTGGTGTAAACAACAAAAACTGGTATACTCAAGCTCAAGTATTTGGATCAAAGGGATTCATTCATTTAGTTAGGACATTTTAGTCTCAGGTGGACTCATACAAAAAAGGCCTATGATCATCTCCTAATTAAATATTCTAGACCTAGGTAAAAGCAACTGGGCAAGTTCTAGATTGTGAAACACCAGGAACTCAGTATTCCTCACATGCACTTGCACAGGGTTACACTACTAAGTAATAGCTATCTGTTATGCAACTGTTTGTCCCTAATTGTTCTATCCCTAATCCTAATGTCATTCTAGATTCACAACAGTCTCACACATACACATATAACACGACACAAAATTTTAGGAGGTGTCTTTGCTTTTCAACAAAATTTCATTAAACACAAATAAGCAAACTTTTCTTAAGCACACATTTTCAGTATACTTATTTTAAATCAACAAATATTTCCACCATTCTAAATTAGTTCAAGGACCTAAATTCATTGTAAATAATGTTTAAAAATCTATCAAAATTTAATAAAAACAATTAAAAAGTATCTTAGGCCATATGTTCAAAGATTCTCTCTATTTTAGCACCTTTTCAGCAACGAACCTAGATGTCATAAAGGACTTGTCAACTACTTATATTTTTCAGGTACTCCCAGATGTCCAAATCAGATATACCTCAACCCCCAACTAAAAGTTGTTGCAATGTCCTCATTTCAACAAAAAAATAAATAAGGTAAGGATGGAAGGTTATACCTAGGCTCTCAAGGCACCGGCTTATCAACATCAGCACATGGACCCTCAAATCAGGTCCCACTCTCCTCAGCTACCATCCTTCCAACTACTGGCACTGGATCAATAACAACAGTCGAGGGCACAACACTGTCCCCCTCAATATCAATAATTGGTGCCCTTGAACCACCAACGCCAAATGCCATCTCACGGACCCGTGTCTCTCGGTCCCGCTTGCTTTTTATGCTTTCAGTACTGGTCTTTTTTTTGGAGTCTTTCTCTTAAAACTTTCTTTTATTTCTTTTTTATCTTTCATCTTCAGTCTTCATAATTCTCGGCTCCAAAATCACCCAAATATTTAGAACATGGACAGTGGTGTCGACTGTCTCAATCACAGGCTCCGAAATCACTGATCTATTAGATAGCTCATGCACCTTCCTCTTGATGTTATCCATCTCAGTCTTTACCTCAGTAATATTAGGCTTTTTCCCATCACTCAGTTGTCAAGTAATCCATGACTCAAATGTATCTAGCCTTTCCTAGACTCGTCTATCCTGGTTCTCAAACTGTATATCCTACCATGGCCTTACACTTTTTTCTATATGCTCAACCTTAGCCTCTAATATGGCTAACCTGGTCATAACCTCTATCTATAATGCCTATGAAATCATCATAATACCAGAGGGCATACCTCATGACTTGGGCGGCACAGACTGTACTGGTGGTGAGGCACTAGAAGTAGCCTCTGCATTTGAATATGAAGTATCCATCTATGCTCCTAATTCAGTAGCCTCAATATCAGCCTTCCTCCCTATGGGAACATACTTTCCATCCAATCGATTGCCTATCGTGCATGTCAAGCTAAAGGATTTTCCGCATCTCTAATCAGATCCAAATTTGTGGTTCTCAGGGACTTAATCATCTCATCTATACCAGGGAGTTCCAAAACTCACATAGCAAGACATATTTACATAATCAAGCAAGGGTAAGCTAGTAATGACTTCTCACCCCTAACTATATGATCCCTCATCTCTCGAATAAGAACTCTACTACATCAAACCATTTCAGGCTATAAAACCATCTATCATAGCTGCCCGAACCGAGATTAGTACATTATCTCTAGTAGTTGGACACAGTTGTTGTCAAGACAATATCCACTATACTTTACCCTCGAAGTTAAGCGTACTCTTTTTAATCTTCTGTAAGACCACCCCGGGGCCTCCTACAACCCAAATTATGTTTTAACAATTTAAAGTTATACACTTCACAATCCACCTAAGGATTATCATCTTTTCATCCAAACCCAGTGTTCTCTTAGTTACTATCCTCATTTCTTCCTTCCTGTAGTCTATTTCCTTAGTTTTTGCTAGAGCTAATAGTCTGGTCTATATAAAAATCACTCAATATTCTATGGATAAATATCTACCCAGACTCCTCAAGTCATCAGTAAAGTAATTGGGTCACTGCCCTTCCACAATTGACCTTGAGGGTATTGCCCCTGAAGTTTGCCTTTATATGCTGCATAGAATTCTCGGACAAGCATCTCACTATACTTTCCAGGTGTCCGTGTCATCCATTCAAAACCATACGGACGGCATTACTCCTCGAATATGGAAAATTTTAACATCTAGTAGTTATCAACCTCTGCTACAAGTACAATACTCTTGTTATCTTTCCACTTGGAAGTATGAACAAACCACTGTTGAATGTCTCTTGCATATCGAGTACCCCCATCGTTCAATGATAGGAACCAAGGCATTGGTATGTGCAAGTGGTGGGTCTTATCGGGCTATCGGAGGCACCTCATTCACTTCCTAAGTAGGATCAACATTCTTAGAATTTACCTCTTTCGAACTGAATTCATCCTCATCATCATCATCATCAAAAGGTTTTGTTATGTACGGAGAAGAGATAGTGGGGTTCTTTCTCCTCAAGCCTCATAGAGGTGGTGAGTCCTCTGGGGGTGAAATATTCTTCCCTTTTGCTTTGTGAGATATCTTTCCTTTTTGGGAAATCCTGCCCTTTGAGGAGTCATTATAAAGTTCATCGTTGCTATCGGTTGACATATCAAACTCAAAATAGTTGGATTCCAAGTTAGTAATGGGTACCTACTTATATCTAATTTTGACTTTTTTGGATGAGGAAGTGTTCTTTGGTGGCATAGTTCCTACAAACATACTATTACAAGTAAGTACTTAAAGAAAAGAAAAAAATTTAAAACTAAGTTAATTATGCCTGTTCTGGTCAGTTTACGAGTGGAGTGTACTGGTCATATTGACTGGGTACAACTCATATGAATGAGTCGTATACTACGCACTAGATGACAATTGTTCTTTGGTCTGCTTATCATTTCTCCTAACCAGTACTATCATCTGGGTACGACTCATTACAAATAGTCGTAGTTGGATCGAAAACATTTAATACAATTTTAATCCTTCCAGGATAGTACGACTCTTTGTTTACGAGTCCTATGGTTTGGATACGACTCATTTAGGTGAGTCATATCCATTCTAGAACCTTAAACTTGTTAGTTTTGCATTTTGTCAGTGGGTATGAGTCCCATTACGACACTGTACCGGTGGGTACGAGTCGTAAGGGGTCCCATATCAACTGCAATATAGAAGAATAATTTTAAAGTTTGACTCCAAAGAAAATTCCCAAACTAACCATTAAAATTTTCAGTAATATCAATCAATTTTGGATAAAATAACACACAAAATCACTACCTAAAACTCAATTTATCCCCAAATTTCATTTTCAACCTAAAACCCAAGAACTAGAGTTCAACCATTTGATATTCCAGTAATATGAACTCAAAGCAAGTTAGTAACTACTCCTAGATACAAGTTCAACTTGAAATATCAAAGATTTTCATTCAAAAACCTACTTGAATGGTGAAGAGAGTATTTTTCTCAAGTTTCCACTTGTTTTTCTCCAAATCCTTAGTTAAAATCATGAAAAATGGAAAAATCGAGCAACATGGTAGTTGATTTTAGTTGTGTTATTTCATTGATTTGAGAAGTCTGAAATTGGGCACAAATGGTGGTGAGTGTGTTTCGAATATCGGGTACCGATTTAGTGCCCTATTTCTTATTTAAACCAAGTGTTGGGCTTAGTTGACCTGCGATCCCAACTTGGAAAGCATGGGTATGAGTTGTGGATATGATTACCAAGTCTTTTGGGTCATTTCTTTGACTCGTATAGACCTGGAACCTTACCTGGGTTCTGGAGTGGATACGACTCTAGGTGACGGGTCGTACCTTGGGGTATGACTTGTTCTGAGAATCTTATCCATTTTAGAAACTTCTACTTGATTCTAATTTTTCTCCCAGGTCAATACGACTCCTACTAATGGGTTGTACCATCTAGATACGACTCATAAAGTTTTCGTAATACCATTTTTTTATTTTTTTTGGGTATATTTTGCACTCTTTAGCCCTGTACACTGAACAAACATATTACCCTCTAATTAAATAAGTACAAAAACATGGGTTGCCTTCCATGCAATGCTTGATTTAACATTGCAACACGACATAGCTAAGTTTGGTACTCAAATTTCACTAACTAGCTTGAGAGTTGCCTCTCACGCAGCGCTTGATTTAACATTGCGGAATGATGTAATTGCCTTGGTTACTCATACTTCACCAAGGTCAATCTCAAACACCTCATTCACTTCTTTATAATTGCCCATATAGTGTTGTACTCTTAACCGTGAATGGTTTATACCATCTAGGCCTTAAATTACCTGGAAATAGTTTAAGACTTGAGTTGTAATGAAATACTTGGTCACCTTTTTCAAAGATTATTTTCTCAATTTTTTCATCATGATACACCTTCATCTTTTCCTTATAAAGGGTAGAACTTTTATGCGCTCGGAGCCAAATTCATCCAGCTCATTCATACTATTTATCCTTAACTTGGATGGATCTTGCCACTCAAAATTGGCTTCTTCAAAGCCAAAAGTACTTTGTATTCCAGCATAATAGGAAAGTGGAAATCCTTGTTGTACACTAACTGAGAAGGAAAAGCACCAATTAGAGTCTTGAATGCTATCTGTTAAGCCCATAATGCATCATCTAATTTTCGTGACCAATCAGTCCTATTGGCATTTACTATCTTCTCCAAGATGGATTTGATTTACTTATTGAATGCCTCTACCAGTCCACCAGTTTATGGGTGATAAGGTGTTACCACCTTATTTTTCACTCCATACTTCTCAAAAATACCTTTGAGTAGATGATTACAAAAATGTGACCCACCGTCACTGATTATTGCACGTGGGGTGCCAAATCAAGAAAAGATATTCTTTTTCAGGAATGCAGTGACACTACGTGGTTCATTGTTGGGAAGTAATACTTCTTCCACCTAATTTAAAACATAATCCATAGCCACAAGTGTATACTACATGCCAAAAAAACTTACAAAAGGACCCATGAAGTATATACCCCATACATCAAATAATTCCAATTCTAAAATAGAAGTCAGATGCAGTTCATGGCATCTAGAGATATTTCCTTATCGTTGACATTGATATCAAGCAGAAGAAAAATGTATGCATCTTTGTAAATTTTTGGCCAATAATATCCATATTGCAAGATTTTGTAGGAAGTATGGGTTCTACCATGATGACCCCAAACTGGTGAAAAATAACAAGCCTCAAGTATGCTCATCATCTCTACCTCAGGTTTGCATTAACAAATAATCCCATCCGTACAAATTCTAAACAAATTAGGATCATCCTAGAATAATTTCCTAACCTCATGCATAATTTCTTCTTTGCTAAAAGGAAAAATCCTCTGGAATTAGATCACTCGCTAGGTAGTTTTCATAGTCTTCAAACCATGGGATTAGGTCTTGGGAAACTACTAATGTCTTCTCATCTGAAAAACTGCCATCAATATCAAGTCTATTCTCCATTTTCTTCATTGCTTCCTCCTTTAGTCTAGAGAAATGATCCACAACTTGGTTCTCAGTGTTTTTTCTGTCCTTTATCTCGTAATTAAATACTTACAGCAATACCACCCACCGAATCAGTCTTGAATTCTCATCCTTTTTGGTCATAATATACCATAATATTGCATGATCGGTGTGCACAACCACCTTAGTCCTAATTAAATATGACCTAAACTTATCAAAGGCAAAAACCACAACCAAAAACTCTTGTTCCATCACAGTTTAGTTCTTTTGAACAAGGTTTAGTGCTTTTCTAGTGTAGTATATGGAATGAAGGATCTTTTCTTTTCACTGGCCTAGTATAACCCCTAAGGACAAACTACTTGCATCACACATGATTTCAAAAGGCAAAGACTAGTCTAGAGATATAATAATAGGAGCAGTCATCAACTTCTCTTTTAAACATTCAAAAGCCTTCAAGCACGCTGGTGTGAACTCAAATATCACCCCTTTCTCAAGAAGCCTACAAAGAGGACTGGCTATCTTGGAGAAGTCCTTGATGAACCTTCTATAAAATCTATCATGTCCCAGAAAGCTACGAATACCCTTCACAAAAGTTGGTGGAGGTAATTTCTCAATCACTTCAATTTTCACTCTATCTACCTCAATACCTCTTTTTGAAATTTTATGCCCTAATACTATACTTTCTTTGACCATAAAATGGCACTTTTCCCAATTTAGTACTAAGTTGCATTCTTCACATCTTTGGAGAGAATTTGGCAAATGAACTAAGAAGTCATTAAAATAATCACCAACGACTGAAAAATCATCCATAAACACTTCGATAGTGTCTTCTACCATATCAAAGAAAATAGATATCATACATCTGTGAAATATGGTTGGAGAATTGCATAGCCTAAATGGCATGTGTTTGAATGCAAAGGTCCCATAAGGACATGTGAAGGTGGTCTTCTCTTGATCCCCCGGGGAAATAGTAATCTAGTTATAACCTAAACACTTATCAAGAAAATAGTTCCATCCTCTGCCCGCTAACCTGTCTAATATTTGGTCCATAAAGGGCATGGGAAAGTGGTCTGTCTGAGTTTATGCATTCAATTTTTGATAATGCATGCATAATATCCACCCTATGACAAGTCTCATTAGCACTAGGTCATTATTCTTATTAGGCATAATAGTAATACTGTCTTTCTTCGAAACATATTACACCGGACTGACCCACTTACTATCAGCAATGGGATACACCGCACTAGTATCTAACCATTTAATTATCTCTTTCTTCACTATTTCCTGCATAGGATGATTAATTCGGCACTGATACTCTATGCTTGGGATACAATCTGGCTCAAGTTTAATTTTATGAGTACGCAAACCTGGCAGAATACCCACAATGTCTGTAATGGACCAACCTATGGCCCTCTTAAATTTTGCAATACTGACAATAATTTTTATACTTTTGACTCTATCAAATCATCTATAATAATAACTACCAAAGTGTTGTTGGCCCCCAAAAATGCATATCATAAATGAGAAGGGAGGGCGTTTAACTCTACGACAAGTGGCTCCTCAATAGATGGGTGATCATGTGGAGTATTTCTATTCATCAAATCCAAATCAAGCTTTTTTGGTGTGTAAACATAGTAACCACTAGCATAGAGTGAGCACACCATCTCATCATACTTCTCAATACCATAACTATTGAAATTTATTATCACGGATACAAGAGCTTCCATACCTAACCTTTCTTTAAGAGGAACAGTATCAGCAAAACCATCATCCCAAAGAGTAATTGTATTAATATCATGGAATGAATCTTCCTCATCATCATACTCATAGATCACAGATATCATTCTCAACTCATCAGGTTGCTTCACTGATTTGCATACATTGAAAGTCACTTGTTTATCACTAAACCTCAGCATCAGATGTCATTTCTCTAAATCAATCAACGTCCTACCTGTAGCCGAAAATGGTTTTCCCAAAATAGTTAGGATTTGAAAGTCCACTTCACAGTCTAATATTACAAAATCAATAGGAAATATAAGAGAAGACACTTTAACCAATATATCATAAAGGATACCAACTGGCTTTTTACTGTTCTGTTAGCCATTACTAGTCTTATGGTAGTTGGTTTGGGAGCTCCCAACCCCAACTTCTTAAATACGGCAAAAGGCATGAGGTTGATTCTAACCCTTAAATCACATAATGCTCGAGTGAAGTTTAAAGTTCCAATAGTGTAAGGTATTATGAAAGCAACCGAATCCTCTTTTCTCTCTACCAAAGATCTAGTAACTATAGCAATGCAATGATGAATATTATTGACTGGCTCATATCTAACTGACCTCTTCTTGGTGATTAAGTACTTCATGAATTATATATATCCTAGCATTTTCTCCAATTCCTCTACAAGCGGTATGTTGATTGTCAACTCTTTTAACATAGACAAGAATTTGTGATACTTACCTTTGTCTTGTTTCTTTCTCAGCCTTTGAGGAAGAGGATAAGGATATATTGTAATAGGATTCAACACGGTCTTCTCAACCTTATCATTTTCTTTATACGGTTTACCACTGCTTTCTACCTTAATAGGATTAGCATCAACTTTGTGCTCATCTACAGTGGAAATAGGTGGTTTTGTAGTGGTTTTACCACTTTGAGTTGTAATGGCATGGCAGTGAGCATCATTCTTCAGATTTTAAACTATATTACTAGGGAGGGTACCCGATTGACTCTAATTTACTATGGTTGACATTTGATCAAATTGTTGCTCCAACTATTTGATCGTTGTGGCGAGTGATTCAACTTTCTGATTTATCCATGACAGATTTGTCTTAATCTCCTTAAGGCAGCTTTCTTGAATTTTTTGTCATTTAACTAATTTTTATGAAAGTGCCTCCATTCTGGATTCTAAATCATGACTCCCCGATGGAACATATTCATAACTCGATAACTGGTAGTCATCCTTTTTATGCCAATCACCATCTCTCTCTATTTCTATCTTTGTATCTATCATATAGTAGTTCCGGCCTTAATTCGCTTATCCTTGGACTCAAAAATCTGCCAACCTATGATCAAGATACTTTGCTTCCTCTTTTAATTCAATCTCAAAAGTTTTCAAGGTAGATTCCTGAGTCACAGCTGTATTTATCTATTCAGAACCCAATGCTATAAATTTCTTAGCAAGAATCCCAATATCTGTCCGAAGTTGAGCAACCTCTTGTGCGACCATGTCATTATTTTCTCCATAATCACCAATTTCTCTAATATCATATGCACCTACAACATGTTTATCTTCTCTTGTATTACACCCTCTATTGCACATTGAGATATTATTTATTATGATAGTCCCACCGAAGATGCATAAGTGCACCTCCTATAATAGTATCTTTCATTTCTCTTGAACTAACAGTCAGTGTTATGTAGAAGATTTCCAGCAATCTAACCCTCTAATTTTGTGATTTGGTACCATGCTCAGCTTCTTCTTTAACTTAAACCATGCCTCTTACAAAGATTCTACAAGTAACTTTCTGAAGTTATAAATTTTATATTTTAATTGCATCATTTTTCCCAGAGGTAAAAATTTGTTAAGAAACTATTTTTGCAACTCATGCAAAGAAGTAATTGAACCTCTCAAAAGTTCCCCCAGCCGAATGATGCTTCTGCAGTAAGCAAAAATAGGAACAACCTCAACCTCAAAGCTTCTTGATCTAACTCTGGAATGGTATAAGATATGCAAATCCTAGTAAAGTTACTAAGATATAGATTTGCATCATCAGATAATGCTCCTGAAAATACACCTTTTAAGTTCAACAGTTGGACCATAGCACTAGTAATGCCAAACTTTACATTGGGGTAGAGGTAGAGGAATGATTGCTCCTATCTCATTCGATTCAACGTAACCCATATTCTCATCGACTTTCTTATATGGCTGCATAGGCTGGTAAATAGGGAGTAATAGGACTCTGCCTCTCTGAACTCGATCATCCCCTTGTCTTGGCATGACTAGTTCTCTATTTTGAGCTCTCTGAGCCTCTTCAGCTAATCTAGCCTATTTGGTTTCTCGTCTCTCTCACTCTAACAATTGATACATCTGTATATCTACAACATTCTAAACATCAAGTAGAGCATGCGGGAGTGCCATATTTAGATCAACAAGAGGGTATTTAACCGCATCTGGAACACCATCACAAATATGCTCTACCATTCTTCTTGGTGTTTGAAGTATCTTTTCTAGCTCTAGCTCAAAAGCAAGCAGAGGATTGCCTCTATTCCTAGTGTTGGGCATACACCGGCATATTCCCAATTAAAAATAGAAAATAAGACTTGCAAAATCCATCAAATACAATCAATAATAACATCGTCTTCCCCAAAAATGATGCTAAAATTTGATGTATCCCAAAAGATACCTCCTAAAAGTATGATGCAGTTGATGTCAAAATATAGCAACCCAAATAGGTTGGGGTCAAATCTACAGGGAATATGTTAGTAGTTTCTTGGTTAGATGTAATTCATGAGCAGTGTAGAAAAGTAAGAAAAGGGGGGATTTTGTATCAATCTCAAGTAGTAACCAAATCTTAAGTTCTTTTGAGTTGTAGGCAATAGAAGACAAACACTAGGCTTATGTTCGCCCTAGCCTATTAAATCCATAAATTTCTCATGATCAACGCATCTAATTTATTATTTTGCATGTAAAGTCTGCAAGATATGTATTATCAATCGTATTATGGACGTGAAGATAAATTTGATCCTTTACCAATTCAGTTGTAGGGCGTCACCTTATTTCTTTTTTCTACAACCTTAATTTGTTGACATCTTTTGAGATCTAGTATTTAGATGAGATGGTGGGAATTATAAGGTGGAAGTAAATCTCAAATTACTGTCTTAATCTTTTTTTCCTAATCACAATCTCCCTTATGAAGATGAACGTGAAGACATACTATCTAAAACTTCTGCAGCAATTCTAAATTAATTATTGTGAAGAAAATTAAGAGACATCCATAAACCCTAGAATATATGAATATCACACTTCCTCTATATAGCTAATCCAACAGGGTTTCCACAACCCTAGTTAAGGAGATTAGCCTCTCATGTTTATGCAGGAATCCATGATTGTTAATGAAAAGAACATGTAATTTAATGTACAAGAATAAGATGAATAAACTCCAAAGTCTTGAATTGAATAAAAACCCAAATCTAAGGAATAATTGAAAAGTGTGTGAAAAGTAGTAAGAATAATGTCAAAGTATGTAACCTAATAAAAGGTAAACCCTAGGGTATTTATAGTATCTCAAAATAACATAAAAATCCTAATAAAAAGGGAAAGTTAAAGCTATGTCGGCACTCGGTATAACTCATTCTTCAACTCGTACCAACATTATAGTTGTACTATTCTTTCTCATATCTGTTCTAGTGTTTGATCTCCCAGTCTTCAAATTTCTGATTTGTATACAACTTCTACTTATGAGTTGTACATGAGCATACGACTCATGTCTTACACTCGTATCCACTTGGGACATTCTTTCTTCCAAACTTGGACACTAGTCTGCTTACGATTTGACTATATGAGCCATACTTAAATGTTCAACTTATATCCATCTAGAACTTTAACTCTTTATTGTATCTTTGGACACTTTTATGTTCACAACTTCTGTTCACAACCCGTATCCTCAGTATATGGCTCGTATAGCTAAGTTATATATTTTCTTTACTTAATCTTGTGTTTGGTTCTTTGGTTTTGTGTATTTACGAGTCATTATATAGGTTGTATACTGTGGTTATGACTCATGAGGTGACTCATATCTTGATCATACTTTTTCTTTTCAGGTCTTTTTCTTTTATTTTCATTCCAACACTATTGTAGACCTATTTAACCCAAAATATACACAAAAATGCATTATACCCACTATGATAACCTAAATATCAACATAAATTCATGATTTTAAGCATTGAAAGTGTCATGTTTCCATGACACATTAATGATGTTTATGCCCCACCGTCCAAGGAGACATATCTAATGTTGAATATTGTTGATCTATTCATCTACTAATCTAGTTGGTGACTTTTTAGTCTTGTCATCCTGGCTGTGTCAGTTTTGTTACTCTATCTTATGAGGTCACTAGAGTTCGTGAGCTTATAAGGTTAAATCCTCTGACCTTTACTATCTCTATAATTGAGGAGGATCCTTAAGGGTTCATCAATGAAATAGAGAAGATATTCAAGGTGATCCATGCAACTGATGTGGAGGGTGTGGAGTTTGCCATATATTAGTTAAAGTATATGGCATATTAGTGATATGAGGAGTGGGAACAGTCAAGGGGTGATGATACTAAGCAACCTATGTGGGAGGAGTTTTCTAGTGCTTTTCTTAATTATTCTTTCCTCGAGAGTTGAGGGAGTCTAAGGCCAAAAAGTTTGCAAACTTGAAGCTGGATCCTCAGATATTGTATCTAATATGAGGGTGAGAATTAGAAAGTTTTCTTTGACTTTGTCTTGAGACTTAGTACTAGAGTGTAAGGCTGCAATATTGAATAATGACATGGATATATCTAGTCTTATGGTGTATATACAATAGGTTGAAGATTAAAATAAGAAGAAAGAAAAAATAAGAGAGAGGTAGATTTAGAAGTTAGATATTTAGAGCAAGGTGGAGGCTAGTAAAATAATAGCAAAGATTATAGGTAGTAGGGGAAAAAGAGGACTTAGGGAAACTCGGGTTCATATTCTATGGATAGTGCTCTATATCCTAAGTTATTTACTGATTGTCACTTTAAAATTAACAATGGGTTTAAAGCCCAAGGTGCCCAGTCTCAAGCTAGGGGAACTTAATTAGCCCTACCTCATCCTTCTTGCTAATTTTGTGGATAGTTGCACCTTGGTTATTGAGATAAGGGATGGAATTTGTGTTTCAAATATGGCCATCCTGGCCATATTCAGAGGAACTATCCATCAACAAATATTGCTACTAAAGCTAATAATGCTCCGTTTACTACTTTTTCAGTTCCAGCGACAAAGGATGTAACTCTTGGTACCTACACTGGCTGGAATTATCTTTATGTACTTGCCACCTGTGAGGAATCTGAGGCATCTTCTGATGTTGTCACTAGTACTCTATAGATTATCTCTTGTGATGAATATTTTCTTCTTGAACTGGGGTCCACCTTTTTTATATGACCTTTTATATGGATGTTTATTTTGGTTTTAGTCCTGAGTGCATTTTCGATCCCTTCTCTATATATACCTCAATGGATAATTCTATTATGGCTAGAAAGGTCTATAGGGGTTGTGTGGTGTCTATACAATGGTAGGGAGACCTTAGTGATCTGATAGAGTTGGATATGGCAGACTTTGATATGATCGTAGGGATGGATTGGCTTTACTTGTGCTATGCTTCTCTTGATTGTAGGACCCAAAAGGTCAGTTTCTGATTCCCTAATGATCTAGTAATAGAGTGGGAGGTAAATTCCCTAGTTCTTAAGGAAAGATTTATTTTCTATCTTAGAGCCCAAAAGCTGATCTCCGAGAGGTGTCTTTATCATCTAGTTTGGGTTAAAGGTTCTAGTTCTAGGGTTCCTTCTTTATAATCTGTTCCTGTAGTAATGTGTTTCCCAAGTTTTTTTCCGATGATCTTCCTAGTATTCCTTCTGATAGGGAAATAGATTTTACGATTGATCTTCTACCAGATACCTATCTTATCTTTATCTCTCCATACAGAATGGCTCCGATTAAGTTTAAAGAACTTAAAGAAAAGTTAAAGGGTCTACTTAATAAGGGTTTAATCTTTCCTAGTATGTCCCTCTAGGGTGCTCCCATATTTTTCTTACATAATAAGGATGGTTCCTTTCGGATATGTATATAGATTATCGATAGTTAATAAGGTGATGGTGATGAATAAGTATCCTCTCCCTAGGATAGATGATCTCTTTGACCATCTTTAGGGTGCTAGATACTTTTTGAAGATTGATCTTTGGTTGGGTTATCATCAGTTCAATATTAGAAAGGTGGATATTCCTAAGACCACCTTCTGTACCGACATGATCATTATGAGTTTATGGTGATATTAATCGGGTTGACTAATGCTTTCATTGCATTTATGGATCTTATAAACCAGGTATTCAAGCAATTTTTAGATTTGTTTGTCATCGTATTTATTGATGATATCTTGGTATATTCCAAGAGTGAGGAGGATCAGGCTAATCATATCTGATTATTATTGTAGACTCTTAAGGATCAGTGATTATATGCCATATTTTAAAAGTGTAAGTTTTTGTTGAATATTGTCACCTTCCTGGGTCATGTTGTTTCCAGTGAGCGGATCATGGTGGATTCACAGAAAGTTGAGGCGGTTAAGAAGTGGCCTAGACCCATAACTCAAACTGACATTTGAAGTTTATAGGATTTATATGGGCATTACAGAAGGTCTATGGAGATCTTCTATTCTATTACTGCTCCATTGATTAAGTTGATTCAGACTGATGCTGGTGATAGTAGTTTTTAGAAGCTGATGGATAAGTTGACTTCTACTTTAATTTTAACTCTACTCGAGGGTATTGATGGTTTTGTTGTGTATTATGATACATCCCGCATGGGAATGGGTTATGTGTTAATGCAGCATGGTAAGGTTGTGGCTTATTCTTCTAGGAAATATATGGTTCATTAATGGAATTATTTGACTCATGATCTATAGTTGGCAGTCGTGGTGTTTGCGGTGAAGATTTGGCGCCATTATTTTTATGGGGCTCATGTTGATATTCATTTAGATCATAGAAGCTTGTAGTATGTGTTTACCCAGAAGAAATTGAATCTCAGGCAAAAGAGATGTCTTGAGTTACTCAAGGACTATGACACAAGTCTCCACTACCATCCAGGTAAGGCTAATATGGTTGTTGATGCTCTCAGAATATTTCCCATGGGTAGCTTGTCTCTTGTGGATGAGTAGAGGCAGGAATTAGTAATGGACATTCACCGATAGCCTAAACTTGGAGTTCATCTTTTTTATTCTGGGATGGGAGTGTGATTGTACAAGAGGTGGTAAAGTCATCTCATGGTATAGAGGTGAAGTAGAAGAAAGTTTTGGACCCCATCTTGATACAAATTAAGGATGATACGGTTCAGCAGAAGGTCATGGCATTTGAGATTGGTAAAGATGGTATCTTTCGTTACCAAGGTATTTTGTGTGTTCCGATTATTGATGAACTGCGAGAAAGGATTTTGGTTGAGGCTCATAAGTTAAGATATAAAGTTTATCCTGGTTTGACGAAGATGTATCATGGCTTGAACGAGATCTATTGGTGGAATAATAAGAAGATGGATATGGCTAACTTTGTGGCTAAGTGTATGGTGTGTCAAAAAATAAAAGTTGAGCACCTGAGGCCTGGAGGAATATCTCAAGAGATTGTATTATCCATGTGGTAGTGGGAGGTGATCAATATGGATTTTATTATTGGTCTTCCACGGACTTAGAATTACCATAATTCAATTTGGGTCATCATGGATAGGATGACTAATTCTACGAACTTTTTGACTATGAGGAATACTTACTCTGGAGAGGATTACGCTAAGTTGTTTATTCAGGAGATCATCAAATAGCATGGTGCCTGAGTTTCAATTATTTCCAATTAAGGCACGCGTTCTTTTCTCTCTTTCGGCATTCATTTCAGTGAGGCTTGGAAAAATGGGTGAACCTTAGTATTGCATTCCACCCTCAAATGGATAGACAAGCGGAGAGAACCATTCAGACTTTGGAAGATATGCTAAGGGCCTGTGTGATTGATTTTGGAGATAGTTAGGTGGATTATTTTCCTCTAATCAAGTTTTGTTGCAATAATAGTATCACTCTAGTATTGGGATGGCTTCTTTTGAGTCTCTTTATAGTAGGAGGTATAGATCTCCTATTGGGTAGTTTGAGGTTAGTGAGACTAGATTGTTCTGTCTAGACTTTGTTCATCAAGCCATGGAAAAGGTGAAGGTGATCCATGATAGAAGTAAGACTGCTTAGAGAATCCAAAAGTCCTATGCAGATGAGAGGCGAAGAGAGTTAGAGTTTGAGGTTTGTGATTAGTTGTTCTTGAAGGTATCTCCTATGAAGGGGAAACTCAGTTCCCGTTATGTTGGACCATACTTAATTTTAAGGGGCGTGAGAAATGTTACATATAAATTGGATTTTTCTTCAATTTTTGTATCTATTCATTTGGTTTTCCATGTATAGATGTTGAAGAACTGTGTGGGCAATACTTCTTTGGTAGTTCCTATTGAGAGTGTTGTTTTTTCAGATTCCTTGTCTTACAAGGAAGTCCCAGTTGAGATTTTTGATAGGCAAGTCAATCATTTAAGGACTAAGGATGTGGCTTTGGTAAAAGTCCTTTGGTGGAACCATAAGGTGGACGAAGCTACTTGGAATGATGTAGAGGACATGAACTCTAGATATTCATTTTTGTTCCTCGAGATGGATAATCATGCTTAAGGGATAGATTTTCCTTCTTCTTTTGTTTTTTAACTTTGGTAAAGGTTTTGTGATATCATTCCCATCTTAAAATTGTGGTAATGGATGACTTGACTCCTCATTTAAGGACGAATAAGCCTAGGGGGATAATGTAACACCCCAAATTTTTGCCTCTAAATTTCTTAGCTTTTATGCTCATTGCCTAGGTAACGACTCTCCTAACGATTTGTAAAGACTAATTATGAGTTATAGGACCCCAATCATAGCCAGACCATTGTAGGTTCCTAGGTTACTATTTTGATTATGACTTATACCTTATGAGTCATAAGGTGAGGTCACAAGTCGTATAGAGGGACTCGTGACCAAACTAGTGGATTGGCCAATGTTTTGATCCTAAGTACAACTAGGACCCTAAGTGTCATAATGTCATATTATGAGTCGTACAATACGACTCGGAGGTCAACAATAAGGATGCCTTAAGTCACTGCCCAGACTACGAGCCCAGTAAATAAATCATACCCAGACGTCATGATTCGTGGCGTGACCCGTAACGACTGGGGGCAGTTTTTCCTACACGTTCTCATTAAGGAAAAATCAGTGTTATCTCATTTCTAACTTCTATCCTAAGACTTTAAACACTCTTACAGCTCTATTATCATCAAATCACCATACCATAAGAACTATTCTTCTCTTAAATCCCCAAGGTAAGAACAACTAGGGTTTCAAAGGATTTGGCTTCTAGAGCTCTAGTTGGCGATTTCCCACCATAATTCTCAATACTTTCAGGCATGTATGTCTTCTCTACTAGCTTATGTTTTATTTAGGGCATGCAATAATGATATTCATGTGGTTTTAAATGTTGATTTTAGAACTTGGGTTGAGATTTTTGGATGATTGTTACTTGAATGGTGTTCCCATGATTTTATATGCATTGTTTATGCTTTATTGATGGTTTTTGAATTGATTGGGTGCATGGGCATGGTAATATGGGATGAGGTTCATGGAATTCCATTAAATTAATGATATTTGGGTATTGGAATTGGTTTGGAAATTGTGGAACCTCAATCCACTTGCATAATTGGCTTTGCAACATGGTTAATGATATGGTTTGGCTTACTATCCTAAACTATTGCATTTCATAAAAGGCTAAATGGAATAAAAATGATTTGTTAGAAGGCCTTGATGGCTATTTGTTGACTTAATTATAAACTACGAGGGTTGAGGCATTCCCCCAAGTTTTTTTTTATAAACTACGAGGGTCGAGGCATACCCTTAAAATTTGACTTGATAAATCACGGGGGTCAGGTATTCCCCCAAGGTGATGAATAATTGGAATGGCATAATGATATTAGATTGCAAGTGTAATTGATATGACATACAAATGGTATATGTCATAATGGGTTATTCATGGTTATTACATGGGAATGTGTAAAATATTTTAATTGGGCTTGATGGGGGTTTTGTAGCTTACCGTGAAGTTGTATGTCCCAGTAAGGACGAACACTAAAAACCATGTTTGCAAATCTGAGGGTCTTAATGACCATGTGCATAGTTAACACTTATACATATTTATGTATCCTATAATGACATGCGGTCGGGGTATTCTCTGGTCTTGGTTGGATATCTCTAGTTCATGTGGCTAACACCCACTGAGCCTTTTCAGCAAGATAGATGAACCCATATAGCCCATGGATGCCTAGATGACAAGATATCTACACAGTCCAGGTTAATGTTTTACATCTCTTGATAAGCCTAGTTCCCTATCTTGGTATGTTATATATTTATATAAATAGATATATATGTATATGATTATATGCATATGATTTTCAATGATATTTGAATGACTTGATCATGGCATTATTTTGTCCTTTTCATGAGTTACATGCTAGAGCTCACCCTGCTAACCATCCTCGGATGTTGTATCCCCGTGCGATGTAGGGTTCGAAGACACTTCTGCTATTCTTCCATTGTGATAGGTTATTTCTGGATTATCAGAAAGTCAGCTTTGAAATGGTTATTCTCTAGAATGCCCTTATTTTATGGTCTTGTCTTTATTTATGTCTTAGACTATTTTGTTAGGTATTTGGCTATGGTCGGGGGCATGTCCCGACTTTGGTTGATCTTTGGTTTCTTAGAGGCTTTTGTGGACAAAGTGTGGGTGGATTGTGTTGTAGATTCTTAGATCCCTATTGATATTGATTCCTCTATCTTGTTATATGTTTGAAACTCAGCTCTATTTTTTTATTTGTAAGGAATTCATTTGCTTCTAGTTATTGTGTTTTGTTGGTTACGTTAATAGGGGTAGTCTCCAGTCCTCGGTGGACTTGAGATACCCATCGCAACTAGGCCCTAGTTTAAGTCGTGGCAACCTAGTGTCCTATCTCCAATACACAAAGGGAAGATAGCTTAATGTATTTGAATTAAACCCTCACATTCCCTCTCAATGATGTAGTTGTGAGATTAATTTGCATAGACAACTTAGAGGATGAACATTCTCGAGTCATAATTTCAACCTCATAAATCAATAATCACCATAAACAATTTAACTGGATAAAATCATAGTTATGCATGATTGTGAGTATGTCATGACCCTAGAATCCTCCATGATATTGCTTCAAACTTGATTTTATCATCTTTAGTATAGTTTAGTATTTAGTTTTATCTTTTAAACTTCATACATCTTTTTTCTAATGCTTGAATAAATAATAAGAGTTGGTTTGGTCTAAGTGAATAGTTTAATGACAAGGCCATGTGGGTTTGACTTTCTAATTGCAAGAGCCACTATATTACTTGTACGACCATGTATATTTGTGTCTATATTTGGATGCAACATGTTTTGGCACCTTTTCAGGGAATTTGATGTTAAGTGCTCATGTAGATTAGATATTTTCTAGTATTTGCTTAGTTGTACATAGTTTATTTTTCAACAAAGTTTTCTTTTTATTTTATTTTGCTTTTCTATCACTATTCTTGGTATGTCAGCATATGATAGATAGTAGTCAAATTGTGATTACTTTTTTTTTGGTGGTTGAATGGTGGTCAAGATGGTCATTAGTTGTTCAAATTCTTACTCGTTCAAATTCTTACTCCCCTCCATTGAACCCTTATTATTATTAGATTGTTGTTTGTGGCGTTGGATGGGAAACAAACTAAGATTGGCTAATGAATCTAGTATAAAAACTAAAAGTTTATGAGTGTCCCTAGGATGGTCTCACATCCATTAAAACTCAACTAAAAGAGGGGTGAAATGAGATAATTTAAGAAATATATCAATTTGGCTTAGATATCCATGACATAAGTTTAGTTGATGAAAAAATTGAGATGTCTAATGTCCAATCACCAATAGTTGTAGAGACTAGCCTTTCTAGGGAATGGAAACAAGAATTTCAACCATTCAACTATCATTCTTTGATTGAGGATGACATTGAGAGAGTGTATAAATGGGTGCATGTTGTATATAGTCTAAGTGGGAAAGTAGGACATATTGGACTTCATTCAAATAACTTTTTATATTATGTATAAATGATGACATTTATTTTTAGTCGTTTGAACTAGTGGGGTGTATAGACGAGGAACAAGAATCCGACATTCTTAAACTTGCACTAGAAAAAAAAACAATATGCCTTACTTCGGGGCCAAGTGGTTCTACATGCACCATTCATTGCTTGGTTTCTTCATATTTTACAACCACCCTATGAGTGAGGCAAAATATGATTAGGATGTAAGGGGTGAAATCATTATCATCTAGGTGAAGGAAAATGTAATGACTCGAGACTACCCCCTAGTCGTTACACGGTGCTTATGGTCCCGAGAGACCACAAGCTAACCCATGAGCTGGTACCTGCTGTTAGCACTGAATAATATGATCATAAATGCGGAAGAATACTGACATGCCTTAAGATTTTAAATATCTAAATTCAAAATGAAAAATGAATCTAGGAAAACAACTGTCTGAATAGGATAAAGTACTGATAAACTGAACAACTAACTTACTGTAATATCTGAAAAGCCTCTAAGACTGACTGATTGAGAGTTGATGGGACAAGCCCCTAACTAACTCTACTGACTACTAAAATAAAGACATGAAATAAGATAGTCTGCCCTTGGGTGATAAGGAATCACCACTGCTACTGTACTACCGAGAATCTGAGGGACTAAGTGCGATCCGGAAACTGAGCGTCAACACCTATGATATGAGACATCATAGAGCAAAAAAAAGTTATACGATCAGTACTTTGAATGTACTGGTTTCTAAATGACGTAGGACGATATGCATGGTTTCATGAATAGAAATAATAAACTATCTGAATATATATGTAAAGCATGGGATACTGAATAGGGAACATGAAATCTATAGGCACTGGAAATACGTGAAGCATGTAAGTACTGTGTATGCATGAGAATCTATAAATACTGAAAATAGGTGAAAATCTGTAGACACTGAGGATACATGACCAAGCATATAACATGGACTGAGTAAAATCTATAAACTGAAATAACTGGAATCTGTATGCTTTGGTCAAACAACACTAAGACTAAATAACTAAACTGAAACTGTAATTGAGACTATATCTGAGACTGTAGGAGGTATCATCTAATCGACATTCCCCAATCTGAGCTAATCGGGGTCCAACCTGTAACCCCAGTTGGAAAGGTATTAATACCGTACCACGGGTACTAACAATGGCAGTGTGGATCTACTAAACTGATATAATATCCAAAGGACTAAGGGTGTCAAGCCTTAACTGACGGGTGACCCCTGCGAGATAGTCAAGCCTAATCTGACGGGTGAATACTCATATCCTACACTGGCTTTGTAGTTTTGGAGTATAGGGACTACTACTAACGACTCTACCTATCTGAAGGGGAATCCTCTATCCCAATCCTCGCTCGGTGCTAAATCCTACTCCCAACTGAATGACACTAAAATGCTAGACTATTATGAGTTTAACTGACTGTTCTGATAATGCTCAAGATATAATTTGAAGTTATTCTGAAGATACTGAGACAACATTAAGTAAAGAGCTATGGTTTTGGGTATTCAATACCCCCAGGACTCAAAACAATAGTAGTAGCATGACACTAAAACATTGAATGGCATAGCATGAAGGCTCTTATTAAATCAATTGCTCTTATAGGCATTTTATCAATCATTTATAGTTCATGGTTTAAAATAATCATAGAATTACTAAAGGACTAGCATAATTGACATGAAATTATCATGGAAAACACTAAGTCATGATTTAATTCAACAAATGATAACACTAAAACATGAGGAATCGAATAACAACAATAACTTCATTAAAACATGGTACTAAATCAAAGTTCATGGAAATTAATTAATGAAATCATGATTTAAAATCAAATAACTTAAAAAGATCATAACTTTATAATTAGAAAGGGTTACTTGGACTTCATGGATGAAAGGAATCTATGGAGGAATAACTAACATACCTTAACAGATGAATTTCTTAAAGTTCTTGGGTGAATTCTTGAGAAATTTCCTTGAATTTGAAAGTTAGGGTTTCTTGTTCTTGAAAAGAGAATCTTTAATAGTGAAGAAGAATTGAGGTAATGATGACTATTTAGGGTGTTTAGGGGTTAAATTTTGTGTTTAGGTTAATTAGGGCCATGGAAAAAGACCCAAATACCCCTAAACAATTTTATAAACGGAAGCTCAAAACTAACCATCCCAATTTTGTTCGGCCTTGGTGCGACGCGCCACTATCGCTCCAAGCCACTGGAAAAGGGACAACTAGAACCTGGACAAACGCCACGATGCGCCACTATCGCGGTAAGCTTTGGAATGCCATTTTGGTCACCTCCGCGATGCCCCAACATCACGAAGGCCCACTGGAAATTGACAAACGAGAAATTGGTCTTCTCCAAGAAGCGCCATTATCATGGAGTCACACTGGAAATCGACAATTGTCATTTGGGCTATCTACGCGACGCACTAAGGGTCAAAATGGTCGTGTTAAATGACTGAAACTTAAAATCACCATAACTTCTTACCCAGTTATCAAATTTGGGCAAATTTTATATTGTTGGAAAGCTAATTAAATTTACTACATAATGGAAGGCTTTAAACTAAAAATTAATGAGTTTTTCTAAATTTTCATATATGAATACTCATGCATTAGGACTTAGATAATGCTAGGGAAATATGGGGTGTTATAATATCTCCCCCTTAGGATCATTCGTCCCCAAATGAAACGAGTTAAGCTGAGGGAACTGATGGACTGAGCTTACACACTTAATATGCATGTCTAATGTATAGAAAGAATGACTAAACTTATTCATGACTGCACGACTTACATGAACATGATGTGCAACAAAAACTGAGCATAATAGAGAAAAATCTTAAGAAGATTTGGTACCTTATACTGAATTTGGATTCGCGTAGAAAAGATGAGGGTACTTGGACCGCATATCTTCCTCTGCTTCCCAAATGGCTCCCTCAACTGATTGGTTCCGCCAAAGAACTTTGATAGGGGACAACTATAGTTGGATCACTAATACACTTTTTCAAAAATGAGACATAGAATACTGGGTATACTGAGTCTAAATCTGAAGGAAACTCTAGCTCGTAAGCTACCTTTCTGAAATGACTGAGGATTCTGAAGAGACCTATCGGAGACTGAGTTTTCCTTTCTTGGCGAATCTCCTTACTCCCTTCATGGGAGAGATTTTCAAGAACACAAGATCACTGACCTTAATATCGAGATCCTTTCTCCTCACATCTGCATATGATTTAAGTTGGTTCTGGGCAACCTTAAGCCTTTATTTGATCAACTAAACCTTTTCAAACTCATCAAACACCAAATCAGGACCTACTACTGCAACCTCACCTACTTCAAACCAACCAATTAGAGATCTACATCTCCTACACCAGAGAGCCTCAAATGGAGACATACGGATACTGGAATGATAGTTGTTATTGTATGTGAATTCAATCAAAGGAAAATGGTCATCCCAACTACCCTTGAAATCAACAACGCATGCTCTCAACATATCCTCATGAGTCTGAATGGTCCTTTCTGCTTGAATGTCTGTCTGAGGGAGAAAGGCTCTACTGAGGTGGACTTGGGTACCAAGATACTTTTGGAATGCTTTCCAGAAGTGAGAGGTAAGTTGAGTACCTCTATCTATGATGATAGATAAGGGAATATCATGCAACCTAACCAACTCTCTAAGATAGAGATTGGCATAGTCCTCGGCTAATTAAGAGGTATCGATTGGTAAGAATTAAGATGATTTCGTTATCCTGTCTACGATAACCCAAATAGAGTTATGCTGATGATGGGTACGAGCCAAACCTATCACAAAGTCCATGTTAACTTTCTCCCATTTCCATATAGGAATACTGAACTCTTACATGGACCTACTAGGTTGCTGGTGTTCAACCTTAACTTTCTGACATGTAGAGCACTTAGCTACAAACTCAGAAATATCTCTTTTCATCCCACTCCAATAGATCTCCCGCAAATCGTGGTACATCTTAGTGGCCCCTGGATGAATAGAGTAATGCGCCCCATGCGCTTCTGTAAGAATTTGTTGCCTCAAATCATCTACACCTGGCATACACAATCTACCCTGATAACGCAAAATACCATCTCCCCCTTGGGAGAAAACCTCCACCTTATAATCTCTGACTGATTCTTTCAACTTAACCAGACTGGGATCTCTATCCTACTTTTCCTTCACCTCAGAAACTAGAGATGATTCTGATCTACTCTATACTCATACACTACCTTCTACTGAATTGAGTAAATGGACACCTAGTCAGGCAAGATGATGAAATTCCTGAGCTAACTTCTTCTTACCATCCTCAATATAAGCTACACTACCTATAGACATTCTACTGAGACCATTAGCCACTATATTTGCCTTGCCCAGATGATATAGAACACTCATGTTATAATCTTTCAATAACTATAACCTTATCCTCTGATGCAAATTCAAATCTTTCTGAGAAAACACATACTAAAGGATTTTGTGATGTGTGAACACATCTATATGCACCCCATACAAGTAATGCCTTTAAATCACTAAGGCAAACACTACAGCTACTAGCTCAAGATCATAAGTCAGATAATTCTTCTCATAGGGTTTAAGCTGTCTAGAGGCGTAGGCTATGACCTTACTTCTCTGTATGAGTACATAAACCAAACCTACTCTGGATGCATCATAGTACACAACAAAATAATTTGAACCATCTTGTAGAGTCAAGACTAGGGTTGAGGTAAGTCGAGTCTTCGACTCCTGAAAACTTTTCTCACAGGAATCTGACCACTGAAACTTAACTTTATTATGAGTCAATCTGGACATGGGGGATGCAATAGAATAAAACCCTTCAACAAACCAACGGTACTATCCAGCTAAACCCAAGAAACTCCTGATATCTGATGGAGAGATGGGTCTAGGAAAGTTTCTCACTGCTTCAGTCTTTTGAGGATCAACTCTAATACCATCGCCAAAAATAATATGACCAATGAATGCTACTGATCTTAGCCATAATTCACACTTACTAAATTTTGTGAACAATTGATGAGCTCTAAGAGTCTGAACAGCTACTCTGAGGTGGTCTGCATACTCATTTTCTGTACGGGAGTAAGCAAGAATTTCATCAATGAATACTATGATGAACATGTCCAATTACTGCTTGAACACTCGGTTCATCAAGTCCACGAAGGCTTCTAGGGAATTTGTAAGACCAAAGGACATGACTAGAAATTTGAATTGACCATACCGAGTTTGAAAAGTTGTTTTTGGAATGTCACATTCTCTAACTCTAAGCTGATGATAGCCTGATCTGAGGTCTATCTTGGAAAAGTAACTGGCACCCTGAAATTGGTCAAACAAGTCATCGATTCTAGGAAGTGGATGTTTATTCTTGACTGTGAACTTGTTCAACTGACGGTAGTCTATGCACATTATGAGAGAACTATCATTCTTATGCATGAATAGAATAGGTGCGCCCCATAGGGAGACGCTGGGTCTAATGTATTGCTTATCTAAGAGATCCTTCAACTGTTCTTTCAGTTCTTTGAGTTCAGCTGGAGCCATTTTGTATGGCAGAATAGATATAGGCTGAGTATCTGGGAAAAGGTCTATTCCAAAGTCAATTTCCCTTTCGGGAGGAACTCCGAGATATCATCTTTCTAGCTCTAAGGAAAGAAATCAACGGACCCTTAAGAGCTATAGTGCTACCCCTCCATTCAAGGACTGGTTTATTTGGAAACTGAAAATGAACTATTATATTTCTACAATCAACTGAGGCATAGCATGAGTGGAGCCAATCTATGCTGAGAATGATGTCAAAATTTGTCATCTCTAACTCTATGAGATCAACTGAAGTAACTTTTTGAGATATTATGATCGAACAGTTCCTGTATACCTGTCTGGCTACAATGGAAATGCCCACTGGGGTAGACACGAAAAAGGGCTCTGCTAGATTTTCGGGACTGACTTCAAAATTGACAGCTATATATAGAGTTACAAAAGAAAAAGCAGCTCCAGGGTCTATTAAAGCATAAACATGTAAATAAAAGACCTGTAACGTACTGGTAACTACGTCAGGAGAATTTTCCTGATCTTGGCAAAATTGAAGAGAATATAATCTGTTCGGACACTGGCCACTAGTAGCACTGGGAGAAGCACCCTACTGAGTTGGGCGGCCAGATGAAACTGACAACTGATGGGACTAGCCCTGTTGGCGCGCATTCATCCCTTTCTGAGCAACTACCTGATAATACCAAATTCGATGGCCTGGCTTGCTACACTCGAAGCACACATCACTACCCACTCTACACTCACCCTTATGGTGTCTTCCATACTTCTGACATAAAGGATTGGTACAAGCACTGCTAACACTGACCTGGGACATAGATCTTGGTACCCTATACCTATTGTTGTTTCTAAATTTGGGTACTCAGGTACTGGATGAAGAAGGTATTGGGGATGAATACCTCTGAGGAAACTGAGAATGGTTACCACCTTCTGACTTTGGCTGATTGAAATTAAAACTACCCATTCTAGCTCTCTTGTTTCCTCTCTCCCTCTTCTTAATCTTTTTCTCTATATGTTAAGCATGGACCATCAGCCAAGATAAGTCCATCTCACTAATTAGCATTGCGATTCTACACTTCTTAGCAATACTATCAGACACGCCAGACACATACTTGCTCATCTTGGACCTACTATTAGATACCACATGAGGATCATACCTAGCTAACTGAGTAAACTTGAGAGAATACTCCCTCACACTCATGTTTTCTTGCCTCAAATTAATAAATTCTAACACCTTGGCCTCCCTCAACTCTAATGGAAAGAATCTATCTAAGAAAGTCGTGGCAAACTCTTCCCATTCTATAGGCCCTGCATCAATACCTCTATCAACTTTCACTACTTAAACCAAGTATGGGCTACATCCTGCAATTAATAGACAGCCAACTTAGCACTCTGATAAGACGTTACCCTTATAGCATCTGTTACCTTTTGAACCATATCTAAGAATTCCTATGGATCCTTTTTAGACTTGGATCCCATGAAAGAAGGAGTATTTATCCGAGTGAAATCCCAAATTCTAGTTGCAATAGTATTAGCCACTAGGTTTGCCGGAACAGCTACAGGCCATTCATTCTGTGCTACTACGGATTTTGCTAGAGTAGTGAACGCAACCCAAAATTCTGTGTGAGAGATATGCTCGTACAAAGGATCTACCTGGATGGGCTGAGGGGATGGCTGAGTTCCTATTCTTCTTTCATTCTTCTTGGAAGGCATGTTATATAAACAGAAGGAAAAAATAGATTGGACAGGGAGTTTAACTCGAGTTCATGCTCAATCGCATGATATGAATACTGAAAGAAGGGAAACTTATCCTAAATGCCTTGTAGCCTCTTGTCTATAAGTGTGGAGCACTACACACCTATGTACAAAACTCTACTAGACGTGGCTTTCAGACTTCCTAGGACACTTTAAAACCTTAGGCTCAGATACCAAGCTTGTAACGACCTGAGACTATCCCCTTATCATTACATGGTGATTACAATCCTGAGAGACCACAAGCTAACCTAAGAGCTTGTACCTACTTTGAGCACTGAATAATATGATCATAAATATGAAAGAATACTGACATGCCATAAGGTTTTAAATACCTGAATTCAAAATGAATTATGAATCTAGGAAAACAACTGTTTGAATCTGATAAAGTATTGATAAACTGAAAACTAATTGACTATAATGTCTGAAAATCCTCTAAGACTGACTGATTGAGAGTTAATAGGACAAGCCCCCAACTAACTCTACTAACTACTAAAATAAAGACATGAAATAAGATAGTCTTCCCTCGAGTGATGAGGACTCACCACTGCTACTGTACTGTCGAGAATCTGAGGGACTAAGTGCAATCTGGGAACTGACCATCAGCACCTATGATATGAGACATCATAACGTAAAAGAAAGTTATGCGGTCAGTACTTTGAATATACTGGTATGCTAAATAGGATAGGCTGATATGCATGTTTTTATGAATAGGAATAATAAACTATCTGAATATATATGTAAAGCATGGGATACTGAATAGGAAACATAAAATCTGTAGGCATTAGAAATATGTGAAGCATGTAAATACTGTGTATGCATGAGAATCTATAAATACTAAAAATACGTTAAAATCTGTAGACACTGAGGATGCATGACCAAGCATATAACATGGACTGAGTAAAATCTATAAACTAAAATAACTAGATTCTGTATGCTTTCGTCAAACAATACTAAGACCGAATAACTGATCTGAGACTGTAATTGAGACTATATCTGAGACTATGGGAGGTATCATCTAACCGACATTCCCCAAACTGAGATAATTAATTTCTAACCTATAACCCTAGTTGGAAGGGTGTTAATACTGTGCCACAGGTACTAATAATAGATGTGTGGATCCACTAAACTGATATAATATCCAAAGGACTAAGGGTGTCAAGCCTAATCTGACAGGTGACTACTCATATCCTACGCTGGCTACGTAGTTTTGTAGTATAGGGACTTCTACTAATGACTGCCTATCTGTCAAGGAAGTCGCCATCCCTATCCTTGCTCAGTGTTAAATCCTACTCCCAACTAAATGACACTGAAATGCTAGACTATTCTGAGTTTAACTAACTGTTCTGATAATGCTCAAGATATAATCTGAAGTTATTCTAAAGATACTGAGACAACATTAAGTAAACAGCTACAGTTTTGGGTATTCAATACCCCAGGACACAAAACAATAGTAGTAGCATGAAACTAAAACATTGAAGGACATAGCATGAAGGATCTTATTAAATCAATTGCTCTTGTAGGAATTTTGTCAAACACTTATAGTTCATGGTTTAAAATAATCATAGAATTACTAAATGACTGGCATAATTGAAATGAAATTATCATGGAAAACACTAAGTCATGATTTAATTTAACAAATGATACCACTAAAACATGAGGAATCGAATAACAATAATAACTTTATTAAAACATGGTATTAAATCAAAGTTCATGGAGATTTATTGATGAAATCATGATTTAAAATCAAATAACTTAAAAAGATCATAACTTTATAATTATAAAGGGTTACTTGGGCTCCATGGATGAAAGGAATCCATGGATGAACATCTAGCATACCTTAACGGATGAATTTCTTAAAGTTCTTGGGTGAATTCTTGAGAAATTGCCTTGAATTTGAAAGCTAGGGTTTCATGTTCTTGAAAAGGTAATCTTAAATTTTGAAGAAGAATTGAAGTAATGATGACTACTTAGGGTGTTTAGGGGTTAAATTTTGTGTTTTAAGTTAATTAGGTCCATGGAAAAAAGACCCAAATACCCCTGAACAATTTTCAAAATGGAAGCTGAAAACTAACCATCCCAATTTTTTTTGGGCTTGGCGCGATGCGCCACCTTCAAGCCAAGCCACTGGAAAAGGTTCAACTGGGACCTGGACAAATGTCGCGATGTGACACTATCGCGGTAGTCCTTGGAATGCCATTGTGGCCACCTCCGCGATGTGCCAACATCATGAAGGCCCACTAGAGATTTACAAATAGGAAATTGGTTTGGTCCATGATGTGTCATTATCGTGGAGTCACACTAAAAATCGGCAATTAACATTTGGGCTACCTACGCAATGTGCTAAGGGTCAAAATGACGGTGTTAAACAACTAAAACTTAAAATCTCCATAACTTCTCATCCGATTATCGGATTTGGGTGAATTTTATATCGTTGGAAAGCTAATTGAATTTCCTACACAATAGAAGGCTCTAAACCAAAAATTAATGAGTGTTTAAAAAATTTAATATATGAATACTCATGCATTGGGCCTTAGATAATGTTAGGAAAATATGGGGTGTTACAGAAAAGCAAATAGGTCGTGCTATGATATTAATTAGGCACTTGTTGGGAGGCAACCCAACATGTAGTAAGTAATTTTTTTTATTATTATTATTTATTTATTTTTAGTTTCATCTTTGTTTTTGTTGTTTTTGGTTTTGAAGGTTTGGGAAACTCTGAGTACCCATAATCTATGCTAAGGAACATGGCAAAAGCTAACTGTGGGTTCCTCCAGCCTATTTGATGGAGAAAATGGAAATTTGCATGCTTATAGCTAGGCCTAAAAGCCCTACGGAGTATCTTTGATTCTTATTCATTGCTTTATACTCATGGGACAAAGTATGATCTTTGGTGTTGGGTGGGGAATCTTTCAATTTATTTTTGGGTAAAGTGTGATATAGAGTCTTTTAGCTATTTGCTTATGTTGTTGAAAATTTCTAAATTACAAAAAGATTTTTTTAGTAGTTTTAGATTATTTTTTTTAATTTTTAAGGATCACACTTCATTCACCCCTTTATTTTTTTTGTTCTTTTATAAGGGGGTTCCCTTTAAACTGACTAACCTTTTTATTTTTTTAGGATTCATTTTAAAACTCTTAGTTATTATTTAAGGACTTTTCCTGACTATAGATGAAAGACAACCACCTTGAGAGAAAATGAGGCATTAGGATCTAACAAGTAAAACTCTTTTATTGTTTGGATTATAGATGTTTTTGTTAGGCTGCATAGCTATATGATGCAAGTATAATGAATTGAGAAGTATGTTAAGAAATTGAATGACTACTTTTTGAAAAACCAAGGATTAATTATTTGATTCTTCTGTTATTTTATCATAAATTTAACCTCTTGTGATTGCTTGATTGACAATCAATAGGGATCTTTCTTGATTGAATATGTGCCATGTGTGTGAGGTTCTTATTATATTACATCTATGCATATTGATGTGTAGAACTTACCCGGTGTGCTTACAAAGAGAAAGAAAGAATTTTGAGTTTAGGAGGTGATATAGGCATTACCTTATTAGCCAAGTTTTATACCTTCTTTATGTACCCATAAGGCATGATATTAGATAGCCCCATTAAAGCTTTAGCCTATTGTTTGCTATCCTCATATGTATCTTATTTCCCTTCTTTCAATTAACCATTTGATCTAAAAATCCTGTGATATTTAGTGGAAAAATTAAGATGTCAAGGAGTGCCAAACTGAAGAATGAAAAAGTGAAGTTGAAGCGCCAAGGTAATAACTATGGGTATGTTTAAGAAGTTTGTATTGTTGGTTGAGAGTAGTATAATGAAAAATTGATCAAAAATAAATGAATCATGCTTTTAGAGAAAATACTCCCTGCTAAAGATGTGTTAGCTAGATTAAAGAGTTGGGGCAAAACAAAGGAGAGTTGTGACTATAAAAATAGTAAAAATAGTTTATTTGAAGATGAGATTAATGAAAGTGTGGTGTATTAATGGGATTATGAAAGTTAGTCACTATTACTGACCAGAATAGTTCCTACCCCTTAAAGTCCCACTTAACTTGAACTTCAAAATTGTTATACTAGTAGAGTACTACAGTGAGGGAAAGTTTATGGTTTATCTTATGTTGCATGTGAATTCTTAGTTTGAGTGAGAGTAATTCTATTCTTATACCTACTTTTGTGATAAATTGTATATTGGTGAGTGATTATGGGTGACTCTTGTGGTGAGGGTGCATATTCAATAAAGGATAGGTGACGTGTATAAACTCTTAGTTGAGTAATGTGCATAAGCTTGCTAATTTTGTAGAGTTAATTCTTGAGGCTAGGAGGTTTTAAGTAGTCATTCATCTGTTTAATGTTGTATAAGGGCTTGATTTTGTGAATTTCTCAATTTTATATGTTTTGACTATTTTATCCTCCCCCCTCCTCGTGGTTGCTAAGTTATGTTTCAAGGGTCTGGAGATGCTTGGTATGAATCTCAATGTATTTTGGAATGATTTATGCAAGTTTGTGGTTTTAAGATGGTATAAAATCTTTACAGTTGATTTCACTCAATATCTATTATTTTGTGTGTCGAATAGCAAAATGGACAACCAGCAAATCCAAAATTTTGATTTTGTCTTTGTAGCATGGTTGGTGTAATTTTATGGATTTTAGGTCTCATTTTTAGCCTCGATTTGGAAAATTATGAAATTCAATATCGAGGTTAATTTTAATAAAATAATAACTTTTCAAAAATCGGATGTCTTCATTGAGTCTAGACTATCGAAATTAGTCTAGAACCATATTTCATTTACCCGCCGGGATTCTGAATGAATCCCAAGGGCTTGATCTACAACTTTACATTTTTAGAAAAGGTTTTGGTGCACCAATTATTTGGTTTAGCCACTTTAGCGGCCATGGGACTGCTAAAGCGGTGACCGCTTTAGCATCCCAGGTATCGCTAAAGCAGAGCCCAAGTGGTAGCAAGGTACTTCTAAATCGGACCTTGGCTGCTTTAGCTGCCTACGATTTAGCGTTATGGGAACTGCTTCAACAGTAAACCCATGTAGGGATGGAACTCCTTAGTGGTCGACCCGTGCTAACATAGTGACTTCTTAAGCGGTCAATTGACTGCTTTAGCGATCAGTGTTGGGTTAATATAACAACTTTTTTCCTTAATTTTTCTCCTATTTTTTGAGACTTTAAGATTTGGGTTGTGTGGAGTTGTGTCAATTTCTTCTATTTTTGAGCATGGGTAAGCTCCAAATCACTATTTCAACTATTTTACTTCAATTCTTATCGTCTAAAATCTGTTAATTCGTGATTACAAAAGTGGAATTTGGGGATTTTGGACCGAATAACCTACAAATGTTTTTTTTCATATTGAAGTCTATGTTCAACCTATTTTAACTTGGTTTCTTCTTCTATGGCTTTCTTTAATCTCGGATAATATGTTTATGAACAAAAATTTCTATTTTACCTTTTCTTTTCTAAAACCCATTTGATGGGTTCGTTTTGATCCCAACTTTAAAATATGCAATATGGGTATCGTTGACTTTCTTTTAATGCATAGTGTCTATATTTGTTTGTTTTAGTGGATTTTATGGCCATTCGAGAGGGAAAAAGAGTTGTGTAAAGGGTTTTAGGCTTGAATTTTATTGCTTTGAGGTAGGTTATGAATTAACTTTCTATAGACTACACTAGGTAGTTAATATTTATATAAAAGCATGCTATGGGTATGGGTAATGATCTTGGAAATAATTTTATTACTATTATGTGTTCGTGTTGGGCTTATGTTGTTGTCATTGGTGATTTGAGATAATAATTGCTATGTGTGGCCCGTGTGGGGATCTTATATGATATAGTTGTCCTTATGTATACAATTGGTTGTTTATTCATGAGAAAAATTCCTAAGTTAGAATTACAGTGATACTAGTGATGTCTTACTTTCATAGTTCACTCTAATGGTACATGGCTTATACTAAATCATAAATGGTTTACATACTTAGTCGATGCGTGTATATTGAATGGATTTGAAATCTTCATACTAGTTTATTTGTGAGAATTATATCCTCATATCATACAAACATCCATGATACATTGGTACCATTATGAAAATGCTAATTTTTGACTAAAATGTGACACTTTTACAAAACCCTCTGTCCTAGCCCAAGAGTTATAGAAGAAATATGAATATTGCTATTGGGATTGAGTATTGATATTGTATATGGGTTGGCCCATGAGTTGGAGAGAAAATATATATGTTAAGATTAGGACATAGTATTGAGATTATATGTGTGTTACGAATACCTCGTGGGTCTTACCTGAAAGAACAAATGCTCGGTAGGTTTATATGCAGGTTATGCAATAACCTAGATCATATCACATCATCATTATTGTCATCCTCATTGTATTTCATTTGTTTATACATCTTCAGTATTGTGTTTGTGTATTTTATCTAAGGCATGTATATTATACTTCTTTTATGTACCTATTTCCTGCTTATGTGCTATATTTAGAGATTTTAGTGAAGACGACATGAGCTATTATTTTGGAACTGTTTGTCAAGACGGTGTGATCTATAGTCTTAGACATTTTCTACTTATGAGTGATGTGCTCATAGTGTATTTATATACTTTATTTTCTACTTTGGTTAATCGTCCTATGATACCTAATGAGTACAAGTGGACCATAATTATGCCTATTGTACCCTTTCAATGCAGATCCAGGTATGAATGCACTGCGCGATAGCTGAGTTCAGGAAGTGATTTGATACATTAAAGTTAGGGACCGCTCTATGCTTCTAGATTTGACCTCTGACCTCATCATATCTATTTTATGTCTTATTTTATACTCGGATATAAACTTATGGTTTCTTTTTAATTGTTAGTTGTATTTTCAGACTTTGAGTTATATGTAGATTGTACTTACATTGTGACACCAGGTTTCGGGATGATTTATGACATTTATTATTGCTCAAACTTCCACTATAATTTTAATTTATGGTCTGACTTCACTCTAGAAGTATTTCCTTAGTATTTGTGTATTTTTCATATTTACATATTATTTTGGTTGATCGTCTTACTTGTTGGTGCTTAGCCACGACAAATGTCATCATGACCCTTAGTTTTTGGGTCGTGACAAGTTGACAGTGTGACATTCTTGTTTTAAAATATGGCATCAATGTTAGTCATTACAGTTTTAGTTGGTGTTTCTTGTTTTAATTATGTATGTTGGAGTCTCTTTTATTGAACATTAATGCAACGAGTCGATGAGGATGAACAAGGCTTTAAGTATGTGGTGGTGATGATAGGTGCATTTATACACTTCTTTGCCAACTTTTACCTGTATTTAAGCTCAGTTTTGAGGATAACTTAGTAAGTTTGTGTACATATCAAGTGATATTTTTGTAATTATGTGGTAAGAAACACTTTAGGTGGTTTATCAAGTATTGAATCAATACAAGAGTCAAAGTGGTCAAGCAAAAGATTAGATGAGTTAACTAATTAAATCGGCCAAAGCTATGCTTGTTCATGTGTAGTTTTGATCATTTTTGTGTATTGTATGGTCTAATTCTTGAGATGATATGTTTTAGATTATATTAGATTATTTAGGTGATAAATTAAGCTGCACATGAGCCACAACGGGCTAGGAAACAAGAAGAAATTTGGACAAGGACTAAAAGACAAAATTGGGCAAAATTGTGTTGTTTGGCGGCCTTCTCCATGCCGTGCAACCTCCACCCATGTACAGTATAGAGGCATGACATTATTTCATATTGTACACTGTATGTCTCAAAAAAAACCAATTACATTCACTCCTAAGTCCCATCTATCACCTCTGCAATGCACACCCTTCTAAAAGGGCAAAAAGTGATTCTAGTCCTAGTTTTAGTGGGAAACAAGATGGTACTTTTACCTAATATTTTTGGGAGGATTTTATAGATACTTGGAGAATATATAAACACCTAAACATTCATAAAATAAGTATCTAGGATATTGGGTCATTCCACAACACAAAATCACAACATACAACACAAAAGGTCCTATTCTACACGGGAAACCTTGAGTTGTCGTCCTAGTTGGAGTGGGAAAATTTGTGGTACCTAAATTAATCCTTGTGAGACTTATTTTACAAAATTGGTAGGATATAAATACATATCATACATGGAGAAAAGACAGAATCCATCATCCCACTCAAAAATATAACACAACACAAGTTTGGAGGAGAAAAACAACACCTTAAGTAGGCTAGAATTAGGGTTCTTGATTTCTAATTCTATATATCTAAGTTTTAAATTATTTAATTGTTGTATTATGTGTTCATGTAAAATATGATAGTATAAGAAACCCTTCTTCTTGGGTTCATGGATACAAATAATATTTTTTAGTTTGGTTTTATATTCGGTTTTATATATTTATCACGTCATGCGTTTGGTCTTATGTTCTTATGTTTAATACTTTTATGATAAGCAACCATTAAAGTAAATCTATAGTGTAAAATATAATATACCATAGGATCAAAGGTATTGAACAAATAATATACAGAATGTGAATCACAACGTAGAGAAATTTAGGAGTGATTTGCGGCTAGGATAGAGATCTACCTAGTTGCCCAGCTTGGTTACGAAATGTGAAGATAATTTAATGCATTTGAATTAGACACTTATTTCTCTTCTCAACAATATGGTTTTGAGAATAATTTGGGTAGACGGCTTGGAGGATTAATATTCTCGAGTCAGAATTTCAACATCGTAAATCAACAATCATGATAAATAACATAATTGACTAGAAATCATAGTTATGTATGTTCGTGAGTATGTCTTGACCCTAGAATCGACTTTGATATTATTTCAACCCTGAGTTTATCATCTTTAGTATAGTTTACTATTATGTTTAATCTTTCAAGCTTCATAAATCTTTGATTCGATCGATTGAATAAATAATAAGAATTGGTTTCGTGTAAGTGAATAGTTAAAATACAAGTCCCTTTATGTCTGATATCTATCTCACAAGAGCCACTATATTAAGATCGTGTACTCTTGTGTGTGCATTTGGACACAATAGTAATCTAAATAGTAAGTGGCATGCATTATCCTCTATACAAAATGAGGTTCATTGAGTCAATAAGATCCTAAATTATATATGATATGAGTTTCCATATATTGGACACACATTCTATCCATTATCCATTTTATATGTCCTTAAGTAGAATGTAAACTTTCCAAAAATTTGGATCTACTAATGTGCCTCATTAATCCATATGCTTATGCATCCTTTTATTTGATGTTGTCTACTAGCTATTGTATCATCTTATAAAGCCCCTTCCACTTTATTTAATGAGTCATGATCTTTCGCTTGATATGCTCACATATGCTTTCATTTGAACATTTATTATGTTGTATGAGTTCTTAAACAACTTGGGTCTGGTAGTAGTTGGAATTATAAATTATTTTCATATGACCACCCTATATAGGTTAAAATGTTTGATCCTTTTTGTGGTTAGAAAACTTATAGGATAATTGTTTCAGTTGTTCTATATTCTATATGTACAACAGTGGACCATTGTGATATGTTTTAGTTATTGAAAATAAAGTGACTAAGGATTTAGGTTGAAATACTGAGATGTTAGATATAAGTTATTGTATTTTAAGACATTAAGAAAAGAGAAAGACTTAGCATTTATTAATCACTAGCAGAAATATGCTAAATATGAAGTAAAGGACAACGACATTTGAATACCGGAGAGATAAATTAAGTAAAGCTCCCTGATAGTATAAGAAATGATGTATATTAGTATTATAAGTTAAGGTGATATACGTTGTACCCTTGTTATTGATAATGCTCATTAAGCATGTGATGTAAGAAAGATATATCGATTCTTGAACTATAACTCACTGAAAGGGCACACCCAAAACTTGTTCTTGGAATAACTTCTTGAACTTTATTAAGGTAGAGAAGTCATTTTTGTATTGGTTGAAATTTAAGTATCTAGTCCTAATAGCTACAAGAACAGAGAGTTCATCAAAAAGATCACTTCGATAGAATGACTTGACACAATATGGTACCTTGAAATGCCCTTGTATCATTTGTACAAAATAAAATGGTTCCTTACATAAGATTATGATCAATGGAGTAAATTCACTATAATATATAGGTAGCACTTGTTCATTTTATTCCCTGCTAACATGATTCACTTAATTATTTATTATGAGTCCCTTAAGGTTCACTTATTTATTTGCTTATCTTAAACCTTATAAGGTATCAGACTTTGAGGGAAATGTATTGCCAACTAATAACAAAATAAAGTAAGCCTCAACTTGTCACCCCTATAAATAAATTATAGAGAATTTATCCTTTATCATTTCCCCACTATTCCAACCTATCTGATGCTTATTTGGCCAAATATGATATACAAGTGGGACCTGCATTATGAGAATGTTGTGACAAAAACCACTTTTTTTTCCATTTCCAAAAAAACTTGGGAAAAATAGGTTTTATTGAGAAATCATGGATTTTTGAGTTTTCGTTATTGGTTACTAGTTGAGCCACTGGAATAGTATGATATAAGAATATTTGGAGATCTTTCCTCTCTATATACTCATAACAGGATTTTTTTCTATTGAGTACTTTTATTGAATAGCATAATTGTCTGACAGTAGTTCCTCAATCTTTAAAGAAAATTGACTCCTCCTACTCTTCCTTCTTCTAACAGATAGTATCCTCCTTAGTCCTTCTTTTACTAACAGGCTCACCATTTCATTTCTATCATTTGCCCTTGCCTTTTACTCTTATTTTGTCCCTTTCTTATAAAAAATAAAATGAAGAAAAACACATGGAAAAGAATCAATAGCTAACTTTCCCCTTCCATTCAGTATTTCTTTGCTTTATGAATAAGGTCTTAGTCTATACAAGCATTCTAGGTAGGTCGGAATAGGTTGCTAGTTGAAGGTTTATACCAATTACAATTCATCACCATCTTGCCTGCCTCCAATTGATGACTTGCTATTATATATGTGTTGGCCTAAGCCCCTGCCCAGAGGCTTGGCTACCGAACCATATGTGAGTTATCTTGTACGGATCTTTGTAAGAACTTGGATCCCCTCTCTCTAAATGGAAAAAAAATCATTTACAAGACAAAAAGGACTTTTGCAAAAAAAAACTTTGCCCGCCTATTCAATGGGGCTATTGGAGAAGTTGCTTCATTCCTTGACCTCTTTTCTTAGTCAAACTTCTTTGTTCCTTTGTGTAGTCTTGGTCCATAGCTTAAAGCTCTGTTCCATATATCCTAGACTATATCCACAGATGACATGACTCCATACTAACTCCTTTACCTATGTATAGTATACGGCTAAGTGACTTTATAACCTCAACATACTTTTTTTCTTACTGTAGCATAGACCTTCATTGGGGCTTCGTCCCTTTGCCGATAGACATAGCTTCTCTTTGATATCATTCATGACTTGGTATAGAGCCATGTAGTCATTGATGTTTCCACCAGAATGCCTATGAAATAGTTTTTGACCTTTTAAATGCCTTCTTTCTTACTTTCTTTAGAAGCCCTTTATGACTATATTGTAAAGGATAGTGGGTATCCACTATTAGAACTTAGCTACATAAGTCCTTCTTTGAAATCCAAAGTAAGTGCGAACAATATTCTATTCTACAAATATAACACACCATATATTGTATTAATTTTAAGAATCTTAATAGTAGAACTATTTTCGTACTACTAAACAAGGAAACCTTTGGTTTTGTTTGTTAACACTGCTTCTTTTGTTTTATTTTCAAAATAAAGTAAACTAAGCCTAAGCGGTCATGACATCTTGTTGATATTGATTGGGGAGTTTGATGTAGTTTAGCTAACTGAAACAGTAAGCCTAGAAAGTTGTTGTCACTATTTTTTATTTGAATAAGACCCTATAGGCAGGTATCATAGGGCTTGCATAATGTAGTTGTAGTTAAGGCTGAAATAGAGCTTTTTATTTGTGAATAGAGCTGTCAAAATGGGATTGGCTCGTGAGACCGGCCCAACCCAACCCTTTAACTAAGTGGGGTTAGGCTAGTATTTTCAGACCATTTAGAAATGAGACTTATAAGACCAGCCTCACTTGGCCCATCGACCTCAGAGGCCTAACCCGTCAGCCTCATAGGCCAGCCCATGGGGTAAGACGTTAAAAATAATTATTAAATATTTTTAAGTTGGTCATTTATTTATTAGGAATTAGAATTTTGTCAATATTTTCTAACTAGCTACTTATTTTTTTTATCCATTCTTTGGTTGATACTAATTTTTTGAAAGTTCTTTGTGTGTGTTTGAAATGGCTGGTAAGCTACTTTTAGTTATGAACTTCAAAAAGTTGCTTTTACTCGCTATGGTTTAGTAGTTGTTTCCTTTACTTATGCAATATTTTTTTGTTTAAATTTAGGCTCTCATTTGTTATAATATTGTTGCTTTTATGTAGATACTTTATGTATATTTGTATTTATTATCTTAACCATATTAGAATTTTTTTATGGAATTTGTAGTTAATCATCATTTCTTTGCTTATTACAATAAATGCCATGAGCTAATTACAACTAAGAAATGGTTTGGTTTAGGTTATAAGAAATAAATAGTCTAACATAAATGAAGGATTATTTTATCCCATGTTTGGTGTGACATATTAGTTAGTATCGATATTATTTATCACACCATTTACACCATAAGGATGAGATAAATTATTTCTATACATGGTGGAATATCTAATTCCAAGATTAATTATCCCGGGATAACACTTTCCCAACCTAACGACCCTTTAAGGGAACCTTAAAGGTATTAGTAAGATGTATATAACATGATAAAAACTAGTAGGAGACATATTAAAGTGAATCCATAAAAATTGACGATTGTCTAATACTTATAATATTTTCATTTATCATCTTTTGGGTTTCTTTTTTTTTAAGGGCCAACCCGTCCCAACCTGCGGCCCGCTTAGGGATGGGTTGGGATGCTACTTTAAAGGCCCTTTAGTTAAAAGGGATAGCCCATCCTAGTCCATTTAATTCTCTAGCCCGCTAGGGTTGGGTTGGGCCAGCCCATTTTGACAACTCTATTTATGAAGATCTATTAAGTACAAAAGGCAAATGGGGCTCTGAGGCCGATACGTCTAGTATAATACTTGGTCTTCTGTACTATAAGAAAATCCCAAAAGGTGAGCTTATGGAGGATAACTTCTAGTGCTAAATAATAGGCATTAGGAATTCTGAGTTGGAAAGAGGCAAGCAAATAAAGGGAGGCATTATAGGTTGACTACAATAAAATAAATGCTTATTAGACTCGATCAAGTCACTTATAGAATACCGACGACTATTTTCCACAATATAAGTGAAGGGGAGAGGTAATCAAGGCTTAGCGATCTTTATAAGGTTGACCACTACATAAGTCGTTGGCGAAGAAAGCTCAAAGATCTTTCCTTCATTCATTACTAAGCCAAGGTCCCAGGTCTCAGAGTTAGCCCACACTTTTTTAAAGAATCCTACACCCATGGGCATACAGTCTAGTAGACCTTTTCTTTCCACCAGAGATTCATGGGCGTTGCCCCATCCCCTAATCAGATGTTTGGATGTGAGATATACTCCATGAGGAACCAAAAGAGCATATAGCCTTGCCTTTCCATTTGACCTCTTTTCCCATATGACTAGGAATGCTCAGTGACAACCTCTCAATTTTCAGCACCTGGCCTCTCTTGCTACCATGGTAGAGTCTAGTGTGGTCATCACCAATTGTTCTCGGACAATGAAGCTTGCACTTATTCACATTGGTTCATTTTGCAATGCCCTAGGCCTTTTTCTCTACTAACATAAAAGGTTGTCGACCATTATTCAAGGCCCAAGAATTTAATGGACATCTCAGTGGTGGGATTTGATACTGACCTATGATTGAAGTTGCATTTTAGTACTCCCCTAACATAAAGTGAAACTTTTTCATTATGGGTCGCTTGGCACAAACCATTGCTTAGGACAAACGAGTCGCATGACAGGTGTATGATCTACTTTGCATGTGCCCTTTGCCTATCGACTTGGTATGAAAGTTATCTTTATCTGTCTTTATCTTTGATTCATTATTCTTAGAAGCTCAAACTAGCCCTAAAGTCTCTTTCTACCTAAAACTCTGCCAACAGAGCACTGCTTTACGTTTGATCCTTTATACCCATAGAATTCTATGATTTCCCACTTTAAGTCCCAAAAATAAAGAATGTGTTTTTTCCTATGACTTTCTCTCTCATTTATGAAGAGAAGAAAGTGAGCTTTGCTCCAGATACCACTATCCTTGTGAAACCGAAAGAGCTATCGAGGTAAAGGGATATAATATCTCCCTTGGCCTTTAAAGAGGAGAGGGCAGAGAAGAAAATATCCTTTGCGCAAGTTTCTTTTATTCCTACATCCTTACTAGTAAATAAGGGGATATTCGACAAAGAAGGAATTTTGGTAGGAAGGATGACCACTACATAAGTCGTAATCCACCTATCAGAGAAGAAAATACCTTTTTTAATCCCCTTTACTGGGAAAGGAAGAGAATGAAAATAGACAAATGATGGTAGTGTTGGTTGATTTTGATTTGATGATCTTATGTGGTAGACTTAACTCTTCTATTGTGTTTCATTAATGGCCCCCCTCCCCCTCTTGGGAATCATCGTACTGGAGTGATTGGAGAAGAGCGATTAGGCGCATATTCTATACTTTATACAACACCAATAGATGAAGTGTTTTGTTTCAGATCAATTCATTGATGCATTGTCTTATATCCACCCCCTATGTTAAATGCCATAATATGCCCTGTTCACAAAGTGAATTGTCAATATGCTTTCCTTTGTCTCAATTTTTATCATGTAATCATTCAATTCTGCTCCAAAGTCTAGCTCCTACTCCTACTCCTCCTTCTCTTGATGGATAGGATCCTCTTTTGTCCTTTTTACATAAAACCCTTGGCCTCCCAAGAGGACTTCCTATCTTTCTCCTTTTTTACACACTTTCTTTCTTTATTGTGAATGAGTCTCTTTTTTGGGTTTCTCCCATGGAAAGTTCTTTTGGTATTGTAATAATATTTCTTGCCACTCTTAGGTCTAATAAATCATCTCCAACCAAGCCCAACACTTAAGACGACACTTATTCAAAATTCAATCGCATAGTATTAAAGGTAGCGAGGCTGACGGATTATAACAGCATTGGATATTTAAAGCTTACTTAATCAATTAGGATGTAGACAAACCAAGTGTCGATATAATAGTAGTTCCTTCCAAAGGTAAAGCAAAGTCCCAACATTCCTCATAACTTGGTACATCTCATACAAGAGATTCCAATAAATAATGGCAGCTTAGTAATTGGTTCTTCAGCAATAGAACATCTTACTTCTTAAAGCAACAAATAACGGATAAAGCTTAATGCAAGATCAAAAAGAACACCAGCCCGCATAGACAAAAATGACACAACTCTAAATACAGGTAAAAAGGGGATAACAATTAACTAATAACCCATCCACTATAATATATAAACCCTAATATAATAGGAAAGGTTTGTTTCCACCAAGAGAGGACATCAAAATATATCTATCGTCTATACTAGTGTCGGTAATAGTGAGGTTTCTTTTTCCATAGCCAAAGACAAATAAGGCCAGTATCCAGGATTTTGAAAAAAAATATAAGGGAAGAAACAGACAATTTAAAAGTCTTTAAATAATATATCAAAGAATTTTTACAAATGAAACAAAAGGTTTGAAGGATGCCCTCTCATAATTTCTCTATCGATGAAGCAAGCTAGGTTTAAAGGGAATCAAAAAGGGATCGAATGCTCTATTAGTGGTCAACTACCACCTTTCATCTTAGGATTATTTGTTTCCCCAAAATAAATATTGATCTTTCTTACCATTTTAGTCCCTACCCTCATGTGAGAAGGATACATTGTTGTTATAGACTCTAGATATTATTCATTCATACCCCCCAATCAAGTATATAAAGGAGTCTAGGTTGTAATACTACATTGTAACCATTGATTCCTCCATACTTTCTTACCTTAAGAGATAGGATAAGCCAATAAATAGGGAAGGTTTAAAATGTTATAGCTACCCATCGAAAGAGCTAGACAAATATGAGAAATTATACTATTGTTAGAAAGAAAGATTCACACTTGCGTTGTGCTCCCGGGGTATTACTTACCTTGATTTAGGATGTATCGATATTTCCATCAATATTTCCTAGGATATCGAATCCTTTACTAATAGATTGTCATGATCAACTCAATTCTCTCATTCCAATCATTACTTTAAAAAAAAGACTTAAAAAAAGTAGGAGGGATAGGAGTTCACAATAAGACAATTAGAAGAATAGAGTAATAATCGCCTAAGGAAAGAATCTAATTTGAAAGCTTCCACCATTTGTCTTTTGGGAATGTTTGCAATATTGCCTCATAGATCAACTGTCTCTAAAACTTCCTCAAATGCTTGAAGGATTTCCCCCATCTAATGTTTTCACTGGTTTTTGGTTATAAACTTTAATTTCTCTTTTTGTTCGTTAGAAGAACTCTTAATGGATTAGTTTTGGGGAGTCAAGATGGAAGTAGATGGGGACTGGGGAGAAAAAAAAAACCTCTTTATTGGAATTGGTCTCATCTGATGCATGGCCGATGAGAGAGGCTCCGAAAGGAGAAGAAGTAGATGAAGAATCTAAGAGAGATGTTCCTTTTTCACTCTAACAGTTAGGGGATAGGGTTAGCTGAGAATTTAATTACCTACGTATGCCACTATAGCCACTAAAAAGGTCATATCCTATTGAAGAAGAAATGAAAAGAGCGAGACTTTGAGGAGTAGGTATGAAAGGGGAGGCCTCTTCAAAGGTAGTTAAAACCCTTTATTTTAGAGAGGTGAGATATGATCATTATTTTAGGAAAGGATGACATACCCTTATTGAGACCCGAAGGAAAGTTGGATCTACTCTAAAGCAGAGTAGTTATACTTGCCTTTTTTTAGAGTGGATTGAGGAAAAGAACTCAGATGAGAATGTAGTCTAGCTTTATCTTCTAAAGAAGAAGGGATAACTTATCCAACAAATAAGTTGAACCTCTGGAGTAAGATCAGCTGAAGTATCTACTTACCGTATTGGTGTTCGAAGAAGACTTTTGGTATAGATGTCATATGAGATGTGAAAGTGATTTTTGACTTAAAGACTACTAGTGGAGTAGATTCGACTCTAACATTCGACCAGAGAGGTCAGTGCTAGGAAAGAAAAGAATGAAATGTCTATTATGTAACAAAGAAGAAGGTTCCTTGATTATTCATTTTAGGAGCAATCCATAAGGACTTTGTAGATCTTGAGAATACAACTTCTAATTCTTACACGGGCTTATTTACTTCTAAAAATCCAACAAATTGAGTTTCATAGAAAGAAGGCAGGTTTGACAATGTTTGAATTAATTGATCTAAATCTGCTACGAGGTTAGCCTTCAAAGATCAACTTGCTTCAAAGTGCCCATTAATTATTTGTTAATTTCTCGAATAATACTATCAGTGATTATTACTAGGATTATCTAATGAATTGAGTCTTCTAAGAAAGGTTTCTAATGAATCTGCAAATTGAGGTTGTAGGTTCATTCTAAAGGAAGAAAGTAATAGTCTAAGGGTCATGCTTCAATGATACCTAACCATATTAATGTTTCTGAGTTCTAATCCTTCTAGTATCCAGTGATCTAAGGGATCTAGTAGTGCCAAGATATTGAAAAGTGGTATACGTACATAAGTAGTCGGGTGGTATCTTTCTTTGTTTTGTTCCTTCCTCAGCATGCTTGGGAGTTTCCTTATGTAAGCTCCCTAGATACGATTTTGGAGTTTATATAAATGCCCTATATTCAAAAGAAGTTGAATTAAGGTATCCTCTAATATGAGGGTGAGCTAGAATTTCATATTGTAAAGAGAAAAGGAAGAAGCTATTATAAAGGAAGACGACATTTACAGTTTTGTTACCTACTTAAAGGCTTGATTGTAGATTTTAGGCTCTCTGTTAATAAAGTGATTGCCAAAACCTAGGTATGATTTTAGAGAATAATAAGATGAGATAGTTGTAACTTTTAGATACTATCCTCTACAGTTGTAGATTTGTGGAATCCAGCTGCTTAAAGAAAAGACCCCTAGCCATTCTACTATTTCTTCCCGAAAGCAAGGGAATCCGCTTTGACCAACCAGCCTAGTAGGAATTGCTAAATTTATAGTTTCTGAATATTTATAATACAAGTTCTCTCTTATAATAATGGTTACTTCATATTCAAGTGCCATTTATCTTAGCACAACTCGGGCTAATCAACTCCTATCCTAGATAAACCTTGTAACGCCCCAAATCTGGTACCCAGAATGCCACACGGTGATCATGACCCTGAAGGACCACAAGCTAACCCATGACTGATATGTATAACTGAGCACTGCATAAAATACTATATAAATATGGAATAAAAGGCTTAAAGTCCATAAGGTACAAAAATTTGATAAAACATAACATCTGGAGATACAGTATATCAATACCAAAACAAAACTAAAATAACTATTTGAACATGTTATAGTCTGAACATACTAGTCTGAAAGCCTCTAAAATTTTTAAAAATGGTGGAGTTAATGGAACATGTCCCTAACTAACTCCGGACAACTAAAATAATAAAGTAATAAAATAATCATGCTATCCTCGAATGATGAGGACTCACTGCTAGTCTGGCTGCTGAACGTTTAATCTACTAAGGATGCTCTGGAACTCGTACTTTTGAACCTATGGTATAAAACATCATAGTGAAAATGCATTAGTACGTTTGAATGTACTGGCATGCAAGTGAGGTAGGCTGAATGCAAGGGGTTTATATGCATGAACAATACTAACTGTCTAAATAACATGAATGTGAGAATACATGCATAAATACATGAATTTTAACTTAGATCATGACATCACTGAATCTAAATACTAATAACATAAATTTTGTATAACGGATATACTATTATCTGAATGACTGTGTCTGACAGTCCTATTTCTGATGGAACTAGCTAAGTTTCGTACTGAACTGGGTGACTGTATCTGACAGTCCTAAATTTTGTAGAACTATCTAAGTTCTATTACTGAGACTAAGACTGGGACTATAACTGTGGGAAGTAGTCATCTAACCGACATGCCCTTAATAAGCTATTATAGCTGAGTTGGGGTCCAATTTGTAACCCCAATTAGAAAGGTGTCAATATCGCGCCACTGGTAAGGATAAGCTGTGAGTAATCCCTCATCTAATAGGTACTCTAAGGAGAACGGTGGGACCCTCATATAATAGGTTAAGCCACCTCATCTACCCTTAACTAGCAGGTTTGATGTCTTAACCTACGCTAGTTACGTAGTTATAGAGCTCAAGGATTGCTTCTAAGAATCACACCATCTAATAACAGTTGAGTTCCCATCCTTGGGCTTACTCGGTGCTGAATCCTACTCCCATCTGAATAGACACTGAACATGATTAACTGAACTAAATTGGACTGAGTTCATTGAGTTTTGTTGACTGAAGGAACACTACTGAGATTACTGAATTTCTGAGATTTTTGAGATTACTGAGTTTACTGAGTTTTCCTGAGTCACATGAATAAATGAGTTCTATGAATCATGGTTTGACTGAGAGTATATAGAAAACATGACATTGGCTCTAGGCACACAACTAAATTGTCGGGTACAAGTACCCCTAGGACTCGATATCATGAAAATGATAAGACATGACACTTCTTGACACATGACCATAGTCAATAATTCATAGTACAATCATGGGGGATTTTCATGAAGTATTCGCATGCTATAAGCTTACACATGAATAGGAATGCATGTAAACATATCATAATTTCATAAGCCTAATCTCATGAGCATCACGTCAATCCATTACAAAGAATAAAAATAACGTGGGAGTCATATCAAACATAAGGAAGAAACATGGATTCATCAATTTTGGTCACAAATGAGTCATAAGGCATAATTCTTATTCTCTTAGGCATTTTATCAAACACCTTGCATGCATATCTTTAGGTGTAGGCATGAATATCGAAATAATACTTCATGCCAATATTTTACACTTCTAATGTAATAATTCAACCACATACTAACATATTTTATTGATATTCATTAAAGACTTCAACTTGGAAATCAAACAACAACATAAACATGCATATAATTCAATTCATGCCATGGAATCCAAAGTTTATATTTCAAATAGGGTTTCTTGAGCTTCATGGGTAAAAGGAACCCATGAATCAACACTTGACATGCCTGGGTGGATGATTTCTTAAAGTTTGGTGGAGGAAAGCTTGAATTCTTAACTTGAAATTAAATAGTTAGGGTTTCTTGTTCTTGGGGATTGATCTTTGAGAGAAACCCTATTTTGGTGTTATAGATGAATAATGAAGTTATGAGCTCTGGTCGGGTATAATAAGGGGTCAAAACGGGTGGAGAAAGACCTAAATACCCCTTTAAAAATGACTTAAATCTTTGATCAAAAGTGGCGATGGTTTGGTCGATAGTCCGTCACTGGCTCGACGGTCCGTCGGTCCTGACCGTCACACTTGCCAGAACCTGAAATTTCTGCCTCGTCTGCAATGGTTTGGGTGACGGTCCATCACTAGCTCGATGGTCCTTCAGTTCTGACCGTCGCACTTGGCTAGAAGATGGGTTCACTACCTTAGTCACGATGGTTCGTCGCTAGCTCGACGGTCCGTCGTTCTGACCGTCACTTCTGGGCAGTTCCAACAGTTCTCTGTAAAACGTCCATAACTTTTTACTCCGATACTGGATTTGGATGAAATTGGTATCATTGGAAAGATAATTCAATTTCCCATATGATAAAAAGTTGAAATTAGGGAAATTATATCTTATTTAAACATTAATCATTTAGGAAGTCATCACTAACTCTTCTGGAGACTAGATATGACTTAAAGAAAGTTCGGAGTATTACAACCTGGTGAAAGAAATCAAGCCAAAGCAAGACTGGTTTCTTTAATTCTAAGAGATGCAGATGAAATAGTAGTAGTTATGGCAACATTTTCCCTTATCTTATTTATGGATTACCAGATTACATTCTTTCAGTTAGGAAGAAGGTTTAGTTAGAGATTTCTTAGGAATCAAATTATAAAGAGGGTCAACTGCAAACAAGACAGCATGTATAAAAGACTCGACTAGACAAGGGGATCTACTTTTATTACATAGGATGTTTAGGAGGCATGCTACTGTCCTACGTTACTTATGATCTTGCCTTGAATCTTCCATTTAGTGGACTAGTTTGTTAATGTAGTATGTTGCTTACTAGTTATGCTGAAGAGAAGAATATGGAGGATTGATCTTATTCACTGCTAATCATACAGTTTTCTTCTATTGATAAGGCTTTTGGGCAGTGTAATTAGTCTTCCACATGAGTTCCCATGTCAGTTGAATTCTAATAGTAGGAGCGCCAAGGTAAGCCCTTGCATACATTGATATATATCTAGTTGAAATGCCAGTTTATAGTAATCAAATTCAAATTTATTGTTCTGACACCAAGCTGGTGTTTGCAACTTGTGGGTTATACTACACTTAAGCAAGTATGAGTGTACTCACATGCAGTTGGAAATTTTTAAAGCAGAGCAGGAGTCTTTATTTCAAATGGGCTTTGATAGATATTTAAAATTGGAAAAAGATGCTCAGTCCACTCTCTTTTCGATCTGGTTACAGTTAGAGTAGTAAGCTCATCTAGTTCCCCCTCTTTCTCTAGTTATATTTAGAGTAGTAAACTCATCTAGTTTCCCATCTTTCTCTCTTTCCAGTAGTTTAAGTTCTAGTTTTCTTTCTTGTTGATCTTAGTGACTCGAACTTAGTAGTTCCCCTAATAGAAGGAGGGACATATACTAGTTGCTAGTCTTATTTCCATAGAGTGGTAGAAAGCAAAATTGGGAGAAATTTGACATCTTGTATTATCTTATATTGATTTTTCTCTTCTTGTCTTTCTGTGCCATCTTCAGGAGATCGAAGACTTTATCAAAGAGGTAGATTTTCTTTAATTGTTAGGAATATTAGATATGAGGGATATGAGTGGGCCAGGCAAGTGAATATGTTTTAGGCCAGGTTACTTTTTAAAGTGCTAAGGAGGCTACCTAAACAATCATTAAAAGGCTTAAGATAGGTCAGGAAGGACAAATAAAATATAAGGGTGGTTCATAAATCAGTACGAGTATAAAGTTTAGCATGAAGTAGTCGAGTTCACTCCTTCTAGAGAAAGGAATTTGTGTACTGATTGCTTGCCTTAACTTTTATATCCCTCACTCAATAGATCTTATTTGGTAGAATGAATTTCTTACTGCTTTGAATGAGCTACATGACTTAGGTAGCTTGTCTCCAGAGCCTCCACTTCCTACTTCGAGCTTAAAAAACTGGTCTTTTTCATGAAAAAGAAAGATTATTGAACTCCTCATCAAGGAAGGGTACCATCGCACATTCAATTCATGAATAAAGGATTTATAAGTAGATAGGCTAGAAATTCCTTTAAAAATAGAAAAGAGAGGATTTGCAGCATCAAGAAAAGTTGAATAGCAAATAGAATGACTTAAGATAAAATTTCTTTGAAGAGTGAGTGTAGGGAAGGATATTTCTTTGAATAAAGAAGTTGATTCCAAACTCACTTCACTCTAGTCAATTTCTACCCTTTCTTTTATTAAGGGTGGATTAGTTAGACTCAGTCTGTAGGAAGAAGAGATCTTAGGGAACCCCCTTTGGCTAGGTAAGTTAAGAGGGTTTCCTTTCGAAGACCTTTTTTTCTTCAATAGGAGATCACAACACTCAACTTACACCATTATTTTGATACAAGGTGGTCGTTGTCAATATAAACCCAACAAGAGTCGAGGTTATAGCCACAAGGAGTACAAACTAGATTTCAACACCTTTCATGTCTTGAGAATTAACTAGGAGTTAATCCATAATGTCAAACTAGAACAAAATATTAAAGTAAAATTGGGGGGTTTAAGTGTAAATCTTCGTTAAGAAATATCACACAATAACACTAATGAGGGATTTAACAAGTGACTAGTAAATAAAATTAAGAGAAACCTTAGTGTTATGCTACCTTAGGGGTCATTTATGTATGGGTAATCAAAGGTTATTCAAAGTTTTAGTAAGGGTTTGGGTAGGCTAGGTTGAAGGTATTAGTGTTACTCTTTCAACAAAACACTAAATTTCACTCATGGATTCTTTCAAATACCTTATGAGCGTGAAAAAATCATCAATCCAACACCTCATACTTGCATCTTTATGTCTAAGATGATGCTTATGAACATATCAAATCCACACAACATCCCTATCTCTAAGATAATGCTATGAGAGAATCCAATTCAAAGTATAGTTCACAATTACTCATCACCCATATCCCTTTTTCAAGGATGATATGAGATCCAAATCAATTAAGCTTTTCACCCACAATTATCAATTCAAACCTAGAGTAATATCAAACCCCAACCTTCTTAACTAGTTATTTGGACTAACAATTACCACCCATGTAAAGTTAACACATAATTAAACATAACCCTAAGATAAAAGTTTTTCTACTCATGAAATTGGAGAAAAGAGATATACCCAAGTTGATATTCAGTGTATCCATTGAAAAGCAAAAATAAGAACAATCCAAACTTCAATCTCAAATTACAACTAAAAATTTCTTGGAAATTTACTAACTATTGTTATTTTCCTAAATTAGAGTGTTTTTTCTCTACTCAAAATTGGAAAATTTGTTATAAGATGCCTTCATTGTGCAAGGGTTTTTCCCTTTTGAAATTTGGTATTCAGCTCTATACAATTCCAATTCTTCCCCTTTAGTTTTTCCTCACCATCATGATCTCTATCACTTTACTGCGTTTGGGACTTCTGTGATCGCGGTGGTCTTGATGCAATCATTAAAGGTTGACTTGATTATTGACCATGATTTCAACCTAGTAACCACAATTGCGGCACCTAAGGGTCATCTTATCTTCAGTTGTTGCTCCTCTTGCCCTCATTTTATCTCTTCCATATTTATATCAACTCATTTCATCAGTTCCCTGTGAGATCACCAACACTGGAAATTAGTGTATTTTAATAGATAATTAGACTCATATAGACAATTAGGTGACATGGCCTTGTCTTTTACTTGCGGATCCTTTAATTTTTCTTACGGACAAAGTGGAATTTTCTCAGGGTCTAGCTTGAAGTTGATATGCACAAAACTACCTTTTCAGCTTACACAGGATATTTATGACTTTAGAATTTATTTTCTCAAATAAATAAGGTAGGGTAAGTCTAAAAGGATACTTAGGAATAGAATTTTAATTAACATTAGTGTATCCCAATGAGTAAAAAAATCCTCGGGAGGTAGGTATCCATCCCTGAGATTAGTTAAGTGGTGAATCCAATGTATGAATACCAAGATCCTCAAGCTAGCAACAAAAAAAAAGAAATAGAACCATCCATAGGGAAACCTGCTATGACTAAAGCATAGGGAGGGCTCCAGGAATGCAGCTTATACAACCCCTTGGGGTTATCCTACATTTGGAAGAAGAAGAATGAAAGCAAAAAATCTTTCCTCCTCTGTAAGTCTTAGTTCAGCTAGCCCTAGACAAATCACATATCATTAGAAAAGTAGGTATTTCCTTTTGTATTTAGGATCTTTCCTTTTTACCTTTACGAAATCCTATTCCCTATTTTGACTTTCTTTTGGAACTCTATTCTTTTAAATAAGATCTTCTCCCTTACTATTCCCTCTTCATTGATCTTGACCTGCTAAGTGATTTCTAAAAGATCTCACTATGACTAAAAAGCTCCCAATAGGCCACGTAGCAGCTTAAGATTATATTATATTAAAGTAAGTAGGAAAGATCAAAAGTTACTCGACCAGATGAGAGAGGTGACCAAAGGAATCTGGTTCACCTTCTTTCCTTCCTTACAACATAGGTTATTCCAATCTCAGATAAAAATATTCCAAAATGGAATTGGAAATATTTATTAGACATGAAGCTGGATTCTCAAGCCATTTAGAAGAGGGAGAGTTTCAAGTATCTAGGGTCTATGATTCAGGGCGATGGTGAGATTGATGAGGATGTCACGCATCATATTGAGGCAGGGTGTTTGAAATGAAGGCTTGCTTCGAGAGTTTTATGTGATATGAAGGTTCCCCCAAAGTATAAAGGTAAGTTATATATAGTGGCAGTCTAACTGGTTATGTTGTATGGAGCAAAGTGTTGGACAGTTAAGAAATCTCACGTCCAAAAGTTAAAGGTTGTGGAGATAAGGATGTTGCAGTAGATGTGTGTCAGACCAAGAAGGATAGGGTAAGAAATGAGATTATTCAGGAAAAAATGGGAGTGGCTTTGGTAGAGAACAAGATGTGAGAAGTGGGGTTACATTGGTTTGGGCACATGATGAAGAGGGGTGCTGATATGCCAGTGTGGAGGTGTGAGACACTAGCTATGGATAATTTTAAGCAGGGTAGAGGTAGGCCAAAGAAATATTAAAGGGAGGTGATTAGACATAATATAGAGCAGTTATAGCTTACGAAGAATATGACCATTGATAAAATGGTGTGGAGGATGTGGATTAGGGTAGAAGGTTAGGGAGTGGGAGGGTGTCGGTGAAAGGAGAAGAGCGTTCTGTATTTGTGTCTGAAGTTTCTTGTTCATAGGTGTTGTGTGTTGTCTATGGTCTCAGATTTATAGTTTTAGTAATATCTTATGGCTAGCGTTGTTAGTTTATTTGCATACTGTGCAAGTTTATATGCATTTATATATTTTGTATGTTATATTGTTATTGATTCTAGTCGAGGGTCTATCGAAAACAACCTCTCTACTTTACCTGAGGTAGTAGTATAGACTGTGTACACTCTACCTTCCCTAGACCCCACTAGGTGGGAATATACTGGATAAGTTATTGTTGTTGTTGTTGTGATAGCTAGCTAAAAATTAATGGGGTTAAAGCATCTTCTTGGAATTACTAAGCAAGTATGAAATGATCCAGGGTTGCCTGAGTCCTTGAGATCCAGGATGCTTTCTCTAAAAGATAACGTAAACTTAGCCATGGTAAAATGTATTTGTGTTTTTAAGGTATGAATAAACACTTTACCATAATTGGTTGGGGGTGGGCGTGATCTTAGTAGTTGCTTAGTCATTCAAAAGTCATACTGTGATAAGCGCGACACTATTCTATTTACTCTTTCCTATGGGGGGCTGGTTTATTTTTCAATTGGTCACATCTCCTGTCATCCCTTACCTATGGTTCAGGAAAGGGATTGACCAAAATGATTATAATGATACATACCAACACCACTACTTCTAGATGGAAAAGGTGTTATCGGAGGATGATAAACCAATCACGCCTTGCTCTCTCCTTATATCTATTAGGAGGGAACCTCTTTTTAGAGTGTGATTCACTATTTTCAATGTAGTTAATTGGAATTAGGATTCTTAGGAATGTTCCTCTCTGCTGATGCAATTAGCTTAATCCAGTTATAGCTCTTAATGGTCAAGTAGTCATATGTGGGAAATCTTCTTTTTATCTAATTCTTTGGTCAGGTTGTCAATCCCAACCAAATAAGCTATCGCAATCACTACAAGCCACCTATTTCATACCCTTTTACCCATACTTTATCTTCTTCTTATCTTCTTTCTCTCCCTGTCGTGCTTGTTGGAGTGCTACTGCCAAGATACAGTGTAATTCCCTTTCTTATCCCTTCTAGTTTAAGACTTTCCTTCCTATGTAACCAAGTCCTCCTATGAACCTATCGACGCCTAAGGGATAGGAAAGATTATTACTAAAAAGTAAAGGTTGTCTTTGAGCTAGCTCTTAGCTTTCATCATGAGTGAGTGAGGAATTAATGTAAGGGAATGCCTTGCTAGTCTTTATTTACATAGAAGAATAAGATGTATAGAATTAGATTTCAAGGAAAAATATCCTATATAAAAGAAAGAGTTCCTCACTCGACTTCAAGTTGGGGAAGGCTAGTTCAAGAACTAGAAGGATCTAACTTATATTTACTCAGATGCCTCTTTGTTATTAAAGACTCTGGTAGATGGAACTCCATCAGAAATGGATCTAACAACTAAAACCTAGGCACTCAGGCATTGGAACTGATCTGTCCATCCCCCGTTACCACAAACCTCTACTTTGAAGTGAAGCAACTTCGTTCATTCCCGAGTTGATAATTGCAATAGTATTGAACCTAGTAATGCCACATCACCTTACTGATTCCTTCATAATATTCATTCCTAGAATTTATAAGTAACAAGTTATCCCTATATAGAGTCCACCTAAGGGAGAAATCCAATCCAATGTGTCACTGGGACTGGGCTTGACATTGATAACGCTCAAATTACACGTCAATTTAAGTGCAAAGCAGTCATTGTCAATATATTTATCTAACTAAGAGTTAGGGTTAAATCCACGAGGAATAATATGGGTGACGATTGAGTAAGTTCAAAATAAAAGCTACTTGGTAAATTCAAACCTATGGTACAAGATGGTTTGGGGATTTTCAATTATTCTAATGTGAAAGTAATTCTTGGGCTTATAAGGGACTAATTGGAGACTAAGAATAATTAAAGTGTAATTAATTAGGCATGGATCTTGGGATTATACTCTACTAGGGGAAAGTTATGCATGGGTATGTGATGATTTAATTCAAATTCTAATCGTATGTGGTATGCTAGGTTTAAAGTCCTTAAGGCTATTTCTTCAACAAAATCTCAAAGATGTCACTCATTGACCCTTTTGAGTTCCTAACGATCCAATACCTCAATTAGCAACCCCTATTTCTAGGATAGTACCCAAGGGATAGTCAACCTCATATTCAACCTTATGTCTAAGATGGTGAAAATTCACAAACAAAGCCCAATAATTATCCACTATTACCTTGGTTCCCACATCCCACTTTCAAGGATGATACGAGTTCCTAAAGTTTTCCTAAAGCCCTCTTTCAAGGATGGTTTAGGCTTTCAAGAGCTTGTGTTTTCACCTACAAACCCATTTTGTGTATTTAGAGCTTGCACCTATAAATCCCAATCAATTTACTCAAGCAAAAGTAGAACCTAACACTAATACATTAGCATATCAACCCACACATAAATGCACCCTAATCAAACATAACCCAAGAGGTAGATCTATAACATCATAAGGATAATGAAAATGAATATACCAAGATGCCCATCAAAGTTATTTATAAGAGAAATAAAGAGAGGACAAACCACACTTTAGACTCAAATGAATCTTCAATAGACAAAGCCAAGTCAACACTTAGGAGATCCTCTAATTTAATCTTGTCTCAAATTAGTGTAAACTTAAGCTCCAAGCACCAAGAAATTACAAAAACCTTAAACTAAGGATGGGGGATAGGGTTGTAGAATGATTATTCTTAGAATGAATGGGTATTGAGCCTTAAATAGGATTTGGGGTCGGCTGGCCAAATAACATTTTTGCCTCTGGGTCATTTTCCGCTCTCACATAATCACAGAGGCAATCGCACCTACTATGATCAGGAAGGACTGATTGCAATCGTCATTGGTTGACTTGCATGACTGATTGTTATCAGGGCCCTCATCCCGCGATTGGTAACTGAGGGCCAGATCCTGCTCCCTTTTTTAGCTTGTCCAGCTCTTGCACTTCTATTCCCTTTTTTATCCTTTTTAGCTCAAAGTTGCTTCTTTTCTTCTCAATACTTGTATACCTGTAAAATATGGGAATTAGTGCATTTAACCATAAATATGTCTCACTTAGACATTCAAATCATAGTAGTGTGCATGAATGTTGAGTGCAAATGAGTGGTAAATTCATCACTCACCAACACCTCCAACTTAAACTTTTGCTTGTCCTTAAGCAACACTACCTTTTACCATGATACAATGCACTTTTAAGACCAAATTAGATGACCCAAATGATTATGATGACTTCAACTTGATTACTACCCCAAATAGTTTTTTAAACATAGGCAAGACTATTTTTACAAGACCCTTCAACCTAACCCATAATTTTCAAGGATGCAAAAGACTTCAAAGAGAAATCGTTAAACAATCACTAATACTCAAGAAATGACTCCTCTTTGACCACAACTACATTGTACTCTTTTTGCCTTATTTTTTGGGTGAAGACAAAATCACCCACCTCAACTTGTTTACATTCCTCCTCATACAAAGGAAAATTCCATACACCAAGTTATCAAATATGCAACAAGGAACTTAAGTACAAAAATCTCTCTCTCTCAAGAACTCTCAATAATAACCAATACCATGTCATAGGATTGCCCCTATTTTCAATCGTCACTACAATGAATGCACTTGGTTGGAGATCTCAAAGGGATTTTTGAGCTTGTAATGTAGCTTCGGGGTAGGGTAGGATATTATTTAGGATCAAAATTACTATACCCTTCTTGAACATCTACATTATACTTTTTCATCCAACTTTTGACCATGGGACACTTCTTTTGTTTTCACTCTTTAAATATGTGCCTACTTTTACTGCCTTGATTCACCTATATTTTGGAAAGCATCTTCTTCTCACTTATTGCCTTGTACTTTTCATGCTTTTATTTTCTTTATTGGGTCCCTTATTTTTCCTATTCATTTGTTCAATTTAGCTCTTAGGCACTTACTTACATTTTTGTGGCCCAAAGTTTCCTCTTCCAATCTTAATAAACCCAAACTTAGGCTTTTAGCCTCAATTTGCATTTTTAAGTCCAAGGAGGATAGGGTTTGAAAGAGGGATAAGAATTAAAAGGCTCACAGTTTCCAATGTGTTTGCTAAAGAAAGGTATAAATGTTCAATGTGGGTAACTAGTGCTAACGTCTATGAAGGGTAGGCTTTTTAGGCCAAAGTGGACTTCCAAAGTTGCATAGATGGACTATGATCATCGCCCCAACCAATTACAATTAAAATTAGATTTGATAGACTAATAGGGCAAGTTATAGATGGTACAAGTATACATGAGATTTAGGCAAATAAGCTCACCACACATGGTATGAAAATTCACCAAGGAGGCTTAATTGTCCCTCCCGCTAGAGACAAAAATGGAGTATCTACAAATTTTTACAAGTCAAAAATTTGGAGGAACAAAAAGAGAAAAAGAATTATTATAATGCCGCTCACGTCCATGCCCTTGATTTTTGAAAATTTTGGATGGAAGAGGGTGTTCGCTTTGTATTTACACCATGGAAAAATTGATAACCATGACAACAACCAAAGCCTTAGTCTCACATTTTGGCTTCATATGGGCAAACCAACCATATGTCTACTCAGACTTCGCCAATGCCATAGCTCAACCATGTGTAATCCTAAATCCATAATGCCACAGCTCAGACTTCCCTTGCATTTGTGATCTCGATGTTACGGGTACTTAGGCTTCGCCTACATCCATGGATCAAAACCCAATCACGATGAGACTCCTTTAATAATGTCATAAATCAATCTATTATAGAGAGGGGCTCATCCACCATCATTATCAAAAGAAAAAAGAAAACAATAAATGAAAACAATCAATTCACAAAATTTCCATGCTTCGCATGATCTAAGTTCAATCATTTGCAAGCCAATGTGTACTCACACAAGGGCAGGACCACACCCCTAAACTACAACACTTGTAGTGACCTCACTACATAACATAATAACATATGAAGGGTTAAATCAAGCCCTAAATCCACCTTGATAACAATGTTAAAAGATGGGCATAGTGGTGCGATCATAATAAGTGCAATTACTATACTGTAATCGCAGCCTTCAGCCCACGATCGTGATAACTGAGTCCATCTGCTCCTCTATTTTTCCATGTTTTTTGGCATGGCTGCCACACTTATAAACTTGGTTATCCCCTATTTTTGGCTTATAACCTATACAAAGCACCTACAAAACATCAAAACTATGTGATTTATTCAAAAACATAAAAATGCAAATATGAAAATAATGGGTTCCCTCCCATTAAGCGCTTGATTTAACATTGCAGCACGACGCCTCTTTAACCATCATTTATGTCTGCACTTAGAGGATTTGATTTTCATTCCTAATTTCTTATCATTACATCTTTGAGGTACATTGGGCAAATGTAAGGGCAAACTGACACATTCTCTATCATGCCACTTCGAAGACTTGAACCTTTTATCCAATTTTATATCAAGTTTTTGAGTGGGCACCTTGGGTAATGGTAGAAACATCAATAGGACACTATTTGAACATTGGAAGTTAAGCTCCTTGGCCTTTAAGCTTGGGGCTTCGGTATGCCCTTTTGGGAAGACAAACTCCAAGATATAGGGAAGTTTCTCTTTGTCTCCAAGATTTATCCTTTGCTTGGGCGGATTGACTTTCATTAACTCAACCAAGCACAATGCTGAAAAATGGTTTGAGTGAGGTTTGCTTTCTAATTTTGGAGTTGCATCCCTCTTGCATCCTCACCTCTAAATGGACTAAAGTCTTCTAATGGATTTGCTTGACGTCTTGTTTTGTCTCCAGTACCATTTTCTCCATCTCGGCAACTTTAACTATGTTAGGTTTGGTAGGTTAACAAATCATCGAGGATTCTTCAATGTGAATCTCATTTAGAAGTGTGGGCATGGTCGTGGTATTTGCATGATTGACCTTCATGCCCATGTCTTCTATCTTCTTGATTTCCTCATTATATTCCCCTATGGATTGATGCATGAGATAAATATTATCCTCGGCTGTGTCCACCCGATCCAAGATAGGTTGAAGAATTTCTTCAATGCTATGGTATCTGGCATATTGTTCTTTCTCTTTCTCATCATAAGACCTATCAAACTCATCAGAAGATCTAGAATTTGGGTTAGCATAATAAGGGGAGGGGGCATTGAGATAATCACTCTAATTTCCATCTTGACCACCAAATAAAGAACAATCATACCCCCAATAGGATTGAAATGGTGATTCCATCTCTCTCGGGGGAGCATATCTACAATCTCTCCCAAAGTAAGGTCCTTCACAATATGGACATAGATCATCAACATAGGACTTCCAACTACCAAAATCATAGTAGTCCTGAGATGCCACAGAGAAAGCTATACAAAAACAAAAAAAAATCTACTTAACATGAGAAACAAAAGAAATCATAAATAATTTTTTACTAGTTTGAATTCAAGCAAGTAAGCTAAAATTCCAAACTAACTCAATACGCCAAATTATTCCCCAAAAATGATGCCATTTTTGATAAAGCTTAACTTACACATCAATTTAAGTGCACGGTGATTGTTGTCAATATATTTACCCAACTAAGAGTTGGGGTCAAATCCAAGAGAAATAATGTGAGTGGCGATTGAGTATGTTCAAAATAAAATTTTCTTGCTAAGTTCAAACCTATGGTACAAGATGGTTTGAGGTTTTCAATGTTTCTATTGTGAAAGTAATTCTTGGGATTCTAAAGGACTAATTCTAGATTAAAAATAATTAGAGTGAAATTAATTAGGCACGGATATTAGGATTACGCTATCCTAGAGGCAAGTTATTCAAGGGTACGTGATGATTCAATGCTAATTCTAATCGTTGATGGTGTAGTAGGCTAGGTTCAAAGATGTCACTCATTAACCCTTTTGAGTACCTAATGAGTGTGTCATTAACCCACCCAATACCTCAATTAGGCACCCCTATTTCTTGGATGGTACCCAAGGGATAGTCAACCTCATATTCACCCTTATGTCTTAGATGGTGAAAATTGGCAAACTAAGACCAATAATTGTTCACTATTGCCATGGTTCCCACATCCCTCTTTCAAGGATGATATGGGTTCTTAAAGTTTACCCAAACCCCTCTTTTAAGGATAGTTTAGGCTTTCAAGAGCTTGGTATTTTCACCCAGAAATCCATTTTGGGTATTTAGATTTTTCACCCATAAATCCAAATCAATTTACTTAAGCAATATTATAACCCAACACCATCACATTATCATATACATAAATAAATTAGAACACACACATAAATGCACCCTAATTAAGCATAAACCTCAAGAAGTAGAACTAACACATCATAAGGATAATGAAAACAAATATACCAAGATGTTCATCAAATTTATTCATAAGAAAAATAAAGAGAGTACAAACCACACTTTAGACTCAAATGAATCTTCAATAGACAAAGCCAAGTCTACACGTTAGAGCTCTTCTCATTTAATCTTGTCTCAAATTAGTGTAAATTTAAGCTCCAAGATCTAAGAAATTATAAAAACCCTAAACTAAGGATGGGGCTAGGGTTGTAGAATGATGATTCTCAAAGGAATAGGTATTGAGCCTTACATAGGATTTGGGGTCGGTTGGCCAAGTGATATTTTTGCCTCTGATTCATTTCCCGCTCTCACACGATCATGGAGGCTTGATCACAATCGCGCATATTGTGATTGTGGAGAACTGATCACGATTGTTGTTGGTTGACTAGCTTGACTAATTGCAATCACTTCCCTTATCCCACAATCGTGATAACTGAGGGCCAGATCCTTCTCCTTTTTTATCTTGTCTAACTCTTGCACTTCTATTCTCTTTTTTATCCTTTTTATCTCAAAGTTATTTCTTTTCTTCTCAACACTTGTATACCTACAAATATGGGAATTAGTGCATTTAACCACAAATATGTCTCACTTAGACATTAAAACCATAGTAGTATACATGAATGTTGAGTGCAAGTGATTGGTAAATTCACCACTCACCAGATATCTAAGACAGAGAAAAGCATATAAGCACAAAAAAGGAAAATTTCCTGTGAAAACAATCCCAAGAAAAGTTTCTTAGTAATGATTTGCCCCACCCCTAAGCCTTAAAATAGTTCCAAATGACCTTGAGGAGGCCCCGATGATGAGTGGTGATTTTACCACTCATTCGCACTCAGTTTTAGTGCATATTAGCTTGTTTCAAATGAGTAGATGAGACATAATTTTGATTTAATACACTAGTATTCACTCTTTGTAGTCATAAAGTTGAGGAGTTCAAAGGATGTGGATCGAAGTATAAAATGATCAGAATGGAGCAGGAAAGGTGCAGCTAAAGGCTTGGAGAAGAAACTGGCCTTAGTACTGCGATCTTGGTCTACTAATCACAATCGCGGCAGTCAAGATAAAGTCATCCATCTGCAGTTGTAGAACTTAACAGTAGTCAAGTAGCTACGATCATAGCCAAACCTGCGCGATTGTGGCTTAGCAGAAAAAGTCAACCCAAGGGTAAATCTGTAATTGCATAAGCTGATCCCAATTTGATAAAAAAGAGTCAAACCCTAGCCTCATGGAGATTCATTCCATCACATCCCTTCTTCCTTAATTTTCTAGGTTTTTGGCTTGAGACTTTGTAGCCTCCATTTTTTTAGAAGAAAATATTGTATAAATTTTAAATGAAGAATACATTGGAGACTTTCTAAGTGGAAGATTAGTTCAATTCCATTGTTGATATTGTGGGAGAGATAAGTTTGAAGTAACATTCTCTTAGATCTTCTACAACTTTGTTTTAAAGGAGATAATGGGTATCTGTATGCTTGTTATCTTCTATGTAGCTAAATCTCCCTCTTGGGTTTATGTATGAATAGGGGTTAAAGTGTGTGTGGGTTGTATTATTATCATCTATTTGGTAGTTCATGTTTATGTGTGATACTATTTTTATGCTATTTTGGTTGGGATTTGATGGGTGAAAGATCCAAATACCCACATAGGTTTGATGAGTAAAAGCTCCTAGCTCTAGAAAGTTCAATGCCATTTTTGAAAGAAGGGTTTTGTGTGAACTTTAGGAATCCAAGTCATCCTTGAAAGAGGGATGTGGGGACCAAAGCAATAGTATGTGTGTAGTTTGCTAAATTTTCACTATCTTAGACATACGGGTGAATATGAGGTTAACTATGTTATGGGCATCATCCTAGAAATAGGGATGCCTTGATTAAGGTTGTGGTTACAAATTGTCGAATACACCTATTAGGTATTTGAAAGAATCAATGGGTGAAAGTTTAGTGTTTTGTTGAAAGGCTTACATCAAAACCTATAACCAAGCCTATACATATTTGAATTATTGAAGTGATGTTGATAATTAACTCCCACATGTCACTCCCTTAGTAATCCATAATCCCAAGATCTTTCTATAATTTTTAAAACTCTAATTTTTCATAGCCTCAAATTTATACTAGAAAATTCCAAAAAGAAATGTTAGTGTTGGAACTCACCTCCCCCATTTTTTCTTTTTGTAATATTTGTTTGAATTTAACTCGTATCTTTCATTTCGAATTAATTTTATCTCCACTCATATTGTTCCTTGTGGATTCTAACCCGAATCTAAAGTTGGGTAAATATATTAACAACCACCTCCTTTCACTTAATTGACATGTAAGTTGAGCATTATCAGAAATGGAACCATTTTAGGGGAACAATTTGGCGTATTAAGTTAGTTTGGAGTTTTAGCTTGTTTGAATTCAAGTTTGTATATATGTGTTTGTGGTTTTTCATTGTAAGTTTATTTTGTTTTTTTTTACTTTTCTTGATGGCATCTTCTAAAAAATATGAATTGAATAGTTGGAAGTCATACCGTGACCCCCTTGTTCGTATTATTATGGACCACACTTCAGGAGAGATTGTAAGTATTCTCCTCGGGGAAAGATTTCACCATCTCAATCCGATTGGTAGTATGGTTGTCCTATGTATAGACGTCGACAAGGACATTGGGAAGAGTGTCCAAACACCCCCTTCTTTATTATACTAACCGAATTGCTATTTCTTTTTATGATTTTATTAGGTCATATGATAAGAAACTGGAAGAACAATGCACCGAGTCTAGTAGTTGTTATCCATGGTTACTAGCCATCTTAAATCGGCAAGATAGAATGGGGGAGAATATATAATACATGTAAAAAGAATGGTCAAGTGTCAAGGAAGAGCTATTGGGGAAAGAAGAAAAACTTGAAACTATCACTACCTTACCCACTACTCAAGAGGATCATGAAGAAAAATCAAGCTATGATGATGATCTTGGTAGCGAAGATTTCTCAATTACTTTCCAATCATCCAACTCATACGAGGGAGAAGAAGTCATAATAAAGAAAATGAGACTAGATTCAAAAGAAGAGGCAAAGTAAACCTATTATGATGACTCTAGATCATTTCGGGGTGACAATGCTTTGGAGGAAGATAACCCAAAGGTAGGTGTTAGACCTTGTTCAACCCAATCTTCAACATTGGTTATAAAGGATTTGATGAGGATCCTTTCTTTGACTAAATGGAGGATTGTGGGGAGGTGGAGTCTGACTCTTACATTTGGAGTTTGTCATTCCGAAGTAGCACATGGAACCCCGTCCATCAAAGGACAAGATGCTCAACTTCCAAAGTTCAAGGAATGGCTTATTGATGTGTTTACTTTTACGCAAGGATCAAATATGAAAGTTCTATATGAAGTTGGGTAAAAATTTCAAGTCTTCAAAATGGAGAGATCGGAGATTTCTTGCCACTTTACCACCTCTTCGAAGTTTCATCTTGGAATATTTGAATTTTTTTGTCCCTATGCCGCTCATTGTATATTAAGCGAAAGTTGGGATCGAAATGAAAATTTTCTAAGTGGAGACATAAAGAGAAGAAGTGAAACCGTCATGCTGTGATGTTAAACTAAGTGCTAGATGGGAGGAAACCCATCACGCCATGAAAAGTGGCCCATATACATTTATTTATGTATACTAGGGTAGATTTTGATTTTTGTTGTCCTTTGTGTGCATGCATAGTCCATAAAGTATTGGTGCTTAGGGGAATTTTTGTTGAATTTGGAAAGAAACGATATGGTAATTTGGCAAATGGACTAAGCAGGACAAGAAAAAACCCTGGATGCTTGGTCTCAGTTACCGCAACCGCAGTCCGTTCCTCCACGATTGTGAAGACCATGTGATTGCAATCACGTAACTTGAACCACGATCGCGGTTAGCTCTAATTAAAAAGATAATCCGAATTCCATGCACCTTATTTTCAAATTTTCTCATAATTTCCCTCAAATTTGTGGACTTTCAAGAGTATAGATGGTTTCATTTCAAACCTTTTACATCAGTCAGCCGGTTTGTAGACTCAAAATCCCCTGTATTCACTGTTAGTGTAGACTTAGGTCGTGTAGCTAGAAATAAGCTTGAAATAGTTTTATAATGCCAAAGCTATTCTTATTTGTAATTATAATTGTGGTTAGCAGTTGTAGGGTGATTACACATCATTTGGGGAAGTCATGAGTACCCATATTTCAAACTAGACTAGTTATAATTGACGTGTACAATAGGTGTCCATTCATTTCCCAAGTGAGTCCAACATGAATTCCTTCAAGTTTGGCACTGCAATCTTTACTAGCTAGGCTTATTTTTATCTAATCATGATGTTGAACACCTAGTTGGAAGAAAAATTTGGTGTTAAGTTTGTGTCTTTTGAGCAGCTGGAAAAGCTATTGGCTGCGGTCTCAGGTATTGCAATTGCGGTCCTGATAATCACGATCGTAGTAGCACGATCGCAGTAAATACTTCGTGATATCCATACCTGAGTCCATCTTCCTAGAGAAACCCAACATTATGCACATCTATATTTCACCACAGAATCTCTTATAACAATGCCACATGTACTTTACTTGTTAATCTATCATATGTTGTGTTTTGAAAATATTAAAAATGGTCTGAAGTGTCCCACATATTAGGACTCTACTACAACATGGGAGACTTAGATAAATCCATAGTCTTGATTTTGGAAATCCACTACGAGTATTACAAGAAACTTCCGAGGTCTAAGCTACGCCTAGAATAGAGTATCTCTATGGGCAAAGCACCAGCGATGTTCCCCAAATTCTTTGACAGAGTTTCTGCTATTAGGAAATATTCTCTAGGAGAATCCTCCACTGCTCTCCATTCATCTGTGGATAAGTATGACTATGAAATATATCAGGCGAAGCTGAAGAAGCAAGGTGCTAGGGTCACCAAATTGGAAATAGCATATTCTACCTTGGCAATATCACACAGGAACCAGTAAAAGTCACAGGAAAGGTTGTTAAAGAGGGAAAAGAAGAAAGAAAAACTCTTCATCAAGATGTGGAGAGGGGTAAAGGGCATCTTTAAGGCGGTTAAGCATATAAAACATCTACCTTCATCAAGGAGCGATAGTGATAATGGAGCCACTGCTGAGGGATATGGTGCTAATAATGGTGAAGATGATGCAAGGTATACCGGAGATGATGAAGTTAATTCAAGAAAATCCTTTACCCTTACCTTTCAAACTAGGCAGTGGGGCACTGCCAACTTTTCAGTAAGGGGAGCCTGTCCCTATATTTGTACTGCTTGGATTTCTTTAGGTAGTGTTTTGGATGACACTCTGGAGATTTCTTTTATTGTGTCTTGAGATGCCATATTTTTAGGTACTCTGATATGCCTATGTTTTATGGATTATTATGTTTTTCTTCTATTTTTAGTATTTTTTTAATTTAATTTAATTTCTTTTATTTTAAATTTATTTTAATCCTGTAAATGCACGATTAAATTTGCCCAGTGATGGATTGAGTGACAACATTCTTAAGAGTAAAGCACTATTTTGGGTTTGAGACACACGTGCAGGGGAATTCTGAGTACCCATAGCATTAAGTGTCATTAATGCAAGGGAAGCCTGATTACCTGTAGCATTATACTTTGTTAAGTTGTGGTCACTTTACACACCATTGGCGAAGTCTGAGTAGCCATATGGTTAGCTTGCCCATGATCGAGCATAAATGTAAGACTAAGGCTTTGGTTGTAACCATAGTTTAGTAAATTGAGCATGGTGCTAATATGAAACAAACAACCCCCCTCTGTCCAAATTTTTTCAAAAATCAAGAGCATAGACATGAGCAACTTTGTAACAAATCTTCTTCTATTTTTGTGACTCCGCATATTGTTGACTTGTAAATAGTTTTAAATACTCCAATTTTGTTTCCCACGGGAGGGATAATTAAACCCCTTTGGCGAGTTTTGTATGTCATCTGTGGTGAGTTTTTTGCATGTGTTTCGTGTACTTGTGTTATCTAGAACTTGCCCCATTAGTCTTTCAAAGCTAATGTTGATTGTAATTGGTTGGAGAAATGATCTTAGGCTATCCTTGTGATTTTGGAACCCACTCTAGCCTAAAAAGCCTTCCTACGCATAATTGCAATCCCTAGTTACCCACTTTGAGCCTTTGGAACTTTCTTTGGAAAATGCATTACAAGTCGTGAACCATTCTTTTTATACCTCTTTTGAACCATACCCTCCTTGAACTTGAGGCTAAAAGCCTAAGTTGGGGTGGTAAAGTTGATGGAAAAAAGTTTTAGTCCATGAAGTGTTAGTAGAATGCCAAGGTGCCTAAGTGATGTACACAAATGTTTAGAAAAGAAAGGATCCAATAAAGGATAGAATTAAATAAAAAATTCAAGGAAAAGAGATGAAAAGAAAGGAGGAGAACAAAGGAAGCGAATGGTAGGCATGAGAAAAGAGAGAAAACAAAAGAGAGTGGTCAATAATAATAAAAAAAGGGAGATTGAAAAGTGTGATGTTGACACTCAAGGAAGGGAGTATCCATGTTGTTCCTAAACAATATCCTACCCTAACCCAAACCTATATTACAAGTTTAGAAAGTCCTTTAAGATCTCCAACCATTTATTTTCTTTGTAGTGGTGATTGAACATAGGGGCAAGCCTATGGAATAATATTTGTTGCATTGAGATTTCTTTTGTGTGAGAGAGAGAGAGTTTGTGCACTTAAAATTTCTTGTTGCATATGTTGTAACTTGATGTGAGGAATTCTCTTTCTTGTAAGGACGGTATGTGAAACAAGTTGAGGTGGGTGATTTTGTCACCTTACGCCAATGAGGAAAATGGAGTATAGCTTAGTTGTCGTCAAAAGGGTCACTTCTAGAGTGTCAATATTTGTTTCTTGGTTGCTCTTTAAAGTCCTATGTAGCCTTGGTTTTAATATTTAATAAGGAGGGTTGTAGCAAATTTAGCTTATCCCTTGTGCAATGAGCTACTTGTGGTTACGATTCAAACCAAAGTTGCTACGACCTTTAAGGCATAAAGTTTAGGCATAAATAATTGTCTCTATGAGTAAGGTAGTGTTACTTGAGGACAAGCAAATACTTTAAGTTGGGGGTGTTGATGAGTGGTGATTTTACCACTCATTCGCACTCAATTTTAGTGCTCACTACCTTGTTTCAAATAAGTAGATGAGACATAATTGTGATTTAATACACTAATATCCACTCTCTGTAGGTATATAGTTGAGGTGGTAAAAAATGTGGATCGAAGCGTAAAATAATTAGTAAGGAGTAGAAAAGGTGCAGCTGAAGGCTTGGAGTAGAAACCAGCCTCAAGTACTGCGATCGCGGTCTGCTAACAGCAATCGCGGTAGTCAAGCAAAAGACATCCACCCACAGTTGCAGAACATATAAGCAGTTGCATAGCCTCGATCGCTGCCAGACCTAAACGATTGTGGCTTAGCAAAAAAAGTTAGCCCAAGGGTAAATCTGTAATTGCCCAAGCTAACTCCAATTTGAGCAAAAAAAACTCAAACCCTAGCCTTATGGAGGATTTATTCCATCACATCCCTTCTTCCCTAATTTTCTAGGTTTTTGGCTTGAGCCTTTGTAGCCTCTTTTTTTGGAGAAGAAAAATTGCAGGAGAACCATGTTTGAAGTAACATTCGCTTAGATCTTCTACAACTTTGATTCAATGGAGATTATGGGTATATCTATGCTTGTTTATCTTATGTGTAGCTAAATCTCCCTCTTGGGGTTATGTGTGAATAGGGGTTAAAGTGTGTGTGGGTTGTGATTGTTAGCATCTATTTGGTAGTTTATGTTTATGGGTTCTATTATTATTAATCTATTTTGGGGGGGATTTGATGGGTGAAAGCTCCAAATACCCACATGGGTTTGATCAGTGAAAGCTCCAAGCTCTAGAAAGTGCAATGCCATCGTCAAAAGAAGGGTTTTGGGTGAACTTTAGGAATCCATATCATCTTTGAAAGAGGGATGTGGGGACCAATGCAATAATAGACAATTATGTGTGTAGTTTGCAAAATTTTCACTATCTTAGACATAAGGGTGAATATAAGGTTAACTATGTTATGGGCATCATCCTAGAAATAGGGATGCCTTGATTGAGGTTATGGTTACAAATTGTCGAACACACCTATTAGGTATTCAAAAGAATCAATGGGTGAAAGTTTGGTGTTTTGTTGAAAGGCTAACATCAAAACCTATAACCAAGCCTACCCATATTTGAATTATTAAAGTGATGTTGATAATTAGCTCCCAAATATCACTCCCTTAGTAATGCATAATCCCAAGATCCGTGCATAATTGTTAAAACTCTAATTATTCATATCCCCAAATTTATACTAGAAAATCCCAAAAAGAAACATTAGTGTAGGAACTTACCTCCCATATTTTATATTTTTTTAACATTTGTTTGAATTTAACTTGTATCTATTATTTCTAATTAATTTGATCACCACTCATATTGTTCCTGGTAGATTCGACCCCAACTCCAAAGTTGGGTAAATATATTGACGATGACCGCCTTGCACTTAATTGATGTGTAAGTTGAGCATTATCACCCGATGCATTACCTTTCTAGCCCGAAGAACCTATTAAAAGAACATCCCACTATGAATTCTTTTCCCATAAATAAAAGTATAGATAAATAATATACTGTAATTCTGACTTTTAAACCATACACATTGAAAAAAACCTTTGGCTTTGGACTTTCTTCTTTGATAGTTCTTTCCTCTAAAATAGGTTTTACCTAACCCACCGTGTCCTTAGTTTAATACCCATTTTTAGGAGCGGGAATCTTTTATTAAAAACTCTTTCTTCTGCCTTTGCCACTTTTTTCACTGACCTTATTCACCTCTTTTGTTGAATACCAGAGAAAAAGATGAATTAGCTGATCATAGGGCTAAATTGAAGTATGCCCGAACCTTTTTCATTGGAGACTAATTTAATATACAGCCCCACTGTGGAGACTTTCCTTCAAGATGGATAGGTAGGATATGGTGCCACAAATTGTAGTCTACTCATCATGGATCAATTCTTTTCTTGAGAAGATTAGTTCACTAGTTTTAGACTATTGAGAAAACTCTATTTGCCCGTATCCCTAGACCATTCTTTTCTATTTAGCTTTAAAGACCCCATCTGCTTTATACCTTCTATGATAGGGGAAATACTTTTATATTAGTACTAATTTAATTAGCATAAATAAGCCTCTTTTGAGCCCTTGAAATTTTGCATATCATCTTTAAAAGAATCAATTGGATCATTCTGGGAATAGAAGAATGATGAAGCAAAGGTAGAGTGTGTTGTGGAACTCTAACACTTGGGTTAAACAAGAAAGGCTCAGTCTTTCACTATTTAGGAGTAAGGGAAAGCAAATGTGATCATTGCTAGATGCCTTGGAATTCCATTATGTAGGGAAGGATGACCTATTGAATAAGTCTCTTATCAATCTGTGATGGGTGAGAAAATGATTTGCCTTTTATTTAGTGTTCATTGTCAAACTGAAAGCTTAACCCCCCTCCCTAACTACGGGGGAAGTAACTCTTTAACTTCTTTCCTTTACCTAGGCCTCACACCAATCGTTCTGTCCACTAAACTCATCAATCAACCTTTACCTTGAATCTCACTACATACTTGAACTCTATCTATTAATGAAGATGATTTAACTAATGAAGCAGGAAGAAAACAAGGAAAGAAATCAAAAAGACAATGCTCTATAAGATAAAAGCTCACTAGATTATGCTTGGAATGACAAACGAGGAGTATGAGAAGACAGTTTCGAAGTTACGATTGGGTTGATAAGTAAAGCATGTGTTCCAAGTCAATAAAGACCACAAATTAGTATTGCTAACAAGAAGAAGAAAAAAGTGAGGGTGCTAAAAAGATCTCATTTCAATTTTGAATATGAGAATAAGAAGAATGAAAGTACAAGAGGACAAGAAGGAGAAGAGGCAAGTATAGTTTTACTTTAGTTTCACTTGCTTTATAACCTCTTTCACGATAAAATGTAGTAAAGAATCCAAATCTCAAAATAATGTTAGGCTTTGAACGCTGTTAGGATAGATAAATTGGAAAGCTAGGATGAAATATCTTACCTCGAATATAGAATCAATTAGCAGATGGACTGGCTAGCCCAGTTATATGTAATCGAACAAATTAAGAAAAATTCCTCTAATGGGAGTGAACATAGGTATTCCTCAAAAAATGAATGCAATACATAGAAGGCTTATAGATATAGTATTGGAAAACTTTACCGATGACATCTCCAACTCCTACTTTTCATACAAAGAGATTGGACAGCCTAGAAAATTTAGAATGATTACAAAATGCTTACTGTATTTGATTTGGTCTATTCTAAGTGGTCTATGGGGTAAGCAACGGAGGGAAGAGTTCTATAATAATTGACATAGATAAAAGGGTTCCCTTTATTACTTTATTGAGACTGAGAATCAGGGAATCAGAGGTCTTTGGAATCCCATCCCTAACGAGCTAGAAGTGGAAAAAACACTCTTAGCCTTTTTCTTGAGAGTAGGACTTGTGAAGTTAAAGACTTCAACCTATTGCCTGACCACTCGAATTGGTTATTGAAGAAGCCATTTGCCTTTAGGCACCAGAAGTAAGCAAAAAAAGATGGGATCTCCTCCAACTAGCCGATTGAGATAGATGACTAGAAGATACTAAGTTACTCGACTATAAAGAAAAGAAAAGAGTCCATAGGATGAGGTTACTTTGTTCCTCAACTTTTTGAATTTCATTATCCTGGGAATTTTGGTTGCAACTAAAAATGAAACTTGGTAGTACACTAATCAGTTGTGATTCCTCTTGTTGAAAAGAAAGATGTATCTTTTTTTCTTCAAAAGTTGTCGTGCATTTTTTTTTAGCTAGGACACTTGGGCCTTCACTGACCATGTGAAGAATTTTTAGGAAAAAGATGACCGGCCTACAAAAAGATATAAAGACTATCTAAAGAAAAGCTTTCTTATAGTCAAAATAGTTGATGAAAGAGAGCAGAAGTAAGACCTTTTCAAGAAGAATATAAATAAAACAAAATTTTGACCAGGCACATATTGAAGGAGAAAAGGAGGATGTAGCAATAGAATTAGCAGGAGCAGCAGGAAGCAAATGAAAATGAGCTTTTTCTTGAATCAGGGCACTAGGAATCAACGATTGAAGATGATTTCCAACAAACATACATTCATAGGTTGTTATCAGGATAAGTCAAGAAAGATATTGAATGAATTTATTGATAATTTATCTAAGATAAGACCATTTAAGCCTACTATATTTAGGAGCTATGTCTTGCCTCTTATAAGTCTCAATTGAGGCAAAAAAGATGGATTCTTAACCCGATGGGGATCTTGCTACATAGCTTGAGATCTAATTAGTTGATATACTGTTGCAGGAAAATTCTTCTAAAAATATGTGTTGAGATTTATTTCCTTCACTAACCCCCATAGTTGAATGAGAAATATCTATCTCCAGATCAAAGGAAGGATAAAAGAAAGATTTAGTGAAGGATAAGGCGGAATGAGATCCTCCGATTTAGCTCATTTAGTTAAGGCACCCAATACTTAAGTTCTATAGCTTAGGTAAGCATCCATGTGAGGTATTTTGGTGAATCCATCTAGAATATCCCTCAAAACAATCCAAAACAAGAATGATTACGTTCAAGCAGAGACCATACCAGTGGTAGAGGTGGGGAGACCTATACTATTGATTTCTCAATATCAAGACTCTACTCTAGACAGCCATAGTGTCTAGATAGACCTAGACAAGGTTCTAATTCAGATAAACTAGCATTTCCTTCCTTCAGATAAGATAGATTGGTCTATAAAAGCTTTTAGAACTAAAAAGGGAATGTTGTAGCTATTTCCTTAGAGAAATTAACATCTTTCTATCAAAACATTCAGACATTATAGGCTCTTCTCCAACAAAGGACTAAGAAAGAAAAACCCGCATTCCTGAATAAGTAAAAAGTATAGGAAGATATGAATCATATATGGATGGTCTCCTGTTGTCCAGAAGGTCCCACTAAGTGGTCTAAGTCGAACCCTTACCTTGAATGGTTAAGGAAAGCTTTCATATAATGTCCTTTTTTATACTGGACTCATTTACTTGCTTGGGATTATAACCTTTAGTTAGTGTGGAGACTGGTTCTACTACTATTTCCTCGCTGAGGGAAAGGTGGGTGAAAGGTGGATTTTTTATCTATTTCTAAGCCAGGAAAAGGCCTCTTCTTTGTTTAACCTTTTCATGATATTTATCTAGTTTGTGGGGAGTATACTATATAGAAGTAGGATTGGAATTTAGATATTTTTTGTAATAATGATCTGGCGAATTATCAAAGATTCATTCTTAGATTTTCTAAATAATGAAGAGATAAAAAATTTGCACTATTCTGAAATGTTGATTATAATAGTAATAGTAATAGTAATAAGGGGTAAATCACTGAGTATTAAACTTTTAAAAGTCTTTTGAATTTCTATTCGAAAGGAACAAACGATACATATGGAAATCTGTGTGCAATAAAAAGTGCAAGAACGACTTGGGGAGGGATCTTTACTTTTTTAATTCATTTCAGATGAACATTGATTATATTTTAACAAGGAACTTATCAACTCTTTCTGTGTAGTTTCGAGTTTGAATCTCAGGCAACCCACTATCATATCAAAATTCTAATTCTCTATAGAGAAGTCTATATTTTTCCAACACGAGGATATAAGTCATATTATACTATTAGATAACTAACCTTCTATTTTTATTTGTAGAAAACATGTGTTCTTAGGAGTCCTTGATGAAATAATATACCAAGATTTTACCATGACTACAATTTTCAAAGAGAGGCGAAAGTGCACCAAAACTTAAGGATCTTTTAGTCCAAAGCCAGCACTTGCTACTCTCTTGTTGGTGATCATGTTTGGTAGATCTTAGGTGTATAGACAATCTTCCTAGCTTTACACTTTATAGGTACCACAATATGCTGCTAATTTGTGGGTGCCTATTCTTCGATGCAAAATGGTGATTCACCGCATCTAGTCAGAAATGGAGTCAGGGATGCCCAACTCAAGATACGTCCTAAGGTTCTATTAAAGTATCCTTAATAGCATCTCTTTTTCTAGAATATAGACTTGTAAATATTTGGTGAATCAATAGGGTTTCTTTCATAATTAGGTTGTTCTTAGAACCTTATTTGTTACTAAACGGGGAAATTCAAATAGGGAAACTCAAACCCTATCCCTTCCTTTCTTAAAGGTAGATAGAGGTAGAGCTTGCAACTCCCTCGATAGGGCATCTTAATCTTTCTCTCAATCTATCATCTAAGGAAGAAGACTATAGGCATAGGGTAATAGCTACTAACTTGTAATTGATATAGGGTCTTGTTCAATACAAGTATTTTATTTCGATATTCTCTCTCTCTTTTTGCTATAAATAATTCTCAAAAAAAGGAGTCAACCTGTCTAAACTTCTTTACAAAAGTCTTCCCCTCACTACTGGTCTTTAACTTACAACTGGTATCTAAGTCTAAGATAAGAGATTTTTCTTATTCTTAATTTTGATATTTGCTAGGAGCCTTAGCAAGAATTGTTGGAAATGATCTAACCAATGATACTACTCTAATGGAGTCTTTCTACTAGCACTAGAGTGGGATAAGTCAACTTTGCCTTAGGTCAATCCCTTCCCCTACTCGGGAAAGCAACGAACTTTTTTAAACAACCTCTTATGATTAATCCACTTTCTCCAGCATTAGATTTATTCATACAGATGATATCCCCAAGATCTAATTTGATATTAGTTACATTGGAGCTAGCTTGGAAAGAAAGGAGGTATCCTTATCTGAGCGGATAGTTAGCATATTTATTCTTCTCAAGTAAAGTATCTTACTCTTTCTCTGTGTAATAGGGAGTTAACCTATACTTAGTTCCCATTTATATTTGTGTTATGTGAGTTTTATCTAGGAACCAATCTCCACAAAGGGTTGACAAGGTAGCTTAGCTAGTAAAAAAGGATAAGGTACCAAAATAGGAGGCTCGTAGATGCTACTAGTGCAATGAATAGTCTAATATCTTTTCTATACGTGAATTTTTTTCTTATGTAAACCTAGTGTGTTAACTAAGTCTTTTAAATAGTCCAATGGAAATCTCCTTTATTGCAGCAAAAGTCAAAAAAGGGTACTCGTACAGTAGCCTGTTTGCCCAAAATGAAAATCCTTACTAGCCGAAGTAAGGGACTTTCTTACTAGAGCATAAATAACAGACAAGGACTTTGTTAACTGTTCCTAGCCTGTTATTTAAGAATATTTCCTCATAATGGATGATGAATGAAAGCAAGATTGAATTAACATATAGAAACTATAACGATAGATTTAATCCCTTTCTCTTAGGGAATCCCTACTAGACAAGGGAGATATAAAAGTAATGCTGACACTACAAAAAATGTCATTGTTTAAGTAATGAATGATATAATTTCTTATTGGAAGCCTATTTGACTGGATAGGTCTCCTTTACCAGGGGTTCCCAGAGAGAAGGCTTGCTCGAGCTTGCCAAAAGACTTTAATATTGAGAATGTTAGATGTATTACACAGTGGTGGAATTGCATAGTAAGGCTTTTCACTAACTTAGTGGATCAATTTAAACTAGTAAATAGAGTATATTTTTATTAGCAGTGAGTAAATATTTGATTTAGAGGGTGAAAGATATTATGAATCTGAAGTGGGCTCTTGACTTAGGTTCACACTTTCTTTTGTCTTTCCTCAAAAAGTCATTTACAGCCTTTTATGAGTCCCTACTTATGGTAGGTAACAGACCCTCGCCATTACGATTATCATACATAAGCATAAAGAGTTTTTATTTACGCGGGTTTATCTAGTTAACCATAGCGGTAATCCATTCTATTATAATGATTTTATTAAATTCTACTTTCAGTAGACATCGTTTCAGATATGGCTCTTCCTGGAAGTGATAACACTACTTTCTAACCAAGAAAATAAGGAGAAGACTGAAAGGGTAATGAATTCCATTGAGTTATCCCGACTTGATCAAATCATCCAGTCTCTTCTGTTCTTCCTGTGACCCCTTTAAAATTCCAGAGTTAGCCCGACTTGATCAAATCAGCCTGTAATACCCTATACCTTTTCCTAGCTTGAAATCATCTCAAAAATATTATGAGCTTTCTTTGAAAGATGAATCCACTTTTGTACACATGGTATTTTTAATATTTTCACTTTTTTCATGTAGGAAATTCAATAAGATTTCCATCGATATAAAATTTGCCTAAATATGATAACCAGGTAAGAAGTTATGAATATTTCAAGTTTTCATTGTAAAACAGTGCCATATTAGTTAGTAGCGCACCGTAAATGGAAATTGTCCATTTTCAGTGTCTCGGCGTGATTTTCTCCACGTCGCACCAAAGTTCCAGGTCGCAAAAGAAGGGGCAACGCGATGGCTCCGCGTCGCGCCATTCCTCAGTTTCCTAATTGACAAATTCCAATGACACGGCGCGATAGCACCGCGTCGCGCCAGGGGTCCAATTGGGGAAATTTTTACTAAAATTACAAGACACGTCCAGGGTTAAAAGGGTCAATTTCCCACCCCTATTTAAGCCCTTTAACATGAGATTCTGCCACTTTTCACCCAAAATACACTCTCTTCTCTCAAAAGCCTCTCAAGAACAACCTAGGGTTTTTCATAGAAGATTTAGAATCAAGAATTTCCTCCGTCAATATTCATGTATTTATGAACCAAGGTATGCATAGTGTTCATTCATGGACTCCTTTCATCCATGAAGCCTAAGAATCCTTTTTCTAAATTCAAGTTTATGGATTTTCTTATGAATTTTATGATTGGGATGCTCTTGTTCATGTGGATAATGAGAAACTGAATTCTACTCCATGTTGGGTGATAAATTCTATGTGGTTAAATTATTATAGATATAGATTCATGCAAACCTATGACTAAACCCTTGAATGATGAAATTAGAATTGAACCATGATGTTTAATTATTGTTCAATGATGTTTACATGTACCATGCTTACAATATGTTTGATTAAATGCCTAGATGAAGGAAAAGTGCCTAACTAGCATGATACCATGAAATCCCCATGTATGTACAAGTTATGCCTATCACATGTTTTGATTAAATGCTTCTATAAATGTATTATGGATTATGATGTTAGTTATATGTTCAAGTAAGTTATGCTTGGTCAGTTTCCTTCCATCGAGTCTTGGGGTACTCATACCCGAAACATTAGTTGTGTGCCTAGAGCCATGTCATGTTTTTACGATACTCTCAGTCAAGATATGAATCCTTAGACTTCAAACAGTTTTAAGACTCAGGAAATCTCCATGGTCTCATGAACTCAGTCAGTTGTCAGATATCAGTAGTATTCCGTCAGTTAAAATAATTCAGTAACTCAACCCATGTTCAGTTCAGTAAATCATGTTCAGAGTCTATTCAGATGGGAGTAGGAATTAGCACCGAGTGAACCCAAGGATGGGAACACACACTATCAGATGAGGTGTGATTCTTAGAAGTCATCCTTGTGTTCTAGAACTAGGTAGCCAACATAGGTTGAGCTATCAATACTGTTCGATGAGGGTTGATGAGGTGGATAGGAACTGTCAGATAAGGGACCCACCATTCTCTTTTAGGGACACTATCAGATGAGGGTCACCCACAGCTTGTCCTTACCAATGGTGTGGTATTGACACCCTTCTAATTGGGGTTATAGATTAGACCCCATATCATCCATAATGGCATATTAGGGGCATGCCAGTTAGATAACTACTTCCCACAGTTCAATGTTATGAATTTAGGACTGTTAGACACAATCAATCAGTCTCAGTAATAAAACTCAGATAGTGCTTCCGATTTTAGGACTGTCAACTACAATCAACTCAGATACAGTATGGGACTCATCTAGTTCCATTAGATTCAGAACCATCATATAGATTCACTCATGTTATAATCTATATCAGTTATCAGTATGTCATGTTATCAGTATTCAGATTCATTAATCATGTTATCATTGTATCAGTGTCAGTTGTTATGTCTCTTGCATGTATTCGCACGCTCATGATAGACAGTCTGCTATTATTATTGTTCATGCATATGAACCCCTTGCATTAAGCCTACCTTATTTTCATACCAGTACATTAAAAGTACTGATGCATTTATGTTATGGTGTCTTATACCATAGGTTTAGAGACACGAGCTCCAGAGCATCAGTAGATTCTAGTCTCAGCTGTCAGAGTTAGCAGTGACTCCTCATTTTCGAGGATATGATCATAATTTTATTATCTCCGTAATTAGTTTATTAGGTGGAGTTAATTAGGAACATGTCCCATCAACTCCTTGTTTAGACAGTCACGTTTTAGAGGCTTTACAGACTACAGTATGTTCAGATAGCTTATTTCAGTTATTTTGGATTTTTCATACCCCTCCCAAATGTTACATTTTTATCAAATACTATGTATCAGTTTTGAACCTTATGGCGTTTCAGTTCATGTTTTTTGCATTATAAAGTATTTTATCCAGTATAGAGGTACAGATACCAGTCATGGGTTAGCTTGTGGTCCTTCGGGGTCATGAGCACTGTATAGCATTTCAGGTATCAGATCCGGGGCGTTACAAACTTGGTATAAATCCTAAGGTTCAATAGAGTCCTAGGATGTCTGAAATCCGCATCTAGTAGAGTTTTATGCATGGGTGTGTTGCGCGCCACATTTATGTACAGGAGGCTATAAAATGTTTTAGGAATAGTTTCCCATCTTTCAGTATTCATGTCGTTCCAGTGAGAAGAATCTCAATTCAATCTCTCAGTCTAATCCATTTCTACCTTTCTTCTACAGAACATGCCTCTTAAAAGAAGAAACGAAAATCAGTCAGCCCCTCAGCCCGAAGAACCTTTGGGAGAATATGTTTCTCATGTAGACTTTAGAGCTATATTCACTACTCTTGATCAGTTAGTTACCACTCAGAATGAACTACCAGCTTTCATTCTGGCCAACCTAGTGGCCAATTCAGCTACTGCTAGGATTCAGGACTTCACCCGAATGAATCCTCCATCCTTTCTCGGTCTAAGCTAGATGAGGACCCTCAGGAATTCCTAGATCTGGTTCAGAAGGTTATATACATCATGGGGGTTACTCCTAGTGAGAGTGCTGAGCTAGCTATATACCAGTTGCAGGATATTGGTCACACTTGGATTAAACATGGAAGTCAGAAAGGCCATATTATGTAGGGCCTGCTATGTGGAAGAAGTTTGCTTCAACTTTTCTTGATAGATTTTTTCCCCTAGAGCTGAGAGAATCTAAGGTGTTATAATTCATCAACCTCAGAGGGAAACATGATGGTGAAAGATTATTCTCTTAAGTTTACTCAATTAGCCAGATATGCCCCTCATGTGGTTGCAGACAGTAGGGCCAAAATGAGTAAGTTTATTTTTGGGGTGAACAATAGTGTGGTCAACGAGTGTAGGTATGCGATATTGAATAGTGACATGACTTTATCCAAGATCATGGTTCATGCTCAGCAGATAGAAGATCAAAAGATTAAGATGAGGGAGAAGCAGAATAAGAGAGCAAAGACAAGTAGTTTCAACTTTGCTCAGTCCAAATCAGAAGGAGGAAACCGTTCTCAGTTTTGACTGAAGTCATCAGTTTTAGCTCCTTTTTCATCCATTGCTCCAGTTCCTAAGTTCAAAGAGGGTAACAAAGATAGAGCGCCAGGCTCTAAGTCTCAGGTCAGTGTTAGCAATGCCCGAACAAATCCCCTTTACCAGACTTGTGGTAAGAACCACAAGGGTGTGTGCAGAGCTGGTAGAAATGTCTTTTTCGGTTATGGCAAGCCAGGCCACAGAGTCAGAGACTTCCCCCAGTCAGGTTATCAGAGTCATCTCTGCTCCTTATCTTAGTCTGTTCACCCAAATTAGTAGGGTGCCGTCTCCAGTTCTATAAGTGGGCAATTCCCAAATAGACTTTATGCTCTCCAGTCCCAGCAGGATCAGGAAAATTCTCCTGATGTGGTTACTGGTACATTACAAATCTTTCATGTGCATGCTTACGCTTTGATAGATCCAGGTGCTTTCTTATCTTTTGTTACTCCCTATATAGCAGTTGATTTCGAAGTCAGTCCCAAAATTCTAGCAAAGCCCTTTTCAGTCTCTACCCCAGTGGGTAAAAACATCATAGCCCGGTGGGTATACAGGAACTGCCCGATTATGATATTTCAGAAAGTAACTTCAGCAGATCTAGTTAAATTAGAGACAACTGATTTTGATGTAATTCTCATTCATGGATTGTCTTCATTCCTGCTATATCACAGTCGACTGCAAAAACGGGATAATCCAGTTTCAGTTCCCAAATGAACCCATCCTTGAGTGAAAGGGTAGTGTATCCGCTTTCAGGGGTCAGCTTGTTTCCTACCTTCGGGCAAGGAAAATGATATCTAAGGGATATGTCTATCATCTTGTTCATGTTAAGGATTCCAGTTCTAAAACTCCCAGTCTTGAATTCATTCCAGTTGTGAATGAATATTTAGATATCTTTCCCGAAGATCTTCCTGGAATTCATCCCAAAAGGGAAATAGAGTTTGGCATTGATCTTTTTCGAGATACTCAGCCTATCTCTATTCCTCCATATAGAATGGAACCAGCAGAACTCAAAGAATTAAAAGAACAGTTAAAGGATCTCCTAGATAAGGGATTCATCAGGCCCAGTGTTTCCTCGTGGGGTGCACCGGTATTATTCGTGTGCAAGAAAGATGGTGCTCTCAGAATGTTCATAGACTATCGTCAACTTAATAAGGTCATGGTCAAGAACAAGTATCCTCTTACCAGAATCAATGACTTGTTTGACCAACTTTAGGGTGCCAATTATTTCTCTAAGATAGACCTCAGATCCGGCGATTATCAACTTAGAGTCAGAGAATGTGACTTTCCAAAAATAGCTTACCATACTTAGTATGGTCACTTTGAATTCCTAGTCATGTCATTTGGTCTTACCAATGCCCCAGTAGATTTTATAGACTTGATGAACCGAGTGTTCAAACAGTACTTGGATATGTTCTTCATAGTCTTCATAGATGATATTCTGGTCTATTCCCACAGTGAACGAGATCATGCAAACTATCTCAGAATAGTACTTCAGACTCTCAGAGATCATCAGTTATCCGCCAAATTCAGTAAGTGTGAATTTTTGCTAAGGTCAGTAGCACTCCTTGCTCATATCATTTTGGGCGATGGCATTAGAGTAGATCCTCAAAAGACCAAAGCGGTAAGAAACTAGCCCAGACCTATCGCTCCATCAGATATCAGGAGTTTCTTGGGTTTGGCTAGCTATTACAGACGGTTTGTTGAGGGATTTTCATCTATTTCATCCCCTATATCTAGATTGACACAGAAGAAAATCAAGTTTCAGTGTTCAGATCCTTGCGAGAAGAGTTTTTAGGAGTTGAAGACTTGACTCACCTCATCTCCAGTTTTAGCTCTTCCAGATGGTCCAGATGGGTTCATAGTGTATTGTGATGCATCCAGAGTGGGTTTAGGTTGTGTCCTCATAAATCATGGTAAGGTTATAGCCTACGCCTCCAGCCAGCTTAAACCCCATGAGAAGAATTATCCTACTCATGATCTTGAGTTAGTAGTCGTAGTCTTTGCCTTGAAGATTTGGAGGCATTATCTCTACGGAGTTGATATAGATGTCTTCACAGATCATAAGAGTCTTCAGTATGTCTGTTCTTAGAAAGATCTCAATCTTCATCAGAGAAGGTGGTTACAACTCTTGAAATATTATGACATAAGTGTCCTCTATCACCCGGGAAAGGCCAATGTAGTGGTCGGCGCTCTCAGTAGACTGTCTATGGGTAGTGTTGCTCATGTGGATGACAGTAAGAAGAAGTTAGCTCAGGAAGTACATCATCTTGCAAGACTAGGTGTTCACATAGTCGATACAGATGAGGGTGATATATGGGTTCAGAGTAGTTTAGAATCATCTCTAGTTTCCAAGATAAAAGAAAATCAAGATAGGGATCCCAGCCTTGTCAAGTTGAAAGAGTTAGTTCAGGATCAGAAAGTAGAGGTTTTTTCCCAAGGGGTAGATGGTGTTTTGTGTTGTCAGGGTCGTCTCTATGTTCCAGGTGTAGATGACTTAAGGTAGCGAATTCTTGCAGAAGCGCATAGTGAGCACTACTCTATTCATACAGAGGCCATAAAAATGTACCGCGACTTACGGGAAGTCTATTGGTAGAGTGGGATAAAGAGAGATATTGCAGAGTTTGTGTCTAAGTACTCTATATGTCAGTAGGTTAAGATAGAGAATCAGAAGCCTATTGGTCCTATGCAGGAGTTCATTATTCCTACTTGGAAGTGGGAAGAAGTGAACATGGACTTCGTGATGGGTTTTCCTTGAACTCGTCATCAGCATGATTCAGTTTGGGTCATTATAGACAGGATGACAAAATTAGCCCATTTCCTTCTAGTTCATACCTCTTATTCATCTGAGGATTACGCCAGACTCTACATTAAGGAGTTGGTCAGATTACATGGTGTTTCGTTATCTATTATCTCAGACAGAGGAACCCAGATCACCTCTTAATTCTGGAAAGCATTCTAAAAGGGTCTTGGTACCTAAGTTCCTCTCAGTACAGACTTTCATCCTTAAATAGATGTTCAAGAATAAAGTACCATTCAGACTTTAGAAGATATGCTACGGGCGTGTGCAATTGATTTCAAGGGTAGTTGGGATGACCACTTGCCTTTGATTGAGTTTGCATACAACAACAACTATCATTCTAGTATTCGGATAGCTCAATTTGAAGCTCTCTATGATAGGAGATATAGATATCTGATTGGTTGGTTCGAAGTTAGTAAGGCCTCAATCATAGGGCCTAACTTAGTATTCGATGCCTTAGAAAAAATCCATTTGATTAGAGAAAGACTCTGGGATGCTCAGAGATAAAAGAAGTCTTATGCAGATGTTCATAGAAAATATCTCGAGTTCGAGATTGGTGACTATGTCTATTAAAGATCTTACTTATGAAGGTAGTGAAGCAGTTCGGCAAGAAAGGGAAACTCAGTCCCCGATATGTCAGTCCCTTTAAGATTCTCAATCGATTTGGCAAGGTAACCTATGAGCTAGAATTGCCTTCAGATCTATCCTCAGTTCTTCCAGTCTTCCATGTCTCTTTGGTTAAGAAGTTAATAGGTGACCCAGCAGTTGTAGTCCCTATTCAGAGCATTGATGTTCAGAACATTCTCTCTTATGAGGAGATTCCAGTCAAAATCCTAGACTATAAGACTCGTAGACTGAGGAACAAAGAAGTCCCTCTAGTTAAAGTTCTTTGGTGAAATCAGTCTGTCGAGGGAGCTACTTGGGAAGCAGAAGAAGACATGTGTACCAAGTATCCTCACCTCTTCTCCGCCAACTCAGATCAAGTTCAAAGTAACAGTCCTCCTTAAGCTTACTCAGTTTCATGTTCAGTGTTCATCACAAACTTGGTATCAAGTGCCATTACATATTTAGTCATCCATTCATGTTTCAGTTCAATTATATAATTATGCATCAGACATGCATTCTCATTGTATGAAACTTAGTTCCTCAGAACACTCAATCATGCATTCATGAAGCAGTTACACATGCATCAGATATGCATGTTCAGTATGATATATTCAATTATCAGTCATGTCAGTCATGAGATCATGTTTTAGTTATTCATGTTCATTATGTACATTAGTTTATGTTCTTCCCCTTACTCTCAGTTTCATTGGAGGATGAATGTTCTCAAGAGGGAGATATTGTAATACCTCATACCTTTTCCTAGCTTAAACTCATCTAAAAAATTTTAGGAGCTTTCTTTGAAAGATTAATCAATTTTTGTACATGTGGTATTTTTAATATTTTCACTTTTTGTCATGTCAGAAATTCAATAAGATTTCCATCGATATAAAATTTACCTAAATCCGATAACCAGGTAAGAAGTTATAACTATTTCAAGTTCCCGTCATAAAACAGCGCCATACTGGTCAGTGGCGCACCGCGCCACAAGCTAAAATGGCAATTGTCCTTTTCCAGTGAATCAGCGTGATTTCCTCCACATCACGCCAAAGTTCTAGGTCATAAAAGAAGGGGAAATGCAATGGCTCCATATGGCACCATCCCTCAGTTTCCCAATTGTCAAATTCCAGTGACACGGCGCGATAGGGCCACATCGCGCCAGGGGTCCAATTCGAGAAGTTTTTACTGAAATTACAAGACACGTCCAGGGTTAAAAGTGTTAATTTTCCACCTCTATGTAAGCCCTTTAACACGTGATTCAGCTACTTTTCACCCAAAATACACTCTCTTCTCTAAAAAAACTCTCAAGAACAACCGAGGGCTTTTCATAGAAGATTTAGAATCAAGAATTTCCTCCATCAATCTTTGTGTATTTACGAACCAAGGTATGTATATTTTTCATTCATGGACTCCTTTCATCCATGAAGCCCAAGAATCCCTTTTTTAAATTCAAGTTTATAGATTTTCTTATGAATTTCATGATTGGGCTGCTCTTGTTCATATGGATAATGAGAAATTGAATTCTACTCCATGTTGGGTGATAAATTCTATGTGGGTTAAATTATCATAGATATATATTCATGCAAACCTATGACTAAACCCTTGAATGATAAAACTAGAATTGAACCATGGTGTTTAATTATTGTACAATGATGTTTACATGTACCATGCCTACAATATGTTTGATTAAATGGCTAGATGAAGGAAAAGTGCCTAACTAGCATAATACCATGAAATTCCCATGTATGTACAAGTTATGCCTATCACATATTTTGATGAAATGCTTCTATAAATGTATTATGGATTATGATGTTAGTTATATGTTCAAGTAAGTTATGCTTGGTCAGTTTCCTTCCATTGAGTCCTGGGGGTACTCATACCCGAAACATTAGCTGTGTTCTTAGAGCCATGTCATGTTTTCACGATACTCTCAATCAAACTATGAATCCTTAGACTTCAGATAGTATTATGACTCAGGAAATCTCCATGATCTCATGAACTCAGTCAGTTGTCAGATATCAGTACTATTCTATCAGTCAATGGAATTCAGTAACTCAGCCCATCTTCAGTTCAGTAAATCATGTTCAGAGTCTATTCAAATGGAAGTAGGAATTAGCACCGAGTGAACGCAAGGATAGGAACACACACTATCAAATGAGGGTGTGATTCTTAAAAGTCATCCTTGCATTCCAGAACTATGTAGCTAGCATAGGTTGAGACATCAACACTATTAGATGAGGGTTGATGAGGTGGATAAGCACTATCAGATAAGGTCCTCACCATTCTCTTTTGGGGACACCATCAGATAAAGGTCACCCACAGCTTGTTCTTACCAGTGGCATGGTATTGACAGCCTTCCAATTGGGGTTATAGATTAGACCATAATTTATCCATAATGGCATATTAGGGGCATGTCGGTTAGATAACTACTTCCCACAATTTTATGTTACAGAATTAGTACTATCAGAAACAGTCAATCCGTCTCAGTAATACAACTCAGATAGTTCTTTAGATTTCAAGACTCTCAGATACAGTACGGGACTCAGCTAGTTCTATTTGATTTAGGGCCGTTAGATACAATTACTCATGTTATTAATTATATCAGTTATATCAGTTATCAGTATGTCATGTTATCAGTATTCAGATTCATTAATCATGTTATCATTGTATCAGTGTCAATTATTATGTCTCTTGCATGTATTCTCACGCTCATGATAGACAGTCTGCTATTATTATTGTTCATGCATATGAACCCCGTGCATTAAGCCTACCTTACTTGCATACCAGTACATTCAAAGTACTGATACATTTACGTTATGGTGTCTTATACCATAGGTTCAGAGACACGAGCTCTAGAGCATCAGTAGATTCCAGTCTCAACTGTCAGAGTTAGCAGTGAGTCCTCATCTTTCGAGGACATGATCATTATTTTATTATCTCAGTAATTAGTTTATTAGTTGGAGTTAGTTAGGGATATATCCCATCAACTCCTTATTCAAACAATCACATTTTAGAGGTTTTCCAGACTACAGTATGTTCAGATAGCTTATTTCAATTATTTTGGGTATTTCATACCCCTCTTAGATGTTATATTTTTATCAAATACTATATCTCAGTTTTGAACCTTATGGCCTTTCAGTTCATGCCTTCCGCATTATAAAATATTTTATGTAGTATACAGATACAGATATCAGTCATGGGTTAGCTTGTGGTCCTTCGGGGTCATGAGCACCGTGTAGTATTTCGGGTACCAGATCTGGGGTGTTACACAGCCAGTCTCTTCTATTCTTCCATGAACTTTAGAATTCCAATATTATTAGAAGTGGTGTTCTTGAACGTAGATTGGGAAGTGTGTAAGAGTAGTCATTGTTCTAATGAAATTTTCTTGTTTTGCTGTTAAGTAAGGCCCCATTCTATTTGGCTGGCTTTCTTGGAAAATTTTTAAGATATACTCTCATTGTCTATCAAAATCCGATAGAGTCTTATGCATTATTAAGCCCCATATAGGTCAAGTCTAATCTCTCTTTCCAAAACCACAGTCATAATGAATTGTTTTATTTGAAAAGAAGCCTTTCAAGAAAATTCAATATAGTTGCAAGTTGCTTGAGTAGTGGGTTGAAGCCTAGAAGCCTTATGGGTATGGAACCTTTTATTCAAATATCTAATCTTGTACTACTTGTTCCTGGTTGTCTTTAAAGAAGGCCAAACACGTCTCTTATTGAAATAAGAGAATTTTTTAACTAACATCATTAAAGGCCTGATATCTACTATTGAAGTAAAAGATCCTATGAGAGCATTTCTGTATGCAGGAGTTGTATAAGACATCTATTTTGCATAATTTTTTTGTATTATCTTATATACATATAAGATAAATGGATTTTTGTGAAACTAGATCCTCTGCTAAAGTTAGAGTTGTTGTGTATCCAGGTTTACCTACCCAATGCCAATGATACAAAGAGATTGATTTTCTACCCCTAGGGGCTCAGAGAAAAGTCTACTTGCATTTTATGTTACATGTGAAAAATCTTTCCTACACGCGGGAACCTTCTTTATTCAACCCTGATGCTTAGTTCTGTTCTCCCGCACACCCGTTTTTGCAAGGCTAGCCAGGGAGAGGTGTTTCTTGGGGTTTTGTTTGCCTAGATTGGAAGTGCACTTATAGAGCTTCTAGTAACTATTTTGAAGTAAAATATATTTTTGTTCAATGGGTATGATTGCTTTTTTCTTCAGCTTAAAATCTAGGGCTCGTGGTTCATTATCAGCTCATATTTTAGAGCGATATAACCTTCTTGTTCGACTTTTAATGTTTTGATCTTTCCCTAGCCCTCTCTCTCAATGTGGTGCCTTTCACTCTTCTCAATCAACACTTTATCACAATGCTAGAAAATAGAATTTTAGGTCTTTTGGTAATGCAATAAAAGGCATATTACTAATTGATTCTTTGGCCATTTTGTGTTCGAGTTCTAAATCGGTTAGGTATTGTTGGATGCTTCTGATCAATAGAACATGAAGAAGAATATCAGAAAAGTTTATGATGAGATCGACTTGAGTCAATGAAAATCTTATGATGAGCTTGAGTCAAGTCAATAAAAAACTTATGATGAGCTGTAGAAGAAGGATACACAGAGGAAGAGAACGAACGTTGGCTTTGTTTTTCTCTATATTGAAATAGATTTTTGTCAGTCTCACTGTCCTTTTGTTTACTCCTATCATTTTGAGATTTATTTGGGACTTTTTTTTGAAAGCTGCTTTGTTTTTTCTATTTCTTTATGACTTTTTTATTTTTGGTTTTCTTTGATGGATAGAATTTCTCTTTCCATTTGATGCAATGGAAGTGGTCCTGGCTTTTTAAGAAAACCTTCATTTTAACTCAATATTTTTAAGAAAACCTTCATTTTATCTCAACATACTCTCAGTTGAACACTAGTTATTTGAGATCATAGAAGAGGAAATCAAAATAAGAAAGGCAAAATGAGCCAACCTCCTAGAACCTCTCATTCAAAGAGAGGCAAAGAGGTATCCCAACATAAGGGAACTACCTTTTCCAAAGGCCATGGTCGAAAAGCTAATCAAAAACCTTGGATTGGATCAGATAAATACAAAGAAGAAAATGAGGGCAATGCACCCAATATTACAAATCTCAAAGAGTTTCTAACCCAGGTGTGTAATAATGCGGAGAATGAGACGAAGGGCAGTATGGATATTTAAGGTAAACTTCAAGCTATCCTTGAAGAGATAGTCTAAAGCGTGTCTGGTAGTATCTTACAACATTATTGAGTTGTCGGCATTGGAAATGTCTTTCATTCCTATTTCTTGCTTTTATTCGGTATGCTACTCCACGAGCAAAAAGCGAAAGAACCAAGTTTACTATGGATGTCCAAATTTTCACCTATTTGTATCTATTTAGTGATCAGCCTGCTAGTTTATTTGATCCCACTTGGTTTTTCTTTTCTATTTTCTCCCAATAGTTTGAACTATCTAGAAAAATTGTCAGCTATAAATGTGGTTTCAATTATTTCAGTGATGTCAGAAGTTGTGTTGATATAAGATTTTATCTTGTTTCCATTTTATTTATCATCCCTGGTCTGGAAGTAACTTTTTCCTTTCCTTGGACAATACCTCCCAATAAGATTGATCCATTTGGATCTTGATCTATTATGGTCGTCTTATTGATTTTGACGATTGGGTCTCTCTATGAATGGAAAAAAGATGCTTCGGATCGGGAGTAACCACTAGTGATAGGGAAAAAATAGGGAGAAGGACAAAGAAAACAGTGATGCCTACATTAAGTAAATTGATACATCATGGTAGGTAAGAAAAACGGTGCACTAATGGTACTAAAGCTTTAGATCAATATCACCAGAAGCAAGGAGTATGTCCACATGTGTCAACGAGAACATTAGGAAAACCTAATCAGCTTCACGTAAGATCACCAAAGTACGATTGGGAAATTGACTTGATATATTTGTTCACATTCCAAGAAAAGGTCATAATTTGTAGGAACATTCTATGGTCTTAATAAGAGAAGGTAGAGCTAAAGATTTGCCAGGTGTGAAATTTCATTATATTCGAGGAGTCAATGATTTGCTGGGAATTCTGGTTCGAAGAAGAGGCAGATCAAAAAATTAGGCGGAAAAACCAAAATTGATATAAATGGAAGATGCCTCTGGAACTCTTTATTCTTAATAAGGATAGGTACGAAGTCACTCAATTGAAAGGAGAGGGAACAACCACAACGTTATACCCCAAAACTATATGTATCCCTTTAAAATAACCAAGAATATAGTATGGAAGAGGCTGTGAAGCATCTAGATCTAATTACCAACTCGGAATTATATTAGTATAAAGCGACATTATCCCTTTACTAAATCCTTCCTCACTTACCCCATGAACAAGATATTTCCCGATCAATTGGCTTTGAATTATTTAATAAGAAATATGGCAAATTCTACCACTGAATTTTATTTTTTCATTTGGGTCCTATCAACTTGGAGTGTATCTATATTAAGACACTTCTTCGAACTATCAAGATCAACTAAATGAGAGTGTGGATGACATAGTAAAAGAACAAATCACCCTCACTTTTCTAGATCCCTTCTTTTAGGGAAAGGATAGTATGTAGGGATTATCTTTCCACTAGACTACTTAATCACTGGAAATCATTCCATGTACAGGAACTATATAAAAAGGGCTCGAACTATAGGGATATGATACCTGGCTTTCATGGTATGAGAAGTTGGTTGTGTAGGTTGACAACTTTCCTAGGTTGTTTCAATCGAGCCAAAGAATTGATTAATAGTATGCCTGAGATTGTCAGTAGAACTTCCCCCTCTTAAAAATTGACTAATCAAACAAAGGGGCCACTTTTTTATAAGGGTAGGGAGTTTGGGTTAGTTTAAAGTGTACCACACTTTGGGTACAAGATCAGAAATTCCATTCTCTTTTTTACCATCTAAAATTAAAGAAAATAATGGAAATATAACAAAATAAATAGCTAACTTTATTTATTATTATGTAAGATTATAAGGTGATAAAAGATTAGACGGTTCCAAAATGGATTGGCACAGGAGTTGCAATGATTTCTTCAATGGGATCTACTACCGGTATTGGAAATGATTTTAGTTCCTTAATTTTACTGCGAGAAATTATTCATCGGCAAAATAATTATTTGATTATGCTATTTTGGTATTTCTGTTAACCAAAGCTATTGCCTTTTTCCTTAATGATGGCCTTCTTAATAACCCTTTTCTTTTAGAAAAAAAAAAGAAGAAAAGAGTGGAAGTTGGATAGTCCCCAAAGTTTCCTGGTACTTTAGTGTTGGGTACAAGTAAGATTATTATCAGGTTTATCCGGCATCATTATCACAAATTGAATGCCCTGTTAATATGCCAGTCCTAGTCCGTCTTGCTCTTCCAATTCCATTTCAAGAGTCATCATAGATCTTTTGGAATTATACATGGAAAATCATTTTATCTTTCAGCATAGACCCTTCTTCCTCCTTACGATACAAAGGCAATATCAAGGAGGGCGATAGAATGGGAGAACATATGGGTGGTATAAAACCATATATAAAGGCATGGGCCTTTATCATGAAGATGTGAAGCTTAGAGATGAGTATATTCCAAATTGACTAAAGAATCTGGGGTAGGATGCTTGATTACATATGATAAGGTGAGGAAAAGTGCACTCAAGCCTAATCTAAAAAAAGACTAGTTCTCAACCACAATAGAATGAGGTTTTCTCTATTATCGATACCTATTTTTGTATTTTTCTTCCAGAAACATACGAGATGGTACTTTTCCTAGGAGTCTTACTCTTCAATTGAAAAAAAGAAGATTGTGAGTGAGTCAGGTGGGAAAACACAAGTTTAACACGTCTTTCTTTATTTTTTCCATATCTAAATTTCTTTGGCGAGTTGGTTTGCATCATTAGCTTTATTTTGTATTTTCATTTTCCATCTCCACCCGAACATATATGCACTAACCCACCTAAAATAAGGTAAAAGCCTCATTTCCAACCCTTTGTACAAGACTTTTTTCTTTGTACATATGCTCGTAGGCAAAAGAGACCTTTCTTTTCTCCTGTCAATGGGATCATCTAGTATCCTAATATGTAAGGACCTTTCCTGAAAGAGGTCAAATAGTTCTTGTCCCATTCATAATATAGTTAGCTTATGTGCTATGTCTAGCGGCTGGTGAATCCTACCCAATATCATAATTGGATTTGATATTTCCTTGGTTTTTGAAAATGGTTTTAATGGCGACAGAAATCCCCTTCTCTTGAAGTCTAATGGTTTTGGGGATGTTGATTACCTGGATTTTTTAGTTTCCCTTTCCCTTCTACTAGCCACTCTTGTAGTTCCTAATATATATATATATAATCTAGAATCCTTTTAAGCACCTTATCACGAATGTGAACAAGCATGCATATAATGATGGTTCAGCTGGTAAACTAACAAGCAACTGAAATGAAAAAAGAAGAGAACCTTCTATTATAAGTTAAAAACAAAGTTGATAGTCCTCATATTTGTAATTCTTATATGCTAAAAATCTATTAAAAATATAGAAGTCAAAATATGAGAAAATTAAATAAATAAAGAAAAATAACAAGTCCTTCTTTCGGTGGATGAATGCTCCTCTATAACTACCTTTTGCCTAATATGATCATGAATGAAGAAAAAGAATTTCATAGGTAGGAGGATGAAATAAACCAACCCTCTTAACCTGATTGAAATAATAAAGAGAGATAATGGTGGCTCCTTTTCAACCAGTCAAGTAGCTCAAGGGACATCTTTTGCCCAGAGGACATCATCAGAGAACAATGTCGGGATAGGGTGAGAACTTTTCATCGATTATGCCCTTTAAGTGTTAGTTCTTCCATATTTATATAGAGAGAGAGATCCATATAGAGATCTATTCTTTCTATCGATACATAGATCTATTGAGAAATGGATATTGATCTAGTTTCAAGATCTATGAACATGAGAGATCCCCAAATATCTATCAGAGAAAATAAATGAATAGATAGGGTGAAGCCAACTGAAGGAAGGTCTCTTTAGCTCCTCCTATTTAACTAAAACAAAAAGGTAGAAAGTTAACTTTGAGAAATAAGGGCTTCTATTTAGATTATTTTCTTAATAAAAGATAAGACAAGAAGCAAGGGTGTAGCAGCTGCGTGAAAGTCATTTCACCTAAGCACACCCCTTTTCTTGCTTGTTACCTACCCTACACCAATTATTTATAATATAGTCATAAAGTTACTATAGGAAATTTGAAAACCTTACTAATAGAAAGGGGATGCGCTCAATCATGAGAAGAAAGCTCAAAGAGCTTCTCTTATATTATAAAAAGGTTTATAGAAATGGGATTCTTCAAATATCCCATGTTATAGGGGCTTTAAAGAAAACTTGTAGCTTAGGGGTGGACAGGTTTGGAACCCTATACAAAGGGATAGTGCGCAATGAATTTCTCTGATAGAAGCTCACATCTTCAAATTCAAGTTCCATTTGTTGTTTTTCATTTTTATAGGAGTAGGCTCTTGCAGCTCACTTGTTTTCTACTAAATGAGCGTTCACTACCCGCCCAACCCCTATCTTTAATCTCAAGTAAAGTGAATTCAAATAAATGAAGTGAACATCCCAACATATTTGTTTGAAGATATTTTTTCCCTAATTCTAAAACACAACAATAAACTTTCCACTATAGTCTAGGAAAAAACTTCTTTTGGGAAGCGGTTATAGGGGAGTTCAATAAAAATTTGATCATAGATAGAAAATTCAACCTTTGTGGGGGTAGGGAGGATATAGACAAGTGGATCAAGGTAGTGGATTGTGAATCCACCACGGGCGGGTTCAATCCCCAACATTTGCCCATAAATAAATGGACCATTTGTTTTGGAGACGCAAGACAAACCTAGAAAGCATTTTTCTTCAAGTCATCTTGAGGCTTTCAAATGCATCCAAGCAATTGGTATCCGATTGAGAGATAGAAATCATAGATTCATATCGCCTACTTACTGAAAGAAAAAATGGAATGGTTGGTCATGAATTCTATGATATTTTTAGGACCTCACTAATCAGTGAACCACTTTTTAGTTCATAATGATGAACCCCCAGATAAAGAAAAAATATCCCATCTCTTTTACTAAACCATAGGGAGCCCCGAGTAGTTTACTGTACAAATTGAGTTGTTATGATGATAAATTTCAACATCAAATATTCTCTTCATCGAGACTGATTGAATCTATGGTAGACATCCGAGAGATCTTCAATAGGTAGGATAAAATAAAAGACTAAGAGGAACTACAAGCGAGCAAAGAGTTATGCTTTCATTTCTTTGTTGAGATTGAAATATTGGGAAAGGGTTAGGTATAATTCATGTTGTCTAAGTCAAGAAAAGGACTTTCTTACCTTTCATTCATAGTATTCTTAATGACTAGTAGTTTGAAGCCTTAAGAATGCAGGTTTTTTCAGCAATCCCTTCCTTCGTCTTAAGTAAAGTTCAGTTGACTTTTTCAATCCAAAACTCTTTATGGAGTTGATGCCGAGATTGATTTTTTGTTCGAGGTTCAAGAGGAAGGAGAGGAACTACTGCACAAGGTTCTTTTACGAAAGTATGGTCACTGATGGCTAATACCTTCTCAAGACTATCAAATCTGTAATCCACTTTCCACCACTCATTTTAGGTTGGCATAATATACAAAGAGTATACAAAGAAAGAACACATACCTACCACTTTTGGAAGGTTTGGAGCCCTTACTCAGCATAGGGTCGAAGAAACCAACATACCTTTATTTTAAATCATATAAGGGGAAAAGAGCTTGTGCATCATTAGCCACTTTTTAGGATTTTCTTCTTGAGTTGTTGACCACCACATGATCTCACATAGGAGGCCCTACTCTGAGTATATTCTCCCTCAAAAATCTCTACACGTGATGTTCCAAAAATAGAAACATGTAACTTAGTAAATTAGAACCCATTGTGGGGTAGGGAACAACTATCAACTAGTTTGAAAAGTTCTTCCATTAAGTAATGGAAGTTATTTGTTGTCTCTTTATAAGGGCATGGTAGAGAGGCTTGAGAAGGTGGACAATCCTTCAGTAAAGACATAACAAGAGGTTTAATTCAAATAGACTCAAAATCCATAATAATCGTACGAACATCTATGAAGCATAGCAAGGAACCTTGGCTTTATCTCTCATTACCTCACTCAATCCTATAGCAAAAACTTGAGTCGAGGCACTGTAAGCAAGCAAAGAAGAACTTCTTGTAACCAAAGCAAAAACCCCATAGATCAAAAATTATTCTAGACTACACCACTAGATTGATAATGCAATCTTCCTATTTGTGTAAGGAATAAATATAGGACCCTACTGCCGTTCAACTGACAACCAGGACTAGTGGTGTTTATGAATTTTTCTATTTTACCTTGGATTTAAACAACTGGACAAGAAAGGAAAATAAATTGTCCATTCTTTCAAGTCGTACTATACAAATTAAAAAGGAATACATTGTTGGCTTCTTTAACCCCACTTCTGCTCAACGTCGATCCTCTCACATACTTTCTAAAGTAGAGGAAGACTCAATGCCAAAGAAATTACACATTTTTTATTTTAGACTCCTCTAGTAGAGCCAACAACCATTTAGTGAATTATCTTATGTTACTATGTTTTAAGGCATTCACTAAATCCTTCATGATGTTTTGGTGGCAGGTACTAGTACATCGAAGACTTAGAGAGTTACTAGACTCCACACAACACATTGTAAAGTGTCATCAGCCCTTATCAGGAAACCCAAAAGGACCAGACATAGATCACCCACTAAGAAAAAGGTAAATAAGATAAGTGATCAAGCTGGAAAGTCAAGGATACAAGCTAGATTTTTCTAGGGTGTGTGAACTTCCAACTATATTCATCCACATGTACAGGTGTGAAAGGATTTTATGGTCTCGATCATTCTTCTATGAAATGTAGATTCTATCAATCATTCCATTTCAAAATCAAGTCCCCTTGAATAAGGCCTTGTAATTCCCTAAACCACCTCCTGGACTTACCCGATAGAACCAGTTGGGGTATTTGGCATGGGAAGATAGAGTATCTGAAGGGTTACTTCACCTTTAGTGATCAAACACTGAACCGAGCAATCACTAGCTTCAATCGATAGAATTTTTTATTGATACTATTAATTAAAAAAGTTATCTGAAGCCCCACCCGCCTTTTATACATAGATTTATAACCATAAAAAGAATTATATAATGATATACAAAACCAAGAACATTCCTACAACAAAAGAAAGAGTCTGCAGCTCCTCTTTTTTAATACCCCCTCACTCTCCCGGTGTGAGTTCTTTTCTGCGACATTTAGGGATTCCTGTCTTTTGACAATATTGTTTCCTATAGTGATGGATTTATATGGGGCTTTCTACTTCCTACCTATTCACTTTACTTGAACTATTCAACGAGTGTTTAATGATCCAAAGAAAAATCTCCTTCCTCAACTCTAGTCAACTTGTGCAGTGTCACATACCCTGCAGACAACAACTGCATCAGTCACCAATATGGTCCCCTACCCCACAAAGTAGCTTGATTGTAGAATCATTCCCAAGGATAATAGTGCCCTAAGGGCCGACCTGACATCGACCGACTGATAATTTCATGTAGCAGGAGTGGACTAAGTCAATATTAATCTATGAGAGGCGCATTTGTATTTTGAGGCTTCCCCTTTGTAAATTTACTTAGGTAAGAAAGTAGAGCCTCACCTCTTTCTGTTGCTGAACGTAAACCTACTTTAGATCCACTAAAGCATGTAGATCTACTAGACTATAAAGAAAATTTGGTAGCAATAAAAATCTTTCTAAAACACTAAAGATAGTCACCTAAACAATCAGTCTACCTACACAAAATTTAAAAGAGACATTCAACTCCATGTATCCGCTGAAAAGTTCTGAAGTAGAAATATGAGTGAATGAAGGATCTATAAGAAATAGTGAATTCTTTTTCCATGGTTTTAGCAGAAACGTTCCCTTTTTCAATATAGACTAAACGCATTGTGAACCTTTTCAATTATTAGTAGTGGCTGGTGAAGTAGCCTTCTTTATTTACAAAAAAGGTTACATGAACATTTTCTTATAGTTAAGTGGTATTCCGCTCCTCTTTCTTTTTTTTGATTAAAGGCTCAACACTCATATTCTGTGGGGAACTTTTTTGACTATTTACCTTCGTCGGAAGCAAAGGGCGAAAACTCCTACACTAGTAAACAAAAGGTGCTTGTGTTTGGGTTTTGAGTTCCTTTGCTTGTGTTCTAATAGTAACCACAGGAAGAAAGAATGGAGAATGGTTCCTAGTCTCAATTTTATCGATCCCAATTCTCTATGGCATGGACATATTTAATTGGATGGAGTCAAACATATGGAAAGTGTGAAGTGGGGATGCTTGTAAATCACTAGGTAGCCTAGCTCGACCTATGAAATTCCCAAAAGTCCCATGCCTTTCTTGGTTGGACCAACCAAACCAGCAATTTTTTACAAGACTTTCTTTATTGGAAGAGCAAGAAAAAGAATTAGAAGAAAACATTCTCTCTTTATGGATAACCAATTCATTTTCCAGTATAGTTGGTAGACTTTAACCCAGAAATTGGTCAAAAATAGAAAGATCAAAAAATGGGAATATATTTGATACCAATACGAACTACCTATTTCAATTGTTGTGCATTCTAAAATTGCATACCTATACAAGGGTTCAAGTTTTGATTGATATTTGTAGAGTTGATTATCCCTTTCGAAAACAAAGATTTGAAGTAGTCTATAATTTACATAGTATTTGGTATAACTTCATGTACAAACCAATGCAGATGAAGTAATATAAATATCTCTGGTAGTCAGTTTATTTCCATCAGTGGGTCAGTGGGAGCGATAAGTTTGTTCTTTGTTTGATGTTTCTTCCATCAATCATCTAGATCTACATTTTATATCAAGATATTATGGTTTTGACGGTCATCCATTATGAAAAGACCTTCCTCTAAGTGGATATATAAGAGTACACTATAATGATTTAGAGAAATGTGTGGTCTCTGAACCCATTGAGATAACCCAAGAATTTTGCTATTTCAATTTTTCTAGTCCTTGGAAACAATGTAGCGATGGATAATTCAAAATAAAAATTGGTCCAGTCCAGGGGACAAATCAATAGAAAATGTTATTTTCTTTGTAAGAACAAGAATGAACTTCTAAGAAATAGTTTCACAGGAATTGTCTTGATCGTCGAATATCATAGAGAAAGAAATAGTAAGAAGTATTATCAAATGATTTCCTGCAATTATTCCCAGTACAGAATGAGTAAAGAATCAAGCTACAAGTCTTGATCTATACGAAATGCACTGGGTTATCTTTCTTTCGATTACATTTAAAACAAAAAAGACATAAGCTATAGGGGCACTAGCGCTTGACTAATAAGATATCAAAAGGTCCTAAAAAAACGCAATATGCTACTACTCTAGGATCGCTTCTTCAAGTTATTCCCCTTCTTTCAAAAATCAATAAACAACTATAACAAGCAAGAAAAGGGATGCTCTAAGAAACAACGACTTTTACGCAGCTGCTACACCCTTGTTTCTTTTCTTATCTTACTTAACAAAGCAACCTTTCACGCTAGGCATTCACCTTTTTTCTGGGTGGAAGCTGGTGGGATGGACTTGCTTAATCGGATACACAGAATTAGGATCTCTATTGCATGCAAATCTTTCTATCGAGAAGGCCTCGCTTATTCAAAGGGTTTCTTATTTAGAACACATTTTTTTCTTAGGTGTAAGTAAGTGTTGGTAGGAGAGATGAGATGATGATGAGTATATAAATAAATAAATACCAAAATATAATAAATAGCAAGATAAGTTAGATATCTATGGAAAAAATAATAATGTATAGTGCGACTGAAAAGGAGGCTCGACCTATGGGGAGAGTGATGGGCAAGGATTCTCTACAATAACACTATTGTAGAGAAATAAAAGGGATGTAGCGCATTTTGGTAGCAGCTTTGTTTTGCGTAAATAATGACATGGGTTCAAATCCTATCATCCCGACTTATTTTTCTCTTCTATGCAGCAACGGGGGATCCATTGAGATCGGTTCAAATTAGACATATAGATTTTCTTAATATGAGACTATATGCACGCAATATGTATTAGGGATACAAAAAGAATCCTTTTTCTTTATAGTCATATCTACTATGATAAGAAAGTGATCTTAGTTCAGTTCGATAGAAGGTGGGTTTACGAAACCCGATGTCGTAGGTTCATATCCTACATAGAGTGATTTTGTTATTCTTAGATCAAATTAGAATTAAATAGACTCATTCAATAACTTTCACAAGAATCAGAATTTTACCACCTTTATGTGTGAATTAAAGAAAGGAGGTGGCCCTTGGGCCACTTGACTATTTGGAGAGGACTTCCAGGGCCCGATCTACAGTTTCCTTGCATGGTTTGGTAGAATAGACACTTCCAAGGATAGTATACAATCATAAACCCAATCTTATTTTCTTAGGGTTATAGTGGCACTATGTTTAAATTGACTTCCCCTCCCCTTCAACCTTTCCCAGCTCCCTAGATTCTCAAATATAAGAATTAAATTTCAAAAATATAGTAATCCTACCCATTGTGAAAGACATCTTCCACTTTGTAATTGAAGGGGTCCGAATCTCGCTTCCTCACTCAGTCCCTTGCTTGTTTTCTCTTATTTTTCCTTTTCATCTCTTTATACCAATGTGATTTAATTTTGGGTGCATATTTAATTACGTTTTCCATGATTCTTAGATCCAGATGTAGCACTGGTACATCAATATCAGCATCCCTTCCTCTCGTACCCAATCTAGTATCTATAAGGTCGATATGCAATAGCTCCAGTAGTAGTAGAGGGAGAAGATTAATAGTATAATTTAACAAACTAGAGATTAGAGAGAGATCAGAAGCAAAAGTACACAAGGAGATTGCAAAAACTAGGTGTTTCACTAACCTAGGCTTTACCTTGGGCCAAATGACTCAGGCAGACTCTCTACCTGTGCATATTCCTATTTTTCTGTAGGAGATATCAGAGAGGAGTTTTGGGTAAAACCCTTTCAATTTCTGCTAATTCTCTTTATATTGTGCAATGTACATGACGATAGAAGTAGATTGCTATCAACAATGATTGTTATTAAGGAAACACTCAAGGATCGAGTGACCTAACTTGATGGAAAGTTCAAATATTTGAATGGACAAGTGTAGACTATGGAAGAAAGGTATGGGAATTTGGAATCGTTGGTAGTCATACACTCACTAATAATTACCGCATCTTCCTAGGGAAGTAGATTCGTTTGCATGAGGCCTCATCGATCCTGGTGGTGATATCAAATGCATGAAGGACTGGCTCAAATTTAGGATCTTGCTGTGGAAATAGATTTTTAGTTCATGAACTGAATGTCTTGCCTGGCGACTCCAGACTTGACTCCTGGAACCACAGCCATTCAACGAGATTCTAAATGCAAAGGCTCGAAGTCCTCTGGGACATGGAATGGTACTTTTAGGTTTCTCGTGCCCCTTTTAATGACCAAGGCTCAATGGCAATAATCTATCCCACTGGGGATGTGAAGAATATCTAAACGACATTCAAACCATCACACAGATTCTAACCAAAATACCATAAGAATATAATAAAACACAAAAAAGGATTTTGTGCACAGATGTGAAAGATCTATCAATAGAAAGATTCTAGCTTATTTTTATTTTATTTAGAGAGGAATGATTCCCTCATTTGAGAACTACAATTCATGTACTATTCCTCCCCACTACTAAAAAGAGTGATTAAAACTCTTGAGAACCTAAACAAAAATGCAAAAGCTATTGTACCTTAAGGCTCTCCTCTCTTGCCATTTTTAGCCAACACCATCAACCACATTTTTTGCTGGGTCAAAGCTAAAAATCTGATGAATATAAGAAAAGAATAGAAAAATAGGTGAATGACTTAACTATAGTATAGGTCATATGTTTTTGTGTGCAGTAAGCAGTAGATCTCCCCTTATATTGGAAAAGCTAGTGGCCGCGTGTGAATTCTTTTAAGTCAAAGGGATGCCTAATTCAACATTGTATTATTTACTCTGATTCGTTTGAGGTTGTTTTCATTTACCAATAAGTAGGTTTTTTAAATTCCTATGATCGGGTATTTATGGTCCCTGTGAATATAATTTCCTTGTGTATGAGAGAGGGCCTCTCTAACTGGTGAAAAGTGATGGGTGTCCACTAACGGCCATTCCTAGCTCAGCTTCGATAATGCAATTCCATACGGAGTTGGTAGTTGGGCACTGGATCCCTTCAGACCTAGAGAATGTGTGATGCTAGGTCAGAGTTTTGTAAACCAGTTGGTTGCTCCTCTAGTTGAAGTATCGGGCCCCTTTTTTTGTTTTCTAGGTTATATCTTCGGAATACACCATAAGGGGATTGTTTTGTTCCCCCAAATCTTCAATTTATTCCACACCGACTCTCCTTTCTTTATTAGGTATGGAATTAAATCAAGGGGAATCTCTATAGGAACTATTCCAAAAGATTTCGCACATAGGAGATCGAGATACAGCTCCTGAGCTATGGAGAAATATGTAAATCGATCTCCCTAGATAGACAACTACATAAAGGGTCTCTATTTGTCTATATATTCTTTGTTTTTGTCCTCCCCCTCCCTACGTAAGATAAATGTTACATCCTATAAGGTCTGCAACTTTCACATAGAAGGAATACCCGATATGATAGTTTACTATATATATATATTTCTAAAGAACATTCTAAGAAAAGATATTAATAGATATCGGTAGTTGTCGGATCATACCCAAACAATAATATTCCATAGGGAAATGCCCCTAAGATCAAATATTTTGAGCTCCATATAAAATTTAGACTTTCTTTTTTATGTTGCAATTAGATAAAAACATAAACTGTGAGGCTCAAATAGCTAAATACATGGAAATTGAATAATAAGCCGAGATCATAAAGAGCATACCGCGAGTAGGAAGTGGAATTAATACATTGAATTTGAAATAATCAAACCTCTCTTGTTCAAAAGAATTGAAACACATCAAAATGGTACCAGCCATACTTAATAATAGAAGTATTTGGTTAAAATATGCAAAATTGTCCCTCCTTAAAAGATTATTCTAGAATAAATAGGCAGTATTCAGTAGGGGTGTGCCAGCAACGAGAAAATGCAAGGCTATTAGATACCTTAGAAAATCCTAACTAGCACCACACATACAAGTTTCCCTGCATGTGGCTCATTTGTGATAGCTTCTTTGGATTTGCGTGAACTAGCGGACCGATCACTAGGTGGGAATGCTCTCTCCAGCATGAGTGAGCTCTTTTGGAACTGGTTATGAATTGGTGTCACTATCCCATCTCGAATCCATCTAGGCTTTATTGATCATTTCTCTTTCCAAATAGTAGTACCTTGCATTGGTCGTCTTTGTCTTTATAATAGAAAGCTCACCGGAGAAAGCCAGTTGTCATAGGTAAGCCTCTATTTTGCTTAAAGCAATGATTTCCCATAATGAATAGGCAAGCTCTATCTCTTAATTACCTATCTTATGCTCGAAAAGGTCCCTTAGTTCCTCGGCCTCAAGGTTCATTTAGTTATCTTACATGAGACAAGAGTTATTCCCCACTCCATGGCATGACACATTTCTCCCATCCATTCCTTTCATCCAGACGTGATGCCTTTTTTTATTATCATCTCCCGCCCTTTCTTTTCTCTTGGATATTTATGCATAAAAATCATTGTATGTATGCTTGACTTTGGTTGCTGGTGTTATAATAGGTAGAAGTATATTATGGCAGGATCAATCACCTAGGCAAACAACCCTCTACCCATAAAAATTGTGCTATGCCCCCCGATCCCCATAAAGAAAAAGAGTTGTCTGGTGATCCTTAGGTTGTAGCACGTCTGGTCGTTAACTCCTTATGTTGCTGCCACAATTTCTAGGATAGACCAGCCTCACCTGCACAGGTACTTACGTAGAGTAGTCTCGGCTTCACATTAAACATAGTGTTTGAACTTATGTGCCTATAAGAACCATGGGTATTCGAGCAAGCAGCGTAAGAGTATCCAGCTACGGTTCCCTACGATACAAATCAATGTTGCTTTAGATTAGGGAGCTGGATGATATTAGCTCTTCCACATCCCAAAGAGCTTCCCTCCAAGGCACCTAACACGAAGTAATCTAGGACAACCCACATTACCGACTAATGGTGGATAATCATATCCCATAGAGGTACTAAATACAACTCTGTGAATGAGGAAAATGAAGGCTACACTAATAATAATGATCTATGGGGAAACCGCTAAAAAATATTGAACATGTGGGAGGATCCAAAACAATTCTGCTTCTATTTCCCCTGTGTAGAGGACTAAGTTACTTACATTACCGTCTTCAGCAGACAGGTTGCACTGTAGGCGGCTAGGAAGGATCGCTAGACTAGCAGCCAGACCAAGAATGAATTTGTAATATTGGTGATTCCACACTAGGCTCAATAAATAATTGAATGTAGAAAAGGGAACCTAAACTAAAAGGGAGTCCATGACCCCCTTGTAGAGAGTATAAAGGGAGGTCGAATTCCAAACCTTTTTTAGTAGACTCATTACCAAAAGATATACGTAACTTTGGGACACATGCGCACAGCTGTAGTGCGTGGCTAAAAGTCAACAAAAAGAAAATCTCAAACTCTTTTTTTTAGTTTCATTTAGAAAGTTTTTTCTTATAAAACACGCCACTCTATGAGGGAATATGCAGATAAAAGGCCAATAGCCTGATGTCAGCTACGACAGCATAAGCTTTAGATCAAATAGTAAATAATAAACATTTCATAAGAAAAAAAGAATAATTTGAAGTTTCAATCTCAAAGAAATGTATAGGTTCAATTTTTAACAGTTATTTCAATCCTTTTCAGCTAATTCTAAGAAAGAACAATCCTGAAAAAATCATTAATAAATGATAACTCCATTAAACAGATGATAGGACCAAGCTCTGGCAGTAATCATGACGGAGATTAGGATGACATTTGATAAATAAAAGAAGAATTGGTAGAAATTCTCATAGGTGAATCTAATCAAACCTATCTTCAGACAAAGAAGATAAAAAAAAGAAAAATATAATGGCTAGGAAAGCTCTAGAGATTCTATGGGTAATTGAAAATGTCGAAGTAAGTTGTGGTTTATAAATAGGATGATCAAGGGATAAGGGGTGACGGGTATTCATTATATTTTGAAATATTTATGTTTGTTAGCTCTGCGAGAAGAGCGGTATGCCAAAAAAAAAAATAAGTGACCACCGTACTTAAGCAATTCTTCATATTCTTCTTCTTTCTTAGTTGAAGGTCCCCTTTTTCGGTAGCTAGTTCAATGGTTTCCAAGCTAGATGGCTGGTATTCTTTGTATAGAAGGTAAATCTAGGTATGTTATTGATCTTTAGAAGGACCAAGGGAATCCTGGTCTTCTCACCTAAAAAATTTCCACATTGCTATTCCATTTCTCTACCTAGAGTCAGGTATACCCCACGATATTTCATTACTAAACTTTGCTTAGCAGAATCCCATGAACCCCACAAGATGTTCATTAGTATGTTTACTTGGGGGATTCCTTTATACTCTACAAGGATGTACAATTAAACCATAAATATTATTCAAACCAATTTCATTATTTCATTCTCATGGAGGATTCCTATGTACCCCGCAAGGTTTTCATTTAGATTAACCATAACTACCAAGACCTTACCCTTTTACCATTCCAAACCATTCTCACCTTTTACACCATTCTAGACCGTTCCAAGAATTTAAAGAATTTAAAATATTTATACCATTATAAACCATTTAAACGATGTAAAACCATCCAATTCCATTTAGGATTCCATTACCAAACCATAACATGTAATAGATCAAATGAAAGTTCAACAATAGAGTATAAACATTTTCTTAGGCATTTTGTCAAACATGTTGAGGGCATACATTTACCAAATCCAAAACCAAAGCATAAACCATCCAATTTAGGGTTACCCATGACCCATTTGTTAAACCACAACCAACAAGAACCCACATGTGCAATCCATCACCAAAAACATGTGAAAATACAAATTAAACCAACATTCAACAATATGCCTCCAAAACCTCAACATACGTTTCCAAAATCACCATTCATGAGTTATAATCAATGTTTAAAATAGAATAAAACATTCCTTTAGTTGGAAATAACAATGAGGGAAGGAGTGCATGCCTTATACAAGAAGATTTCAGAGAGAAACTTGACTCTCGAGCCCTTGAAGAACACTTGTAGAAAGCCTAGCCTCCAATCTTCAAGAGTAAGTTTGAGAGAGTATTTTGGAGTGTTTCTATTCTTTAAAGTAAGTTATGAGAGGCCACCAAGTAGCCAAGTTATGAGAGTAAGTTTGAAATATCTGGAATACCCCCGACTAAAAATTTGAAAATCAACTTCCAGGTGGGTACGACTCACCCATGCAAACCGTACCTAAGGGTACGAGTAGTACCCCAACTCGTACCCTACCCTTCCCCATGGTCCCCTATGCTGACCAACATATGAAAACACAACCCCCAAATTGTACCTTAGGGTATGAGTGGTACCCCCAAATTGTACCCTAAATCGTATCTTGGACAGTTTCAACTAGTCCACCAATAAGCAGTATATGACTAGGCATCATACTTCTTATATCCAATCATACGACTCGTATGATATTGAGTCGTATCATGGAAAGTAACCAAGATAAACCCACTACCCAACACATGATTTATCCATCCTCAAATCGTATCCAAGGATACGATCAGAACCCTTGAGTCGTACCTTGCCCAGAAAGTCCATAACCTAAGAAATTTTGTGAGGGTAAAAAACTTGGGGTGTTTTAATCTCCCCCACTAGTATCATTCATCCTCAAATAATGAGTAAGGGAAATAATAAGCATGAGATAACACATTAACACACATCTAACTTTTCTCCACCCAAAATAGAAGACAAGGACATATACCAAGATGAGAAGATCACCACATACCCCAAGCATGGTTTACACCCCAACACCTCTATTCTGACATCTAACTAAGTTAGAAAACAAAGATGTAAGAGAAACCAGCCCTTCTTTTACCCAAGTTAGAAAACAAAGATGAGTTAAAAAACACATACCTTACACAGGAGTTTCCAGGATGATGAACCAATGTGGATACTTGGACTCCATGTCCCCTTCTGCATCCCAAATAGTTTTCTCGGACTTTTGGTTCCACCATAGAACCCTCGCTAAAGCCACACCTTTGTTCGTAAGCAAAGAACTTACCAACCCAAGATCCTCACCTTCCTATCATTCTAAGTTGTAGTATGTTTTTCAAAAAGATCCATCATAGTGTGCCAAGCACCCCAATTGTCTTAGGATATGGATTGGGTTAATGAACTAGTCTCGTCCTCCTAACCTAAGATTTCAGGTTATGATCAGTCAAAAATAGGTCCTCTAGATTCCCTATAACCATCCTTTTTTCCCATTCTTGCTTATTTGTACTTCATAGATGATAGGCCATGAAACATTTGATGCCCTAGAATAGCCTTGCTTTTATGTTGCCTCTCTTTCCTTAGATCAGTTTAGCACTTATACTGCTTCATGTAATGATATTCAATTAATTGAGTAGAGAAGATAATTGAATCAATTGCCAACCTTCGCTCTTATGTTAAAGGCTCTCTTACCACAGGTCGTCATTACATCCTTTTTCGAAAGGGTAGATGCTTTTATCCTTGATTTATTGAGATTTCAAGTTGGTATATCAAACATAATCCTGTTGTTGGTAATGTCCTTGGTGAATGACTTTCCATGCTTTCTGCACTTGACTCTTATGGGATGGGATGTGCTTAAGCACCTCCAACTCTTTCTGTAGGTTAGACAACTTCCCAAATTTGAAAGGCATCATATTAATCTCTACTTCTCCTACAAATGGTAATGTCTCATTTTACATTGGTCAGTTAAGTATCTAGAACAAACCTTTGTCCAAGTAATCTAGAATCAAATTCCTAAAATTTACACAATTATTTGTGGAGTGAGTCCATTTCCCGTGCCATTTATTGTAATGCCTCGAGTCTATACCTCAAATGCTACACTGTGCTTATAACCCCAAAGGACCACAAGTAACCCATGACTGATATCTGCTGTGAGCACTGAAACATGATACTGTAATAAATGCAGAATAATAGTTTGAAATGCCATAAGGTTCAAAATCTGTAAATCCTGATAAAATATATCATTTGTGATAATATCTGTAAAATTGAATACTAACTGAAAACTAGTCTGAAAAGCCTCTAACTAAAACTATCTAAAAGTGGAGTTGATGGGAAAATCCCCCAACTAACTCCATCTACTGAAATATTGAGTCTACAGAAATAATAAAATAAAAAAATATCCTCGAATGATGAGGAATCACTGCTAAAATATTGTTGTTGGATAAATCTGAATCTATCTATAACCGGTTAGGAACCTGAGCATCTGAACCTATGATATGAGACATCATAGCACAAAGAAAGTGTAACGACCCAATTTTCAAGAATCGGAACATCACACGGTGCTCAGGATCCCAAAGGACCAAAAGCTAACCCTCTACTAATATATGTACCTGAACACTGCATAATATAGATAATAAATGCAGAAATTGGCCATAAGGTTCAAAACATCTAAAAATACTCAAAATTGAAAACTGAATACTAATACATCTGTCCGAATAGCCTCTAAACTATCTGAACTGTGGAGTTGATGGGACATGTCCCCAACTAACTGTATCTACTAAAAATAAACTAATTTACTAAAAATAAACTAAGTCTGATGTGATAAAAATAAAAATAAGGATCATCCTCGACTGGAGAGGACTTACTGCTATGTCTACTGCTGCTGACTGGGACTGAGCTTCTAAGGGCACTCTGGATCTTGTGCCTCCAAACCTATGGTGTCAAATAAAACACCATAGTACAAATGCGTCAGTACGGGAATATACCGAGTACGAAGATGAGGTAAGTCTAAATACAAGGTCTCATGCATGAACAATTACTTAACTAAATAATCATGAGAGTACTGAATAAGAACACATACATGAATGCATGAACCATAACTGAAATCATCATGACTCGAAATACTGAAACTCGGATACTACTTTACTACCATCTGAACTCACTACTAATGCCTGAGATACTGAACACTGAATCATCTGATACTGATAACTGAGTACTGGAGTGGAGATCAGTCCTCTCTAGTGAGTGATCTCAGAAACTGATGTTACTGGAGTCGATTAACTAAATCTACTCACATCAATGATTGAAAGTTGATCTTACTACTCTCGACTGTCTGAATCTGAGATCAAACCTATCTAGCAGAAAATCTCTGAATCTGGTAAAGAGAACACTCAACTAAATCTGAAACTGAGATTAAGCCTATCTAATGGGTGATCTGTTATTTGATAATGAGATTACTCAACTAAATCTGAGACAGAGAACAAGCCTATCTAGCGGGTGATATTTGGATCTGATAATAAGATTACTCAACTAAATCTAAGACTGGGATCAAGCCTATATAGCAGGTGATCTCTGTATCTGATAATGAGATTACTCAACTAAATCTAAGAATAAGATCAAGCCTATCTAGTGGGTGATCTTTGGATCTGATAATGAGATTACTCAACTGAATCTGAGACTGAGATCAAGCCTCTCTAGTGGGTGATCTCTGGATCTGATAATTAGATTACTCAACTAAATTTGAGACTGAGATCAAGCCTATCTAGCGGGTGATCTCTGAATCTGATAATGAGATTACTCAACTGAATCTGAGACTGAGATAAAGCCTATCTAATGGGTGATCTCTGGATCTAATAATGAGATTATTCAACTAAATCTGAGGCTAAGATCAAGCCTATCTAGTGGGTGATATCTGGATCTAATAATGAGATTACTCAACTAAATCTAAAACTTGGATCAAGCCTATCTAGCGGGTGATCTCTGGATCTGATAATGAGATTACTCAACTGAATCTGAGACTGAGATCAAGCCTATCTAGCTGGTGATCTATGGATCTAATAATGAGATTTACTCAATAACTTTATGTGGGACCATGCCTATCTAGCGGGTGGTCCATGAGTCAATGGAACTATCTAAGTTCCGTACTGAGATAGATGATTGTATCTGACAGTCCTGATTTCTGAGTTCTACTCTGAAGATTGATACTGAAACTGCAACTGTGGGAGTTCTTACTTAATTAACATACCCCGAATCTGAACTGGTGGGGTCCAACCTGTAACCCCATCTAGAAGGGTATCAACACCGTGCCATGGGTAAAGACTTCTCTAATGGGTGACCTTCGCAGGAAGTCAAGCCTAAGGCAGTAAATAGTCAAGCCTATCTAGCGGGTGACAAGCCTTTTCTAACAGGTGACTCTTGTATCCTGCACTGGCTATGCAGTTCCAGAGTTTAGGGATTTCTCCTAACGACTCTACCTCTCTAATGGGGAAGACGTCATCCCTGCACTCACTCGGTGCTATCTCCTACTCCCAACTGAAAGACTCTAAACTGGTTCTTAACTGAACTTAAACTGAACTGAATCTAATACTGATCATATTTCTTGACTGATCTGACTGGGTTAAGTTGAATTCACTTGGTTCTGTATATGAAAGAATACTACTGAATCTCATTATCTGACTAAATGATACTGAGATCGGGATAGATTACTCGAATACTACTGAGGACTGAATTGAACACTTTAATACTACTAGATATGAGCTGAGTACAGAACTGAGGCTAGATTACTAGCAATACTGAGATTAGGTAGATTATTGAGATTACTGAGATTTCTTAAGTTCTGTATCTGTCTGAGAGTACAGAGTTCTATAACTCACTGAGTTCTGAGAATCATGGCTTAAGTGAGATTATCGGGAAAACTGACACTGGATCTAGAATGCAGCTAATTTGTCGGGTATAATACCCCCAGGACTCGATAACATAAAAGTAAAGAATAACCATTCTTGAATTATCAAGACCATGGACATTCATTCACCATCACAATCACTACAACATCTCTTCAAGCATTTAGAAATCATAAACATGTGATAGTATAGGGAGACATGTTATTGGCTCATACTCCATTCAACAAGATCTTTCATCAAACACTTAGCATGTATTAAAGTCTTAGCATGTATCAAAGAGAACATAATTGGGGAATTTCATGCTATCATGTCACAATTCATTCACTAAGGCTTTTCAACAAACACTTGGCATGCATGGGCTTGCACATAATTGGGGATTTCTAATCAACATGCTATAATGGCTCTAATTCCTTCACATGAGCATTTTATCAGACATATGGGGAGCATGCTTTTCTTATTCAATAATCTCTTCACTTAATTGAGATGAACACATCACTTAACAAGCAACTTAAAGAGGGTTTATTATAAATATCACATGAATATCACATACTAGGGACAAAGCTTGAAACTTCATCAACAAAACATGAATTAAAACTCAATAATAGCATGAACTCCAATTTCAATTCACATGAATCATGAAAACTCATAAACATAAGATCTTTGAAATTTAGAAAGGGTTCTTGAACTTTTTGGATGAAAAGGACCCAAGAATCAACATCTGCATACCTTAGTTTCTTGATTCTTGAAAAGTTAACGGAAGAATCTTGATGTTGGGGTCTTGATTTAGGAACCCTAGAACTTTTTCTTGAACAACTTTGAGAGAAAACTAGTATTTGTGGGTCAAATGAGGCCAAATCCCATGTTAAAGAGTATATATATGGGTTGGGAAAAGATCCTTTTCGCCCTTGAAATTAAACTGAAAAATCCTAATTTTACATGCTGGCACGATGCGCCATAATCACGCTAGCTTACTGGAAACTGGACAATTGGGAAACTGGTTGGTGGCGCGATGCGGTGAAAATCGCGTTGCCACCTTGGTTGCGAACTGGAAAGTCACCGCAACGCGGTGGAATCGCGTTAGTGCACTGGAAATTGACAACTCTAAAATTAAGCCTTGGCACGATGTGCCATAATCATGGAGGCTCATTGGATTTTGACGATTACCATTTTGGATGGCTCCGCGACTCGCTAAAGTGCCAGGTGGTATACTATCTCACTAAAATGGCACTAACTCTTCGCCCGAGTATCGTATTTGAGCGAATTTGGTATCGACGGAAAGCTTATTCAATTCTCTATATGAAAAAAAGTTGATATTTGGGAAATTCTACATGTTTTAAAATATTTCTCACTTGGTAAGGCACTTCTCAATTTTTTAGGGCTGAATTTACACTTTAATTGACACGCTCTAAGGCTCAGACTACGAGAGAATTTTGTGGGGTCTATAGAAAAAGTATGCATCAGAATATGGAATATACTGGTATTCTAGATAAGTTAAGGCTGAATGCAGGGGTTCATATGCATGAACAATAACTGACTGTATGATATAGTGTAACTGAACATGAGATTACATGGATAACTAATACTGTTATAAATACTGAGTATGCACTAATATGCATATAAATAAATACTGTGACTAAGCTTGTCTGAAGCTAAGTCCTGAATCCTAAAACTGAGTAACTGATATCTAAAGTTACTGATAACTGATTTACTGATACTGGCTGACTGTATCTGACAGTCCTGATTCTGTAGAACTAAACTGAGTTCTATTCCGAAGACTGAAACTTAGACTGTGGGAGGTAATTATCTAACTGAAATGCCCTAAATAAGATAACATAACTGAGTTAGGGTCCAACCTATGAACCCAGTTGGAAAAGTGTCAGTACCGTACCATAGATGAAGATACTGAAGAGTTACTCTCATCTGGCAGGTACTCTAATGAGAACACTGGAACCCTTATCTGGCAGGTTAAGACACCTCATCAACTCTCAACTGGCAGTTTTAATGTCTCAACCTACACTGGCTATAAAGTTCTGGAACGCAAAGATTTCTTCTAGAGATCACACCCTCTACTGGAAGGTGAGCCCCCATCCTTGGGTTTACTCGATGCTGAATTCTACTCCCAACTGAAAGACACTGAACTGAGTATATTGAACTGGACTGGACTGATACTGAGCTTACTGAGTTTTCCTAAGTTCGGTAACTGACTGAGTTCTACAAAGTTTTATAACTGACTGAGAGTACTACTGATCGTGACATGACTGAGATTTTGTAATTGACATAGGTTCTAGGCACACAGCTAAATTGGTAGGTATTAAATGCCCCTAGGACTCAATAGCATGAAAAATAAAGAATAATATATTCTTGAAAATCATTACAATGTATATTTGTCCATAGTTCACTCATAGAGGCATTTAATCAAACACTTGTAATGCATCTACTTATACATGAATGGGTAATACATGCTATTATGTTATAATGGCACTATTTCATTCACATAGGCATTTTATCAAACACGTGGGGAAAATGGTTAGGTTATACAATAATCAAAACATATAGTTATCATGGCTACATCAAGCAACTTAAAAATTGAAGGGTTTATCATGAAGATCATGTAATTCAACACATACAATGATTTATTTCATCAAAGCATGTAATTTAATCATGGACTAAATCCCAACAATAACATAAACATGAATTTCAATTCAATTCAAGCATGGAAATTCAAAATTCAATAATTTTGTATTTTGAAAATGGATTCGTGGACTCTATGGGTAAAAGGAACCCATAGATGAACACCTAACATACCTTGGGTTATTAGTTCTTGAAGGTGCTTGAAGAAATTCTTAAGTTTTGATCTTGATTCTTGAATCTAGGGTTTTGTATTTTAGAGAGAAAGCTTTTGTTTCTTGAGATAAGTGAGCAAATAATGGGATAATAGGATATTTAGGGCTTTAATCCCATGTTAAGGCTGATTGGAATAAGGGAAAAGGACCTAAAAGCCCTTGGAAATTAAATCTCGGAATTAATTGAAATGTCCCAATTTTCACCCTTGGCGCAATGCGGTGCTATTGCGTCGTGTCTCTGGAAATTGCCAACTGGGAAAATGCATGGTGGCGCGACGTGGTGGTATTGCATTGCCACCTTGGATGAGACCTGGTAGCTTGGCGCAATGTGGTACAATCACGTTGTTTTACTGGAAATTGACAAATGTGAATTGGGTCCTTGGCGTGACGCGCCAATATACGGTTCCTTACTAGAATTGGACAATTAGAAATTGGAAGCCCTCTACAATGCGGTGAGATCATGGAGCCATACTGGAAATTGACAATTGTCATGTAGACTGTCTATGCGATGCGCTAGTGATCAAAATGATAGTGTTTAACAACTGGAACTTAGAATCACCATAACTTCTTACTCGGTTATCGGATTTGGGTGAATTTTATATCGTTGGTAAGCTAATTGAATTTCCTATGCAATGGCGGACTCTAAACTGAAAAATAATGAGAATTTCAAAATTTTATATAGGATAACTCATGAACTGAGAGTTAATCTTAAGCTAAGGAAATACGGGGTATTACATTTACAATAATGGTTTACTTTTCTTTCTTATTTTTAGGTATCTTATGTCCAGGTAAATTGGTCAAAAGTTGTTCATAACCCAGAGGTTGCTTTAAAGCTTCAGATGCCAACTAGTCTGTCATGATTTACCTTTTCTCTTCAATATGAATATGCTTACAAAAGCACTACCAATCCCTTTAAACAATATCCCTGCAAGCTTGGATCAGTTATGCTTGAGGGTGATTAGAGGAAATCAAATGAATCGCAACATACAAATAATATTCCAAATCATTTCAAGAATGACATGCTTGTAAACCAAATCCCATGCCAATATTTGACCACGATAGATGGCCTAGAATTTAGCCATATTATTTTTTGTAGAATCCAAATGCTCAAAGAAAGCAGACACCCACCCACATTCATTTTAACAAAAAAATATTGTAAGGGGAAACCTTCTAACAAAAATATTCGTATATTCTTGATCATCCATGGGTTTTTCCAAGCCAAAACCTACTCCTAAGAAGTTGTTGTATTGAAGTAGTACATTATACATCTGCCCGCCACCTGCAGAGGCGATTTTATTCCTTTGATATGCAATATGGAGAAAAAGACTAATTTAACGAGATATACCTATATATCAAGAGTGTGATCCCCTTCTCTAGCTAAGAAAAGAGATAGAGAATTCATGTACTTTGTGATTTCCTATAGATCTTTTATATCATTACTTTTCTTTAATTGTGATTTCCCATATGTTGTACTATACCGCTAAGGAAAACAAACAAGAACCAGGCTAGGCTACTCTTCTTCCCCTTTCTAAATCAACTTGTCCATGCACTTACTACTTTTTAAAACTTATGAGCGAGTGTTGATTGCTCCTTTGACAAGCTTTGACGACTCTTGCCTAAAGATTGCAGGTTATGGCTTCTACGCAAAGAGGCCAGGAATGAGCTTTATCTTTACCTAAAGTAAAAACCTCTTCCTTTATCTTTTTCTGGTTAGTGGATTTAAAGTGATCAAAGGAAGCCCCCTTCTTGTTATACCAAAATAGAGATCTGATTTAAACAACCAGGTATAACATACTAGTTTGATCCATAAGGTTTTTTTATTCAAAACAGAAATGAGAGACAAGAAAATATTTTTAGTTATAATTAAAAGGAACAATCTCAAATAGACCAAGATCTAATTTTGGGTCATTTCTTGGTGAACATTATCTTCTATAATCCCTTTGATCCCTACATTTATATGCCAGAATAGAGAGAGCTTTGGTAGTAAAGTGGAAGAGACCTTTTTGAATATCATAATCAAAGAAAGTGGGAAAGTTGCAGTAATTCATTAGAAAAGTTCGGTTTACTTTGTCTTGAGCTTTCATTCCTCAATCCATTGATTCCTTCATTCATATGCCTCCCCACCAATAGATAGAGACAAATAAGATTAACTGAACCACATCTACAAAACGCCAGTACCATACAACTACTTCAAATCCAATCTGAAGCTCATTGGTTAGATGACCAAGATATTGGCAAATACCACATATGATCAAGAAAATAGTGCCAATAATAAAATGAAAACCATGAAATCCAGTTGCTAAGAAAAAGGTAGAACCATAAATAATATTAGAAATAGTGAATTGTTCTTAATAATATTTCATTCCTTTAAAGGCTATGAATACTAGAGCTAGTAAAATGATAGCTGCTAAAGCATAAACTACTCATTTTTACTTCCCCGCGAGTATAGCATAATAAGCCTAAGTTATGGCAGCTTCGTATGAATAGGGAATAGGGGTAATACAAAAAAGGATCTCCTAAGGATCTAAACCACAATAACTTTAGGGGGACAAATACCTCTAATCTCTACTGTAGATGCCAAAGAAGAATGAAAAAAATCCTAAAAAAGAGCAAAAAAAATATAACCTCTGATACGATAAATAGAATAAAACCATATTGAGGTCCTAATTGTATGACTTTTGTATGATTTTCTTCAAATGTGGAATCACATAGAATATCACTCCACCATGAACATTGTATATAAGAGAAATATGAGGCCCAAACTGAGAAGTGTTACACTCCTTTTAAATGAGTGCATGTACATCACACGTCCTACGATTGTTGGAAAAGCTCTAAGTTAACCCGAAATAGGCCATGGACTTGGATCTACCAAATGAAAAGAATACCTCTGAGATTTAATCATAAACCACTTTGCCTCAGTTCTATGTAAATCCCCCTTCACCCCCAACCCCTAAAGTAGTAAAGTAAAGAAGGGCTATTTGAGGTCTAGTTTTCTTTCTATCTGATAGGAGAAACAAAGAAATAGGAAGGCATGGTCCTTTCATTCCATTGATAGAAGTCTAACTAGAAAAAGACTCTCTCTATTACTTTGAGAAGAGAATCATTGGTTTGACTGATAAACTATATGGGAAAATAGACTTTCTTTCTTTTATTTGAAGTAAGTTTTTTGGAAAGTAACAATTCCATTAAGTTTGCTTTGGTAAAACTTACTGGTCATGGATTAGTTTGTTCTGTGCTGCTAGCAGCATCAACTCAAAGGTACAGGTTGATCTCTCTGGTTGAAGCTGCATTCATTTATTCATATTCAACTTGCCACGTGGGAAGAGCTTACCATACTAATGGCTCAGATTAGTCTTTCTCCCTTCCCGCCTCTTCCTCCCTACTAAAAATAGAGATTGAACATCTCAACAACATTTTTGAGTGTCTATATTTGTGGGGAGATTGGAAAAGAAATGAGTATTTTAATTTCTTATAGCTTTCCATTCCATTATTTTGTTCGAAGTAATTTCTATTCTGAATGACCAAGTCATAATATGATTAAAAGTTGATGCTTTCTTGTCCATATGAATCATGGATTAGCATTATGTCAATCCTACAATTTATGACCCACCCAGTATTACTATCTACGAACTTAGAGATCAAATAAATATGTTTTTTTCTATTCCTTGTGAGTCACTTATTTCTCAAAAACAAGAGATTACAGTTTTCTTCCTCCTTTTTTTCCAAGAATTCAATGGTGTTACACTACTGGGATACTTCAAATAAACTTGAGTACATATAGGATACACCAGTGCTAAAACCTTTCTCAAGATATCTTCTAAATTGTTGGGACCATTTCTCTAGATTTGATTCTCCCGATGCATAGTTTTAGAATTTTGTTGATCCCAAGTACTCCATCTCTATCATTGCATATAGGAATATAGAAAGTAAAGAGGAAAAGGCATGACCAAAAGAATTCTATGAAACAAGTGAATTTATCTAGTTGATACATTCTTGATTGATTGAGATAAAATGATTCCCTCAATATAGCTTAACTCCGTCAAGCCTGTATTAGTAGTGAAGAAGTATAGAGAACTTTGGTTGGTTGTTAACCAATGAAAATCATGGGATCAGGTTTGGGTAATATACTAACCGTCAAGGAGTGAAAGCCACTTGACTAGTTGGAATTGGGCTACTAGAATGGGATTGCTACCAATAATGCTAGAAAAAAGGCACTAAACATCGGGTAATGTGATTTACTTGAATTGTGGGATATATTATAAGACTAAGAAGTAGGGAGACAGAAGGATAACCTCTTTGAAAAGGATAAATCAGCTTGGCCGCTACTTACACATCTGGAGTTTCGAATTAAACTCAGAAACGGAATTTAAGGGCAATAAAGGCCCTTATATAGGACTTTATCTATGAATAAAAGAGATTTTCTTTCTAATAGAGATAATCATAACCATCATAACCAAACCCCAGGACCGTTATGGGCATTGATCCTTCTATTTAAAGTTTTCTTTCTCCTCTTGAATGTAGTTTGTCCTACAACTCGCTAAAGTGAAGGTTATTCAACAGTCCAAAAAAGTCACTCTTAACCCTATAGTGAATTTAGATATTCTATGCTAGGAGATAATGATAGTCATGTAGCTTTTCTATCAAAGGATCAGGTAAGCATAAATCTTTTGATACCCCTATTCAAGTAATAGAGATTGCAAGGGGATAGAATAAGTTATATTTTATTATGGGTAAAGGGATTAAATGACTTTGATCTTTTGCATTAAGTATGTGTGGGAAGGAATTCCATTCAACTAGTTCAATGATCCTATAGAGAATGAATTCATTAAGGTTGAAAGCATAAATTTAGTTGCTATCTAGACTAACTGTCTTCTCTCTCTCTCATTTTCTAATCTCTGCTTTAGAAAGTCATTTAGAAAGATTCGTTTTTAACAGAGAGAATTTCCTTACATTACATGCAAAATTTGAGTGGGGATTCACTAAGCCTATTTTCTTAACCTGCTATGATGTGATGATAACTTCTTACTTTGTTTCCATCTCTCATGTGTTGCCTTTGTTAGTATTTAATCATCTACAAAGGGAGTAAAGTCACCTTAGGGTTAGAATCTGATGTTATTTTAGAGATATTGACCCTACCCAACTAACTCTCTCTAAGTAAAAGCTTGCCCTGACTTATGAGTGTTATTAAAGTCGATAGGGAAAAGAGAAAAGGCCAGTGATTCTCCCATGAGTGGCTCTGAAGTGGGCTCCTTTCACATGGATATTTCTCTATTTTAGGAGGGAGATACTTAATCTACCAAAAAGCTAATGGAAGACCAAAAGTATTCAAAGGATGATAAAATGAGATGTGTACTATGTGTCTACTAAGATTGATAGGCATTCCAACCAGAAGGGGAAAGTTTTCTTATTGAATCCACCCTCCCAACAAAAAGAAAAATTCCTTTATGTGGAAAAGTTGTTCAAGTTGAAAAGAATAAAGGCTGAAGGAAATGCACCTTTCTCCGATTAGAAGAGTACGGGACTCTTTTTCCTACATAATTTCCTATAATGGGGCAAGGATGAAATCAATGAGAGACTATAAAAGTGAGGCAAACACACATAATGAAAGAAATCAATCTAATCACTCTATTTCAAGACTTAGAGAATCTTAATAAAAAGCCTAAATTAATAAATTTCACCTCCCTTTGAGTCTGATTAGAAAAATAGGGATGAAAGGCTTAGTTTTTGGTGAGCTAGTGGAATTCAAGTATGAATTTTAATTTTCCTTGATTCGAAAACATAATCATGATCAATTCACTACCAGTGCCCATATGGTTTAGGTTACCCCAAAGAAAATTACCCTGATGCATGTAATAAAAGGACAAACTTTCATCAGTTGCAAACAAGAAGTGGTTTTTCCTTAGTGCATTAAGGTTCCAAGAATCTACTCCTTACTAAACAACCTCATTTGAGTAGCCACCATTATTACTAGTCCAGGAGGTCAATACTAGCGAGAGTTTATAGCCGTTCATATATTATATGTCTTTTTAGACACTCAATGAGCACGCTCATGTTCGTACATCCACATTGATTGAACATCTAGAGGCAATAATAAGTAGGCAGGAATTCTTCATAAGAATGGAGAAAATGAAGGGGTTGGTCAAAGAAAGAAAAATCCTAAGTTCCATCTAGGAGCCGCCCTACTCCAATTCATCGTTAGTAGAGGTGTGATTGTTTTAGAGGTAGATCTTCAAAATCATCAACCACGTGCAAAAAAGAATAAAAATGGGTAATAAAGATTTCTATTATGTACATATAAAAACATATGTGCAATGCAAATTTGATCCAACCAAGCTCCCAATCAAGATGAACTTGTGTATAGTGTGCAAACCTTTTGAATGGAAGGTAGTCAACCATGGTACAGTAATAGACTTGTCCACTCTAGAAGGAGGTTACTTAAGAAGGTGTTCTAGTGGTACCATCTACAGCCTTCTTATGGGTGAATACATCATTTTCTAATTCAAATAAAAGATAGCGATAGTTTATGCAGAGTAATGAACATGCTTCAAAACCAGGCATTTGAAATCAACAGTGATGTCTTGAAATATATTGAATAGAGAGAGCAAGAATTTATTGACAATGGTTATATCCTACCATGTTATCATGTTGATATAAATATAGCCCATCTATATAAAGAGATTAGAGAGAATCATCTCATTAATATAGATACTTTCCAAAAAAATAGGGGTATTATCGAATTGACAACTCAATTAGAAAGCAGGTACAATGCGCCTTTTATGAGTGGAGAAGGCTCAAGCTTCCAAATACCTACATGGGTTAGAAAATCTATTTGCTTGCATTTTCTTGACTTCAGGAGGAGAATCTACTATTGTGAGCTCCTGCATTTCCACGAACATGATCTATAAAGAAATCTTATTAACTTTGCATTATTTGGAAATCATGAAAAGGTGGCTGACGATCGGGAGCTTCTGGAGGCCTTTTTATACCACTATGAGTCTTACCCCAACGTAGAGTACGGACTAATGTATTTTGGTATTCTGTTGTAAGAGGACAATAAACTAGATCTAGATTTGAATTATGATATTCAGTTTGGTTTATATGTGCTACACTTCTTTTAGTACCTTTCCTCAAATATAGCAATAAGTAATCAAAAAATAGAAGGGTTCCCAATTACCAAAGACGCGTCCATGAGCTCTTTCTCGATTATAAGATACTTTTTGTTGGATGAAGATATGATAAAGAGCACGAATATCTTACCTTCTAAGGATAAGAAAATCAAAAATATTTAGACGAATATTCTCTTCAAACTCAAAAATGACATGGTAAGAGAACTTGGTAATAATAGTAGTCTATCACTACTAGTGGTTAGGAACATGGATTGAAAGCTCGTGAAAAGTATTTTTCATGCCCATTATTTGTGGAAAAACATTCATGAGCACAAGCTTTGATATACAAAAATCCTTGTATCAGCATATTTATCTTAAGATAGTCACTTACTAGCCTCAACTTTTGTTAAGTTCTGGAAGGAGAAATACAAAAGCATGGATAGCCTAACCATAACCAGCTTGATCATGAATATTGGGTAGTTTGCTGCCATTGAGGATTTACCTATTTAATATGTTGTACCCTACTTTCATAAATCACAAGATTAAATAAAGAGTGATGTCATAAAAATCATAGTTTATGATTCCCATCATAAAAAGAGACAAATAAGTATAAGAGTTCCTACCAATAATAGTGATTGTAGGAAGACAGAGGTCTCAACCTTCATCAACTTCATCCATCAAAAAGATGCCTATATTGCGATGCTTGGCGTAGAGAAAATATTGTGAGCAGGAAAAATAATATATACAATACATGAAAATTTTCTATCTACAACTCACTATAGTCGTGAACTCCCTTCTCTTTATGGAAAAGTTGTCATGACCCGACACTACCCCTAGTCAAAACATGGTTCTTAGAACCACAAGCGATCCCAAGATAACCCATGTACTGCATAATGCTTGAGGAACTGATTAAAACAAATACAAAAGCTAAATTAATTAAGCAAAAGCATAATCAAGAGATAAGTTGTTTCAATATGACACTGTAAAAAGTTTACAACACTAAAATATGAAGAAGGAACTTGAATTACATACAATAACTCTGACTGACTATCTATGAAGCCACTACTAATACTGACTATAGGTAGTTGAGACATGAACCCCAATAATTCCTAATCAATACATATAAATAAGAAAGTAAAATACAAGAAATATAACTGACTTGATTCCTTGAAAAAAGAGAACTCATCATCTGCTCGCTGAATGCTATGATCTTCCTAACTATGATCCTAATAGTAAGAACCTAAATCTGTATAGACAAAAGAGGTATGCGAGTAGTACTTTGGAATGTGTTGAGTATGTGAGATATGCACCAGTCATGAAAATACTTAAAACATGCTTTGAAACTAAGGACATAAACTATTTGTAGAAATATGCATTTAAAATATGGTTGTATGTAAAAGTTGTGATAGTCTAAAAATTCATAGTATAAAAAGAAAATAAAACTAAACTAAAGGTCATGTATGAATACTGGTCTGAAATTGTGGGATGTGAACAGATGCAATGACCAAGTATAAATATGTACTAAATGAAAACTAAATAATTGAATACAAGGTAATGCATAATATGAACTAAAACATAAACTAAAACATGAATGGAAGACTTTGGGAGCTAAAAAAACCGACATACCATAGTCTGAGAAAATTAGGGTCAAACCTCTAACCCCAGTTGGAAAGGTGCTAGTACCTTGCCAAGGGTATCAATACTGGATGGTGTAGATCCACTAATTTGATGTCTTGAAGGAAAAGGGTGTCAGTCCTAACTGGAAGGTGACCCCTTATAACGTACGGTGGTGTCATAGTTCTAGAACTTAAGGACTTTTACTAAAAGTCTCAGTCCTAACTGATGGGCGAGACTTTATCCCTGCATTCACTCGATGCTAAGTAACACTCCCAACTGAACGATAATGAAAACTAATATTAATGCTCAGTATAGTAATATTCTTGAAAATAGCAACAATGCATAATGTGAAGTGCTCAAAACATGTCAACTGATACATACATGAAATCCTTGGTATTGGGTGTTTATAACCGACTAGCTCTGACGAATGCAATTGAACATGATAATATTAAAAGTTGATCATAATGGAGAAAAAGAAAAATTTCATAGCACGAGTCCAAAATCATGAATTTACCAACATATCGAGGGTTCATAATTCTAAGTCTGTGAAAATACTAAATTTTATGGTAAAATGGTATGTAACTTAATATGGATTGAAATCTACAAAATCATGATAAATAGTTCTTAATTGTATTGAAACTAATAAATCATTCATATAGCTTGATCATATGCTTGAAATCTTAATTAATGTCATGTAAAACATACTTGAAATTGAAAATAGCGTGAATGATATGATATGGACCTAACAAACCATGAATATCATTTTGATACCATTCTTTTGTAACTCCTTACATACCAGTCGACTTCAAAGTCAAATCAAAAATTTTAACAGAACCATTCTCAGTCTCTACCCCAGTGGGTCAGTCTATCATAGCCTAGCGGGTATACAGGAATTGTCCGATTATGATATCTTAGAAAGTCACTTCAGCAGACTTAATAGAATTAGAGATGAAAAATTTTGATATTATTCTTAGCATGGATTGGATCCATTCATGTTATGCCTCAGTTGATTGTAGAAACAGAATTGTTCATTTTTAATTTCCAAATGAACCTGTCCTTGAATGGAGGGGTAGTACTGCAGCTTTTAAGGGTCAGTTAATTTCATACCTTAGAGCAAGAAAAATGACATCCAAGGGATGTGTCTATCATCTTGTGTGAGTCAAGGACTCTATTTCAGAAACTCCCAATCTTGAGTAAGTCCCAGTAGTAAATGAATTTTAGATGTATTTCCTAAAGATCTTCTTGGAGTTCCTCCCGTTAGGGAAATAGACTTTGAAATAGACCTTCTTCCAGATACTCAGCCCATATTTATTTCTCCATACAGAATGGCTTCTACAAAACTCAGAGAGTTAAAGGAATAGTTAAAAGATCTCCTAGATAAGGTACTCATCAGACCAAGCATTTCCTTGTAGGGCGCACCAGTTTTATTTGTACGGAAGAAAGATAGTTCCCTTAGAATGTGTATAGACTGTCAGCTGAACAAAGTCATAGTCAAGACTAAATACCCACTTCCTAGAATTGATGACTTGTTTTACCAACTTCAGGGTGCCAATTACTTTTCTAAGATAAACCTTATATCATGATATCATCATCTCAGAATCAGAAAATGTAACATTCCAAAAATAGCTTTCCGAACTCTGTATGGTCACTTTGAGTTTCTAGTCATGTCCCTTGGTCTTACTAATGCCCCAGTAGATTTCATAGACTTAATGAATTGCGTGTTCAAATAGTACTTGGACATGTTCATTATAGTCTTCATCGATGACATTCTTTTCTATTCCCGTAGTGAGAATGATCAACTCAGAATCGTACTTCATACTCTCAGAACTCACCAGTTGTTCACCAAATTCAGTAAATTCAAATTTTGGCTAAGGTTTGTAGTGTTCCTTGGTCATATTATTTTCGGTGATGGCATTAGAGTTGATCCTCAAAAGACCGAGGCGGTGAGAAATTGGCCTAGACCCATCTCTCCTTTAGATATCAGAAGTTTCTCAGGTTTAGCAGGCTATTTCCATCATTTTGTTAAATGGTTTTCTTCTATTTCATTCCCCGTGTCCAAATTGACTCATAAGAAAGTCAAGTTTCAGTGGTCAGATTCCTGCGAGAAGAGTTTTCAGGAATTGAAGACTCAACTCACCTCAGCCTCAGTTTTGACTCTACCAGATGATGGGTTTGTTATGTACTGTGATGCATCCAGAGTAGGTTTGGGTTATGTCCTCATACAGAGAGATAATTTCAAAGCCTACACCTCTAGATAGCTTAAGCCCCATAAGAAGAATTACCCTACTCATAATCTTGTGTTAGCAACTGTAGTTTTTGCCTTAAAGATTTGGAGGTATTACTTGTATGGGGTGCATATAGATGTGTTTGTAGACCACAAGAGCCTTCAGTATGTGTTCTCTCAGAAAGATTTGAATTTGTGTCAGAAAAGGTGGTTAGAGTTATTTAAAAACTATGACATAAGTGTTCTTTATCATCCGGGCAAGGCCAATGTAGTGGCTGATGCTCGTAGTAGACAGTCTATGGGTAGTGTTTCTCATGTTGAGGATGGTAAGAAGAAGTTAGCTCAAGAATTCATCATCTTAATGACTAGGTGTCACTTAGTCAATTCAGTAGAAGGTAGTGTATGGGTGCGGAATAGTTTCGAATCCTCTCTAGTTTCTGAGGTAAAGGAAAAATAGGATAGAGATCCCAGTCTTGTTAAGCTGAAAGAGTCAGTCAGAGATCAGAAGGTAGAGTTTTTCTCCCAAGGGGGAGATGGTGTGTTGCGTTACCAGGGTCGGCTATGTGTGTCAGGAGTAGATGACTTGAGGCAATGAATTCTTACAGAAACGCATGGTGCGCGTTACTCTATTCATCCAGGGGATACTAAGTTGTACCGCAACTTGCAGGAGATCTATTGGTGGAGTGGGATAAAGAAAGATATTGCAGAGTTTGTAGCTAAGTACTCTACATGTCAGCAAGTTAAGATTGAGCACCAAAAGCCTAGTGGTTCCATGCAGGAGTTCAGTATTCCCATATAGAAATAGGAAGAAGTGAACATGGACTTTGTGATAGGTTTGCCTCGTACTCGTCATCAGCATGATTCTATATAGGTTATCATAGACAGGATAACCAAATTAGCTCATTTTTTGCTAGTTCATACCTCCTATTCAAGTGAGGACGACGTCAAACTCTATATAAGAGAGTTGGTCAGGTTACGTGGAGTTTGAGTGTCTATTATCTCAGATAGAGGAACCCAGTTTACCTCTCATTTCTGGAAAGCATTCCAAAAGGATCTTGGTACCAAAGTTTATCTCAGTACAGCCTTTCACCCTCAGATAGATGGTCAAGAAGAAAGAATCATATAGACTCTAGAAGATATGCTGAGAGCATGCGTTGTTGATTTTAAGGGTATTTGGGATGACCACTTGCCTTTAATCGAGTTTGCATATAATAGCAGCTATCATTCCAGTATTTAGATGGCTCTATTTGAAGCTCTCTACGGTAGAAGATGCAGATATACAATTAGTTGGTTTGAGGAAGGTGAGGCCACAGTAGTAGGGCTCGACTTAGTGTTTGATGCATTAGAGAAGGTGCAGTTGACCAGAGAAAGGCTTAGGGCAACCCAAAGCCGATAGAAATCGTATGCAGATGTGATGAGAAAAGATCTTGAGTTTGAGATTAGTGATGTTGTGTTCTTGAAAATCTCTCCTATGAAAGGGGTGAAGAGGTTTAGCAAGAAGGGAAAGCTCAGTCCCCGATATATCGGCTTGTAATGTAGGTTTGGGGTATGGTTTGTTACATTTGGATATATCAAGTGACTAAGACTCCTTGGCACTACAACTACTTTTGGGGTCCACACAAACTATTTTATTTTTGTTTCACCCTTATTTATCCCTTTTTATTGTTTATTGCACATTTAGGTTGGATGTGGTATTTACTCTTTCTTTTTCACTTTTTATTTTCTTTTTCTTTTTCTTATTCTTTTTCTTTTTCTTTTTCTTTTCTTTCTCTACTACACCCAGGTCTACTTATTTTCTCTCATTTTACCCTTCTACATACCCATTTTACATCACACACTACTATGATAGCCACTCTCAACTTAGGCGATTTTCCTGAGTTAAGGTGCACAATGTCCAAGGAACTATAGGACAAAACAGGTTATAGCAACACAAAATGGGAAAGGGAAAGGTGTAATAAGAAAAATAGGCTATAAGGCTCAAACTTAGGGATCAAGGGATATGATTTACACTTGGAAGATCATTTAGGCTAAAAGTGGACTAACATCAAAAACGACCTATAATCCTTTCCTTACCAACTATCCTACAACCTAGGCAAGACTAACCGGGTAATTTTTGGATTTAACAAACAAAGGAAACTAAGTATCATCTCACACACACATGGAACAGAGTCAATACTACAAGCTACTACATATTCGGTTCATGCAATTGTTAGCAAATGATTATCATGTCCCTAATCCTAATTCCCTAACAAGATCCATAATGTTCACACACACACACACATACATACACACACACACACATGTATATATATATATATATATATATATTCACAGAGTTCTAAACTTTTGGTGGGGTATCATTTTTCTAAAAAATCAATCAAAAACATGACAACTGACCTAAATATTTAAAAATCTCCTAATTGCACAAAAACACACCACTATATGAAACAAAACATGATACGATACAATTTTACCCTAGACATGTCAGTTCTACAACCAAACCTCAGCTGGCAGGAAAAAAACACGACAATAAAGACTCATGGAAGCATGGTATACTCCACCCCTAACTAAAAGACTGTGCACTATCCCCAATGCACTAAAATAATATAAAATAGAGAAAATAAGGATATACCTGGGACGTACTAGGAGTCCCTATACCTTGGGTTACCTATCAAGCAGTTCTTGAATTAACATCACGGTACAACTCAGCTGCCTTGGCTGCTCAGACTTTACCAAGGCGATCTCATCAATTGCCTTCACTTCTTCATGATTCCTAAATAGTGTTTCACACGCTACCCATTCACTTTGAATGGGATATCACCATCTCTTTTTAGTTCTACAGCACTATAAGGGAATGCCCTAGCCACGGTAAATGGTCCGAACCACCTAGACTTTATCTTGCCAGGAAATAAAGCAAGATAAAGTCTAGAATTATACAACAATACCAACTCACCGGGTTTAAACACTTTTTTATCGATCTTCCTGTCATGATACAGCTTTATTATTTCTTTGTATATGGTAGAGATCTCATAAGCATGGAGTCAAAATTTATCTAACTTATTCGCCTTGCTCAACCTCAAGTTTGTTGCATCACACCACTCAAAACTTAGCCTTATTAATGCCTATAGTGCCTTATGCTCAAGTACAAGTGGAAAGTGGCATTCCATGCCGTATATGAGCTGATATGGGGAGGCACCTATAGGGGTCTTATAAGCTATTCTCTAGGACCACAATGCATCATCTAACTTCCTTGACCAGTCAGTCCTATTGGCATTCATATTTTTTGCCAATATGGACTTGATCTCTAAATTGGAGACCTCAACGTGTCCACTTGTCTGTGAATGGTAAGGTGTTTCCACCTTATGACTTACAACATATTTATCAAGCAGGTCTTTAAACAGTCAGTTGAAAAAAAGTGAGACCCACCGTTGCTAATAATTGTACGTGAAGTGCTAAATTGACAAAAGATATTTTTCTTCAGAAAGGCGGTAACACTTCTAACTTCATCATTTGGAAGCACAACTGCCTCCACCCATTTCGACACATAGTCAAACGCTACTAGAATGTATCTCATGCCATAGAATCTCATGAACGGACCTATGAAATAAATCCTCCACACATCAAACAACTCCAACTCTAGAATGGGTGTCATGGGGAGTTTATGGCTCCGTGAAATGTTGTCTTGATGCTGACATTAGTCATAGGCTTTCACAAAATCATAAGTATCCTTGTAAATTATAGGCCATCCATACTACGGAATTTTTTGGGTTGTGTGGGTACCACTACGATAACCCCCAACTAGTGAGGAATGATAAGCTTCCAAAATGCTCATCATCTCTACCTTTGGGATACATCTTCAAATTACACCATCAGCACAAACTCTAAGAAGATATGGCTCATGCTAAAAGAACTTCATCACCTCTTAAATAAATCTCTATCGCTGCTGGAAGGATAGGTCTTCTGTGACAAGATCACTTGCCAAATAATTTGCAAAATCAACAAACCAGGGAATTAGGTATTGAGATGCTGCCAAAACCCTCTCATCTGGAAGAGTGTCATCTATATTAATATCATCCCCTAATTTTTGCATTTCCTCATCCTCAAGACTGGACAAGTGATTTGCAACTTGGTTTTTTGTGCCTTTTTAGTGCTTTACTTCAAAATCAAACACTTGTAGCAAAAGAACCCAATGAATCAATCTCGATTTGGCATATTTTTTTGACATAAAGCACCTCAATAATACATGGTCAGTGTGACCTATGACCTTAGTACCAATCAAATAAGACCAAAAATTTTCATAGGACAAAACCACCACAAGTAACTCCTGCTCTATAACTGTATAATTTTTTTGTGTGGGGTTTAAAGCCTTGCTGGCGAAGTAGATAGGATGAAGGATTTTCTCTCTTCTTTGGCCAAGGAAATCACCCAAGGCCACTCTACTTGCATCACATATGACCTCAAAAGGTTCATACCAGTCAGTAGACACAATGATAGGTGCCAAAATCAACCACCCGTTAAGGCATTTGAATTCCTTGAAACACACATCATCAAACACAAATTTCACCTTTTTCTCTAAAAGCTTACACAAAACATTTTCAATTTTAGAGAAGTCCTTGATGAACCTCCTACAAAAGTCTGCATAGCCCAGAAAACTTCGTATGCCTCTGACTAAAAGTGGTGATGGCAATTTTTCAATTACCTCAGTATTAACTTTGTCCACTTCAATACCATGTTTGGAGAACTTTTGCCCGAGAATAATACCTTCTTTCACCATGAAGTGTCATTTTTTCTAATTCCACATCAAGTTGCATTCATCGTACATTTGCAGTGCACTGGCCAAATAGGCCAAACAGTCATCGAATAAATCCCCAACCACTGAAAAGTCATCCATGAATACCTCTATCGTTTCCTCTACCATGTCAGAGAATATGTACATCATGCATCTCTAGAAGGAGTCAGGAGCATTGCATAACCCGAACGACATTCTCTTAAATGCAAAAAGTCTCATAGGGGCACGTAAAAGTCATTTTTTCTTGGTCCTCAAAAGCAATAGTGATTTGATTATAACCCGAGTACCCATCAAGAAAACAATACCAATCCCTACCTATTAGTCTATCCAGCATATGATCCATGGAAGGCATAGGGTGTTCAGCTTCCTATAATCTATGCATACTCTTTAACCGATCACTAGTCTCATGGGCACTAGTTCAATGTTTTCATCGAGGGTTGCTATGATTCCACCCTTCTTTGGCATGCATTGAATCGGGCTAACCCACTTTTTGTCTACAATGGAGAAGACTACATCAGCATCTAACCAATTGATTATTTCTTTCTTCACAACCTCCTATATAGGAGGGTTCGATTGTCGTTGATGCTCAATATTGGGAATAATGTTTGGCTCAAGTGGTATCTTCTGTGTAAATATACCCTGTGAAATCCCTATAATGTCTGCAATGGTCCACCCAATAGCTCTCTTGAATTTTTGTAACACAGATATTAAAGCTTCCACCTGTGATTCTGCCAAATCTATTGCAGTAATCACCGATAAGGTATTATTGTCCTTCAAGAATACATACTACAAATAAGATGGGAGGACCTTCAATTCCAAACCAATTGATCCTCAATAGATGGTTTTACAGGTAGTATGGTTCTATTCTTTATATCAAGATTCATATTTTTAGGGGCATACGTGCAAGAACCTTTGCCTTGCAGTGCACTAACCATCTCATCATATTTTTCTATTACATTACTCTCAAAATTCATAATTACAAATGTTAATACTTCAACACCTAATCTTTCCTTAATAGGCACATATTTTTCAACCATAGAGGTATTTACAATATCTATTACTACCATCACTCACATATCATCTGGCTATTGTACTGTCATGCACATATCATAAGCTATTTTCTCATTATTTAGTTTAAAGGTAGTCTTCTCCAAATCCATATCAATAAACACCTGACCAGTGGAAAAGAAAGGTCTACCCAATATAATCAGAGCTTGGGCATCCACTTCACAATCTAAAATCATAAAATCTGTTTAGAAAATGAAGGATGCCACCCTTACTTCTACATCACGCAAAATACCAACTGGCTCTTTTATAGATGAATCGGCTATTAGCAACCTTGCAAATGTAGGATTGATTTCTCCTAACCCCAATACCTTGTATATCACTAGTGGTATTAAATTTATGCCCGCTCCCAATGGTGGAAGAGAAACCACACTACAATGTTGTACCTTATCTTTAGGCTCATTTGCAACCCATTTGTCACTGTTATCACTCTCATAATCATCATCACTACAAGTCAGCTTCTTAAACTCTACTTCAGGTGGCTCATCAGCAACAATATTATCTTTATTTGGCTTATCATTAGTAGGTACAAAGTAATCATCAAAAGGGTCGCCACTCCTAGTGTTAATATCCAGATAATGAAAAAGGGTCAGAGAATTTTGCACCGTGTCACTAGGAAGGGTACCTGGTTGCCTTTGACTCAAGGTGGCAAAAATCTTCCAAAACTGTTGCACCAACTGTTTGATAGCAGTTTCATGAAATTCAACCTTCTAAGTTAACCCTGAAATGTCAGCCTTAAATTCTTTAAGGCATGTTTCCTGACTCTCTTGACCATACACCAGCTTATACAATATTTCTCCTATTTTTAAATCTGTATATCGTCTACCAGGTGAAATGTACTTGTCCCCCTTCTCCTTGTAATCCTCTTTTTACTCCAGTCACCATCCCTGTCCCTATTGTGGTCTCTATATATGTCATAATGATATCTCTAACCTCGATTTCCTTTCCCTTGGGCTTGAAAACTCGCCAACTCACAATCCAGATATTTTGCTTCCTCCTCTAACTCTAACTCATAAGATTTAGAGGTTTCACCTTGTTCTCCTACTTCCTATACCTTTTTAGAATTAATTATTGCAAACTACTTCACAAATGTACTAATATTTTTTCTAAATAGCAAAATCTTCTGGGCTACGAAATCCTCAGCCACTTGAGTTTTCCACCCTCAGTTAGTTAGAGAGATCTGATCCATAATACTAGAAGCTATCACCTAGCATAATATTACAAAAGCTCCTCTAGAGATGGTGTCTTCCATGGCTCTGGAACTTATGGTTAGGGCTCTATAGAATACTCCAATAAACTCATCCTTGAAATATGATTGTTGGGCACCATGCTTGGCTTCTTCTTAAACTTTATCCAGGCCTCGTAAAGAGATTCTGACTGTAGCTAGTTGAAATTATAAATCTCATACTTAAGTTGCAATATCCTTCTTAAAGGAAAAAATCGATTCAAGAATTTCATGCGCAACTCATTCCATGTAGTGATTGATAACGCTCAACTTACACATTAATTTAGTGCAAGGCGATCATTATCAATATATTTACCCAACTTTGGAGTCAGGATCGAATCCACGGGGAACAATGTGAGTGGCGATTAAACTTGTTTGAAACTAAAGCTACAGATTAAATACAAACAAATGATACGAAAAGATAAAATGGGGGTTTTCAATGATCAAACAAATGTTTAAGTTTTAATTTGCTTCAGAGCTCAAAACTAAAATTTCAATGGTTCAAATGAATGATAGAGAGGAACTAGGGTTGTGATCACTATGATTAGTAATCCTTCATTGAATAATAGTTGTAGTATTGGATTCTCGTGACTTATGTGAAACACCAAATTATTAGTTTCGACAGTCCATCTAAGTGTTTCTCAACCTACCTAGATGTTGAACTCCTTAATTCTCTCAAACTTAGGAAAGCATTTTATTCATATTGATTTTATCCCGAGTTGATCAATCTTGTTACAGCATTAATCATTAGATGAGAACTTAACCTTCCTAAATCCTTGTTGATAATTCGCTACCTTTAGTTTATTTCTCAGTTCGAGCAAATCAACATAAGGCGGGATCTATTGTTTGCAACCATAAAAATAACAATCATAACAAAGGAATTATCAAGATGTCCCCATAATCACTTAAACCCTAGCCAACTATTAAATCCATGGAGAAATAATCATATATCCCACAACCCTAGTTGTGGGTTTTAGTTCCACATGAAAGAGAAAGCAATAGCAATAACTGAATTCATAATTCAAAGTAATTAAACTTACAAAAGATGTAGTCAGAAATTGATTCTCTTCCTAAATTCAAAAAGAATATCCCACAACTAAATCAAAGAATTGAAAATTGAATTCTAAGTTAAGAGACCAGAAAGAGGTAAACTGGCCTTTGGAATGAGTTCCAGCCGTTTCAAGATGTCCAAGATGATGCGGCCCCTCAATGAACCCTAAAAGCTGCTATTTATATCCATGACTTATGAAAAATCCGAAATTAAGAATTCAAAATTTTTATTTTAGGTGATGACATGTCTGATAACTTATCACAAATCTGATAAGTTATCAGAGAATGTCATCAGGTCCTCTTCATCTGTCTAACGACTTGTGTGACAACTTATCATAAGTCTGATAAGTTATCAGACTTGTTGTCAGACCTTGTTTCCAATTTTTGCCTTCTGCTTTTGAGTGACGACATGTCTGACGACTTATCAGAGATCTGATAGCTTATCAGGATATGTCATCAAAAAATCTTCAATTTTCTTGTTCTCTGCCTATGTGTGACGACATGGTCTGATAGCTTATCACAGATCTGCTAGCTTATCAGACCAAGACGTCAGAAAAAATCTTCAAAACTTAATTTCTTGTATCTTTCACCAAAAATCATACTTCTTGATGGAGCTTTCATGTATTTTCATACATCTTGACTTTTACTACAATATCAAAGAGAAAATAATCAGAAACGACAAAATTTGCTTAAGACTTTGCAATTATTCTCAGTTAAAAGCCTCAAATTTGTTAGCATCTTCTCACACATCAACACCCTCAACTTAAAACAATTGCTTGTCCTCAAGCAACTAAAACACCATACTACGATGCTTAACCAAGAGACACCTAAGATACCTATGACAGTTGATTATCAAGTTTAGCTCAAAACACATTACCCTCTCCATTTTCAATCACTTTAAACCCAACTGTGTATATCAATGAAGATCAATAATGTGACATAAGGGAATCAGGATATGACATCAAATTAGCAACAATAACCATGCATATATACAAATTACACTACCCAAATATGTAAGCAGCTAGCTATGCAATCAATGTGCCCTTACAATAAAAAAGTCCCTCTTCACTCATATATGAAATCAAGTATGTCAATGAGGAGACGATCAATAGACACTCGCTCTCAGAAAAAAGTTCCAGTCAATGTATGCCAAATACCATAAGCTTGCCCTTATTTTCATTACCGAAGCTTTCAGACAGTTAAGTTAGGATCACTATAGGACTTTTCTTCAGCCTGTAATGTAGTCTTGGGGATGGTATAATACACAAGGATATTTAAGGTAACTAAGCCTCCTTGGCACTACACTATTTTTGGGGTCTCACTTATCAACCTTTACCTTATTTCTCCCTTTCTTGATTAAAGCACATTCAAGCTGGGTGTAGTTTTTATTCATTCATTTTCTCTTTTTCACAACTTTTCCTTTCTCATTCTTTTTCTACCATACCCAGCCTTGCATATATATATTTTTATTACCCTTCTTAATACTCACTTTACATCACGCACCCCTATGATAGCGACCCTCAACTTAGGCTATTTGCCTAAGTCAAAGTGCACAATATCCAAGGAGGACCAGGGCCAAAATAGGTTTATTGTGATACAAATGGGAAGGTGATAGGTATAATAAAAAGAATAGGCAATCAGGATCAAGGGATATTATTCACACATGGAAGGTCATTTAGGCTAAAAGTGGACTAATATCAACAACGGCCTATGATCCTTTCCTAACTGCTATCCTACAACCAAGGCAAGACCAACTGAGCAAGTTCTGGATTTAACACACAATGGGGACTAGGTAGTAACTCACACACGCATGGCACAAAGGTACATCACAAGATACTACTCATTCAGTTCATGCAATTGTTAGCAGTGATTATCATGTCCCTAATACTAATGTCATAAAAAGATTCATAGTAGTCACATATAGATGCATATCACACAGTTACCAGATAGTCAATTGGAGAGGTATTTATCATTCCAAGAAAAATCAACAAAAATATGTCAACTGTCCTAGATACTTATTTTTTTCCCCAGTTAACCACAACACATTACAAAATAAACACAATAAGCCTAAACATGTTGGATCTACTAGGAATAAGACTTCGGAGAAAAGAGGCACGACAACAAAAACCCCAAGAGGACATCAACACCCACAAGTAGACCCACCCTCAACTTAAAATCACGCAATGTCCCCAATGCGTCAAACCAAAACAAGAGAGTTAGAAATATACTTGTGGAACCATGGGTGCAAAGATCTCATGTCAATCACATAATATGAATACAAACAACAAAATACCTTGGGTTGCCTCCCAAGCAGTGCCTAATTTAATGTCGCAGCATGACTAGGTTATGTTGACTACTCAAAATTCATCAAGATACCTTAAAAGTGCTTTATCCTTCATCCCTCCACTTAGACGATTTAAATCATCAGCCCATCTTTCAATCTTTACATCTTTTAGGTACGTTGGGAAAATGTGAGGGCATGATAAGGAAAGTTCTATCACGCCACTTCAAAGACTTGAACCGCTTTCCCAATTTTGCATCCTCATTTGGCAACGATGAGAATCTTAATAAGTCATTAAATAGACATCGATCTTTAAGCTTCTTGACCTTCAAGATTGGGGTTGTATTATACCCTTTCGGAAAGACAAACTCCAAAATATAGAAATTTTCCTCCTTATTTCCAAAATTCATCATTTTCTTGAGTGATTTGACTTTTATCACATCCACCAAGAATAATGTTGAAAAGTGATTCGACTGAGGTCTTCTCCCTAATTTTGGAGTTGCATCCTTCTCGACCTCTTCACCCCGAATTGGGCTAGAGTCTTTATAAGAGATTGGCTTGGTTTCTTCTTTTGACTCTAGCACCATTTCCTCAATCTTGGCATCTCTCATGGTTGGTTGGGAAATCATCAAGGGTTGTTCATTATCAAGCTCAACATCAATATAGAGTTCTTTCTCCTCATCTTCACACTCCTCCATTATTTTAAATAATTCCATAGACAAGATATCATCTAAACATAATATAGAAGAATGTTTTGAATGATTGACCTCTATATCCATCTCTTCATGAATGATTGGCTTCATGTATTGATGCATATCACATATGATATCATATGTTTCTTTTTGGAGATCCAACATTAGTTGAAACATAGCTTCAATTCCACTCTTTCTGGTGCTTCGTTCTTTCTTTTCTTGACCATTAGACCTATCAAACTCATAAGAAGAACTAGAATTTAGGTTAGCGCAATAGGGGGAGGGGGAATTTGGGAAATCACTCCAATGTCCATCTTGACCACCACATAAAGAACAATCATACTCCTGGTAGGATGGAGATGGTGCACACATCTCTCTCCGGGGAGCATATCTACAATCTTGCCAAAAGTAAGGTCCATCACAATATGGACATGGATCATCAATATAAGATTTCCAAACACCAAGCTCATGTTCATTCCACGATGCTCTAGTAATAAGTAAACTAAAATAAAAATCTACCTAACACAAGAAATAAAAGAAAATTAAAAATAAATATTTACAAGTTTGAATTGGAGCAATAGGATAAAATTCCACACCAACTCAATACGCCAAATGGTTCCCCGGCAAAGGCGCTATTTTTTATAACGCTCAACTTACACGTCAATTTAGTGCAAGGTGGTCGACGTCAATATATTTACCCAACTTTGGAGTCGGGGTCGACTCCACAGGGAACAATGTGAGTGGCGATTAAACTAGTTTGAAACTAAAGCTACAAGTTAAATTCAAACAAATGATACGAAAAGATAAAATGGGGGTTTTCAGTGATCAAACAAATGCTAAAGTTTTAATTTGCTTCAGAGCTCAAAACTAAAATTTCAATGGTTCAAATCAATGATAGAGAGGAACTAGGATTGTGATCACTATGATTAGTAATCCTCCATTGAATAATAGTTGTAGTATTGGATTCTCCTGACTTATGGGAAACACCAAATTATCAGTTTCGACAGTCTATCTAAGTGTTTCTCAACCTACCTAGATGTTGAACTCCCTAATTCTCTCAAACTTAGGAAAGCACTCTATTCATACTGATTTTATCTTGAGTTGATCAATCTTGTTACAGCATTAATCATTATATGAGAACTTAACCTTCCCAAATCCTCGTTGATAATTCGCTACCTTTAGTTTATTTCTCAGTTCGAGCAAATCAACATAAGGCGGGATCTATTATTTGCAACCAATAAATAACAATCATAACAAAGGAATTATTAAGATGTCCCCACAATCACTCAAACCCTAGCCAACTATTAAATCCATGGAGGAATAATCATAGATCCCACAACCCTAGTTGTGGGTTTTAGTTCCACATGAAAGAGAAAGCGATAGAAATAACTGAATTCAGAATTCAAAATGATTAAACTTACAAAAAATGTAGTCAAAAATTGATTCTCTTCCCAAATTCAAGAAGAATATCCCACAACTAAATCAAAGAATTGAAAATTGAATTCTAAGTTAAGAGACCAAAATGAGGTAAACAGGCCTTTGTAATGAGTTCCAGCCGTTTCAAGATGTCCAAGATGATGCGGCCCTCAATGAACCCTAAAAGCTACTATTTATATCTGTGACTTAAGAAAAATCCGAAATTAAGAATTCAAAATTTTTCTTTTAGGTGATGACATGTCTGATAACTTATCACAAATCTGATAAGTTATCAGAGAATGTCGTCAGGTGTTCTTCATCTGTCTAACGACCTGTGTGATGACTTATCAAAAGTCTGATAAGTTATCAGACTTATCATCAGACCTTGCTTCCAATTTATGCCTTCTATTTCTGAGTGACGACATACCTGACGGCTTATCAGAGATCTGATAGCTTATCAAGATATGTCATCAGAAAATCTTCAAATTTCTTGCTCTTTGCCTATGTGCGACGACATGGTCTGATAGCTTATCACAGATATGATAGGTTATCAGACCAAGTTGTCAGAAGAAATCTTCAGAACTTAATTTCTTGCATCTTTCACCAAAAATCATCCTTATTGATGAAGCTTTTATTTATTTTCATGCATCTTGACTTTTACTGCAATATCAAAGAGAAAACAATCAAAAACGACAAAAGTTGCTTAAGACTTTGCAATTATTCTCAGTTAAAATCCTCAAATGTGTTAGCATCTGCTCATACATCTGTGATAGATACTCTTGGAAGTTCCCCCAACAATAACAATGCTTCTTCTGTAAGTGTGAAAGGGAACAACCTCAGTCTAAGTGCCTTTTAATTATCCCCTAGATTTGTATAAGAAGTGAAAATTCTAGTAAAATTGGCCAGATACATGTTAGCATCATCTGTAGGCAACCCCACAAACACACCCTTCAAGTATAATAGTTAGATCATAGCACTAGAGATATTAAACTTAGCACCGGGGGAAAGATAGGAGGAAAGATAGATACAATCTTTGGCTGCTCAAATAACCCAGATCCTCTTCATCATCCTGATATAGCTACAAATACTAATATTTTGGGATCACTTGAGCGCGGCTAACCCTAACTCTATTCTGGTTACCACCGAGTGTTGCTCGGTGGTTTGTTTCCTGCCTCTGCACAGCTAACTCTGCCTGTCAAGCTATGTACTGAGCATCTTCTTCCTTTCTCTGATTAGCGGCTTGTACTAACAGTACCTTCGGCTGCTGGTCAAAAATGTCCTGAACTCCTTTAGAAGGAGGGGGAGGCACCTGGGATGCATCATCACAAACCCCTTTAGGAATATCATCTCTTTTCTACTTTGTCATCCAACTAGGGTTTTTAGGACCTTCTCTGGATTCGAATTCAGCAGGAGTAAAGGATGGCTCTACTCTATGTTTTAGGCATACACCGGTGTATAACCAACTAATAAAGCAAACAAAAAGACCCATAAATTGTAAAAACTTTGATTCACAATTCAACATCGTATTCCCCAGCAACGGTGCAAAACTTTGATCACACCTAAGCTACACCTTCAATCTAAAGATTATGCGATCACTGTCAAATATAGTAACCTAACAAAGGTTGGGGTCAAATCCCAATGGAATATGTGGAATTGTGGCTCTTAACTATTGTAATCAACCGGCAGAACTGGAAAAGTAAATGGGGGGGGGGGGGGTTTTGTAGTGACTATCTCAAACAAGTAACTAGTAGTAACTTTTGTTGTAATTTAGCCGTAGATGAAAACTAGGGTTGTGTTCCCCCTTGCTTCTAACTTAGTAAAATTCTTGTGCTCAATCCAACTATAAAACTATTGTGCATGTAGAGTCTGGTAAGATAGGTTTCGCCAACCACCTCTCGGCACCATTTGGTGAATTTCACTTATCTCCTCTCGATCTCAGAGTGTCGCACTATTAACCCTTACCTTGGACCCAAATTATAACTATCTCCTATTGATCTCAAGATGATTTAATGGGAGTTAGCTGGCTTAAAAGGATAGTACAAGTAAGCTTATTTCGAAAATTAACCCTAATCATCATTATGATTACCTTTTCCAAAGCTCCCTCTTAGGTTCATAGTAAATACATGATAGATCCTAACGTGTGCACCTGTAAGAAAACAATCAAATCTAATGAAACCCCAATACATGTAGCAGTACTACTCTATAAGGATTAAACACTTCCTCTACTTCGTTATGTAGCTAAGGTTCCCACAACCCTAGCTAAGGGAGATTAGATGGCCATACATGTGTAATAATTAAAAGAATTCATATTTGAAGACATTCAACAATCGCATAATAATCAACAACTAGAAAACCCAAAACTTTAATTTAATTAACAACTGACACGACCCGCCCTGGGGCCTTGTCATAATGAGCATCCCAAGTCCATCTAGGACCAGAGACCACCCCGTTACCCAACCCAACCTCCAGTCACCTGCTCTAAGTTGGATAAATTTCAAGCATGTAATAAAATAGTGTAATAGCTCACACAAACACTCTGGGATAAGATCACAATCATGACCGACCCAACCGCGTCTAACCATCCATACCAATAATCCAACCAAAATGAACCATGCAAAAAAAAGGGCCACAAACCAAGCCATAACCAAAGGCATTCCAAAACATAATATAATTAATCCCAAAATGAAATATGATGGAACAGTGAGAAATTATGTTCGATGATTCCAGCCTCCCTTCTTATTCCAATGTCAAGGTTGGCACCTATATCAATCCTGCCCATTCTAACCTATAGAAGTACCACAAAGCCTCTAACCAAATGAGTAATAAGATCCGGTTAGGATATTCCCGCAACCAAAGACAAAACTAATATCCAAAATAAAATCAAAATATCTAGAAATATCTAAACATGAAATGGAGCCTTCCAAAAGAATGGATGCTCACCACTTCAATCCAAATGTTGATCCCGAGTCAATCACTATATAGAAGGAGTAGAATGGTCGGTTCCTATATAGCATAGGTATACAGCCGCCAGGGGACTAGCGAGTGATCGCTAGCATGATTTCAGGGTAGGGATAAAAGAATGCCATTTATAAAACCAAGTTAAATCATCTATATGCACACAACTATACATATATATATAACCATGCCGTGAAAAGGGACAGGGTTTAGCATGCCTTTAAAAACTTTACCTGGGTTGTGTAGCTCTGTCGTCCTAAACCACCCTCAGGCTATATGGGTTCAGCTCCCTCTATTAAAAGGGAACCAGTCTGTGTAGTCGCACGACTAGGGAAGTAACCCTTGGGAAGACTAGTACATACCCAAAATATAATATGACATCATGCACACGGTCACCAAGACCAACCTCATATCGGCAAATATGAGTTTCATTTTTTGGTCCCCCCTCCCCCTGGGACCTCCACCTTTCATGGCTTAGCTACACCTTCCGCAATTATTGCCCAATTAAAACCAATTTCCAAATAACCAAACCATTATCCATTTATTAACCAATTCCATTGATATTGGTATTATTATACCAACCCTTACTTGTAAGTATTATCCATAGCCAACCATTTATAGGTTTAAGGGACTTTCAAGTGCCCTTCCATTTACCATATTAAACCACTTGGGGGATTCCATGTTCCCCCCCAAGCATAACCATTAGCCATTTACCATTTCAAGTCATTTAAACCATGCATACTTCCTTTACCAAGTTTTAAAACATGCAAGAGTTCTATTAAAATTTGTCAATGTAATGAACATATCTTTATAAGCATTTTGTCAAACACATCGGGGGCATAATATGACCAAAACCAATTCCAATTACCATTAAACCATTCCCATGAAATTAATTATCCAAAACCACTATTAATGCACATAAAAGCATAATTAAAACCATGGGAAACCATAACCAACCATTTAACATCAAACCCCTAATTCATATTTGAAAATCAAAATTGTACAATCAATGAAATCATGAAAACGTTCATAAAAACCATGCCTTAAGTTAGAATTAACAATGAGGGAAGAGAAATATGCCTTAAATCAAGATGATGATGGAAAAAAATCACCAAGACAAGCCCCAAATTGATCCTTTAGTTGAAACCCTAGATTTTCTAACCCAAAAGCTCTTGAAAGAATTATGGAGTGTTTTAGAAGAGTTTCTAAGTCATATCTTAGTCACATACGAACCACAAGTGTTATATAAATTCTACATATATCATAGGATCAAACAACACCTTTGAATATTCTTCTTCACTAAGATATGAAGATCATGGATGAACAATATGAATATTCAAGTGTTGACCAAGTTTGACCACCTAGAAATGAACTCCAAATCTGAATTTTTTTAAGATCTAGGTTCCTTAGGCCAAACCAAACTCAAACCACTACAATTCATCCAAAAATCAAGTCACCAACACAAGACAAAAACGTCACCCCCTCGAATAAGCTTCAAACAAGCCACTACAATGGTGGATCTAGCTCAAAACCAACCAAACTTCACTCTAAAAGTAGATCTAGACTCCCTATGTGCTAGTGACAAAGGATATAGAACTATAAACCTTCAAAACACAATAAAAACTTGTTGATATAACTTGGAAAATTCGGATCTACAACAAACACACAAGACAACACAATTTTTTTGGTATTTTTTTATTTTTGACTCTTTTTTTATAAGATTTTCTATATAAGAACACTAAAACCAAGATTTAGGGATGTTGTAACAACCCTAACCAAGGCTATAATACCAAATGATAGCCTAAAGGCTATGAAACTCACGAAATAGACTCACAAGATGCAAATTCCAACAAAGAGAAAACAACAAATAGAATGGTGATGAAGAAGAGGAATACTTGAAATTTAAAGATAGATAGAAAGACCTTTACTCCTATTAAGTGATTAGCACTAGAAGTTGTTTCAAAATCATCAACACACCTCACAAATAAGAGTTCAAACCTTCCTCTTAGGTGACCCAAAGGAAACACTCTTCCTCAAACCACCTTTCTTGCCAAATTATCCAAAACAAGTGAAACCCTAACTTCAAATGTTCTTGGACCTTAGTTTCAGATTCTAAGACCTAAATCTAGAGAGTAAAACTACAATATAAGATTAATATCAAATGTCATCCAAGTCTAATGAAAAGAGAAGTAAAATGGTCTATTTATACTATTACATTTAATGGACAAAAATTCCCTTAATGAGGGAGGGAATTTGGGGCACCTCTTGAGTGTTTTTTTGGAGTGTATAATGACTTAAATTCCCTTCACTTGAGGTGCATCTTGAGTGTATAAGTTCTCTTCCTTCCTTTTCTTGATCAAGGCTTCAAAATGCTCTGAAAAATCTTTAATTAATTGCCAATTCCGAAGCCTCAACCTTTAGACCATACTTTGTCCTTGTTGATTCTCCTTGTTCTTGTATCAACTGTGAGTATTCAGTGGTCTAGCAATCAGTATGATTTGATTTGGGTCACTATGGATTGCATGACTAAGTCTGCTCATTTTTTGCCTGTGAAGACTAGTTACTCTGGAGAGACTATGCCAAGTTGTTCATTTAGGATATTGTGAAGTTGCATGGTGCACCAGTGTCCATTATTTCAGATAGAGGTACGTAATTTTCATCTCACTTCTATCATTCATTTTAGAAAGGTTTGGGACCTCGGGTAAACCTTAGCACCAATTTTGACCCTCAAACAGATAGACAAGCAGAGCATACTATTAAGACTTTGGAGGATATGCTAAGGTCTTGTGTGATTGATTGCAATGGAAGTTGGGTTAATCATTTCTCTCTTATTGAGTTTGCATAAAATAATAGTTATCATTCGAGCATTCAGATGGCTTCATATGAGGCTCTTTATAAAAGGAGGTATAGGTCTCTTATTTAATGGTTTGAGGTTGGTGAGACTAGGTTGTTTGGTCTGACTAGGTTTACCAAGACATGGAAAAGGTAAAAGTGATTATAGAAAGACTTAATACTGCTCAGAGTTGCCAAAAGTCTTATGCATATGTGAGGGGAAAAGAGTTAGAATTTGAAGTAAATAATTAGGTGTTCTTAAAGGTGTCTCCTATGAAAGGAGTCTGAGGTTTGGGAAGAAGGGAAAGCTCAGTCCTCAATATGTTGGATTGTATCTGATTTTAAGGAGAATTGGAAATGTAGCTTATGAGTTGGATTTGCCTGTGCATTTGGGTTCCATTTATCCTGTGTTTCACGTGTCCATGCTGAAAAAATATGTGGGTGACCCTTCATTGATAGTGTCTTTTAAGGATGTTGGTGTTACAAATCCTTGTCTTATGAGGAAGTCTTAATTGAGATATTGGATAGACAAGTTCATATATTGAGGATGAAAAATGTAGCTTCAATGAAGGTTCTTTGGAGAAATCAAAAGGTAGAAGAAGCTACATGGAAAGCTGATGAAGATATGAAGTCCAAGTATCCATTCTTGTTCCCTGGGTTGGATGAAAGTGCTTAAGGTATGAGTTTCATTTTTCTCTTGTTATTTTTTGAGTTGTCATTTGATTCTACTGTATTCTTGTTATTCTCGTACCAAAAGTGTCCCAACTCATTATTTAGGGACGAATGATCCTGGGGTGGCTGGACAATGTAAGACCCCTTAAAATTTTGATCCTTTTAGTTTTGACCTTTCGCATGTGTAACATCTATTTTTGACTTAAATTGTGTTTAGGGATATTAAAAGGGTGTTTAGAAAAGTTTTAGAATATTTGGAACAAGTTCGGGGCTATTTTGGAACTCCGAGGCAGTGTGCCTCTGTAATATCACTGTGCCATGGAGGTTAGCCTCCGCGATATTGGCATGACACAGAGGTGAAGCTCTGCGATAAGGCTTTGCCATACTGAGGTGCAAATTTCATCCAGTTTTGTTTTTTTACTTGGGGTGAGGGGGTTTCGGGTCTTTTTACCCTTTCCATGAATTATAAACATAAAAGGAACCCTTTTCATTTAATTTTTAAAGATTTAAATCTACTTTAATCATCTTTGACTCTCCAACCAGGAAAGTTCAAGGGTTTCACAATGCATTCATCATTCGGGCTCCAAACTTCAAATTGACTTCAATTTCTTGTGTGTTTCAAGCATGTTTATTTTCCTTAAACTTGAATTTTAGATTGTTCCGTTAATTAAATGGATTTCATGTGATTTACATTGTGGTTTTTGAAATTAGGTTGAGGGGTTTTGGTTGTTACTAATTGAATTACTTGTCCCATGTTTTGAATTAATTATTCATGCTTTAAATTGATGTTTTTATGACTGAATTGGTAAATTATTTAAATGGTTGGAATGGGGGGATATGGGTTTCCCCAAATTGGATGAATTATGGCTTGGAATTGCATTAAACTCAACCCACTTTATAAATTTAATTTTTATTATGGAAAATTGCATGGTTTAGCTTGCTTTTAAACTCAATGCATTGTATTAATGGATAAATGGATATAAAAATGGATTTGAATGGCCTTGGTGGACATGGTTTGGATTTTAATGGAACTTAGGAGTCTAATTTGATTGTGTGAATTGGTTTGGCATGTTTAATTTAGCTTGCAAGCATATTCGTATGACCATACCAAGTGGTAAATGTCATAATGAATGACTCTTGGGTTAATGGTTGGAATTATGAAAAAAGTGATTTAATTTGTGCTTAAAGGAGGTTGTGTAGCTCACCGTGAAGGTGTAAGTCCCGGGGGGATGAACACTAAAAACCATGTTTGTCGGAGTTGGGGGTCTATATGATCGTGTGCCTTATACAAACTCGATATATATATATATATATATATATTTGGGATGTCTAATGCCACCTAGTTTTCCCTTGAATTTTCCTTGGTACGTGCGACTAACACGCACTGAGGCCCTTTCAGTAGGAAGAGCTGAACCCATTTAGCCCATGGGTGCCTTAGGACGGATCGAGCTATAGAGTTAAGGTTAATGGTTTTAAAACCTCATGTTTATGATCCTTTACCCTATGCTGACATCTTGCATAAGTATGTATGAATGTTTGCATGTGGTTTTGACTAATTTTGTACATGGCATTATTTTATTACTTTCCTTGAGTTACATGTCAGTGCTTATCCCACTGACCATCCTAAGACGCTACATCGTTTCATGATATAAGGTTTGAAGGCTTTTCTATTGTTCCTGTGCAGCATTAGGTGGATTAGCATGTCTGTTAAGTTGTTGTGAAGTGATGAGCCTCCATCCTTTGAAAGGACTTATCATTCACTATTATTTCATTATTGACTCAGTATTTATGGATTCTTTTGGTCATATCGAGGGCATGTCCCAACTTAGTGATATTCTGATTTTAGAGGCTTTCATGGACAGATGTGGGTTGGTTGGTTGTTGTTTTGACTCATAGTTTTTATTTGAGTTACCTATTCATCTTTTTATCACTATCTTAATTGGCTTTTGCATTATTATTATTGTTGTGCTTTTGAGGTTAGGTTAATGGGGCGGTCTTCAGTCAATGGTAGGCTTGAGATACCCGTCAAGACTTGGCCCTGGTTTGGGTCATCATAGTTAATTTTAAGTTTTGTTCAATATTTCTGATTTTAAAATTATGTGAGGATTGAGTTTCACAATATTGTGTCAGACTCTTTTAAATAATTATTCATTCACATGTTTCGCTTTGATAAGTCCTTTTTGCTCCCTTCCTTCTTTTATGACTTAATTTATTTTTTATTTTTATTTTTTTAGGGGCTAATGCAAATTAATAACTATTTCATCCTGAATGATGCACTACAATAATTGAAGGTGATTAATTTTTTATTTTATATAAGATTATTAAATTGGCATTAATTTTGTATTTTTATATTAAGTTGAAGATGATTAAATTAGAATATTAAATTTAATAGTCAAGATGTGGAAACAATCTCGTGCAGAAATATTGAGTAAGAGTTAAAGAGCTCCCAAAGAGGGGTTAAAAATAGTCATAAAGAAGGAAAAAGTCATTTCATTTCCTTCGCATATTTTTCTCATTGGAAACTCATTTCAATAATCAAGTTAGAACGTCTACACTAAGCTCTTGTTACACTGGGGCCCACCAAAAACTGAATCACAAGGACTTATTCTAAGCAAAAAATTGTCATGTTGGGGACTCGAAGATAGGCATTATAGTAATTTATCTATTATCAATTGTTAAATTATGTTATTTCAATATATTTTGGACAAAATTTTATATTTTTATTCTACTTATAAGGATGACGTTAATTTGAAGACCATGAGGTCGTATTTTCTGCCCACTAATCGTAAAGACTAATTGGATCAATTCATTTAGAGTTCTAATGTGAGAATGGTAATTCCTAAGGTCAAAGGATGAAATCTTCATTGTTGTAATCCTAGAGCCAAACTTCATGAAGGTTTGAAGCACGAGACTATCCATGACATTTATGGGAAGATGATAACTATTTTTGCCTATAATTGAAACAACTCCAAGTCTCCCCTATAAAACTATCAGTATTATAACTTTTGTTTTCATTTGATTTTCTAATTCTATTAAAAATCTTTAATTTTCAAGAGTTATGGGTGATTGTTGAAATTAAAATGGAGCATGATAACTTGTGAATTTGAAGTGATAAAATTATCAAACTGAAATGTATTTTTAGTTTAAAAGAATTCAAATAAACTCTTTTACCAATTCACCATAAATAAAGATAAAAGAGAAGAATAATTTTATTAGAGGACTGCATCAGTATGTTACCACAAAAATATGAAATAAAATTCACATTGCCATGGTATTTCTTGTTTGGAATACTGAAATACGATCAGAACAAATTGACAGAACTTTGTTACAGCCTGCTAAATTTATCAGGTAGACCATCGTGGGTTTTAGGGATTATGGGATGAAGGGAGCGGAAGACAAAATACACGTCTTACATGTCAATAGAAAAAAACAAAGAAAAATGACTCTTCATATTTTGTTAATTCTTTGCATCTCGTATACCTAGGCAAGACATATTTTGCCAATTTAGTCAACAAGAGCAAGGCAACAAAATCTATTACTTGACCTTTTCAAGTCATTTGGTACACCATACTAGCCAGACCTCATACTAGACTATCAGACATGGGGAGCGTGAACAGACTCCACCATATTTGCTACAACTATGTTAAAATGCACATTATATTAGTTTCATTGTTACATTGAAACAGTGTTTTCTTTTCCATTGATTTACTGTTCACATTTCAATTCTTAGTTAAGTCAGGCAAGTCGATTAGTTAGGAAGTTGCACAAGTTGTTTGAGATAGTTTTAAAAGATTCTAGTAGCTCATGTGAGACTCATGTGCGTCTATAAATACTTAGCCTAGCAGTCTTATTGTAAATGATTTTTACCTATCAATGAAACTACTTTTCTTCTTCATCATATGAAGCTATGATTCTTAGCCTTGCGTGTGAAATGTGTATCGCAGTGTAGTGAGTTTTAACATGATATTATATCAATAGATCATGGAGGTCTAGAGAAATAAGTCGTCTATGCTTAAATCTCCATCATCACAAAGTTTAGATCTCTGCTCAATGAGTTGCAAAGAGCTTAGTTCTCTAGTTTGTGAGCTGAATTTTAGAGTTGTGATTTTTTGTTGTGGTAAAATTTAGCTGAAGTGGTGAAGTCTAGTTGCAGTTTTATGAAATTGCAATGGAACCTAAAATTTATCATAGTGATCATTTCTTTATAGGAGCTTCATATGTAGCTAGAGCTGCATTAATGAGAAGAACCTACCCGGGGCCTTGTCGTAATGTACATTCCAAGTCCAACTAGGACCGGGGACCACCCCCAATATCCAACCCAACCATCCAAACGCATAAACTGAGAACATATAACAAGATAGCCTAGTTGCATAAACCTAGACTCTGGAATAGGTCTATAATCGTAACCAACCCAAATGAATCCAACCGTCCTAAACCCAACCAATAACCAAATTACCGAACCAAAACCATAAGCCAACAACTAAAATAATAACCAAGCTTCTGTACATAACATAATAAAAGAGGATGGAACAATCATAAATATATTTCAACGGTATCAACCCCAATACCAATGCCAATAATAAGGCTAACACCAATACAGATCCCACCCATGCCAACCCATAGTAGTCACACAAGCCTCTAGCCGAAAGGACAATAATATCTGGTTAGGACATGCCCCTAACCATAGACAAAACAAATATCCATAAAATAAACCAAGTATGTAAAGACATCCATGATATGAAATAGAGCCTTCCGGAATATGAAATCTCACCACTTCAATACAATAGCTGATTCCAAATCCGACTACTAAGCAGGAGAAGTAAAACATTTAATTCCTGCATCGCGTGGGGATACAGCCGCCTAAAGATGAGTTATCAGGTAAAATCTAGCATGAACTCATGATAAGGATAAGAGAATGTCATCCAGTAAAACCAAGTAAACCAACCATATGCATACAAATCATACAGATATATTTATTTAACCATGCCGGGAAAGAGAGTCGGGTTTAGCATGCCTTTCAAACCATTAACCTGGGTATGTGAAGCTTAACTGTCTTAGAATCACCCACGAGGTATATGGGTCCAGTGTAACCCCCTGAATGGACCTCGATGTGTGTAGCCGCATAAACCAGAGATACCATAAGAGTAGGAGATTCTCGAGTACCCTTCGATCTCTGTGATATATATGTACAGTGTACTTAGAGGATTCCCATATACCTCATAGTATCATATATGGTCAGTATGACCAACCCTCATGTCGGAAAACATGAGTTTCCAGTGTCTACCCATTGGACTCGCACCTTAACGGCTAGCAATCACACTCCGCCATTATTGCCCAATCAAAACCATTATCATCCAACCAAACCATTAGTCCATTATTATTAACCAAGTCTATGAGTAGTGGGTCGTCATGCCGACTATAACTTGCAAGCAATATCCTTAGCCAACCTTCTTATGTAAAGGGATTCCCATGTAACCATGGATTACATTATCAAGTTAACTTGGGGAAATCCCGTGTACCCCACATGTGTTACATTATTAAGTTTGCTTGAGGAAATCTTATGTACCCCACAAGTTGTTCATTAACATATTTGCTTGGGGGATTCCCTTGTACCCCAAAAGAAAGTTTAATTAACCCTAACCATGACCATTAAACCTTACCATTTTAACCATTCCAAACTATTTAAACCATTTATGCCATTTAGGGTTCCATTATCAAACCATACCATGCAATAGTTCCATTAAAAGTCCAATAATATAGTAAAAGCTTTATCATAGGCATTTTATCAAACATGTTGGGGGCATAGTGTTTTAAAAATCAATTTAAATTCCAATTAACCATTACCATGCACCCAATTGTCTAAACAACCAGTAAAGCATGTAATTACATAATTAAAATATGGGAAAACCATAACCAAGCATTTAATACCAAAACCCCAACATATAATTAAAAATCCCAAAAATACAATAATCATGCCATAAAAATATTGTATAAATCATGCCTTTAGTTGTAATTAAAAATGAGGGAGGATTACATGCCTTAGATTATGAAGATAATGGGGAGGATTACAAATAATCCCCAAATTGCTCCTCTAGATAAAACCCTAGTCTTCCATCATCTAAGAGCCTTAGAGAGAATTAGAGAGAGTTTCTAAGTGTTTAAGATTAGAATAATAGGGTAAATAACCTCCCAAGTGTGTTAAAAGTTGTGGGGACTTAAGTGGCTAAGTGGGAAATGTCTATATTACCCCCACTTAAACTGCACAAAATCCCCGCCATAAGGTACAACCATCCCATACCGGTCCTATCCACCAATAAGAGTGGTACCCACTATTAGTACCCTAGGTCTCCCCTCTAGACCCAACACTGTACAACATATGACTTACCTAAAGAAAATCGCACCCAACCCATACAATTAGTACCCCTAAATCGTATACCTAGCAGAATAGAATCAAAAGTGATGTTTGATCAATATCTTTCATACGATTCAGTGGTATGACTCATACCCTATATTACGGTCATGGTGAGCTAGTCATACTCAGATCTAACTTAAGTTACTAAGTCTTAGATTAAGAGAAGAAAAAACCCAAACCATACAACTGGTATCCAACTATACGACTCGTACCCTCCAAATCGTACCTATTCCAGAAACCAATCCAACCTACCAACCAACACTGGTTTGTGTACAACCAAACCTTACCAACCATACCTCAACATACGACATGTACCCCCTAGTCGTATCTTGTCCAAAAACTATAAATCCAAGAAATTTTCTAAGGGTCCAAAACCCAGGGTGTTTTAATTAATCCCAATTAAACTTTTGGCTTAGAGAACTGTGGTATATGGAGTCGATCAGTGAAGATTCCATTACTAGGGGAAAAAATGACTTTATAACTGGTATATGCAGAAAAGATGTGTATAGAGAAGCTACATGAACAATGGAAAACTTGTAATGTAGTGGAGTTATCATGGCTAATGAGTTCAGGTAATGAAGAACTGCTGAGGGGAATTGTGTATGAAATAAATGCTTCTAAGGTATGGAAAGATTTTAAGGAGAAATTTGACAAAGTAAATCGCATGAGACTCTATCAATTACATAGAGAGATCAATAATCTCAATCAAGGAACTGACTCAGTCTCTACATACTTCACAAAGATAAAAATCTCTGGAGTGAATATGATGTTGTGATTCCAGCTCCATCATGTACTTGTCCCAAATCTAAAGAGTATGCACATCACTTGTATCAACTAAGGTTGATTTAATTTTTGAGTGGCTTGAATCACTCATATGATCAATACAAGAGGAAAATATTGATGAAAGGGATAGCACCTACTCTTAACCAGCCATATGTAATGATAGTAGAAGATGATATTTAGCAACTAGCTTATACTGCAACTATAAGTGATACGACTGACCATGTGGATATGCAAGTGCATAGGAATACTACAGAAAATAGTTATGAAAGTCAGAGTTCAAATGGAAAAATGTGATTAATGTCACTTTACTGAACACACTAGAGATACTTATTATAAGTTGACAAGATATCCTATTAATTGGAAGCATAGAAAGAAGGGAGGTTACAATAATGACTCAAATGGATCACATAAACCTTTTCATAATAATCAATCTCATGGAAAATTTGGTGGACATCAGTTTCCTGGTCAAGCTAATAATTAATTTTTAGCCCACAGCTTCACTAGAGATCAGTAAGGTGATGATGCAACTCAAGTGATTCCATACAACAGTCAAGGGAGCCAAGATATTAATAGTGTTGTTCTAGCTAAGGGACAAGGTTTCTTCGATGAGGAATATAAGAAGATTGTGGTACTACTGAACAAAGATAAACAGGATCACAAGAAAGCTAACATGTCAGGTATAGCTATTTTCCTATTATCTCATGTTGTTCCATATAAATGGATAGTAGATTTTGGTGACACACATCATGTTGAAGCATATGGAGGTGTTTTTCCTACTATCATAAGATAGATGACACAAAAAGAATAAAGTAAATCTTTCTACTAGAGCTAAAGCAAATATATCACATTTTGGAGAAGCACAAGTTCTTAAAGATTAAGTTGTGAGGGATGTATTATTTTTTTCTGACTTTAACCTCAACTTACTATCAGTATCCAAGATGAGTAAACAAATTTCATGTTTTGTTTTACTCTACCCTAATTTTTATGTATTTCAAGACCTTCACAGTGGCAGGGTAATGAGAATTGGTAAAGAAAGGGAGGATTATACATCCTCAAGAATATTTGTGGAATGGATGAGATTTATAGAGATAACACTTACCAAAAACTGGTTGTAAAGTGAATGTATGAGACTATAATCTGTGGTATATGAGTCTTAGGCATCCTTCTCCTCAAGGTCTGAAGTCACTTAATCTATTAAGACACACTAAAGACTTAGATTCCTTAAATAAATGTCATATTTTTCCATTAGCTAAACAAACTAGACTAATGTTTCCTACCAGTAACTCTAGAGCTAAAAAATGTTTTGATATTGTGCACATGGATCTTTAGGGTCCTTATAAAATTCCAACTTTTGATAAGAAGCATTATTTCATAACGGTTGTAGATGATTACAACAGGTATACTTGGCTTCATTTGTTATAGTTGAAATCTGAATTCATTATAGCTATTAAGAACTTCTTGAGCATGAGTCGTAATCAATTTGATGTAAAGATAAAGGATCTTAGATTTGATAATGGGAAAAAATTCCTTAACTCTCAGTGTAGAGAGTTATTTTTATCCTTTAGCATAATATATCGGAGAAGTTGTCCTTATACACCACAGCAAAATGGTGTAGTTGATAGAAAACACAGACAGATATTGAATATTGCTAAAGCTATTAGATTTCAAGCTCAAATACCTATCAAATTTTGGAGACTAATTGTTAAAGCTACAGTTTATCTTATTACAGACTGCCTTCTTCATATATTGGAGGTAAGGTCCCTTATGAATGTTGTTTTCCAAGGTTCCATCCTTAACACAAGAGTTATTGGTTGCAAATGTTATGCATCAGTAGTGCCAAAAGCTGAAAGATTCTCAAATAGAGCAAAGTTTGTAATATTTATGGGGTATTTCGCTACTCAAAAGGGGTGTTTTTTTATGGATTTGATCAGTCAGAAGTTTATTATTACTAGATATGTGTTTCAAAAGTATGTATTTTCTTTTGCAGAAACAACACCTTCAGAATCACCTGTAGATTTTCTTAAGCTTGGTGTAGGTACCACTGATCATAGAGAAATTGATCTTTACAAAGATTGTTCTGAGGTATCATATTCTCATGACCAGGTTACTGAGCCACCAGGTGAGGATATACCCCAGACACATATTCCAGTCAATACACCAATTGACATGTCTTCTAGTTCATCAGATGCAAATGCATCAACATCATTATCACGTATAACTATTTTCCCAAGAAGATCATCAAGTGTACCTAAACAACTTTCTTGGTTGATGGATTACACCTCAACGGGGAATAAGAAAGGGACCAGGTATCCCTTAATAATTTATCTATCCAATGCTAACACTCCAAGTTATCAGTGTGTTGTATCCAATCTTTCAACACTAGTTGAACCTCAAGCTGTTAAGGATAAAAGGTGGATTGAAGCTAGAAATTAGGAGATCAAAACAATTGAATATAATCATACAGGTGGTTGATTATAATGACTTAACTTTTGGTGATTTGTGTGGCATATTTATTTCTATGTGATTTGATGATTTTACCACTCCTCATGGTTGTATTATGATATTTCTTCAGTGTATGGATATTTCGCACAAGTCATTATGTATTTAGATGTAAATTATGCGAATTTGTGGTTTTTGGTGGCTTGAAAAGTCTTATAGTTGACTTTGATCAAAATTTATTGATTTGTGCATCGAATGACAAAATAAACTATTCCAGCAGATCCAAAATGTTGATTTGGGGTTAGTAGCATGGTTGGTGTGGTTTTATATCTCTTATATCTTATTTTGACCCTTGATTTAAAATATTGTGAAATTGGGTTTCGGGGGTCAACTCTGTGAAAATGACATTTTTTTCAAAAATATGATATCTTCTTTGAGTCCGGAGCATTGAATTTGATAGGATAGAATAGTACGTTTGTGTTCTCAAGATTCCGGATGAATCCTAAGGGGTCCACGGAGACTTCGAATTCTCCAGGTCTCCAGCTGGTGCATAGATGTTGGTGTGACCGCTAAAGCAGCCCATTGGGTGGTTTAGCAAAGGGGGCTTTAGCATCCATTTGGCGCTAAAGTAGCCCTAGGTGCCTAGCAGATACCGCTAATATGGTAACCTGGGACTTTAGCGCCTACCGCTAAAGCAGCGCAAGGTCTACTTTAGCGGATTGTCACCATCGCGTGGGTACCATTTTAGTGGCACCTGGGCTCCTTAGCGATACTTGATATGTTTAAATACTCTTTTATCGTGATTATCCATTATTTTTTAGACTTGGAGCTTAGGGTTCGAGTTTATAAGCATTTTCTTCCATTTCTAAGCTTGGGTAAGCTTCAAATCCTTATTTTAGATACGTTTCTTCAATTTTTATCATTTATACTTCGTTAAGAGCTTAGATTAAAAGGTAAAATTTGGGGATTTTGTCCCAAAAGTCTAAAACTAATATTTCTTTGATTTAAACCCTAATTTAACACATTTTCACTTGGGTTTTCTCCTATAAGTTCCTTTAATCTTAAAAAGTATGTTTTTGGACAAAAATTTTGGCTTTATCCTTCTTTTTCGAAAACCCATTTCGGAGTTTGTTTTGACCTTAATTCAAAAGTGTGCAATGTGGATGTCATTGGATTTCTTTTGATGCGTATATTCTATATTTGTATATTTTAGTTGATTTTGGGTTGTTCGTGAGGAGAAAGCTCGGGATTAAAGGCTTTTTTGATCAATTTTTTGCTTTCGAGGTAGGTTATGGCTTAACTCTCTTCAAACCGGGTTGGGTCATTAATAATAATGTAAAATCATGTTATGGGTATGGGGTTGTATCATGGAAATGTGTTCGATGATTTATGTGCCCATGTGGGGACTATGTGAATATTATTTGGTCATCTTGAGACACTATTTGCTATATGCGTGACCGTGTGGGGTCTTATATGATATTGTATCCTGGTATTGTTATATGCTGTCTAGTTTTACACTTTTTAGTAGGAAAAGCCAATATTTTAGTATTTATATGGTATCTATGACATTATCTTGCATGTTTCACCTGATGGAGGCTAGACTATATTGGATCATGTATGATTGGTTGATTTGAGTGGATTTTTGACTTACTTGGTTGGTATATTGATTGGATATTAGATATTCTCATTATGGTTAACTGTGAGCGTTACATCCCCATATCATATTCATTCATGAAACATTGGTACCACTGTGAAAATACTAGAAATACTGGAAATGCTGGCTTTTTCTAACAGAAAATGTGACATCTTTAAAATCCTTTACCGATGTATGTCTCTGAGAGGAGATATGGATATTGATATTGAAAATTGGTTGTATATGGGTTGACGCACCCCCCATGGGTCCTACCTTAGGAGCAGAGCTCAGTAGTAGTGTACGAAGGTTGTGCGGTGACCTCGTGTAGCATCATCATCATCATCATCTTCATTGCACTCATATATTGTGCTTTTGCTATGATTGTATTTCTATCTTTGACTTGATATATGTCCATTTATTCTACCTTCTTATCCTTGTATTTGATGTACGCGTATATTTGCTCTTCTTTTTTGTACCTGTAAGTGCTTTATGTGTGTGTATTAGAACTATTAGTGGAGATGGTGTGGGCTACCATTTGGTATATTTTCTTATTGCAGGTGACGTGCCCATAGTTTCTACTTATATGCTTTATTTTCTACTTTACTAAGTCAGTCTATGATACCTACTGAGTACAAGTGGACTATACTCAACCCTACTGTGCCCTTTTGGTGTAAATCCAGGTATGAGTGTGCCTTATGACAGTTTATTCAGGCAATACTTGGAGCCCATTCGAGTTATCGGCTAATCTATGCATCCGAAGTTGGATTCTACCTTTACTCTTCTAGACTATGTCTTTATTTGTATTTAGAGACGGAGTTACTTCTTTTGGATATCCTATGTATTTTGACATTCGATTTGTTAGTTCTTACATTATGACACCAGGTTTTGAGATTATGGTATGGTATCCTTGGTTATATATCTCTACTTTTGTTACATTTGCATGGTTTGACTCGATTCTAAGATTCTTGCCTTGGGTTTTGGTATTATGTTTAATTTTTTATCAGTTTGGATGATAGGCTTACTTGTCAAGGCTTACCGCAACAAGTGTCATCATGACCAATGATTATTGGGTCATGACAAGTTAGTTTTAGAGCACCAGGTTCACTATTCTCAAAAGTGTAGAATGAGGTGTCAGTGTCACCCAGATTGATACGTAGACGTTTATATCTATCTTCAATAGGCTATAACATATCTTTAGGGAACTTCTCTTATTTCATTCTATGTCATGCAGATCTTTTGTACCTTGTGTTCTAAGTTATATTTCACTCTTTTTACGCAAATGGTGAGGACTAAATCCAGTAAGGCTAGAGTTTAGGATCCATTGTCTGAGAATAGAGCCCAGTCTAGAGGGTGAGTTGCGAGTCGTGGTCAGGCTCTATATGGAAGACGGCCATGAGGATCTCCCCAATCCAGAAATAGCACTAGGGGACTCTCCCTTGAGCCTCAATATGAGCATGTTGGAAATATGGGCCCTACTCCAATTCCATCGAGTTCTTCTACCCCCAGTTTTGAAGGGGTTATGGATCGTTTGTTTACCCGGTTAGAGGGTGCTCTTTTAAGTGCACCTGGTATTCCTCCAGCTCTAATTATTGTACCTCCATCTATTCCAGAGTCTACTTATGGTGTTCCTCTAATTTCAAGCATGGATCCTCTTATTGTACTTACATCTGCTTATAGTACTCCATAGACCCCGAGTGTAATTCCTCCTTCAGTGCCAGTATCTGAGTATGGTATTACGAGGTTAAAAGTTTAACCTTCTTCTATAATGCCTCTTCATATGGGTTCTCAGCCATCCAGATTTACTAAGTCTTCTATTGTTGTGAGTGCAGCTATGTCTTCTGCGAATTAAAAGAGGTTTAAGAGGTTTACTCATTTGGGTCCTCCTAGGTTCAGTGGTTTCGTAGGAGACGATGGCTATGAGTTCTTGATGGATTGCCATGAGAAGTTGTATAACCTTGGTTTGCTTGAGTCGCATGGGGTTGCTTATACTACTTATCAGTTGAGAGATACAGCTAGATATTGGTGGAGGTTACTTAATTGTTTTCGACCTCTTGGTTCGCCAGAGATGACTTGGGATCAGTTCAAAAAGACCTTTTTAGATAGATTTGTACCCTCCAGTTTGAGGGATCAAATAAGGGATGAGTTTAATCAGTTAGAGCAGGGCTCTATGACTATTGCGAAGTATAAGGCATAACTCCATGCCATGTCTAGATATTCTTATGCCAGTATTGCCACAGAAATTGAAAAGATTCAAAAGTTCATGAAGGGGTTGGATGTTTTTCTTCAGTTTGCTATGACTTATATGATAGTATATGGAGCATTATTTCTGAGAATTATGGACCATTCTAAGATGACTGAGTCTATTCTTCGAGCATCATAGGGAGGTGCCAAGAGAATGCGCCGACAGGGCAAGTTTTAGGTCACATCTCTCGAGGTAGAGATACTAGAGATTTTCATTGGTATCCTAATAGAATAGTGAAGGTATATTTATAGGGTTTAGGTGGTAGTTCTTCTGGTTCGATAGCTTTAGGTCGTCATCCTAGTTTAGTCGTACCTCTTTCTATTTAGTCGGGCTGCAGGGTTTTCTATGTATGTGATGAGATTGGCCATTTATCCAGGGATTGTCCCCATCATGTCTTCAAAGCTACTCTTAATCATCTGTGAAAGGTAAAGGTTCTACTAGGGGTGCGAGAGACAAAGGTAATAGTGCCCGTGGTGGTGGTCAATGGACTACCTAGTCAGGTCGTGGACATGGTCAGTACTATGTTATACCTTCCAGGCCGGATGCAGAGGCCTCCAATAGTATCATCACAGGTATCGTCCCTATTTGTTTAAGGTCTGCGACTATGTTATTTGATCCGAGGTTGACTTTCTCCTATGTGTCTATATGCATATTTTTCCTCGAGATTTTATTCTGCTTAAGAGCCTTTTAATGTGCCCATTCGTGTATCTACCCCCAAGGAGACTCTTTAATAGTGGATTGGGTGTATCAATCTTGTGTTGTGACTTTTGTTGGACGTGAGACCTGGAAAGATCTAATTGTATTAGATATGATAGATTTTAATATCATATTGGGTATGGATTGGTTATCTCCTTATCATGTTGTGCTATATTGTTATGTTAAGACCATGACTTTAGCTTCGTCGGGTGTGCCGGGGATAGCTCGAAAGGGTGTGCTTCATTCGGGTCCTAAGAGAGTTATATCTTTTCTTCAATCCCATCACTTGGTTGAGAGGGGGTATCTGTCAAATTTGGCTTATATTCGTGATACTAGTGTTGCTTCACCTCCTTCTTTGGATTTTGTATGAATTGTCCATGAATTTGAGGATGTTTTTTCTATGAATTTTCCTGGTATGCCTCTGAGTCATGATATCGACTTTGTTATTGATGTTGAGTCGAAAACTAAACCCATTTCTATTCCTCCTTATAGGATGGCCCCAGTAGAGTTAAAGGAATTAAAGGATCAGTTGCAGGAGTTGTTTCATAAGGGTTTTATCCAACTGAGTGTATCACCTTGGGGTGCACCTGTCTTGTTTGTAAAGAAAAATGGTGGATCTATGTGTATGTGTATTAATTATCGACAGTTGAACAAGGTGATGGTTAAGAATAAGTATCCTCTTCCTTGTATTGATGATTAGTTTGACCAGCTTCAGAGTGCTTCGATATTTTTGAAGATTGATTTGAAGTTCGAGTATCACCAGTTGAGGATTAGAGCTTCAGATATTTTGAAGACAATTTTTCAAATTTGGTATGGTCATTATGAGTTCTTGGTCAAGTACTTTGGGTTGACCAACGCCCCAGCCGCGTTCATGGAGTTGATAAACCGAGTATTTTGACCGTATCTCTACTCCTCTGTTATTGTAAATATAGATGATATCTTAGTTATTCCAAGAGTGAGGCCGATCATGAAGAGCATTTGTGGGTTGTTATCCCAAGATTGAGAGATGAGAAATTGTATGTTAAGTTCTCTAAGTGTGAGTTTTGGTTGGAGCTTGTCTCTTTATTGGGTCACTTGATGACCAAGGATGGTATTATGGTTGATCCATCTAAGTTTACAGCAATTTGTGATTAAGCTAGGCCTACTTCTCCTATCGAGATTCAGAGTTTTGTTGGTTTAGCAGGTTATTATCGATGTTTTGTTGATGGTTTTTCATCTATTGTAGCTCCATTGACCAAGTTGACTCAAAGGAAGATTTTCTTTCAGTAGCCCGATGCTTTTAAGGCGAGCTTTCAAAATTTCAAGGACTGATTGACTTAAGCTCCTATCTTGACTTTGCCTAAGGAGGGTGGGGATTTTATCATCTTCTGTGAGGCTTCTGGTGTTGAGTTAGATGTTGTGTTGATACAGGATGGGTAAGGTGATTGGTTATGCTTCTCGTTAGTTGAATCCCCATAATAGGAATCACCCTACACATGATTTGGAGTCGTGCGCGGCTGTTTTTACTTTGAAGTTGTGGAGGCTATACTTGTATAGAGTCCGTAGTGAGATTTTTCTCGGATCATCGAAGCCTTCAAAATTTCTTCACCCAGTGAGATTTTAACATGAGACAGCGCCATTGGATTGAGTTGCTTAAGGATTATGACTTGACTATTCTCTATCATCTGGGCAAGGCTAATATGGTTACGGATGCCCTGAGCCAAAAGTCGACTAGCATGGGTAGCTTGGCGCATCTTTTGCTCAGGAGAAACCTTTGGCCTTAGAGGTTAAATCTTTTTCAGGAGAAACCTGGTGCACAAGTGCTGGTGTGACCACTAAAGCAGCCATTTGGGCGCTTTAGCGAAGGGCTCTTTAGCGGCCCTTTGGTGCTAAAGCGGCCCTAGGCGCCTAGCAAGTACCACTAAAGCGGTAACCTGGGAGCTTTAGCAAACTACCACCCTCACATGGGTACCGCTTTAGCGGGATTTGGGAGCTTTAGCACCGACCACTAAGTGGCCCATGATCCGCTTTAGTGGCACCTAGTATATTTAAATACTCATTTTTTGTGATTCTTTACCATTTTCGAGACTTGGAGCTTAGGGTTTGAGTTTTTAAGCATTTCCTTCCATTTCTAAGCTCGGATAAGCTCCAAATTCTTATTTTAATTACTTTTCTTCGATTTTGATCCTTTATAATTCATAAGAACTTGGATTTAAAGGTGAAATTTGGGGATTTTAGCCCGGAAGGCCTAAAAAAATATTTCTTCGATTTAAACCTCAATTTCAACTCATTTTCACTTAAATTTTCTCCTATAAGTTCCTTTAATCTTGGAAAATATGTTTTTGGATAAAAAATTTAAGGCGAGAGATGTGGATGAATGTAAGTTGTGGGGCTCGGGTAGCGTGAGACATAGAAATGGGGTAGGTATCTTAGTAGATGAAGAACTTAGGGAGTAGGTGGTAGAGGTTAAGAGAGTCAGTGATAGGTTGATGGCTATTAAGTTGGTCATGGGAAGGTCTATGGTGATCGTTGTTAGTGCTTATTCTCCACAACTACGTTTGAAAGAAGAGGAGAAGAAGGGCATTTGGGAGGTTTTGGATGAGGTGGTGAGGGGCTTCTCGAACTCTAAGAAGCTTTTCATGGAAGGAGACTTCAATGGTCATATTGGGTCTTTGTCGAGAGGTTATGATGATATGCAAGGCGATTTTAATTTTGGGGAGAGGAATGACGGAGGATCTTTTCTTTTGGATTTTTCTAGGTCCTTTAAGTTGTGGATAATGAATTCGAGATTTCCGAAGAAGGAGGATCACCTTATTAAGTTGTGTAGTTTAGTGGCCAAGACTTGGATAGACTTTTTGCTCCTTAGGAAGGGTGATAGAGCGTTATGCCAGGACTATAAAGTCTCACCTAGCGAGAATCTTTCGACTTAACATAGGTTATTGGTGATGGACTTGGTAATTAAGAAGGGAGGAAATAAGAGAAGAGTGGAGGCTTGACCCAGGATTAAGTGGGAAAGCTTGACTTTGGATAGTGCTTTGGAGATAGAGGAGAAGTTGAGAAGCAGAGGGGCTTGGGAGAGTAGAGGGGATGTGGATAGTACATGGGAGACGACTGCAAGTTGCATTAGGGAGTCTGCAAGAGAGGTATTGGGTGTCTCGAGAGGTCGATCTGGCAAGCACCGGGAGACTGGTGGTAGAACAAAGAGGTTAGGAGGAAGGTGGAGTCTAAGAAGGTGGCTTATTCTAAGTTGGTTAAGAGCAAGGATGATAAGGTGAGATAGAAGAATAAGGAAGAGTATAAGGTATCTAGGAGAGAGGCTAAGTTAGCGATTACGGTGACTAAGACGACAGCTTTTGAGAGCTTGTAGGCAGCTTTGGAGGAAAAGACAGGGATAAGAAGTTGTATAGGCTTGCCAAGGCCAGAGAGCGGAGGGCTCATGACCTTGACCAAGTGAAGTGCATCAAGGAAGAGGATAATACTGTGCTGGTTGAGGATGCCCTTATTAGGAAGAGGTGGCAGTCCTATTTTCATAAACTTTTGAACGACGAAGGGGGTAAATATTTCGTGTTGGGGGGAATTGGAAAAATATGAAGAGTGTCGCAACTATGGTTATTGTATTCATATCAAGGTTGAGAAGGTCAAGGGGGATATTCACAAGATGCGTCGTGGTAGGGTGACCGAGCCAGACGAGATTCCAGTGGATTTTTGGAAGAGCACTGGCGGGGAAGGTTTAGAGTGGTTGACAAGGTTGTTTAACATCATTTTTAGAAAGTCTAAGATGCCTGAAGCGTGGAGGTGGAGTACGATGATTCCATTGTAAAAAAATAAGGAAGACATCCAGAGTTGCAACAACTATTGAGGTATTAAGTTGTTGAGTCATACTATGAAGGTTTGGAAAGGGTGGTAGAGTTAAGGCTGAGAATGTGTGTGACTATCTCTGAGAATCAGTTCATTTTTGTGCTAGGCCGCTCAACTACTGAGGCTATTCACCTTGTTAGGAGATTAGTGGAATATTTTTAGGAGAGGAAGAATGACTTGCACATGGTATTTATTGATCTTGAGAAGGCATAGACAGGGTGCCCAGGGAGATTCTGTGGAGGTGTTTGGAGGCTATAGGGGTGCCTGTGGCGTACACTAGGTCGATTCAGTACATGTATGATGGCGCGAAGACTCGAGTGAGGACGGTAGGTGGAGATTCAGATCACTTTCCAATTTTAATAGGGTTGCATCAAGGATCGACTCTTAGCCCTTTTTATTTTCCTTGGCGATAGATATTTTGACGCGATATATTTAAGAGGAGACGCCTTGGTGTATATTATTTTCAGATGATGTTATACTAATTGATGGGACTCGGGGAGAGTTAATGATAAGTTGGAGATTTGGAGACAGACCCTTGAGTCTAAGGGATATCGGTTAAGCAGGACCAAGATGGAGTACTTGGAGTGTAAGTTTAGTGATGTGTCGCAGGAGGCTAGCGTGGTTGTCAAGCTGGTCTGTCAGGCCATTTAGAAGAGAAAGAGTTTCAAGTATCTGGGGTCTATGATTCAGGGCAATGGTAAGATTGACGAGGATGTCACGCTTCGTACTGGGCAGGGTGGTTGAAATGGAGGCTCGCTTCGGGAGTTTTATGTGATAAGAAGGTGCCCCTGAAGCTTAAAGAAAAGTTCTACAGAGTGGCCGTCCGGCCGGCTATGTTGTATAAAGCAGAGTGTTGGCCAGTTAAGAACTCCCACATCCAAAAGTTGAAGGTGGTGATGACGAGGATGTTGCGATGGACGTGTGTCCAAGAAAAATAGGGTAATGAATAAAATTATTCGGGAGAAGGTAGGAGTGGCCTCGGTGGAGGACAAAATGCGAGAAGAAAGGTTACGTTGCTTCAGGCATGCGATAAGGAAGGGCTCTGATGCTCCAGTACGGAGGTGTGAGAAACTGGCTATGGATGGTTTTAGGCGGGGTAAAGGTAGGCTGAAGAAATATTGAAGGGAGGTGATTAGGCATGATATGAAGCAGTTACAGCTTAAAGAGGACATGACCCATTATAGGAAGGGGTAAAGGACGTGGATTAGGATAGAGGGTTAAGGGGTGAAAGTGTGTTGGTAACAATAGGGGAGCATACTTTTTTGTGGTTGAAGTTTCTTGATCGTGGTGTTGAGTGTTGTGTATGGTTTTGAATAGATAGTTTTTTAGTGTTAGCTTGTGGATGTAGGATTATTTTATGGTTAGTGGTGTTACTTTATTTTGCAGATTATACTAGTTTATATGCATTTATTTTGTGTTTGTTATACTGCTAGCGATCCTAAGTCGGGGGTCTATCGAAAATAGCCTCTCTACTTAATATGAGGTAGTGGTATGGTCTACATATACTCTACCCTCCCCAGACCTCACTTTGTGGGAATACACTGGGTATGTTGTTGTTGTTGTTGTTGTTGTGGATAAAAAATTTAACTGTACCCTTCTTTTTGGAAAACCTATTCTGAGGGTTCGTTTTGATTCCAATTTGAAAGCAGACAATATGTGTGTCATTTGGCTTTCTTTTGACACATAGATTCTATATTTGTATGTTTTAGTTGATTCTGGGTCCATTCGTGAGGAGAAAGCTCCAGATTGAAGGCTTTTCGAATCGGTTTTCAGCATTCGAGGTAGGTTATGGCTTAACTTTCTTCATACTGGGTTGGTAGTTAACAATAATGTAAAATCATGCTATGGGTATCATGGAAAATGTGTTAGGTGATTCACGTGCTCGTTGGGGGGCTATGTGAATATTATTTGGTGATCTTGAGACAGTATTTGCTATATGTGTGACCGTATGGGGTCTTATATGATGTTGTAGGCTAGTATTGTCATATGCAAGTCAGGTTTTACTCTTTTTGGTGGGAAAAAACCTAAATTTTGAGATTTATGTGGTATCTATGAAATTATCTTTCATGTTTCACTTGATGGATGCTAAACTGTATCGGATCATGGATGGTTATTTGATTTGAGAGGATTTTTGGCTCACCTGGTTGGTATATTGGTTGGATATTGGATATTCTCATTTTGGTTAGTTGTGAGCATTACATCCTCATATCAGATTCTTTCATAAAACATTGGTACCACCGTGGAAATACTAAAAATACTAAAAATGCTGGCTATTTCTGACACAAAATGTGACATCTTAAAACCCTCTACGATGTATGTGCCAGAGGAGATATGGATATTGATATTCGATATTGGTTGTATATGGGTTGATGAACCCTCCATGGGTCCTACCTTGAGAGCATAACTCAATAGGTGTATACGGAGGTTGTGCGACGACCTCGTGCAACGCCATCATAATCATCTTTATTGCACTTCATATATTGTGCTTTTTTTTAATGTATTTCTGACTTTGACTTAATATCTGTTTATTTTTTTTATCTTCCCACACTTGTATTTGATGCACGAGTATATTTACTCTTCTTTTCTCTACCTGTAGTTGATATATGTGTATATATTAGAGTTGTAAGTGGAGACAGTGTGGGCTACCGTTTAGGACATTTTCTGATTACAGATGACTTGCCGATAGTTTATGTTTACATGCTTTATTTTCTAATTTACTCAGTCGGCCTATGATACCTACTGAGTACAAGTGGAAACTCTCCCTACTGCGCCCTTTGGGTGCAGATCCAGGTACAAGTATGTCTCACGGCTGTTAATTCGGGCGATACTTAAGAGCCCATTCAAGGTAGCAATTGATCTATGCATCCGGAGTTTGCTTCTACCTTTACTCATCTAGACTATGGCTTTATTTGTATTCAGAGACAAAGTTACTTCTTTTTGGATATCTTGTGTATTTTGACATTCGAGTTGTATTAGTTAGTTCTTATGCTGTTATATATCTCCGCATTTATTACATTTATGTGGTTCGAATCTTCTCTAAAAGTTTTGCCTTGAATTTTGATCTTATCTTTCATTTTATATCAGTTTAGATAACAGGCTTACTTGTTAAGGCTTTCCGTGACAAGTGTCATCATGACCCTTAGTTTTTGGGTCATGACATTAATATGCCTCAAGATAAGAATATCATGGGATCAAAATAGGTGTACAACATTAAATACAAATCTCATGGAGGAGTGAAGAGGTTTTAGGCAAGATTAGTAGCCAAGGGATATAGTCAACAAGAAGGGTTGGACTATCATGATACTTTTTCCCCTGTGGCTAAGATGGTTATTGTTAGGTGTGTCATTACCTTGGCAGATTCAAAAGGGTGGTGTATGTACCAAATAGATGTCTACAATGTTTTCCTACAAGGTGATCTAGATGAAGAGGTTTACATGAAAATGCCAGATGATTTTAAAGAACAAGGGCAAAAGAAGGTTTGCAGATTAATTAAGTCCTTATATGGACTCAAAAAAGCTTCAAGACAATGGAACATCAAGCTTACTACAACCTTGTTTCATGCAGGCTTTACTCAGAGCACATATGACTATGCTCTGTTCACTTTGAAAAAAGAAATAAGGAATGGTTGTGGTCTTTGTATATGTGGATGATCTTCTTATTACTGGTGGCAGTGTTGTATGATAAATAAAGCAAAAGAAATCCTGCATCAGAAGTTCAAACCAAGGATCTAGGAGAACTCAAATATTTTCTGGGAATTGAAGTGTTGAGGTCTGCAAATGGAGTCATATTGAACTAGAGAAAATATATTTTGGAGCTTATTTTAGATACAGGATTGTCTGATGCTAAACCAGCTCCTACTCCACTAGAGAAAAATGCCACGCTGGCCTTAGTTGAGTTTGATAAAGCGGTAGGTGTCACGGGTGATGTTGTTCTCAAAGACATTACTTCTTATCAAAGACTAATTGGGAAGTTAATGTATGCACCCATAACCAGACCAGATATTAGCTATGTTGTGCAGGCCTTAAGTCAATTCATGCAACAGCCTAAAAGGTCTCTGAAACACCAAAGCTTTGGACCCTTAGCAAAATCTCTTTAACTGAAGCTTCTGGACTAGGTACAACTTAGGGTACCAATCGTACTCTTGAAATATGACTTAGTGACCCCTCTCGTATCCTAGGTAGTGTGGTAGGGGTTACACACTATCTAAGATATGACTTGGCCTCCTCATGGTTGTATATTAGTGTACGAGTCATACCAATCCAAGTCATGTGATGTTTGGCACTTGGCCTAGTTGACACTGTTGCGGGTAGGGTTTGTGAGTATGATTTAGGGTACCATTCGCACCCTTGGGTACGAGTCAAGGGTGTGTGGTCGTACCTTGGTTAGTGAAGGGGTCCTTATGAAGGCCTAGGGTACAAGTTAGGGTACCACTCGTACCCTAGGGTACGATTTACTTAAGTGAGTCGTACCTACCTAGGAAGAAACTTTTTAGCTTTTGAGCTAAGGCTTTATGAACATTTTCTTACCCCAAAACCCTTAAAAACCCTCGATATATAACATCTTTAGGCCCTTCATTCTTCACAATTTCAAGATCAAAACACACAAAAATCCTCTCAAAGATTTCTCCCTCAAGATTGAAGCTAGGGTTCCAAGGGGTGTTAATCTAGAGGCAAAGATGAGTCAAGTTTCTTGGTGGATCATCTTGTTTAAGGAGTGTGACTCTTTCCCTTGTTATTAACTCAAAAACCATGTACTTTAAACCTAGATTATTATTTATAAATGGTGATTTTGAAATCAAATTATAAGGGTTTTGTTGCCTAATGATAAGTAATGTTTGTTCTTGCTTAGATTTGTGTTTTCACATGATGTTGGTAATGATTTGAATATGTGGGTGCCTTTTGTTTGTGGTTTAACAAATGGGTTTTGAGTAACCCTAATATTGATGATTTCTACTTTAATTTTGGCCTTGGTAAAGGCATGCACATAAGGTTTTTGTGAAAAGGTCTAAGTGAAATATCTAGTCACATGTTGATGATGTTTCGAACTAGGGCAATGGCCCAATAAGTATGAGTGGTTGGTAAATGGTATTGTAAAGGCAATGTTAGCCATGTTATTAGTTAATTGATGACTTTGTTGGTTTGATGTCTAAAAGGGGGTTAAAGTCCCTAAACATGAAATTGAAGTTTGTTTGAACTAAAGTGTGGTATAAGATTGCTAATGAGGAATGATGGGTTTGTAAAAGTCTTGATGACCATAAATTGAATTGAATGATGAATTGAATTAAGGCATTGGCTTATTAAAAGTGTTTGATTGATAAATGTCTTCATGAAGACCTCGTGGTCATATATGGTGCTGAATTGGTTAAATGGGCTAGAGTCCCTAAGTGTTGAAGTGAATGAATTACGATGTATGGACAAAGGGTTAGAGTCCCAATGTCAACTAATGATAGTCATAACGGCTTGTGGTTAGAGTCTCTTGCTTATTAAAGTGTCTTGTGGTTAGAGCCTCTTGCTTAATGAGATTGCTTGAGGTTAGATTCCCTTGCCTAAATACGTAAGTTTGTGGTTAGAGTCCCTTATCTAATACGGCTTGAGGTTAAAGTCCCTTTCCCATCGAAATGGCTTGTGGTTAAAATCCCTTGCCTAATGAAAATGTATGTGGTTAAAGTCCCTTATCTAATAAGAAACGTTCGAATCTATAAGTTTGGAAAGTCGGAGTCCTCTACTTCATGGCTCATGATTGAATGCATCAAGGATGCTTGTTAAGTCTTGTTTCCTTTGGCACGTTATAATATGTGTTATATATATATATATATATATATATATATATATATATATATATATATATATATATATATATATATTATCTACATCCATGCCCATGAATATGAATGTGGTTGAATATGATGATTTGAATTGATTTTGAATGATGACTATTTTTTATCCTTATCCTTGAGTTACATGCTAGCGTTCCAACCGCTAACTGTCTCCGGACGCTGTCCCCACACGACATAGGGGTTAGAACTTTTTCTCTTCCTGCGCAGTGGACTAGGTGATCGAAGCAGATCATGTGTTGACTTGAAGTGGTGAGCTTCCCTACATCGGAAGGCATACATTTCAGAGTCTCTTATCTTTGGTCATAGACTTATTTAGAGTTGGTTTGGCTATTGTTGGAGGATTATCCTGACATATTTAGACATCGATGACTATAGACTTGGGTACGTTGGTTAGTATGTTGATGTAAATGAAATATTTAGACATTGTCTAAGTTATGATTACTAGTTTTGTTACGCTATCTTGATATATAGTCGGAGTTCCTCCGACACTTGTGGATTGACGTGATGGTTAGGTTGGGTTGATAGGGAAATCTCCAACTCATGTTGGGCTTGAGATGCCCATACGACAAGGCCCAATTTTGGGTCGTGTCAGTCTCATTTGAACGTTGCTAACAGGGTGGTAAGGTACTTAAAAGGAACTATAGGTCAGGGTGTCGGCTCTAGGCTCAACCTACGACAAACTTTGTATGTTGGTGTTATTCAGACTGAGTTGCATCTCCATACACAAAAAGATATGTTACAGGCTATATGGTACATTTTGGTGATTCCTTGATATCCTGGAAGTCCAAGAGACAACACATTGTATCTAGAAGCTCAACTGAAGTAGAATTTAGAAGCATGGCTTCAACCTTAACAGAAATCACATGGTTGACAGGTCTATTTACATAACTAAATGTTCCTATTAACAAGCCTATTATAGTCTTCAGTGATAGTAAGTCTGTAATTCAACAAGACAACCAATCATATTTCTCATAAAAGGACAAAACATATTGAGATTAATTATCACTTTATTAGATGCAAAATCAAGAAAAGGCTTGTGCAGACATTGTATGTTCCCACAAATCATCAAATTGCAGATATTCTTACCAAAAGCTTGAATCAAGATCAACATGTTCATCTTTTAGACAAGCTTGGTGTGCTTAACATCGATGTTAAAATACACATTATAGAGTTAGCTTCACTGTTACATTGAAACAGTTTTTACTATTTCATTGATTTACTGTTCACATTTTAATTTGTTAGTTAAGTCAAGCAAGTCAATTAGTTAGGAAGTTGCACAAGTTGTTAGAGGTAGTTTTAGAAAATTCTAGAAGTTCATGTGAGACTCATGTGAGTCTACAAATACTCAGCCTAGTAGTCTCATTGTAACTAACTTTTCCCTATCAATGAAACTATTTTTGAAAATCAGTTCGAATTTATGCCAGGACGCTCGACTACTGAAACCATCCATCTCATTAAGAGACTGGTGGAGTAGTATAGGGAAAGGAAGAAGGATTTGCACTTGGCGTTTAGCGACTTAGAGAAGACCTATAATAGAATTCCCAGGGAGGTTCTTTGGAGGTGTTTGGAGGCTAGAGGTGTACCTATAGTACCTATAGTATATGTTAGGGTGATTAAGGATATGTATGGTGGAGCCAAGACTCGGGTTAGGATTGGGGGAAGGGACTCGGAGCACTTTTCCATCTTGATGGGGTTACACCAAGGATTGACGTTTAGTCCGTTTTTTTTTTTCTTGGTGATGGACATTTTAATGCGGCAAATTCAAGGTGAGGTATCTTATTGTTTGCTTTTTGCGGATGATGTGGTCTTGATTGATGAGACACATAGTGGAGTTAATGCTAAATTGAAGGTTTGGAGGAAAATCCTTAAGTCTAATGAGTTTAGGTTAAGTAGTCCAAGATAAAATATTTTCAACGAGGTGTCTCATGAGTCTGATATGGTTGTTAAGCTTGATACTCATTTTATCATAAGAGGGATAGATTCAAGTATCTGGGATCTATGATTCCAGGAAATGGAGAGATTGACGAAGATGTCACTTATTAGATTGGAGTAGGTTGGACGAAATGGAGGCTCGCCTCCGAAATCTTGTGTGACGAAAAGATGCCTCCTAAACTTAAAAAGCAAGTTCTACAGCGTAGTGATTAGACCGTTTTTGTTATATGGGACAGAGTGTTAGCCTGTAAAGAAAGCCCACATCCACAAAATGAAGAAGGCAGAGATGAGAATGTTTCAATGGATGTGTAAGTGTAGTAGGAAAGATAGAATTAGAAATGAGGTTATTCAAGAAGTGGAAGTGGGCTCGGTAGAAGCCAAGATGAGGGAAGCGAGGTTAAGATGGTTCGATCATGTGATGAGGGGCACAGATGCCCCTGTGCTAAGGTGTGAGAGGTTGGCTACAGATGTTTTCAAGCGAGGTAGAGGTAGACCAAAAGAAATATTAGAGAGAGGTGATTAGACATAACATGGAGCAGCTCCAACTTACCGAGGACATGACCCTAGAAAGAAAGTTGTGGAGGAGACGAATTAGGGTAGAAGGTTAATATTAGTTTAGGATGTATCATTTGTTGTATTACCTGGTGTATCTTGTATATGGTATTGATGGATGTGTTGAGTTCTATTGTATATTGTCCTTTTAATACTCCTTGTCTAAATTGTTTTATTTTGAGTCGGGAGTCTATCGATAACCACCTCTCTATCTCACCTCTAAGGTAATTGTATGGATTGCCTACACTTACCCTTCCCAAACCCCACTTGATGGAAATATACTAGGTATAACGTAACTACTTTTCTTCTTCATCAAATGAAGCTTTGCTTCTTAGCCTTGTGTGTGAAATGTGCATCGCAGTGTAGAGAGTTTTAACAAACCACATATAAAATGCTGGAGCTTTCCATCCATATATAATGTTAAAGAGACGAGTTAAATCCTTCATGTGAGGATACAAATATGAGACAAGTCCTCTCACTATGTCTATGAGATTCACTATCAACAGGAAAAGCAAAGATCAAAATAACTCAAATATCACCGTTTTATTCCGGAACTTGAGGACTCCGAGTAGGCCGGGCTTTGATTTGGTAAACCTGCTTGACTTGCTTGTCGTACCCCAGCCCTTTTGAAGTTTCATGCTTTATGCACATTGGTGTGGCTCCCCTTGCAGGTTTGTTAATCCACTGCAGCGGGGGTGAAGGAAGAGGACCCACATTTTGTGTGAATGGGTGTGAACGGACGTTAGATAGTTGTCCAGAATTTGACATTCTTGGCAGAGTTGAATAAGGCCCCGTTCTTGCACCACTTTCGATTGTCAACACTGACATCTCATTTCTCATGCCATGGTACTGGTCTAGATATGAATGTCTATCTTGCATCCTGAAATTTTGCCTAGTGTTTTGCAACTCATAAGGGGAAGGAGCATATCTGGAGTTCCCAGATGCACCACGAGGCATAAAATTGTTAGGGAAATAAGAAGGGTCCTCAAGGAAGCCACTTGCACGCCCTGCAGGTCCAGGAAAGTGTGGCCTGTGATTAGAAGACAAATTCCTACGACTCATTTGATCATAGAATCCATCTTCATAGCCAGATGATCCAGCTGGCCTTGGCCTATTCAAAACATGGTTCGAAAAATTTCGGGAATTTGATTGATCCAACACTCCAAAATTTGTTCCATCAGGTTTGATATTCAATGTGTTCTTAAGCAACCGATGTGCTGCTTCCCCCAGAGAAGGCCCTGCTATTGCCCCGGGTACAGAACCCCTGTACAAAACAAAAAAACCACTCATATCATCAGTTGATTACTTGTATGACGAAATTACATTCACAAGATCATTACTCACTACAGAAAATTTCTGTTATTACTACTACTTGTAGATTATCATTGTGAAATGCAGAGGCCCCAAGGGCCACAATACACGGCAAAGATCAGATTTACCTATCTTTGACAAGCTGGCGCCGGGTACCGTGATCTTCATGCCATAATACAGGGAAAGGTTTTATATCAACAGCTCTCAGTATCTGAAGTACAAATTTAAAAAATACACTCAATTTTTCTAAAAACAGCAATGCAACCTATTCAGCCAGACAGTGGACCTTAAACAGCAAAGATGTGCATCAAATTACAAGAAAATATGAACAGCAGATTAACTTGAATTGAAGAAATATTACAATTTATCAATTAAATAAACTCAAGCTCCTACGCCATCTCAAAAATTGGCATCTCTTTAATCTCAAAGGATATGTTCTAATCCATAGCAGGAAACACCACATAAATAACAACACTGACTAGATCAAGTTGGAACTAGAATCCACTTTATAAAGGTATACGCTGATTCAAATAAAGAAACTGAAAAAATCATTACAGTACATATCATTACAGTCTCTTGTTAAATTACAAATCTGTCATGAAATCAATGGTTAAGCAGTTTTATGATTTGGTTATTATTGTTTAGAATGCTCCCAAATGTACAACAGCAACTAAGCAAATCATGGATCCTTTACAAACCTTTTTGGGCATAAATACTCCTGGAGGAGGCCTCGGAATGTGTTTGTGAGGTACTGGATTCAAAAAGGTAATATTTCTGGCCACCAAAAAAGAAGTTTAAAGAGGTATTTTCTCAGGCAATTGAGATATTGAACATGTCACAATCACAATTAGAAAGGATAGAAGTCTAGAATTGCCACAAGTAAACTCACAAAATCTTATTATTTAAGATATCTCCAAATCCATTAAGTGGAGAAGGAACCCTATCTCTCAGGCCATTCCTCTCAGATAACCAAATGAACCCATTCATTGCACCGCTGTGATAAAGGGAACAGAAGAGCGCTTGAGGAACCATAAAACAATCAGCATAAAAAAAAGAATTGAAAATTTGAGCATTAACTCAGATGACCAACCTCAGATTCGCATCAATAGGCCATGGCCTTTGTTTATCATTGTGATGATAGTACGAAATGATATATGGAGCCAAAGTATGGTGATGATGAACATACAGCAAATCAAACATTACACTGTTCCTCAGTTGCTCCTCATTCTGCCAAAATACAAAATGACAATGAGAAAAGAACTACTCTAATATGCATTACAAATATTACACCATCTTCCAGGATTTTACTGCAGTTAAGCTCCAGAGACTAAAAAGGGCTCGATGGATACACATGACCACACTAAACTCCCATGAAAAACTCTCTTAATGTTCGGTATCATTGTTTGCTTCTGGACATACAAAGGGAGGTGCGATTGTTTAAGGGCTAATACCTTGAGACTTCTGAACAATGAACATCCATGTTAACTACAACCATCGCAGCTTTAAGCAGCTAGTTAGGGTAAAATATAGCAATAAATATAAATACTATGATCAGTGATTTCAAGAGCCACACAGACGGAGACGATCCGAGATAGCCACAGTGAAAACATACAGTATTCTGCTGTAGTGATTTCGATGGAACATGGGAAAGCTATATAACTGTATGTAGTTTGTTAGAATCTCGTAGATATTCTAGAATATTAAGGATCTTGTAAATACAGTATAGTTTGATTTACTCTTGTACTTGTGTATTTTGATTCTCTTTACTTTCTTAAACTCTGTGCATTTAGCAATTTAAAACCCAATGCCTTGAGGAAATAATCAAGCTGAGTTTCTATTAATTCTCATAACCTTTGTCTTACTTTCTAACATGGTATCAGTGTTGTTACCCTAAAGTGGTCATGTATCTTATCAGCAACGTCTAGGAAGAAAAGAACGTCCTTTGTTTATTCCAGTTGTTGTTTATGAGTTCATTTTCTGTTGGCCTTGGCATTGTGCAGAAACCAACACCACCACAAAGTCCTCCATCCGCAACCAAAAACGGATAAACTCCACCGGCAGACTATTTACCACACACAAAAAGATCTCAGATTTTTTGGCAAGATCTAGCCATGCATCGGCGCATGAGCAAAAGTTATTCTTCTCCAGTAATCAACTATTCAAATCAACCAGACAATACAATTTCCAACCAGTTCCAACAGTTCATGTGCACTTTCTGGTAAGGGCATCCATTTGGCCAATACAGTACAACTAAGCGTGCTTGGGCGAGAGTCTCAATCTCAGTCTTCTCGATAATCCCATCCCAAATTTGTAGCTGCTTGTGATCATTTCACAATGGCATGTGTAATGAAATGGATCCTGAGTCTAACTCTACCTCCAAAGCTAGCTCATGAGGGGAGAATTTCCCAAGTCCATTTAAGGAGACCAATTGTCCATCCATTTTCCGATGTGGGACTCTTTAGCCCTCCCCGCACGCTCGGGTCTGGTTAAGGTCTTGTTAACTGGAGCTGACTATAATATAGAGGCCCAATATCGGTGAACAAAAAATTGGGATGGGTCTAACACTGATACCATGTAAAGAAATGGATATTGGGCCAAACTGAACCCCAAAAGTTAGCTCTTGAGGGAAGGAATGCTCAAGTTCATTTAAGGGGACCAATTGTCCATCCCTTTTAAAGGACAGGGGGTTAAAACCATTTGGTTAAATAGGCTAAGGATGTGGATGAAAAAAGATAACGGTAATTGGAGAATATTAATGCTCACTTGTGTAATCTATTATGCAAAATCTATTTATTCGAAGTTGATGTCGTTGTTTCAACCATTCCAAACCTGCTTCTTGGTTCGTGAAAAGGCCTATGCGCTATACACAAATGACATCTATCATTTTTATAATATTATTTCTCGGTTGACTAATTTGAAAAAGCTGAGTTTTCTCTTATTTCTCTTCCATTTCAGATGGCATCGAGCCTGGTCAAAGCCAACAACATTGGAAGAGAAATTTCAAATGCATTTTTTCGGCTATTTTTTTGGTTGTCTAAACATATATCTGTTTTCGAAGGTGTTGTGATCAAACCAATACCACACGAGACTCGGACTTCCGGTGCGAGCAAAACCCAGTCAAGTCCGCCACCAATAGCCATCCCACGTTGATCGTAGCTTTCAAATTTTGATAGACCGATCTGAACTTTCTCAATGACTATCCATTTTTTTTCGGATTCCGGTCAACGTTTGCTTCTAGATTCCTGCAATTGCAGATTTTTCAAATTTGGTAACATTTACAATATGTCTCTCAGTTCATATATTTTCTTCTAAACCCATGGTTTCCAGCAACCCGAACCACTCCATCACCACTGAACCCTTGATAGGCAGTGTTAACTACTTATCTTGGTCTTCCTCTGTTCAGCAAAGGGGGATATGGTTCAACCCCGATCCAAGGCTCTCGATCTTTATCTATATGGTTCTTTTAACTCTCCTTTTTCCCCTTTCTTTTGAATGTCGGGGATAGAAAAGCAAAGATCATCGCTTGATGCGTGTACCATATTGCGATCCAAACGAAGATTAATTACCTACCGACCATGTTCATTCTCTGTGTTGGGCAGCGATGCCATCGATAGAGGAAGTTGATATGCAAGATGGACAAAGTCGGCTTCATCTAATGCTTGCTCTATGGTGCAACAGACAAGGGTATTCAAGACCACTTGGTTAAACAGGCTAAGAATGTTGATGAAAATAATAGGGGAAAACAGGAGAAGATTGATGCTCAATTGTGTGGTCTATTATGGAAATCTATAAATCGAAGTTGATGTTGTTGTTCCGACCATTCCAAACGTGCTCCTTAGGTTTGGGAAAATGCTCATGGGCTATACCCAAATGACATCTATCTTTGTTATAATGTTATTTCTCGGTTGACTAATCTTAAAAAGCTGATTTTCTCTTATTTCATTTCTGCTTCACAGCATCCCCAAGTATGTGGTTGGAAAATTCTCAATTCGACAATTCGGGATGTTGGTCAAGCATTGTAGGTTAGAGACCTTGACTTGAAAGGTGCTGCTCTTCCTCCAGTTGCCTGACAGCCTAGAAACTGCCTCAAAGATTACTAAAATCATTCTGATGAAACTAATTTGATTTGTCTTAGCATCATAGAAGATGGTAGTATCATCAGCATATGAAAGGTGGCAAATCTTCATATCCATCCTGCCTGATTGCCAACATTGAACCCCTTAAACCAGTTTTTCTGAATGGCCACCCTCATCATGCTGTTGAAACCCTCCATGACTAGTATGAAGAGGAAAGGGGATAGAGGATCTCAGACTCTCTGATGGAAAAAAAAAAAAAAACAAGCAAATTCTCCATTAATGAGAATTGAGAACCTGACAGTTTTGATGCAAAATCCAATCCACTTCAACCATTTCTCCCCAACTATGTTGCTCGGACTCTTCAAAAATGTCATTGGGTACGTGTCGGATCCTTCAAAATAGTGCATTTTTGAAGGATCCGACACAGGTGTGGCCACATCTTTAAAGAGTCCGAGCAACTTAGCTCCCCAAAACCCATCTGTTCCAAAATGTTGAGAAGCAACTCTCAATTTACATGGTCATATGCTTTCTCTATGTCAAGCACATGATTCCAGGACCTCCCCTTTTGATCTAGAATCCACACATTCACTGGTTATGAGCGATGCATCTATGGTTTGTCTGCCCTGGATGAAAGCCTACTGGTGTTTGTTGACTAGTTTGCTCACCACCCTTTTATCTCTCTGTCAGGAGCTTGGCAAAAACTTTATGAACTCCACCAGTGAGGCTTAATGGCATCTTTGAGTTCTTTAGCCCATGTTTTCTTTGGTTTTCTTTGGTATGAGGGCTACACAGCGTTATCAATGGCGAACGGCGAGGCGAGGCGAGGAAGTGTCGCCATATGCCTTTATGGTGATGCAACCTGCAAAAGGCGACAAGGCGCTAAAGGCGACGCCTTTTTATTTTTTTTAGAAGAAAATTAGGGTTTTAAGGATAAAAGGTAATTTTAGGGCTTTTATTTCTATTTTGCTTTGACTGCAACCACTGAGAGGCGACTGCGACTACGGGTGATTCTGGCAACTCCGGTAGGCGACGACTGGTAAGTCATTTCTATGTTTTCTTTTTCTTTTTCTACTTTCTTCTTATTTCCTTCACTGGTCAATCATAGTCTATTGATTTCTTCTTGATTTTTTTTCCTTCTTTCTACTTCTTCCTCAGATTTTCTCCTCTGTTTTTCTTCTTCTACTTCTTCCTCTGTTTTTTTTTTCACAGAGTAAAAAATAATATCTACTATCTAGTTTTAGTTTTTGACTTGAAATATTTGCTAATATATTATTGTTATTAAGATTTGATTATTTATATATGCAATTAAATATTTTAATCTTTCGGTATTAATTGTCGTCGCACTTCCAAAAGGTGACCACCTCGCTGTTTGCCTCGCCAGCAGAGCCTTGTCACCTTTCGTCGTCCAAAACACTGGGGCCACATAAGTGGCATTGAGGCTTTTCTCAAATTTCAGTCTCTATTGAAACTGTCTTATACTGCATTGATGAAGTCTTCTATTAATACCTCCCAAAATTTCTGAAAGAAGCTCATAGGAAAACCATCAGGTCCCGGTGCCTTATCACTAGCACAGAGCATAACCTAGTTGTACACTTCAGTTTCAACAAATTGTCTTTGTAGCACTGAATCTCTTCCTGACTTATACTTTCAACCCCTGTAGACTGAACTCAGGTCTCCGCTGTTCGGTTTCTTTGTATAGGTTTTGATAGAACTGATGATAGCCCCTTTGATGTCTTCTGGTTCTGTAACAGAGCTCCACCTCCATGATCAGAAAATCTATAGTATCAAACCTCTATGAGCTGTGGCAATCCTATGGAAGTATTTGGTGTTTTTATCTCCTTGTTTGAGCCATTGCACCCTTGATCTCTGCCTCCAGGCTATTTCTTGACTACTGGCCACCTCTTCAAATTCCATGGACAACTGTAGTTTTTCATTCTCTATCAATGTCTTCAACTCCTGTATCTTCTCTAGGATTGACAATTGAGGGAGGCTATCCTCCTCCTCCTGTTTCGAATTATTTTTGTTTTCCAGCCCCCGCTCCTTTAATTTTACTTTAAGCATCTTCAATTTAGAGGCTAGAACAAAGGAACCTGTGCCCTTAGTGTTGAAGGATACCCACCACTCCTTGATCTTCTCAGACAAACCTTCAACTCTCATCCACCATTGCTCAAATTTGAAATAAGATTTCTTTAGGAGGAAGACAGACACTTAACAACTCAGTGTTGAATGCTCTTCCCACTTTATATGATGTTTGTCTTTCCAATTGCTACAAGGGTAGCAAAAAGTTAGGCCGCTAAGGAGAGATTTCCTTTGGTAAGGCAACGTGAACAGAAGCATCAATCTGGTGAGATGGGAAGTCCTAACTATAAGCAAGAAGCAGGGTGCTTTGGGCATTAATAATCTGAGGTTACACAATAGAAGTCTACTAAAAAATGGCTATGGAAGTTCAACGATGATAAGGCACCATGAGGAAATTTCATCACACAGAAATGGCTATGGGCATTAAGAATCTGAGGTTACACAATATAAGTCCTCTAAAAATGGAGATGGAAGTTCAACGATGATAGGGCATCATGGAGAAATTTCATCACACAGAAATATGGAATGGAAAAGCAGTGGATCCTGCAAGCCAAAAGCTTAAATTGAACTATGTTTGCTAAGAGAAGGGAAAGACAGCTACCAGATAGAAATTCTTCCAACCGAGGAATTGAACACAAGACCGATTTTGGCCAGGTTCTTTTATCAATCTCCTAGCCCTTGCTTAACTTATTGTTCCTTAGCCAGTAGCAGGTAGATCTGATCGGATACCGCAGATGCAAGACCCAGCCCGTGAGGAATACATGGCTCCCTATGGAACCTCAATCTCCACAGGCTTATTAGCTAAATGGCAATTAGCACATATAATACGCCCAATTGTTTCTCGTAAATTTTCATCACCCTGCTGGAAAACACTGAGACAATTAACCTAGAATACAAAGAAGTATGCACGTACGACTTCCTCAAGGCATATTACGTTTTTTCATAAGGGGTGGATCAAAGAGATTGCAACAAGGAATTGACAAATGAAATACACTTGTGGATCAAAGAGATTGCAACAAAGAATTGATAAATGAAATACACTTTTCCCCAGTGGGGCTTCTTACACCTAAACGCAGCAAGCCCCAAGAATAATAGAACGATGGAGAGGTTGTCCACGAAGAGGTCAAAGGTTGTGCTTGCGATAATCCAAAGGTTGAGCAAGACCCCTTCAACCTCATCCGCGTGTTAGCTTCCTTGTACAATCGCCTGACTGACTGACCTACTTTACTGGCTAGCTTTTTTATGGCAACTACCCCAACTTAGCTAGTGCTGCACAGGGTTTAGGGGAGAGTGAAGTGAGAAGAAGCGACAAGCGTCTGCTTTACGCTGTAAGCGAAGCATGACACGAAGTGCTCGCTTCATTGAAGTGAATGCAAGTTAAAAGAAAAATGACCTAAATAAATAGAGACAATATATATAAGTGGAAGTTCATATTAAAAACTAAAAAAAGGTTCCGCTTGAGTTGTCTTAGCACAAAACAAATATACAATTGTTGTCCTATTGGTCTCACTAATTCTTTTTCCCCATATTTTCATGTCGGGTCTGCCATTTTTTATCGCAGTTAAGATTTAAGAAAATAATAAACATTAGAATTTTATCACTATAAAGAAAAATTCAACAACTTATTTAAGCATTGTTAAGAAACAAAAATTCAGCAACATCTTAGACAGTTTAAGAAACAAAACAATTCAGCAACATATATTTTAATTGGTGTTAAGAAATGTTAGAATATGAATAGAAATAGCATATTGAATCCTACTTAGAAAGGGGTTGTAATGTAGTGTCCTATTAGGAATAGGATTGGAATGTAGTGTCTATAAATAAGGTCTCAATGTAATAATTTAGATATAACAATTCAATAATATTTTCTCTCATATTTTCACATGGTATCAGAGCAGGTTTGCTGAGAAAATTTCTGGGAAGAAAACTCAATAAGACAGCCCGGTACATCAATTTCCGGCGACTGTTAAGTCCAATTTGAGCCCTCGTCTATTTTTTAAGTGTTGTGTGCGAAAACCAACACCACCACGAGATGAGAAACACCCAGGCGAGCAAACCCCCGTGCTCGAATCTTATCTCCGGCGATCCACGCGCCGCCGAAACTTTCAGATCTACGCCTCACGCACTTCACGCGCCGGCGCGTGCGATTTATTCCGGCCAAAGTTTTTTTTTCAGCTAGGTCGCCACATCATTACAAGTAAGGGTGGCAACGGACCGGAACCGGAAACCCCGGACCGGTTTTACCGGATCCGGAACGTTACCGGAACCTTGTTACCGGTATATTTCGCCGGAACCGGCGTTACCGGAACCGGAATACCGGAACATATACCCTGTTCGGACCGGTCCGATACCGGAACGTTACCGGAAATTTGGTCGCCACTACCAGTTTTTTTTTTTTTTTTTTTTTTTTTTTTTTTTAAGTTTTAATTTAAATTGTAACTTAATTGAGATTAATATATAAGTTAAATATATATATTTTTAACTTATATAGTTTATATAATTTATTAACTTTTTTATAATAAGTTTAAGTTTTAATTATTGTAAATATATGTTAAGTTAATATAATATTTTTAGTAAGTTTAAGAAGTTAAAATTTTTTCTAACTTTATAAAGTTAAATACTTAATATAATATTATTTTTTTCATAATTGCAACAAACAAATGAGAAAATTTAAAACAAAATTAGGCAAACATTTATTACAAAGATATTAAATGTAAATCTAATCTACGCAGCCACCTTCTAGGAAGGGTTCTGTGTGAATTAGATTTCTATTGTACAATCTTATTAATATCCAAATTGTCTATAATTTTTTTGGCGTAATTTTTCTAATTCTTCGACGGATAAATCCTCCGGAATTGGTCTATTTCCTTGTTGCTCCATTGCTTCCATTCCATCATCACTATTTTCGTCAAAAATTTCATCTATTTCCTCTTCAATATGGGGCGGTAGTTTGGGGAGCCCAAAATTTCTTCGTTCGGCATTGATCCAATCTCTAAATAATACCGAAATCTCCAAACTATCCCTTGCTAATGAATACCGATGATCTCCTATTATAAATCTTCCTGCGCTGAAAGCTTGCTCCTAAGCAACTGAAGAAGCTTGAGCTGATAACAAATCTCAAACCATCCTTGAAAGTTTTGGAAATTGTCTGATTCGGGTCTTCCACCACGATAAAAGTTGTTGTTTTCCAGTTTCATCTCTAATATTTTCCCGGTCCTGCGAAAGATACGAATCAAAATCATTACTCCTACAACATTGAAGACCAAGTTCTTCGCCCATCTTGTCATCTAAATCATCATATCTACGTCTAGAACTAGGAGGTTCAATCGGCCCAATATTTTGTTCCATAACTTGATACAAGTTATATAAATTCCTAGCTGTAGGTACTATGCTAGCACAACAAGTTTCAACTGATGGCTTTTCATGAAGTCTAATTTCTAAATTGTTGTATAATTTTCTAACCAACATCACTGTACCATGTTCTTTATAAAATGGGTTTAATAAATTAGTTGTTAAAATAATTTGTGGAATTGGAAAATAATATTTTTTAAATTTTTCAATCATAGCTTCAATTGCCTCTTTGTTAGGACATATTTTTTTATATTCAACAAGTACTTTAGAAATAGCAGTAATAGTTACTAAAACAGAAGAAATAGTTGGAGTATATTGAGCAGATACTGTGTTCGTAGCTTGATAAAAAGTTTTCAAAAATTTACAAAGTTCTTCTACTTCAGTCCAATCATCTTCATCTAGCATTAAATTAACATCCTCATTATAAGAATTATAAACTAATTGTATAGGTTTACGATATATAACAGCAACTTCAAACATTTGAAACAAAGAATTCCATCTAGTAGGAATTTCTTTTGGAATTTTTCTATATGGAAGGCCACATTGTTCACATTTACGTTTAAAATCATCCATTACAGCCTTTTTTTTATTTTTAAACATAGTACTACAAGCAATTCTCACTTTAACACAACCATTTCCAAACAAATGAACACCATCATGTACTATCAAATTTAAAATATGTGCGGAACATCTAACATGAAAATGATCTTGATACATTAAACTTAATCTAGTTTTTAACTCGTCAATAGCTTTCAAATTATTAGAAGCATTATCTAATGTGCATGCCATAGGTTTACCAATAAATCTAAAATATTTCATGCTCTCCGTTATTGTATTAGCTATATACATACCGGTTTTAGACTCATCGACTTATTTATAAGCAATAATTCTTTTTTGCATGTTCCAATCGTGATCAATCCAATGAGCCGTGAGAGTAAAATAATCATTACCGACAACACTAGTACCCATATCAGAAGTAACAGATATTCTACCATCAAATTTATCAAATAAGCAACGAAGAAAATGACAATGTTCAGCTTGAAATTTAAAAATATCATTTTTAATTGTATTTCGAGAAAAACCTTTAAAAGAGGGATTATATACTCGTTGAATATAATGAATAAAACCGGGATGCGAAGGAAAACTAAAAGGCAAACCCATAACAGCAACCATTTTTGCTAGTTCTTCTCTATCTACATCTTCACTATATGTCGAGGATGAACTTGCTTCAGCCGGGTTAAACATGTCTAAACGTGTTTGAACCATATTACCTCCTACAGATTCATGTACAAATGTTGTACCATCTTTTTTGGCCTTAGCCTCATTTTTTAGACGAATAAATTCTTTATTACATCTCATCAAATGCGAAGTTAGCAATCCTGTCCCGCCATTTTTCCCCCCAGTCAAATGTTTAAAAACATTCTTGCATTTATTGCAAGTAGCAGTACTTTTTACCCTATCATGCTCCATAAATTTCCAAACTAAAGACCTTTTAGTACGTTCGGTACCTTTGGCCCTAGTAAATTCCGGTAAAGGGGACAGTTCTTCACCGTGTTCCGGTAATTCCGTAACCGGACTAGTAGGGGTAGGGCTATCACCTAATTCTTGTTCTTCTATATCATCTTCCTCTGGTAAGTCTTCCTCAAAATTATTATAACGCCTATTCAGGGTCTCATTATCTAATTCCATATCGATACCAACATCGAAACCATTAGGTTGTGATAATGAAGTTTCATTAAATCTATCCGGTAATGAACTAGTACTAGCCTTACTTTTTTTATTTCTACGAAAGACCTTACCAAAATTTGATTTTTTACCACTACTATTTTTTTCAAAATCCATATTTCAAAATAAAATATTAAAACAAGCAATACAAATACAAATTGATGTTCGTAAATAAAAAAAATATAGATAATTAACGTAAATAAAAAGAGATTAAAGTTGGAATGAATATACCGAACGTCTGCGTAAAAGCAGACGTATAACAAATGTCGGAATTAAATGAATCCTCAACTTCAAGTGTTCAACTAATATAATAAAACTAGAAATATTTAGAGAGAATATTAAGAGAGAGTATGAAAATTGATAATATTTGTGTGAAAAAAATAATTGAAATGAAGTATATTTATAGTAAAAATTTTAAAGGGTGGTGGGGGTAATTGGAAGGTGGGGGGGGGGGGGGGGAGCTTAACGGCTACAATGCAACGGCTTTTAGCCGTTGCAAACCTGATTTATAAAAAAAAAAAAAAAAAAAACTATTGTTAAATCCAAATGACCGTTATCCGGACCGGAAACCGGTCAACCGGAACCGGAAATTTTCGAAGGTCCGGTCCGGTTTCGTTATCCGAAACATTTGGTACCGAAAAACCGGAACCAACCGGACCGGTTTGTTACCGGAACCGGAAATCAACCGGAACCGGAACTACCGGAACGGAACGGAAAGTTCCGGTTCCGTTGCCACCCTTAATTACAAGGCTGTACCAATAGTTTTTTCTTGATTCTGAGAAGTCTTTCAAGATTCCGATCACCGGAACCTAAATTCCAGCGACTTTTCCAGTAGTTTCTTTTTTTAGTAGCCTCGCGTATTCATTCCGAGGCTGCTCATATGATTATTTTCTGATTCCGAGCAACTTTCGAACATCAGATCTTATTTCCGGGCCAAATTCCAACAGTATTTCTTTTTCATGATTAAATCTGAATCTTAATGAGGAGATCAGAAACTCAGATGTCAGAGCTTACGAAAAATCAACGAAGGGAAGGTCGATTTGGAAGATCTCGACCTAGGAGTAGTTATTGTAAAAGGTTTGGAAATACTCGTGGCGTATGCTATTCTCGACCTAAGTGTAGTTATTGTAAACGGCTTGGACATACTCGTGGAATATATTATTCTTTGCATGGTCGACTATCCAAAAATGCTCATATTGCTCAGTCTAACACCACATGTGATCAACGTGTATATTTATCTGACAAGGAATATAATGAGTATCTTTAATATCAAGCAAGTAAGCATATATTTCTACCAATAGCCTCAACTGCAAAATCTCCTACCTTTGGATCATGGGTTGTGGACTCAGGTGCTTCTGACCATATTTCTGGTGACAAATCACTTTTGTCTGATATTTGTTTATTCACAATCTCTTACTGCTATTACTTTAGCTAATGAAATTCGAACAGAGCCAAAAGGAGTTGGACAAGCCAAACCATTATCTTCTATCACTCTGGACTCTGTTCTTTATGTCCCTAGTTGTCCTTTTAATCTTGCATTTGTTAGTCGTTTGACACGTGCCCTTAATTGTAGTATAACTTTTTTTTATGATTCTTTTCTAATGCAGGACCGCAAAACGGGACAGACAATTGGCATAGGACACGTGCCCTTAATTGTAGTATAACTTTTTTTTATGATTCTTTTCTAATGCAGGACCGCAAAACGGGACAGACAATTGGCATAGGACATGAATCACAGGGCCTTTACCATCTTACCTCTTCAAATTCCTTCACAGCATGCTCCGCTACAGATCCTCCCGACCTTATTCACAAACGTTTTGGACATCCTAGTCTATCCAAGCTACAAAAGATGGTGTCTAGTTTGTCTAGTCTATCCACATTAGATTGTCAGTCGTGTCAACTTGGGAAACACACTCGTGCTACTTTTTCACGTAGTATTGAGAGTCATTTAGAGTCTATTTCTCATTAGTTCATTCCGATATTTGGGGTCCTAGTAGAGTCAGTTCACCCTTAGGATTTCGTTACTTTGTTACTTTTATCGATGATTTTTCAAGATGTACTTGGGTTTACTTAATGAAAGATCGTTCCGAGTTATTCTCTATATTCAAAAGTTTTTGTGCTGAAATATAAAATCAATTTCATGTTTCTATTCGTGTACTTCGTAGTGATAATGCCTTAGAATACTTATCCTCCCAGTTTTAGGAGTTCATGACTCATCAAGGAATCATTCACCAAACATCATGTCCATACACCCCTCAACAGAACGGTATAGCAGAAAGGAAAAATAGGCATCTCATTGAGACTGCTCGCACTCTTCTCATTGAATCCCATGTTCCACTGCGTTTTTGGGGCGATGCGATCCTCACATCTTGTCATCTCATTAACAGAATGCCATCATCTTCGATCCAGAATAAGGTTCCCCATTCCATACTATTTCCTCAGTCACATCTCTACTCTATCCCCCTCGTGTTTTCGGGAGCACATGTTTTGTTCACAACTTAGCCCCAAGAAAACATAAATTAGCCCTTCGTGCTCTCAAATGTGTCTTCCTTGGTTACTCTTGAGTTCAAAAAGGGTATCGATGCTATTCACCTGATCTGGGTCGCTACCTTATTTCCGCTGATGTCACATTCTTTGAATCTCAACCTTTCTATACATCTTCTGATCATCTTAATATCTCTGAGGTTTTACCCATACCTCCAGTCTTACCCACACCAATCTTTGAGGAATCTACGGTTACTTCTCCATCTCCAGCTATAGTGCCACCACTTTTGACTTATCACCGCCGCCCACGTCCAGTATCAGTCCCAGATGATTCATGTCCTGCGCCTGACGCTTCCTCTACTGCGGACCTGCCTCTTCCTAGTCAATTGCACTTCAAAAAGGTATAAGATCCACTCGTAATGCTAACCCACATTATACTTTCTTGAGTTATCATCGTTTGTCATTACTCCATTATGCTTTTGTATCATCTTTGTCCTCTATTTCCATTCCTAAGACTACAGGTAAAGCACTTTCCCATTCAGGATGAAAACAGGCTATGATTGATGAGATGTCTGTTTTACATACGAGTGGTACTTGGGAGCTTGTTTCCCTTCCTGCAGGTAAATCTACTGTTGGTTATCGTTGGGTTTATACAGTCAAAGTTGGTCCAAATGGCCACGTTGATCGGCTGAAGGCTCGCCTTGTTGCCAACGGATATACACAGATATTTGGGCTTGAGTATAGTAACACTTTCTCTCCCGTGGCTAAAATAGCATTTGTCCGTCTTTTTCTCTCTATGGCTGCCGCCCGTCATTGGCCTCTTTATCAGTTGGACATTAAGAATGCTTTTCGGTGATCTTGAGGAAGAAGTTTATATGGAGCAACCACCTAGTTTTGTTGCTCAGGGGGAGTCTAGTAGCCTTGTATGTCGATTGCGCAAGTCACTCTATGGTTTGAAACTATCTCCTCAAGCCTGGTTCGGAAAGTTTAGCACAGTTATTCAGGAGTTTGGCATGATTCGTAGTGGAGTTGATCATTTAGTGTTTTATCGCCATTTTGAACCAAATCTGTGTATTTATTTGGTGGTTTATGTTGACGATATTGTTATCACCGGCAATGATCAAGTTGGTATCACTAACTTGAAGCAACATTTCTTTCAGCATTTCCAGACTAAAGACCTTGGCAGATTGAAATACTTTCTAGGTATTGAGGTTGCTCAGTCCAACTCAGATATTGTTATTTCTCAACGCAAGTATGCTTTAGACATTCTTGAGGAAACAGGAATGATGGGATGTTGACCCATTGACACTCTTATGGATCCAAATGCTGACAGAGACAGGGAGAGCCACTCAGTGATCCTGAAAGGTATAGGCGGTTGGTTGGAAAGTTGAATTATCTCACATGATTAGACCTGACATCTCTTTTCCTATGAGTGTTGTAAGTCAGTTTATGACTTCCCCCTGTGAGTCATTGGGATGCAGTTGTTCGTATTTTGCTATATATAAAGTCATCTCCAGGTAAAGGACTACTCTTCGAGGATCGAGGCCATGAACATATCATTGGATATACAGATGCTGATCGGGCAGGATCACCCTCTGATAGACGTTCTATATCTGGATATTGTGTTTTAGTAGGAGCTAATTTGGTGTCCTGAAAGAGTAAGAAACAGAGTGTGGTTGCTCGATCTAGAGCCGAAGCAGAATATCGAGCAATGGCTGCAGCAACTTGCGAGCTGTTTGGATCAAGCAATTGCTGAGAGAATTAAAATTTGAAGAAACTGGTAACATGGAACTTGTATGTGATAATCAGGCAACCCTTCATATTGCATCTAATCCAGTGCTCCATGAGAGGACCAAGCACATAGAGATTGATTGTCACTTTGTCAGAGAAAAGATACTCTCGGGAGATATTGTTACAAAATTTGTGAAGTCGAGTGATCAACTTGCAGATATCTTCACCAAGTCCCTCACCAGTCCTCATATTAATTACATTTGTAACAAGCTTGGTACATATGACTTGTATGCACCAGCTTGAGGGGGAGTGTTAGAATATGAATAGGAATAGCATATTGAATCCTACTTAGAGAGGGGTTGTAATGTAGTGTCCTATTAGGAATAGGATTTGAATGTAGTGTCTATCTAAGTTGCATGGACTCGAGTGCGGATATCCGAGAGAGGTGCGAATCCGAGAGTCGGATTTGTCAAAATTTAATTTTTAAGATTCGGGGGTGCGAATCCGATTATGGATACGGGTGCAGGGATTCGGCTAAAAAATTAAATATTATAAATATAGTTCTATATTTAAATAGTCATTTCAATTTACTTTTTCCTATGTGCCAAGGAAATTTTATTCCTTAAAAAATATTCTTTAATTTTTTCACTTTTAAGGTAATTTCTTTTAGTTACATTTTAAATTAGGAATAGTATTTTTTTATATGAAAAAAAAAAAATTATTTTTAATTAGGAGTAAGTATTTGAAAAGTCAAACACTCACCAGAACTGCATAAATTAGGTTTACCTTTTCAATATAATTTATTTTTTTAAAAATATAATTATTAAAAATAGGACCACCAACAGTGAGCATTCCGGCGACCACCACCAGATCTGAGCATTCTACTCTTTCTTCCCATCGAAATTCTGACGATGATAACACTTTCGCCGGCGACAACCCTTTCGCCGGAAACAACCCACAAGCACAGATTTGATTTTTCTTTCTTCCCCATCGAAATTCTGGCGACGATAACCCTTCCGCCGGCGACAACCCTTTCGCCAGCGACAACAATCACAGTTACCGATTTTCTCCCTTCGCCGATTTCTCCCTTTCGATAACGAAGCCAACTTTCTTCTTGATGTTGGTCAACGACTCCGGATTCATTTGACCGAATCCGAGACGAATCCCGCACCGGTGTCGCGTCGAGACGGGTTCGACGGCATAACCGCCCAGTCCAAGCAACATAGGTGTCTATAAATAGGGTCTCAATGTAATAATTTAGATACAACAATTCAATAATATTTTCTCTCATATTTTTCACAAGAAAAAAAAACAACATAATTTAATCACTGTTAAGAAAACAAATTCAGCAACATATAATTTGAAAATAAAAGCTAAACAGGCTAGAGGAAAACAGAGTGAAGAACATAGTAGGAAAAAGGAAGAAAAACCCTAGGCGCAGTGCCGCTGAACCAGAAGAAGAAGAAGAGAAAAAGTTCTTAAAGTAATTAAGAGTACGCTGAAACCCTATCTATTATGCTTTCTGAAGAACCAGGTACATCGCAACTCATTTTATTCTATAAAACCGATCACTTATTAATTAAAAAATAAAGCGCTTGCTTCATCACCTCAGGTCGCATCGCGCTTCAAACCCAGAAGCAGACGCTTCTCACATGTATCGCTTCATCCAGCTGAAGCGCTGAACCCTCATTCGCTTCTACATCTTGCTAACATCATCTGAATTGACTTGCAAGCTCTGCATTATATGGTAAACCCACATCACCTTCATCTCCCATTGTAGTCTGCTTAGTCTGCTTCTTCATAAGGCAATTGCTATCCTCACTTACACTACATTGTCTGACGATAACCTATGAAGTCAAAAGTTCCCATGGTAGTAGTGTCGAGAGAACCATTAGAAATGGGGGACAAGAATTTTCGGCAAAGTGGAGATCATTTGTGGGTAGTGAGAGAGGTACTATCCCGTTTGGTCTTAATAGTTTGAAGCGCACCTTCCTTGATCTATAAGTCTCCAAAAGCATGCTTAGATAGATAAAATATGGAGTCAACAAGATTTGGTTTGATTTTCAGAAGAGCTCTCAATGATAGGGATATTTAGAGTTTTACCTCAATGCTTCAGCCATTGGATTCTTTTACTGGTACTACTGAGAACTCACACAAACTTAAATAGAGGTTGAACAGCACAGGAAAATTTTCATTAAAGTCTGTTTACTGGCATATGAAACACAGAAGCCATCAGAATGTGATTTGGCCTAGGAAACTTATTTGGAGAGATAAAATTCCAGTGAAGGCATCTTGTTTTGTATAATTGATGGTAAGGAAAGCATGCCTGGTCCAAGAAAAGTTACAAAGAAGATGTTTACGGATTTGTTCAAGATGTATATTATGTGGACAGGAAAGTGAAAGTAATGAGCAACTTTTCCTACACTTCAAGAGAACTATAAATCTATGGCGCGTGTTCTTTTGTATATTAGGGACAAAATGGGTTATGCCTAGCTCCAGCTAGAGCTAGACCTTCTGAGCAACTCGAAGAATGTAGGGAGAAGGAACAGTGAAGAGGACAGGTGGTAGGTCACTCCTGCTTGCATTTGGTGGATAGTTTGGATAGAGAGGAATTCAAGATATTCTGAAGACACTAGTAATCCCATCCAGAAAATTACGATGCATTGCCTTAGTTTTTTATTTCAATGTCTGTAAAGTTTGACAACTCAGCATTTTCAATGTAAGTCCCAATTCAACAACTCACCAATCTAACCTACAGCAAGGACGGAATAATTAGAGAACCTAAATTCGAGGTAACATAAATTGAAGATGGCAAAACTAGTTGTACTTAAACTGCTCTCTTTTACCCTTTTTACGGCAATCAAGTTCACCGTCTTTACAATTTTGACAGTAGATACTATTAACAATGATACAAGCCTAAAGAGCACTACAGAGTACAAGGCATTATCAAAGGTTCAAGCTTCGGAATTGACAAGTGATTGAAGGCCTTTTGGAGCATTTTTGAAGCCTTGTTCAAGAGAAGCGAGGAGAACCTTTACACTCAAGAGGCGCCTCAAGTGAAGGGTATAGAAGACATTTTACACACTAAAGTCACACTCAAGAGGCGCCCCTATTCCCTTATTCATTAAGGGTATTTTTGACATTTACTATGTAATAGTATAAATAGACAAATTAGCTTCTCTTTTCATTAGACTTTGATGATTTGAAATTGAGTATTACTCTTAGTGTAGTTGTAGTTCATAGTTTCCTTTAGCTTAGTGTAGTGTAGCCGAAACTTGAGAGATTAATACATTTGATGGATTTCACTTGTGTTGATCAATTGGCAAGAAAGGTATGATTGAGGAGTGTGAATTCCTTTGGTCCACCTAAGAGTGTGGTGTTATCTCTCATTGGTGTTGTGTGTCTTGGTTTTTGATACACACCTTGGTGCTATTCATTGGTGTGAGTGTATGTCTCACTACTATCCTTTACATTTTATGCACTTTTATCTTCTTTTATGTTGAATCCGAAATGTCTGTGTGTTTTGAGTCTTCTACTTCATCCCCTTTCTTCTATGTGTTGTTAATTTCGAATTTTTAGTGTTTGTTTGCTTCCTTTAGAGGCTGGTTTGTGTGTTTTAGGTTTGTTCTTGTATTAAACAAGAGACAAGCCCGTAGAAGGTCTAAAATAATATTTTCTTTCATACCGTTAACGTGTCTTCAAGCTTCTTTGTTTCAGCAAGTAACTTCTTCTCATCGATGAACGGCAATTTTACAACACCCTATTTTACAGGGGAAATAACAATTAGTACAGGATATCAAACTTTCAAATAAGTAAAAATAAATCATCTCGAGAACCAATAGACGTATGAAAATTGCAGTAAACTTACCTGCCATGCAAAACGCTTCCCATTCATGTCAAGTTCAAAATCTGCATTCACAAAAGAATTTATGGTGAATGATTGACTTCTGAACATAAGGGAAATAACGTAAACTGAATTACAGTAAAATGTTGACATCACACCTGTTGGGTAAAAATCAGAAATTGGTGACGATGGATCCATCATTAGCATCCTGTACTTTTCAGGAAGAGCATTTGCACTGCAGGACAGGTGAAGAGGGAGACAAAAAGAACCACAAATAACCACTAACTTAGAGAAATAATCAACACTTTACAAAGGATGTTTCCTTTGACATTTCCTTCAATACGGAGTATAAAAACATAAAGATAACCTTGCAGCTGGTAGAACACCCATTAGCTGATCAAACGGCTTAAATGGTTCCCCAGGGAAAAAAGTAATTTCCAAGTCTGCTAGACCTTTGAGATCAGAAGCAAATGGAGCGTAATGATACGGGTAAAACCTATAAAGAAAAGCGACATCATAAATGCACATTGTCACTTGAACCATCAGAAAACTAGGAAGGACAAAAGGTGTTTAGAGTAACTAAGATTCTCCCTCTATCCCAATTAATATGAAATCTTCCAATTTGGGACATCCAAAAATGTTTTGACACCATGCCGCTAATAATATTATGCTTTATGACTTACAAAACTTTCAAGAATTCAAATTCATTTTGTTATTCAAACTTTGAACTTTGTTGTGATGTTTTCTCTACCAAACTAACTTCACACATTATTTTAAAATCTTTTCCAATAGTACAATTCACCAAAGCAGTTTAAATTGCATCCAGTCTAATGTTGTCATACAAAATGGAATTAGCCGAAAACGTTTGAAACAAGTATGGAGTAGCCTTGCCAAGCGGTCAATGCAGTGTATACAAATTTTGAACCAGGATTGAAATCCCAAATAATACATGTGCTGGTGCGCGCAAGTTGACTCAGACGCTACCATTATCACCAAAAAATCACTTCCGACACAAATAGAATGAGATCTAAAAAAGTAGAAAGACGAGAGGTCACCAGGTTTAGACCACAAACCTCTCACCCCCAATTTAAAAATGAAGTATGAATATATGCAACAGCAACATACCCAATATATCCTCACAAAGTGGCAAAGTATGATTATATGGATAATAGAAAATTCAACTAGTATACTACAAAAGGAGGAATTGCTTATGCAAGCAGGCAAGTGAAGATGTAGATCGTCTTCTTCTACATTGTTGCCTGGCCCCGAAACTGTAGTGGGATATTATTAGATGGTTTGGTATTTCATGGGTGATGCCTAAATCTTTAAAGGACATTGTTGGAAGAAGGAGAATGTGCAGGGCCTGGAATATTGCTCCCCTGGCTCTGATGTGGATTATTTCAAGAGAGAAACAGGAGAGCATTTGAAGGGGTAGAAATAGTTTGGGATTAGTTGAGGAGTGGTCTCTGATCCCTATTTATTTTTGGTGCACCTGTGTAGTTCCTGGTTGCATAGAGGATTGGGAGTGTGTAGTAGATAACCATCTCTTTTTGTATGTTTGTTGCTTTTTGGTATACCTCTGGTATGCAGCCGATTTTGGCCATGTTGATTAATGAAATTGTTTACTTGATCATAAAAAAAGAGTTGTACATGACATCCCTCATAAGGATAAGTACAATTGTCAAACAGTAATCAGCATTATGTGGCAAGCATGCAGAAAACAGCAGCTCCATCGATATACCAGTACGTATTCAATGAAGCAGCAACTACACAAGAAATGCATAAAGATGAAGTGGAAAATACTATTTATTGAAATCCAGGAAAACAACAAACCATTGCCACGAGCAAACACCTTGGTAATAATACCGGCAAACCCAACATAATCCTTCCACATACTTCTGAACCTGAAATTATGACATTTATCATCTAAAAAATTTGACAACAAAACTCAATTCCACAATCATCTAAGCTACAGGTGCAAAACAATGTTTAACTGCAAAAGAAAGGAAGGCATGAAGAAGGGAATTGGCCTTCCCCTCAAAGAAAGATCTTTCTTGCACGACACATCTATCCTAGTTGGACATGAACGGCTACAGCATTATTACATGTAAATACAGGCCCCAAAACCACAGAGTTACAAAGAAGAAAATGGGATCTCTCAGCACAAGGGAACCTACTCCACTAATGAGCATTGTGGAGTAACAAAAGAAGCTTTTAAAATTCTAAAGAGAGAAAGATCAGGTAAAGTGGGAGGTAAAGTGGGAGACAGTAGATAACTACTTATCCAGATGTTTATTGTCTATTTCATTTTATTTTAATTTATTGTGCTTCATTGGAACTAGAAGTTACTTATTCATCCTATATTTCTTTTAATTACTCTTGCTTCCAACCAATTGGTTGGACGGTGAAACACAGTCAATTTGTGCTTCGTAAAGGTATATCAAAGCAGGCTCATTGGAACTACAACAAAACAAGTGCATATTTTTTTTTGATAACCGTGGTGTTTGGGCCAACTTGTGCGCACCTCGACTAATTCCATGGGATACCTACCACCTTCCACCTAGGTACCAGGTAATTCTATCCACCAAGACTAGAACAGATGGGAAGAAATCACCTAGTGTTTGTCCCTGCTGGGAATTGAACCCGAGACCTCATGGTGCTCAACCTCACTTCATTGAACCACTAAGCCACACCCTTGGGTGCACAACAAAACAAGTGCATAATTCATAGATGTAAGAAAACAAGCCACTAGTGATGTCTAAAAAATGTTCTACAAGGTCAAGATATTGCATTCCCAAATTCTTGCTGCACATTAGTGCTTGCAAGCACTAATGTGCAACAAAAGTGAATTAAAGCAATGTCTTGTGGATAGGGAAACAGAAAGTTGTAGATGCATTATAGGTCAGAAACTGTATTAATTTTCTTTCACCCAAAGGCTTTTGTAACTGAACTTATCACTCTCGGAACTATGGTTTATCTAACAGATATATCTGCTTCATTACAGTTGTTAATGTGTATATAAAGTTTGAGCCAAATGAATGAGCTCAGCAAAATCCATAATTATCACTGTAGATCCGTCACTGACTATAAACCAAGAAGTAAAGAGACATACAAAATAACATGGTTCTCTACAAGGACATACAATAATCAAGAAAAACCTAGGTCATCATGCATGCACCAAGACGGAACCAAGAACAAGAGGCTACTCCTCAATTATACAAAGTAAGTCCCTATCTTTCAAATGCTCTTTTGTTTTTCTCTTTCCATATATACAGTAACATTAAGGGGTAGCTTGGTTTACAAACAAGTCATGCAGGGACCTGCATTAGTAATGCAAGGATTACTAATGCAGGGATTAGTAATGCAAGGATTACTAATGCAGGAATTAGTTATGCGAGGATTAGTAATACAGGGATTAGTAATGCAGGGAATAATAATTGCAATGTAAGAGTTAGTAATACAAGGACTAATAACGCAAGGAGCAGGGTCTAATAATGCAAGGATTATACAACGCAGGGGATGATATCTTTTAGAATGTTTAATTTGATATATTACATATTAGCATACAACATACAATTTAAAATATTTGTCTATTTTTTAAAACAAAATAAAAAATTTCTTACTATTATGAAGATATTGTCAATTAACCATTTTAATACATGTATCATTAACACTGCCTACCCCACATAAAATAATTATAGATTCTTCCATAACTTATACAAGTATGATTTATTTGGAAAATAGAAAAGAGCTATCACACGTTGTAGCAATTAAGACAAGTTATGTGAAAATTGAATCTCTTAATCCCACCAAACAAGCATAAGCTATATTGACTTTTATGTGGAGATTAGCTCTCCTAAAACCCAAACCAAATGACCCTTAAGTTTCCAGCAGACTTTCTTTAATGTAGAGTTGGAGATTTCTCGACTACATATTTATATCTCTAATATATTAAGGACCCATTTGGCCACAAGAATTTTCAAAAAAATTATTTCACTTTAGTGAAAATTGGGTGTCTGACGGCCATGAGAATTCCAAATTATTTTTGGAAAAGTGAAAACAAGTTTTACTTGTTTTCACTTTTTTCCAACTTCAATTTCAACTTTAGTTATTGTTACAATGACCCAAATTTATTTTATTTTTACAAAGACACCCTATTAATTTCATCCAACAACCGGAATTAAATGTCTAACTACCACATTGCCCACTTCTTCCTACGTCCATCGATAAAAGACCTCAAAATTGAAGGCAACTTCAATTTGCCTTCAATTTTTTTCTTCTTCCTCAAAATCTCCTCATGATACAACGGAACCTTAACTCGTCCATTCTTGCGACTCTTTATGCAACACCAACAACAAAGGCAACATTATTGTCTCCTCTCACATTTGGTTGTATCTTGTAAGTAATTTGTTAATTTGGATGATTTTGATAGTTTTTAAAAATTGAGGGTATAAAATTATATTTTAAAAAGTCTTTCCAAAAGTCAAAAAAACAATTCAAAAAGGCATGGCCAAACACAACTCCAACTTCAACTTCAACTCCAATTCAAACACCAAATCCAAAAAAAAAAATAGTTTTCATGGCCAAACGCCTGGTACAAGTGTGAAGACTCTTAGAAAGTGATTTGAACTTTTTTCCCTTCATTAAAAGACTCTACAATAGATAAAACTGTCATTTACTATTTTTCTTAAATTATTATTATTATTTATTTTTTATTTAGTTTTAGGTTTCAATGTTAGATTAGAATTTCTTTACCCGAATTACTTTTCCATTTTTTGATTAGATTTATCACTTTTAGGTTTAGGACTATATTAGTGGTATTACCATTGTAGGTTCATGGCACTTTGGTATTAGAAAAGTAGGTATTTTAATTGTCAAATTGAAGTTCTAATTAAGGTCATACCAATTCTAAAACGAAAGGAACAATTTTATCCCTTGATATATATAAATTCAATTGCTAATTAAGAATAATACATTGACTTTTTATTTTCTCCTCTATTCTGCATAACACTGTTTTCGCTAGTTTATTGATCTAAATTTCTCATATTTTTTTATTGCATTTTTATATGCAATTATGTTATATTAATCAATTCGTCTTATATTTTTCAAATGTATTATATTGGCATTTATCAGATGTTATTTTCTTAGTTTTAAATAGGTAAAATGGTTTGATGGACCCTTGTACTATATACGTTTTGTAATGTGGATACTCCTACTTACATGTTTGTCATCGGGATCCTTAAACTCATTAAAAAGCAACATTTTAAACACTTTTTTTTGTGTGTAACACACTCGCCCCACGTCAGCTACCACGTCAGCTTCCATGTCATTTTCAGGTATTACATTAAATTCCATGTCATTTTTAAAATGCTACACAAGAAATTAAATATTAAAATAAATTTAATTAAATAATTTTTTTTATAAATTGTAGAAAAATTTAAATAATCATATTTTATTTTTGCTCACAAATTAAACATCAAATTCAATCCAAATAATAAAAATTCTTCTCCAACTAATTTAAATTTTTAACTATAAATTCATATATGCAAACATAATGAATTTTCAATTTTTAAATTTGAATATCTTTAACAAATTCACAAAAACTTTAATTTTTTTCAAGCTTATTCATGAAATTCATTAATTTTTCAATATTCACTATCACTCACTTTCAATTCAAATTTAAATTTTAATCCCAAAAAAATATGAAAAATTTTCAAATTTAAATTTTAATTCAAAAAAATATGAAAAGATTTGAATTGAGAAGAAAAATTAAAAAAATAAAATAAAAAGTGAATTCAAACGTTTTTTGGTTTGGGGGGAAGGGGGTCTGGTGTTGAGGAATGGGGAGAGGGGCTGGACGCGGGGGAGGGGGTTGGGGTGGGGTCGGAGTGCTGAACGCGGGGGAGGAGGCTGGGGGTGGGGTGGGGGTGCTAGACGCGGGGGAAGGGGGTTGGGGGTGCTGGACGGGGCTGGGGTGGGGTGGGGGTGCTGGACGCGGGGAGGGGGCTGGGGGTGCTGGATGGGGCTGGGGTTGGGGTGCTGGATGCGAGGAGGGGGCTGGGGGTGTTGTACGGCGGTGGGGGTAGGGTGGGGGTGCTAGATGGGGTAGGTGGGTGGGGGGTGCTGGGAGGGTGCCTTTTTATTTTTTTAAAAAAGTATTATTTTTTAATTTTTAAATTTAAAAAGATGGAAAAAAAGGCCCTTTTTTTAATTTTTTTTATTTTAATATAAATATATTGCTTTTACTCGCTCATACACGCGTCATATCTTACTCACCAATTTTAATGCTACATAGATCCGGTCAACGATCAAAGAGCTTAAAATATTGAGTTTTATTAAGTTGAGGGGTTCAAATGACAAACATGTAAGTAGGAGTATCCACATTACAAAACCGACATAGTACAAGGGTCCATCAAGCCATTTTGCCTTTAAATAACTTATTTTACTCACCTTTATAATATTTAGATATTGGAGATGCACGTATTTGGATGGAGATGCAAAAATGTCTTCAACTTTTGTTTAGTATTACTGGTAAAACGCTATCTTTTGTCCATGTCATAAAGAATTTTTATAACCATGTTTATATATATGTTGGTTTCTCCTTCGGAGTTTGATAGTTGAATGTTGAATTGGAAACCGACTAATTTAGATTTGCGTCATGTAAGATTTATTGGGGGATGTGCTTCCTAAACTCGGAACCATGATTAAGGAAAGAGCAGCTCCATCCCACAGCATCACATCCTTTCGTGATTGTATTAAAGCATATTGATCATGCGATGATTGGTCAATACTATTGAATGCATTAGCTAATTATATAAACCAATTGTAATTGGCTCCTACATTTGCCTATATAAACCAATTGAATTTTGCACCCAGTGTGTTAAGGCTTTAATTAGGTCGAGTATATACTTTTGGCTCCTACATTTGCCTTTAGTGTCTAGGGTAGATTCGATGAATGTGACATTACATTACATTTGGGGGTGGGGGAGGGAGAAGGTGGGTAAAAAGAAAGCTTTATTATTCACATCCATATATGTTCTAGTATGTGATGACTTTGAATTTTCTTTCTTTTTCCTTTTTCGCTTCCTTTGAGATTGTAGGGGTATGTAAAAGCCTTCTATCATAAATCAGGTGTTCATCTTCAATATTAGACCTATGTTTTTTATTATTTGTTTAATATCAGAAGGGTGGGGGAGGGAGAAAGTGGGTAAAAAGAAAGCTTTATTATTCACATCCATATATGTTATAGTATGTGATGACTTTGAATTTTCTTTCATTTTCCTTTTTCGCTTCCTTTGAGATTGTAGGGTATGTAAAAGCCTTCTATCATAAATCAGGTGTTCATTTTCAATATTAGACCTATGTTTTTTATTCTTTGTTTAATATCAGAAAGGTTCTTCTCTACATTGTTTTGAAGTAGTTGAGGTCTTTCTTATCAAATGATTAATGACTAAAAGGAAGAAGCTTGATAACAACAAATATGAGTGCGAGATTCCTAACAAGATTTGCTATTTCTTTCAGGTAGTTTACTTCTAATGAAATATTGAAATTTGGCAGGCATTTGGCCATGAAAAAGAAAAAATTTCGGAATTGTTGTATTTCGAGTTGCGTTTGGACATGAATATAAATTAGAGTAGTTTTTGAATTTTGATGATAGAAGTGGAAGTGAAAAAAGTAAAAACAGATCGAGACTTGTGAGTTTTTATAGCCAAAAAGAAATTCTAAAAAAATGAATATTTCAAAAACCCAAACCAGGTCATCTATCTTTCTAGCAATATGACGACTTAATTTTATATAGCATATACATTCCATAATGTTCTATTTTTTAAGGCAATACATGGTTATTAAAGCTGATTTAGTGGAAAAATTATAGCATTGTTAGCCTCTTGGTAAATCGGAAACAGCCTCTCTACTTCTTCGGAGGTAGTGGTATGGACTGCATACATTTTACCCTCCCCAAACCCCACTATGTGGGAATATACTGGATATATTGTTGGTGTTGGTGTTGTTAGCCTCTAAGTAAATGTTTTATAGTTTTCTCTAATTGTAACTTTTAAGTAGTCATCATCTACTTTATCATAATCACTATAGAGTTGGTAAATATAGTTAAGAGTTATTTATTGATTCAATATTTTTATGTATTATAATGATAATAACAAATAAATAAAAGGAAAATATATAGAGAATTAATGTGAGTAGAATTTGTCACTTGTATATGAAAAAAAAAGTCCAAAAAAATATAGTAATAAGAAAAAGAGTCGTAACAAACAAGTCCCTATAGTTGAAGTGTTCAAGCTTTTTCAATTTACCACCATTACAATTTTGTGAACGAATGAGGAATCTTTTTTGATATCTTCATCGCAGCTATTCTTCCAACAACCCTTCTCAGCTTATTCGTGCATATAATTTTACTACTGACTGACGTGACATATACGTGCAAAGCACATACACTATCTTAGTTTGAAACAAATGTTGAGAGCAAGTTATAAATTTGTAGACATATGGCAAGGGGTGGTCCAGCAATGTGATGTGAGGAACTATATACTATGGGGAAAGACTTAGAAGTCATTTTTTACTAAGATTAAGATGTCTGAATCTTTAATTTCAAAAAAGAAAATGTCCAAATCAAATAACAAAAACGACAACAACATACCCAGTGAAATCCCACAAGTGAGGTCTGGGGAGGTCCGAATGAACCATCTTCAGATATGAATGTTGAATGATTAAGATTGTTTTTCCGCATCAAATGTGTAGCACTTATCTATATGCAAATAATAATATACAATTTAAATAAAAAGTGTTTTATGTTTTATGTTGGATTATTGTTACCTTCTCTATAGCGGACTCCGGCAACGTTCTTCATTCAATTTCTCGGCGACGTCCTGCATTCAAATTTCAGGCGAATAATTTCCGACCATCTTCTCCGTCCTCCGAAGAGCAAATCTGCACTTTTTCTTCTGCTCTCTTCTCTCTTTTCTTTCTAACCCCTTTCATGTACTACATGTCCGGCGTCTCACGGCGTACATTTTCTGTTGACCAAATTCAAGACGGTATCAACAATAGGTAAAGGCAACGGCAGCAAAATTCTGGCGACTAATTTCTGCAGCAACTTGCTGGAATCCAACGAATCAATCAAGAAAACGCCCTCACTTCGTCTTCTCTCCGAATCAGGTGCGGGGTGGTTGAAATGGAGGCTCGTTTCGGGTGTCTTATATGATAAGAAGGTGCCTCCAAAGCTTAAATATAAACCTGGCAGTCCGAACGGCTATGTTGTATAAAGCAGAGTATTAGCCAATTAAGAACTCCCACGTCCAAAAGTTAAAGGAAAAGATGAAGATATTGAGATTGATGTATGGACTAGCCAGGAGAGATAGGGTTAGAAATAAGATTATTTGAGAGAAGGTGGGAGTGGCTTCAATGGAAGATAAGATATGAGAAATGAGGTTGCGATGGTTCGGATATGTGATGAGGGGCACGGATGCTCCAGTATGGAGGTGTGAGAGGCTAGCTAGGCGGGGTAGAGGTAGGTCGAAGAAATATTAAAGGGAGGTGATTAGGCATGACATGTAGCAGTTACAACTTATGGAGGAGGAAGCAAATTAGGGTGGAGGCTTAGTGCGTAGGAGTGCATCTGTAGCAGTAGGGAGGAGTGCTTTGTTTGCATCTGTACCTATAGTTTCTTGTTCGTAGTGTTTTGATGATGTTTGTGATTTCGAACAAATAAGTATTACGCTGTGAGTGACTTTTTTCTTTTATTATCTAGCGGTTTGTTATCCCATTTTGTTGTTTGTTTTTATGTTTTTTGTTTGTTATACTGTTGTCTGTACTGAGCTGAGGGTCTTTCGAAAACATTCTCTCTACTTCATCTGAGGTAGTGGTATGGACTGTGTACACTTTACCCTCCCCAGGCCCCACTTTGTGGTGGGAATACACTGGGTATGTTGTTGTATTAGTGTTACCTTTCTCAAAAAAAAAAACATAAAAGAAATGTTTGATATTAATTTTGAACTATAACTTCAAACAAATATTATATATCAATAAATTTTAGAAAATCTGCATTATAGGTCCATATGTCTATCCAACGAGTAGGAACTCCATTAGTAATTTTTTTTCTCCAAATGACAACTAGTTCTCATTTTCTTCAAAAATTAAAAACAATCCCACCAACAAAACCTAGCAGAAATTACTTACCTACTTTCTCCTCTCTTATTCTTTGATCTCTTTCTCCCACTTCTCGCTTTAGAACGCCGGCTTAGCTTTTTTTCCTTTAGACGCGGAGAGGTGTGAATGAAAACTTGAAGGTTTGGAGGCAAACTCTGGAATCTAAGGGGTTCAGGTTGAGTAGGTCCAAGACGGAGTATATGGAATGCAAGTTTAGTGACTTGACGCAGGAGGAAGATGTGGTCGTGAGGTTGGATTCCCAGGATGTTTGTAAAAGGGATAGTTTTAAGTATCTTGGGTCTACGATTCAGGGAAATGGCGAGATTGATGAGGATGTCGCTAACCGTATTGGAGCAGATTAGATGAAGTGGAGGCTTGCCTCGGGAGTATTGTGCGATAAGAAGGTCCCACTTAAGCTTAAAGGCAAATTCTACAAAGTAGTAGTCCGACCAGCTATGCTATATGGAGCAGAGTGTTAGTCAGTCAAGAACTTCCACATTCAGCAAATGAAGGTGGCGGAAATGAGAATGTTGCGTTGGATGTGTGGTCTTACTAGAGGGGATAGAGTTAGGAATGAGACAGTCCGAGAGAAGATGGGAGTGGCTTCCGTGGAGGATAAAATGCGGGAAGGAAGGTTGAGATGGTTTGGGCATGTTATGAGGAGGGGTACGGATGCCCCAGTCCGCAGGTGTGAGAGGATAGTGTTGGAGGGTTTCAGGAGGAGGAGAGGTAGGCCGAAGAAGTACTGGAGGGAAGTGATTAGACACGATATGGAGCAGCTGCAGCTTACCGAGGACATGACCCTAGATAGGAAGGTGTGGAGGTTGCGGATAAGGGTAGAAGGCTAGGATGAGTGCATGAGTTGTAGCAAGTAGGTAGGAGCCACTAGTCAGGAGGGCCCAGGTGTCCCTGGTCTGTGAATGTTTGTTACTACTAGGAGGGTGTCGTATTCTGGATGCCCTATCGCTTATCTCTTATTTATTGCGCTTATTTATCTTATTTAGTATTGCTCGGATTTATACTTTATTTTATTTTTATTTTAGTATGTCTTATTCCTATTTATGTTATGTCATCCATCATGCTTCACTACGCTTTGGTTACTATTCACTACCTGGAGCCGGGGGTCTATCGGAAACAGCCTCTCTACTTCTTTGGAGGTAGCGGTATGGACTGCGTACATTTTACCCTCTCCAAACCCCACTTTGTGGGAATACACTGGGTTTGTTGTTGTTGTAAGAAAAAAAGAAGAATCTCAACAGGAAACTTGGTTGAACTTCCACTCACCGGTGACACTTATATTTTGACAAGAAACTCACAAAATCTCTTCTTTGTACTGGAATTAACCCATTCCATACGAGTCCACCAATTTTTACCAACGTTCTATTCATTTATCCTTGGATCTTTTCAAATCATATCGAAAGGGGTCTTTTTAAACTTCAATCTCCACGCTGAAATTACCATTAAAATGGAATGAAGATCGAAAATCACAATGTCTAAATACTGAGAAAGGAGAATGAAGACTGAAAATCACAATGTCTAAATATTGGGAAAAGACTTTGAAAACCTACCGATCCAAGAGGAAAGATTTGGCTGGCGGTTGATAATTTTAAAGAGGGGGAGATTGAAGTTGTTTACCTGGAAGAAAAACAGAGGACTTTGCGGAAAAAATAGCGTATCACTATGGAGTCGGAATAGATCTAAGACTTTGTCAAAGATCTGATTCAATCAGATGTTTTCAGATTTGTTAAGAGGTTTCTCAAGCTCTTGATAGGTTGAGAATCATTCAAATTCAGACATTCACTTAAGTGCAAGCAAGTAGGGGCTTACTCTTTGGAAAAGTGTGCTTCATAGTATCCTACCTATCTCGTGTCCTTTCGAACACATGCTAAAGTATTGACACAAGAAGATAAGATGAGAACAATTTTTTTATGTAGAAAATACAGCACAATATCATACGATATAAGATGATGAAGTATTGGAATCAAAGAAGGGAGAGGTACTGGGCTGAGGAAGCTTTATATAAAAATATGGTGGGTGCCAAGTATGATGCTGATATTTAGTCAGACGATGCATCTTCTTCAACTTATATGGAGTTAACTTGGGGAAAAGGTTAAGAATCTATATCCCATACATCAATAGATTATTTTTAATACATAAGCATGCCCTCTAACTTGGCCTCAGTTCACATCTATGACCTTCAATTTTGGATGTACACAAGTAGACACTTAAACTTGTACAAAGTGGAACAAGTAGACACATACGTCCTATGTGGCATAATACACGTAGGATGCCACGTAGGACATGAACTGGCCACGTAGGATGTCATATAGGACATAAGTGTCTACTTGTTCAACTTTATGCAAGTTTAAGTGTCTACTTGTGCACACCCAAAGTTGGAGGGCATAGTTGAAAGTTGAAGTTAAGTTAAAGGGCACATCTATGTATTATGCATTTTTTTTAACCAAGAAACCTTAGCGGCCAAGATTACGAAGAATCTATATCCCATACATAAAAGTTTACCAAGATTATTTTCAAGTCTTAAAGGCATTTCCTGGACAATGCATAGGAAAGTATCTGAGACCTTGAGACCTTAATGTGCTGGGAGGAAGCAGGTGTACATGCAAAGGACAAAGGTAGATGGAGAATTATCCTGGTGCTATATGGTGGGCTATATGGAAATAAAGGAATTCTAGATGTTTTGAGAGCACAGAAAATAATGTGCAGAAGGTTAAAGTTAAAGTCAACTGCATTTTCTTTTATGTTTTTGGTGCAATCAACTCAATTTAGATACAGAGCAGTGGATTTAGAAGTACTCTTGTATATAAGGTTTCAGTACAACCCATTACTGTCTGATATAATACAAAGTTACCAAGTTTAAAAAAAAAAAAAAAAAAACTGACGACCAGTATCGCATGGTTTGAAACTCCGTGAGTAATGGGTCCGCCCTTGAAGCATTCTCCACTCAAATTTTGTTTACGGCAAGATTCAAACCCATGACATGTGGGTAACTCACACTTCAAGGATTACGCACTAGACCAAAGCAGTCGTGGGGTACATGATCGAGTTATTTTACCTTATAAAGTAAAGGGTAAAACCTGTGGAAAGAGTTCAAACTACAGTCAATTTGTGGTGAGAAATGGCAGGAACATGAGGTTCTGGCAGGACGAACTGTTGGTCCATATGCCACTCAAAGATGAGTTTCCAAAACTATTCAGTTTCACTCCTAATGCTGACACTAACATTGCCCACTGCCTTTTTTTTTTGAAATTGCTAACATTGCCCAGTGCTGTGACAGTGGAACTGGACTATTACATGCAGAAGAAATTGCCATTGCCAGGTCTGGGAGGTCAATAGGCTGATTTTTTTGCTGGAAAGATTAGAATGGTGATGGAAGCAGGACAGCCAGACTGCATCAGATGGAAAAGGTAAAGAGAAATGCATGCTGTCAGAAAATGGAAAAGGGTGGCCACAGAAAGGTACTGTGGAAGAATAGGGCTCCTCCTATGTTTCCTCTATTGGATGGCTTGTCTTGTAGGCATGTCTTGCTCAAGAAAATTCTGAAGGAAACAGGACTTCAATTTTGCAATGTGTTACTGCTGTGGTGATGAGAACTGAAGACTTTGCATTTAAATCAGCAAAGTAGTTGTGGGTTTTGTTGGTTTGAACTAGGTGATTCAAATATCCCTAAAAGAACCTTTTCCAAGCTTTGCTGGTAAGAAGATGCAGCGAAACTGGTATACGATCTTAGAATGCATTGTCTGGAGTATTAAAGAAATTACAGGAACACGGGATCCTTCAGGAGGAAGAAATTGCCTCCAGAATGTCTTTGACCAATGAATTTGAAGAAATTGCTAGAGGAGAAGAAAATCTTGGAGGCAGAGGTCTAGGGCCATCTGGCTAAAAGAAGGGGACAAAAATATGAGCCTCTTTCACAAAACAGCCAATGCACACAGGAGAAATAAATACAATTGACAGGTTGAAAGTGGACGGGAAGGGATAGAAAATCCAGACGACATTAAGAAAGAAGTAATATCCTTATATGAAAACTAAAACTTGTATGCAGAGACAGAAGATTGGAGACCTCAACTGGAGATGGCAAACTGTCCAAAAATCAGTGATGTGGAAAAATCCATGCTGGAGGTCCCTTTTGATGCCCAGGAGATTTTAGATAGCATCAAGGCATGTGCTGGAGGTAAGTCCCCGGGACCTGATGGCATTACTATGGAGTTTTCAAACAATGTTGGGATGTTACCAGTGTTGATTTAGTAGCAGCTATCCAGAATTTCCATGAAAGCAGTCTCTTTGAAAAGAGCCTAAATGCAAATTTTGTGGCTCTAATTCCAAAGAAGGTGGGTGCTGATAAACTAAAAGACTTTAGACCCAATAGTATTAGGGTAGTCTACAAGATCATAGCCAAACTTCTAGCAGAATGACTCAAGAAATTGATATATAGCCTAGTGGATAGGCACCAGAAGGCATTCATAAGGGGAGTCAGATCATGGATGTTGTGTTGATAGCCAATGAGTGTGTAGAGGGGTACACAAATAAGCAACAAGCCAAGGATGGTTTGCAAGCTAGATATTCAGAAAGCTTATGACTTTCTGAACTGGAACTTTCTGCTTCAGATATAAGGAAAATGGGATTTTTAAGGTGATGGATAAGCTGGATCAAACATTGCATTGGCACTGTGAGGTTCTCAATCTTAATTAACGGATTTTTCCCTTCTCAGAGAGGCTTGAGGCAGGGTTACCCATGAGCTATGGAAGGGATGAATAGTCTAATCAACACGGCAAAAGGGAAGGGATGGATCAGGGGATTTCAAGCTGACCTAACAATTTAGAGATAACTCATCTCCAATATGCAGATGATACTTTGGTGTTTTGTGAAGCAAGAGGTAGATCAAGTTTTGATTTTCAGGGTCATATTTATCATTTTTGAGGCAGTATCAGGTCTCCACATCTATCGGGGAAGAGTTTCATTTATCCCATCAATACAATTGCTGAGATAGTTGTTGGCTACAAAAATGGGAGGCAGAGTTCCCTTATAAAGTGAACTGCTTTACTGATACAATGCTAAGTGTGTATAAAGAGATTCCAACCAACACAAGAACAACAAGATGAACAACAAAGTGCTAGTGAATCGAAAATGGCCACACACGGCTTCACTAGGCTTGCAACACTTGTTTGAACTAGAAAAGTGAGTTTAACAACAAGAACAACAAAGACAATATTGCTAGTGAATCGAAAGAGCCCCACACGGCTTCACTAGACTTTTATATTCAACAACACAATGTTAACAAGATTTACAAAGAAAGAGATAGAAACTTGACACACAATATTCATTAATCTAAGAACCCTAACAAGAGAAAGGACCCTAAGAGTAATAAATATCAATACCAAGTTCTTACTTGGACCAAGAGGAACTCAAAGAACCTCAAGAACCTAGTTTCTAGCCAAGATACAACACTAGTATCACTCTACTAGTGAGAATTTGGTTTTGGCCTCTCCAAATGATGAGAAAGAGAAGTCAAAAATTTACAAGTCTTTGTTTCTTGAATAATAGGAATGAACTAAAGCAAGACTAGCCCTATTACATGGCTTATATAGTCACTTAGAAAGGAGGGACAAAGACCAAATTACCCTTGGCATTTAAGTGGGCGGGTTTGGGGTGTCTTGGTGGGCCTCCTTACATTTTATTAAATATAGGCCCTTAGATGGGCTCACAAGGGCCTCACACATGGCCAAGAATGTGAACAAGGCTTGGAGTCGTTGCAACTCACGTGCTTGGCTTCGTGTGAAAGGTCTCGAGCTAGGAATTCCCGTATCATCCTCTCCATCTTGAAGGGAATTTGTCCTCAAATTCGGATCATTGCCATCCTCCACCGTTTCCACCCGAGAGAGATCACACACGTTGAAAGTGTTGTGCACTTGATATTCCGGGGGTAGATCAATCTTGTAGGCATTGTCGTTGATCCTTTCTAATACTTGGAACGGGTCATCACCCCGTGGCATCAACTTAGCATTCCTTTGAGACGAGAATCTATCCTTCCTTAGGTGCACCCACACCCAATCTCCCGGTTCAAGAATGAGTTTTCTTCTTCCTTTGTTGGCTCGCCTCGCAACTTCTTGGTTTTTCTTCTCCAACCGCAACCTCACCTTCTCATGTAGCTTTTTCATGGCCTCGGCCCATTTGCTTCCATCTAAGCTTATCACAAGATCACTTGGCAAAGGGGTTAAATCCAAAGGGGTGAGGGGGTTGATGCCGTATACACACTCAAAGGGTGTCATCCCCGTGCTCGAGTGTATAACACGATGATAAGCAAACTCAATCAACGGTAAGTGCTCCTCCCAAGAAGTCATTTTTCCTTTAACCATGGACCGTAGCATAGACCCTAAGGTCCTATTTACTACTTCCGTTTGGCCATCGATTTGTGGGTGGCATGAAGTCAAAAACAACTTAGTACCGAGTCTACCCCACATGGACTTCCAAAAGTGGCTTAGGAATTTAGAATCCCTATCACTCACTATGGTCCTCGGAACACCATGAAGTTTTACAACATGATCAACAAACAAAGAGGCTACGCTAGGTGCATCATCACATTTAGAACAAGGAATAAAGTGAGCCGCCATCTTGGAAAACCGATCCACCACGACAAAAATACTATCGCGCCCCCTTCTAGTCCTCGGCAATCCCAACACGAAGTCCATTGATATGTCAAGCCAAGGACGCAAAGAGGTGGACAATGAGGTGTACAACCCGTTGGGTTGGAGCCGTGACTTGGCTTCTTTGCACTCAACACATTGGCCGCAAATTCGGGCCACATCCTTATGCATTCTAGGCCAATAAAATTGTTCTTCCAAAATTCCGAGGGTCTTCTCGACCCCAAAATGGCCCATTAGACCGCCATTGTGTGCTTCCCTCACAAATAATTCTCTCCACGAACTTGAGGGAACACACAATCGTCTACCTTTAAACAAGTATCCATCAAATTTGGTATAGGGATGGGAACCCCTATCCGTAACCCATCTATCCCTTTCCAACTCTTCACTTTCCCTATAGATAGGAGCGAAGTGAGGGTCCACAAGATATAAAGACTTGAGGCTTTCAAACCCCATCAACTTAGACAACAAAGTAGACACAAGCACATGTTTTCGGGACAAAGCATCGGCAACCACATTGTCTTTACCCTTCTTGTATTGAATAACATAAGGGAAAGTTTCAAGAAATTCAATCCATTTGGCATGCCGCCGGTTAAGCTTGTCTTGTGCCCGTAGATGCTTCAAGGATTCATGATCCGTTTGGATCACGAATTCTTTAGGCCACAAATAATGTTGTCAAGTGGCCAAGGCTCTAATCAAGGCATGCAACTCTAAATCGTACGTAGAGTAGTTTAGAGTTGCTCCTTTGAGCTTTTCGCTAAAGTAGGCAATAGGCTTCAATCCTTGCATTAAAACCGCGCCTATGCCGACTTTGCTTGCATCACATTCGACCTCAAAATTCTTGTCAAAATTCGGCAATTGTAGCAAAGGGACCGAGATGAGCATAGCTTTCAAGTCCTCGAAGGCCTTAGCTTGTTCATCTCCCCACTTGAAAGGCCGATTCTTTTTAATCACCTCGGTCAAGGGGGCGGCAATGGTGCTAAATCCTTTGACAAAACGTCTATAAAAACTAGTCAACCCATGGAAGCTTCTCACTTCACCTACGGTTTTGGGAGTTGGCCAATTTTTAATGGCGTCAATCTTAGATTCATCCACTTCGACCCCTCTTGAGCTCACCACAAACCCAAGAAATACAACCTCATGGACACCAAAAGAACACTTTTCTAGATTAGCATATAACTTCTCCTTTCGGAGGACATCAAACACACATTGTAAATGCTTTACATGCTCATCTAAGGATTTACTATACACCAATACATCATCAAAATAAACAACAACAAACTTTCCGATAAATGGCTTCATCACATGATTCATTAGCCTCATGAAAGTACTTGGAGCGTTTGTTAGGACGAATGGCATAACCATCCATTCATAGAGACCGAATTTGGTCTTGAAGGCGGTTTTCCATTCATCACCCGGTTGCATACGACTTTGGTGATAGTCACTCCTCAAATCAATTTTAGAAAACAAATACGAACCACTCAATTCATCAAGCATATCATCTAACCTAGGAATAGGGTGACGATATTTTACCGTTATCTTGTTGATGGCTCGGCAATCAACGCACATACGCCAAGTCCCATCTTTCTTGGGAACTAGTAGCACCGGAACCGCACAAGGGCTCATACTTTCCTTGATATACCCTTTGTTGAGGAGTTTCTCAACTTGGCGTTGCAATTCCTTGGTATCCATCGGGTTGCTCCTATAAGCCGGTTTGTTGGGCAATTGTGAACCCGGCACAAAATCTATTTGGTGCTCAATTCCCCGAAGTGGGGGCAATCCTTGTGGTAATTCCTTTGGGAAGACATCCTCGTAATCCTGCAAAACATGAGAAATAGGAGGAGAAATGGAAATGTTAGTGGCGTTAGTGTTAAAACAATGAGCCAAGAGGAGCATCGGAGTGTCCTCGTCATGATCCACAAATAATTCTTTCCTCCTAACCATCATCACAACACTTCCTTGCCCCTTAGAAATTAGGAGCCCCTCGGTTTCTCCTACTCCCTCATTCTCGGGTTCCCCTCTTTTTCCCTCACTCTCGGCCTTATTTCCCTTTTCCCTCAATTCCCGCATCTTTTGGTATAATTCATTCACTTGGGAAGGCAATAATGGATGAAGAGCGACCTTTCGTCCATCCTTCTCAAGTGTATACCGATTGGACCTTCCATCATGTTTGGTCGACCTATCGTATTGCCAAGGCCTTTCTAACAACAAGTGACAAGCTTGCATTGGTATCACATCACAAAGCACCTCGTCATGGTAGTTGGCTACCTTAAAACGTATCGCACATTGCCTTGTGACCTTTAACTCGCCGCATTCATTCAACCATTGCAACTTGTAAGGACTAATGTGAGGTGTAGTCAGCAATTTCAAGAAGTTCACCATTGCAACACTAACCACATTCGCACAACTTCCACTATCTATCACCATAGTACACACACTTCCCTTCATAAGACATTTAGTATGGAATAAATTCTCCCGTTGGCTAGGGTCATCTATCGCCTTACTAATCATGGCACGCCTCACTACAAAGTTTGGAACCACGCACTCCCCTTCTTGCGGATAAGCATCCTCACAATCATCATCATCATGTGGCTCATTTTCGGGTTTCTCTCCATCTTGAGGCTCGGCCTCATTCTCTTCTTTTTCAAGACCCACTTCCTCACCAAGGTAATACAATCTCCCTTCCCTTAGGATCACATTGCGCCGGTTTGGACATTCATTGGATTTATGTCCCCAACCTTGGCACTTGAAACATTGGAACCCTTTAGGATTAGGATACTTGTGAGCTTCTTGCCGGGGAGGAAATTTATGGACTGTTTTAGGCTCGGACAGCCTTGTAGTGGCGAGTTGGTCCTTGTTTTTGGGCCAACCCGAAGATGGTTGAACCATATCTTTGCTCCTCGGCCAACCCGAGGTTGATGGTCTCTTTGCCTTGAACGACGACCTCTCTTTAAGCTCCCTTTCAATCTCAAGATCCGCTTGGAAAATCCCTTCAACAGTATCAAACTTGTGAAGCGTCAAATGAGTGGAGATCTCTTTGTTCAACCCACACTTGAACCGAATGATGTCATGGCCAATTTGTTCTCCCCGATGATCAAGCTTCAACATGAGTTGTTGAAACTCGTCATAGTATGCTTCCCACCAAGTGTTAGCATAGCCTTCAAAATGAGCTATGGCATAACAACTCTTCTTCTCCTCCGAGATATCATTCACTTGAAACACTATCACACGCCGACTCCCAAGCAAGATACACCTCAGGGTCACTTTCACCCTTAAAGATAGGTAGGCTCAATTTGATGGTATTGATGCCTACGTCTCTCTCTAGGTGTTGGTTTCCCCTTTCTCCATACCCTCGGTATCTCCTTGGATCCACACGACCCCCTTTCATCTCTTCCTCCTTCATGTAGGCATCGTCAAAGGCTTCATACCCTTCATAATCCTCTCTACCATACTCCTCAAGGTGGACGGGACGATTTTGGACATTTGGAACTTGATTCGGAGGAATTGGATTTTGTGGAGGTAGTGGTCTTTGGTTTAGTGGAGCATGGAAGGGGGGTTCGGATTTTGTGGAGGCATTTGACGTCCGAGTACCTCTTGCGGAACTTGAGACGTTTGGGAATAGGTTGGTCTATTGGAGTCTCGGTTTAGAGGATTATAAGTGGTTTGGCTTGCGGCATTTAGTGGAGCTAGTGAAGGATTTGGCAATTGTGGCCATGTTTCGGGAGTAACGGTGGCGGAGGAATTTCTATCATGTCCACTTGACGAAACATGTCGAGGAGTAGAAGGACGAGAGTTCCTTTGACTCTCCACTTGTTCTAACCTCCCACTAATAGTTGTCACTTCTCCCCTTGTGGCTCCCACTTCCGTACTCAACCTTTCAAGAGCTCGGGTCATAGCCTCAAGAGTGACCCTCATATTCTCCATTTCATTAGAATCCACGGTTTGAGACGTGGTTCCCTCCATTATCAAGGTATCACCTACACAAGCAACAAACAAGTTAGTTTAAAATCCCTCTCCTCACTCACACTCTCTAGGTTCACTCACACTCAAGTTCCACAAGTGTTGTATCTTGGCTAGGAACCCGTGAATCCGTAAGGTATGAGTATGCTCTTGCCCGGAATGAATTCTTGTTTGAAACTCAAAGAATTCTCGTCGGACTAGAGCCAAGAGTTACAACGTATTCAAACGACAAAAGCACACAAACAAACGTTGACACGAACACAAGGCTTCAAGTGACTAATTGACAAGCTAGTAGGAATGTACTAGTTTGTTAATTAGTTCTCAAGTCAATTAGCGGAAACTAGGAATCAATAATTAGAAACTAGAACATCCAAATTTGAGCTTAATTATCACGTGAACAGTAACTAGGGTGACGTGGAAGCATGTCAATGGCCGCGGGTCCACATAAATAGTTCATCAACTTGAAGTCTTAGTCCCCTTAGATCTTTTGTAATGGATGACTTGTTATTGGGATGGAAAACATAAAGTGTTGTAACATTTTTCAAACCCCCCTTTTTTTTTTCAAACTCAAAAGGTGATGTTTGACCTCACTAGTCCCATAAGACAAGGTTCCTTGTTTTAAGGAAAAGTGATTGTCAAGTCTTGAAAAGGTGATGTTGGCAAGTCTTCTCACAAACAATTTTCAATTTTGTCTTACAACCTTTTTGGATCTATTTATCTTTATAGAAGTTAAGACATAAGATAAGGAGAAGTTTAGGATGAACATGACATCAACACCTTCAAGAACACAACAACAATACACCACAATGGTCATTTCCAAGGTTGTTGTTTTTTTCACAACACAATTCTCTTTTTCATTAAGCTCAACTTTAGATTTAGACACCCTTTGTGTTGATGAGAAAGAAACCAACACAAGAAACAACTAAACAAGTAAAACTTTTGTAGATCTACAACCAATTTTTTACCAAAATGTTCAAGAACACACTTTTTGGTAAGAGCTTTCCAAGATTGGTTTTGTAAGAACAAAACCTAGCCTTGAGCTTTGATACCAAATGATACAATGCTAAGTGTGTATCAACAGATTCCAACCAACACAACAACAACAAGATGAACAACAAAGTGCTAGTGAATCGAAAATGGCCACACACGGCTTCACTAGGCTTGCAACACTTGTTTGAACTAGAAAAGTGAGTTTAACAACAAGAACAACAAAGACAATATTGCTAGTGAATCGAAAGAGCCCCACACGACTTCACTAGACTTTTATATTCAACAACACAATGTTAACAAGATTTACAAAGAAAGAGATAGAAACTTGACACACAATATTCATTAATCTAAGAACCCTAACAAGAGAAAGGACCCTAAGACTAATAAATATCAATACCAAGTTCTTACTTGGACCAAGAGGAACTCAAAGAACCTCAAGAACCTAGTTTCTAGCCAAGATACAATACTAGTATCACTCTACTAGTGAGAATTTGGTTTTGGCCTCTCCAAATGATGAGAAAGAGAAGTCAAAAATTTACAAGTCTTTGTTTCTTGAATAATAGGAATGAACTAAAGCAAGACTAGCCCTATTACATGGCTTATATAGTCACTTAGAAAGAAGGGACAAAGACCAAATTACCTTTGGCATTTAAGTGGGTCTTGGTGGGCCTCTTTACATTTTATTAAATATAGGCCCTAAGATGAGCTCACAAGGGCCTCACACATGGCCAAGAATGTGAACAAGGCTTGGAGTCGTTGCAACTCACGTGCTTGGCTTCGTGTGAAAGGTCTCGAGCTAGGAATTCCCGTATCATTTACTTTGCTTCTGGTTAAAGTTATTGACACATGAGAATTTGAATGAGAGAGGCTTTCAACTGTGTTCCAGATGGTTTGTATGTGGGAAACATGTTGTGACAATCAATCATCTTTTTTTACATCATATGTGGACAGACCAGTTGCGGAAGATGTTCACCTATCTGAAGAGGATTAAATGGGTGAGGACAGGGAACATAAAAGGACTACTAAACTGCTGTAACAAGGATGGCAATGCAACCAGGAAGGAAGGAAGATGGAAGATTGTTCCTGCATGCATTTCGTGGACAGTGTGGAAACAAAGGTATAGTATATGTTTTGAAGACAAGCAGAGCAACTTGCAGAATTAAAAATGAATTGTCTAGCTCTGTTTTATTCTTGGTGTAAAGAGAAATTAATAGCTCAAACAGAATATCGTTTTGATGTTTCAAACTATTCATAGGAACAACAAATAGATGTTCAAGTTGTAAGTTGTAATACTTTTGAAGGGGGACTACATATTTTGATGTAGTATACCTGTGGAGATAAAGATTAATTGTTACCATTCTCTCGAAAAAAACAAAAAAGAACTGGGAGGCAAAGTAGGAGCTCCCTACAACTTCCCTAGACATGCCTTTAGGTGCCAAGAGTAAATCAAAAGGCATCTGGAATGGGGTTTTGGAGAAATGTGAAAAGAGGCTCACAAACTGGAAGAGTCAATATTTCTCTCTAGGAGGTAGATTGACCCTAGTGAACAGTGTGTTGGATGCAATACCTTCCTATATGATGTTTGTATTCTCAATCCCATCCAGTGTAGCTAAAAGTATTGATGCCCTTGGAAGAAAATTTTTGTGGCAAGGAAGCGAAGACAAGAAGAAGTTTCATTTAGTTGAATGGGAGGAATTGATTGTGAACAGGAAAGCAGAGCAGGTCTGGGAATTAGAAATTTGAGAAAGCAAAATCAAAGTCTCATGATGAAGTGGCTATGGAAGTTTACTAATGAGGAAGGCGTGCTTTGGAGGGTGTCATCACAGCAAAATATGGTATGGAAGATAGGTGGATGACAAAGGTGGTAAGTACTCCATATAATTGCATTGTGTGGAGGGCAATTAGGAATCTGTGGCCTATACTACACTATAGAACAAGAGTAAAGGTTGGCAATGAGCAAAAGACCCCATTTGGGGAAGATAACTGGAATGGTGACTCTACAATGAAACAACTGCATCCTGAGTCGTTTACTTTAAGCCAACAACAACTGGCCACTATGGCTATAATGTGGACTGGCAAGGGTGGAATCTGGCCCTAAGAAGACACTTATATGCCTGGAAAATTGACAAAGTGGCAGAATTTCAGAATTCTTTAGCTTCCTTCACTAGTCTCACTGATGAGAAAGATCTGTTGACATGGGAGGGAGATAGTCAAGGGAAGTTCTCTATCAGATCGGTTTACAAGGAGCTCATGTCATGAGGACAGGAGACTAGTTGGCCATGGAAGATTATTTGGAAACCTAAGGTGCCATACAATGTAAACTATTTTCTATGGTTACTGACTAAAGAAGCAGCTGACTCACGAAAACCTTAAAAAAAAAAGGCTACCAGTTGGCTTCTAGGTGTTCTCTCTGTGGAGAACAAGCTGAGACAATAAACCATCTCTTTTTGCATTGCAAGTGGACAAATCAGGCTTCGGAGAATGTTCATTTGCCTGAAAGGAATCAGGTGGGTGAAACCAGGGAGTATAAGGGAGTCCTAAGCAGTTGGAACAGGGACGTTAATGCTTCAATGGAAGAGAGATGAAAGATTGTCCCAGCATGTACATGGTGGATAATTTGGAGAGGAAGGAACAACAGATGTTTTGAGAATGTGCAAACAGCTTGCAGAAGATCAAAATGAACTTGTCTAGGCCTTTCTTATTTTTGGTGTAAACATGATGTATTAGCTCAAACAAAAGACATATTTGATGTGTTAGACTATTTATAGGAACCAGTTAGCTCGAAAATGATAGTAAGTTGTAATAGTTTTTGGAGGGGAACTACACTTTTAATTGTAGTATACCTGTGGATATCATACCAGTTTCAAAAAAAAATGCATTGTCCGGACACTATGATAGGAAAAATTAACAGGAAGATGCAGCAAATCTGAAATATGATAATACACAATTATGCATTGTCTGGACATTGTGGAAGAAGAGAAAAACATAAATGTTCTGAAGGAATTTTCACTCTTGTTCCTTTTTCCTGGAGGAATTGGGTGGTGGGTGGAATAGGTTGAAGGAAATGTGATCCAGCCCAGAGACTGATTTTGTCTTGCGCCACTAGCTTACTGGCATAGATATGATTTTGTAAATTGTTTTTGATTTTATAGATCCCTGCAACTGCAACTGGGCACATTCCACAAACTTCTGTAATTCGCAGCACTCCCTCGGCATCTTTTTGGCAATGATAAAATCTACCCTGCTTTTTCCCAACAAAATTGTTGAGAATAACTTGACAAAGCATATACCTTAGAGGACTTAAATAATAAAGTAATTATAAGGAATTCCTGGACAGTAAAGTCATAGAATCATAGCCCAAATGAAGGCCACGAAGCAACAGAAGAGCTATGGAAGCCAAATTAACCTAACAAAGAAAATTAAGCAAACAAAGGCTAACATCTACGCCTTTTCAGAAAGAAGAACAGCACACCTGACGAACGGATTTTACATCTAGCTGAGAAACATCTACCCAACAGGTGATTGGAGATGCAGACAAGGTAAACAAGGGGTGAAATTTTTGCAACTGAAAATCCTCACGGGAGCCAAAAACATCATCGATCAAATATTTCCAACGAAAATATGCTCCATTCAGAAATGTGAGCTTCAGATACAAAAATGTTACAAAAACATCTTGAAAGTATTAATTACTCTCTCTGTGATAAAACTAAAACCTACTCCCATTTGTGTTACCCAAAAGAACTTGAGTTTCTGTTTAAATGGAAATATTAAGCTCCCTCAAACAGTAATATATTTAAGCCTACTTCATCTTATTTCATATTTGATGTGCTACCTTTTCACTGACTTCTATACCTCTTTAAATTTTGAACCACTATTTCCAACCCTTGTCATCCAAATTCAAACAATTATTTGTTCAAATATATTACCCTTAAACTCCACACCAAGCGTGTTGGGTCAAGCAGTTGAGATGGAAGGAGTAACCTGAAAAATCACCTAGTTTGTTCCATGTGTCTAACGATGCAATCTAATAATTTGTCCAAAAAATTCATTTAAACTACAAACCCATCATAGTAAAGTGATCGGGATGGGAGAAGTAAAATTGTACAACACTCCAACCTAAAAGCAGCTAGTTCTTTACTTCTAGGAGTAACTCAAACAAACAATGAACAGAATGACCAACTTATCGGAAGTGCAGGTTAGAGCATATTACCATTATAACCACACTTCCTAATTTGGAGGGGAGCCTTGGAGTAACGGGTGGAGTTGCCCCCATGAGACCAGGAGGTCACGGGTTTAAGCCTTGGAAACAGCCTTTGGCGGAAATACAAGGTAAGGCTGCGTACAATAGACCATTGTAGTCGGGTCCTTCCCCAGACCCTGCACAAGCAGGAGCTTTAGTAGATCACTGGGGTCTGGCCCTTCCCCAGACCCTGTGCAAGCAGGAGCTTTAGTGCACCAACCTGCCCTTTTTTTATTCCTAATTTGAACAAAATGAGTCGCAAGTTGTACTATACCTCCTACATCAGTATTAAACACTAAAAATACCATCACAAAGCCTGTTTGCCTTGTTCTAAGCTTCATAGTTTTTACATGTCTAGCTCCAACCGCTAGCACATCATACACACGCAATACAAAATTCCAGAAAGAAATCAAGCCAGATATCACCTCCTCAAAACTGAATATTGACAAAATAGTTTTAACTTAAATTTAGAAATAAGAGGCGACACGGTGTATGCTATTTGTGGATGACATCGTATGTTCGATGAGACAGGTTGCGGAGTTAATGATAGACTGGAAATTTGGAGACAAGCCTTAGAATCTAAATATTTCAAGTTAAGCAACTACAACAGAGTACTTGGAGTGTAAGTTTATTTACATCACACATGAAGCAAAGGTGGAACTGAAGATCAATGCACAAGTCATACCCAAGAGAAGAAATTTCGAGTATCTTGGGTCTATAATCTAAAGGAATAAGGAGATGGATGATGATGTTGCACATCGAATCGGAGCGGAGGTGGGTGAAATGACGGCGACTATGTGATAAGAATGTGTCACCAAAACTGAAAAGGTAAGTTGAAGAGGTATGTGGATCCACGAATAGGAGGTGTGAGAAGTTGCCTATTTTAGGAAAGGTATAGGTAGGCCGAAAAAGAACTAGGGGAGGTAATAAGACAGGACATGGCTCATCTCCAGCTTACTGAGGATATGACCCTAAATAGAAAGGTATGGAGGTCGAGGATTAGAGTATAAGGGTAGTATGTAGTCTAGTTGTATCACTTTTATATGGGAAAGGCAGGGGTAATCTCCTTTTCCAATCTTCTCCTTATTTAGTAGTAATCGCTATGCTTTAAAAAAAAGTAGTATTAGTTATTATTCGCATTGTATCTTGTTCTTCAATTTTACTACTACCTATTAATTCAACTGCTTTCTTCCTCTTGTTATTTGGTTGTAATTATTTTCCTTTTAACTCGACTTTGGTTATACTCCTTTGAGCCAAGTGTCTACCAGAAACCACCTCTCTACCACACACAGATAGGAGTAAGGTTTGCATACATCCTACACTCCCGAGACCTCACTTGTGAGATTACATTGGGTATGTTGTTAATGTTATCTGATTGTTGCAGACTTTATAGCTAGGGCCAAAGGAGATTCTATGTGATTACATGACATAGTGAAAGTTAGCAATTCTTTCTCATTAGAATATAAGTAGGAATAGGAATAACATATAAAATCTTACTTGGAAAAGGATTGTAATGTAGTGTCCTATTAGGAAAAGGATTGGAATATATTGTCTACAAATAGGGCCTCAATGTAATAATGTAGTTACAACAATTCAATAATATTTTTCTCTTATATTTCTCACATGGTATCAAAGCTTCAAGATCTTGGTAAAGAATCAAAGAGTTTTCGATGCCGGCCGGCGGCTATAATCCATATATGCTACCCGTCTAGCCAATGATTATGTTACCAAAAGCTGGGTCACTGACTCATTGTGTATCTTTCTAGTGACTATTTTCTCATATCTTTGCGTAGCACCACGCATCTGTCCGGTGACTACTTTTTCATATCTATTTTTCTTAGCATCGTTCTTCTTTTCGGTGACTATTTTCTCATATCTGATTTGCGTAGCACCGTGCATCTTTCCGAACTACTTTCTCATATTTGAGTTGCATAGCACCGCGCATCTTTTTGGTGACTCCTCAGATCTAATTTACGTAGTTCCGTACATCTTTCCGGTGACTCCTCAGATCTAATTTATGTGCGATCGTGCCATTATTCCGACCCTACCAATATAATTTTTCTTTTTCAGTAGGGTCTTACCATCATTTCGACCCTGCCAATATAATTTCTCTTTTCCAGTAGGATCGTGCCGTCATTCCAACCCTACCCATATAATTTTTATTTCTCAATAGGGTTATGCCGTCATTCGAACCCTACCCATATTTCTCTTTCTCAGTAGGGTCATGTTGCCATTCCGACCCTACCTATATAATTTTTTCCTCAGATTGTAGAAAATTTCCAGCCATCAAATCTATAATCCGGTGTGTGAGCATATTTCGGCTAAGTTTCCGGTGAGTTGTTCAGGATCTACTCATCTCTTGATTTTGAGATGATACATATATTTTATACCAGTTTTCTATAAATTTCTAGTGACAAATCGACTTTCTAGCGATGTTTACTACTTTTCGAATCATTTTTTCAGATTGTTCCGTTTCAATTGAGGTCTCCCAAACGTCCAAATCAGTCCTTATCAGTTTTCTTGCAGATATCTTCACCAAGTCCCTCACCGATTCTCATATTAGCTACATCCATAACAAGCTTGGTACATATGTCTTCTATGCACCAGCTTGAGGGGGAGTGTTAGAATATGAGTAGGAATAGGAATAACATATAAAATCCTACTTGGAAAAGGATTGTAATGTAGTGTCCTATTAGGAAAAGGATTGGAATGTATTGTCTATAAATAGGGGCCTCAATGTAATAATGTAGTTACAACAATTCAATAATATTTTTCTCTTATATTTCTCACATTTCCTAATACTCTATTGCATTTTATACGGCACTCTTTCCCTTGTTAGTTTCCTTCAATGCTCCATTTTATATGACAACCTTTCAGTTCCAAAAAAAAAAAATGACACCTTCCTCTCCTTGGAAACTCTTTAACATTACTTCCTACTTTACCCATAATGATACTCTTATAGCCAGATATATCATCGCATGTTTAAGTGATACTTTTGGTATAGCCATGGAACTATTATTGCGTGTTTAAAAACCAATCGTACATTTTAAGGGTACTTTTGGTATGTGCCAAAAGTCATTTCTTTATTTAACTTTGTGCCCAATAGCACAATGGCACATTACATGGAAAGGAGGGAATACTACCCAGAAGTAGAGACAAGTAATCCACTTGAATATAATATGAACAGATTATGAGAGGAGGGCAAGAGGAGTTAAACAACATTCTATAAAACTTACTACATCTAGTCTGACTTCATGAATACCCTCTGCCGTTGATACACCGAATTTCTCGGAATAATACCTTTCCTTGTATCCAGGCTCTCCTAGCTTCACCTAAAAGGTAATAGACATTTGATGGCATCCATAAAATGAATTACATATATGCTGCATGCATGCAGCCAAACCTTTTTTCTGCAATAACATGATATAACATTTAGAAATATAGTTCTACTTTCAAAATCCAGTAACATACAACTCCTACAATGTTTTGAACATTAGAAGCAACTAAAGCCAGGCGCAAACTACGACATACAACGACATACAGGGCATAATTTTTTATCAGCCAAGGTATAAATTGGGCGCAATTTTTGAGTAAGATTTCTGACTTCCATAGAGTTACTCTATCTAACACATTTTTCTTTCATTTATTTCTCCTCTCTATTTTAGTACATTCTGTAGCAACATGGGTTCCTCAACAAATTTAAGATTTTCATCACAATCCTTAATTTTTTTCTCAAGTATAAAACACACTATTCAATAAGTAATATTTTTTACTTTGATCAGGTAAAGGTAAACACACCATTCAACAATAGTAATGTCGTGGAAGTGAAGATTTTAAAATCATATAGAGGACCTAAAATCTCTCAAAACTATTGGATATTTAACTTAGAAGTTAGAACAGAATACAATCGACGCGAGGATCCATGTAGTCAGGATACCAATTAGTTGTGATTAAATAGTTATCCTGATGGGATAAGTGTGTGATTTAGAGAACGCCAAGTTGCCTTAAACTGTAATTAGTTAGTATTGGAAAGATATAGGCTGCATAGAGTGAAACAGATTTACAGAATTCAGATAACCACCCCAAGATGTGTTGGGGTCGGGGACTAAATTTTGGAACAAAGTACTGATATCCGAAATACTGATATCCGAAATTGAGCAGACCCAGATTTTCGCTTTATCACTTCAATAAACTTCTCTAGTATCAGGAAGTGTAACATTTAAAAGAAACGTTTCACCTTGTCCTCTGCCGGAGGATGTGGCTGATCATTAACCTCATTTCTTGCCCTTCCATTATTTTCTATTGACTGCAATGAGAAAAAGAATCAGAAAAATATAAAATTATATATAATATTAATAATGAAACAAGAATGCCAACAACAACAATCATCATGATCTAAGTTGCTCAGCCTCGGGCGCAGGTATCCAATACGGGTGCGGATCTAATGGTCAGATTCTTCATCACATAAATTTTAGGATTCGAGGGTATGGATCCTAGAGTGGATACAGCCAATAAATGTATATTACAAAGGGCCAGAACACCCCTGCACAGCACTGATCTTGTAGCAGATTTTCCCGCTTGTGGGGTTTTGGATAAGGGGAGATTTGGTGGGTTTGTGCTGGCAAAGAGGCTTATGTGGGAGATTTATCTCTTCTTTCAATTCAGCTGTGAATATTGATGGGAACATCTCCGTGAAAAAATTATGGGGGAAAGGAATTTTTCCAAATGAGCAGAAGAAAAGTACATTAATTTCCGGAAGTTCTTAGGTGTGTCTTTTGAAGGTATGGAGGGGAAAGTTATTGATCAATTATATTCCATCGATCAAGAGGCCAGAGCGAGGATTGAGTTGAAAAATAACGGACTGGAGGAGGAGAGCAATCCTAATTTGGTGCTTGAAGGGAGGCGAAAGTTGTTGGTGTATGGTAGGAGAAATAAAGAGATGAGCAAGGGATGTCAGGGGTTCAAAAGGGGGGTTGAGGAAAGTATTTGTTGATGGATAGTGAAATCATTAGTTGGAACATGAGGGGATGAACAACCCCAACAGAAGGGCAATCTCAAAAGTAGGATTTAGAGAATAAGGGCAACTTGATATGTATATAAGAGACGAAAATGGAGGGCAACCCTGATATGTATATAAGAGGCTAAAATGGAGACGTTGACAGATGGAATAGTGAGAAGTGTGTGGGGAGGAAGATGGGTGAAGTACGATTACCTACCAGCTCGGGGCAACGCGGGTGGTATACTAGTTATGTGGGATGATGGCAAGTTGGAATGTGTGGAGATTTTGAAGGGGGAGTTTATAATTAGTATGAAGTTTAGAAACTTTGGAAATGGGGCTATGGGGGAAGGCTCAAAGGAGATGTTTTGGAAAGAAGTAGGAGAGGGATTGGGGAGATGAGACATTCCTTGGGTGCTAGGGGGATTTTAATACTATTAGGTTTCCAGAGAAGAGGGTGGGTGGGTTGTAGGGTTATTTCCAGGGTCATGGAAGAATTTTCGGAGTTTATTGTTAACCATTATCTTATTGATTTACTTTTGACAGGAGCTTATTTCACTTGGTCCAGTTCTCCCAAGTCTAGGTTGTGTGATTCAAGTTTTTTTACCGAGGTTGACCTCAGACCATTCACCCATTTGCTAGATGGTAGTAGATGGAGTAAGGACAAGATCCCTGTTCAGATTTGAGAATATGTGGCTGGAAGCCTCGAATTTTGGAGAGAAGGTGGCGGCATGGTGGAGTAGCTATGTCGTGGAGGCGATATCATCCTTTCGTCTTGGAAAAAAGCTGAAGATGCTTAAAGTGGATTTAAGGGTGTGGGACAGAAAAGTTTTAGGGAGAGTAGAGGTGAAGATGAGGAAGATTTTAAATGAGGTGGGGGAATTAGAAAGACTAGAAATGGGGAGGGAGTTGGAGGAGAGAGCAAAAGAGAGAAAAGCGAGCTTAAATAGGGAGTTAGCTGCTTTTGAGATGGCTAAAGAGATTAGCTGGAGACAAAAATCTAGGGTATTGTGGTTAGAAGAGGGGGATGCCAATTCGAATTATTTCCATAGGGAGGCAGTTAAGGAGTAATTGGGTTTTTTCTATCCAGTCCTTTTATGAGAAGCTTTTGGTGAAGGAAGTGGAGGCTTTCCCCGTAAAGTCGGTTTGGATTCCTAAGGTGCAGAGGAAGGTGAGTTTTTCTCATGGTCAGTGTTAAGTATCTCACATCGTAAAAGAGAAAGGTAATTGGTCTCCTTATATGGACTTGGACAATCCTCCCCTCATGAATTGGCTTTTGAGGTTGAGTTCTTTACATGGTATCAGAGCCAGGCCCATCCCAATCTTTGTTCACCGATGTTGAGCCCCCATATTATATTGTCCACGCTCCAGTTAACGAGGCTTGGACATGTGGGGGAGTGTTAAGTATCCCACATCGGAAAAGGGATGGGTAATTGGTCTCCTTATAAGGACTTGGGCAATCCTCCCCTTATGAGCTAGCTTTTGAGGTTGAGTTAGGCCCAAGATCCATTCTTTACAGTTAGTTGCTAGAGGGGTGATTTTGATGGCTGAAAACCTAAAGAAAAGTAAGGTCATATGCATTAACTGGTGTACTTATGCAAGGAGATGGGTGAGGAAGTTGATCATCTTCTATTACATTGCAACCAGACCATGAGATTGTCGTGGTATATGTTTAGCTAGTTTGGTTTATCTTAATTGATGCCTAGATCTACGATGGAAATGTCGGCTTGCAGGAAAACTAGAAGAAGCAGAGCTTGGAATGCCCCTCTAGCTTTTATGTGGATCGTTTGGACAGAGAGAAATAAGAGGGCTTCTGAAGGGGTAGAAATGATTGTTGGGCAGTTGAGGAGTAGTTTCCGATCCTTTATTTATTTTTGGTGCTCCCATGTAGTGTCAGGTTGTATAGAGGATTGGGTGTCTTTTGTAGAGAACCATGTCGTGTTGTAGGTTCTTTACTTTTTGGTATATTGCTTGTATATGGCTGATTTTGGCCTTGTGATTAATGAAATTGTTACCTAATCTAGGAAAAAATCATAATAGAGCAATTTAATTGGTTAGGCAAGAATAATATTGTACCCTATAATGATGTCCATGATATGGAATTCTTAGCATCAATACTTGGGTGGGGATGGGGGGGCCTTTGCCTACTGTTTATCTAGGCATTACTCTAGAGGAAATTTGGAATGATGTTATAGAAAGGTGTGAAAAAAAGCTATCAAGGTGGAAATGTCAATATTTGTCACTAGGAGGAAGAGACACTCATCAACTCAGTGCTAGATGCCCTACCTTCCCATATGTAACCTTTTCTCCCATTCCAGCTAGTGTCATCAAAAGACTAGACAGCATCCAAAGATCCTTTTTGTGGCAACGTAATAAGGAAAAAAAAGGTTTTTAACTAGTCAAATGGAAGGCAATCATAATGACCAGGAAAAAAGGAGGTCTGAAGATCAGGGATCTAAAAATGCAAAGCAAGGTTTTAAAATTAAAATGGCTATGCAGAACACAAAAGAAGACCAAATGTTATGAAGAGCCATCAATGAAAAATATGAGGAGGATAAGTGGATGACTAAGGAGATTAGCACTCCTTATGGAGTAAGCCTATGGAGATCTATCAGAAATTTATGGCCTTTGCTGAAAAGCAAATGTTCCATAAAAATTGCAGAAGGGAGCAAGACCAACTTCTGGGAAGATGTGTGACTAGGTACCGAGAGCCTAAAAGAGAAGCTCCCTGACATCTACAATCTAGTGGTTCATCAACACAGAACAGTAGCCAAGCATTAGATAAATCAGGGATGGAACATCACCTTTAGAAGATTGCCAAATAATTGGGAATTGAATAGGGTGTCCTCTTTTTTCTCCTGCCTGGAGACATGGGCTGGCTTTTTGAGATAGATAGGGATAGACATGGGGTGGCTTATAGGAAGGGGTTGATAAACTATGGTGGAATGGGCACAATAGTGGGAACTATAAAGTGAATGTGGGGCTATAAGGAGTTGAACTTTAGCTGTCACCAGATTGATGGTTGGAAACATATTTGGAAGACCAAGATCCCTTTCTAAGTATCTTGTTTTGTCTGGCTTTCTAGCCAGAGAAGCTGTCTCACTAAAGAGAATATGATAAAAAGGGGGATTACCATATGTCCCAAATGCTGCTCATGTGGAGAAACGGCTGAGACATTAACGCATCTCTTTCTCCATTGCAAGGTAACAGGACAAGTATGGAGGATTTTTTTGGCTCTCGGAGGGATCGCCTGGATTATGCCAGACAACATTGCATCACCTTTGGCAAGCTGGGAAGAAGCAGGAAGGGAGACAGGAGACGGAGAAAGATGGAGAATGATACCTGCATCCATTTGGTGGACTGTTTGGAAAGAAAGGAACTCAAGGTGTTTAGAGAATAGGAGCAACACAGTTCAACATATAAAAATGAACTGCATCTTGTCTTTGGCGTGAACTATCTTACTCTGCAGCAACTGTAGAAACTCTGGATGTACTAGACTCCATCTAGGTGTTAAGAATAACTGCAGGTTCTTAGAGTTTCTTTTGCTGTAAATAGGGACCAGTGTTCCCTGACTACTATGTAATGAATCAGTTATAAATATATAGAAAGTCACCAGTTTCACCAAAAATTTAAAAAAATTAGTACTGTAGCACCTTTAATAATGTTTTCCTGACTCAACTATCTCACCCTTGCCATTTTGTATAGATTATGTCATTCTGAGCATGGGTCCCAGACCTACTATTTGTGCTGATTTTATAGTATAACATGTGGGGTCCATGTGATGTTCTTCATTGCAGATTTATATGCGTGTACTATAGTTGCTACTTAGTATTTTCTCAGTTTTTATTTGTTCGTCTAACTTTTTCTAAATCTGTTATATATTTATAAATTAAGTAAGAAAATATTATAAATTATAATATTTAACAACGATAAATATTTAAAAGACATAAAAAAATTGGATCGACTCTCAAAATTCTATCAGTGCTACATAAATTGAGATATATGGAGTAACATATATTCTTTGAAAAGGACGTAAAAACTATTATAAATTACAATAATTAACAACTTAAAATATTTTAAAGACATAAAAAATTAGTGCCACATAAATGAGGGAATAACATGTATTATGTAAAAATTATATAAAAAGCACTATAAATCACAACAATTTTTTTGACAATTAGTACTGTTGTATTCATCAGCATTTAGGGAATGCTGGCCACCACCAAAATAATGTTACAAGGCACTAAATTCTAGTTTTACAGAGCTCCTAAGAAGTCAATGAACTCATCTACTTCTATACAGTTTTGTTTACACCCAAAAAATGAAGTCACTAACCAGTTCCATTTCACATCATGAACTGACTTAGCCTCATCTTCAAAGCATCTGTCGTTCCTCTCCTTCCACGCTGTCCACCATATACATAAGGGTATTAACCTCCACCATTTTTTCTGACTCTTGCTTCCCCCTCTTCTAATCAAGCAGCTCATCAGCTCAGGCATTGTCAATTCAATCTTTGTGAGATTGAAAAACAGATTCCATAGTTATGAAGTAAACTTGCATTGCAGAAATAAATAATTATTTGTCTCCCATGTCTCATTGCACAAAAAACATCTAGTCACCACTACTCTTCCCTTCATTTGCAAAACTTCATGAGGCATGCCTTCTTTACTACCATCCAAGTAAAGCATTTCACCACAGTAGGAGCTATGTTTTTCCATCCATCCTTCCATATCCTTGAGCCATCCTGTTGAATAATAGTGATTTCCCTTTTATATGTTTTGTTCACTGAGAATCTATCCACTGAGTGTCTCCATCTCAATATATCAGGTTCCATAGTGGTACCAGAAACCGATTCCACTTCATTTAGTATATTGACCACCCTCTCCACTTCCCAGTCATCAAGGTGTCTCCTGAAGTTGGGGTCCCATCCTTGATTAGACCAACAATTAGAAATAATTATAACAAAGTTACGGCACAACATCATAAGATCCGGATACACCACCTACAGTGGTGTTTGACCTATCCAATTGTCTTTCCAAAACTTAGTTTTGATGCCATTACCCATCTTGATACTGGAATTTTCCAGCAGTTTTGCCCATAGAGCTCTTATTGCTCTCCAAACACCCATTCCATAAGTACAGTTAACCTCATTAGAACATCAGGGACTAGTCTGACCAAACTTGTGAATAATTGCTTCCTTCTATAAAGTTGTTTCATCTTCACTAAACCTCAACAATTTCATCATAAGGCAACTATTCTGGACCTTCAGGTTTTTGATTCCAAGTCCTCCCTGGCTTTTGCTCAATTGTGCCACCTCCCATTTCACTAAATTGTATCCCCATCCTTCCTAATAGCCCTTCCACAAAAAGTCTCTCCTCAATTTGTTCAACTTTTTCAGCACACTAGCAGGGATAGGGATAGGAAACACAGACATTACATAGGTGGGTAAGGCATCCAATACAGAGTTTACTAAAGTAACCCTTCCCCAAGGTGCACACTCCACACCCAAGCACACTAGCAAAATATTGTATGTTAGCCATCTCTTTGATGGGAAAATACTACTTTTTCTCCAATTCACCTTCAAACCAGATACAGCTTCAAAAACCACCAACATGACTCTGATGTACTTGACTTGCTCCACTTTAGCTTTACAAAAATTATAGTGTCATACAACAGATGACAAATTTCTAAATTACCTCCCCCCAACTTGAAGCATCTCAACCAGTTGTTTTGGAGTGCAATTCTCAACATGCAGTGCAATTCTCAACATGCAGCTAAAACTCTCCATAGCTAGTAAGAACAAAAAAAGAGATAGCGAAGGATAGCGGATCTCCTTGTTAGAGTCCTCTTTCTGATGGAAAAAACCACCAGGTTCTCCATTCACCAGAATAGAGAACCTGACAACCTGACAGTTTGAATACAAAAACTAATCCACTTTAACCATTTATCCCCAAATCCCATTTGTTTCAGCAAACACAGAAGAAAGTCCCAAATGACATGGTTATAGGCTTTTTCAATATCTAGTTTGCACATCAAGTCGGTTGCCTCACCGCTAGTCCTAGTGTTTATACATTCACTAGCAATTAAAGCAGCATCATAATGTCTCCCTTTTACAATATTATTAGTTGGAACTTCCGATTATCTTGGTAGAAATTTGATATCTTTTTTCCGCCTTAGCAAATCATTTTTTTCCACAAGGAATCGTGATGTCTTTCTACGGAATGCCATTTGGTGCTTATTGACCAAGCTATCAATCACTTTCTTCAATCTTTCAACTAACACTTTAGCAATTATCTTGTAACCTCCAGATATCAGACTAATAGGTTTGAAGTCCCTCGACTCAACTGCTCCTGCCTTTTTAGGAATAAGAGCTACATAAGTGGCATTCAAGCTCTTTTACTTGGTGATCATGAAAGTATTGCATTGTGCCCATGATATCTTCCTTAACTAACTCCCAAAAAATCTGGAAAAAGTTCATTGTATCTAGACCTGGTGTCTTGTCAATTGCACAGGATTGCTTTCCCATACCTCTTCCTCCTCAAAGTTTCTTGGAACCAACTCTGTTCATCATTTGACACAACTGCTGCTCCATGGAGTATAAAATCAGGTCTCCACTCTTTTGTTTCTTTGTAAAGATCCTGATAGTAGCTTTGGATGGCACTTTTAATTGCTTCTGGTTCAATGATGGCTTGTCCTTCCACCTCCAATGAATCTGTATAATTATATCTCTAGTGGGCATTAGCCATCCTGTGAAAAAACTTGGTGTTCATGTCTCCGTTCCTCAACCATGGAACTCTTGACCTTTGCCTCCATGCTATTTCCTCCCTCATTGCCAGCTCTTCAAACTCCATGGTTAGGTGAGTCTTTTGAACTAACTCATCATCAGTGAGATTTCTTTGCTCTTGTACAGTTTCCATGTCCTTCACTGTTCTAGCACCTCTTTTTTTCTTTGCTTCCAATTTCACCTATTGTTTTTGCTCCATTGCATCAACTTCTTTTTGAGGAGTGTTAACTTATTGGCTAGCATGAAGCCAGGCCTGCCACTACTAGGGAAAGGACTCCACCACTCTTTGACCTTGTCTATAAATCCCTCTACTTCTAACCACCAGTTTTCGAATTTAAAATAAGACTTCTTGAAGTTCCAATCCCCACAAATGAGAAGAATAGGATTCTGATCAGACCCTATTCTTGGAAGTGATGTCTACTTGACCTGTAGAAAAACGTCCTCCCAATCAGCTGAGTAAAGGAACCTATCTATCCTGGATGCACTGTTGTGATTCTCCCCCCTCATCCAAGTAAAAGATCCTCCAAATAAAGGAGGATCTACCAACTCAAGATCATTAATGCTCTCGGAGAATTCGGTCATTGCTCTTAAGATTCTGCGACAATTTGTTCTTTCGGTGACAAATCTTGTTACATTGAATTCACCACACACCACCCATGGTCGCTCACAAATGTTCCTACTGCCTGCTCACTCACTCCATAATTCTCTTCTAGTCACCGTGTTACAATCTGCATATACAGCACTTAAGAAGCACTCAAGAACCAGGTTAAATCCTGGCTAAGATCTATGAATTTACATGTGATCAGTTGACCAGCTACCTCACCAGCTCGCCCTTCCATTCCCTTTTATCCCACATAATCATAATCCCTCCTCTACTGCCCCTAGCATCCAAATGTTCTTCCCACACCCACCTATTATCCCACAACTCTCTTAATAGTTTTTAACATCTCCTTCTAATTTAGTTTCTATAAGAACATATATATTCGCTCCCCACTGGTGAACTAATTGCTTCACCAACCTCCTCTTATACACCCCGTTTAACCCCCTAACATTTCAAGAAATGATTTTTTTTTCTTGAGAAGGTAACGGTTGTATGTATCAAGCACAAATCAGTACATAGGTTGTACTGAAACCATATATACATGTGAGCAAAAGAAGCAAAACAGGCCTACCATCCTAACAAGAACCTAAAGTGTCTAGGATAGATATAGTATCTTCTGAATAGACCTGATTGCACCAAAAACAAAACAGTAGAATACAATTAAGTTTGATCGTCTGTACTGTATTGCTACTGTTCTCGAAACATCTAGAATTTCTTTCTCTCCAAATTGTCCACCAGATGCAAGCAGGTATCATCCTCCATCTTCCTCCATCTGCTTATGTCATCTGCTCCAGTTCCAGCTGCTTCCCAGCTAAGGAGAGCTTCAGTAATCTTTCTAGGCATTGTCCAAGCTATACCTCTGAGATTAATAAAGATCTTCCATAATTGGTTAGTGATGCTGTAGTGAAGAAATAAATGGCCAACTGTTCCTGCCTCATTTTCACATAAGAAACATCTAGAACAAAGAATCCACTTTCTCTTGATTAAATTTTCCTGTGTGAGCACCGCTTCCTTTGCCAATAACTATGAAAAACAAGCAACCCCTTGAGGGGACCACATTTCAACTATAGATCTCTGTTGGTGTTGAGCTAGAGCAAAAATATCAGCAAATAAGACTTTTAAGGTTCCATTCCCCCACCAGATATGAATGAAGTTTTGCTACCATTTTGTACTTTGATAGAGACTTTACATTTAAGTGTTGGTCATAGTACTCTGATAGACCTCCAAAGGCCAACACCATAAGCCGAGTTAACTGGCTTTGTCATTCAGTTATCTTCCACTTCATACTTAGCTGAAGTGTTTACATAATTACATCGAGACCCTATTTATAAACACTATAGTACAATCCTTTTCCAAGTAGAATTTTTATATACTATTCCTATTTCTACACATATTCTAACACTCCCCCTCAAGCTAGTGCATACAAGTCCTATGTACCTAGCACAAATGTAATTAATACAAGGACCGGTAGGGACTTGGTGAAGATATCTGCAAGTAAATCACTTGACTTCACAAATTTTGTAACAATATCACCTGAGAGTATTTTTATTCATACAAAGTGACAATCAATCTCTATGTGTTTAGTATATGAATCCATCACACTCCAGCTCTATCTTTTTTGGGACTGCACTTCCATCTACTCTGACCTTGATTCTTCCCCAGTAAAGATGGTTCTTGAGATTGATTTCTTCTTCAGTTTCAATCCAACCGCCACATATGTCACCGACTTGTTGGAATGTGGCTTGAAACCACAAGTTCACAGGCAACCCTAGAAGGCGAATCCAGACCCAAATTCTAGCAATTCCATCTGGCCAGCACCCAGAGGTGGGAGACCACCATTGTAGGTTCATCTTTAGCATCTCCCAGCTCCATTCTCCTTTTAGAACATGTTCTGCCTTCTTCCGGGAAGGCATTTCAAAAAGAAAGTGAGCGTCATTCATTCCATAAACATTGACTCCATGGGAGGTGCTCCAATTGCTACTGATCCATCTTCGAATGTCATTCAAAGTTGGGGCTTCATGACCCGAGAAGCTTCCAACAATGCATCTTCCAAGTACATCCTCTTCTGAAGGCACCGATCTTCCAGGAATGGTTATGCTGGAGATTGAGGATTTGATCGCTGGCTTTTTCATTCCTTCCGTCTCCCACTTGTTGGTTTTGAAGGCTTCCATGTACGGGGCTTCAACGCGTGGCCTTACATCTTCTGCATTAACTTCCCCTTCAGCTGTGGCATTGATGAACCTGATGATTTTCTGAGCTATGCCCCCCCCCCCCCCACACACACACACACACAACCAGCATTTAATGTAACTTCAGGTGTTATAATAACAGACCTCCTGCCCCCCAGTATAGCAATGAAACTAATGTACCTGCCATGTTCATTGTATTTAAGAGTACAAAAGAATTCTGCAAAATGGTCCTTTACTGTCCATCTTCTAACTGTCTGTTTACGCTCCTTAGAGGCAGTAATAAATACCTGAACTATCCATTTCATTACTTTAATGCTAACAGTAGCTTTCCTCATCAAATGTCTGCTACGTTCAGTCCATTCAAACCAGGTTTCTGCACTTGATCTGAACTTTGAGATGTCATAGGACTTAAAACCAGCATGGAAGAAAATGACGTCGTCTCCCATGACAAAAGAAAGAGAGAAAGGAAAAAGAAAGGAGTGGCAGCAAACTACAACAGAAGTTTGTAGTTAGGGTTGATGAGAACAAAGGTGGAGAATTCTGATGGAAAAGTCACCGGAAAAGTGTTCTACAGTCCTAAGAAGTAGGAGAGCGAATATTCATGTTCAATGACGATTTTGTTTACTGTCATTGTGTCCTGAGCCAGGGGTCTATCGAAAACAGCCTCTCTACTTCTTCGGAGGTAGTGGTATGGACTGCGTACATTCTACCCTCCCCAGACCCCACTATGTGGGAATATACTGGGTTTGTTGTTTCAAGAAATGATTTTTTACTTCCATTGGTCACCAATTGGAGGCCTCCCTTTCCTCCATTCACTTCTAGGTTCCCCGTCTTTGTATTTTATATCACATATCAAATTTTGAACCTCTTTTGGGAACAATTGATTAGTATTGATGCTGGTCTTAGGTATTTCCCTTCTCTAGTCGAGTTTCTCGAAAAGTATTTCTGCATCTTTTTCTAGCCCGTCGAACATTGCACCAAATTCTTTGCTTAATCAAATGATGTTCTTCTGAACCCATGAGGTCGCTCTTGCCTCTGCCTCCCCACTACAATTACTGGAGTCGGATTGAAGAGGAGAAGGCTCTTCAAGAGGAATTATTTGATTTCCTGTTGCTTTTCTTCTCCCTTCGTCAATTACCAGCGACTCAATTTCTGAGTTTGTTTCCACCTGGGCAGAACTCGCAATAGTCAAGAGTGTCAGGTTCATCTTGCATGTGCGTATCTGTCTTCATCATCTCAATTTCATGGTTAAAACTTGCAGAACTTCTATCTTCAGTAGTTCTGTTCAGGTCAAAGTTAATTGTGTCTGTGAATGGTTCTGCAGATAAGGGTTTTTTGTTTTTCCCCTGGGCTAAATGTTTGGGCTTTGAAAAAGACCCGCTTTTATTTAAATGAATTGGTGGCCCAAAATTCAGAAGGCCTTGGTCCCACTTATGGTTACTGGTTGCTGCCAGATGAGAGTGGTTTATATCCCTCGTGTAAAAACCTCCCTTCACATCAATGTCCACTGGTTCTTCTATCACTACTACTTTTCCAGCTCTTTGATTTGCTTCTTTCTCCTCTGCTATTTGACCCGACTTTTCTCCCCCATTTTTGCGAAAGGTCTTCTCCGACCTACTGGTGTCATCTTCTTTGACTTTTCTGTACCTTGTCGGAGCTTCGAACCACACCGAAAGTGTGAAAATCCATTCTCCGTCTTTCACTTCGACTGTCGTCAGAATTTTCTCCATAGGGCCCTTTGATTCGGGCCCATCTCAGATGGTTCTTGAGTTCCATCTCCTCCTCCGTCTCCAGCCAACCACCGCATTTCTCCCCAATTTCTATCATCACTTCCGGAGACCAGAGTTGTAGAGGGAGACCTAAAACTCTGATCCAAAACGTTTGAACCTGGTTTGCAATGGAAACGCCCCCGCCATTGGCGACCACCGGTCCAGCTTGATGCTCTTGCCTTGTTTCTTCCATTCTCCCCTTAGAATGTGTTCAGCATATTTTTCCAGTTGGAATTCAAACAAGAATTAGGTACCATTCATGTCGAAGACTTGGATATTGTAGATGCCTATCCCTGTCTGACTTGCCCACTTTTGAAAATTGTTTCGGGTAGGAATTTCATTGCAATCCGGGGAACTCCCCACCACACACCTACTGAAAATACCATTCTCGCTGGTATCGCCCTTCATATAGTCCGACTCAAATCCCCCCGACATCCATCTAGACCTCTTTACAGGCTCCTTGAAGTTTCTCTCCTTCCACCATCCTTGGCTCCTCTGTCCTTTCAGCATTTTACACTTTCTGGGTGTTAATCTCCCTATTAATGAATCACAATAATTAATTGGTTGACACTCCAAATTTCATTTGTGTCGCATAATTAGATCAGATAAGTAACATATATTGGGCCTGGGCTAGCACGGGTTCCTCTATCTAGTATAATATATATGTATGTACGTATGTGTGTGTGTGTATAAAAACCCAAAAATCAAATCAAATACTCGATCAATATGTACTTTCCAGTCATATATGTAGTTGAAGCACTCAAGGTAAGTTGACCAAATCCAGTGTGAATCCCACAATCACACCCATGTCGAGTCATAGGGGTGCGACAAGGATTTTGAAGAGTCTGAGCAACATAGATCAGGATAACAATAACAAGAAAATGATGATCAAAGCAGCCATACATCATGTTGAACAATAACATGCTATTCTACCAAATATGCAACTTTTAGAGCCAAATAAACAAGACAGACTACTGCATCACAGAAACTTGGTAAAGTAACTAGTGTCAACTGCAAGTACAATCCAAGATTCAGCATAAATAAGGTGCAGTGACTTGTAAAAAATCAGTAAAACAATTCATAAAAAGCAATCCGGATTTCTAATAAAAAGGAGTGCAACTAAAAAGGAAAAACAATATTTAATATGCCTGACAAATAATTATCTTATAGCACTATAAGCATAGTTTCAGAATCAGAAACAGCCTAGAATTTCTCTTTTCCGTTGAATTTTGTGTCATGGTCTAAGCGACAATTTTCAAAAAGGAATTGAAAAGATCACCTGCTGTATCCGAGCTCTCTTTTGAAAGATTTGATCTTCATACACTGCTGCCGCCTGAATAAAATGTTCTACTCTATCCAAAAAAACCTGTGAATGTATGGTCATATTACTCAACCAAAATATAGGATTGCTGACCTTGGAAATCCAGAGAAACCAAACTTATATATAAAGTGAAAAAGAAACACTCTCAAAGCTAGTCGTGTCTTGTATGACTACATAATAAAATTTGTTATATATTAGCTCTAAAATTCAAGCAACCATGTCGCATAGAATGAAGCAAATTCCTTGAATCAAAGTGATGATATTTAGAAGCAAATGAAACATAAGAACTATCAGATATATTACCTGGCTCTCCTGTAATGTCTTTTAGTTGTTTGACATACAATTCTTGATCCCAAAAAGAAACAGTAACAATTGATAAAAATAAATTAAAAAACATAGTTTCATATACAATTGTGTGTAAAATTAAGCTAGAGAGACGTAGAGCATGAGAATAGACAAGACATTACTATAATGCACCCAAGGGTGTGGCTTATTGGTTCGATAAAGTTGGGTTGAGCATCATGAGGTCTCAAGTTCAATTCGCAACAGAGACAAATACTAGGTCATTCTTCCGATCAGTTTTAGCCTTGGTTCACAGAGTTACCAGATACCTGTTGCTGGTGGGAGGTGGCGGGTGGCAGGTATCCCGTGGAATTGGTTGAGGTGCTCGCAAGCTGGCCCGGACAGCACGGTGATCCAAAAAAAAGGTCACTGACTTTGACTTAATACAAACGGTTATCTTCCATAGATGCAAATCTTAAAGTTCAACTTCAACGAACACTTTAGCACACTGAGCTCGATCTTCCAGTACTATAATTTACTCAGAGTGGATGATATAATCTCATGGAATATCAAACAAATTTCCGCTTTACCACCACGGTGAAAAGAAGATTGAGAACAAGAAAGACGAAGGTCTAAAATTTGAGCATTACCACATGCTCTTGCAAATAAAAAGGTCAAGTGGATCTCCAAAAGTCCTGATAGCCCCTAAATTAACCCAAGTTCCTTTTCCCCGGGCATTACTTTAGCCAGTTAGCCAAGTACATTTCACAAAGCAGAGAAATAACATACTACCAATATAGGCTATGCAAAGGGTTCGGACTCATAACCTTCAAAAAATAAAATTAACTAAATTATCTGAAATAATCACACTATCAAACGGTACTTGCACTAGGAAAGTAGGTATATCAAGAAAAATGATTATCTGACTGAACAATGAAAACATCTATAGTATACAAGCACACTGCACTACATCACATATGACTTGAGTCCTGGTGAGAAATTTGAAGTGTTGCATTGTCAAAAAGTAAATTACCTCACCCGCATCTGTAAGATAGCCACCCATTGTTGTAAAGTCCCTTCTATAGATGAACATCAGCAGATTGATGGCACCCTGGAAAAGTTAACAGGATTAAGGAAACATTAACCGAATAAGTAGATTGGCAGCATAGCACTTGGAAAAAAGGACGAATAACAGTTGCAATGTTATTCGACAGAGAATTTTAACATCCCCAAGATTAACAATCAGAGTACAGTATCCATAGAGGAAAAGCTCATTATCACCAGAAATTTAACCTGGAAGAAAAGGCTTATATCAGGATAACTGCATACCTCTCGAATCTCCAGTGTTGGCATATGAGGAAGAAAATCGTTTCCAACAAAAAAACACAAAAAAACAAAATCATCTACAACCCTTTCAAAGTCTATCTGAAATGGGGGGTTGTAAATCTCTAAATCATATTGCAAATACTCTCGCAGCACCCAGATGTTGAGAAACTGTAAATGAGACAAAGATGTGTTAACAAGATGGACCAAGTATTAGATGATACGATATTTCAAACTGGAAACTAAAGAACAGGCATCAATTTTTGGACCTGATATTTCTTCTTGTGAATAGGTGTGTCATGCGCAGCCTTTCCATCTTCGCCTTGGTTTCCATTTGTACCACGACAACCAGCTGCAAGATGTCCAACCTGACCACAGGCAAAACACTTTTCCTGCTGACCTGGTGGAGTAATAACCTGTACAGAAGATCAGACTCAGTTTTTGAAAACAAATTAATTTGAATGCACTGCCACTGGGTAGTAGTAGCTACTGACCTCCCTCAATATGGAAAAGTGGATTTCATGAGTAGCAAGAGACAGCATAATAAGATCCGCATCCTATACAAAGTACATTCAATAATTACGAAGAAATTAAGACGTCAGATGATCAAGACAAACTCAAAAAGAAAATGAGGCAAAACTGGTTGAAAGCAAAATAGCAAGGATGAACCAAGATTCTATCAAAAACATATCAAATTCTTGTATCCAGAAAAATAGAAAGGATTAACAGAATTTAAGATGTTATCAAACAATAATGTAACTCTTTCACTCACTAGACCATATAGACAATGGCGGGTATTTGGGTTGAAGCCAGGAAGGTTACGCTGCAAGCGGATGTAGGACATAATTTTGTGTTCACCCTCACCAGGAACATTAGCATCAGAAAGGATAACCTTCAAATAATCACCCAATGCAGCCCAGTAAACAAGTTAGGAGAGACAGGGTATCCTGAAAATCAGAATTGTATTCTAAAAGAACCAGAAAGGATTACTCCGGTGAAGGAATCCTCCGATCATAAAATATCATAATAAAGCAAGATAACTTTAGTAATATACTAGAACAACCTTGGTAAACCGCCAGCCAGCATTTTTATTCAACCTCGACTGTACATAATATTGAAGAGCTACTGATAGTACTGCCATAAATGGAGTACCCGGAGTAATAAAATTTGAATCAGATGTCTCAGGCTTTCCTGCAGGCATTAAAATAGCAGCCTCCATCTCAAACTCATCTCTCAGCCTTTTTTCTTCAGCTTCCTGTCAAAAAAATTGAATGAGATGCATGTCATATAAAATTGAACGACATACATGCATTTACATGTTAAACCACATAGATAAAGGAAAAGTTATACAGATTCAGCAGCATCTTGAGCAGCTCTGAAACGCCTGGTTCTCTGCTGATTCATCTTAGCTCTAGGAGCCACTCCATCTAAGAAATACATAATGAAGTTAGCACTTTAAAGATCGAAGCTGTAAAGATATAAAACATCAACAGACACAACTTACCAATAGCCATATAGAGGAGTTTTCTTGGACGGATTAATGAGAAAAGATGGTCAATGTAGTCAAAAATTGATTTGAATACGTCATCATAAGATGCTGGTGCAGACTGCAAGGTGGAGAAAAACCTTGATACAAAAGTAGTGCCCAAATAAAGGAACAAACAGCAGAGAAAGGGGCACATATACTTAGTAATTGCAACAAATTGTCAAAATCCTATTTGGGACCAGATAATGTCTACTAAGGTAGCGAACTCTAGATTTGAAGGTAGTAATGATCAACTATAAAGTAATTTGATTGGACATTTTGCAATTTTTTGATATTTCATATTTCAAATCTCAGTTGTCAATGCCTAGCATGAAATGACGTGATTCTTCATCATCCTACACATCCTTGATTACATTCATCAAAAACTACTTTTGGATTAAGTGCCTCATAGGTAGCCAATATGTCAAAAGATATTGGTTTACAGCTACCACAGTAAAATGACCAAGTACAACAACAACAATATACCCATTGTATCCCACAGAGTGGGGTCTAGGAAGGGTAGAGTGTACCTTGACCTTACCTTTACCTCAAGGGTGAGATAGAGAGGTTGTTTCCGATAGACCCTGGCTCATAACAAAAGACACCATAAAAAGGCGTAATGGATGTACACAACATAATAGATAGTAAACTATAACAATAGATAGTCGCAGAACAATACTACAACAATATAATACTACAATCGAACTACTTGAAACACTAGATAATACCATAAATCGAAGAGCATGAAACTACACGAGTAGTCTTAAGATAATAGTAACGGAAACAAGACAATGCACTCTACCTACTAGTAAGGACGCACTCCAACCTACTAACCTTCAACCCTGATTCGTGTCCTCCACAACTTCCCATCTAAGGTCATGGTCGGCATCCTCAACCAACACTTACCATCCTCTCCCTTGATGCACTTCACTTGGCCAAGGTCACGAGCCCTCTGCTCTGTGGCCTTGGCACGCCTAACCAACTTCTTATCCCCGCCTTTCTCCTCTAAAGCCGCATACAAACTCTCAAAAGCTGCTGACTTAACCGCCGTTACCGCTAACTTAGCCTCTCTTCTAGCTACCTTATAATCCCCTTTATTCGTCTGTCTCTCCTCATCAACCTAGCACTCAACCAACTTGGCATAAGCCACCTTCTTCAACTCCACTTTACTCTTAACCTCTTCGTTCCACCACCAGCCCCCTCGATGAGTGCCAGATCGACCTCTCGATATACCCAGCACCTCTCCAGTGGTCTCCCTAATGCAACTGACAGTCGTCTCCCACAGACAATCCACATCCCCTCTACCCTCCCAAGACCCCCTACTCTTCAACTTCTCCCCCAACTCCAAAGCACTAGCCAAAGTCAAGCTACCCTACTTAATCTTGGATCGAGCCTCCACACTTCTCTTCTTTCTGCCCTGATTGATTACCAAGTCCATTACAAAGATTCTCGCTAGGTATGACTTTACAGTCCTTACATAGCGCTCTATCACCCTTCCTAAAGAGAAAAAAGTCAATCTGAGTCTTGGCCACCGAACTACGAAAAGTAATAAGGTGCTCCTCCTTCGGAAAGCTCGAATTCGCTATCCACAACCCAAAAGCCCTAGAAAAATCCAACAGAGAAGCTCCTCCTTCATTCCTCTCCTCAAAAACGAAACCGCCATGCACATCATCATAGCCTCTCGACAAAAACCCAATATGCCCATTGAAATCTCCACCCACAAAAAACTTCTCAGAGCTCGGAACGCCCCTCACCACCTCATCCAAAACCTCCCAAAAGCCCTTCTTCTCCTCTTCATCCAAACCTACTTGCGGAGCATAGGCACTAATAACGTTCACTGAAGACCCTCCAATGACCAACTTAATAGACATCAACCTATCACTGACTCTCTTAACCTCCACCACCTGCTCCCTAAGTTCGTCACCTACTAAGATACCTACCCCATTCCTATGCCTCACACTACCCGAGTACCACAACTTATATCCATCCACATCTCTCGCCTTAGTGCCTACCCATTTAGTTTCCTCGACACACGCTATACTAACCCTCCTTTTTCTAAGAATCTTCACCAGCTCTATAGACTTAGGACCCAACTCTCAACCTAGAAACACCCTTGTCCCACCTAGCCCTACTCCCCCTCGCCCCCAACCCCGAACAGTGCTGCAACAATTAATACCAAAAAATTAAAATATTTAATTGCATATATAAATAATCAAAATCTCAATAGCAATAATATATAAGCAAATATTTCAAGTAAAAAAATTAAAAATCGATAGTACATACTATCTTTTACTCTTTGTGAAAAGAAAACAAAGGAAGAAGAAGAAAAAAAAACAGAAGAGAAAATCAAAGGAAGAATTAGAAGAGAATAAAAATCAAGAAGAAATCAATAGACTATGAGTAACGACTGACCAGTTGAGAGAATAAGAAGAAAATAGAAAATGGAAAAAGAACAGCGAAACGACTTACCAGTCGTTGCATGCCAAAGTTGTCGGAATCAGTCGCAGTCACCTCTCAATGGTAGCAGTCAAAGCAAAATGGAAATAAAAGCCCTAAAATTACCTTTTATCCTTAAAACCCTAATTTTAAAAAAAAAAAAAAGGCATCGCCTTTAGCGCCTCGCCTTGGTGTCGCCTTTCGCAGGTCACATCGCCATGGAGGCATATGGCGACACTACCTCGCCTCGCTATTCGCCATTGGTGACATAGCGCTCGCTATTGATATGAGACTGTTTCTACCTCTCAAAATGTGTTTGTGGAAGGACGACAGATTTTAGATGCATCTTTGGTGGCAAATGAACTTGTGGATTTTCGAAGAAAGGAGAACCAGGCATCCTCTATAGGATGGAACTCGAGAAAGCTTTTGATCACGTTAATCGAGAGTTCCAGGATTTTATTATAGTGAAGATGGGGTTTGGGTAAAGATGGAGAAAATGGATCAAGATGTGTGTTTCCACCGTCAAATTCTTTGTTCTTGTTAATGGTAATCCTTGTGGCGTCTTCGAGAGCTCGAGGGGTCGCAGACAAAGGGACCCTCTATCCCCAATGCTTTTCATCCTTGTGATGAAAGCTCTGAGCTCTAAGTAAGATAAAGGATAAGGCAGTGGGTGGTTGATATTTGAGGGGTTTGACGCCTTCGACCAAAAAAGTAGCATAAAGGTCACGCATTTACTCTTTACGGATGATAAACTAGTTTTTGTGATATAGATTTGGGTTAGCTGGTAGTCCAGCTTGTCTCAGGGCTCAAGATCAATCTCAAAAAGTGTGAGATTTACCCCGTGGGCGAGATGGATAACTTTGAAGAGCTAGCACAAGTGTTCAACTGCCCCATGGGCTCTCTTCTTACTACTTAGGTTTGCCTTTGGGAACGATGCATAAGGACCTTGTAGTGTGGAATTCTGCTATTGAAAAGGTTGAAAAAAGACTAACAGGTTGGCAAAAGCGGTACTTGTGGAACGGTTGAAAGGAAGTACTCATAAAAAGAACCTTATCGAGTATTCCTATCTTGTCTTTGTTGCAAGCACCAACAAAAGTCAAAGAAAAATTAGAAGGACGCCAAAGAAACTTCTTATGGGATACGAGGGGTAGTACTAGAAAGATTCATTTGGTGAATTGGGAGGCCATCAAAACTCCAAAGAAGAGGGAGGGGTTTCTAGGGGTGAAAGATCTTAAGGTGTTTAACAAGGAATTAATCGGAAAGTGATTATGGATAATTGGGATACAGCAAAACGCTTTTTAGAGGGAAGTGGTAGTAGAGAAATATGGCACAATGGAAGGAGGGTGGAGGACTAAAGTATTGTTCCATTTGGTTGTAGTATGTGGTGAAGCATAATGAAAAGAGTAAAAGGCTTCAGTGATCACATATCTTTTAGGCCTAGGTACAGGAGAAGGAGGATTAGCTTGTGGAACCATAAGCGGTGTGGAGAGAATATACTGAAAATATCCTTCCTAATATGTACAGTATTTCAAATCAAAAGGAGTCCTTGGTCTACCAAATTCATAGCGAGAATGAAGGGGGAGTACTTTGGGACCTCACATGCAGGAGAAATTTACAAGACTGTGAAATGGAAGAGTTTCAAAGGTTGCTAGAGCTAATTCAGGCTCAATTTAGGTTCAACCCTTATGGACGTGGAGGTGTACATTGAGGAGCTCTGGTTTGTTCACTGTCAAAACTCTCTGCCGGAGCTTGCTTATGATAGAGGAGACATATTTTCCACATTTACCGATCTAGATTCTCGAGATGCCTAGAAATGTGTGCTTTTTTACATGGTTAGCAGCGAGGGGAGCGATTATGACAACAAAGAATTTGAGAAAGAGAAATATCACTTATGTTAGTTGGTGTTACATGTGCAAATGAACGGGTGAAGAAGTTGATCATCTCTTGGTACATTGTGAAGTGGCATCGAGGTTGTGGAGAGGGTATTGAATTATTTTGGTGTACAATAGGTGATGCCAAGTACGGTTAAAGATGTGTTGCACAGTTGGGCGGGAAGACAACATAGAAGACAAAAGGCATAGAAGTTTGCTCCAATAGCCCTCATGTAGACCTATGAAGTGAAAGAAATGGGATAACTTTTGATGGGATCAAATATGATTTTTGCACATTTAAGGAATAGCCTACTTTCTCTAATTGCTTTTGGTGCACCCTGAATATTTCTATTTGTATAGAAGATTGGGTGGTCTTTGTAGAGAATCATGTTTTGATATAGTTTCTCTACTTTTGGTACAACTCTTGTATGCGGGAATTTTCTTCCCATTATTAATAATACTATCCAACTCAGAGGAGGTCAATCTCCCCCAATGCAAGCTTCACAGCCACTCATCATTCCCCATTAGAAACTATGACTAGGTTGAACAAATTACCTATCCAAATGCATATCATGATGCACGCATGTTTCCCTGGAAACTGTCTAGCGTACAATCACAAAAGAATAACATCCTTTTAACAAAGAAAGCACTCCCTCCATTTCAATTAGTCAAAATTTGGCACAGATTTGAAAAATGTAAAAACTTTTGAATCTTGTGGCCTTAAACTAAAGATAGGTAAAATGTACAAAAAAGTCCTTTAATCTTGTGAATTTAAATATGCCGTGTGAAAAGTTAGAATTAAAGAGTTCCCAAAAAAGGTAAGAGGCATTCTTTTTAAAACTGACTAAAAAGAAAAGTAAGCCAAGCAAATTGAAACGAGGGGATTATATAAGTGCTAACAAACTATTTGCTAAATAATTGTATAAAAAAAATCTCACATGCATTGTGCATGAGCTTAAATGAATTAGGTAAATCAAATACCAAATAAATTCATAGGAGACTTTCAAAAAGAAACACCCGTTCACCTTTCCCTCAGGATGAAAACAAGGATGAATGATACCATTCATGTCCAAGTACAAGTTATCAAATTCCATGCCATTAGGGTTTGGCTTTGAAACATCCACCATAACATTCAACCCATCAATGTCCTCTTTAGGCTCTTCCTCTACCACGTCCACAATTGAGAGCGGGTATCGATCGGCCAACCACCTATAAAATGCTGGTACTCCCATTTTTTTCCGATTAGCTGAACTCCAGTCAATTAAAACTTGCACCTGATTATCAATATTTAACAGCAACACCAATATTTGATAAAGAAGTCAGCATTTTCTGGTTAACTTTGAATTATTCATAACTACGAATAGCTATAATAAGCCACCTTGTTATCATAATAACAGGTTACACAAATCAAAATCTTTTCTTGATTGAACAGATGCATAGAATTAGTAAAAACGATTAGACTTTTTGCTAATGCTTTGATAAAAATACATACGTACAAGCAATATAGAGCTAACTCTTTTTCTGGAAATAACAAAAACAAAAAAGATAGCAAAATTTATAACACCCAACTTGCAGGAAGACAAAAATGAATAAGCATGGAAACAAAATATGAAAAGAAATAGAGAAACCCAAATGAATTTAAGCAACAAAATAAAACGTACCTGAAAGGGTTTTAGAATCTTCTGAATTATTGAAATGACAATTCACCTCAACAACGGATCAATTTCAAGAAAATTAGGGTCATGAAACTGAGATTTGAGAAGAGACGGATCGGGGCAAGTTTTAAAGAGAAGTGAGATCAATTTCTAAAAACTCCATACCAGCTATTACTCATTTGGATTTCTATTTTGCTTCTCTCCTCTGCTCCGTACGTAACACTTCTTTTCTTTTCCTTGTACTTTCTCTTTTTGTTCACTTCTTTCTCTCTAATTAAATATTTGTAAAATTTGACTTTTTTGTTTGCTTGGTAATAGAAAATATCATTTTAAAATTATTTGTAATATTTTTAATCATTTATATTCTTATTTTTGCATCTACATCTATCCACATCTACGGTATATTAAGAGTCCGTTTGGAATTTTTGCTGCTAGAAAATTGCTTATTTAAAAATCACTTTTTTAAATTAGCTTTTTAGAAAAGTGCTTTTTAAAAAGAGTAATTTGTGTTTAATAAATTTATTTAAAAAATATTTTTCATAAACAGATTGTGTTTGGATAATCTTTTTCAAAAAGTATTTTTTTAGACAAAAGATCAAAAAGGACATGTATTAATATACTTTTACTATTAAAATTAATTTATATAGAAAATTAATTTTAAATATCTATTATAATATTTATAATTAAAATTTAATTTTTATTTAATTAAAAAGTACATACTCTACAATTTTCAATCAATATTTATATACATAAATTCATTAAAAATATTAAATTATTATATATTGCTTAAATAATTTAACTATTAATTAATAACATCAAACAAAAAAGAATAAGCAATCGTCATATTCATAAATGTACAATACATAGTAACAAATATGTCATTTTTCATAAATTAGTTATTTAAAATTAAATATTCAAAAAAAAAAAATTACAAATACTATCAAAATATCATTTAATCTTGTAACATAATTTATTTGTCATCATTAACAATAATTAAAAAAAGTTATATATTTCTTCGGTCATCATCATCAATGATATTTTCAAATTTATTTTAACCAAAGTGAAAATGAAATAATAATAACAATATATAAATCATAAAATAAAATAAAGAATTATGAAAGTTTTAAAATCAAATTTTAATCAAACTTATAAGATATGTTAATTAATTAATAACAGATATATATATGTTTAAGAGAGAGTGTGTGAGTAATAGGGATATTTTTGTCATAAAAAAATAATTCTCTGCTTCTGCTTATGCTTTTTATGAAAAGCAGAAAAAATTTGCTTCTTCCCAGAAGCAAAAAAGTTATCCCTGCTTCTTTTTAAAAGCACTTTTTAAAGTTTACTAAACACCTTTTTTTTAAAAAAAGTATTTTTTCTCAAAATAAGTGTTTATTATGGGAAATAAGCAACACCAAACAAGCACTAAGTGTGAACAACTTACAAAAGTGATTTAAATTTTTTGTCCTTCACTGAAACAATCCATTATAGACTATACAACTTTGCTTATTTAAGTTCACATTTCGTCTCAAAATTCTACTACCACTAGTATTACTTGTGTTTGTGCCTTATTTTGTTTAGGTATTTCCCATATTTTTACTATCTTTTTGGTGGAGAAAAAATGTTGTGTGTATTTGACTTTAGGACGCTTCGATTTTTTTAATTCAATTCTTGCTATCAAGTAGGTTTAGGGTTTGTCACAACCCAAAAATCGACGTCATTATGGCATTTATTGTGGCCCAATCTTGAAGAAGAAAGAGGTATGAGATAATAAAAGAAAGTAAAATAAACGAGACTCCTAGAACGAAGATAAGTCACGTATTCATTATAACAAGGAAAACTGAAAGAATGTCATAAACTCCCTAAGACTAGTGCCACAAATGTAAGAGTATCTAAGTACAATATACGAAAATTAAATACAAATTTATCTCTGATCCCAAAAGAAAGATAAAGTAAAAGATAAGATGAGATCTGAAATTTGCCCCGAACACTGGAGCAAATCAGTACCTCGAATCTGATCAACTCTACCCGAAACTCAACTGCAACGCGTAGTACTTGAACTGAGATCTGCACTAAAAGCGCACAGTAGGGGTGGATATGGTCCACTTGTACTCAATAGGTATCATAGGTCGACGGAGCGAAGTGCAAAATAAGATAAGTAAAGAAATACTATGAGCACGCAACCAGCAACCAGAAAAGTTTCCAAATGGTAGCTCACACCATTTCCACTAGCAATTCTTATATTACTATTATATATAAGAGACAATCTAAGGACTTTGGTAGTCCTTATAAAAGTTTTCAACTTAATTTTGATCTTTTCAATTAATTACTTTTATGTCATGATTTTATCTTTTATAGTAATTTAATTAATTTTATAATCCTATAATATTATGGCATTTGGTTGATATAGATGAAGTTACTTTGTCTTCTTTCTTGTTATATGGACCTTTGCACTTGGCACGTGTGTCATAGTATGAGAAGTTATTATTAAGTTTTTTTTTGTGATTTCAAATATTTAATTAATTATTTAAAAAAATAATTAGGAGTAGGACAAGGCGAATTAGGGAGGAGATTACAAAGCCAAAAATCAAATATTTACCAATAAAATGGAGTTTAGGTAGTTAATCAATTGAACTATTTAAATTCTTATATTGTTTAACTAATCAATAAATCATTTTTAGAATCTTCGATTATAATGTTTTGTTTCTCATAATTATATATTATTTAATCAAATTGGTTGCAAAATAAAAGTGTTGAATATCCTTAAATTATTTTATTTATTAAATTACTTGTACTTCATGCTTTATGAAATACAAGATCAAAAAGCTTTAATTTTTTCCTTTGCTGCTCACAAGACCAAAAAACTTTAATTTGACTATCTTTTGTTAATTTTTTTAATCAAAATTAATTATTTAATTAATTTTTGTAAGTGAAAATAGCCTTAACAAAATTAATATTTTATATGAATAAAGTAGTTTAAGAAAAAAAAAAGATATCAACTCAGTGCTAGATGCCCTACCTTCCCATATGTAACCTTTTCTCCCATTCCAGCTAGTGTCATCAAAAGACTAGACAGCATCCAAAAATCCTTTTTGTGGCAACGTAATAAGGAAAAAAAAGGTTTTTAACTAGTCAAATAGAAGGCAATCATGATGACCAGGAAAAAAGGAGGTCTGAAGATCAGGGATCTAAAAATGCAAAGCAAGGTTTTAAAATTAAAATGGCTATGCAGAACACAAAAGAAGACCAAATGTTATGAAGAGCCATCAATGAAAAATATGAGGAGGATAAGTGGATGACTAACGAGATTAGCACTCCTTATGGAGTAAGCCTATGGAGATTTATCAGAAATTTATGGCCTTTGCTGAAAAGCAAATGTTCCATAAAAATTGCAGAAGGGAGCAAGACCTCTGCATCTACAATTTAGTGGTTCATCAACACAGAACAGTAGCCAAGCATTAGATAAATCAGGGATGGAACATCACCTTCAGAAGATTGCCAAATAATTGGGAATTGAATAGAGTGTCCTCTTTTTTCTCCTGCCTGGAGACATGGGCTGGCTTTTTGAAATAGATAGGGATAGACATGGGGTGGCTTATAGGAAGGGGTTGATAAACTATGGTGGAATGGGCACAATAGTGGGAACTATAAAGTGAATGTGGGGCTATAAGGAGTTGAACTTTAGCTGTCACCAGATTGATGGTTGGAAACATATTTGGAAGACCAAGATCCCTTTCTAAGTATCTTGTTTTGTCTGGCTTTCTAGCCAGAGAAGCTGTCTCACTAAAGAGAATATGATAAAAAAGGGGATTACCATATGTCCCAAATGCTGCTCATGTGGAGAAACGGCTGAGACATTAACGCATCTCTTTCTCCATTGCAAGGTAACAGGACAAGTATGGAGGATTTTTTTGGCTCTCGGAGGGATCGCCTGGATTATGCCAGACAATATTGCATCACCTTTGGCAAGCTGGGAAGAAGCAGGAAGGGAGACAGGAGACGGAGAAAGATGGAGAATGATACCTGCATCCATTTGGTGGACTGTTTGGAAAGAAAGAAACTCAAGGTGTTTAGAGAATAGGAGCAACACAGTTCAACATATAAAAATGAACTGCATCTTGTCTTTGGCGTGAACTATCTTACTCTGCAGCAACTGTAGAAACTCTGGATGTACTAGACTCCATCTAGGTGTTAAGAATAACTGCAGGTTCTTAGAGTTTCTTTTGCTGTAAATAGGGACCAGTGTTCCCTGACTACTATGTAATGAATCAGTTATAAATATATAGAAATTCACCAGTTTCACCAAAAATTTAAAAAAATTAGTACTGTAGCACCTTTAATAATGTTTTCCTGACTCAACTATCTCACCCTTGCCATTTTGTATAGATTATGTCATTCTGAGCATGGGTCCCAGACCTACTATTTGTGCTGATTTTATAGTATAACATGTGGGGTCCATGTGATGTTCTTCATTGCAGATTTATATGCGTGTACTATAGTTGCTACTTAGTATTTTCTCAGTTTTTATTTGTTCGTCTAACTTTTTCTAAATCTGTTATATATTTATAAATTAAGTAAGAAAATATTATAAATTATAATATTTAACAACGATAAATATTTAAAAGACATAAAAAAATTGGATCGACTCTCAAAATTCTATCAGTGCTACATAAATTGAGATATATGGAGTAACATATATTCTTTGAAAAGGACGTAAAAACTATTATAAATTATAATAATTAACAACTTAAAATATTTTAAAGACATAAAAAATTAGTGCCACATAAATGAGGGAATAACATGTATTATGTAAAAATTATATAAAAAGCACTATAAATCACAACAATTTTTTTGACAATTAGTATTGTTGTATTCATCAGCATTTAGGGAATGCTGGCCACCACCAAAATAATGTTACAAGGCACTAAATTCTAGTTTTACGGAGCTCCTAAGAAGTCAATGAACTCATCTACTTCTATACAGTTTTGTTTACACCCCAAAAATGAAGTCACTAACCAGTTCCATTTCACATCATGAACTGACTTAGCCTCATCTTCAAAGCATCTGTCGTTCCTCTCCTTCCACGCTGTCCACCATATACATAAGGGTATTAACCTCCACCATTTTTTCTGACTTTTGCTTCCCCCTCTTCTAATCCAGCAGCTCATCAGCTCAGGCATTGTCAATTCAATCTTTGTGAGATTGACCAAGCTATCAATCACTTTCTTCAATCTTTCAACTAACACTTTAGCAATTATCTTGTAACCTCCAGATATCAGACTAATAGGTTTGAAGTCCCTCGACTCAACTGCTCCTGCCTTTTTAGGAATAAGAGCTACATAAGTGGCATTCAAGCTCTTTTACTTGGTGATCATGAAAGTATTGCATTGTGCCCATGATATCTTCCTTAACTAACTCCCAAAAAATCTGGAAAAAGTTCATTGTATCTAGACCTGGTGTCTTGTCAATTGCACAGGATTGCTTTCTCATACCTCTTCCTCCTCAAAGTTTCTTGGAACCAACTCTGTTCATCATTTGACACAACTGCTGCTCCATGGAGTATAAAATCAGGTCCCCACTCTTTTGTTTCTTTGTAAAGATCCTGATAGTAGCTTTGGATGGCACTTTTAATTGCTTCTGGTTCAATGATGGCTTGTCCTTCCACCTCCAATGAATCTGTATAATTATATCTCTAGTGGGCATTAGCCATCCTGTGAAAAAACTTGGTGTTCATGTCTCCGTTCCTCAACCATGGAACTCTTGACCTTTGCCTCCATGCTATTTTCTCCCTCATTGCCAGCTCTTCAAACTCCATGGTTAGGTGAGTCTTTTGAACTAACTCATCATCAGTGAGATTTCTTTGCTCTTGTACAGTTTCCATGTCCTTCACTGTTCTAGCACCTCTTTTTTTCTTTGCTTCCAATTTCACCTATTATTTTTGCTCCATTGCATCAACTTCTTTTTTAGGAATGTTAACTTATTGGCTAGCATGAAGCCAGGCCTGCCACTACTAGGGAAAGGACTCCACCACTCTTTGACCTTGTCTATAAATCCCTCTACTTCTAACCACCAGTTTTCGAATTTAAAATAAGACTTCTTGAAGTTCCAATCCCCACAAATGAGAAGAATAGGATTCTGATCAGACCCTATTCTTGGAAGTGATGTCTACTTGACCTGTAGAAAAACGTCCTCCCAATCAGCTGAGTAAAGGAACCTATCTATCCTGGATGCACTGTTGTGATTCTCCCCCCTCATCCAAGTAAAAGATCCTCCAAATAAAGGAGGATCTACCAACTCAAGATCATTAATGCTCTCGGAGAATTCGGTCATTGCTCTTAAGATTCTGCGACAATTTGTTCTTTCGGTGACAAATCTTGTTACATTGAATTCACCACACACCACCCATGGTCGCTCACAAATGTTCCTACTGCCTGCTCACTCACTCCATAATTCTCTTCTAGTCACCGTGTTACAATCTGAATATACAACACTTAAGAAACACTCAAGAACCAGGTTAATTCCTGGCTAAGATCTATGAATTTACATGTGATCAGTTGACCAGCTACCTCACCAGCTCGCCCTTCCATTCCCTTTTATCCCACATAATCATAATCCCTCCTCTACTGCCCCTAACATCTAAATGTTCTTCCCACACCCACCTATTATCCCACAACTCTCTTAATAGTTTTTAACATCTCCTTCTAATTTAGTTTCTATAAGAACATATATATTCGCTCCCCTCTGGTGAACTAATTGCTTCACCAACCTCCTCTTATACACCCCGTTTATCCCCCTAACATTTCAAGTAGTAATACCTCTTTTTAGAGCAAGTAGTAATATCTTTGATACAAGAATAATGGCCGCCTTAGCTTTTGATGACATCATTCAAAGTCACTATGTGAAGAATCAAGCTTTGGTCGCATGGAGGGCATGAAATCATACTTGGAGGGGATGTTTTTAGCCTACCATTGATCAAACCCAAGTGTGGAAGACTGCTTGGAGCCTTGAAGACTTAAGGACTCTCGGGTTTGGACCACCTTTGTTGGTTCATGGTTTTGGTTCCCTTTACTGAGGGCATTTTGGTCACTTAGCTTTAAGGGCATTTTGGACAATTCATATTGTCTTCCAACACACCAAGACCACCCCTGGTCATTAAGGGTAATGTGGTCTTTTTGTCTACTTTTAGAATATACTATAAGTAGTGCATTTTAGGTCTTTTCTCTTTAGTTTATGAAAGATGAAAAATTGAAACATTAAAAATTCTCTCTCTTGAGCTGAGAACACTTAGTCTTAGTTAGGGCTTGGAAAATCTAGTATTAATCTTTGCTTGGAAATGGTTGATACGGGAATAATCACGGATATGGACTTATGGGAGTGCATTTTGGGTCCGAGACTTGGTGTGTGCACTGGAAGTGCAAAAGGGAACCTAAGTGCACTAAAAACCAGCCAACATATTACACTTGATGAGCACCTAAGTCTCTAAGGGGCCTTTTGGTCTTTTTGTATTTTATTTGTAACCTTGTCTAAATAGAACATTGTAGGGCTTTTTGACTTAGTTTATTGATGATGTTGTAAGTCTTTAGACATTGAAAAACACAAGTCCTCTCTTCTCTTTGGAGGGAAAACCAAAACTAGGGTGGATTCTCTTTTATTGTTGTTTGCTTGGAAACATTGATGCTTGGGAGGTGGATTCCGATCTTGTGTCTTTGTAAGAGACAGGTTTATTTTTTTGTGTAGTGTTAAGGGTCCAAGATTGTCCATTCTTGGGTTCTTAAGATTATACCTTCATGTGGTCTATCTATCTATCCTTTTACCTTTTTGTAATCTTGTTTATTGTTTGTGTTGTAATCTTGTGTTCTTGTTGTTATTTTTAAATCCGAATCTTGTGTCTTCTTTTTTATCATCTTGTGTTAATCTTGTCCTTGTTTCTGTTTTGGTGTTAAAATACACATTGTATCTTGTATTTTTCTTGTTGATAGCGAATCCGAGAGTGGTCTCCATCTTGGTCCTCGGATCCTTAAGATTGTGGACTGATTTAGAGTGTGTTTTTTGTGCCTTCCTTGTTAGTCTTGAATCATTTGGTATCAAAGAATAGCTTGATATTTTCCCCACAAGATCAATCTTGGGCTTGTTAGTGGAAAAATAAAAATAAAAAAGTGTTCAAAACTGAAATTTTCAGAAAAAATAGCAATCTGTCCGTGTTGTGTTCTTGGCCGAAAAGTGTGTTCTTGTTGTGTCTTGGTCGAGGTTTTTACTTGTATTTGTTATCTCTAAGTTTTAGTTTTATTCCTCACTAACACGTTGAGTCTATATCTAGATTTGAGCTTTAAAAATTGATGTTGTTATGAACATAAGACTTGGCCGAATTGTTGTAGAAACATTATTGTGGTGGACTGTTTTGGCCTTGTGGTCTTTATCTTGTTGTCGTTATAAGCTTGGCCATGTGGTATTTTTGCTCATTGGTGGCCTAAGAACCATCTTGTTGAAGTTGTAGTTGTCTTGGCGAAGTGTTGAAGATATTGTATTGTGAAAATTGGAAGTTGGCCGTGTGAAAATTGTTTGTGTTCTTGGAGATTGTTGTTGGTTGTTCTTGGTGATTGTTGATGTTGTTCATGGAGTTCTTCACAACCTTCATAGCTTTTTAAAATAAAGTGAACCTTAGATCTATAAATGTGAAGGGAATAAAGTAAAGCTTTATTAGTCTTGAAAGACTTACCATCACTCATCAACTAGTCAATCATATCTCAACCATTTTCCAACTACTTTCCACGATTCAAGAATCCATGTTTTAAAGGTAGTACAAGTCTAGTCAAAGACATTTGAGTCTTGAATTTTGAATTGAAAAGAAGCTCCAAAGACTAGTTTGTATTTCCCTTCATTGAACAAGTTCCACCAAAGGTCCCAAATTGAAAATTGACCAAGACTTGAACTTTTGAAATTAACAACTTGATAAAACCAAACCAATATGTGGCTGCCACATCACGTTTTACTGTTCACACGACAAAATTTTAAGCTCAAATTTTGATCTTTTAGTTTCATTGTGTTGTCTCTTCAGTTTTGTTTGTTGATTCCATTACTAACATACGAGCTAGTACTAGATTGTAAGTTAGTTTTGAAACCGTTCTTCGTGTTAACTTTCCTTTGTGTGTCTTAATCCTTAGATTCATTGTAACGTCCTTGTGTATTTTTTTCCTTACTCTTTGGAGTCGTTTTCAACGTTGAATTCACCTCTCAACACCTCTCGGAGTATAAGCAAGCTTTCAATACTTGTGAGATTGAGTGTGAGGGATCCGAAAGACCCAAAATAAAAGAGAGAGTGTGGATGTTTTGTATAACTAACGTGTTTTCTATTTTGTAGGTAACTTCTTTGCCACAATGGATACCATTTTGGCCCACCTTGATGCTATTGCCCAAGAAATAGCTAAGGCGAATGTGGGTCTTGACAAATTGGGCTCGGATATGTCTACTATACTTGAGAGGTTGGATCGAGTAGAGAGTCGAAGGAATTCTCGTGATTCTACTTTCAAAGCTTTACCTCAAGCAATCAATCCTCCAAAACCACCACCAAATGACATAGACATAAGCCAAGCCACCAAATGTCCTCCAACCCGAGACCTACATAGGTCGATCCCTCTTCCATTCGATCAAGTCCAACAAAAAGGACTTGGAAGCCAAATCTCTCCCATCCAAGCTCTATAACCGAAGCTCCACTTTACCAAATCAATCCTCTCAACCGAAACTCCACTTCACCAAAGTCGACATATCCATGTAGAGGAGAATGGTAGAAAGGAACATGACGGATATGGAGTCTACGACGATTCTTGTATGATGGTAGGAGACTTGTTTCGGATGAGATTGAAGACAAGGCTCAAGATGGAGAAAAAGTCGAGATTCAAAATGAAGATATTGGCCAAGACTTGTGTTAATATTTTACGGGCTGTTTTGAGTGGTTTATTTTAAAGTGGCTGATTGAACGAGGTAAAGCCGTGAATTTATGGGCAAATTCCTCTCAAGATGGAGAGGATGATACGGGAATAATCACGGATATGGACTTATGGGAGTGCATTTTGGGTCCGAGACTTGGTGTGTGCAATTGAAGTGCAAAAGGGAACCTAAGTGCACTAAAAATCAGCCAACATATTACACTTGATGGGCAGCTAAGTCTCTAAGGGGCCCTTTGTTTTTTTTGTATTTTATTTGTAACCTAGTATAAATAGAACATTGTAGGGCTTTTAGACTTAGTTTATTGATGATGTTGAAGTCTTAAGACATTGGAAAATACAAGTCCTCTCTTCTCTTTAGAGGCAAAACTGAAACTAGGATACAACAATTGGGTGGATTCTCTTTTGTTGTTGTTTTCTTGGAAACATTGATGCTTGGGAGGTGGATTCCGATCTTGTGTCTTTGTAAGAGATAGGTTTATTTTTGTGTGTAGTGTTAAGGGTCCAAGATTATCCATTCTTGGGTTCTTAAGATTATACCTTCATGTGGTCTATCTATCTATCCTTTTACCTTCTTGTAATCTTGTTTATTGTTTGTGTTGTAATCTTGTGTTCTTGTTGTTATTGTTAAATCCGAATCTTTTGTCTTCTTTTTTATCATCTTGTGTTAATCTTGTTCTTGTTCTTGTTGCTGTTTTGGTGTTAAAATACACATTGTATCTTGTATTCTTCTTGTTGATAGCGAATCCGAGAGTGGTCTCCATCCTGGTCCTCAGATCCTTAAGATTGTGGACTGATTTGGAGTGTGTTTTTTGTGCCTTCCTGTTAGTCTTGTATCAACGGTGGATCTTGAGGTGAGTTGATTCCCTTGGCGGTCACCGTAAGAGTGTGGTTTTGATTATTACATTCATTAGGGGTTTTGAAGTTTAATACACTCTTTAGTTCTTAATCTTGTAATAACCTTGGTCTCACTATCTATCCTTTACTTTTGTTGTTGTTATCTTGTGTAGTGGACTGTTTTGGGTCATTTGTCTAATCTGAAACTTGTGTTATTGTTGTTGATATTGTTCATCACATTTTATAGCCTTTTTGGTGTTGAAATACACCCTTGTATCTTGTATTCTTGTTGTTGGTAGCGAATCCGAGTGTGGTCTCCATCTTTGTCCTCGAATCCTTAAGATTAGTGGACTGATTTGGAGTGTGTTTTATGCCTTCCGTTGTCATTCTCGTATCATTTGGTATCAAATCATGGCTTGATCTTGTTCCCACAAGAGGGCTTGTTAGTTGAAAAAAAAAATTGTTAAAAGAAAAAGTTAAAATCTGAAAATTCCAGAAAATTAGCAATCTGTCCATTTTGTATTCTTGGCCAAAAATTGTGTTCTTGTTGTGTATTGGCCAATATTTTTACTTGTCTTTGTTGTCTCTAAGTGTTAGTTTTGTTCCTCACTAACACGTTGAATCTATATCTTAGATTTGAGCTTTAAATGTTGATGTTGTTAATGTGAACAAAGTGTGGCCGATTGTTGTTGGTATTGTTGTTGCAGGTTCGAGACTTGAACGTGTGATGTGTTGTTGGTTCAAGTTTTGAACGTGTATTGTGGAGATTGTGTTGTGGAATTTAAGCTTGGGAAGTTGTTGTTGTTGTTTGAGAGGTCCAACTTGACCCTTAGAACTTCAAGACTCAAAGTTTGTGTTCTTGGTGTTCTTCACCATCTCCATATATTGTTGAAAAAAAGTGGTTGTTGATCTTAGAAGTTGAAGAAAAAGAGTGTGTATTGTGTTAGTCTTACAAGACATAGATCCAAGTGTCAAGGTGTAGTACTTGTGACTCAAAGACTTTTCCTACACACTAAAGACTTTACATCACTTCTCAACTACTTTCCCATGAAACAAGGGTCCATGTTTTAAGGATAAGTACTACAAAAGTCAAGTCTTGAAATTTGAAACTTGAAAAAAAGGCTTCAAGACTTATTTTCTCTCCTAAAACAAATTCCACCAATCTAAATTAATTTTTAACCAAGACTTGATTCTTTGAGAATAACCACTTGATAAAACCGAACCAATACGTGGCTGCCACGTCATCACTGCTAGTTCATGCAATATTTTTGAGCTCAAATTTTAGATTCTTAGTTTCATCTTATTGTTTCATTAGTTTCATGTCTCTATTCTAGAATTAATTAACAACTAGTAATCACCTACTTAGTTGTAGATTAATTATTGAATCCGTTTCTTCGTGTTTTCATTATTTGTGCACTTTTCTCATTTTTAACTTTTAGTAACTTCTTTGTTTCAAGTTTTTAAGTAAATTTTATTTTGTTTCTTGAATCGATCAAGCAAGAACTCATTCCGTCTGCCAAGTAGAATTGACATCTTATTGACTACCGGAGTATAAGCAACTTTCAATATTCGCTGCTCCAATTGTGAGGATCACAAAATTGAGTGAATACGAGTGTTGGTGAGGAGCTTTTACTACTAATCTTGTTTATTCATTTTGTAGGTTCAAAAGGTGATATAAGGGGAATATGTCTTTGATAGCCGGGGATTATTGTGACTACAACATGGGAGACTATGGTTGTAGTGAGGGGTTTTATGGCTATGAATTTGAGGGATATTACGGAGGCTATGAAAATAGCCATGATTGAAACTTGGGAAGATTTGAAAGTTACTATTTTGAGGGAGAAAATGAGATGAATGAAGTGCCTAGTGCTTATGGTGACTTTGGAGATGATGTAGGACCTCGTGATGGATCTTATGATGATGTTTGGGCATGTGAGGAGTCCTACACTTCTCACTCCAAACCTAGTTTTGGTGTTAGGTATAACCTTTTCATTGGCAAAGCTTATGAGAGTACACGTGAGGAGTGTGAAGATTCATATTCTCCACCTTGTAGTACTTATCAAGATCGATATAGTGTGAATGGTTATTCTAGCTCTAGTGGAGGTTGTTCAACGAGAAGATGAGGGTATGCATCTCCAAAATCGAGGGCTACTCGTGTCCTTTATAATGTTGATCCAAGGAGTGTACACTCCGGAAAGGTGACCATTTATGGGATACCGTGCTGCCTCGTTGTGTTAAATGATAGGTACTATAGAAACTACATCGTTCCATCCATGGTTGACTACTTGGGGTTGTTTTTCTAGCCTTTACTCATTCCATACTTCTTGGATGGGTTTAAGGTTACTGAGAGGGTCAAAGTTGTCTTCTCTCAATTTGAGTACCATGAGGAGGTGTGGTGTGATATTCTTTCATTGACATATGGTCATGTATGCTTAGGTGTCGATTGGTTTGCACAACATAGAGTTCCAAATGTGCAAAATTGGCCTAATGTTGTAATAGACCGGTAGGGAAATCACCTCACGACATACATGCTGCCCGAGCTGCAAAGAGAAGTGAATACTTACTCCAATCCAAATTCTTATGAGAGAAAAAAGATTGAGAGGAGTAAGGGTGTGAAAGGTGGTAATCCGAGAGTGGAAAAGAAGAGGTTATGAGGAGCAAAGTGAGGGGATCGCCACCAAACAGAGCTAACATTGTTTGTCCTCCTATTTCTAAGGACATTTGTGTAGGTACCGACATGGCAAGTAATGGATATCAATGCCAAAGTGAAGTTGCTGCCCAAGCTTATGGAGGACCTTCACAACACAGCAAAGGAGAGTCGACTCAAGAACTTCAAGGTAAAATAGCTAACTCTTACACTTTTGTGCATGTGAATGATAATTGTGTGGCAAGTAGCCCATTGAGTGTGAGTAGTAGATTACTTACTTGTGAGTCTAATGATTCTTTGCCTTTTGTTAATGATGTACATGTTGTGAGTATGGATACACTAGTTGATCCTATTGATGACCAAATTGACTCTTCTTGTAAGATTGATTTATATCCACCTAGTGTTGAAGTCTATATATTGAATGAAAGTACATTGTCTTGTGTAGTTGGTGTTGATCAACCTATTTGTGAAAATTTTCCACCACTTGAGTAGGTGTGTGATGTGATTAAGTGAAATCAAGTGAGTGAAGTATTTGAAAAAATTGGTCAACAAAAGGGGAGTGAACCCGAGAGCTATTCTTGGGATAATCTTGTACTTGAAATCTCTTTAAGACATGATATTAAGCTTTTAGAGAGTGCTGAATGTGTTTGTTTCGAATCTGCCCGTGAAATAGATCATGCTCTCTTTAGGTATAATGTCTTATTTGAAGATGATATAAACACTCCTAATGAGCCTAGTGGTGAAAATGAAGATATAGCTTACCTTGGAAGCTATAGCCGATATGCTAACCCACTATGGTGTGACAACATTCCCCCTAAAGATGGAAATCACTTATTGAAAGATGAGAGTACTCTTATGGATAAGGAATGTGTAGTCCTTCTTGAAAACCCGAGACAAATGTGTCATTGACTCCTTGCGGTAATGTTTCTAAACGTGCATCCTTGTTTGACACACTTGTGCCTAAATTGCATGAATTCCAACTTGTGGATGCCAAGTTGTCTAGTTGTTTGAAGGAAAGAATGTGTATGTGTTTAAATACTTATTCTTCACCCGTGAATTCTTTTGCATGTGATTCTTCCTCTTTGCCTATGATGATGTCCATGCTAGTTGTGGATTTATTTTATGTCGAGGTAGGAAGTTTGTTGGTCTGTCCATGTGTGTGAGTGATAATGCTATATGGATTTTATGAACTTTAGAACCAATCGAAACACCCTCCTTGGTGTGGTCTTTTGACGAGATAAAAAAACAATGGTGTCTTATGGCTCATAAGATGATGGAAGTTCTACCTTGTGGATTATTTGATGCCATTAGGACCTATGTAGTTTCTTTATCTCTTGGAGATTCCCGTAACCAAATCCTTTGTGCACCTTTTATTGAGATTTTTATATTTAATTCAAAGGATCCTTGGTTATATTGCAAATATGTGCAACCAAGCATGTTGAGATGATTTGTTATGCTAACCCTAACCCTCATTCCCTGAGGAGTTTGTATTTGTTTGCCCTCTTTTCAATTTTGCAAGGGATGGATTCGAGGTCGAATCCTTTTCAAGAAGAGGAGGAGGATACAAGAATAATGGCCGCCTTAGCTTCTGACGACATCATTCAAAGTCACTATGTGAAGAATCAAGCTTTGGTCGCATGGAGGGCATGGGATCATACTTGGAGGGGACGTTTTTAGCCTACCATTGATCAAACCCAAGTGTGGATGATTGCTTGGAGCCTTGAAGACTTAAGGACTCTTGGGTTTGGACCACCTTTGTTGGTTCACGGTTTTGGTTCCCTTTACTAAGGGAATTTTGGTCACTTAGCTTTAAGGGCATTTTGGACAATTCATATTGTCTTCCAACACACTAAGGCCACCCTTGGTCATTAAGGGTAATGTGGTCTTTTTGTCTACTTTTGTAATATACTATAAGTAGTGCATTTTAGGTCTTTTCTCTTTAGTTTACGAAAGATGAAAGATTGAAACAATAAAAATTCTCTCTCTTGAGAGTAGAACACTTAGTCTTAGTTAGGGCTTGGAAACGCTAGTATTGATCTTTGCTTGGAAACGGTGGATCTTGAGGTAAGTTGATTCCCTTGGCGGTCACCGTAAGAGTGTGGTTTTGATTATTACATTCATTAGGGGTTTTTGAGTTTAATACACTCTTTAGTTCTTAATCTTGTAATAATCTTGGTCTCACTATCTATTCTTTACTTTTGTTGTTGTTATCTTGTGTAGTGGACTGTTTTGGGTCATTTATTGAATCCGAAACTTGTGTTATTGTTGTTGATATTGTTCATCACATTTTATATATGTTTTGGTGTTGAAATACACCCTTGTATCTTGTATTCTTGTTATTGGTAGCGAATCCAAGTGTGGGTTCCATCTTTGTCCTCGAATCCTTAAGATTAGTGGACTGATTTAGAGTGTGTTTTGCCTTCCGTTGTCATTCCCGTATCAATCTTGGTGGGATCCTAATGAGTGCACCCTAATATAAATTAATCATGTCAAAGATAAAGCAATGCATACCATGGGTGTTGGTTCCTGTCAACAATCACACTTTACCTGCTTTATCAATTTACCAGGGTTTCCACAACCCTAGTTATTGGTTTATCGGCTCACGATTGTGAAGAAATCAATATCATTCATGATGGAAAGCAAATATGAATTCACAATGATAAGATAAAAGAAAACCCACAACTGTAAACTGATAAATCAATCAAAGTCAATATAATGGAGTCCCAAGATCAATTATGGATCTTAAAATCAAAATATGTTTCTTAGTATACAAAGTGTGTCACCTCTACTAAAAAGTACATAATGTGTGTTTATAGCACAAGAGAAAAACCTAGAAACTAATCCCAAATGAAATAGGAGAAAATAGGTCCGGTGCCCACCCACTTCCTGTACCTGCAGTTTGGTCATGGCACAGGTTGTACCTACGGTTTGCTCCGGGCGCAGGTACCAACCGCAAGTACCAAATGGGAAATTTCCTACAAGTCAGCTCTCATGATTTTGGACTTTTTGTCACCCTCTGTAACATCCCGTATCTTGCTTGTACTTATTCTAATTATATGGAACCTGGTATGGTCATATGGTATAGGTAACAGATGAGATTTGTTATGCAATTATTAATGGTGTAGATGGAATTATAGAGGCTTCCCGTATAGTTTAGTGTGATGCGACTAAGTTAACGTTAAGATAACTATTTAAACTTGGAATCGTAAGCTAGTATTTGAATCTAAAGTTTAAAGTGACCAAGTGTGTATAAGTTGAAGGTTAGACTAAAGGGATTAGAAGCTGAAAATGGAGCAAAATATTGAGGTGCTTGCTTGACTTATTTAAGCTAGTTGGTGAGTTACCTATTTAAGTTGTTTGAACCAAATTAATGGACCCATGGCTATGGATCAGATTTGGGTCTATGCTAATATACTCATTTGGGCCAAATTGAACAAAAAAGAAAGAAAATGGATAAGTGACCCAACACACCAATCTGCAAAGGCCCAAATATAATTGAGCCCAACAAGAAATTATGCAAGTAGGTGCATCACCTACTTTGAAGTTTCAGCAGGTTGGACCCTTAAGTAGGTGCATCACCTACTTGGACCAATTTGACCAATTTTATGGTCCAAAATGCAGCTAAGGAGGTGGACAAGATAGGGCCTTTAAAAGGCCAAGTTGCTGATCATTTTACTTCACTTTTAAGTCACAAAAAAGGAGTTTATTTCAGCAAATCTCTCTACTCTCTCAAAAACAACAAGAGCAGCAACCCTATTTTTCCTTCTAGGTATCTTGAAGAAACCCTTCCCTTTGCAGCCCAAGGTAAGTGAAAAGCACTTAAGGTTTTGTTTAATTATCTCATGGGAGATTAGGGAAACAAGTTATAAGTGTTTGACTATAAGTATATGACTGATTATATAACAAGCTGTTTGTTCATGTTTCCTTGTTATTGAGGAACTTTTTTTCTTCTTCTTTGGTTTAAGTGTGAAGGAAAGTTCAAGCTCTTGAAGAGTTCAATTAAAAGAATAAGTTGCTGAATTGAGGTAAGGTGACTGCCCCATTTTATTTTTCTTTATATGTGAATTTGAGAGGGGATTATGGATGTCTTGTTATTGAGAACTCAAGAGATGAAGAGTTCAATAATTGATTGCTACAATAAAAGTGGTTTGGGACTATTTTGTGGACTGTTTTGTATGTGTATGTTATGGGCTGCCAGGTTGAAGTTGGATAAAGGTGTGATGAGTTTGTAATGAACTATAGAAGAAAGATGTGGTGATACACCACCGAACTAATGCTTGCTGTCCAATATATTTTGCGTATTGTTTGGAATGTGTAATGAAGTTGAGGTGGTTTTGGTGAACCTTATAAGAACCTATATGGTATGTGGGTGTAATTGGAGGAAAGAAAAAGGGTTAAAATAACACCCTTGTTTGATAGAGTAATAGTTGCTGCCCGGTTACAGTTTTGGGTGAAATTAAGTACCTCAAATGTGTTTATTGGTTACTAATACTAGTTTACCATATATTCTATTGTAGATAAGTAATCTAAGAGGTGAGAAGTCAAGTCGGGCTAGTTTCAGAGTCAAATAACCAGGTATGTAAGGCATACTTATTTCACACTCTTTGGCATGAAGTCGTACCATTGTTCCCTCAAGCAAGTTTCCGAGGTTATCCTATAACAAAGTGATACATAATGGTAGCATATTAAACTCCATGTATCCAATGACCTTGTTCCCACTCTCTAACGCATTAGAATATCTCAATACGTGCTTATTACTAAATTGCGCGTCTATCTTCACTAGAAAATTTCAGGAGTTCTCCGTTTGTTCAAATAAGACCCAATGTGTTATTTCAGCTCCTAAACACTTTATTTGTGTGCCAACAACTCCCTACCTCATTGTTGTTGCATTAAGTGTCTATTTACATGTCTCTTATTAGCGTATTACTGGTTCAAGGTACCATAATGTGATGACCACCAAAGTAACAATCTCAAAGGCTAAATAAACTAAGTAATGCAAATCTGTAAAACGACGAGTGGCAGCTCTGGGGCATTTGCCTAGCATGGGCCGATCTCGATACCTTTATTTGTGGGTGGCAGCTCAGGGGCATAAGCCTAGCATGGGCCGTTTCCAATCTTTATATGTAGGTGGCAGCTCAGGGGCGTAAGCCTAGCATGGGCCGATCCTAATTTATCTTTTTACCACTGATCAGCTGGTCATTTGCATTATATGGATTACAAAGATTATGAAGTAAGAAGGTAAAATGAAGAACGAATGTAATGTACATTGTCCCACAAGTATTTATAAAGGTGGTTTACTAGTACTCCTTATACACTTGTATCGGATTTCTATTGAGCTTTTGTATCAAGTGTGTTGCTACTTTCTGCCTTACATATTCAGTACATATTTTCGTACTGACGTCCCTCACGGGGGACCTGCATTTCATGCTGCAGGCAGAGGCACTTCAGCTTATACAACTTACTAGTAGGAGCGCAGGTTGTTCAAGGACTATTGGTGAGCTCCAGGTTGATTCAGGGCTTTCCGAGTCTGCTCCATATATTTTGGTATTGTACAGTAAGTCAAGAGTAGGGCGGGGGTTTGTCCCGACCCTGACTAAGTCTATGTATCTTCTAGAGGCTTTGTAGACTAATGTAAAGTTATGGTAGTGTCCTGATTTTAGACATGGTGGCCCCACTGGCCAAGTGTTGTACATATCAGTTTTGGGAGTGTATGTGTAGTTAATTTCATCGATGCATAATATTATGTTGTCAGAACATTTGGTTGTTATAGTTACATGCATGGGAAGTATAAGGTTATGAATTGGTTCTCTCGAGCCTTTACGGCTACGGGTGCCTGTCTGCCCCAATAGAATTTGAGGCGTGACACCCTCTTTGTCTACATGCGGTTCGTAGGTGAACATGTGGTCCTTAGGTTGAGTTAGTAGGTATCCAGAGTCAGTTTGTCAGCTCTACTTCAAATCTCGAACATGCATTGATCACGATCAAGCCAGAAAACATCCCAATCATCCATAATCACTTCAAAAGTGGCCAAAAATACCTTTTACACCATTTTCATGAACTTATCATCCAAATCATGATTTTCTACAAAACATACCCAAAACGGATCATATCTAACAAAAAGACCTCAGAAACTTGCATATTTTCCTTATTTTAAGTGTCGAAAGTGCTATATTTCTATATCACATCAACACGCTCAATTTAGAATATTTGCATGTCCTCAGGTAACCAAAATATAACCAAACAAAAACGATGCTTTACTAAGAGAATCTAAGATATTCAAGTCAGTCAGTCATCATATTAGTTCAAATCACAACATCCCCCCCTCTATCTCATTTTGAAACCAAATATGTATGAATATGAAGCACAACAATGTGACACAAAGGAATCAAGGTATGGAAACTACATTAGTAATAGACAACCTCTCATATTTGCAAATTATACTACCCAAAACAAGCATATATCTAGAAACATAACTTAGGTTCCCTCACAGCAAGAATGTCCCACTCGCTTATATTATATCATGTATGTCAATGAAAGGATGGTCAAGAGACGCTCACACTCAACAAAGAAGTTCCAGTCAATGCATGTCAAATACAATAGGCTTTCCCTTATTTGCTTTGCCTTGGCATTTTGATAGCCAAGTTAGGATCGCTGTAGGACTTTTCTCGGCTTATAATGTAGGCTTGGGGGATGGAATGAAAGATATGGACATTTAACGTTACTAAGCCTCCTTGGCACTACACTAATTTTGGGGTCTTACTTACTATACAATTTTATTTTATTCAACTCTTATTTCTCCCTTTTATTCATTTATGCGCATTCAGGTTGGGTATGGTCTTATATTATTTTTTTTCGCTTTTTCAAAATTTTCTTTTTCTTTTTTTTTTCTTTTTCTACCATACCCAACCCTACTAACATTTTCTCTTATTTTACCCTTCTTCATACCTATTTTACACTATGCACCCCTATGATCGCCACCCTCAACTAAGGCTTTTTGCCTAAGGTGCACAATGTTTAAGGAGGACTAGGGCCAAAATAGGTTCATTGTAACACAAATAGGAAGGTGAAAGGTGTAACAAGAAAAATATTCTATAAGGCTCAAAACAAGAATCGAGGGATACAATTCGCACATGGAAGGTCATTTAGTCTAAATGTGGACTAATATAAAAAATGACCTACTTTTCTAACCAACTATCCTTCAACCTAGGAAACACTAACCAGACACATTCTGAATTTAACATACAAAGGGAACTAGGTAGTATCTCACACTCACATCACACCGTGTCACATTACCAACTACTACCTATTCAGTTCATTCAATTGTTAGCAAATGATTATCATGTCCCTAATACTAATTCCATAACAAGATACACAATGTTCACACGTATGTACATCAATCGCTGTTCTTAGACATAAATTTTTGGAGGGGTATCCAAAATTAGTCAAAATCTGGCTACTGCCTTAAATACTCAAAATTTCCTAATTACACGAAACATTATAATAAGAAAAAAACACAATATGACTTATAATTTTCCTAGATATGCCACTTCTAAAACCATACCATAGCTGATATGAAAAGAAGCACGACAACAAAAACCCTAGGCGGCATGGTATGCCCACCCCAACTAAAAACTGCACACTGTCCTCATTACATGAAAATAAAACATAGAAAAGTGACAACATACCTGGGATGCACTAAGCACCCGAGTTAGGAGCCTCATCAAATGGGGGCATAAAAGCTTGCAGAGGCGGTGGTGGTGGTGCACTACTAGATGATTTACCTATTTCTATAGTGGCATGCCTCTGCCTATCTATGAATGCTATCTCCAAGGAATTATTTCTTTCCTTTTAAAGGGCATCCTCATCTATCATAATAGGATCCTGCAAATTGTGTAAGGGGCCTCTCTTGGTCCCAACTGTTAGGACCTATTCATCATCCTTCACAAAGAATTCAAAATATCTCAGCGCACGTGGAGGTAATATTTGGACTACAGGGGGTATCATATAGGGAGTAGCTGCTATACAGATCTCTAAAGGTAGCGTACCCCTTTTTATAGGATATCAAAATCCTCTCTTATCTAAATTAAATCTGATACACCTACGTCTGTATATCGAGATTTAAACCATCTCTCCAACTCATCAATCCGTGTCTAAGAATCAACATACAACTCTGACAGTATGACTCTCTAAGCAGCCTCCCATCTAGCCCCATCCTGCTTAAATCTAGTCCTAATGCTTGATCTCATCTGCCTAAAGAGTGTAGTCATCTTGTTCTTGACTACCTTCAATCGAGTGGTTGTAGCCCTCTGGAAATCCACCAGGCTCTGCAAAAATTCACTAGATACAGTAATCATACCTATCATAGGAGCTGTAGTGGATGGGTGAGCAGGCTTTGTAGATGCACCAACCGACTCTGAGGTTGAAGACAGGTCTTAAGAAAAAATAACATGTATCCCTCACCTTGAGTACTCAGATCTAGCACATCTCTCTACTCCCTATATCTATATCTATAGCAATGCATGCATTATCTATATGTGCCTCATCAGGTGCTGTGGAAATTATTAGGCCCTCAGTTTAGGCCTTGGTGCTACAGTCTGCTGTTTAGGTCTCATAGAAGTGCCCAAATATGCCAAACCCTTCAGATTCCTCATTTGCGTAGCAGGAGTAATAGTCACCTATTCATCAATACCTGGTAACTCAGACACACCTGCCCCATCGCATAGCCTCTAGATCATATAAGGAAATCATAGGTTAGTTAGCTCACCAAATGCTCTATCGCGTAGCTCATACCTGAAGATGGCGACAAAGTCAATATCATAAGCATCTATTAAGAAGGCAACCAACTCAGCTCTTTCATATTTCAATACGTTATCTGAAGTTGTGGGAAACAGGCAATATCGGATTAGCAACCACCAAAATATGGCCTCTAATGTCAACAAGCCTTTCTTGATCATAGTGGGCCCCTAAATCCATGCGGCCTCACCACCATGTGGTAAAATATAACTGGCTTTCCACTTAGCCATCTCAAGCCTCTCATCCCTATGATCAGTACCCCACATAATTTGACGATCTCATGTTATCCTTAATTTATGGTTACATACTACTGTAGATGTGGGTGTAATATAATCTGGTCCAACTATGACTTAGTGGAGAGTCTTCTCTCTAACCTCAACTCTGACCCCTCTAACTAGTGTGATCCAGCTATGGCTACCATATAAATCTTAAAAAACCTGGATGATGATGGCGCATGGAAAGAACTACGATGGCTCTTTAAGATACATAAAACTTCCTCACTATATTTGGTATATAAGAACTGAGTGTCCTAGTAATCCACTTGAGCTGATACCTATCAAATGATGCCCTCAACTGTGGTAACCGCTCCAGTCCCGACAAGTCGATCTGGGGATCCTCATAAATATATCGTGTAGGCCTGTGTAGCTCCTAGACAGTTCTATCAAACTCATAGATATGTCACATCCCTTCCATATACCACCTCAGATGTCCTTCCTTGGGAGGTAAATTTGAGGTATGTGTGGGTATGGGTGTCTGCTGTACAGCATGGGATGCCTATATTGTAACCTTCTCAGATAGTGGTACCTTTGTCTGCAATGTACGAGTGGCGGTACCCCTGGTATGAGGTATGTGTGGGTATGGGTGTCGACTCAGACATTGTCTCCTCATCATTATCATCATCATTATTGGGTGGAGGAGTATGTGGTGGTGATATCTTCATGGACTTCATCCTCTTTTGGGAAACAGCAGACTCAGCAGCCTAGCGAGTCTGTCCTTATATGACTCAGTATGTTACTGCAACTGCAGCATCAACATGATGTTGTCTCGGATACTCCTCCACCAAACTACTAAGCTTAGGAGATTCTGCCCGTCTACTTGAAGTACTAATTTCTTTCTTCTTTGTTGCTCTAGGTGCCATGTATACCTAAAAAATCAATTATTAGCTTCCAATAAAAGAGGGGGATAGTGAAATTTGATTAAAATCTCAAAATTCTAAAAGTTTGAATTCTTCCTCACTTTCACACCAATATAACCTATTTGAAATCCCAACAAGTCTACACACTACTCAAGAATCATGAATTCAAAGCGCACTAACATGCTCAACTCTTGACATTACTTTTATTCATTCAAGTTCAACTTCCAGTTAGGGCAAAACTCAGAATTTTAACTCGAAACAAGGCCCTACATTATGATTTTAGGCTATTCAAGGCTACCTAATATAAGAAAGATAGTTTATATACATTTAGCAATGAAATACACATATCAACTTATTTCAAAAATAAATAAAACATTATATCACCATTGGGAGCCAAGAAAGTTACCTTTTATATGAAAATCTGGAAGATAATAATGAAGAACTCAAGCAAAACCTAGGTTGAAACTTGTTTCTAGAGTGTTTGGACAAGTTGGTATCTCAAACAAGTGTCTATTTCCTTTTCTTAAGTGTGGTGTTGGTTTATGTTTAAAGTGGGAAGTTTGAATTCAAAGAGAAAATTGAAGTTTTGAAGATTATAATAAGTTAGAATGAGGGTTAGAATGTTTTTATATAGATGGGGGTTGTAATTATAAGTCATATTTAATTATTGGCGGTCCCAAAATTTTGATTAAAATGTAGGCCCAAAGATGGCCTATACGCGGCTTGTACCTGCACCCTGTACCTGTGGTCGGGTCTTGAGCTCAAGTAGCACCTGCGGCCCGTAGGTGCTGGGTGCAAGTTCCGGGCCAAAATCTTTGGCCTTCTTTTCCGCAACCCAAACTTAGAGTATTGACATTTTTCAAGATACTTATGGTCCCACAACCCAAGTTTTAGGTCCCAAAAGTAAAATTAGTTACCAAAGTCCATAACTTACCAATTTTTTATCCTCAAAATTTCAATTTTTCAATTTTCTACTCAACTTGCCATGTGGAACTTTTGACCATGATCACTCAGTCCCCTTACTTGGAAATTGATGAATGTAGCAATGTTTACCATATTTCATGTAAGGTTCAAGAGCTATAAACCTACAAAAACAAAAACAAAAACAACAAAAAACGTAAATACTAAAATATAGTGGGTTGCCTCCTACTCAGCGCTTGATTTAACATCGCGACACGACATGGCTATGTTGGTTACTTAGACTACACCAATAGGCCCAAGGGTTGCCTCCCATGTAGCGCGTGATTTTACAACACGCCATGATGTGGGTGTCTTGACTACTCAGAATTCATCAAGATACCTATAGAAATATCCTCCAGGGTCATTAATATAATCAATCATTGACACTACCCTCATGTCGGTTGGATTCTTTATAGACTTTCGTTTGTTGAATGTCACTTTCTTATTGTTGACTCAGAATTTTAGCTCACCCTTCTCCATGTCAACCATAGCTCTCTACCTGTGGCCATGAATGGTTTTCCCAAAATAATGGGCATCTTGGTGTCAACCTCACAGTCCAAGATAACGAAGTCAACTCGAAAAATGAATTTCTCCACCCTAATGATCATATCACAAGAGATTCACACAGACTTCTTCAATGTGCGGTTAGCCATTAATAGTCGTATCGATGTCGGTTTCGGAGGGATCAAGCCTAGTTGCTTGAAGATGCCCTGTGACATAAAATTAATGTTAGCCCTTAAATTACACAAGGCTTGGGCAAATCTAGATGACCCAATAGTTCATGGTATAGTGAACACTCCGGGGTCACCATTTTTCTGTGCTAAAGACCTAGTAGTGATTACACTGTAGTGGTGCACAACAGCAACATCCTCAAAAGTTGCTATTTTCTTCCTTGTGACTAACTATTTCATAAACCTGACGTATCCAGGCATCTGCTCTAACGCCTCAAGAAGAGGCAAGTTTAAACTCAATTCCCTCAGAATTTTAATAAACCGTTTGAACTTACCTTCCACTTTCTTCTGCATCAGTCGCTGAGTGGGGGCGGTCTCAAAATTGGTCTTACCTCTATCAATGATCGGACCCTTAACTTTATGTTAAGCAATTATCTCTCTATCTTCTACAACCTTTTCAGACTTAGCAGCAGGAGTGTAATCATCAACAACTTTTGTAGCAGGAATTGGGGAATCCATAGAAGTAATATTGCTCCTCATTGTAATAGCAAGTATGTGACTATCATTTTTCAAATTTTGCAATGTGTTGCTCAAAAGGGTATTTGGCTGCCTCTAGTTTAGAATCACTGATATCTGCCTAAATTGTTGCTCCAACTACTTGATAGCAATGTCATGTGACTCAACCTTCTGGGTAGATCTTGAAATATCAGCCTTAATCTCCTTATGGTTGGTCTCTGAATTTTCCTAACCCTTCACTAATTTAGCCAGCATCACCTTCATTCTAGATTCTGCATTGCGTCTACTAAGTGAAATGTATCTATCTCTCTTCTCTCAATAGTCATCCTTCTTCATCTAGTCGTTATCTCACTCTTTAATATAGTCTCGATACCTATAATAATAATTTCAACCTTGGTTCCCTTGAACTTGGGCTCAGAAACCAGCTATTTGACAATCCAGGTAATTAACTTCCTCTTTTAATTCAAACTCGTATGCTTTGGAAGCTGATCCCTTTGTTGATACTGCATGCACTTTCTTAAAACTTGTCAAAACTTCTTTGCTAGCTGATCTATGGTCACAGAAGGCACCAAAAGCATAAGTACCAGATCCTCTCTCAACCTCTTAAATTTTTCACCCTTGGTTAGTGAGTGAGATCTTATCTAACATCTCTGAAGCTGCCTCCCAACATAGTCTCATAAAAGCTCTTCTAGAGATAGTGTATTCCATGGATTTGGAGTCGATGTCCATGGCTCTATAGAATATCTCAGATAATCTTTTCCTTGAATACTGATGATTGGGCACCAAGTTCGGCTTCTTCTTAAACCTGAACCAAGCCTCGTACATGGACTCTGAGTGCAGCTGCCTAAAATTATAGATCTCATCATTAAGCTGCCACATCCTTGATGGAGAGAAGAACCTATTTAAGAGTTATCTGTGTAACTTATTCCAAGTTGGGATATAACCTATTAGAAATTCCCCTAACCATAAGTTGCTTCTCTTGTAAGTGGTAAGGGGAAAAGCCTCAGCTAAGTGCTTCTTGATTTACCCTTGGATTCGCATATGGTTTATAGACCTAAGGAAATTTGAAAGGTTCAAGTTTGCATCACTGGTAGGTAATCCTGCGAACATACCCTTCAAATTTATAAGTTGGATCATGGCACTCGTAATGACAAATTTGATCCCTGGGGGGAAAACAAGAGGTACTATGGCTCCGATCTCTGCCGGCTCAACATATCCTATATCTTCCTCATCATCGATATATGTATTCACATACTGATATGCTAGGATAAATTGAACACAGATATATCTAGCTCTATTTTTATTCCCATTAAGCGTTGCTCAGTGCATTGTTGTTTGTCTCTATTTAGCTAGATCTGCATCCCTAGCTATCCTCCAAACTTCTTTCGCTGCTCTTCTTTTGGCTTCAGTTTGAGCTAAAATCTCGTCAGTCGAACGATCAACAATATCTTGTACCTTTTTGGTAGGAGTCATAATATCACAAATCCCTTCAGGATTATCACCTCCTTTTAGCTCAAACATTCTACCAGGTATATGTAGGATCCTCTCTAGATTTAGATTACTGGGAGTAAAGGATTACATCTACTCCATGTGCTAGGAATACACCAGCGTGTGCCCAACTATTACCAAAAGTAAAAACTAAAAACCCGAAAACTACAATAACCCCAGTCCAAAAACTAACACCATGTTCCCCGATATTGGTACCAATTTCTTAATGATGTCCAAGCAATACCCTATTTTAGATGATGGTACGGTCGCTGTCTAGATACAGTAACCCAACTAAGGTTGGGGTTGAATCCTAAAGGAATCGTGGTTTGATATAGATCTTAGTGGTTACAGACTATGGGCAAAATAGAAAAGTAAATAGGGGGATTTGTTTGTAGTCGTCTCAAACACAGAACAGTATTAACTTGGTTGAAAATCATTCATAAGTGAACACTAGGATTGTGTTCCCCCTGGCATCTCAACTGTATAGGTTTATCATGCGTTGTTTAACCAACCCAATACCTTGTATGCAGAACTGATAAGTTATGTACCTCCTACAATCTTTTGGACGAGTTGGAGGATTTCACCATTTACCTCGTATGTCTTAGGGTGTGTCGCTTTACAAACCCTTACCTTGGTCTACGTTAACTATAACCTTTTGAGTCTCAAGTTATTATATGAAGGCTAATAATGATTCAGATATACTATTGTGTTTTAACGGATAGACTATTTGATACAAGTACAAAATCGTAGATGGACTTATGAGGGCGTATGTTAGACCCGAGACTTGGTATGTGCAAATGAAGTGCAAAGGAGCACCTAAATGGACACCAAAACCATCCATGCATAGCACTCCAAGGGAACCTATTGAAGTATTTGACTAAGGGGTCATTTTGGATATTTCACACTTTATATTGTAACCTACTATAAATAGAATAATATAGGGTTTTAGTCATTAGTTTTGATTGAATATTGAAAGTTGTAACATTGAAACACCCTCTCTTGAGAGAATGGCCTCTTAGCCAAAACATAGTAACTAGGGAAATCAACTTGAGTGTGGAATCACTCGTGTTGGATTCAAGCTTGGAAACGTTGGATGCTAGGGAGATTGAGATCACTCTTGTGTCAACGTAGGAGTTAGGTTAACCGTTGTGTGTAGCGTTAAGGGTTCAAGAGTATCACATGTTCTTGGGTTCTTAAGATTATACGAACCAAGGTCTAACTATCTATCCCTTTTGTTTATTGTAATCTTGTAACCGTTTGTATCTCGTATTGTACCCGTTTGTGTTGTAGTTATTATTCCCATTGTTAAGTTCATCTTGTTCTTCATCTTCTTGTTTATCCGAGAGTGGTCTTCAAAAGGGTCCTCAAATCCTTAAGATTAGTGGACTGTTTTGGAGTTGTTTTGTGTTTTTCTTGTTTTTCTCATATCATTTGATATCAAAGCCATCTTTGGTTTTGTTCTTACAATACCAATCTTGGGATTTCTTTCTAAGAAAATTTACAAAAAAAGGAAAGAAAGACGTGTTCTTAAACTTGAGATCTTGACCGAGAAGTTGAACTTGTTGTTGTATCTTGGCCGAATAATGTGTGTCTAGGTCTAGGATTTATTTTGCTTGTGTTGTTGTTTCAAGTGTTAGTATTCTTGTCCATTAAAACTTTGAGTCGATCTAGATGTGAGCTTTAAAAAAATTGATGTTGTTGTTGTGAACAAGACCATGGCCGTGTGTTGAAGTTGTTGTTCTTGGCCGTATGAACTTGTTGTTATAGTCTTGGTTTGATACGGGTACGACCACGAGGATGCATGTCTGTGAGATGTATTGAACCCGAGACTTGGAGTGTGAAAGTGAAGTGCAAATGAGGACTTAAAAAGGGTCCAAAACCGTCCATGTAATGCTCTCCAAGGGCACCCACTTGAAGACTTGAGACTAAGGGGTAATTTTGAACATTTCACATCTTGTTTGTAAACTACTATATAGGGAACCTTTTAGGTCATTTGTTAGGAGACTTTGCTGAATATGGATGTTGTATAACACTTAGAAACATTTCCTCTCTAAGGAGAGAAGACCACAAATTTTAAACTTGTAACTAGGGAAATCAACATGAGTGTGGAATCACTCGTATTGGATTCAAGCTTGGAAACGTTGGATGCTTGGGAGATAGAGGTCAATCTTGTACCAACATAAGAGATAGGTTTGTGTTGTGTGTAGTATTAAAAGTCCAAGAGTGTAACAAGTCTTGGGTTGTTAATATTATTCCCTCATTTTTTCTATCTACCTATCTTTATCTTATTGCACTTTGTAGATTCATAGTGGACTATTTTTGTGACTTGTTGAATCCGTATTTTATAACCATTGTGTTCATCTTGTTCATCTTATATTGTGGCTGTTTTGGTGTTGAAAACACACCTCTTTATCTTGTTATTGTGTTGTTGATAGCGAATCCGAGAGTGGTCTTCAAAAGGATTCTCAAATCCTTAAGATTAGTGGACTATTTTGGAGTTCTTTTGTGTTATCTTGTTTGTCCCGTATCATATGGAATCAAAGCATGGCTTGACCTTGTTCCTAAAAGATCAATCATAGGCTTGCTTGATAGAAAATTTTTAAAAAAAATGTTTGAAAACTGAAAAATAAAAAAGAAGCAAATCTGTCCATTTTGTGGTCTTGGCCGAAATTGTGTTATTGTTGTGTCTTGGCCGAGATTTTTACTTGTTTTGTTGTTTCTAGTGTTAGTTTTCTTCATATCTAACACTCTTGAGTTTAAATCTAAGTTTGAGCTTACATTGTTGGTGTTGTTTTCGTGAACTTGGACTTGGCCGATTCGTTGTTGAACATTGTTGTGGTGGACTGTTTTGACCTATTGGCCTTCATCTTGTTGTTGTTATAAGCTTGGCCACGTTATATTGTTGTTCATTGGTGGCCTAAGAACCATTTTGTTGAAGTTGTAGTTGTCTTGGCCAAGTATTGAAGATATTGTATTGTAAAAATTGGAAGTTGGCCGTGTGAAATTGTTGGTGTTCTTGGAGAATTGTTGTTGGTTGTTCTTGGAGATTGTTGATGTTGTTCATGGAGTTATTCACAACCTTCATAGCTTTTTAAAATAAAGTGAACCTTAGATCTATAAAGGTGAAGGAAAAAAGGTGAAGCTTTGTTAGTCTTGAAAGACTTGCCATCACTCATCAACTAGTCAATCACATCTCAACCACTTTCCAATAACTTTCCATGATTCAAGGACCCATGTTTTAAGGAAAAGTACAAGTAAAGTCAAAGTCTTAAAACTTGCAATTGAAAAGGTCTCCAAGACTTGTTTGAATTTCCCTCCTTAAACAAATTCCACCAAAGTCCAAATTGAAAATTGACCAAGACTTGAAATTGGACAACAAAAATTGTTAGAAACCACAACCAATACGTGGCTGGCACGTCATCAAGTTACTGTTCATGCATCAAATTTTGGCTTAAATTTTAGATTTTTTAGTTTCATTTTATTGTCTCTTAGTTCATTTGTTGGTTCGAACACTAATTGACAACCTAGTAATCTCCTACTAGCTTGTAAGTTAGTTTTGTATCCGTTTGTTCGTGTTTACGTTTGTTGTGTACTTTTATCCTTTTGAATTCATTGTTAGTTCTTGACTCAAGTCCTACAAGATTTCGTTTGAGTTTCAAACAAAAATCAATTCCGAGACAAGAGTAGACTCGACACTCAATCACTCACGAAGTACAAGCCAGCTTTCAACACTTGTGAAACCAAGTGCGAGGCAAAACCGAGAGTGAGAGTGTGGTGAGGCATTTTTGATCTAACAAGTTTGTTTGTTTTTCTTTGTTTGTTGTGTCTTTTTGTTAGGTACAATGGCTGCCCATAATTTCAATGCCACATGTGATTGCATCAATGATAATATTGAAGACATGAAATGGCACATTGAAATTATACGCCAATTGCTACCCAAACTCTACCCACAAAATCCAATTGTCCAAGTACGTTGCGATGAAAGCTTCCCGAAGAAAGAGGTGGGTTTCCCTGACCCACACCAAGGTATAGAGGAGATTGAAACATCTTTGGTACGTGATAGTGAACTTATGGAGAGCAAAGAACTTGCTAGTTCCAAATCTGTCTGTGAGATAGATCATGCTCTATTTAGGTTTAATGTTTTGTTTGAAGATGATAGAAACACTTCTAAGGAACCTAGTGGTGAAAATGATGGTATAGCTTGCCTTGAAGGCTATAGTCGATATGCTAACCCGCTATGGTGTGACAACATTCCTCCTAAAGATGGAAATCTCTTCTTGGAAGATGAGAGTACTCTTATGGGCAAGGAATGTGTAGTCTCGAAAATGAGTACTCTTGGTAGTACTCTTGGTGTGCATGATGATCAATTTACTCTTAAATGTAGTTCACTACTTGAGCATGTGAATAGTGTGCTTAAAAATTCTCAAGTTAGTGATGATGTCTATAGAATTGATCTTGATAATGCACTTGACTCTTTGAACATCTTGTGTGGTAAAATCATTGCAATTAGTTTTGTTCATAGAGACCATGTGTATGAAAATATTTTTGTGTGTGAATATGGTAGTGACATTCTAGGGGAAGGAAGGGCTAGCCTCGGCTTAGGCCCTTAGCTAATTTTTCCATTTGATCCCGGCACCCACTTGGAATATGGAAATCTCTACACTCCCCACTTAATGCTTGGTCAAGACGTCAAGCAATGTTTGGTTGTGGGTGCTAATGAAGGAAAAAAGGTTCTTCCTCATCTTTTTTTGTTGGTGGTGACCACTTCCTTTGTGCCATTTGTACTAAGTTTTTTAAGTCCAACACAAAGGATCCATGGATATACTTCAAGTTTGTTCCACCTCGGCATGGCATATTGATGTGTTATTTTTGCTAACCCTAACCCCTCATGTCATGAGGATGTGTGCTTGTTTGTCTTCTCTTGATTTTGCAAGGAATAGATTCGAGGTCGAGTCCTTTTCAAGAAGGGGAGGATGATACGGGTACGACCACGAGGATGCATGTCTGTGAGATGTATTGAACCCGAGACTTGGAGTGTGAAAGTGAAGTGAAAATGAGGACTTAAAAAGGGTCCAAAACCGTCCATGTAATGCTCTCCAAGGGCACCCACTTGAAGACTTGAGACTAAGGGGTCATTTTGGACATTTCACATCTTGTTTGTAAACTACTATATAGGGAACCTTTTAGGTCATTTGTTAGGGGACTTTGCTGAATATGGATGTTGTATAACACTTAGAAACATTTCCTCTCTAAGGAGAGAAGACCACAAATTTTAAACTTGTAACTAGGGAAATCAACATGAGTGTGGAATCACTCGTGTTGGATTCAATCTTGGAAATGTTGGATGCTTGGGAGATAGAGGTCAATCTTGTACCAACGTAAGAGATAGGTTTGTGTTGTGTGTAGTATTAACGGTCCAAGAGTGTAACAAGTCTTGGGTTGTTAATATTATTCCCTCATTTTGTCTATCTACCTATCTTTATCTTATTGCACTTTGTAGATTCATAGTGGACTGTTTTTGTGACTTGTTGAATCCGTATTTTATAACCATTGTGTTCATCTTGTTCATCTTATATTGTGGCTGTTTTGGTGTTGAAAACACACCTCTTTATCTTGTTATTGTGTTGTTGATAGCGAATCTGAGAGTGGTCTTCAAATGGATCCTCAAATCCTTAAGATTAGTGGACTGTTTTGGAGTTGTTTTGTGTTCTCTTGTTTGTCCCGTATCATGGTTGGAAGTTGTTGGTGTTGTTGTTTCTCTTGATAAAGTTGTTGTAGAGTCCTTGATATTCATCACAACCTTCACCCTTGCAAAAATTGAAATACAACACCAAAAAGAACCTTGGCCGTATGTTGACACTAAAATTGGCCGTGTGAAAATTGTTGGTGTTCTTGAAGATTATTGTTGTACTTCTTGGTGTTGTTTTTGTTGTTCTTGATGTTCATCACCACTTTCATATATTGTTGAAGATAAAATGAATGTTAAATCTAAAAAGTTGAAGGAAAAGGGTGTATTATTTGTTTGTCTTGAATGACACTACAACCAACAAAGACCTATCAATCAAGTCTCAACCACTTTCCAACACTTTTACATGATTTAAGGATCCATGTTTTAAGGATAAGTACAATAAAGTCAAGTCTTGAAAACTTGAAATTGAAAAGGGCTCCATGACTTGTTTGAATTTCCCTCCTTAAACAAATTCCACCGAAGTCCAAATTGAAAAATTGACCAAGACTTCTAATTGGACAACAAAGGTTGTGTGGGACCGAAACCAATTGTTGCCACATCATCAAGTTACTGTTCATGCATCAAATTTTGGCTCAAATTTTAGATTTCTTAGTTTCATTTTATTGTCTCTTAGTTCATTTGTTGGTTCAAACACTAATTGACAACCAAGTAATCTCCTACTAGCTTGAAAGTTAGTTTTGTGTTCGTTTGTTCGTGTTTACGTTTGTTGCGTACTTTTATCTTTTTGAATTCGTTGTTAGTTCTTGACACTCAATCACTCACGAAGTACAAGCCGGCTTTCAACACTTGTGAAACCAAGTGTGACGTAAAACCAAGAGTGAGAGTGTGGTGAGGCATTTTTTTGATCTAAGAAGTTTGTTTGTTTTCTTTGTTTGTTGTGTATTTTTGTTAGGTACAATGGCTGCCCATAATTTCAATGCCACATGTGATCGTATTAATGACAATATTGAAGATATATGAAACGGTACATTGAAATTATACGCCTGTTGTTACCCAAACTCTTCCCTCAAAATTCAATTGTCCAAGCACCTTGCGATGAAAGCTTCCCGAAGGAAGAGGTGGGCGGCTCCGACCAACACCAAGGTAAAGAGAAGATTGAAACATCTTTGGTACTTGATAGTGAACTTATAGAGAGTGAAGCACTTGCTAGTTCCAAATCTGTCCACGAGATAGATCATGATCTCTTTATAGGTTTAATGTCTTGTTTGAAGATGATATTAACACTCCTAATGAACCTAGTGATGAAAATAATGGTATAGCTTGCCTTGAAGGCTATAGTCGATATGCTAACCCACTATGGTGTGACAACATTCCTCCTAAAGATGGAAATCTCTTCTTGGAAGATGAGAGTACTCTTATGGGCAAAGAATGTGTAGTCTCGGAAATGAGTACTCTTGGTAGTATTCTTGGTGTGCATGATGATCAATTTACTCTTAAATGTAGTTCACTACTTGAGCATGTGAATAGTGTGCTTAAAAATTCTAAAGTTAGTGATGATGTCTATAGAATTGATCTTGATAATGCACATGACTCTTTGAACATCTTTGTGGTAAAAGCATCGCAATTAGTTTTGTTCATAGAGACTATGTTTATAAAAATGTTTTTGTGTGTGAATGTGGGAGTAACATTGTAGGGGAAGGAAGGGCTAGCCTCAGCTTAGGCCCTTGGTTAATTCTTCAATTTGATCTCGGTACCATCGTGGGAAAGGATAACTCTCGGCCTATTTTCATTTTGTTTTGGTATTTATCCGAGCCACTTCCTTTGTCATATTTATACTAATATTTTCATGTTTAATACAAAGGAACCATGGATATACTTCAAAATTGTTCCCCCTCAGCATGGCATATTAATGTGTTTATTTTTGCTAACCCTAACCCTCGTGTCATGAGGATGTGTGCTTGTTTGTCTTCTCTTGATTTTGCAAGGTACGGATTTGAGGTTGAATCCTTTTCAAGAAGGGGAGGATAATACGAGTACGATCGAGTAGATGAAATTATGAGGACGTATGTTAGACCCGAGACTTGGTGTGTGTAAATGATGTGCAAAGGAGCACCTAAATGGACACCAAAACCATCCATACATAGCACTCCAAGGGCGCCTATTGAAGCATTTGACTAAGGGGTCATTTTGGATATTTTACACTTTATTTTGTAACCTACTATAAATAGAATAATGTAGGGTTTTAGTCATTAGTTTTGATTGAATATTGAAAGTTGTAACATTGAAACACCCTCTCTTGAGAGAATGACCTCTTTGCCTAAACATAGTAACTAGGGAAATCAACTTGAGTATGGAATCACTCATGTTGGATTCAAGCTTGGAAACGTTAGATGCTTGGGAGATCGAGGTCACTCTTGTGTCAACATAGGAGTTAGGTTAACCGTTGTGTGTATCGTTAAGGGTTCAAGAGTATCACATGTTCTTGGGTTCTTAAGATTATACGAACCAAGGTCTAACTATCTATCCCTTTTGTTTATTGTAATCTTGTAACCGTTTGTATCTCGTATTGTACCCGTTTCTGTTGTTGTTGTTATTCCCATTGTTAAGTTCATCTTGTTCTTCATCTTCTTGTTTATCCGAGAGTGGTCTTCAAAAGGGTCCTCAAATCCTTAAGATTAGTGGACTGTTTTGTAGTTGTTTTGTGTTTCTCTTGTTTTTCTTGTATCACTATTAAACTCCTAAATTATTGTTGTCTTTACTTTTTCCTAGTTACTACCCCTTTTTTAGAGCAAGTAGTAATATCTAGATGGGATCCTAATGTGTGCACCCATTAAGAAATCAATCATGTCGAAGATAAAGCAATGCATGCCATGGGTATTTGTTCTTGTCAACAATCGCACTTCCCCTATTTCATCAATTTTCCAGGGTTTCCACAACCCTAGCAATTGGTTTTCATCGCTCGTGATTGTAAAGAAATCAATAACATTCATCATGGAAAGCAACTATGAAATCACAATGTAAGATGAACAAAAACCCACAACCGTAAACTGAATAATCAATCAAAGTCAATATAATGGAATCCCAAATCAAATATAGATCTTAAAATTAGAATATGTTTCTATGTGTTAAAAGTGTGTCACCTATACTAAAAAGTACATAAGGGGTATTTATAGTACAAGAAAAAACCCTAAAAACTAAACCCGAATAAAATAGGAGAAAATAGGCCCACATCCTGTACCTACGGTTTGGTCATGGCTGCAGGTTGTACCTTCGGTCTTCGTCGGGAATAGGTACTGATATGGGACAAATGGCCATCTTATCTTTTGATGACATCTTTGGAGGCCAACATATAGAGGCTCAAGACTTGGTCACCTCGAGAATACAAGAACATGCATAGAGAACCCGTTTTGAGCATAACTTAAAGCAATCTCGCGTGTGGAAGATTGCTTGGAGCATTTAAGATTGAGGACTCACGGTTTTGGACCTTAATTAAGGGGATTTTGGACATTACATATGGTCTATTTACACACCATGGTCGCCCCTCTCATTAAGGGCAAAGTGGTCTTCTCATCTTCATTTGTAATATATTATAAATAGGCCCCCTTAGTCTTATTTTCACGAGATTTTTGAATGATGAAGAATTAAAAGATACATTTTCTCTCTTTTGAGAGTGTAACACCCTTAGTTGTAGGGGTTGGAAAAGCCATCCTTAGCATAGGTCTTGGAAAAGCCAATATTGATCTTTGCTTGGAAACGGTAGATCTTGAGGTAAGTTCATTCCCTTGGTGGTCACCGTAAGAGTGTGGTTTTGATTGTTACATTCATTAGGGGTTAGTGTTGAAATACGCTTGGTTCTTAATCTTGTAATAATCTTGGTCTCACTATCTATCTTTATTTTCTATGCAATTTCCCTTGTGTTTGTGTTGAATCCGTGACTTGTTTCATCTTGTGTCATTGTTGCTGTTTTGGTGTTAAAATACACCTTGTATCTTGAGATCCTTGTGTTGTTATTGTTGGCCGAAAGTTTCTCTCAAAGGGGTCCTCGGGTTCTAGTTGATTTGTGGACTGTTTTGAGTAGTTTTTGAGCCTTCTCTTGTCTTTCTCGTATCACTCTTGGACCCTTAACACTACACACAACAATAAACCTATATCTTACAAAGACACAAGATCAGAATCCACCTTCCAAGCATCAATGTTTCCAAGCAAATGCAAACACAAGTGATTCTACACTTGTCTAAGCCCTAATTTCCGTTTTGGATGCCTCAAGGAAAGAGGACTTGTGTTTCTTTGTCTTGTAAGACTTACAACTTCATTCATAAACTAAGTAAATAAAACCCTACATTGTTCTTTATATATCTATTACAAGATATAAGTTAAAATGACCAAAAGGGCCTTCAAAGAGTGGGCTGCCCATCAAGTGTAAGTTATGGGCTGATTTTGGTATGTTTTGGGCCATACCATACCCTCGGTTACTCCTTGGATCCACACGAACCCCTCTCATCTCTTCCTCCCTCATGTAGGCATCGTCAACGGCTCCATACCCTTCATAATCCTCTCTACCATATTCCTCAAGGTGGACGGGATGATTTTGGACATTTGGACTTGATTCGGAGGAATTAGATTTTGTGGAGGTGGTGGTCTTTGGTTTAGTGGAGCTTGGAAGGGGGGGTTCGGATTTTGTGGAGGCATTTGACGTTCGAGTACCTCTTGCGGAACTTGAGACGTTTGGGAATGGGTTGTTCTATTGGAGTCTCGGTTTAGAGGGTTATACGTGGTTTGGCTTGCGGCATTTAGTGGATCTAATGAAGGATTTGACAATTGTGGCCATGTTACGGGAGTAATAGTGGCGGAGGAATTTCTATCATGTCCACTTGACGAAACATGTCGAGGAGTAGAAGGATGAGAGTTCCTTTGATTCTCCACTTGTTCTAACCTCCCACTAATAGTTGTCACTTCTCCCCTATGGCACCCACTTTGGGTCATAGCCTCAAGAGTGACCCTCATATTCTCCATTTCATTAGAATCCACGGTTTGAGACGTGGTTCCCTCCATTATCAAGGTATCACCTACACAAGCAACAAACAAGTTAGTTTAAAATCCCTCTCCTCACTCACACTCTCTTAGTTCATTCACCCTCAAGTTCTATAAGTGTTGTAGATTGGCTAGGAACCCGTGAATCCGTAAGGTATGAGTATGCTCTTGCCCGGAATGGATTCTTGTTTGAAACTCAAAGAATTCTCGTCGGACTAGAGCCAAGATTTACAACGTATTCAAAGGACAAAAGCACACAAACAAACGTTGACACGAACACAAGGCTTCAAGTGCTAATTGACAAGCTAGTAGGAATGTACTAGTTTGTTAATTAGTTCTCAAGTCAATTAGAGGAAACTAGGAATCAATAATTAGAAACTAGAACATCCAAATTTGAGCTTAATTATCATGTGAACAGTAACTAGGGTGATGTGGCAGCATGTCAATGGCCGCGGGTCCACATAAATAGTTCATCAACTTAAAGTCTTAGTCCCCTTAGATCTTTTGTAATGGATGACTTGTTATTGGGATGGAAAACATAAAGTGTTGTAACATTTTTCAAACCCCCCTTTTTTTTTTCTAACTCAAAAAGTGATGTTTGACCTCACTAGTCCCATAAGACAAGGTTCCTTGTTTTAAGGAAAAATAGTTGTCAAGTCTTGAAAAGGTGATGTTGGCAAGTCTTCTCACAAACAATTTTCAATTTTGTCTTACAACCTTTTTGGATCTATTTATTTTTATAAAAGTTAAGACATAAGATGAGGAGAAGTTTAGGATGAACACAACATCAACACTTTCAAGAACACAACAACAATACACCACAATGGTCATTTCCAAGTTTTTTTTTCTTTTCACAACACAATTCTCTTTTTCATTAAGCTCAACTTTAGATTTAGACACCCTTTGTGTTGATGAGAAAGAACCCAACACAAGAAATAACTAAACAAGTAAAACTTTTGTAGATCTACAACCAAATTTTTACCAAAATGTTCAAGAACACACTTTTTGGTAAGAGCTTTCCAAGATTGGTTTTGTAAGAATGAAACCTAGCCTTGAGCTTTGATACCAAATGATACAATGCTAAGTGTGTATCAAGAGATTCCAACCAACATAAGAACAACGAGATGAACAACAAAGTGCTAGTGAATCGAAAATGGCCACACACGGCTTCACTAGGCTTGCAACACTTGTTTGAACTAGAAAAGTGAGTTTAACAACAAGAACAACAAAGACAATATTTCTAGTGAATCGAAAGAGCCACACACGGCTTCACTAGACTTTTATATTCAACAACACAGTGTTAACAAGATTTACAAAGAAAGAGATAGAAACTTGACATACAATATTCATTAATCTAAGAACCCTAACAAGAGAAAGGACCCTAAGACTAATAAATATCAATACCAAGTTCTTACTTGGACCAAGAAGAACTCAAAGAACCTCAAGAACCTAGTTTCTAGCCAAGATACAACACTAGTATCACTCTACTAGTGAGAATTTGGTTTTGGCCTCTCCAAATGATGAGAAAGAGAAGTAAAAAATTTACAAGTCTTTGTTTCTTGAATAATAGGAATAACCTCCAACAAGACTAGCCCTATTACATGGCTTATATAGTCACTTAGAAAGGAGGGACACAGACCAAATTACCCTTGGCATTTAAGTGGGTGGGTTTGGGGTGTCTTGGTGGGCCTCTTTACATTTTATTAAATATAGTCCCTTAGATGGGCTCACAAGGGCCTCACACATGGACAAGAATGTGAACAAGGCTTGGAGTTGTTGCAACTCACGTGCTTGGCTTCGTGTGAAAGGTCTCGAGCTAGGAATTCCCGTATCAAAAGACCCCCAACCACCAAAAGACTTTACATCACTTCTCAACTACTTTCCATGAAACAAGGATCCATGTTTTAAGGAGAAGTACAAGAAAAAGTCAAGTCTTGAAAATTGAAAAAGGTTTCAAGACTTATTTTTCCTCCTAAAACAAATTCCACCAATCTAAATTAATTTTTGACCAAGACTTGAACCTTTGAGAATAACCACTTGGTAAAACCAAACCAATATGTGGCTGCCACGTCATCACTGCTACTGTTCACATAATATTTTTGAGCTCAAATTTTAGATTCTTAGTTTCATCTTATTGTTTTTATTAGTTTCATGTCTTGATTCTACATTTAATTAACAACTAGTAATCACCTACTTAGTTGTAGATTAATTATTGAATCCGTTTCTTCGTGTCTTTGTTATTTGTGTGCTTTTCTCATTTTTAACTCGTAGTAACTTCTTTGTTTCAAGTTCGTAAGTAGATTTTGTGTTCTGTCTTGAGTCGATCAAACAAGAATCTATTCTGGCCGCCAAATAGAATTGACATCTTATTGACTACCGGAATATAAGCAACTTTCAACATTCGCCTCTCCAAATTGTGGGGATCACAAAAGTGAGTGAATACAAGTGTTGGTGAGGAGCTTTTTCTACTAATCTTGTTTGTTCATTCTGTTGGTTTAAAAGGTAATATACATGTCTTCGATAGCCGGAGATTATTGTGACTACAACATGGGATTCTATGATTGTAGTGAGGGGTTTTATGGCTACAAAGTTGAGGGAGATTGCGGAGGCTATGAAAATAGCCATGATCAAAACTTGGGCAGATTTGAAAATTACTATTTTGGGGGAGAAAATGAGGTGAATAAAGTACCTAGTGCTTATGGTGACTTTGGAGATGATATAGGACCTCGTGATGGATCTTATGATGACGTTGAGGCATGTGAGGAGTCTTACAATTCTCACTCCGAACCTAGATATGGTGTTAGGTATAACCCTTTCGTTCGCAAAACTTATGAGAGCTATGATGAGAGTACACGTGAGGAGTGCGAAGATTCATATTCTCTACCTTGTAGTACTCCTTATCAAGATCGATATAGTGTGAATGGTTATACTAGCTCTAGTGGAGGTTGTCCAACGAGAAGAAGAGGGTATGCAACTCCAAAACTGAAGGGTACTCGTGAGCTTTATAATATTGATCCAAGAAGGAGCGTACACTCTGTAAAGGTGACCATTTGTGGGATACCGGGCTGCCTCATTGTATTAAATGATAGGTACTATAGTAAGTACATCGTTCCATCCATGGTTGACTTCTTGGGGTTGTTTCGTGAGCCTTTACTTGTTCCATACTTCTTGGATGGGTTTAAGGTTACCGAGAGGGTCAAAGTTGTCTTCTCCTAATTTGAATACCATGAAGAGGTATGGTGCGATATTCTTCTATTGACATACGGTCATGTATGCTTAGGTGCCGATTGACTTGCACAACATAGAGTTCTAAACATGCAAAATTGGCCAAATATTGTTAGAGATCAATGGGGGAATCACCTCATGACTTACTTGCTGCCCAAGCCACGAAGAGAAATGCCTACCTACTCCAACCCAAATTATTATGAGAGACAAAAGATTGAGAGGAGTAAGGGGGTGCAAGGTGGTAATCCGAGAGTGGAAAAAGGAGAGGTTGTGTGGAGCAAAGTGAGGGGATTACCACCAAACCGTGCTAACATTAGTTGTCCTTCTATTTCTAAGGACATTTGTGTAGGTACCAACATGGAAAGTGAAGAAGAACAATGCCAAAAGGAAGTTGCTGCCCAAGCTTTTGGAGGACCTACACACCATGACAAAGAAGAATCTACTCAAGGACTTCAATGTAAAATGGCTAACTCTTACACTTTTGTACATGTGAATGATAATTGTATGGCTAGTAGCCCATTGAGTGTGAGTTGTAGCTTGCCTATATGTGATTCTATTATTTCTTTGCCACTTTATGATGATGTACATATTGTGAGTATGGATACACTAGTTGATCCTATTGATGATGAAATTGACTCCTCTTGTGAGATCAATTTATGTCCACCTAGTGTTGAAGCCTATATGTTGAATGGAAGTACATCATCTTGTGTAATGGGTGTTGATCAACTCGTTTGTGAAAACTGTCCACCACTTGAGTATGTGTGTGATGTGCTTAATAGGACTCAAGTGAGTGAAATATTTGAAAATATTGGTCAGCAAAGTGAGAATGAACCCGAGAGATATTCTTGGGGTAATATTGTGTTAGAAACATCCTTGAAACTTGATATTGATCATTTAGAGAGTGAGGAACTTGCTTGTTCCAAATCTATCTGTGAGGTAGATCACACTCTTTTTAGGTATAATGTTGTCACGCCTCAAATCCTATTGGGGCGGACAGGCACCCGTAGCCGTAAAGACCCGAGAGAACCAATTCATAACCTTGTACTTCCCATACATGTGACTGTAACAACCAACTGTTCTGACAACATAATATTTATGTATCGATGAAAATAACTACACATACACGCCCAAACTGATATGTACAACACTTGGTCGATAGGGCCACCATGTCTAAAATCAGGACACTACCATAACTTTACATTAGTCTACAAAGCCTCTAAAAGATACATAGACTTAGTTAGGGTCGGGACAAACCCCCGCCCTACTCTTGACTTACTGTACAATACTAAAATATATGGAACAGACTCGGAAAGCCCCGAATAAACCTGGAGCTCACCAATAGTCCCTGAAAAGCCTGTGCTCCTACTAGTGAGTTGTATGAGCTGAAGTGCCTCTGCCTGCAGCATGAAATGCAGGTCCCCCGTGAGGGACGTCAGTACGAAAATATGTACTGAATATGTAAGGCAGAAGGTAGCGACACACTTGATACAAAAGCTCAATAGAAATCTGATACAAGTGTATAAGTAGTACTAGTAGATCACCTTTATAAATACTTGTGGGACAATGTACATTACATTCTTTTTTTGTTTTACCTTCTTACTTCATAATCTTTGTAAGCCATATAATGCAAACGACCAGCTGATCAGTGGTAAATAGATAAATTAGGATCATCCCATGCTAGGCTTACGCCCCTGAGCTGCCACCTACATATAAAGATTGGGATCGGCCCATGCTAAGCTTATGCCCCTGAGCTGCCACCCACAAATAAAGGTATCGAGATCGGCCCATGCTAGGAAAATGCCCCTGAGCTGCCACTCGTCATTTTACAGATTTGTATTACTTAGTTTATTTAGCTTTTGAGATTGGTACTTTGGTGGTCATCACATTATGGTACCTTGAACCAGTAATATGCAAATAAGAGACATGTAAATAGACACTTAATGCAACAACAATGAGGTAGGGAGCTGTTGGTACACAAATAAAGTGTTTAGGAGCTGAAATATCACATAGGTCTTATCTGAACAAACGGAGAACTCCTGAAATTTTCTAGTGAAGATAGACACACAGATTTAATAACAAGCACGTATTGAGGTGTTCTAATGCGTTAGAGAATGGGAACAAGGTCATTGGATACATGGAGTGTAATGTGCTTCCATTATCTATGACTTAGTTGTAGGATAACCTCGGAAACTTACTTGATGGAACAATTGTACGATTTCATGCCAAAGAGTGTGAAATAGAGTATGCCTTACATACCTGGTTATTTGTCTCCGAAACTAACCCTACTTGACTTCCCACCTTTTAGATTACTTATATACAATAGAATATATGGTAAACTAGTATTAGTAACCAATCAACACATTCGAGATACTTAATTTCACCCAAAATAGTAACCGGGCAGCAACTATTAATCTATCAAACAAGGGTGCTATTTTAACCCTTTTTTCCCACCAATTACACCCACATACCATATAGGTTCTTATAAGGTTCACCAAAACCACCTCGACTTCATTACACATTCCAAACAATACGCAAAATAGATTGGGCAACAAGCATTAGTTCGGTGGTGTATCACCACATCTTTCTTCTATAATTCATTACAAACTCATCACACCTTTATCCAACTTCAACCTGGCAGCCCATAACATATACATACAAAATAGTCCACAAAACAGTCCCAAACCTCTTTTATTGTAGCAATCAATTATTGAACTCATCATCTCTTGAGTTCTTAATAACAAGACATCCATAATCCCCTCTCAAATTCATATATAAGAAAAACAAAATGGGGCAGTCACCTTACCTCAATTCAGCAACTTATTCTTTTAATTGAACTCTTCAAGAGCTTAAACTTTCCTTCACACTTAAACCAAAGAAGAAGAAAAAAATTCCTCAATAACAAGGAAACGTGAACAAACAACTTGTTCTATAATCAGCCATATACTAATAGTCAAACACTTATAACTTGTTTCCCTAATCTCCCATGAGATAATTAAACAAAACCTTAAGTGTTTTTCACTTACCTTGGGCTGCAAAGTGGAGGGTTTCTTCAAGAACCCTAGAAGGAAAAATAGGGTTGCTGCTCTTGTTGTTTTTGAGAGAGTAGAGAGATTTGCTGAAATATACTGTTTTTTGTGACTTAAATCTCTCTACTCTCTCAAAAACAACAAGAGCAGCAGCCCTATTTTTCCTTCTAGGGTTCTTGAAGAAACCCTCCCCTTTGCAGCCCAAGGTATGTGAAAAACACTTAAGGTTTTGTTTAATTATCTCATGGGAGATTAGGGAAACAAGTTATAAGTGTTTGACTATAAGTATATGGCTGATTATAGAACAAGCTGTTTGTTCATGTTTCCTTGTTATTGAGGAACTTTTTTTCTTCTTCTTTGGTTTAAGTGTGAAGAAAAGTTCAAGCTCTTGAAGAGTTCAATTAAAAGAATAAGTTGTTGAATTGAGGTAAGGTGACTGCCCCATTTTGTTTTTCTTATATATGAATTTGAGAGGGGATTATGGACGTCTTGTTATTGAGAACTCAAGAGATGATGAGTTCAATAATTGATTGCTACAATAAAAGGGGTTTGGGACTGTTTTGTGGACTGTTTTGTATGTATATGTTATGGGCTGCCAGGTTGAAGTTGGATAAAGGTGTGATGAGTTTGTAATGAATTATAGAAGAAAGATGTGGTGATACACCTCAGAACTAATGCTTGCTGCCCAATCTATTTTGCGTATTGTTTGGAATGTGTAATGAAGTCGAGGTGGTTTTGGTGAACCTTATAAGAACCTATATGGTATGTGGGTGTAATTGGAGGAAAAAAAGAGTTAAAATAACACCCTTGTTTGATAGAGTAATAGTTGCTGCCCGGTTACTGTTTTGGGTGAAATTAAGTATTTCAAATGTGTTGATTGGATACTAATACTAGTTTACCATATATTCTATTGTAGATAAGTAATCTAAAAGGCGGGAAGTCAAGTAGGGTTAGTTTTGGAGTCAAATAACCAGGTATGTAAGGCATACTCTATTTCACAATCTTTGCCATGAAATCGTACAATAGTTCCATCAAGCAAGTTTCCGAGGTTATCCTATAACAAAGTGATACATAATGGTAGTACATTACACTCCATGTATCCAATGACCTTGTTCCCATTCTCTAACGCATTAGAACACCTCAATACATGCTTATTATTAAATCTGCGCGTCTATCTTCACTAGAAAATTTCAGGAGTTCTCCGTTTGTTCAAATAAGACCCATGTGTTATTTCAGCTCCTAAACACTTTATTTGTGTGCCAACAACTCCCTACCTCATTTCTGTTGCATTAAGTGTCTATTTACATGTCTCTTATTAGCGTATTACTGGTTCAAGGTACCATAATGTGACGACCACCAAAGTAACAATTTCAAAGGCTAAATAAACTAAGTAATGCAAATCTGTAAAATGACGAGTGGCATCTCAGAGGCATTTGCCTAGCATGGGACGATCTCGATACCTTTATTTATGGGTGGCAGCTCAGGGGCATAAGCCTAGCATGGGCCGATCCCAATCTTTATATGTAGGTGGCAACTCAGGGGCGTAAGCCTAGCATGGGCCGATCCTAATTTATCTATTTACCACTGATCTGCTGGTCGTTTGAATTGTATGGCTTACAAAGATTATGAAGTAAGAAGGTAAAATGAAGAAATACTGTAATGTACATTGTCCCACAAGTATTTATAAAGGTGGTCTACTAGTACTACTTATACACTTGTATCAGATTTCTATTGAGCTTTTGTATTAAGTGTGTTGCTACTTTCTGCCTTACATATTCAGTACATATTTTTGTACTGACGTCCCTCACGGGGGACCTGCATTTCATGCTGCAGGCAGAGGCACTTCAGCTCATACAACTCACTAGAAGGAGCGCAGGCTTTTCAGGGACTATTGGTGAGCTCCAGGTTGATTCGGGGCTTTCCGAGTCTGTTCCATATATTTTGGTATTGTACAGTAAGTCAAGAGTAGGACGGGGATTTGTCCCGACCCTAACTAAGTCTATGTATCTTTTAGAGGCTTTGTAGACTAATGTAAAGTTATGGTAGTGTCCTAATTTTAGACATGGTGGCCCCATCGGCCAAGTGTTGTACATATCAGTTTGGGCCTGCATGTGTAGTTATTTTCATCGATACATAATATCATGTTGTCAGAACATTTGGTTGTTACAGTTACATGCATAGGAAGTACAAGGTTATGAATTGGTTCTCTCGGGCCTTTACGGCTACGGGTGCCTTTCCGCTCTAACAGGATTTGAGGCGTTACATACTTGTTCTTCTACTTTGTGTGATTTCATTGTTGAGAGTACTCATGGTGATTATTGGGAAACTAGTAGTGAGTACACATATGAGAGCAGCTTAGTAGAAGTCTGTTTGAGTGATACCTTTCTCTACTCTCTATTTTCTTTGGATGATATGTATGTTATTGTAGAGAGTATGTCATTTAGTTTGGGTGTAGACCACGGGAAAGGGAAGTGTTGTCGAGACCCATGTCTATGGCCACTTTTCCCATTTGACCCCGGTGCCAAATATAGAAATGGTGATGTTGGTGCACCAAACTTGTTGCTTTGTCTACATGACAAGAAAAGTGTCACTCTTGATGTATCCTATAACCAAATCCTTTGTACATCTTTTATTGAGTTTTTAATATTCCTTTCAAAGGATTCTTGGTTATATTGCAAATATGTGCAACCTTGGCATGTTGAGATGATTTGTTATGCTAACCCTAACCCTCATGCCATGAGGAGTTTGTATTTGTTTGTCCTCTCTTTGGTTTTGCAAGGTTTGGATTCGAGGTCGAATCCTTTTCAAGAAGGGGAGGATGATACGGGACAAATAGCCATCTTACTTTTGATGACAACTTTGGAGGCCAACATATAGAGGCTCAAGACTTGGTCACCTCGATAATACAAAACATGAATGGAGAACCCGTTTTGAGCATAACTTAAAGCAATCTCGCGTGTGGAAGATTGCCTGGAGCATTTAAGATTGAGGACTCACGGTTTTGGATCTTAATTAAGGGCAATTTGGACATTACATATGGTGTATTTACATACCATGGTCGCCCCTCTCATTAATGGCAAAGTGGTCTTTTTATCTTTATTTGTAATATATTATAATAGGCCCCCTTAGTCTTATTTTCACTAGATTTTTGAATGATGAAGAATTGAAAGATATATTTTCTCTCTTTTGAGAGTGTAACACCCTTAGCTGTAGGGGTTGGAATATCCATCCTTAGCATAGGGCTTGGAAAATCCAATATTGATCGTTACTTGGAAACGGTAGATCTTGAGGTGAGTTCATTCCCTTGGTGGTCACCGTAAGAGTGTGGTTTTGATTGTTACATTCATTAGGGGTTAGTGTTGAAATACGCTTGGTTCTTAATCTTGTAATAATCTTGGTCTCACTATCCATCTTTATTTTCCATGCAATTTCCCTTGTGTTTGTGTTGAATCCGTGACTTGTTTCATCTTGTGTCATTGTTGTTGTTTTGGTGTTAAAATACACCTTGTATCTTGTATTCCTTGTGTTGTTATTGTTGCCCGAAAGTTGCTCTCAAAGGGGTCCTCGGGTTCCAGTTGATTTATGGATTGTTTTGAGTAGTTTTTGAGCTTTCTCCTGTTTGTCCCGTATCAGATACTAACCACAAGTACCTAATGGAAAATTTCCTTCAAGTTAGCTCTCGATATTTTGGACTTTTTGTCACCCGCTTTGTCTACATGCAATCTGTATGTCAACATGTGGTCCATAGGTTTACTTAGTAGGTACCTAGAGTCAGTTTTTCAGCTCTACTTCGAATCTTGAACATGCATTGATCACGATCAAGCCGGAAAACATCCCCAATCATCTATAATCACTCAAATAGTGGAAAAACACCCTTTTCACAAATTTATCATCCAAATCATGGTTTTCTACTAAACATACCAAAAATGGATCATATCTAACAAAAAGAACTCAGTACTTTCATATTTTCCTCGTTTTAAGCATCAAAAGTGCTATATTTTTATAGCATATTACCCATGCCCATCGTAGTCACATAAAGCCTTTGTCACGCCTTAAAACCTATTGGGGCGGACAGGCACTCGTAGCCGTAAAGGCCCGAGAGAACCAATAACAAAAATTTGTACTTCCCATGCATGTAACTATAACAACTATAGGTTCTGACAAACCTGATACTATCTATCGATGAGAATAATTACATATGCAAACACAAACTGATATATACAATACTTGGCGTTGGGACCACCACAACTAAAGACAAAACACTACCATAACTTTACATTAGTCAACAAAGCCTCTAAAAGATACATAGACTTAGTTAGGGTCGGGACAAATCCCTCCCTACTCTTGACTTGCTGTACAATTCCAAAATATATGGAACAGACTCGGAAAGCCCCGAATCAACCTGGAGCTCACCAATAGTCCCTGAAAATTCTGCACTCCTACTAGTGAGTTGTATGAGCTAAAGTGCCTGTGCCTGCAACATGAAATACAGGTCCCCCGTGAGGGACGTCGGTACTAAAATAAGTACTGAATATGTAAGGCAGAAGGTAACAACACACTTGATAAAAAAGCTCAATAGAAATCTGATACAAGTGTATAAGTAGTACTAGTAGACCACCTTTATAAATACTTGTGGGACAATGTACATTACATTCTTTCTTCGTTTTACCTTCTTACTTCATAATCTTTGTAAGCCATATAATGCAAATGACCAGCTGATCAGTGGTAAATAGATAAATTAGGATCATCCCATGCTAGGCTTACGCCCCTGAGATGCCACCTACATATAAAGATTGGAATCGGCCCATGCTAAGTTATGCCCCTAAGCTGCCACCCACAAATAAAGGTATCGAGATTGGCCCATGCTAGGCAAATGCCCCTGAGCTGCCACTCGTCATTTTACAGATTTGTATTACTTAGTTTATTTAGCCTTTGATATTGGTACTTTGGTGGTCATCAGATTATGGTACCTTGAACCAGTAATACGCTAATAAGAGACATGTAAATAGACAATTAATGCAACAACAATGAGGTAGGGAGCTGTTGGTACACAAATAAAGTGTTTAGGAGCTGAAATAACACATGGGTCTTATCTGAACAAATGGAGAACTCCTGAAGTTTTCTAGTGAAGATAGACGCGCAGATTTAATAAGTGTTCTAATGCGTTAGAGAGTGGGAACAAGGTCATTGGATACATGGAGTGTAATGTGCTGCCATTATGTATCACTTTGTTATAGGATAACCTCGGAAACTTGCTTGATGGAACAATTGTACGATTTCATGCCAAAGAGTGTGAAATAGAGTATGCCTTACATACCTGATTATTTGACTCCCAAACTAACCCGACTTGACTTCCCACCTTTTAGATTACTAATCTACAATATAATATATGGTAAACTAGTATCATCAACCAACCAACACATTTAGGCTACTTAACTTCATCAAAACAGTAACCAAGCAGTAAACACGGGCAACAATTAGTTCGGTGGTGTACCACCACACCTTTCTTCTATATTTCATTACAAACTAATCACACCCTTCTCCAATATCAACATGGCAACCCATAACATGAACATAAAAAACAGTCACCAAAATAGTCCCAAATCACTCTTATTGTAGCAACCAATTATTGAACTCATTATTTCTTGAGTTCTCAATAACAACACATCCATAACTCTCTTTCAAATTCATATACTAGGATAACCAAAATGGAGCAGTCACCTTACCTCAATTCTGCAACTTATTCCTTTAATTGAACTCTTCAAGAACTTGAACTTCACACTTTAAACCAAAGAAGAAAAGAAAAGTTCTTTAATATCAAAGAAAAGGGAGCAGATTTCTTGTTCAATATTCTTCCATATATTTATAATTAAGAACTTCTAACATATTCTCCTAATCTTCTATGAGATAATTAAACAAATACTAAAGTGTTTTCACTTACCTTTTGCTGCAAAAGTTAGGGTTTCTCCAAGAACCCTAGAAAGGAAAATAGGGCTGCTCCTAGCTTCTTAAAAGAAAGTAGAGAGAGTTTGTGAAATGTAACCCTTCTTTATGACTTAATAATGAGGGAAATGTCCAGCAACTTCTTATAAAGCCTCTATTTTTTTGGCCATCCACTTAGCTGATTTTGGACCACAAATTTAATCAAATTGGCCCAAGTAGGTGATGCACCTACTTAAGGAGTTCAAGCAACTCAAAATGTCAAAGTAGGTGATGCACCTACTTGCTTAATTTCTTAGTTGGGATCAATTATATTTAGGCCTTGGCAGATTTGAGCATTGGGCCTTTTTTCCAGTTTTTTTCTTCTTTTACTTAATTTTCGCCCAAATAAGTATTCTAATAAAGGCCCAAATCTGATTCATGGACTTGGTCCATTAACTTGGATCATATAGCTTAAGTAGGTGACTCACCTACTAGCTTAATTAAGTCAAGCAAGCACCTCAATATTTCCTTCTATTTCCAGCTCCTAATCACCTTAATCTAACTTACAACTTATACACACTTGGTCACTTTAAACTTTAGATTCAAATACCAGCTTACGATCCCAAGTTTAAATGGTCGTATTGACGTTAACTTGGTTGCATCACATTAAACTGTACGGGCAGCCTCTATAATCCATCTACACCATTAATACTTGCATAACAAATCTCATCCGTTACCTATACCATATGACCATACCAGGTCCCATATAATTAAAATAAGTTCAATCAAGATACGGGATGTTACATCCTTCCCCCCTTAGAAATATTCTTCCTCGAATGTTAGCATAACTGTCCAACCAAAACAAGTTCAAGCCTAAGTTTAATATCCCTATTACCACATAGTACCTATATATTTTACACTTACTTGTTATTGCTTCTTGGACTTTTTCTTCATATTTGAACAAATGGGGGTACTTGGATTTCATCGCTTCTTCAGCTTCCCACATGATCTCTTCTACTTGCTGATTCCTCCAAAGCACTTTTATAGAAGCTATTTCCTTATTCCTAAACTTCTTAACCTGTCGATCTAGAATAGCAATAGGTATTTTTTCATAGGTAAGATCTTCCGTAACTTGCACATCTTCAGTAGGAGTAATATGAGATGGATCTCCAATGCACTTTCGAAGCATTGAGATGTGAAATACCGGATGAACTGTTGACAGCTCTTGGGGTAGCTCTAATTCATAAGCAACTTGGCCAAACCTCCGGTAATCTGGTATGGGCCTATATAACGTGGACTTAATTTTCCTTTCTTACCAAATCTCATAACCCCCTTCATTGGTGATACCTTCAAGAATACCCAATCACTTATAGCAAACTCTAGCCCCCTTCTGCTAATATCTACATATGGCTTGTGTCTGGTTTGGGCTGTTTCTAGTCGCTGTTGGATCACTTTAACCTTTTCCATAACTTGATGAACAAGATCTGGCCCGAATAAGGCAGTTTTATCTGCTTCAAACCATCCAATTGGTGATCTACACTTTCTTCCATACAAAGCTTCATATGGTGCCATTTTGATACTTGAATGATAGCTATTGTTGTAGGCAAACTCGATGAGAGGTAGATGATCATCCCAACTACCTTTAAAGTCCAATACACAAGCTCGTAGCATATCTTTAAGTGTTTGAATGGTACGTTCTTCTTGTCCATCTGTTTGAGGGTGAAAAGTTGTACTTACGTTTTCTTGTGTTCCTAGATTCCTCTGAAAAGACTTCCAAAATTTTTCCGTAAATTGAGCTCATCGATCTGATATAATAGAGATTGAAACTCCGTGTATCTGAACTATCTCCTTGATATATAACTTGGCATATTCTTCAACGGTGTAAGTGGTCGTAACCGGTAGAAAGTGTGCTGATTTGGTAAGTCAATCAACTATCACCCATTTGGAATCAAACCTTCAAAATGTATGAGGCAACCCAGTGATGAAATCCATGTTGATCATGTCCCACTTCCAGATTGGAAGATTTATCCATTGCATATAACCCCCGGGATTTTGGTGCTCTACTTTAACTCTTTGACAATTTGGACATTCGGCTACAAATTTTGCAATGTTCTTCTTCATGTCACCCCACCAATACATCCCTTTCAAATCATGGTACATTTTTGTTGACCCTGGATGGATAGAATACCTTAAATGATGTGCTTCTGTCATAATCCTTTTTCTTAGTCCGTCTACATCAAGTACACACAATCTGTTTTGGCACCGTAGTACCCCTTCTTGCGTAAGCTCAAATGCCTTTGTCATACCACATTGTACATTATCCTTAAGCTATAATAGAATAGGATCGGCATATTGCTTCTCTTTTACTTCAGTTATTAGTGAAGATTCTGCTGCATTATGCACAATAAACCCATCATCTGGAGTTTCAAGAAGACGAACCCCCAAATTGGCTAATTGGTGTAGATCCTTAGTCATCCCTTGCCTTTCTATAGATGACTCCATGGCTTTATGACTTAACGCATCTGCCACCACATTTGTTTTTCCCGGATGATATAAGATATGAACATCATAGTCTTTTAATAATTCAATCCATCTTCGCTGCCTCAAATTTAGGTCCTTCTGATTAAAGATATAATGCAAACTCTTGTGTTCAATGTATATGTCAACATGAATCCCGTACAAGTAGTGATGCCATATCTTTAAGACAAATATAACCGCTGCTAGATCCAGATCATGTGTTAGATAATTTTTCTCATGTGGCCGCAATTGTCTCGAGGCGTATGCTATGACTTTACCATGCTGCATCAATACACACCCTAAGCCAATTCTTGAAGCATCATAATACACTGCATACCCCTCTGTGCATTCTAGAAGCACCAATACGGGTGTAGAAGTCAACTTATTCTTCAGATCTTGGAAACTTCTTTCGCATGCATCATTTCATTGGAACTTGGATGCTTTGTGTGTTAGCTTTGTTAAAGGTGCAGAAATTGAAGAAAATCCTTCAACAAACCTTCTATAATAACGTGCCAACCCAAGGAAACTACGAACCTCTGTAGGCGTTATAGGTCTTGGCCAGTTTTTCACGGCTTCTATCTTTTGAGTTTCAACCTTTATTCCTTCATAAGATATAATATGACCTAAGAATGCCAAAGATTTTAACCAAAACTCACATTTAGAGAACTTTACAAATAGCTTACGATCACGAAGAATATGCAACACCTGTCGTAAGTGATTGGCATGGTCCTTATTTGATCTCGATTAAACCAGAATATCATCTATAAAAACTATCACAAATACATCTAAGAATGGCTTGAACACCCTATTCATCAAATCCATAAAAGCTGCAGGTGTATTAGTTAGCCCAAAGGACATGACTAGGAACTGGTAATGACCGTACCTTGTTCAAAAAGCTGTCTTGGGTATGTCATTCTCTTTGACCCTCATTTGGTGGTAACCAGACCTTAAATCAATCTTTGAAAACCACTTGGTGCCTTGCAACTGATCAAATAAGTCATCAATTCTCGGAAGGGGATATTTGTTCTTAATAGTCATCTTGTTCAGTTGTCTATAGTCAATACACATTCTTAACGAGCCATCCTTCTTATGCATAAATAACACTGGTGCGCCCCAAGGGGACACACTAGGCCTTATGAATTTTTTTTCTAGCAAGTCTTTCAATTTCTCTTTCAACTCCAGTAATTTTTCCGGGGCCATTCTATACGGAGGAATTGAGATTGGTTGAGTACCTGGAATCACATCGATTCCAAACTCCACTTCTCGTTCTGGAGGCAAACCCAGAAGATCTTTAGGAAATACATCAGGAAATTCATTTACCACTGGAATAGTTTAACGAGTTGGTGTCTCCGCATTTATATCCTTCACTCTAACCAGATGACATATGTAACCCTTGGAAATCATTCTTTTGGCTTAAAATAAGAAATAAATTTACCTCTTGGCGCACCAATATTACCTCTCCATTCTAGGATTGCCTCCTTTGGAAAATGGAAATACACCCTTTTTAGTTCGGCAATCTACTGTGGCATAACAAGACACCAACCAGTCCATACCCATTATAACATCAAAATCTACCATTCGTTAAAGAGTGGGAACAAGGTCATTGGATACATGGAGTGTAATATGCTGCCATTATGTATCACTTTGTTATAGGATAACCTCGGAAACTTGCTTGATGGAACAATTGTACAATTTCATGCCAAAGAGTGTGAAATAGAGTATGCCTTACATACCTGGTTATTTGACTCCGAAACTAACCCGACTTGACTTCGCGCCTTTTAGATTACTTATCTACAATAGAATATATGGTAAACTAGTATCAGCAATCAACCAACACATTTAGGCTACTTAACTTCATCAAAACAGTAACCAGGCAGTAAACACGGGCAATAATTAGTTCGGTGGTGTACCACCACACCTTTCTTCTATATTTTATTACAAACTAATCACACCCTTATCCAATATCAACATGGCAGCCCATAACATGAACATACAAAACAGTCCACAAAATAATCCCAAATCACTCTTATTGTAGCAACCCATTATTGAACTCATCATTTCTTGAGTTCTCAATAACAACACATCCATAACTCTCTTTCAAATTCATATACAAGGAGAACCAAAATGGAGCAGTCACCTTACCTCAATTCTGCAACTTATTCCTTTAATTGAACTCTTCAAGAACTTGAACTTTCCTTCATACTTTAAACCAAAGAAGAAAAGAGAAGTTCTTTAATATCAAAGAAAAGTGAGCATATTGCTTGTTCTATATTCTGCCATATATTTATAATTAAGAACTTCTAACATATTCTCCTAATCTTCTATGAGATAAATTAAACAAAAACTAAAGTGTTTTCACTTACCTTTTGTTGCAAAAGTTAGGGTTTCTCCAAGAACCCTAGAAAGGAAAATAGGGCTGCTCCTAGCTTCTTAAAAGAAAGTAGAGAGAGTTTGTGAAATGTAACCCTTCTTTATGACTTAATAATGAGGGAAATATCCAGCAACTTCTTATAAAGCCTCTATTTTTTTGGCCATCCACTTAGCTGATTTTGGACCACAAATTTAATCAAATTGGCCCAAGTAGGTGATGCACCTACTTAAGGAGTTCAAGCAGCTCAAAATGTCAAAGTAGGTGATGCACCTACTTGTTTAATTTCTTAGTTGGGCTCAACTATATTTAGTCCTTGGAAGATTTGAGCATTGGGCCTTTTTCCCATTTTTCGTCTTCTTTTACTTAATTTTGGCCCAAATAAGTATTCTAATAAAGGCCCAAATCTGATTCATGGACTTTTTCCATTAACTTGGATCATATAGCTCAAGTAGGTGACTTACCTACTAGCTTAATTAAGTCAAGCAAGAACCTCAATATTTCCTTCCATTTCTAGCTCCTAATCACCTTAATCTAACTTACAACTTATACACACTTGGTCACTTTAAACTTTAGATTCAAATACCATCTTACGATCCCAAGTTTAAATGGTCGTATTGACGTTAACTTGGTTGCATCACATTAAACTGTACGGGAAGCCTCTATAATTCCATCTACACCATTAATACTTGCATAACAAATCTCATCCGTTACCTATACCATATGACCATACCAGGTCCCATATAATAAAATAAGTTCAAGCAAGATACAGGATATTACAGACTTTAACCAAAAACCAAGAACATTCGATCGGGACATGCCCCCGACCATAGCTAAAACCAAAGTTCAAGAGATAAATAAAAGTATAAAAAGATATCTATAGCATGAAATGGAGTCTCCTGGAGTATGGAAGCTCACCACTTCAGTCTGACGCAAATGCTCTCCCCAAATCCAATCACTGAGTAGGAGGAATAGTCTTGCATCCTGTAGGGATACCGCGCCCGAAGACGTGTTAGAGAGTGAACACTAGCATGTACTCAGGAGTAAGGATAAATAATTCCAACATTTAAAACCAAGTAAATAACCATATGCAAGCACATCCATCCATCCATATTTATATATATATAATCCATGTCAGGAAAGGGGATCGAGTTTAGCATGCATTTAAAACCTTTATCCTGGGTTTATGTAGCATTACTATCATAATCCACCCATGGGCTATATGGGTCTAGTGTTACCTCCTGAACGGGCCCAGTGCGTGTAGCCATAGGAACTAGAGATTTCATAGGGGTCGAGGATTCCCATATACCCTTTAGCCTCCATGATATATATATACAAATGTAAACTTAGGGAATTCTCGTATACCCCACAACTATAAGGTTTCATAACCAACCCTTATGTCGGTAAATATGAGTTTCTAGTGTCCGTCCATCGGACTCACACCTTCCCTATTAGCTATCACAACATGCCATTATTTCCCAATTAAATCCCTTATCACATAACCAAACCATCAATTCTAAGAGTTAATTACTAAGGCATTATGAAGTGGTATCGTCATTCCGACTATAGCTTGCAAGCAATGTCATTAGCCAAAACTTAGGGGATTCCCATGAACCCCCATGATTTCCAATTTACCAAAACCATGACCACCAAGGCCTTACCAAATTATTTAAAACCATCTAAACCAATTTAGGTTCCATTACCATATTATGCAATGCAAGGTTTTCAATTAAAGTCCAACTACGTGACAAAAACATTCTCATTGGCATTTTAACAAACATGTTGAGGGAATATAGTTTCAAAAGCCTAAAACCAAGTACTAATTTACCGTTTCCATGCATCCACATGTTCAAACCACAATTATGACATGAAAACCCATAAGAAAAACATGAGAAAACATTATCCAACCCTTAATAACAAAAACCCCCAACATATATTTCAAAACCAACACAAACCTACATTAATACTATGAAAATCATTCATTAAAACATATTTTTAATTGAACTAAAAATAAGGGAGGAGTAACATGCCTTAGATAAGAGTACAGAGAGAAACCATCCTTGATAACCTTAATTGACCACCCTGAAGAAAACCCTATCCTTTTCTTAACCCAAGAGCTTGAGAGTGATTTGAGAGTATTTTTAGTGTTTTTGATTGAGAATAATAGGGTAAAAAAGTCCCTAAAGTTTTTTAAGTCATGGGGTCAAAAGAGGTTAAGAGGAGAATTGTCCAGAATACCCATAACTTAAACTATAAAAATCACTGCACGAGGGTATAACTCTACCCCTTGACTCATACACACAATATACAAGTGGTACCCACCACTCGTACCTAGATAGAATGTTGGACATCATATACTATCCATCATTCAACTGACCTTTCCTAAGTCGTACATTCAATATATGACAAGTACCTTAGAATCGTACACTAGGTAACCTACCAAGGGAATGACACACTGATCAACATACGAGTGGTTTTCCTCACTCATACCATCTCTATACGACTCGTATAGTGTCTATTCATATCTTGGACACCAACCAACCAAAACTACACTGAGTAATATACGACCAAGACCCCTAAAATGTACCTACATCATACGACTAGTAAGCCTAAGTCATATGATGTCTAGAGAGTTTGAAACTCAATAAATTGCTAAGGGTCAAAATCCAAGGTGTTTCAGCAAGCCCAAGAAGCTCCAAATGTCGGTTTGAGTCATGGGTATAGGCCACCTCTTAACCATCTTAACTTTCTATGGATGCACCTTGATCCCCTTGCTAGAAATAACATACCCAAGAAAAGTCACAATATTCAGCCAAAACTCACACTTAGAAAATTTAGCATACAACTTCTGATCCTTAAGAGTCTGTAACACAATTTAGAGATGACTAGAATGATCCTCCTCAATCTTAGAATACACCAAGATGTCATCAATAAAAACTATAACAAACAAATTCAACAAACGTCTGAACCCAATTCATTAGATCCATAAAGCAGATGAAGTATTAGACAACCCAAATAACATAACTAGAAACTCAGAATGATCATACCGAGTTTGGAAAGCGGTATTGGTACAGAGTTGTGATACTTCAGTATATCTTGGGTGTGTGTTGATGCTTCTAGAGTTGGTCTTGGGTGTGTGTTAATGTAGTGGGGCAAGGTTATAACATATGCCTCTAGACAACTTAAGCCTTATGAGAAGAACAACTCGACTCATGATCTTGAGTTAAAATCAATCATGTTTTCCTTAAGGATTTGGAGGAATTAGTTTTATGAAGTTCATTTTGATGTGTTCACTGACTAAAAGAGTCTTCGGTATGTTTTCAATAAAAAAGATCTAAATCTTTGTCAAAGAAGGTGGCTATAGTTATTGATGGATTATGGTATGAGTGTCTTCTATCACCTAGTAAGCCCAATATTGTGACCGATTACCTTAGTAGATAGTCTATGGGTAGTGTTGCTCATGTGGAGGATAATAAAAAAGAGTTAGTTCATAAGTTTTATCACCTTGATAGGTTGGGAGTTTGGTTTGTTGATTAGACCGAAGGTAATGTTTGTTTTCAAAATAGTTCAAAATATTTGTTGGTTGCTGAGGTGAAATAAAATCAGATTTATTTCCTATTTTGCTTAAGTTTAAAGAGGAAGTGCAGAATCATAAGGAAGAGGTTTTCTCCCAAGGAGGAGTGATGTTCTTCACTGTTATTAGAATGTTAGTAGAATCTCATGGTTCCCAATATTATATTAACCCAGGAGCCAATAATATGTAACGTGATTTGTGGGAAGTCTATTGGTGGAATGGCATGAAGAAGGATATCACAAAATTTGTGGTTAAGTGTCCAAATTTCCAGCAGGTTAAGGTTGAGCACTAGAGACCTAGTGGTACTCTTCAGGAATTCAGTATTCCTACTTGGAAGTAGGAAGTGGTAAATATGGACTTCATCATAGGGTTTTCTCACACTCATCGTTAGTATGATTCTATTTGGGTTATTGTGGATCGAATGACTAAGTTAGCTTATTTCTTTCCATTAAATACTTTAGATTTAGCAAAATACCATGCTAGATTCTATCTAAGGGAGTTGGTGAAACTGCATGGAGTCTCTTTGACCATTATCTCAGATAGAGGCACCCAATTTACCTTTCAATTTTGGAAGGCTTCTCAGAAGGGTCTTGGTACCTAAGTCCATATTAGTATAGCCTTTTACCTGTAGATGAGTAGTTAGGAAGAGAGTACTATTTAGACCTTAGAGGATATGTTGAGGGCCTTTTTAATTGATTTCAATGGTGGTTGGGATAATCACTAGCCTTTGATTGAGATTCCATGCAATAACAACTATCACTCCAGTATTTAGATGGACCTATTTGAGGCTCTTTATGGTAAGAGGTGTAGATCTTCTATTAGTTTTTTTTAGGTTGGTGAGGCTGATTTGATAGGGCCAGATTTAGTGTGTAAGACCCCGCAAAGTTCCCTCGTAGTCCGAGCCTTAGAGCGTGTTAAGAGAAGTGAAATTCCAGCCTTAAAAGATTGAGAAGTGACTTCCCAAGTTATTGGTGTTTAAACCATATAGAATTTTCTTAAATTTGACCTTTTGTCATGTAGAGAATTGAATTATCTTTCCAAGGATACCAATTTCGTCCAAATCCAGTATCGGAGTGAGAAGTTATGGCCATTTTACCGAGAGTTGTTGGAATCACCCAGGTGCTATGGACAATCCGACGGACCATCGGTTGGCCCATCACAACTAAGGCAGTAACTCCCTTTCTTGGCCCAAGTGCGACAGCACGGATGATGGACCGTCGGGTTTGTGATGGACCATCATTGTGACCGTCGTACTGAGTCAGTGTGGCTTCACCTTGTCCATTGTGCGATGGATGATCCAACGGACCATCATACTTGCGACAGACCATCGCTCTGACTGTCGCATCGAGGCAGTGATTCCCATTCCTGGCCAACGTGTGACGAACGACCCGACAGATCGTCGGACTTGCGATGGATCATCGGTCCAACCGTCGCAGGCCCCATTCAGTGTTTTTAACTCATTTTAACAAGGGGCTTTTGGGTTTTTCCCTTTTAACACTCAGATATATTCCAAACAAACTTGATAGCCTTATTATCTCCCAAAATATCCAAAGGCTAGGGTTTCTCTCTCAAGAGAAAATCTAAAGCCCTTCTCCAAAAAATCCAAGAACTCACCATAGATTCAACAAATTGAGTTGAGATTTGAGTTCACCAAGTTCAAGGGTAGCAAGAACCCTCTCTCAAGAGTAAGAAGAAGAGTTTAGAGCAAGCTTGTTCATCCAATTTCATAATCTAAGGTATGTGGGGTTTTGAACAAGGGTAATCCTTTCACCCTTGTGCCCAAAGGATTATTTAAACTACAATTCTCTGCAATTTATGAGATTTTACATAAAATTGAATTGGGGGTTTTCACCCATTGTTATTGGTTGCAAGCTTTTGATGTTTCCCTTAAATTGAGAGTCTAATGGCATGATTTTTACATGTTTTCTTGAGAAATTGCAGCTGGGTCTATACCCCATGATTTTAATCCTTGAGAAGTTAATAGTTGAAATGTTTGAGATATTGAAGTATATGAGTATGTTGAGATTTTGAGTCAAATTGCTGAAATTTCCAGATTTCTACATGAGTTATGAATCTATATGCTATCTATTATGCTTTTGATGAGTTTTAACTTGAGATTGAATTATGGGTTATTAAGCCCTACTTGAGACTTGAGATTTTATGAACTCTTGTACTATAGGCACCCATGATTTGAGTATTCTGAGATTATTGAGAAATGTTTTGACTAATGGTCATTGAGTTTTGAAATCCACTCTACTACATGAGATTACAAATTTGATTATTGGGTTCTTATTGAACCATGAGATTATTCTAAAGTGGATTTTCAAGAGATGAGCAAGTAAACTAAAGGGAGTAGTATTTAGCACCGAACGGGTAAGTTACTACGATTTCTTACACCAAAACTACATGCCATCATAGGTTGGGCCTGAGGCTGAGTTTAAGATTATTATTGGGCCTAAGGCCGAGTTTATATTGGGCCCTAGGCCGAGTTTGTTTAGTGATCACTGGACCTAGGTTATACTCCTTGGAATGAGTATGACACCTCTTACCAACGTGAGGTTTCTTCCTTAGGAGGATAAAACGTTGGACTCCATGTAGCTCGCATGGTTTATGTCGGTTAAAAGAATCTCCCTAAACTAAAGTATTTTTCCATTGAGATGAGATATTTTCCTTTAAAACTAAAATACTTTCCCTTGATATGAGTATATTTCCCTAAAGCTGGAAATGAGATATTTTCCTAACGTGAATGAAATGCTTTCAAGTATATTCCAAATTATATGATTTCGAATTCCAAGTATTTAAGTTCAAAAGAGTTATGAGTTCTTGAGCGTTATAGAAGTTTTACTCTCCATGAGACATATAAATGAGTTGAAAGTATTGTTAAAAGTTTCCTTTAGCCTATGGGTAATGAGAATAAGAGAAGATTACCGATTTCAAAGTTAAACTGTGATGACTCACGAGATTTATGTTACATGCTCCATTCTACATGATTCATGAGCTTTATATTTTATACTTATTCAAGCCATGTGAGTTATTACTTATTGCATGCATGACTTGATTAAAGAGTATTGATGTTGTTTTATATAAATTCATACACCTCCACATACTCAGTACATTCCCAAGTGCTGATCCACATATACGACATGTGCTACATTGTCTTATAATGTAGGTTCAGGTGCTCAGTCCCAGCCTCGTCAATGACTTCTGAGTACCTCTGTCTACATTCTTATAGTGGTGAGTCCTCATGGTTCCTGGACCTATCATCAGATATTTCAGTATTCGAGAGACTATGTTATTACTTTCAGTTTATTTCGAGTCAGTTGGGGATCTATCCCAATGGATCTCTAGTTCATGGATTAGTAGAGGCTTTGTCAGACTAGTTATCAGATTGTGGTTATGTTGAGGTTTCTAGTATTGTGGTCGTTTGGACCGACCATTTTCTTTGTATTTCCCATCATATGATATGACTTGCTAGTGTTTGTATTATTTTATCTTGAAATGAGTGTTATTACTAGAGACAGGCTCAAAGGGTTAGCTTGGGGTTACTTGTAGCCTTAAGCACCGTGTGATGTCTCGGGAGGCAATTTCGGGTCATTACAAACTTGGTATCAGAGCCTAAGGTTTTAAGGAGTCCTAGGGAGTCTGACAAGCCACGTTGAGTAGAGTCTTGATCTTTGGTGTGTAACACGCCACATCTATGAGCAAGAGGCTACAAGACGTTTTAGGAAAAAAATGTTTTTTCTTTCAGATTCTATCATGCCTACAGTTGTCCTTCTCATCTGATAATTTGTGCTCTTCTATTTTCAGAAAATACCTCTCTGAAGAGAGAATGTCCGCGAAAACAATGTTGAGCAACCCCACCTGTTGACCCTTTGAATGAGACAGTGTCTCATGCTGAGTTTTGAGCGGCCTTTCAGGCGTTATCCCAAGTAGTACCATTAATGTTCGAGCCAATAACCAGTACTCAGTTGCAATCAGTAGGGAGGTGATGTAGCCACGACTAGAATTTGTGATTTCATGCGGATGAATCCGCCAGAGCTTTATGGGTCTAAGGCAGATGAGGACCCACAATTGTACCTTGAGGAAGTAAGAAAGATCATGCAAATGATGCATATCTTGAGGAAGAAAGTGTTGAGTTGGCATCCTATAGGCTGAAGGACATTGCTTATGACTGGGTTGTATCATGGAGAAAGGGTAGAGGCGGGAATGCCGCTCCTATGACTTGGCAGGTATTCCAAGATGTATTCTTGGACAAGTTCTTTCAGTTTGAGATGAGGGAGGCAAATATTGAGGAGTTTATGAGCTTGAGGCATGGCTCTAAGACTGTTACGGAGGACTACTTGAAATTCAATCAGTTGGCCAAGTATGCTCCTGATTTGATTTCTAACAGCTGGGCTAGTATGAATAAGTTCATGACAGGTGTTTCTAGTTTGGTACTGAAGGAGTCTAGGACTGTGATTCTACAAAGGGATATGGATCTGGCAAGGTTAATGACGTATACCTAGTAGATAGAGGTAGATAAAATTAAGGAGATAGATCGAGTAAGGGGTAATAAGAGGGCTAGATCTGAGCAGCATGAGTATAGCCAGCCTACCTCCCTCAATTTTGGAGATGTCCATCTATGCCAGTGCCTTCATCAGCTAGTACTTCTGCGCCTAGAGGAAGGCAGAAGTAAAGGGGCAGGTCTTTTATGTCTAGGTTGTAGAACAGTGTTGGTAACAGGCCCCGTTATCCTCCTTGTGCTAAATGTGGTACGGATCATCCTGGTGAGTGTTTCATAGATCTAAGGGGTTGTTTTGGTTGTGGCAAGCAGGGCCACAGACTTAGAGATTATCCTTATGATAGACAGGGGAACAGAGATGCCCGACCTCAGGCACAGGCTACTAGTGCACCAGCTTCTATACCCCATCTCGCCCTTGCTGAGGGAGCTTCATCTATCACTGCTGGCGGTCAGTGCCAGAATAGATTCTATGCCTTACATTACCATCTATCACTGGTGGCGGTCACTGCTGGGTATGGATTGGCTTCATTCTTGTTATGCATCTATAGATTGTCGTACCCATGTGGTCAAGTTTAAGTTTCTTGACGAACTAGCTTTTGAGTGGTTTGGGAGTTTGGTATCTCCCAAGAGTCATTTTATCTCCTATCTTAAAGCCAGAAAGCTAATATCCAAGGGTTACATCTATCACCTAGTTAGAGTCAAAGACACTAGTTCGAGGCTCCAACTATTCAGTCAGTCGAAATTGTTAATGAGTTTCTAGATGTTTTTCCAAAAGATCTCCCAGGGGTACCTCCCGATAGAGAGATAGAATTCGGGATTGACCTTCTTCCCGACACTCATCCCATTTCTATTCCGCCATACCGTATGGATCCTAGTGAGCTTAAGGAGTTGAAAGATAAACTCAAAGATCTTTTATACAAAGGTTTCATTAGGCCCAATATTTCTCCTTGGGGCGCACTTGTCTTATTCATGTGAAAGAAAGACAGTTCTTTGCGTATGTGCATTGACTATCGTCATCTTAACAAGGTCACCGTCAAGAACAAGTATCCTCTTCCGAGAATTGATGACCTATTGATCAGTTTCAAGGTGCAAGTTATTTCTCCAAGATAGACCTTAGCTCCGGCTATCACCTGCTTAAAGTCAGGGAATGTGATATTCCAAAGATAGCTTTTCGAACCCGCTATGGTCACTTTGAGTTTTTAGTCATATCCTTTGCGCTAACCAATGCCCTGACAGCCTTTATGGTCCTCATGAATTGAGTATTCAAGCAATATCTCGATATGTTTGTCATTGTCTTCATAGATGACATCCTTGTGTACTCTCATAATGAGAATGACCATGCAAATCACCTCAGTAAGTGTGAATTTTGGCTAAGGTATGTAGCCTTTTTGGGTCATATCATTTTAGCCGAAGTTATTAGAGTTGATCCCCAAAAGACAGAAGCTATAAGAAATTGTCCTAGACCTATCTCTCTTTGGGTAGATACCCTTAGCAGGTTGTCTATAGGTAGTGTTGCCCATGTAGAGAAAGGTAAGAAAGAGTTAGCTCGTGATGTGCATTATTTGGCTAGATTGGGTGTTAGGTTTCTTGATTCAGCTGAGGGAAGTACTTTGGTGCAGAGTAGTTCCAAATCCTCTTTAGATTCAAAAGTGAAGGAGAAGTAAGATAAGGATCGTAGTTTGGTCAGACAGAAGGAGATAGTTAAGGACCAAAGTAGAGGTTTTCTCCCAAGGGGGAGATGGTGTGTTGAGATTTCAAGATAGATTATGTGTTCCATGTGTTGATGATCTGAGGTATAGGATTATGGCTGAAGCGCATGGCGCAATGTATTTTATTCATCCCAGCACTACCAAGATGTACCGTGACTTTCGGGAAATCTATTGGTGGAATGTTATGAAGAAGGATATAGTCGAATTCATAGCAAAGTGTGCAACGTGCCAATAGGTTAAGGTAGAGCACCAAAGACCTGGTGGTGTTATGCAAGAGTTTGGTATACTCACTTGGAAGTGGGAGGTGGTGAATATAGACTTCATGACCGGGTTCCCTCTTTCGCGTCGTCATCATAATTCGATTTGGGTTGTTGTGGATAGGCTGACTAAGTCCGTGCATTTATTTCCCGTGCATACATCTTATACAACTGAGGATTATGCTAGATTGTATATCTGGGAGTTAGTCAGGCTGCATGGAGTTCCCTCGTCCGTCATTTCAGATAGGGGCACCTAATTTACTTATCAATTTTGGAGGGCATTTCAGCAGGGTCTTGGTACCCAAGTTCTTTTGAGTTACGCTTTTCACCCATAGATAGATGGTCAGGCTGAGGGGACTATTCATATCCTAGAAGATATGTTGCGGGAGTGTGCTCTTGATTTCAAGGGTAGTTGGGATGAGCATTTGCCATTGATAGAGTTTGCTTATAACAACAGTTACCATGCTAGCATCGGGATGACACCATTTCAGGCTTTGTATGGTAGGAGATGTAGGTCACCCATTGGTTGGTTTGAAGTGGGTAGAGCTACCGTTATTAGGCCTGATGCAGTGTTCGAGGCTATGGAGAAAGTTAAGTTGATAAGAGAGAGATTGAAGACCGCTCAGAGTCGTCAAAAGTCATATGCCGATGTGAGGAGAAGAGATCTTGAGTTTAAGGTGGGTGATTTGGTATACTTGGAGATTTCACCCATGAAAGGGATGAAGAGGTTTGGTAAAAAGGGAAAGCTTAGTCCCCATTATGTTGGCCCGTATAGGGTCTTGAGCCGTGTTGGTAAAGTAGCCTATGAGGTTGAGTTGCATGCGGAGTTGTCAGTCGTTCATCCTATTTTTCATGTTTCCATGCTTAAAAAGCATATTGGTGATTCCGGTGTGGTAGATCCTTCAGAGAGTGCTGATATTCAGAGCAGTGTTTTATTCGATGAGATTCCTATTGAGATTCTAGACTTTCAGATCCGTAGACTGAGGAACAAAGAGTTTCACTTGGTCAAAGTTTTGTGGCAGAACCAGTCAGTTGAGGGCGCTACTTGGGAGGCAGAAACAGACATGTGACCCAAGTACCCACACCACTTTTTCGTGAGTTCAGATCAATCTGAAGGTATTATTCTTCCTTAATTCAGCCCTTCTAATCTAAAGTTTGGATATATGTATTTGTTCTTGCATGAGTTCTTACAATTTCTGAGATATTCAAAAGTTTAGAGAAATTTTGAGCCGTTTAGCAAATTGCTTCAGCTATATGTACTCTGTTTTTCCTGTGTTCCTAGTCTAACTAGTGATACTCAAGGATGAATATTTCCAAGGGGGAGATATTGTAAGAACCCATAAGTTCCCTCATAGTCCGAGCCTTAGAGCGTGTCAGAGAAGTGTAATTTTGGCCCTAAAAGATTGAGAAGTGACTTCCTAAGTGATTAGTATTTAAACCATATAGAATTTTCTTAAATTTGACTTTTTCTCATGTGGGTAATTGAATTAGCTTTCCAACGATACCAATTTCATCCAAATCCGGTATCAGGGTGAGAAGTTATGGCCGTTTTACCGAGAGTTGTCGGAACTGCCCAGGTGTGATGAACGATCCGACGGACCGTCGAGTCTGCGAAGGACCATCGCTCAGCCCGTCACAACCAAGGAAGTAACTTCCTTTTTTGGCCTAAGTGCGATGACAAAGATGACAGACCATTGGGTTTGCGACGGACCATCGCTTGACCGTCGTGCTGAGTCAGCATGGCCTCACCCTGGCCATCTGTGACGGACCGTCAGACTTGCGATGGACCGTTGGTCTGATCGTCATATCGAGGCAATGTGTCCCATTCCTGGCCAACGTACGATGGACCATCGGACTTGCGATGGACTGTCGCTCCAACCGTCGCAACCCTCGTTCAGTGTTTTTAACTCGTTTTAACAAGGAGATTTTGGGTCTTTTCCCTTTTAACCCTCATATATATTCCAAACGAACTTGATAGCTTCATTATCTCCCAAAATATCCAAAGGCTAGGGTTTCTCTCTCAAGAGCAAATCTAAAACCCTTCTCCAAGAAATCCAAAAACTCACCATAGATTCAACAAATTGAGTTGAGATTTGAGTTCCCCAAGTTCAAGGGTTGCAAGAACCCTCTCTCAAGAGTAAGAAGAAGAGTTTAGAGCAAGCTTGTTCATCCAATTTCATAATCTAAGGTATGTGGGGTTTTGAACAAGGGTAATCCTTTCACCCTTGTGCCCAAAGGCTTATTTAAAATACAATTCTCTGCAATTTATGAGAAATTACATGAAATTGAATTGGGGTTTTTCACCCATTGTTATAGGTTGCAAGCTTTTGATGTTTCTCTTAAATTGAGAGTCTAATGGTAAGATTTTTACATGTTTTCTTGAGTAATTGCAGCTGGTTCTATACCCCATGATTTTAATCCTTGAGAAGTTAATAGTTGAAATGTTTGAGATATTGAAGTATATGAGTATGTTGAGATTTTGAGACAAATTGCTGAAATTTCCAAATTTCTACATGAGTTATGAATCGATATGCTATCTATTATGCTTTTGATGAGTTTTAACTTGAGATTAAATTATGGATTATTAAGCCCAACTTGAGACTTGAGATTTTATGAACTCTTGTGCTAGAGGCACCCATGATTTAAGTATTCTGAGATTATTAAGAAATGTTTTGACCTAATGGTCATTGAGTTTTGAAATCCACTTCACTACATGAGATTACAGATTTGATTATTGGGTTCTTATTGAACCATGATATTATTCTAAAGTGGATTTTCATGAGATGAGCGAGATAAACTAAAGGGAGTAGTATTTAGCACCGAGCGGGTAAGTTACTATAGTTTCTTACCCCAAAACTATGTGCCACCGTAGGTTGGGCCTAAGGTCGAGTTTATGATTATTATTGGGCCAAAGGTCGAGTTGATATTAGACCCGAGGCCAATTTTTTTAGTGATCTATGGACCTAGGTTATACTCCTTGGCAAGAGTATGACACGTCTCCCTAACGTGAGGTCTCTTCCTTAGAAGGACAAAACGTTGGACTCCATGTAGCTCGCATGATTTTTGTCGGTTAAGAGAAACTCCTTAAACTAAAGTATTTTTCCATTGAGATAAGCTATTTTCCTTTAAAACTAAAATACCTTGATATGAGTATTTTTCCCTAAAGCTTGAAATGTGATATTTTCCTAACGTGAATGAAATGCCTTCAAGTATGTTCCAAAGTTATATGATTTCGAATTCCAAGTATTTGAGTTCAAAAGAGTTATGAGTTCTTGAGCATTAAAGAAGTTTTACTTTCCATGAGACATATGAATGAGTTGAAAGTATTGTTTAAAGTTTCCTTTAGCCTATGGGTAATGAGAATAAGAGAAGATTACCGATTTCAAAGGTAAACTATGATGACTCACGAGATTTGTGTTACATGCTCCATTCTACATGATTCATGAGCTTTACATTTTATACTTATTCAAGCCATGTGAGTTATTACTTATTGCATGCATGATTTGATTAAAGAGTATTGATGTTGTTTTATATAAATGTATGCACCCCTACATACTCAGTATATTCCCAAGTGATGATCCACATGTACGTCTATGTGCTACATTGTCTTATAATGTAGGTTCAGGTGCTTAGTCCCAGCCTCGTTAGTGACTTTCGAGTACCTCTGTCTACATCCCTACAGTGGTGAGTCCTTATGGTTCGAGGACCTATCGTCAGACATTTCAGTATTCGAAAGACTATGTTATTACTTTCAGTTCATTTTGAGTCAGTTGGGGGTCGTCCCAATGACTCTCGAGTTCATGGATTAGTAGAGGCTTTGTCAGACTAGTTATCAGATTGTTGTTGTGTTGAGGTTTCCAGTATTGTGGTCGTTTGGACCGAGCATTTTCTTCGTATTTCCCTTCATATGATATGACTATGCTAGTGTTTGAATTATTTCATCTTGACTAAATTCAATGTTTTGGACTCAATGGAGACATCAAATTTTCGAAAAGAGATTGTTTTTACAAAATTGACCCTTGGGACCCAATTTGACTAATTTTCAAACCAATGGCTAAAATGAGATCCAAAATCCATAAAATCAAATAGACCATGCTACCAACCTGAAATCAACGTTCTAGATTTGTTGGCATAGTCCATTTTACCATATGATACACAAAATAACAAATGTTGACCAAAGTCAACTATGAGTCTTTTTAACCTCTAAAACCCACAATCTCGCACAAAATATTTTGGATCACATTAAGAACTTTTCCAACCATCCCCATACCTCAGAAACAACACCTAACAACCATGAAGAGGGGTAAAATAGTCAAAACCCACATAAGGGGGAAAATTCATAGAATCAAGTCCTTGCATCCATAAACCTCATAAAATAATGTTGCTTGCTGCACTTTTTGAACTTGAATTTGAGATTGAACTTGCCCCATTAGTAGATTACCTATTAAAATTGTTCTTTATAGTGATGATCTGTGCTTGCAAACTAGTCATTCCATCAACACATAGGATTCCTACAATTTTAGAGCACCTTAATTGGACTCACCGGTACACTCTAGATTACTTGTTGCTAACCTGTTCAATAAAAGCATTAACTCATCATAAGTTTTTTTTCCACTGCTTGTCCACCTGTACGGAAATCAAAGAAATGGTTTAGAGTGAATATATAAAATCTTAACTTACGTATGTGCTAAAGTTTCTTGGGCATCACAATGATGAAGATAGCTTGGTAATAATATTTTAAAAAGTTCTCATCTTGGGGTAAGACCTCTCCTTATTTTTTATTAAACCCCAAAATTTTATTTTTTAACTTAGATATCTTCCCAAAATGGAAAGAACCTTACAAATAATACTAAGAAAAGTCAGCTCATAAAGTGATAAATTTTGTGGCACATCCTTCATCAGCCTATTTACTTCCTCTAGTAATAAAATCAAGAACAATGTGAGCCTCACATAATCAAATAAAACTCCCTCTATGATAGAGGTATCAATAACAACCATATAATTTTAAAGATACACTTGTGGGTCCTCATGTAGTTGACCTGTATACTAAAACTCAACTGCAGTATTGTCACCAAATTTTTCTTTTGCCTCCCATCTTCCAATGATTTATAGTTTGAGAATATTAGAGGTTACATTATCGATAAGTGAAACTACCACTTTGCTAATTGAAATAGGAGTTGGTGGTAGGTTTTCCACCACTTTGTCTGCGATTATCATTAGTGATTAATTGGTCTATACTTGCAATAAAGATTTCTTGCTTAACTCTTGATGAAAGAACCTTTTGAGTTCTAGTTTCAATGGTGTTAGGATTTCTTTAGTTTTAGAATGGTCTGCTTCTCTATCAAAATATTGCATAAACATATAACCTGTAATAACATAGCTAAGATCAAGTTGTTAACACTTTATAAAACAAAAATAGTTAAATCCTTACTTGCAAAAACTTTATGTTCGTACAATAGTAAAAACTTGTTTCTTTCCAAGCACTCATGCAAGTGTATATGGTTGTAATTATAGTGATTGTAAAAACAATTGGATTTGTTGACCCCTCGTGGAATAAATAGCTGACAAGTAATGACCTACTACTATAGTTATGAGAGAAAGTGCTATCTGATTTAAGATTTGGTTGTTATTTGAACTATTTAATATTCTAGTGCAGTAAAAGTATTTATATGCATCAAAATTTTAGGTGTTCTTTACAAAGTTATTATGGCTTAGATTTATGGCATTTGTGTACTCCAATCATATTTTATATTATTTAAACATGATTAAGATATCTATTGAATTGTTAAAGGACAAGATTAATAATATGGTCATGGTCTCTTGATCCACTAATCTTCTATTCAAATTAGTCTTCTAACTACATTATTGAGCAGGGAATTCAAACTAATCCAAAGAACATCATTTATCTTCCTATATTTGACCCAAGTAGGGTGATTTATTTATATCTATGTCCTAGCTATAAAGCCTTTCTTAGAAGCACCCTACTCTTCATAACCCATGTTTTATTTCTAATTTTCTTCTCTTGAGTTCCTCTAGAAATTATCCATTTATCTTATTGATCACGGCGCAATAGCATAATAGCTCAAGATTACGATAACAAAACATAATGGTAGATTCTGAAAATATGACCTATATATAATTTATGATATTCATACTATGGCCACTATCTTAAACGAATGACTTTTATCCACTCATAATTTGGCTACAAGCAAAAATTAAAGTAGAAACTATAAAGAATACTAAGTAATGGGCTTGAGCAATAATTCTATGAGAGTTTAGAATTTTAACAAGCTTTGTTCTCCTAATAATTCATCCTCTACTAAAAATGATCTAGGAGGGATATTTATAATCTTTAAAAACACCTAAATGGGACCTCTAAGTCAGATCGAGAAAGTGGGCAGTATTTTCCCATGCCACCACTAGATCACGATGTTAGGTCGAGCTGCTCACCCTGAAAATCTTATTTTCAAGGTTAAAATTTAGAGTGGGTGTATTTTGAAATCCCCCCCTACTTTGGAACTTTCTTTGTGACCTTCTGACTTAACCTTGAATTTTTCTTTGCGAAACTCAGCCAATTATGTTCCACTTTAGTGTAACACCTCAAAAGTTTATCATGCTTAAACTTAGACCTAAATTATAAAAATAGTTCAACACCAAAGTTTCTATACTAGTAAGACTCACTATATGAGTTATACGGTGAGACCATAAGTCGTGGTATGATTCATGGTACGCTGCCTCAAAATTTTTTAACTCCAGCAATCAAGATTCATTATATGAGTCATGGAATGGATGTACAATTCATGCAATGACTTCTAATAATGATGACCAAATAGAATATTTCACTTAAGGATCACAAGTTAAAACCATGACCTATAGGTAGATCTCACTAGTAGTGGGATGAGATTGCGCCCCCAAGGAAAACCATAAATTAGAACCATGAGTCAACATGACTTGTTAAATCCTTGTATAGATCATACCGTTGACCCATACACTTTGAAATAGAAATAGACCAAAAGGTTCTAGGAAACACGAGTCCATGTACGACTCATAGGTTCATGGTACTAGTCATATTAGTGACTAGTGGAATGCAATTTAGTAGTTTTAAAAATGGTTTTCCTATGGCAGTTTAATCTTTACCTATTCTTTAAAACCCTATACAACATCGTTTTAATGCTTCTTTACGCGGGATAAACGTAATCAATCAACATATTTCTCATTCCATTGATTAAAATCTTTTAAGTTATCAAAACAAGTTATCTCAAACATTTCATGAAATATCTAGGGTTCCTATAAAACTCTTGAATTCTCAAGTTCTTAGAAATAATTATTTAATACAGGTATGAAATATTTCAATAGGTGATTTCTTTCACCCGCATGCCCAAAAGTTTCAGATTTTTAGTTATAATTTTTCAATACTATGATTTAGTGTTTATATCTAATTATGTATCTCTCTTGAAATTCAATTTCCATAGAAAATTTTATAATTTTGATTATTGATAAAAGTAATTATGCATCATTTTATAGTCCAAATTCAGTTATTATATTTGAAGAACTATTATGCATGATTTGACAAATTATATTCTATTTTCAGTATAACTTCGCATGTTATGAACACATGATCCCAAAACATAGTAAATTTAGCACGACTAGTTTTCAATATCAATAACTTAGTAAGAAAATTGAAATGGTTCATGCTTTGTTTTTAGATATCAGTTATTACTTATAAGCATTTATATACAGTATAGGGAGAGTATTTAGCATCGAGTGAACTAGAGTCCCAAATAACCCAAGTTCCAGAACTGCATATCAATAATGGTCTATCTTAGCCCATCGATGCTTCAGTTTAGGGGATCTATGTTAATGGAATTATACCTATGGCAAGGTATAGTGTGTCCCCAAGTATGGTGTATACGTTAGACTCTATATTTACCAACATGATTTAAGTCACCATCTACAGAAGTAGTTTTAGTATGACTTTGTACATGACCTATAATTTTAGTTAAATGGAAATCCTTCATGATTTATGGTTTTGTCCTGTCATATAAATACATGATTTTACTTTTGAGTCATTATGCACCAGATTATGCTCTTTTTAGATAAATTATTTAGTTAGCATGTTTCAGTTTTCAACATGTTTATACATAGTATGTATGACTTACAAATTTCATATGCTCAGTAAATTTAAAGTTCTAATTGCATACCTTTCTTTTGTGTTATATCCTATTATAATATAGGAATTGATGCTCAAAATTATTTGTGCAGTTAGTTACTATCTAATATTAGCTCGTCTATAGTTGTGGTGAGTCCTCATCATTCGAGGACACTTGATTTTACTTAATATTCATAAGACTAGTATTTCAGATTTAGTTGTTTAATGTTAGTTGGGGACTTATCCCAGTAACTTGTCAGTTTATTTAAAGGATTTCAGACAGAGTCAGACATTCCAACTTAATGTTTAGTGTAGATTTGATTTCAAAAAACATGCTTATTTTAGTTACTCCAGTTGTTTAGGTAGTCATAAGTTTTTCTTTAGTTTCTGTACAATTATTTCATATGTATGTTTTAGTGTAATTCCAATACCATGGGTTAGCTTAGGACCACTTGGGGTTCAAAGTATCGTATCACTTATAAGGTATAGGGTTCATGACAAAATTATTAGAGCATTAGGTTTGAAGTGTCCTAGAGTGCCTGAAAGTTATATTAAGTGGTCTTTTTCGTGGCCTGAAGAATGCCAAACTTATGAGGAAGAGAATGTGATACATTTTAAGAAAACTTCCCTTTTTATGATCTTTATCATGCCATAGTATTTGTTCCTTTCTAATTTGTGCTTTACATGTGATAAAAAATGCCTTCAATAATAATTAACAGATAGAGGAATAGAAACCAGCCAACACCACCATCACCTATTGACCCCTTGAATGAATTGGTTACCTATGTTGAGTTTCAGGTTGTATTTTAGGAGTTAGAACAATTCATGACCACTCTTGCCATCTATTAGGCAGTTGCCTCAGTTAATTAGAATGGAATTCAGTTATAGCGATGGATCAAGATTTTAAGAGGATCAACCCACCCAAGTTTTTTAGTTAAAATAAGAATGACGATCCATTAGGTTTTATTGACGAGTTAGAAAAGATCACTTAGGTCTGCTGATTACTAGAACTGAGATTTTAGAGTTGGAATCCTATTAGTTAAATAATATCGCTCATTCATGTATAACCAGTGGAAGGATGACCTTCATAAGGATGTATCTTTTATTGATTGGGATGAGTCTCTAATGGCCTTGTTGGGTATATTCTTTCCTCGAGATTTAAGGGAGGCAAAGGTTAAGAAGTTCATCAACCTGAATCAAAATTAGATGTCAGTTAAGGATCATGCTCTTAAAATTACTCAATTATCTAAATATACTCTAAAGATGGTTGCTGAGTTGAGGTCTCTAATGATTAAGTTCATTTTAGATGGGTCTAATTTAATGGTAAAGGAGTGGAAAACTAACATGCATATCTCCCAAATTATAACACAACACTAGTAGGTCACCCTATTTAGTAGGGTGCTTCCTCTAGTATTAATGGTGTTTAACACTAGAATCCCTTTATTCACTCACTTCTGTCCATAATCTAGAGAGTTTACCAGATTTGGTCGCTAGTATATTGCAAGTCTTTTCACATGATGTGCATGCTTTATTAGACCAAGGGTCTACTTTATCATTTGTAACTCCATATTCAAATTTGGTGTTAGTTCTAAAAACTTTTAGAACCCTTTTTAGTTTCCACTCTAGTCAGTGAGTTATTCATAGAAAAAGGGTATATAGATATTTCCCAGTGTTAGTCCTTTTGTAGAGTCACTATAGTTGAGTTAAAATAATAGATTTTAATGTTATTTTTCCATGGATATGTTATATTTATGTTATTCCTCAGTCAAAGAACCAGAGTCATATAATTTTAGTCTCTGGTAAGTTTGTCTTAATAGATGGGTGGTCTAGTAGTACCTATAGGTAGTATCACCTCTTACCTTAAGGCCATAAAGGTGATCTTTATAGGTTACAATTATCATTTGGTTTTAAGGACTCTAAGTCCACTACCCTGCCTCTTTAACCACTTTTGATAGTTGGGGGTTTCTATAAATATTTCCTGACAATCTACTAAGAGTCTCTGCTGAGTGAGAAATCGACTTTAGGACAGACATTCTTTTAGATATGCATCATATATTTATTCCTCCTTATAGAATATCTCTAGTTGAGATTAAGAAATTGAATAAGCTATTGAAAGACTTTTGGATAAAGGTTTTATAGATCCCATCATTTACCCATTGAGTTCTCCAATCCTTTTTTGTGCAAAATAAAGAAGGTTCTCTCAAAATGTGTATCAATTACCGCTTGTTGAACAAGGTCACAACCAATAATAAGTATCTCATCCCTAGGATTTATGACTTTTTTTTATCATCTTCAGAGTGCCAGCTGTTTTTCTATGATTGATCTCAGTTCTGGTTATTATTATCATAGAGTTAAAGACCATTACATTTCATAGACAACCTTCAGGACACTGTGTGGTCACTATTAATTTATAGTTATGAATTTTGGACTAATAAATGCTCCTGAAAACTTTATAGATTTTATGAACATGGTATTCAAACGGTATTTGGATATGTTTATTATTGTGTTCATAAATGACATCCTTATATACTCTCAAAGTGAAAAGGAGCATGCATATCATTTGAGATTTGTGTCACATATTCTCAAGGACTTTATTGGGCATATTATTGGGCATCTTATTAGACATTTGAGATTTGTGTCACATATTCAACCAAATGTCACAATAAATGCAAAAGATTTCAACCAAAACTTTATTGGGCATATTATGTCTAATAAGGATGTTTAGGTAGACTCTCAAAATACTAAGGCAGTAAGGAACTAGCCTAGACCTATTTCCCCATCCAACATATGGAGTTTTTTGGGTTTAGGTAGCTACTACAAGAGATTCATTGAGGGTTTCTTGTATATTATTTCTCTATTATCCAAGTTGACTTAGAATAAGGTTATGTTTTAGTAGTCCTAAGCTTGTGAGAGGAGCTTTTAGGAGTTAAGGTCTTGACTCACTTCTTCTCCAATTTTGACTTTACCAGAGGGTTCAAACTATTTCATAGTTTTTTTGTAGTACTTCAAAAGTTGGCCATAGGTGTGTGTTGATACAACACAATAAGGTTATAGCTCATGCTTCTAGACAGCTTAAGGTTCATGAGAAGAATTACTTGACTCGTGATCTGGATTTAGTAGTGGTATTCTTTACCTTAAAAATTTGGAGACACTATTTATATGGTGTTCAAGTTGATGTGTTCCTAAATCAAAAGTGTATTTAGTTCATATTCAGTCAGAGAGATTTGAATCTTTGGAAAAAGAAGTGGTTTGACCTTCTCAACAGTTATGATATGAGTGTCTAGGCAAGGACAATATAGTGGTTGATTCCCTTAACAAGTTGTCCATGGATAAATCATAATTAGAAAGAAAGGAATTAATTAGCTAAGGATATTCACAGGCTTGCTCAACTAAGGTTTCACATTGTATACTTGGTAGATAGAAGTATATTTGTTCAAAATGGTTTGGAACTTCTCTTTTGATTGAAGTTAAGACAAAGAAAGGTAATGAACCTATTTTGCATAAGTTGAAAAAATCTATCCTCAAATAGAAAGTGGAGTTTTCTCCTAAGGGGAAAATGGTGTTCTTCATTATCAAGGTCATTTGTGGTTCTAGATGTGGATGATTTGACACATATATATTATTAGAGGCTTACGTCTCTCATTATTCTACTTATTCAAGTTCCAAAAAAATATACTATAAACTATGGGAAGTCTACTAGTAGATGGTTATGCAAATTTGTGGAAAAGTATCCTAATTGCTAGTAGGAGAAAGTAGAGCATCAGAGATCAAGAGGTATGATGCAGGACATATCAATTATTACTTAGAAATGGGAGATAATTAGTATTGACTTTATTATAGGCTTACCTCGTGCTCGGTGATAGCATTATTCCATATAGGGTATTATAGACCAAATGACTCAATCAACTCACTTCTTACCAATTAAGAGTATCGATTCAGTAGAGGACTATACCAATCTTTACATATATGAGTTAGTCAGATTGCATGGACTTCTCTTGGCTATCATTTCAAATAGGGGCACTTAGTTTACTTCTTCATTTTAAAAGTCCTTTCAGAAGTTTTTTGGTACCTAGATAGATCTCAATACAATATTTGATCCTAGAAAAATGGTCACTCTGACAGAGTGAACTATTCAGACTTTAGAGAATATATTGAGAGATTGCATAATAGACTTCAAAGGTAATTGGGATAATCACTTACCTCTTATAGAGTTTGTCTATAATAATAATTTTTATTCTAGCATCTAGATGGCCCTTTGAGGCACTCTATGATTGGAGGTATAGATCTCTTATTAGCTGGTTTAAGTAGGTAAGTTATGTTGATAGGACCAAATTATATTCATGAGGTTATGGTAAAGGTTTAGATTATTAGAGAGAGGTTGAAAACTTCTTAGAGTCATCAAAAATTTGATGTAGATATGAGGAGGAGAGAGCTTGAGTTTTCAATTTATGATTGGGTGTTTTTAAAGTATTGCCCATAAACCATAAGTGATCCCAAGATAACCTATGCTACTGGCATAATGTATGAGCAATTGAATGTGAACATGAATAACAGCTAAAATTACTGAGCGGAAGCTTCATCATGAATAAAGATTTACAACTACTTTAATTTGGAAAAACTAAGAATTGGAAAAATATATAACAACTTTGACTGATTATCTTTGAAGTCTCTACTAATACATACTATATGTAGCTGGGACATGACTCCTTCTATCCCTAAATAATATATAAGAATAGAAACAAAATACTGGAACTGCAAACAAACTTAAGTCCTCGAATAAAGATAACTCATCGCCTGTTGGCTAGAAGTTGTGATCTCCTGACTATGATCCTGATAGTAAGCACTTGAATCTACATCATATGAAAATAAAGGTGGAAGAGGCATGTGATCAGTACATTTGAATGTACTGAGTATATGAGATATGCATTAGTTATGAAAACAATTATAACAAGCTTTATAACTGAGGACATAAACTATTTACTAAAATATGCATTTAAAACATGTCAGTATGTAAAATTGTGAGGAATGGGGAATTCTCTGAATCATAAGCTAAAACATTTCTAAGAACTAGAAAGTTGTAGAAGCTTAAATATTTCATATGATTTTAAAACTAATGTTGAACATGTTGCAAAGCTAACCTAATACAAGTAATAGAACTATAGTACAATGGTACCATATAAAATACACATAAATTAAAATGCAATGATATATGATAATTCATAATGTAAAAGCAAGTGAACTAAACTGAGGTTCATGTACAACTACTAACTCTAAAACTGTTGGATAAAAACTATTGCAATGACCAAGTAAATAAACATGTTACTGATCAATATTATACCAAATAAACTAAATACAAGGTCATGCAATAATTGAGTTTGAACTGTGGGAGTTACTATTAAACAATATATATAACCATTTGAACTAAACATGGTGTTTGGTGTATAATCCCCATCGAAAAGGGTCCAATATATCTTACTAGGGTATAAAGGTTGATCTGATGTGGTACCACTAAACTGATGTCCAAAAGGGACTAAGACATAAAACCTAGCCTGAAGAGTGAACCTTTAAAACCTATGGTGGTACCGTAGTTCTAGCACTTGGGGACTTCTACTAAAGGTCTCAACCTAACTGACGAGTTAGCAATCATCCCTACATCTACTTGGTGCTGAGTACTATTCCCAACTAAATATAAGCTGATATACTGAATAGCTAGATAATACTAAAATTCTTAGACTATAATATATGTGTGCTTTATCTAAAAACATTAAATCATGTAAACCTGAATATTGAGTGTACAACAAACAATACATGAAATCCTAAGTCATTGGATGTTCACAACCCGCCATCTCTGAAGACTACAACTACTAAAAACGAAAATTATATAATTTGAGTAGAATGTGATTATGTAACATGAGTCTTTATCATGAACTATTCAATATATTAATGGTAATGAATTACAAGTATGCAATGAATACTAAATTTCATGGGAAGACATGGCATGTGAAACCAATATAGATTAAAATCCATTAAATCATGCATAATTTATTTTGAGAGAGGTTGAATTCTATAAAACATGTATAATTCTTCATGTATTAAGATAATTAAGTTAAAGACATAAAACATCCATAATAACTCTGAATGAGAACCATAATAATAAAATAACATGAGGGAATTTAATTTTAAGAATTTGGTATAGTTGGGTGTGAAACCTAGATTATGAGTTCATAAAATTCATAACTGAAATTCATATTTTGAAACTAGGTTTTGGGCATAAGGGTGAAACAATATCTTATTGAATACCCACGTACCTGATTACTTTTGAATCTTGAACTAAATTTTGGAGGATTAGAGCTTGAAAGTGAAGAACCCTAGTTTATTGCTTTGGGAGAAGAAAGGTCACTTGTTTCTCATGTTTCTCTGAGTATTTGCATGCGTTTGAAGTGAATAAGGGATTAAGAGTATTCTATTATTTATATTAAGCCATAGGATATCTTAAACAACATAGTTTAGGAGGCTAAAATTTGGGAAAAGACCATAATACCCCTCTTGATATGTTGCTAAAAAAATCTAGCTTTTACTTTAGATGGGCCCTCCCATAATCATGAGCCTAGCCACTATTGGGGTATTGAATCATGGTTTTTAGGAGGGGTTTTTCGATCTTTGGACTACATCATATGAGCACATCATATGATCTTCGGTGTATGGGCCATCAAATCTAACAGCTTGACAATGTTTTAGTAAAATGGCCATAACATTTTACTCCAAAAGCAGATTAATGAGAAAAGTGGATGCATTGGAAACAAGACTCAAATAAATTTAATTTGGTGGGTTTTATGATCCAAAAGTCCTCATAATATAAGAGTAATACACATTTGAAGTTGACTATAGAAAGATTCAACACAAGAAATGATACGGGAATTCCTAGCTCCGGACTTTTCACACGAAGCCAAGCACGTGAGTTGCAATGACTCCAAGCCTTGTTCACATTCTTCGCCATGTGTGAGGACCTTGTGAGCCCATCTAAGGGCCTATATTTAATAAAATGTAAAGAGGCCCACCAAGACACCCCAAACCCACCCACTTAAATACCAAGGGTAATTTGGTCATTGTCTCTCCTTTCTAAGTGACTATATAATCCATGTAATAGGGCTAGTCTTGCTTCAGTTCATTCCTATTATTCAAGAAACAAAAACTTGTAAATTTTTTACTTCTCTTTCTCATCATTTGGAGAGGCCAAAACCAAATTCTCACTAGTAGAGTGATACTAGTGTTGTATCTTGGCTAGAAACTGGGTTCTTGAGGTTCTTTGAGTTCCTCTTGGTCCAAGTAAGAACTTGGTATTGATATTTATTAGTCTTAGAGTCCTTTCTCTTGTTAGGGTTCTTAGATTAATGAATATTGTGTGTCAAGTTTCTATCTCTTTCTATGTAAATCTTGTTAACGTTGTGTTGTTGAATATAAAAGTCTAGTGAAGCCCGTGTGGGGCTCTTTCGATTCACTAGTAATATTGTATTTTTTGTTCTTGTTGTTAAACTCACTTTTCTAGTTCAAACAAGTGTTGCAAGCCTAGTGAAGCCGTGTGTGGCCATTTTCGATTCACTAGCACTTTGTTGTTCATCTTGTTGTTCTTGTGTTGATTGGAATCACTTGATACACACTTAGCATTGTATCATTTGGTATCAAAGCTCAAGGCTAGGTTTTGTTCTTACAAAAACAATCTTGGAAAGCTCTTACCAAAAAGGGTGTTCTTGAACATTTTGGAAAAAAAATTGGTTGTAGATCTACAAAAGTTTTACTTGTTTAGTTATTTCTTGTGTTGGTTTCTTTCTCATCAACACAAAGGGTGTCTAAATCTAAAGTTGAGCTTAATGAAAAAGAGAATTGTGTTGTGAAAAATAAAAAATAAAAAACTTGGAAGTAACCATTGTGGTTTATTGTTGTTGTGTTCATCCTAAACTTCTCCTCATCTTATGTCTTAACTTCTATAAAGATAAATAGATCCAAAAAGGTTGTAAGACAAAATTGAAAATTGTTTGTGAGAAGACTTGCCAACATCTCCTTTTCAAGACTTGACAACCATTTTTCCTTAAAACAAGGAACCTTGTCTTGTGGGACTAGTGATGTCAAACATCACCTTTTGAGTTTGAAAAAAAAAAGGGTTTGAAAAATGTTACAACACTTTATGTTTTCCATCCCAATAACAAGTCATCCATTACAAAAGATCTAAGGGGACTAAGACTTCAAGTTGATGAACTATTTATGTGGACCCGCGTCCATTGACATGCTGCCACGACACCCTAGTTACTGTTCACATGATAATTAAGCTCAAATTTGGATGTTCTAGTTTCTAATTATTGATTCCTAGTTTCCTCTAATTGACTTGAGAACTAATTAACAAACTAGTACATTCCTACTAGCTTGTCAATTAGTCACTTGAAGCCTTGTGTTCGTGTCAACGTTTGTTTGTGTGCTTTTGTCGTTTGAATACGTTGTAACTCTTGGCTCTAGTCCGACGAGAATTCTTTGAGTTTTAAACAAGAATCCATTTTGGGCAAGAGGATACTCATACCTTACGGATTCACGGGTTCCTAGCCAATCTACAACTCTTGTGGAACTTGAGTGTGAGTGAACCAAGAGAGTGTGAGTGAGGAGAGGGATTTTAAACTAACTTATTTGTTTCTTGTGTAGGTGATACCTTGATAATGGAGGGAACCACGTCTCAAACAATGGATTCTAATGAAATGAAGAATATGAGGGTCACTCTTGAGGCTATGACCCGAGCTCTTGAAAGGTTGAGTACGGAAGTGGGAGCCATAAGGGGAGAAGTAACAACTATTAGTGGGAGGTTAGAACAAGTGGAGAGTCAAAGGAAATCTCGTCCTTCTACTCCTCGACATATTTTGTCAAGTAGACATGATAAAAATTCCTCCGCCACTGTTACTCCCGAAACATGGCCACAATTGCCAAATCCTTCACTAGCTCCACTAAATATCGTAAGCCAAACCACTTATAACCCTCTAAACCGACACTCCAATAGACCAACCCATTCCAAAATGTCTCAAGTTCCGCAAGAGGTACTCGGACGTTAAATGACTTCACAAAATCTGAACCCCCCTTCCAAGCTCCAGTAAACCAAAGACCACCACCTCCACAAAATCCAATTCCTCCGAATCAAGTTCCAAATATCCAAAATCATCCCGTCCACATTGAGGAATATGGTAGAGAGGATTATGAAGGGTATAAAGCCTTTGACGATGCCTACATGAGGGAGAAAGAGATGAGAGGAGGTCGTGTGGATCCAAGGAGATACCGAGGGTATGGAGAAAGGGGAAACCAACACCTAGAGAGAGAAGTAGGCAGCAATACCATCAAATTAAGCCTACCTATCTTTAAGGGTGAAAGTGACCCCGAGGTGTACCTTGCTTGGGAGTCGGCGTGTGATAAAGTGTTTCAAGTGAATGATATCTCGGAGGAGAAGAAGAGTTGTTATGCCATAGCTCATTTTGAAGCCTATGCTAACACTTGGTGGGAATACATCAAGCGGTTCGGCAACGAGTTGGTAGAGAGACAACCACCACCATGGTTTCGGTTGAGGTACCTAATGAGGCAACGGTATCTTCCCGAAAGTTATCGTCATGAGTTGCTTGCTAGGTTGTACAATTTAAGACAAGGGAATCGAAGTGTTATGGCATACTATGACGAGTTTCAACAACTCATGTTGAAGCTTGATCATCGGGGAGAACAAATTGTCCATGACATCATTCGGTTCAAGTGCAGGTTGAACAAAGACATCTCCACTCATTTGACGCGTCACAAGTTTGATACTGTTGAAGGGATTTTCCAAGCGGCTCTTGAGATTGAAAGGGATCTTAAAGAGAGGTCGTCGTTCAAGGCAAAGGGACCATCAACCTCGGGTTGGCCGAGGAGCAAAGATATGGTTCAACCATCTTCGGGTTGGCCCAAAAACAAGGACCAACCCTCCACTACAAGGCTGTCCGAGACTAAAACAATCCATAAATTTCCTCCTCGGTAAGAAGCTCACAAGAATCCTAATCCTAAGGGGTTCCAATGTTTCAAGTGCCAAGGTTGGGGACATAAAGCCAATGAATGTCCAAACTGGCGCAATGTAATCCTAAGGGAAGAGAGATTGTATTACCTTGGTGAGGAAGTGGGTCTTGAAAAAGAAGAGAATGAGGCCGAGCCTCAAGATGGAGAGAAACCCAAAAATGAGCCATATGATGATGATGATTGTGAGGATGCTTATCCGCAAGAAGGGGAGTGCGTTGTTCCAAACTTTGTAGTGAGGCGTTCCATGATTAGTAAGGCGATAGATGACCCTAGCCAACGGGAGAATTTATTCCCTACTAAATGTCTTGTGAAGGGAAGTGTGTGTACTATGGTGATAGATAATGGAAGTTGTGCGAATGTGGTTAGTGTTGCAATGGTGAACTTCTTGAAATTGTCGACTACACCTCACACTAGTCCTTACAAGTTGCAATGGTTGAATGAATGCGGCAAGTTTAAGGTCACAAGGCAATGTGTGATACGTTTTAAGGTAGCCAACTACCATGACGAGGTGCTTTGTGATGTGATACCAATGCAAGCTTGTCACTTATTGTTAGGAAGGCCTTAGCAATACGATAGGTCGACCAAACAAGATGGAAGGTCCAATCGGTATACACTTGAGAAGGATGGCCGAAAGGTCGCTCTTCATCCATTATTGCCTTCCTAAGTGAATGAATTATACCAAAAGATGCGAGAATTGAGGGAAAAGGGAAAGAAGGCCGAGAGTGAGGGAAAAAGAGGGGAACCCGAGAGTGAGGGAGTAGGGGAAACTGAGGGGATCCTAATTTCTAAGGGGCAAGGAAGTGTGGTGATGATGGCTAGGAGGAAAGAATTATTTGTAGATCATGCTGAGGACACTCCGATACTCCTCTTAGCTCATTGTTTTAACAATAACGCCACTAATATTTCTCCTCTTATTTCTCATGTTTTGCAGGATTACGAGGAAAGGAATTACCTCAAGGATTGCCCCCACTTCGGGGAATTGAGCACCAAATAGATTTAGTGTCGGGTTCACAATTGCCCAACAAACCGGCTTATAGGAGCAACCCGATAGATACCAAGGAATTGCAACGCCAAGTTAAGGAATTCCTCAACAAAGGATATATCAAGGAGAGTATGAGCCCTTGTGCGGTTTCAGTGCTACTAGTTCCCAAGAAATATGGGACTTGGCGTATGTGCGTTGATTGCCGAGCCATCAACAAGATAACTGTAAAATATCGTCACCTTATTCCTACGTTAGATGATATTCTTGATGAATTGAGTGGTTCGTGTTTGTTTTCTAAAATTGATTTGAGGAGTGGCTATCGCCAAATTCGTATGCAACCGGGTGATGAATGGAAAACCGCCTTCAAGACCAAATTCGATCTCTATGAATGGATGGTTATGCCATTCGGCCTAACAAACGCTCCAAGTACTTTCATGAGGCTAATGATTCATGTGATGAAACCATTTATCGGAAAGTTTGTTGTTGTTTATTTTGATGATGTATTGGTGTATAGTAAGTCCTTAGTTGAGCATGTAAAACATTTATAATGTGTGTTTGATGTCCTACGAAAGGAGAAGTTATATGTTAATCTAGAAAAGTGTTCTTTTGGTGTCTATGAGGTTGTATTTCTTGGGTTTGTGGTGAGCTCAAGAGGGGTCGAAGTGGATGAATCTAAGATTGACGCCATTAAAAATTGGCCAACTCCCAAAACCGTAGGTGAAGTGAGAAGCTTCCATGGGTTGGCTAGTTTTTATAGACGTTTTGTCAAATGATTTAGCACCATTGCCGCCCCCTTGTCCGAAGTGATTAAAAAGGATCGTCCTTTCAAGTGGGGAGATGAACAAGCTAGGTTCTTGAGGTTATTTGAGTTCCTCTTGGTCCAAGTAAGAACTTTAGTTAAGTGTTCAAACTGTCAACAGGTCAAAGTTGAGCACTAAAGGACTAGTGGAACATTGCAAGATTTTAGCATCCCCACTTGGAAGTGGTGAAAATAGTTTGGTGATAGAGTTGCCTTGTACGCACCATCAGCACGATTTGATATGGGTAATTATCGATAGAATGACCAAATCATCTAATTTATTGCCAGTTCATACTTCGTATTCAACTGAGGATTATTCCAGGCTTTATCTTAGGGAGTTGGTTAAGTTGCATGGAATTGTGTTGTCTATCATTTCAGATAGAGTTACTCAGTTTACTTATTACTTTTGGAAGGCTTTTCAGAAGGTCTTGGTACCCAAGTCCATCTTAGTATAACTTTTCACTCTCAGATAGATGGTCAGGTAGAGTCCATTCAGACCCTAGAGGACATGTTGAGAGCATGTATTATTGACTTCAAAGATAACTGGAATGAACACTTACCTTTGATTGAGTTTTCCTATAATAATAGGTATCACTCCAGTATTCAGATAGCTGCGTTTGAGGATCTCTATGGGAGGAGATATAGATATCCGATTGGTAGGTTTAAAGCAGGTGAAGCTGCTATGATAGGTCCAGATTTAATATTTAAGGCGATGGAGAAAGTTCAGTTGATTCGAGAGAGATTGAAGACAACCTAAAGCCTTGAAAAATCTTATACAAATATGAGGAGAAGTGATCTTGAGTTTGAGGTTGGTGATTTAGTCTATTTGAAGATTTCTCCTATAAAAGGAGTGAAGAGATTTGGAAAGAAGGAGAAACTCAGTCCCCGCTATGTTGGCCCTTACAGAATCTTAAATTATTTTGGAAAGGTAGCTTGTGAGCTTGAGTTACCTGCAGCTGTTATTTCATGTTTCTTTGTTAAATAAATGCATCAGTGATTCATTTGTTGTTGTTCCTTTAGAGAGTATGGATGTTAGGGATATCCCTAGAGAACACAAAACAACTCCAAAACAGTCCACTAATCTTAAGGATTTGAGGACCCTTTTGAAGACCACTCTCGGATTCGCTATCAACAACAAAATAACAAGATAAAGAGGTGTGTTTTAAACACCAAAACAACCACAATATAAGATGAACTATATGAACACAATGGTTACAAAATTCGGATTCAACAAGTCACAAAAGCAGTCCACTATGAATCTACAAAGTGCAAAATGATAAAGATAGGTAGATAGACCAAATGAGGGAATAATATTAACAACCCCAGACTTGTTACAATCTTGGACCTTTAATACACACACAACACAAACATATATATTACATTGGTACAAGAGTGACCTCGATCTCCCAAGCATCCAACGTTTCGAAGCTTGAATCCAACACGAGTGATTCCACACTCAAGTCGATTTCCCTAGTTACAAGTTTCAGATTTATGGTCTTCTCTCCTTAGAGAGGAAATGATTCTAAGTGTTATACAACATCCATATTCAGGAAAGTATCCTAAATAATGACCTAAAAGGTTCCTTATATAGTTTACAAACAAGGTGTGAAATGTCCAAAATGACCCCTTAGTCTCAAGTCTTCAAGTGGGTGTCCTTGGAGAGCATTATATGGACAGTTTTGGACCCTTTTTAAGTCCTTATTTGCACTTCACTTGAACACTCCAAGTCTCGGATTCAATACATCTCACAAACATGTATCTACGTGGTCGTACCCGTATCATCCTCCCCTTGTTGAAAAGGATTCGACCTCGAATCTATGCCTTGCAAAAGCAAGTGAAGACAAACAAGTAGACATCCTCATGACATGAGGGTTAGGGTTAGCAAAACACACATATTAATATGCCATGCCGAGGTGGAACAAACTTGAAGTACATCCATGGATCCTTTGTGATGAACATAAAAAACTTAGTAGAAATGTCACAAAGGAAGTGGCTATGATGAACATCAATAAATAATGAGCATGGGCCGAGATAACTCCTACCATACCCTAAGATGGTATCGGGATCGAATGGGAGAACTAGCCATGGACATGGGTTTTGGCCACTCTCACTTTCCCCTAAGGTGTCATCCTCAAAATTAGGCATACCCTCTAGATCATTAGTGGAAATATCATGAGCACAAAGAAAGTAGAAAAAGGTGTCACACAAGCTAACTTCAGCTATGGTGTCCGTATGCATGTACTCACTAGCTTCAAGTCCATCACCACTAGTATTCTCAACATAGGGAACATATAAAGAAGAAGTAGATGGAATTTCTAAGCACGCACCACCTTTTATTTCAAGAGAATAATCCCCACATAGATATAAAATCACCATGGGCAGCAAAAGAATCATTCACAAAAACATTCTTACAAGAACAATCACATTTTGGGTTTCCCAAGAAATCAAGCAAATCATGGTCATCTTCACCCGATTGACTATTCCTTTTAAAGACTACATATTCCCTACCCTTAAGAGTACTCTCATCTTCCAAGAAGAGATTTCCATCTTGAGGAGGAATGTTGTCACACCATAGTGGGTTAGCATATAGGCTATAGCTTTCAAGACACGCCATGCCGTCAACCTCACTTGCACCACTAGGTTCATTAGGAGTAAATAAACTATCTTCAAACAAGACATTGTGCCTAAAGAGTGAATTATCTAACCCGCGGATAGATTTGGAACTTTCACTCTATAAGGAATCATTATCAAGTTTCAAACAAACATTAGCATCTTTACAACAACATAGGATCATAGGTTCACTCCTTTTTCCTTGGCCAACATCTTTAAATCCTTCACTCACTTGAGATTCATTAATCACATCACACATATCCTCAAGTGGTGGGCAAGTTTTACTCACAAGTTGGGCAGCAACTTCCTCCGGGAAGCTCTCAACACAAGGTGCTTGGACAATTGGATTTTGTGGGTATAGTTTGGGTAGCAATTGGCGTATAATTTCAATGAGCCATTTCATATCTTAAATATTGTCATTGATACGATCACATGTGGCATTGAAATTATGGGTAGCCATTGTACCTAACAAAAAGACACAACAAACAAAGAAAACAAACATACTTATTAGATAAAAATGCCTCACCACACTCTCACTCTCAGTTTTACCTCACACTTGGTTTCACAAGTGTTGAAAGCCGGCTTGTACTTCGTGAGTGATTGAGTGTCGAGTCTACTCTTGTCCCGAAATGGATTTTTGTTTGAAACTCAAACGAAAAATTATAGGACTTGAGTCAAGAACTACCAATTAATTCAAAAAGATAAAAGTACACAACAAACATAAATACGAACAAACAAACACAAAACTAACTTACAAGCTAGTAGGAGATTACTAGGTTGTCAATTATTGTTCGAACCAACAAACGAACTAAGAGAGAATAAAATGAAACTAAGAAATCTAAAATTTGAGCCAAAATTGTTGCGTGAACAATAATAAAGATGATGTGGCAGCATGTTATTGGTTGCGGTTTCTAACAATTTTTGTTGTCCAATTTCAAGTCTTGGTCAATTTACAATTTAGGAATTGGTGGAATTTGTTTTAAGGAGGGAAATTCAAACAAGTCTTGGAGCCTTTTCAAATTCAAGTTTTCAAGACTTGACTTTTATAGTACTTTTCCTTAAAACATGGACCCTTGTTTCATGGGAAAGTGGTTGGGAAGTGATGTAAAGTCTTTACTGTGTAGGAAAAGTCTTTGAGTCACAAGTACTACACCTTGAAACTTGGATCTATGTCTTGCAGGACTAACACAATACACACTCTTTTTTCTTCAACTTCTAAGATCAACAATCACTTTTTTTTTCAACAATATATGGAGATGGTGAAGAACACCAAGAACACAAACTTTGAGTCTTGAAGTTCTAAGGTTCATGTTGGGCCTCCCAAACAACAACTTTACAAGCTTAAATTTCACAACACAATCTCCACAATACACGTTCAAAACTTGAACCAACAACACATCACACGTTCAAGTCTTGAACCCGCAACATCAATACCAACAACAATCAGCCAAGTCCAAGTTCACAATAACAACATCAACAACAAAGGCTCAAATCAAGATATAGACTCAAAGTGTTAGTGAAGAACAATACTAACACTAGAAACACTTAAGACAAGTGAACATCTCGTCCAAGACACAACAAGAACACAATTTTCGGCCAAGAACAAAAAGTGGACAGATTGCTATTTTCTGAAAATTTCAGTTTTCAGTTTTTTTCTTTTTTCTTTTTTGTAGTTTTCATGTCGCAAGCCCAAGATTGATCTTGTTAGAACAAAATCAACGATGGATTTGATACCAAATGATACGGGACAAACAAGAGAACACAAAACAACTCCAAAACAGTCCACAAATCTTAAGGATTTGAGGACCCTTTTGAAGACCACTCTCGGATTCGCTATCAACAAAAAAATAACAGATTTATGGTCTTCTCTCCTTAGAGAGAAAATGTTTCTAAGTGTTATACAACATCCATATTCAGCAAAGTCTCCTAACAAATGACCTAAAAGGTTCCTTATATAGTAGTTTACAAACAAGGTGTGAAATGCCCAAAATGACCCCTTAGTCTCAAGTCTTCAAGTGGGTGTCCTTGGAGAGCATTATATTGGCGGTTTTGGACCCTTTTTAAGTCCTCATTTGCATTTCACTTGAACACTCCAAGTCTCGGGTTCAATACATCTCACAAACATGTATCTACGTGGTCGTACCCGTATCATCCTCCCCTTCTTGAAAAGGATTCGACCTCGAATCTATGCCTTGCAAAATCAAGTGAAGACAAACAAGCACACATCCTCATGACATGAGGGTTAGGGTTAGCAAAATACACATATCAATATACCATGCCGAGGTGGAACAAACTTGAAGTACATCCATGGATCCTTTGTGTTGAACATAAAAAACTTAGTGCAAATGGCACAAAGAAAGTGGCTATGACGAACATCAATAAATAATGAGCATGGGCCGAGACAACTCCTACCTACCATACCCTAAGATGGTACTGGGATCGAATGGGAGAAGTAGCCATGGACATGGGTTTTGGCCACTCTCACTTTCCCCTAAGGTGTCGTCCTCAAAATTAGGCATACCCTCTAGATCATTAGTGGAAATATCATGAGCACAAAGAGGGTAGAGAAAGGTGTCACACAAGCTAACTTCAGCTATGGTGTTCGTATGCATGTACTCACTAGCTTCAAGTCCATCACCACTTGTATGCTCAACATAGGGAACACATAAAGAAGAAGTAGATGGAATTTCTAAGCATGCACCACCTTTTATTTCAAGAGAATAATCCCCACATAGATATAAATCACCATGGGCAGCAAAAGAATCATTCACAAAAACATTCTTACAAGAACAATCACATTTTGGGTTTCCCAAGAAATCAAGCAAATCATGGTCATCTTCACCCGATTGACTATTCCTTTTAAAGACTACACATTCCCTACCCTTAAGAGTACTCGCATCTTCCAAGAAGAGATTTCCATCTTGAGAAGAAATATTGTCACACCATAGTGGGTTAGCATATAGGCTATAGCTTTCAAGACAAGCCATGCCGTCAATATCACTTGCACCACTAGGTTTATTAGGAGTAAATAAACTATCTTCAAACAAGACATTGTGCCTAAAGAGTGAATTATCTAACCCGCGGATAGATTTGGAACTTTCACTCTCTAAGGAATCATTATCAAGTTTCAAAGATATGTCAAGCACATGATTAACCCTATGAGCCAAACAAATATTAGCATCTTTACAATAACATAGGAACATAGGTTCACTCCTTTTTCCTTGGCCAACATCTTTAAATCCTTCACTCACTTGAGATTCATTAGTCACATCACACATATCCTCAAGTGGTGGGCAAGTTTTACTCACAAGTTGGGAAGCAACTTCCTCCGGGAAGCTTTTAAGGCAAGGTGCTTGGACAATTGGATTTTGTGGGTATAGTTTGGGTAGCAATTGGCCTATAATTTCAATGTGCCATTTCATATCTTCAATATTGTCATTGATACGATCACATGTGGCATTAAAATTATGGGCAGCCATTGTACCTAACGAAAAGACACAACAAACAAAGAAAACAAACAAACTTGTTAGATAAAAATGCCTCACCACACTCTCACTCTCACTCTCGGTTTTACCTCACACTTGGTTTCACAAGTGTTGAAAGACGGCTTGTACTTCGTGAGTGATTGAGTGTCGAGTCTACTCTTGTCCTGGAATGGATTTTTGTTTGAAACTCAAACGAAAACTTATAGGACTTGAGTCAAGAACTAACAACGAATTTAAAAAGATAAAAGTACAGAACAAACGTAAACACGAACAAACGGACACAAAACTAACTTACAAGCTAGTAGGAGATTACTAGGTTGTCAATTAGTGTTCGAACCAACAAACGAACTAAGAGACAATAAAATGAAACTAAGAAATCTAAAATTTGAGCCAAAATTATTGCGTGAACAGTAACAAATATGATGTGGCAGCACGTAATTGGTTGCGGTTTCTAACAATTTTTGTTGTCGAATTTCAAGTTTTGGTCAATTTACAATTTAGGAATTAGTGGAATTTGTTTTAAGCAGGGAAATTCAAACAAGTCTTGGAGCCTTTTCAAATTCAAGTTTTCAAGACTTGACTTTTATAGTACTTTTCCTTAAAACATGGACCCTTGTTTCATGGGAAAGTGGTTGAGAAGTGATGTAAAGTCTTTAGTGTGTAGGAAAAGTCTTTTGAGTCACAAGTACTACACCTTGAAACTTGGATCTATGTCTTGCTAGACTAACACAATACACACTCTTTTTTCTTTAACTTCTAAGATCAACAATCACTTTTTTTTTTCAACAATATATGGAGATGGTGAAGAACACCAAGAACACAAACTTTGAGTCTTGAAGTTCTAAGGTATATGTTGGGCCTCCCAAACAACAACAACAACTTTCCAAGATTAAATTCCATAACACAATCTCCACAATACACGTTCAAAACTTGAACCAACAACACATCACACGTTCAAGTCTTGAACCCGCAACAACAATACCAACAACAATCGGCCAAGTCCAAGTTCACAATAACAACATCAACAACAAAGGCTCAAATAAAGATATAGACTCAAAGTGTTAGTGAAGAACAATACTAACACTAGAAACACTTAAGACAAGTGAAAATCTCGGCCAATATACAACAAGAACACAATTTTCGGCCAAGAACATAAAGTGGACAGATTGCTATTTTCTGGAAATTTCAGTTTTCATTTTTTTTTCTTTTTTGTAGTTTTCAAGTCTCAAGCCCAAGATTGATCTTGTTAGGACAAAATCAACGATGGATTTGATACCAAATGATATGGGACAAACAAGAGAACACAAAACAACTCCAAAACAGTCCACTAATCTTAAAGATTTGAGGACCCTTTTGAAGACCACTCTTGGATTCGCTATCAACAACATAATAACAAGAAAAAGAGGTGTGTTTTCAACACCAAAACAGCCACAATATAAGATGAACAATATGAACACAATGGTTACAAAATTCGGATTCAACAATGTCACGCCTCAAATCCTATTGGGGCAGACAGGCACCCGTAGCCGTAAAGGCCCGAGAGAACCAATTCATAACCTTATACTTCCCATGCATGTAACTGTAACAACCAAATGTTCTAACAACATAATATTTTGCATCGATGAAATTAACTACACATACACTCCCAAAACTGATATGTACAGCACTTGGCCGGTGGGGCCACCATGTCTAAAATCAGGACACTACCATAACTTTACATTAGTCTACAAAGCCTCTAGAAGATACATAGACTTAGTCAGGGTTGGGACAAACCCCCGCCCTACTCTTGACTTACTGTACAATACCAAAATATATGGAGCAGACTCGGAAAGCCCCGAATCAACCTGGAGCTCACCAATAGTCCTTGAACAACCTGCGCTCCTACTAGTGAGTTGTATGAGCTGAAGTGCCTCTGCCTGCAGCATGAAATGCAGGTCCCCCGTGAGGGACGTCAGTACGAAAATATGTACTGAATATGTAAGGCAGAAAGTAGCAACACACTTGATACAAAAGCTCAATAGAAATCCGATACAAGTGTATAAGGAGTACTAGTAGACCACCTTTATAAATACTTGTGGGACAATGTACATTACATTCATTCTTCATTTTACATTCTTACTTCATAATCTTTGTAATCCATATAATGCAAATGATCAGCTGATCAGTGGTAAAAAGATAAATTAGGATCGTCCCATGCTAGGCTTACGCCCCTGAGCTGCCACCTATATAAAGATTGGGATCGGCCCATGTTAGGCTTATGCCCCTGAGCTGCCACCCACAAATAAAGGTATCGAGATCGGCCCATGCTAGGCAAGTGCCCCTGAGCTTCCACTCATCATTTTACAGATTTGCATTACTTAGTTTATTTAGCCTTTGAGATTGTTACTTTGGTGGTCATCACATTATGGTACCTTGAACCAGTAATACGCTAATAAGAGACATGTAAATAAACACTTAATGCAACAACAATGAGGTAGGGAGCTGTTGGCACACAAATAAAGTGTTTAGGAGATGAAATAACACATGGGTCTTATTTGAACAAACGGAGAACTCCTGAAATTTTCTAGTGAAGATAGACGCGCAATTTAATAATAAGCACGTATTGAGGTGTTCTGATGCGTTAGAGAGTGGGAACAAGGTCATTGGATACATGGAGTTTAATATGCTACCATTATGTATCACTTTGTTATAGGATAACCTCGGAAACTTGCTTGAGGGAACAATGGTACGACTTCATGCCAAAGAGTGTGAAATAAGTATGCCTTACATACCTGGTTATTTGACTCCGAAACTAGCCCGACTTGACTTCTCGCCTCTTAGATTACTTATCTACAATAGAATATATGGTAAACTATTATTAGTAACCTATAAACATATTTGAGGTACTTAATTTCACCCAAAACAGTAACCGGGCAGCAACTATTACTCTATCAAACAAGGGTGTTATTTTAACCCTTTTTCTTTCCTCCAATTACACCCACATACCATATAGGTTCTTATAAGGTTCACCAAAACCACCTCGACTTCATTACACATTCCAAATAATACGCAAAATAGATTGGACAACAAGCATTAGTTCAGTGGTGTATCACCATATCTTTCTTCTATAATTCATTACAAACTCATCACACCTTTATCCAACTTCAACCTGTCAGCCCATAACATACACATACAAAACAGTCCACAAAACAGTCCCAAACCACTTTTATTATAGCAATCAATTATTGAACTCTTCATCTCTTGAGTTCTCAATAACAAGACATCCATAATCCCCTCTCAAATTCACATATAAGAAAAATAAAATGGGGCAGTCACCTTACCTCAATTCAGCAACTTATTCTTTTAATTGAACTCTTCAAGAGCTTGAACTTTCCTTCACACTTAAACCAAAGAAGAAGAAAAAACAGTTCCTCAATAACAAGGAAACATGAACAAACAACTTGTTCTATAATTAGCCATATACTTATAGTCAAACACTTATAACTTGTTTCCCTAATCTCCCATGAGATAATTAAACAAAACCTTAAGTGTTTTTCACTTACCTTGGGCTGCAAAGGGGAGAGTTTCTTCAAGAACCCTAGAAGGAAAAATAGGGCTGCTGCTCTTGTTGTTTTTGAGAGAGTAGAGAGATTTGCTGAAATATACTCCTTTTTTGTGACTTAAAAGTGAAGTAAAATAACCAGCAACTTGGCCTTTTAAAGGCCCTATCTTTTACACCTCCTTAGCTGTATTTTGGACCATAAAATTGGTCAAATTGGTCCAAGTAGGTGATGCACCTACTTAAGGTTCCAAGATGCTAAAACTTCAAAGTAGGTGATGCACCTACTTGCATAATTTCTTGTTGGGCTCAATTATATTTGGGCCTTGGCAGATTGGTGTGTTGGGTCACTTATCCATTTTCTTTCTTTTTGTTCAATTTGGACCAAATGAGTATATTAGCATAGACCCAAATCTGATCCATAGCCATGGGTCCATTAATTTGGTTCAAGCAACTTAAGTAGGTGACTCACCTACTAGCTTAAATAAGTCAAGCAAGCACCTCAATATTTTGCTCCATTTTCAGCTTCTAATCCCTTTAGTCTAACCTTCAACTTATACACACTTGGTCACTTTAAACGTTAGATTCAAATACTAGCTTACGATTCCAAGTTTAAATAGTTATCTTACCGTTAACTTAGTCGCATCACACTAAACTATACGGGCAGCCTCTATAATTCCTTCTACACCATTAATAATTGCATAACAAATCTAATCCGTTACCTATACCATATGACTATACCAGGTTCCATAAAATTAGAATAAGTACAAGCAAGATACGGGATGTTACAAACAAGTTACAAAAACAGTCCACTATGAATCTACAAAGTGCAATAAGATAAAGATAGGTAGATAGACCAAATGAGGGAATAATATTAACAACCCAAGACTTGTTACACTCTTGGACCTTTAATACACACACAACACAAACCTATCTCTTACATTGGTACAAGAGTGACCTCGATCTCCTAAGCATCCAACGTTTTGAAGCTTGAATCCAACACGAGTGATTCCACACTTAAGTCGATTTCCCTAGTTACAAGTTTCAGATTTGTGGTCTTCTCTCCTTAGAGAGAAAATGTTTCTAAGTGTTATACAACATCCATATTCAGCAAAGTCTCCTAACAAATGACCTAAAAGGTTCCTTATATAGTAGTTTACAAACAAGGTGTGAAATGTCCAAAATGACCCCTTAGTCTCAAGTCTTCAAGTGGGTGTCCTTGGAGAGCATTATATGGACGGTTTTGAACCCTTTTTAAGTCCTCATTTGCACTTCACTTTCACACTCCAAGTCTCGGGTTCAATACATCTCACAAACATGCATCCACGTGGTCGTACCCATATCAATGTATCTTGATTCAGACCCAATTATGTAATCATGTTTCAAGTCGTGCGTGTTCAGTATATTATCTCAGTTTCTTCAGTAATCTCAGTCCAATCAGTGTCATTCAAGGATGAATGTTCCTAGGAGGAGATATTTTAATACCCCATAATATTCTAAGCTCAATTCAGCTCTAATTTATATGCTTAAGGGGTTCAAAGCTTGAAAATTTCACTAAGTGTTGAGGACTTAGTCATTTTCAAGACCCCTAAACTTTGATGATTTTTATTTGGGTCTTCCTGATCTTGAGACGTGGATTTTTGAGTTGAAACATGTTTGGGGTGGTTAAAGGTATGTCTCAGGGAAGCTTCAAATCTTTTGGACGGGCATAGGGGTATGTTTGGGAAAATAAAATAGTTTCCCCACTGGGATAGCCCGCAACGCCAGGTTTAGTCAGCCTAGATAGAGCCCGCGGCACCCGATCTTGTTCGCTGGACTGGAGCCCACAGTGCAAGGCTTACCCTGCTGGTTTGGAGCCTGCGACACGCCCATGTTGTTCCATCCATCCCCTTGGACTTTAAGCTAAAAGGTATTTGAGTCATTTCCCATCAACCCAATCTGTCATTAGCACGATTTGGGGATTCCAAAAGGGCATTATTTGCCTTTTTCACTCAAATTACTTCTAAGAAAAAGCCTCCTTCTTCCCCAAGAACAAATTCAAGCTTCATTCTTAAGAAATCAAGAGTTCAAGCTTCCCAATCGAAGAAATCTTTAAGAATTCAGTTGTTAAGTGATACGGGTGTAGCAAGCTGTCCAACTAGTTCACGACCATTAACACGTAGCCAAACTCGGGAGTTACAAAAACTCCAAGCCTTGTTCATGAAAATGGCCATTTGTAAGTTGGTGCATCCACCAATGGTCTAAATGTTTTTAAGTGTGAAGAGGGGTCTTGAAGTATAATAAACTTTTACACTCCAAGGCCACCCCATGGAAAGGGCAATCTGGTCATTTTCTCCTTCATTTATGGTGTAATATAAATAGACAATATTAGGGTTATTTGGAAGCTAGTTCTTTCATAATATTTTGAGACATAAACACTTGTAATATTGAGTAAATTCTCACTCTTCCATTGGAAAAGCCCCAAATCTGAAAACTCACAAGAAGAGTGATACTTGTGTTGTATCTTGGCTAGAAACAAGGATCTTGATGTAATAGAGTTCCTCTTGGTCCAAGTAAGAACTTGGTGTTAATATTCTTTATTCTTAGGGTCCTCTCTTGTTGTTAGGGTTTTTAGACTCTTGAATATTACATGTCAAGTTACTATCTTCTTGTAATCTTGTTAAGATTGCGTTTTGTAATCTTGAAGTCTATTGAAGCCGTGTGGGGCTCTTTCGATTCACTAGCACCTTGTTGACTTGCTGGTTCTTGTTGAAAACTTCATCATCTTGTTCTAAAAACGTGATTCTTAAATCCTAGTGAAGCCGTGTGTGGCCTATTTCGATTCACTAGCACTTGTTGTTCAACTTGTTATTTTTGGTGTTAGTTTGTTCATCTTGTTGTTCTTGCTGGATTCTTGCATTGTGGACTTGATATTGTATCATTTGGTATCAAAGCTAGGCTGGTTGTGTTCCTACACTACCAATCTTGGGCTCTCTTGGACGAAAATTAAAAAAAAATAATTGTTGAAATCTGAAAATTCCAGAAAAAAAGAAAAAGAGAAATCTGTCCATCTTGTTATCTTGGCCAAGATTGGTGTTTGTGTGTTTAGATCTAGGTGTTATTTACTTGTTTAGTGTGTTTATAGTGTTGGTTTCTTTCTCACCAACACTAAAAGTGTCTAGATCTAAAGTTGAGCTTATAATATTGACCATTGTTGTGTCAACTTGAAGTGGGCCGTAGGTTGTACCTTGTTGATGACAATTGGTGGTTTTGTGTTATGTTCTTAAAGAAGTTGATATTGTGTTCTTGAAGGTTGTTATGGTGTTCATCTTGTTCTTCATCTATTCTTACAACTTAATACAACAAAGGTGTAGAATAGATCCAAAAGGTTGTAAGACAAAAGTTATAAAGTTGTTGGTGAGAAGACTTGCACACATCACTTCCTAGACTTGACAACCACTTTTTCTTAAATCAAGGGACCTTGTTTTGTGGGATTAGTATAGTAAAATCTCACCTTCTTGAGTTTAAAAAGTTAAAAAGAGTACAAGACTTTTACTTTCCCTCCAAAACCAATTGTCATCCATTACAAGTTGTGTGACTATTGAAATTTCAGATTTGTGACAAAAAATTGTTGTGTGGGACCAAGACCAATTAAATGCTGCCACATCACCATTGCTACTGCCACATCACTAATAAAATCTCAAATTTGGATATTTTCTAGTTTCTAATTGTTGATTCTTGGTTTCCTTACTTGGTTCTAGAACTAATTAACAAACTAGTACATTCCTACTAGGTTGTCAATTAGTCCTTTGAATCCGTTTGTTCGTGTCAACGATCACTTGGGTGCTTTTATCTTTTGAATACGTTGCTACTTCTTGGTTCTAGTCCAACAAGAATTCTTTGAGTCTTCAAAAATGAATCCACTCCGGATAAGAGCTTACTCATCCCTTAAGGATTCACAGGTTACTAGCCAATCTACAACACTCGTGGAACTAAAGTGTGACGTGATCCAAAGAGTGTAAGTGAGGAGAGGATTTTTTTCCACTAATTTGTTTGATTATTTTGTAGGTAATACCTTGACAATGGAGGGGACTACGTCCCAAAATATGGATACTAATGCTCTTGACTCTATGAGGGCCACTCTTGAGGCCGTTATGTGAACACTTGAAAGGTTGAATGCGGAAGTTGGAGCTGTGAGAGGGGATTTGACAACAATAAAGGGAGATGTGTCGGCTATTAGTGGGAGATTAGAACAAGTGGAGATTCAAAGGAACTCTCTCCCTTCTACTCCTCTACATATTTCTTCAAGTGGGCATGATAGAACTTCATCCACAACCATCACTCCCGAAACAGGGCACCAAATGCTAAATTCACCCCAAGCTCCACTAAATGTCGCAAGCCAAACCACTCCTTTCTCTCCAAACATGACCCCACTAGACCAATACAATTCCAAACTCCTCAAGTTCTACAAGAGGGACTTGGATGTCAAGTACCTCCGCTAAATCCGAACCCTCCCTTCCAAACTCCATTAAACCGAAGACCACCACCTCCACAAAATCCAATTCCTTCAAATCAAGTTCAAAATGTCCAAAACCGTCCAACACAGTTTGAGGAATATGGTAGAGAGGGATATTAAGGACATGGAGCCTTTGAGGATACTTATTACATGAGGGAGAAAGAGATGAGAGGGGGTTGTGGAGATCAAAAGAGATATTGAGGGTATGGAGAAAGGGTGAACCGACACCAAGAGAGGGATGTAAGCATCAACACCATCAAGTTGAGCCTACCAATATTTAAAGGTGAAAGTGACCCCGAGGTCTACTTAGCTTGGGAATCGGTTTGTGACAGAGTTTTTCAGGTTAATGATATCTCGGAAGAAAAAAAAGTTGTTATGCTATAGCTCATTTTGAGGGTTATGCTAACACCTTGTGGGAGTACGTCAAGCGGTTTGGTAATGAATTAGTTGATGGGCAGCCACCACCTTGGTTTCGGTTGAGGTACCTGATAAGACAACGGTACCTTCCCGAGAGTTATGGCCATGAGTTGCTTGCTAGATTGTACAACTTGCATCAAGGTAACAAAAGTGTTGTAACATCCCGTATTTTTCTTGTACTTATTTTAATTATATGGAACCTGGTATGGTCTTATAGGATAGGTAACGGGTGAGGTTTGTTATGCAAGTATTAGTGGCATAGATAGAATTATATATGCTGCCCGTGCAGTTTTTATGTGATACGACCAAGTTAACATCGATACAACTATGTAAACTTGGGATCGTAAGCTAGTATTTGAATCGGAAGTTTAAAGTGACCAAGTGTGTATAAGTTTAAGGTTAGATTAAAGGGATTAGGAGCTGAAAAGGGAACAAAATATTGAGGTGCTTGCTTGACTTAATTAAGCTAGTAGGTGAGTCACCTACTAGAATTATTTGGACCAAATTAATGGACATATGGCTATGGACCAGATAAGCCTATACTAATGTAATGTACTCATTTGGGCTCAAATTGAATAGAAGAGAAATAAAATGGGTATATGGACCAACACACACAATCTGCCAAGGCCCAAATATAATTGAGCCCAACAAGAAATTAAGCAAGTAGGTGCATCACCTACATTGAAGTTTCAGCAGCTTGGACCCTTAAGTAGGTGCATCAGCTACTTGGGCTAATTTGTGGCTGAAAATGAGGTCAATAAGAAAGGTTCTAGAGGACCCAATATAAGCTCAATATTGCTGGCAATTCTATTCATTTTAAACACAATTTCACCCTTTTAAACTTCAATTTTTTATTTTTCTTAACAAAGGTTAAGAACAGCAGCCCTAAAACTCCTTTTAGTGTTCTTGAAGAAACCCTCACTTTTGTAGCCCAAGGTAAGTGAAAACCCTTTAGTTTTTGTTTAATTATCTCATGGAAGATTATGAAAAGATGTTATAAGTGCTTAATTATAAATATATGGTAGAATATAGAACAAGCAATCTGCTCACTTTTCTTTAGTATTAAAGAACTTCTCTTTTCTTCTTTGGTTTAAAGTGTGAAGGAAAGTTCAAGTTCTTGAAGAGTTCAATTAAAGGAATAAGTTGCAGAATTGAGGTAAGGTGACTGCTCCATTTTTTTCTCCTTGTATATGAATTTGAAAGAGAGTTATGGATGTGTTGTTATTGAGCACTCAAGAGATGAGGAGTTCAATAATGAGTTGCTACAATAAGGGTGATTTGGGACTGTTTTGTGAACTATTTTGTAAGTTTATGTTATTGGCTGGCATGTTGATGTTGGAGAAGGGTGTGATTAGTTTGTAATGAAATATAGAAGAAAGATGTGGTGGTACACCACCGAACTAATTATTGCGCTTGCTTACTGCCCAATGTGTTTTTGTGTGTTGTTTGGAGGGTGTAATGAATCTAAGAGTGGTTCCGGTGATCTTATAAGGACATGTATAATATGTGGGAGTAATTGGAGGAGAAAAGGGTTAAGATTGTCCTTTGATTGACAGATTACGTGTTTACTGCCTGGTTACTATTTTGATGAAGTTAAGTAGCCTAAATGTGTTGGTTGGTTTCTAATACTAGTTTACCATATATTCTATTATAGATAAGTAATATAAAAGGCGAGAAGTCAAGTCGGGTTAGTTTCGGAGCTATATAACCAGGTATGTAAGGCATACTCCATTTTGTACTCTTTGGCATGAAATCGAACATTTGTTCCACCAAATAAGTTTCCAAGGTTGTCTTGTAACAAGTGACACATAATACTAGCGTATTATATACCAAGAAGCCAACAAACTTGTTCCCACTCTTTAACATATCAAAACACCTCAATATGTGTTTATTATTAAACCTGCACATCTATCTTCATTTGAAAATTTCAGAAGTTTTCCATTTACTCAATTAAGACCCATGTGTTATTTTAAGCTCCTAAACACTTCATTGGTGTGCCAACAACTCTCTACTTCATTTATGTTCCATTAAGTGCCTATTTACATGTCTCTTAGTGGCAGGTTATTATTTCAAGGTACCATAATGTTATGACCACCAAAGTAACAATCTCAAAGGCTAAATAAACTAAGTAATGTAAATCTGTAAAAGGAGTGGCAGCTCAGGGGAATAAACCTAGATGGGCCGATCTCGATACCTTGATATGTGGGTGGAAGCTCAGGGGCATAAGCCTAGCATGGGCCGATCCCAATCTTTATATGTAGGTGGCAGCTCAGGGGCATAAGCCTAGCATGGGACAATCCTAATTTATCTATTTAACACTGATCAGCTGGTCATATTACATATGGCTTACAAAGATTATGAAGTAAGAAAGGTAAAAATGAAGAAAGGAACGTAATGTATGTAGTCCCACAAATATGTATATAAAGGTGGTCTACTAGTACTACTTATACACTTGTATCTGATTTTTATTGAGCTCTTGTATCGTGTGTTGTTACCTTCAGCCTTATATTTTCAGTACATATTTTCGTACTGACGTCCCTCTCAGGGACCTGCATTTCATGCTGCAGGCACAGGTACTTCAGTTAATACACCCCACTCAAAGGAGCGCAGGATTCCGTGCATACTGGTGAGCTCCAGGTTGATTCGGGGCTTTTCGAGTCTGTTCCATATGTTTTGGTATTGTGCAGTAGGTTAAGAGTAGGGCAGGGGATTTTTCCCAACCCTAACTAAGTCTATGTATCTTTTAAAGGCTTTGTAGACTAATATAAAGTTATGGTAGTGTTTTGTTTTTAGACATGGTGGCCCCAACGGTCAAGTGTTGTATATATCAGTTTGTGCTTGCATGTGTAATTATTTTCATCGATACATGATATCATGTTTGTCAGAACATTTGGCTGTCATAGTTACATGCATGGGAAGTACAAGGTTATGAATTGGTTCTCTCGGGCCTTTATGGCTACGGGTGCCTGTCCACCCCAATAAGATTGAGGCATGACAAAAGTGGTATCAGAGCATTCGTCCTAGGATATCTACAAAGCCGTGTCTATAAATAGTCTTATTTATGGGCGTGTTGTGCACCACATCTATAAACAGGAGGCTATGAGACATTTAGGGGTTGTCTCTTTTTCTTCATATCTTATATCGTGCAATAGAGCCCATGTTGTAGGCGAAGTCATATTTAACCATTGAACCTATTTTTTCCTCTTATTATAGTAAAGATGCTGGTTATAAGGAGTAAGAATATAGGTAGGCAGATAGACAAGGCTGTTGGGAAGGGACCAGCAAATCACCACCTAGACGAGCTAATCAAAGTGATGCTCAAGCTGAGTTTGTGTCCCAAACTTTTTCTACTCCTCCATCTCCAGAAGAGCTAAGAAGGAGAAGAACATCATCCTCAGAACTACCTACCAATGCTACAGACCAATATCTAAGGAATGCAGTACAATTGTTGGCTCGTATAGTTGCTGGACAAGCTCAAGGACAAGCCATTCCAACTATAGGTTCTAGTGGTTAAGATAGGGAAGCTAGCCTACGAACACAGGATTTTCTTAAATTGAATCCTCCCACGTTCACCAGATCAGATCTTAATGAAGACCCACAAGACTTTATTGATCAAATCCAAAGGGCTCTAGATGTCATGCATGTGTCAGGTAAAGAGACAGTTGAGCTAGCAGCATATCGATTCAAAGGGGAGGCTATATTTTGGTATGAAGATTGGAAAAGATTTAGGGGTATCAATGCACCTTCAGCTACTTAGAAAGAGTTCAAAGAGGTATTTATTGATCATTACCTTCCATTTGAGATTGGAGAAGCTCGTACGAATCAGTTCCTGAATCTTCGCCAAGGAAATATGAGCGTGAGGGAGTACAACCTCCGGTTTAACTCCTTATCTAGGTATGCTCCTAATGTTGTAGCTACTATGGATGATAGATTTCATCGATATGTGGATAGGTTGGATCCATATTTGGTTAGAGATTGTACTATTGCTGCTTTGAACAAAGACATGGACATAGCAAGGATACAAGTTTTTGCACAAAAAATAGAGGATCAGAGACAAAGAAGAAGAGTACAAGAATTGGAAAGAGGATATTCCAAGAGGGCCAGATCTACGGGGTAGTTCACGGTATCCCAAGGAGAGTTTAGGCCTCGGTTTTCTAATAGACCACCTAGGCCATTATCTTCTTATTCTGCAGCTAGTGCTCCACCACAATTTCAAGGGTCTAAAGGTAACCAGTTTGGTCAAAGAAATGAGGGTCAGAGTTTGCGAACAGCGGGGTATCAAGAGCAAGGGAGTATGAGCCAATTAAGGCTTCCTCGACAGCCATGTAGACAATGTGGAAAGCATCATTTAGGTGTATGTCAATTTGGAACAAATGCATGCTTTTGGTGTGGTAAGTCAGGATATATGATGAGAGAATGCCCTCAAAGGGGCATAGGTGGTATGACCCATCCTATTGGATCAGCCATTGCATCATCAGCATCGGTGCCTTATTCAGGTAGAGGTGTACAACCTATGGGTCGTGGTAGAGGTGCTAAAGAAGGAGCTAGCTCTAGTGGAGTTCAGAATCGTACATATGCTTTAGTGGATCGACAAAATTCAGGGGCTTCTCCAAACGTGGTTACAGGTACATTGTCCATCTTTTCACATGATGTATATACATTAGTTGATCCGGGTTCTACATTATCATATGTCACTCCATTGGTTGCTGAAAAGTTCAAAAAAACACCAGAATTGCTAGTTAAGCCACTTGAAGTATCTACACCGATTGGTGAATCTGTTATAGCTAAGAGAGTTTATCGAAATTGTATAATAACTATTTGCGGTCATGATACACTGGCTGACCTGGTTGAGTTAGAAATGGTAGATTTTGATGTTATAATGGGTATGGATTGGTTGGCTTCTTGTTATACCACAGTAGATTGCCGAACTAAGAGGGTGTGTTTCCATTTCCCAAGGGAGGCAGTCCTAGAATGGAGAGGTAATATTGGTGCGCCAAGAGGTAAATTTATTTCTTATTTTAAGGCAAAAAAGATGATTTCCAAGGGTTACTTATGTCATCTGGTTAGAGTGAAGGATATAAATGCGGAGACACCAACTCTTCAAACTATTCCAGTGGTAAATGAATTTCCTGATGTATTTCTTGAAGATCTTCTGGGTTTGCCTCCAGAACGAGAAGTGTAGTTTGGTATCGATGTGATTCTAGGTACTCAACCAATTTCAATTCCTCCATATAGAATGGCCCTGTCAGTATTACGGGAGTTGAAAAAACAATTGAAAGACTTGCTAGAAAAAGGATTCATAAGGCCTAGTGTGTCCCCTTGGAGTGCACCAGTGTTATTTGTGCGTAAGAAGGATGGCTCGTTAAGAATGTGTATTGACTATAAACAACTAAACAAGGTGACTATTAAGAACAAATATCCCCTTCCGAAAATTGATGACTTATTTGATCAGTTGCAAGGAGCCAAGTGGTTTTTGAAGATTGATTTAAGGTCTGGGTACCACCAAATGAGGGTCAAAGAGAATGACATACCCAAGAAAGCTTTTCAAACACGGTACGGTCATTACGAGTTCCTAGTCATGTCCTTTGGGCTAACTAATGCACCTGCAGCTTTTATGGATTTGATGAATAGGGTGTTCAAGCCCTTCTTGGATGTGTTTGTGATAGTATTTATAGATGATATTCTGGTTTATTCGAGATCAAATGAGGACCACGCCAATCACTTACGACAGGTGTTGCAGATTCTTCGTGATCGTAAGCTATTTTCAAAGTTCTTTAAATGTGAGTTTTGGTTAAAATTTATGGCATTCTTGGGTCATATTGTATCTGATGAAGGAATAAAGGTTGATACTCAAAAGATAGAAGCCGTGAAGAATTGGCCAAGACTTATAATGCCTACGGAGGTTAGTAGTTTTCTTGGGTTGGCAGGTTATTATAGAAGGTTTGTTGAGGGATTTTTCTTAATTTCTGCACCTTTAACAAAGCTAACACACAAAGCATCCAAGTTCCAATGGAATGATGCATGCGAAAGAAGTTTCCAAGATCTGAAGAATAAGTTGACTTCTACACCCGTATTGGTGCTTCCAGAAGGCACAGAGGGGTATGCAGTGTATTGTGATGCTTCAAGAATTGGCTTAGGGTGTGTATTGATGCATCATGGTAAAGTCATAGCATATGCCTCGAGACAATTGTGTCCACACGAGAAAAATTATCCAACATATGATCTGGAGCTAGCAGCGGCTATATTTGCCTTAAAGATATGGCGTCACTACCTGTACGGGATTCATGTAGACATATACACTGACCACAAGAGTTTGCAGTATATCTTTAATTAGAAGGACCTAAATTTGAGGCAGTGAAGATGGCTTGAATTATTAAAAGACTATGACGTTGATATCTTGTATCATTCGGGGAAAGCAAATGTGGTGGCAGATGCATTAAGTCGGAAGACTATGGCACCATCTATAGAAAGATAAGGGATGACTAAAGATTTGTATCAACTAGCCAATTTGGGAGTTTGCCTTCTTGAAACTCCAGATGAAGGTCTTATTATTTATAATACTGCAGAATCTTCCCCAGTAGCTGAAGTAAAAGAGAAGCAATATGCAGATCCCATTCTATTAAAGCTTAAGGAAAATGTGCAATGTGGTATGACGAAAGCATTTGAGCTTACGCAAAAAGGAGTACTTCAGTGCCAAAACAGATTGTGTGTGCCGAATGTAGATGGACTAAGAAAGAGGATTATGACAGAAGCACATCATTCAAGGTATTCTATCCATCCAGGGTCAAAAAAAATGTACCATGAGTTGAAAGGAATGTATTGGTGGGGTGACATGAAGAAGAACATTGCAAAATTTTTAGCCGAATGTCCAAATTGTCAAAGAGTTAAAGTAGAGCACCAAAATCCCGGGGGTTATATGCAATGTATAGATCTTCCAATATCAAAGTGGGACATTGATACGGGTGTACAAAGCTGTCCAATACATTCTCGACCATTCACACGAAGCCAAGCTTGGGAGTTACAAAAACTACAAGCCATGTTCATGCAAATGGCTGCGTGTGAGTAGGTACTTGATCCACCAAAGAGCTTCAACGTTTTTAAGTGTGAAAATGAGCCTTGAAGTGTAATAAATTACACTCTAAGGGAACCCCATGACTGAAGGGTAGGAAGGTCATTTGTCCTTCATTTTGTGTGTAATATAGATAGATGCTATTAGGGTTATTTTCAGCACTTAGTTCATTCTTCATATTGAATATTTATCCCTCTCTTGTTCTTGAGAGCAGAACCTGAAATCTGTCCAACAAGTGTAGTTACACTTGTGTTGTTTCTTGGCTAGAAACTTGAGATCTTGAGGTTCATGAGTTCCTCTTGGTCTAAGTAAGAACTTGGTACTGAAATCTTTTGGTCTTAGGGTCCTTTCTTCAAGTTAGGGTTCATAGATTCTAAGATATCTTTGTGTCAAGTTACTATCTTTCATTTTGTACTCTTGAAACTTTGCAGTAACTTAGTGAAGCCGTGTGGGGCTGATTTTCGATTCACTATAGTTACTGCCATTTGTTGTTCTTGTTGTTAACATTGTACTCTTTGTAATCTATCATCTTGTGTTGTTGAACCATTGTTTAAGGTTATTGTTATCTTCTTGTTCTCCTTGTGTAGCTACTGTTTTGGTGTTGATATTCCTTCAAAATTTTGTGATTGTTGTTTGTCTTCACATATTGGAGTTGTTATCTTCAAGCTCTCGGAATTGTAGTGTGTTTGGACTGATTTTGTGAAAGATTTGATACGCTCCAAGTTAGTAGTGTATCATTTGGTATCAAAGCCATCTTTGATTTTGTTCTAACAAGATCAATCTTGGGCTTGAGACTTGAAAACTACAAAAAAAAAAAAAAAAAAACTGAAATCTGAAAATTCCAGAAATAGTCAAATCTCCTACCTTTGTGTTCATGGCCAAAAATTGATACGAGAAAGACAAGGGAAACATGAAACAACTCCAAAACAGTCCAATACACCCTCCAAAACAGTCCACTAATCTTAAGGATTTGAGGACCAAGATGGAGACCACTCTCGGATTCACTACAACAACAACAATACAAGATAACAATGGTGTATTTAACACCCAAAACAGCCACAAAACGTGAAGAACAAGATGACAATAAGAACATAAATTTTTGGATTCAAAAAGGACCCAAAAACAGTCCACTACACAAGATAACAACAAGAAAAGTAAAGGATAGATAATGAGGCCAATATTATGACAAGAATCAGAAACAAAGTGTATATCATACACTAAACTCCTAATAAATGTAATAATAAAAACCACACTCTTACGGTGACCACCAAGGGAATGAACTCACCTCAAGATCTACCATTTCCAAGCAAAGATCAATATTGGCTTTTCCAAGACCTATGCTAAGGATGGCTTTTCCAAGCCCTACAACTAAGGGTGTTACACTCTCAAAAGAGAGAAAATATGTCTTTCAATTCTTCATCATTCAAAATCTCCCAAGAAATGAGCTAAAATGACCTATTTATAGTGTATTACAAAAGAAGACAAAAAGACCACTTTACCCTTAATGATAGGTGCGGCATGGTGCGTAAATACACCATGTGTAATGTCCAAAATGCCCTTAATTAAGGTCCAAAACCGTGAATCCTCAATCTTAAATGCCCCAAGCAATCTTCCACACGCAAGATTGCTTTAAGTTATGCTCAAAATGGGTCCTCCATGCATGTTCTTGTATTCTCGAGGTGACCAAGTCTTGAGCTTCTATATGTTGGCCTCCAAAGATGTCATCAAAAGATAAGATGGCTATTTGTCCCGTATCATCCTTCCCTTCTTGAAAAGGATTCGACCTCGAATCCAAACCTTGCAAAACCAAAGAGAGGACAAACAAATACAAACTCCTCATGGAATGAGGGTTAGGGTTAGCATAAAAAATCATCTCAACATGCCAAGGTTGCACATATTTGCAATATAACCAAGAATCCTTTGAAAGGAATATTAAAAACTCAATAAAAAATGTACAAAGGATTTGATTATAGGATACATCAAGAGCGACACTTTTCTTGTCATGTAGACCAAGCAACAAGTTTGGTGCACCAACATCACCATTTCTAAAATTGGCACCGGGGTCAAATGGGAAAAGTGACCATAGACACGGGTCTCGACAACACTTCCCTTTCCCGTGGTCTACACCCAAACTAAATGACATACTCTCTACAATAACATACATATCATCCAAAGAAAATAGAGAGTAGAGAAAGGTATCACTCAAATCAACTTCTACTAAGGTGCTCTCATGTGTGTACTCACTACTAGTTTCCCAATAATCACCATGAGTACTCTCAACAATGAAATCACACAAAGTAGAAGAAGAAGTAGCTTCCGCAACTACACATTCCTTACCCTTAAGAGTACTCTCATCTTCCAAGAAGATATTTCCCTCTTTAGGAGGAATGTTGTCACACCATAGTGGGTTAGCATAGGCTATAGCTTCCAAGGCAAGCTATACCATCATTTTCACCACTAGGTTCATTAGGAGTGTTTAAATCATCTTCAAACAAGACATTATACCTAAAAAGAGTGTGATTTACCTCATGGAAAGATTTGGAACAAGCAAGTTCCTCACTCTCTAAATGATCAATATCAAGTTTCAAGAATGTTTCAAACACAATATTACCCCAAGAAGAGCTCTCGGGTTCATTCTCACTTTGTTGACCAAAATTTTCAAATACTTCACTCACTTGAGTCCTATTAAGCACATCACACACATACTCAAGTGGTGGACAGTTTTCACAAACAAGTTGATCAACACCCATTTGCGGCCCAGGTAGAATGTATGTCTCGAGGAAATTTCCCCATCGGTCTCTTACAATATTAGGCCAATTTTGCATATTTTGAACTTTATGTTGTGCAAACCAATCGGCGCCTAAGCTCACATGACCATAGGTTATGGGAAAAACATCACACCACACCTCCTCATGGTAATTAAATTGGGTGAAGACAACTTTTACCCTCTCGGTAACCTTAAACCTGTCCAAGAAGTATGGAACAAGTAAAGGCTCGCAAAATAACCCCAAGTAATTAACCATGGATGGAACAATGTAGTTTCTATAGTACCTATCATTTAACACAATGAGGCAGCCCGGTATCCCACAAATGGTCACCTTTTCGGAGTGTACACTCCTGCTTGGATCAACATTGTAAGCCATACGAGTACCCCTTGATTTTGGAGATGCATACCCTCTTCTTCTTGTTGAACAACCTCCACTAGAGCTAGTATAACCATTCACACTATATTGATCTTGATAAGAAGTACTAAAAGGTGGAGAATATGAATCTTCACACTCCTCACGTGTACTCTCATCATATCTCTCATAAGCTTTGCGAACGAAAGGGTTATACCTAACACTAAAACTAGGTTTGGAGTGAGAAGTGTAGGACTCCTCACATGCCCCAACGTCATCATAACAGTAACTTCATTCACCTCATTTTCTCCCTCAAAATAGTAACTTTCAAATCTGCCCAAGTTTTGATCATGGCTATTTTCATAGCCTCCGCAATCTCCCTCAACTTCGTAGCCATAAAACCCCTCACTACAACCATAGTCTCCCATGTTGTAGTCATAATAATCCCCGGCTATCGAAGACATATTTCCCTTATATCACCTTTGAACCTACAAAATGAACAAATAAGATTAGTAGTAAAAGCTTCTCACTAACACTCGTATTCACTCACTTTTGTGATCCTCACAATTGGAGCGACAATATTGAAAGTTACTTATACTCCGGTAGTCAATAGGATGTCAATTCTACTTGACAGACGGAATAGATTCTAGTTTGATCAACTCAAGACACAAGACAGAAAATTCTACTTACGAACTTGAAACAAAAAGTTACGACGAATTAAAAATGAGAAAAGCACACAAATAACGAAGACATGACAAAAACGGATTCAAAAACTAATTCACAATCTAGTAGGTGATTACTAGTTGCTAATTAGTACTAGAATCAAGAAATAAAACTAACGAAACAAAGAAAAGAAACTTTAAAATCTGAAATTTGAGCTTCAAGGTTTTTTTGGGAACGTTGATGATGTGGCACTTAGATGATGTGGCAATTTGGTGACATGGCAGTTTGCAATTTGGATTGGTCAAATTTTTAATTTGGGAGAGTGAAAAATCAGCTAAAGGATGGAAAAACACAAGACTTAGAGCCTTTTTCAAAATTCAAAAGACTTTGACTTTCCTTGCACCTTTTTGGTAAGACACCTTTTTGAAAGCCTTTGTCTCCTTTCCTCTTTTGTTTGTCTTGGTATGTGCCCTTACTCTCTTTTGGTAATGAGTCTTTTTGAAAGTCCTATTATTCCTTTTCTTTTTTTGTATGTTCTTTGGGATATGTTTCAAGACTAACAAAAGACTACACTCTTTTCTCTACTCTTTAAGATCAAATCACACCTATTGAATGTTCTTGTTCAACAATAAATGATGAACATGAAGAACAACAAGAACACTCAAAAGATTGAAACTAAACCAAATGAACTCCAAATTGAATGATTTTGGATTCCTTTTGCTCACGTTAAACTCCATAACACAACCATTCATTTTTCAAGCCAGAATATTAACAACAAGCCTTCCAATTTTGAACTTCACCTTACTAGTTTCTTCAACCTTAAACTCAACAATGGTGAACAACTAAAAACTACCCGAATTAAGCTCAAATCCAAGATCTAGACTCACTTAGTGTTAGGGAACAAGAACATAACACTAGAAACAAACAAAACACACTAAAATCTCCTAAATCTAAGTCTCAAATTTCAGCTCAAACACAAAAACGGGACAAATTTCTTTTTTTGAGATTTTTGATTTTTCAATACTTTTTTTTTAATTTTTCAACTAACAAGCCCAAGATTGATTTTGTTGGAATAAAATCAATCCTTGCTTTGATACCAAATGATACGAGAAAGACAAGAGAAACACGAAACAACTCCAAAATAGTCCAATACACCCTCCAAAACAGTCCACTAATCTTAAGGATTTGAGGACCAAGATGGATACCACTCTCAGATTCACTACAACAACAACAATACGAGATAACAATGGTGTATTTGACACCCAAAACAGCCACAAAACGTAAAGAACAAGATGACAATAAGAACATAAATTTTTGGATTCAAAAAGGACCCAAAAACAGTCCACTACACAAGATAACAACAAGAGAAGTAAATGATAGATAATGAGGCCAATATTATGACAAGAATCAGAAACCAAGTGTATATCATACACTAAACTCCTAATAAATGTAATAATAAAAACCACACTCTTACAGTGACCACCAAGGGAATGAACTCACCCCAAGTCTACCGTTTCCAAGCAAAGATCAATATTGGCTTTTCCAAGCCCTATGCTAAGGATGGCTTTTCCAAGCCCTACAACTAAGGGTGTTACACTCTCAAAAGAGAGAAAATATGTCTTTCAATTCTTCATCATTCAAAATCTCCCAAAAAATGAGCTAAAATGATCTATTTATAGTGTATTACAAAAGAATACAAAAATGCCCTTAATTAAGGTCCAAAACCGTGAGTTCTCAATCTTAAATGCCCCAAGCAATCTTCCACACGCGAGATTGCTTTAAGTTATGCTCAAAATGGGTCCTCCATGCATGTTCTTGTATTCTCGAGGTGACCAAGTCTTGAACCTCTATATGTTGGCCTCCAAAGATGTCATCAAAAGATAAGATGGCCATTTGTCCCGTATCAAAAATTGTGATGTGTTGTTGTATGGGCCGAGATTTTCTTATTTTTTTTGGCTAGATCTTGTAGTATTTTGCTTGTCTAGAGTGTTTCTAGTGTTGGTTTCTTTCTCACCAACACTAAAGGTGTCAAGATCTAAAGATTGAGCTTATAATATTGACAATAGTTGTGGTGCCTTGTGGCTGGCTGTTTGTTGTTACTTGTTGTTGACAATTGGTGGTGTTGTGTTGTGTTTTTGAAGAAGTTGTTGTTGAGTTCTTGAAGATTGTTGTGGTGTTCATCAAGTTCTTCATCTTTTCTTACAACTTTAGACAACCAAAAAGTGTGATATAAATTCAAGAGTTGAAGCTGAAAATTGTAAAGCATGTTGTGAGAAGCCTTGAACCCATCATTTCTTAGACTAAGCTTCTACTTTTCAGCAACTTTTTCTTATTTCAAGAACCTCGTGTTGTGTGACAAGATACCTTTTCTTATTTCAAGAACCTTGTGTTGTGGGACAAGTACTTTTTCTTATTTCAAGAACCTACTGTTGTGGGACAAGGCACTTTTCTTATTTCAAGATTTATGTTTTCCCTCCAAGACCAATTGTCATCCTTTCCAAATTGTGTAAAGATTTAAATTTCAGAATTGGTTCTTAAATTGTGTGGGACCAAGACCACTTGCATGCTGCCACATCACCCATTTTCTACTGTTCACGTCACCCATTGGCTACTGTTCACATCATTAATAAGCTCAAATTTAGGTTTTCTAGTTTCTAATTGTTGATTCTTAGTTTCATTACTTGGTTCTAGAACCAATTAACATGCTAGTACACTCCTACTAGGTTATCAATTAGTCCTTTTGAATTCCCTTGTTCGTGTCCACGTTTAGTTGGGTGCTTTTATTTGTTTGAATACGTTGTAACTTCTTAACTCCAGTCCGTCGAGAATTCTTTGAGTTTCAAACAAGAATCCACTCCAGACAAGAGCTTTACTCATATATTAAGGATTCATGGTTACTAGCCAATCTACAACATTTGTAGAGATCAAGTGTGAGCAAACCGAGAGAGTGTGAATGAGGAGAGGTTTAACGCTAACTTGTTTGCTGATTGTGTAGGTAACACCTTGACATGGAAGGAAGCACATCCCAAAGTGGGGGTACTACTGAACAAGACACTATGAAGGCCACACTTGAGGCCATTACCAGAAGTTTAGAGAGGTTAAAAACGGAAGTTGGGGCAATGAGGGGAGATTTGACTATGATAAGTGGGAGATTGGAGCAAGTGGAGAGTCAAAGGAACGCTCGTCCATCCACTCCTCATCATATTCCTTCTAGTGGGCATGAAAGAATTTCATCCACAACTATCTCACCAGAAACATTTCACCAAATAATGAATCCACCTCTAGCCCCACTAAATGCCACAAATCATACCACTACTTTCCCTCCAAACCAAGAAGCAAATAGACCACGCCATTCCTAAACTCCTCCAATTCCACAAGAAGGATCCGTCCATTACCTCCACAAAATCTGAATGTACCTTACCTAACTCCACCAAATCAAAGACCAACACCTCCACAAATCCTAATGTCTCCAAATCAGATTCCAAATCACCAAAACCAACCATCTCACTTTGAGGAACATGGTAGAGAGGATTATGATGGATATGGAGCCTTTGATGATGCTTACATGAGAGAGGAGGAGCTAAAAAGGGGCTGTGTTAATCCAAGGAGGTACCGAGGGTATGGAGAAAGGGGAAATCGACACCAAGAAAGAGACGTAGGCATCAATACCATCAAATTGAGCTTACCTATATTTAAGGGTGAAAGTGACCCCGAGGCCTAGTTAGCATGGGAATCAGCTTGTGAAAAAGTTTTTCAAGTTAATGATATCTCGGAAGAAATGAAAAGTTGTTATGCCATAGCTCATTTTGAGGGTTATGCCAACACTTGGTGGGAGTACGTCAAGCGTTTTGGTGATGAGTTAGTTGATGGTCAGCCACCACCTTGGTTTCGGTTAAGGTACTTGATGAGGCAACGGTACCCTCCCGAGAGTTATCGCATGAATTGCTTGCTAGATTGTATAACTTGCGTCAAGGCAATAAAAGTGTGATGGTATATTATGATGAGTTTCAACAACTCATGTTGAAGCTTTATCATCATGGGGACCAAATCAGTCAGGACATCATCCGGTTCAAATGTGGGTTGAACAAAGAGATCTCCACTCATTTGACACTTCACAAATTTGATACCATTGAAGGTATTTTCCAAGTGGCTCTTGAGATCGAAAGGGAGCTTAAAGAGAGGTCATCGCTCAAGGCAAGGGGACAATCTATCTCGGGTTGCCCTAGAAGCAAGGACGTGGTTCAATACTCTTCGGGTTGGCCCAAAAACAAGGACCAACCCACCACTACAAGGCTGCCCGAGCCCAAAACAGTCCACAAAATTCCTCTAAAACAAGAAGTTCACAAGTATCCAAACCCAAAAGGATTCTAATATTTCAAGTGCCAAGGTTGGGGACATAAATCCAATAAATGTCCAAATCGATGCAACGTGATATTGCGGGAAGGGAGATTGTATTATTACCTTGGTGAGGAGGTGGGTCTTGAAAAAGAGGAGGATGAGGCCGAGCCTCAAGATGGAGAGGAAACTGGAAATAGGCCACTTGATGATGATGATGATGATGGTGAAGTTATTTACCCACAAGAAGGGGAGTGTGTTGTTCCAAACTTTATAGTTAGACACGCTATGATTAGTAAGGCAATAGACGACCCTAGCCAAAGGAAAAATCTATTCCATACTAAATGCCTTGTAAAGGGGAATGTGTGCACTTTGGTGATTAATAATGGTAGTTGTGCAATTGTCTTTAGTGTCGCTATGGTGATCTTTCTGAAATTACCAACTACACTTCATACTAGCCCTTACAAGTTGCAATGGTTGAACGAATGCGGTGAATTGAAGGACATGAGGTAATGTGTGATACAGTTTAAGGTAGGAAACTACCAAGACGAAGTGCTTTGTGATGTGATACCAATGCAAGCATGTCATTTGTGGTTAGGTAGACCTTTGCAATATGATAGGTCTACCAAACATGATGGGAGGACCAACCGATATTCACTTGAGAAGAATGGTCAAAAGGTCACTCTTTATCCTCTTTTTCCATCACAAGTGAATAAATTACATCAAAAGATGAGGGAGTTGAAGGAGAAGGAGAAGAAACCCAAAAATGGTGAAAAGGAGGGGAAAACCATGGGTGGGGCAGTAGGGATTTATGGGACTGCCTCAACTTCAAATGGGCAAGAAAACATAGTGATGTTGGCTAGAAAGAAGGAACTCTTCTTGGATTATGATGTGGACATGCCTATGCTTGTTTTGGCTCATTATTTTAATACTAACCCCACTAATTCTTCTATTTCTCCTTTGATTTCTTGTGTGTTGCAGGATTATGAAGATGTATTTCCCAAAGAACTTCCGCAAGGATTGCCCCCGCTTCGAGGTATTGAGCATCAAATTGACTTTGTGCCGGGCTCACAATTGCCAAATAAGCCGGCTTACAAAAGCAACCCTACGAACACTAAAGAATTGCAGCGTCAAGTTGAGGAACTCCTTAACAAAGGGTATATCAAGGAGAGCATGAGTCCGTGCGCGGTTCCGGTGCTACTGGTGCCTAAGAAAGATGGAACATGGCGTATGTGTGTGGACTGCCGAGCCATCAATAAGATTACGATAAAATATCATCACCCTATCCCTAGGTTAGATGATATGCTTGATGAATTTAATGGTTCATGTTTATTTTCCAAGATTGATTTAAGGAGTGGCTATCACCAAATAAGAATGCAACCCAGTGATGAATGGAAAACTGCCTTCAAGACTAAATTTGGTCTCTATGAATGGATGGTTATGCCATTCGGCCTAATAAATGCTCCAAGTACTTTCATGAGGCTAATGAATCATGTGATGAAGCCATTTATTGGAAAGTTTGTTGTTGTTTACTTTGATGATGTCTTGGTCTATAGTAAGTCAATTGATGAGCATGTGATGCATTTACAATGTGTGTTTGATGTCCTTAGAAAGGAAAGGTTGTATGCAAATCTGGAGAAGTGCTCTTTTGGTGTTAATGAAGTTGTTTTCTTGGGTTTTGTTGTTAGTTCAAGAGGGGTCAAAGTGGATGAATCCAAGATAGATGCTATCAAAAATTGGCCAACCCCGCAAACCATTAGCGAAGTAAGAAGCTTCCACGGGTTAGCTAGTTTTTATAAAAGGTTTGTCAAAGAATTCATCACCATAGCCGCTCCTTTGACCACGGTCATTCGAAAAGACCAACCCTTCAAGTGGGGTGAAGAGCAAGCTAAGGCTTTTGAAACCTTGAATGCTATGCTCGTTTCCGTGCCTTTATTACAATTGCCCAACTTTGATAAGACATTTGAAGTTGAGTGCGATGCTAGTAAAGTGGGCATAGGGGCTGTTTTGATGCAAGATTTAAAACCCATTGCTTATTTTAGTGAAAAGATCAAAGGAGAAACTCTAAACTACTCCACGTACAATCTAGAGTTGCATGCCTTGATTCAAGCTTTGGCTACTTGGTAGCACTATTTGTGGCCCAAGGAGTTTGTGATCCGAACGGACCATGAATCCTTGAAGCATCTTCGGGCACAAGACAACCTTAACAAGTGGCATGCAAAATGGATTGAGTTTCTTGAAACCTTCCCTTATGTTATTCAATACAAAAAGGGTAAGGACAACGTAGTAGCCGATGCTTTATCTAGAAAACATGTTCTTGTGTCAACATTATCTTTAAAATTAATGGGTTTTGAGAGTTTGAAAGAATTGTATCTCGAGGACCCTCACTTTTCTCCTATCTTTAGGGAATGGAAAGAAATGGGTAGGGACAAGTGGGATTCATCTAGGGGTTCAAATTCCTATGCCAAGTTTGATGGATACTTGTTTAAAGGTAGATGATTGTGTGTACCCTCCAGTTCTTGGAGAGAGTTATTTGTGAGGGAATCACATAATGGCGGTCTAATGGGTCACTTTGGGATCGAAAAGACCCTTGGAATATTGGAGGAGCAATTCTATTGGCCAAAAATGCACAAGGATGTGGCCAAGATTTGTGGCCAATGCATAGATTGCAAAGGAGCCAAATCGCGGCTCCTACTTCATGGGTTGTACACCCCGCTTTCCACTCCTTTACGCCCTAGGCTTAACATATATATGGATTTCTTGTTAGGGTTGCCTAGGACTAGATGAGGTCGGGACAGTATCTTTGTTGTGGTCGATCAGTTTTCTAAGATGGCACACTTTATTCCATGCTTTAAATGTGATGATGTACCTAGTGTGGCCTCTTTGTTTGTTGATAATGTTGTTAAGTTGCAATGATTAGTTTGTAATAAAATATAGAAGAAAGGTGTGGTGGTACACCACCGAACTAATTATTGTCCTTGTTTACTGCCCAATGTGTTTTGTGTGTTGTTTGGAGAGTGTAATGAAGCTGAGGTAGTTCCGGTGATCTTATAAGGACATGTATGGTATATGGGTGAAATTGGAGGAGAAAAGGGTTAAAATAACGTCCTTGATTGACAAATTACGTGTTTACTGCCCGGTTACTGTTTTGATGAAATTAAGTAGCCTAAGTGTGTTGGTTGGTTGTTGATACTAGTTTACCATATATTCTATTGTACATAAGTAATATAAAAAGGCGAGAAGTCAAGTCGAGTTAGTTTCGGAGCTATATAACCAGGTATGTAAGGCATACTCCATTTTGTACTCTTTGGCATGAAATCAAACATTTGTTCCACCAAGTAAGTTTCCAAGGTTGTCCTCTAACAAATGACACGTAATAGAAGCACATTACATTCCATGTAGCCAATGACCTTGTTCCCACTCTTTAATGTGTTAAAACACCTCGATACATGTATGTTATTTGACCTGCACATCTATTTTCACTAGAAAATTTCAAAAGTTCTCCGTTTACTTAAATAAGACCCATGTGTATTTTCAGCTTCTAAACACTTCATTTTGTGTGCCAACAGCTCCCTACCTCATTGTTGTTGCATTAAGTAGCCATTTATATGTCTCTTATTAGCAGATTATTGGTTCAAGGTACCATAATATGATGACCACCAAAGTAACAATCTCAAAGGCTAAATAAACTAAGTAACGTAAATCTGTAAAACGAGTGGCAGCTCAGGGGCATAAGCCTAGCATGGGCCGATCTCGATACCTTTACATGTGGGTGGCAGCTCAGGGGCATAAGCCTAGCATGGGTCGATCCCAATCTTTATATAGGTGGCAGCTCGGGGGCGTAAGCCTAGCATGGGCCGATCCTAATTTATCTATTTACCACTGATCAGCTGGTCATTTGCATTATATATGGCTTACAAAGATTATGAAGTAAGAAGGGTAAAAATGAAGAAAGGAACGTAATGTATGTAGTCCCACAAGTTTATATAAAGGTGGTCTACTAGTACTACTTATACACTTGTATCTGATTTTTATTGAGCTCGTGTATTATGTGTTGTTACTTTTAGCCTTACATATTCAGTACATATTTTCGTATTGACGTCCCTCACGGGGAACCTATATTTCATGCTGTAGACACAGGTACTTCAGCTCATACACCTCACTCGTAGGAGCGCATGCTATTTCGTGCATATTGGTGAGCTTCAGGTTGATTCGGGGCTTTTCGAGTCTATTCCATATATTTTGGTATTGTGCAGTAGGTTAAGAGTAGGGAGGGGGAGGGGGGAGGGTTATCCCGACCCTAACTAAGTCTATGTATCTTTTAGAGGCTTTGTAGACTAATGTAAAGTTATGGTAGTGTCCTGATTTTAGACATGGTGGCCCCAACGGCCAAGTGTTGTATATTTCAGTTTGTGCGTGCATGTGTAATTATTTTCATCAATACATAATATCATGTTGTCAGAACATTTGGTTGTCACGGTTACATGCATGGGAAGTACAAGGTTATGAATTGGTTATCTCGGGCCTTTACGGCTACGGGTGCCTATCCGCCCCAATAGAATTTGAGGCATGACAATGTCTATAAATAAAGCATAACACTTAGCTAAAGTAACCTTTTTTACAAAATTTTAATATCATAGAACTAGTCATGATGAATTCTACTAAATTCTTGTTCAAACTTTAGAAATAACATAAAGTTGTAAGATCATGCTTTTTTGATAATATTCTAACATGAATGCCATCAAAATTAATTAAAACCATAAGTAATGAAATCTAATACATATGGGGTAGAACCCTTAAACTTGAACTCATGAAATCTATAAAAACTTTTCTGAAATCATAGGTATAAGGATGCAAAATCATTACTTAAATTTGATTAAGAGTCATTGAACTCGATTGAAACCAAAATTTGAGAGAAATTTACATTTTGTGGCTGAGACCCTATATTGGATAACAAGATACTTTAACATTATAATTTTCATAAATCATTGGAATGAAGGTGAAAGGGAACCCTCACTGAAACTTACATATCTAGTAAAAGTGGAAGTTCTAGAATTTGAGAGCTTGAATTAAAACATGGGATGTGAACCCTAGGTTTTGCTTGAGAGAGAATTTTTTATTTTATTTTAAGGGATGAGAGTTTAATAATGGAATTTATCAAATTAATTTGGTCATATACCCTCTTCTGAAAATCTAAAATGTCATAGTTTAGGTGTAAAAAGCAATGAATGGAAGAATTTTCTCCTTATTGAGATGTTGTTGAATTTTCTATTATAGGGCACCATGAGCAACTGCATGACCCTTAGTTACCATGTACTCCCCATAATCTCAAGGCACGACTCGTCCTCACAAAGTGTGGCTCGTACTATGAGTTGTGGTCACTATTTGACAATGCTCTACCAGAATGCCCATAACTATTTGCTCCAAACTCATATTGACAAAATTTTAGTGGTGTTAGAAAGAACACTTAGAAACCTTTAATTTGGTAGGTATTGGTTCATGTAATTCTTCATAATCTAGGAGGAGCGATACTTTGATTTTGACTTTAGTAAGAACTTATACTAAAAATCATTCGATAAAAAGGCTATTAACTTGACTCTGTGATAGATGTTTCCAATAACCATAATTCACATCTAAATCACTTAAATATAACACCTTGTACCCTTTAACCCATAGATGACTAAATGAACTCGACAAAAGTGTTTGAACCCAAGATAGTAAAGGTGCTATAATGATGTTAAAATTTAAAGTGACCAAGTATATATTAGTGTTAAGTAATGAAGATTTTGAATATGGAATAAAATAAGTGGGATAATTGCTTGACTTATTAAGCTAGTAGGTTTATCACCTACTTTAACTAATAGACCAGATTGAGGCCCATAATATGTGACCAATTTGTGGCCCATATTAAGTGTAAGGAAAGGAGAAGTAGAATGAGAAGAATAATAGATAAGGTCCAATATTTCCACACCCAAAATAACCAATTAAAATACCCAAACAGGTGCATCACCTACTTATTACTACTGCATGATCTAAATCAAGCCAAATAGTGGCTAGAAATAAACAGGAAAAAGAGTAATCAAAATATTTGAGCTCGATATAGTAAAAGGTGGTATATGATGTTAAATTTTAAAGTGGACAAGTGTATTAAGTGATAAAGATTTGAAATATGGAAGAAAACAAGTGGGGTACTTACTTGATTTATTATGCTAGTAGGTGACAAATAGGTGCATTAACTACTTTGACTAATAGACCATGTTGAGGTTCATATTATGTGATGAATTTATGGCACATATTAAGTTTAAGGAAAGGAAAAGTAGAATAAGAAGAATGGCAACCAAGTCTTAATTTGGCCAAGCCTATAATAACTTATTAAAATTGTCGAGCAGGTGCATCACCTACTTAGTAATGTGTGGCCTAGGTCAAGCCAAATGGAGGTTGGAAGTAAAATAGATAAAGAGTCAGCGAAAAAAGGTCTTTAAAGGCACAAAATCTTATGAAAGTATCTCATTTTTCTCATCTAAATAATTAGTCTCTATATATCTCTCCTCTTTCCACCAAATAACTACCATAATTTTTTCTATTAGGGTCCAAAGTGTTCTTCAACTTTTTCTAGTGAAGTAGACCACTAGATCATCTTCACTCCTTCTTAGCTTCAAGTACTTTAGACAGTTTACGAGGGGAGTAAAGTAGAGAGAGCCATAGTTGTTGGCATCTAAGGTGTTGTTACTTTCTTCCTAAGATTAAGGAAAGAAGTTCAATTATGAGCTTAGGTTATTTCCCTCATTTATTAATAGTTATCAAAATAGTACTTGAAGTAAAATAATGGATTAAGATATCCAAGATACTGTGTTTCCTCCAATCTTTAATTATTAGCCCATTTGATAATTCTGGATGTACTTGTTTATATGAACTTATGGGATGGTGATTGGAAGTCGTATATTCAATAGTTTCATATTATGTTAAATATTTGGAACTGTCAAGGGGTTGTGTACATGCATTTTATTAAAAGGAAATGGTAACCTCATACAATGGTTAAGGGGATTTATATTGCGGCATAGTAGGAGGGTATGGTAAGACAACAAGTATTTAGGAGTTGGATTGTCATATTTCCCGTCAAAGTGCTTGCCTACTATTTAGCAAGACTTACATTCTGATTAGCTGCTAATATTATCTTCATAATGTACTTACATTGTAGATTAATTCCTTAAAGGAAACAAGGCTAATTCATTGTAGTATTTGAGGTGCGTGGCAGGGTATGTAAGGTTAATCTCTTCCACCATTAAGGCATGAACCCGTGTGACATTTTTCTCTTATATTAGTAAATGAGATCCTAGATTGCACATGTTAACAGTGTTCATATCTTGGATACTCATTTTGTCCATATAGTGTCAAATTTCTTCAATTTTTTATTTGAGATATACTTCATTTGGCTCACATGTTCACTTGTTCCTTTCATTGGATATCACTTACATCATGTCAAGATATAATTTGACCTTATAGGGTCCTTACTTGTTCAGTTATACAATTAATATGTCCTTATTGGAATGTGCATTTGCTGCTAATTGGAATCTTCCCACATGGCTCATTAGTTCCATGTTCACGTACCCTTTTATTTGGTATCACCTAGTATCTGTTATACATTCTAAACATATGCTTTTGAGGAGTTACATATCTTCACATGAAATATATGTATTCCCCTATTTAAAATGACTATTTTTTACACTTGAATCTACCACATAAGACCATTCACTCACTAGTTATACACTTTAATGGTTCCTTTTCTACATACCCTAATGTCCTTATTTGTCATATGCCATCATGGCTCATTTATGTATATTCTTTGTGCCTAATGAGGTTCATTGAGTCATATAAGTTTCTAAGTATCACATTTAAGTTATATTTTGATTCCTATGTCATTGTTGTTACCTCAAGTATTTATTCACATTTCTTCATTACTACTAGTCCATAGTACCAAAGCTCAAAAGATTTACTACTAACAAAGAAAAATCTCAATTATTAAAGGAATAAGGTAAAGTGAATATATATAATCATGGGTGGCAGCCTTAGGGAAAAGAGCCTAGAATAGGTTGATCCAAAAAGCAAATTTACATATATATATATATAAATATATATATATATATATATGTGTGTGTGTGTGTGTGTGTGTGTGGATGGCAGCTCAGGGGAAAAATCCAAGAATGGGTCTATTCGAATTGATGTATTTATAGGCAAAAACTCAAGGGTTATAATATCCAGCATGGGTCGACCCTAATGTATATTTTTATGGGTGGTATCCCAGGAGTTATAATATCTAGCATGGATCTATTTCAATTTTATGAGGACTGTATCCAAGGGGTTAAAATTCCTAACATGGGTCTTCCTTTTTTACCACTGATAAACTGGTCATTATATCATATGCCTTATGTTTAGAAATTAAAGAAAATAAGGTAATGTATATGATTCCACAAGTATAAGCACAACTGGTCTTTTATCCTTATCTATACATTTCTACCTGATTTTTTTTAAGCTCTTGTGTTACATATGACTACGCTATGCCTTACATATTCAACACATTCTTCCATATTGATGCCCCTCATGGGGGAATTATGTCCCATGTCATAGGTATTAGTACTTCAGCTTATAGATCTTCCCAATAGAAGAACAGGATACTCACCGGCTCTTGGTGAGCTCCAGGTTAGTTCAGGGATTAGTCAGTCTTTAACATATATTTTGATATTGTATAATAGTTAAGGGTATGTTGGGGTCTTTTCCCGACCTATACTAAGTTTTCTATATCTTATGGGCTTTGTAGACTAATATTAAAGAAAAAAGGAATTATGTCTTGTCTTTTAGTAATTAAGGCATCAACGACTAAGTTATGTACATCTATTTTGGGCCTATCTATGTTGGTCTTTTACCAGGGCACCTTACTCTAATTTTCAAAGATTACAATAATAATAGTTATATGCACGTTAATCATAGGTTATAAGTTAGTTCTCTTGGGTCTTTAGGGAACTAGGGTCTGTCTGTCTCAATAGGAGTTGAGCGTGACATTACCATACTAAAGAACTGATCTTAACTCCTATATTCAATTTTAAATCATGACTTCAGTCCTTTTCACATACAAAGAATGGTTCAATCCTTACTTAAGAGTTTGTGGGGTGTTGTAATATCTCCCCCTTGGGATCTTTTCTCCTTGAACGATGAATAATAGATATGGGCCCTTTTTGAAGCTTTATAAGTATGAAGTAGGCTCAATAACTTTACTTTGGTACCTATTCAAAGACCATACATACTAGGATATGATGAAAAACCTTATAGAAAACAAAAGAAAGACATATATAGGGGCTTGATAGACATGAGCTGAGACATGAGGTCATGGAATAGAAAGAGGCATAGATATGGGGGACTTCATAATACATAGGCCTATCCAAAGGCTCCATTCACTTTAAAATTACATGACATGGATCAAGGGTGGAGGGCATATGAACACTCATCAATACTTCTCAACTACACTCTCTCTTTGGAAACATACACTTCACTAACCACAACCGATCATTTTTAGAAGGGTACAAGTAATCACTAAACTTAGAGTTTATCTATTTCAGTACTGTGTTCAAGTGTATTATAGGAGATGTCATTCTCCAATTGGATAGTTTTAGACTTCTGAGATTTAGCCCAGTGGTACTAATTTTCTTCAAGAGTTATTGGATGGAGTTAGGGTTATTTAGGATAGGTTGAGAATATCTCAAAGTAGGCAGAAGGACTATATAAACCAAACTTTGTTCCTTGATATTTGGAGTTGGTGATTAATTTTTCCTTCAAGTGCCATCCATGAAGGGGGTGATGAGGTTTGGGAAGAAGGGCAATCTCAACTCTAGGTATATTGGTCCTTTCAATATTCTTTGCACATTTGGTGAGGTGGATTATAAGTTAGATTTACCTTCAAATTTTGCTACCGTCCATCCAGTTTTCCATGTTTCTATATTATGGCGATACATTCCTAATCTATCTCATGTGATTATAAGGGACTCATTCTAGATAGATGAGTAGTAAAACTTCGTGGAGGAGCCTCTGCTTATTTTGGCTAGTGATGTTAGGCGGTTGGCACTAGGGAGATTCCTATAGTTAAGGTTCAGTGGAGGTACCGCCCAGTGGAAGAGGCCATTCGGGAGATTGAGAGTGAGATAGAGGCCCAGTATCCTCACCTATTCAAAACTTTAGGTACATCCTAATCCTTAACTTTCACATACAAAAGTTCCTTTAGTCGTGGATATTATATTGATCCTTTAGGTCATTTTCTATATTCCCACTTATTTTTGTTGTTAGAGCTTTTCTATAGTTGCCCCAAGTCATTTATGACTTGCTGTGATACGGGCACTACCACAAAGATAGATGTATGTGAGATGTATTGAACCTGGGACTTGGAGTGTGCAAGAGAAGTGCAAAGGAGGACCTAAATAGGCTCCAAAACCGTCCAAACCCTACACTCCAAGGGCACCTATTTGAAGCATTTGACTATGGGTTCTTTTTGGACATTTCACATCTTATTTTGTAATAGCTATAAATAGAACAATGTAGGGTTTTATTCATTAGTTTTTAGATGATAATGAATGTTGTATAACATTGAAATACAAGTCCTCTCTTCTCTTGATGACGCAAAATCGAAAGTAGGGCTTTCACAAGTGTGGATTTCACTTGTGTTACATTCAAGGCTTGTAAACATTGGGTGCTTGGGAGATTGATGTCTCTCTTGTGTCCACATAAGAGTGTAGGTATTTTTATTACATTCATTAAGGGTTTTGGTGTTTGATAGACACCTTAGTTCTTAGTCATTGTAATAATCTATGTCACACTATCTATCCTTTTCATTCTTGTAATCTTGTTAGTGTTTGTCTTTGTAACTTAAAGCATGGTTGTTGTTATTATTACATTGTTGTTACTCTCATGTAGCTACTGCTTTTGGTGTTGAAAACACCTTGTATCCTATTTTTATTGCCTTGTTCTCGGCCTATAACTTATTTCCAAATTGTTCTCGGCTTTGTGTGTTGTAAACTAGTTTGTGTTGGTTGTTTTGGTGCATTTCGTTATTTGGTTTGTATCATTGGGTATCAAAGTTTGTGGTTGATTTGGTTCTAAAAAAATCAATCTTGGGCTTTCTTGAAAAAAATTGGTGTTCTTGGTTGAGAGTTATGTTTTGTTATTGTCTTGGACAAGACTTGTCATTGGAGTCTAGATCTAGGTGGTATTTTATGTGTTTTATTGATTCTAGTGTTAGTTTTGTTCTTCACTAACACCTTTGAATCTAGATCTAGATTTGAGCTTGAATAGTTGATGTTGTTGTTGTGAACACAACTTGGTCGATTGTTGTTGGTATTGTTGTTGCGGGTACAAGGCTTGGACGTTGGATGTTATTATTGTTCTAAACTTGGCCGTGTTATATTGTTATAAATTATTGGCCTAAGAACATTTGTTGAAGTTGTAGTTTTGGCCATGTGGTGGTGCCAATTTTGTGGTGGGTTTGAGTTGGCCACATGTTGTGGTTGTGTTAGTTTTTGGTGATTGTTGTTGATTGTTCTTAGTAATTGTCAAAGTTGTTCTTGATGTTCTTTCCAACCTTCATACCTTGTTAAAATAAAGTGAATGTCAGATCTCAAAAGGTGAAGGGAAAAAGGTAAAGTATTTGTTAGTCTTGAAAGACTTACCATGATTTAAGGGCCCATGTTTTAAGGAGAAGTACAAGAAAAGTCAAGTCTTGAAATTTGAAATTGAAAAAGAGCTCCGAGACTTATATTCCCTCCTTTTAACCAAATTCCACCAATCCAAATTGTAATTGACGAAGACTTGAAATTGGAAAAAATAAAAACTTAATAAAACCGAGCCAATAGCGGACTGCCACGTAACTATTTACTATTCATGCAATAATTTTAAGCTCAAATTTTGAGTTCTTAGTTTCATTTTGTTGTTTCTTAGTTTCATTTGTTGATTCTAATACTAATTGACAAACTAGTAATCTCCTACTAGATTGTAAGTTAGTTGTAGAATCCATTTGTTCATGTTAGCATTTGTTGTGTACTTTTGTCGTTTTGAATTGTTGTTAGTTCTTGACTCAAGTCCTTCAAGATTTAATTTGAGTTTCAAACCAAAATCTATTCCGGACAAGAGTAGACTCAATCCTCAACTCCTCACGGGTTCCTTAGCTGGCTTACAACACTTGTAAAGCTACGTGTGAGGTAATATGTGGTGAGGCTATTTTGAGCTAACTAGTTTGTTGTTTTGTTTGTTGTTGTCTTCTTTTTTTTCTTAGGTACCATGGATAAATAACACTACCTCGGAACCATATGAAGGTTTTAAATGGGACCTTGAAAAGATACGCCAATTAGTATCCACACTTATCCTACCAAATCCAAAACCTATTGTCCTAGCACTTTGTGATGAGAGCTTCCCAAGGGGATAAGTGGGCTTCCATGACCTGCACCAAGGTGAAGACCGTAGCTCATGTGAGATACAAGGTAAAAACGCTATCTCCTATACTTCTATAGACATAGAATGTTGTGATATGGCTAGTAATAGCCAAATGAGTGTAGTTGTGGTTTTACCATGTGTAGAAGTGCATGACTCTTTGAACATAGTGTGTGATGAAAGCTTTTCTATTAGCTTTGTTCCTAGAGATCATCTGACTAGAGATGTTGAGAGTATTGGCATATGTCTTTTTTGGGATGGACTTTTGGACCATGACTCCTCCCCTTGTAAATGTAGTCCTCCCTTAAAGATAAATGCCTTGTGTAAATGTGAGAATGACACCCTAGTCGGAGGAAAGAGTAGCCTAAGATTGTGCCATTGGCTACTTCAACCATTTGATCCCGGTGTCATCTTAGGGTGTGGAAGAGTTACTCTTGGCTTAGGTGCATTCTTTCTTGATGTTTGTCATAAGAAAGTCCTTGGTGTATTTGTCAATGGTTTCCTAATGTGTAACACGAAGGACTCTTGATTATATGTAAAGTATGAACCACCTTGGTGTATTGATGTTATGTATTTTTCTAACTCTAACCCTCATTCCATGAGGATGTGTGCTTGTTTGTCGTCTCTTTGATTTTCCAAGGTATGGATTCGAGGTTGAATCCTTTTCAAGAAGGGGAGGATGATATGGGAACAACCATGAAGATAGACGTATGTGAGATATATTGAAACCGATACTTGGAGTGTACAAGAGAAGTGCAAAGGAGGACCTAAATAGGCTCTAAAACCATCCAAACCCTACACTCCAAGGGCACCTATTTGAAGCATTTGACTAAGGGGTCTTTTTGGACATTTCACATCTTATTTTGTAATAGCTATAAATAGAACAATTTAGGGTCTTATTCATTAGTTTTTAAATGATAATGAATGTTGTATAACATTGAAAGACAAGTCCTCTCTTCTCTTGATTAGGCAAAATAAAACCTAGGGCTTTCACAAGTGTAGATTTCACTTGTGTTGCATTCAAGGCTTGGAAATATTGGGTTCTTGGGAGATTGACATCCCTCTTGTGTCCACATAAGAGTGTAGGTGTTTTTATTACATTCATTAAGGTTTTTGGTGTTTCATACACACCTTATGATACAAGACTAACAAGGAAGGCACGAAAAACACTCCAAATCAGTCCACAAATTTTAAGGATTCAAGGACAAAGATGGAGACCACTCTCGGATTCACTACCAACAATAAGATTACAAGATATAGTGGCGTATTTGGCATCAAATCAGAAGTCCAAACTAATATTAACCACAATATATGATGAACAAGAAGACACACGATTTGAATTTAACAATAACAACAAGAACACAAGATTACAACACAACAATAAACAAGATTACGTGAAGGTAAAAGGATAGATAGATAGACCACATGAAGGTATAATCTTAAGAACCCAAGAATGGACAATCATGGACCCTTAACACTACACACATCAATAAACCTATCTCTTACAAAGATACAAGTTCGGATTCCGCCTCCCAAGCATCAATGTTTCCAAGCAAACACAATCACTAGTGATTCCACACTAGATCTTGCCCTAGTTTCGGTTGGTGGCTTTTCCAAGCCCTATCTATGGTGTTCCAAGTCTTACAAGACTTACAATAATATCCCAAAAAATCCTAATGGAAGCCCTAGCATGTTACTTATATAGTTATTACAAAATGAAAGCTAAAAAATGATCAAAAGGCCCTTAAGTGATGGGTTCCCATCAAGTGTAGCCCAAGTGTAGTGTTTGGACTGTTTTAGGTGCATAATTAGGTCCTCTTTGACTCTTCAATTGAACACACCAAGTCTTGGATCCAACATGCACTCTCATAAATCCATGTCCGGGATTATTCTTGTATCATCCTCTCCATCTTGAGAGAAATTTACCCACAAATTCACGGCATAAAACAGTCCGCAAAAATATGAAATGGCAGAAAACAGTCCGCAAAATAGGAGGAACCCGAGAGCTCAATACAACAAGTCTCAGTCAACAACTTCATTTTGCACCTCAGCTTCCTCTCCATCTTAAGACTTGCCTTCAATCTCACCCGACTCAATTCTCCTTCCATCATAGAAGCATCATTGTAGGCTCCATGTACCTCACGTTCCTTTCTACTATGTTCCTCTTCTTGGATGTGTCGATTTTTAGAAAGGGAAGTTTCGGTTGAGAGGCTCGATTTGGTAACATGGAGCTTTGGTTGTGGAGCTTGTATGGGAGGAAATTGGCTTCTAAGTCCTCCTTGTTGGACTTGATCAACTTGCGGGGGAAGTTGATACACTACTAACTTGGAGCGTATCAAATCTGCCACAAAATCAGTCCAAACACACTACAATTTCGAGAGCTTGAAGATAACAACTCCAATATGTGAAGACAACAACAATCACGAAATTTTGAAGGAATACCAACACCAAAACAGTAGCTACACAAGAAGAACAAGAAGATAACAATAACATTAAACAATGGTTCAACAACACAAGGTGATAGATTACAAAGAGTACAATGTTAACAACAAGAACAACAAATGGTAGTAACTATAGTGAATCAAAAATCAGCCCCACACGGCTTCACTAAGTTACTACAAAGTTTCAAGAGTACAAAATGAAAGATAGTAACTTGACACAAAGATATCTTAGAATCTATGAACCCTAACTTGAAGATAGGACCCTAAGACCAAAAGATTTCAGTACCAAGTTCTTACTTAGACCAAGAGGAACTCATGAACCTCAAGATCTCAAGTTTCTAGCCAAGAAACAACACAACTGTAACTACACTTGTTGGACAGATTTCAGGTTCTACTCTCAAGAACAAGAGAGAGAGAAATATTCAATGTTACAAGACTTGTTGTTGTGAAATATGAAGAATGAACTAAGTGCTGAAAATAACCCTAATAGCATCTATTAGAGTGTAATTTATTACACTTCAAGGCTCATTTTCACACTTAAAAATGTTGAATCTCTTTGGCGGATCAAGTATCAACTCACACGCAGCCATTTGCATGAACATGGCTTGTAGTTTTTGTAACTCCCGAGCTTGGCTTCGTGTGAATGTTCAAGAATGTATTGGACAACTTTGTACACCCGTATCAGAAGTGGTCTATCTTGTTCTCGGTTTTGAGGGGTATTTGGAGCTTGGCTTGTGGAATTATGTGGTGGTCTTGGAGGATTGGTCATTGGAAGTAAAGTTTTGGGAGTAAAAGCACGAGAGTTCCTTCGACTCTCCATTAGATCCAACCTCTCACTCATAGTTACCACATTCGAGTCAATTTTTTCAAGACCCGCATTTGCCCTAGCAAGGTCTCGGGACAAAGCATCAAGGAGGGCCAAAATAGTTTCCATTATGGCCAAGAAGTTACCTACAAAACAATAAATAAGTTAGTTGTACAAGAATGGTCCTCACACTCCCTCTCTATTGTTTTGTATCTCAGATTTTTTTTCCTCACTTTGATCTCACAAGTGTCGTAACCTTGCTTGTACTCCATGAGGCAGTGAAAGATGGACCAAGTATTACAATGACTCAAAAGAATAAGACAAACAAAGGAATGTATACACGAAGGACGGTTTCAAAACTAACTTACAATCTAAAACTAGCTTGTAAGTTAATAATGGAATCAACAAAGGAAACTAAAGAAACAACATAATGAAACTAGAAGATCAAATTTTGAGCTTAAAATTTTCGTATGAACAGTAACATGGGTGACATGGCAGCATACCATTGGTCATGGCCTCACAATTAGTCACTAGTTGAAGTTTACAAACTTTAGTTACTATGTAATGGAAACAATTGGTTTTGGATGGAAAGTATATGTCTTAAATCTCCTTTAAGTCTAATCTTCAAAAGGCAAGACTTGGCTTTGTACAATTTCCACAAAACAAGGTCCCTAAACAAGGAAAGTGGTTGAAAAGTAGATGTCAAGAAAGTGATGGCTCAAGTCTTCTCACAAACAACTTTACAACTAGTAGGTTCACCTTTTTGAAGCTATGTTACACTTTTGGTTGTCTTAAGTTGTAAGATGAGATGAAGAAAAAGATGAAAACCACAACAACCTTCAATAACACATCAACAACAGAACAACAATGTCCACCCCACGGCAAACATCAACACACATCACGGCCAATTTTAGTGTCAACACACGTCCAAGGTTCTTTTTGGTGTTGTATTTCGATTTTAGCAAGGGTGAAGGTTGTGATGAATGTCAAGAACTCTACAAAAACTTTATCAAGAGCAACAACAATACCAACAACTTCCAACAAAGACTATAACAACAAGTTCACACGGCCAAGAACAACAACTTCAACACACGGCCATGGTCTTGTTCACAACAACAACATCAATTTTTTTAAAGCTCACATCTAGATCGACTCAAAGTGTTAATGGACAAGAATACTAACACTTGAAACAACAACACAAGAAAAATAAATCCTATACCTAGACACACAATATTCGGCCAAGATACAACAACAAGTTCAACTTCTCGGCGAAGATCTCAAGCTCAAGAACACGTCTTTTTTTTTTTTTTTTATTTTCTTAGAAAGAAAGCCCAAGATTGGTATTGTAAGAACAAAACCAAAGATGGATTTGATACCAAATGATACTAGAAAACCAAGAGATACACAAAATTATACTCCAAACAGTCCACAAATCACAAGATTCGAGGACCTATTGGAGACCAACTCTCAGATTCAGTACAACACACAATGACGAGATAGAATGGTGTGTTTTCAACACCAAAACAGAAAAAACGACAATAAGATGAGAACAATATGATAAGAACAATAACAATAAGAGACAACAACTCACGGGTTGAAGATTACAAGATACACAAACGGTTACAAGATTATAATAAACAAAAGGGATAGATAGTTAAGAACCTAAGAACATGTGATAATCTTGAACCCTTAACGCTACACACAACGGTTAACCTAACTCCTACGTTGACACAAGAGGGACTTTACCTCCTCTAAACACCAACGTCTCAAGCCATGAATGCAACACTAGTGATTCCACACTAGTATCACCCTAGTTTCGGGTTGCCTCCTAAAGAGAAGAGATGACTTGTCTTTCAAAGTGTTATAAAACTTACAATATCATCAAAGTCTAAGAAAAAAATGACCTACAATTTTCTATTTATACTAGGTTACAACTAGAATACAAAATGACCAAAAGGCCCTTTAAAGAAAAGCCTCAAAATGTCGCCCATGAAGTGTAGTGTAGGTTCGGTTTTGGAGTGTGTTTTAGGCCCTCTTTTGCATTTTCTTGCACACTCCAAGCCTCGGGTTCATTACACTTTCACACGTCCATCCTCGTGGTCGTAGTTGTATCATCTTCTCCTTCTTGAAAAGGATTAGACCTCGAATCTGTACCTTAAAAAATCAAGAGAAGGCAAACAAGCACGCATCCTCATGACATTAGGGGTTAGGGTTAGCAAAAAATAACACATCAACATGCCATGCCGAGGCGGAACAAATTTAAAGTATAACCACGGCTCCTTTGTTTTAAGTATGAAAAGATTAGTACAAATGCTACAAAGGAGGTGGCTCGGGAAAGCATCAAGGAAAAAGGAAAATAGGCCAAGAGTAATCCTTTCCCACCCTAATATGGTACCGGGATCAAATGGGTGGAGTAACCAAGGACTTAGGCCTCGGCCACTCTCACTTTCCCCTAAGGTGCCATCTTCAAAATTAGGCATACCCTCTATATCCCTGTGGAAAATATCATGAGCACAAAGAGGATAAAGAAAGGTGTCACATGAGTCAACTCCAACTATGATCTCCTTATGCATGTACTCACTAGTTTCAAGTCCAACAACACTAGTAGGCTTAACATAGGAAACACATAAAGAAGAAGTAGATGGAATTTCTAAGCATGCAACACTTTCTCTTTCAAGAGAGTAGTCCCTACATAGACATAAACTATCATGGTCAGCAAAGAGATCAAAAGAAAAACCATATTTACCAAGACAATCACAATTCGGGTTTCCTAAGCAATCACACACGTCAAGGTCATTTCTTCATTGTCCACAACCTCACTAGTTGTTGGCAACTCATTTACCAACGTAGACCCACCTTGGTTTTCACAAGGGTCAACTAGTGTGTGAATACTCTCGTCACTTGGTAATGGAACCTTAGTCAAGTTATAAGTGCTAGCACTAGATAGACACAAATCATTCTCATGAGGAGAATCAATTTCGTTATCTAAAGGATCAACTAGTGCTTGCGTACCTACAAGAGTTTGGTCCTCATGTGGCCTAATAATACCGAGAGTATCACAAAAAGGAGACTTAAGCACCTCTACCCTAGGAAAAGTCGTAACTACACCTACTTGGCTCCTACTAGCCACAACACAACATTCTAAGTTCATAGGAGTGTAGGGGATAACGTTTTTACCTCGTAACTCATATGAGCTACGACCTTCCTCTTGATGTGTGTCCGGGCAACCCACTTGCTCCCTTTGACTTACCATATGATCCAACCTTTAATTTGCCATAGCTAGGTCTCGGGACATAGTGTCAAGGTAGGCCAAAATGACATTGGTGGCATTGTTGTCCATGGGTTGAGAGGTTGAAGCCGCGGGTTCCCTTGTAATTGTACCTAAAAAAGAAAAGAAAAGAACAAGCCTACAAAGAAAAACACAAGTTAGTTCGAAACAACCTCACCACACTCTCACACACTTAATTGTCTCACACTTGGATTTACAAGTGTTGCAAGTTGGCTTGTAGTTCGTGATGAATAGAGGGGTGAGTCTACTTCTTGGTTGGAATGGATTCTTTGTTTGAAGACTCAAGGAAAGTAGTGTCCGAACTTGAACCAAGAAGTACTGATTTTAAAAATGATAAAAGCACAAAAGAAACGTAGACACGAACAATTGATTCAAAGGACTAATTGACAATCTAGTAGGAGTTTACTAGTTTATTAATTAGTACTAGGATCAATTAAATGAAACGAAGGATCAACAAATAAGTAACAAAGACATCTAAAATTTGATCTTAAAAATTGTTGGTGAACAGTAAAATGTGACATGGCAGCCACATATTGGTTGCGGTTGTTATCAAATTTTATTTTCCAATTCAAGTATTGATCCAATTGTAATTTGGAATTGGTGGGAATTGGTTAAGGAGGGAAAACAAGTCTTGAAATCCTCTTTCAAATTCAAAAGGCAAGACTTGACTTTTATCTTCAAGACAAGGTCCTTAAATCATGGAAAAGTTGTTGAGAAGTGATTGATAGGTCTTTAGTGGTTGGGGGTCTTTCAAGACAAACAAGTTTCTACACCTTTTCCTTCACCTTTTTGGATCAAATAAGCACTTTATTTTTCTAGAAAGGTATGATGTTAGTGATGAACATCAAGAACAACAACAACATTCACCAAGAACAACAACAACATTCACCAAGAACAACAACAACAATTTTCAAGAACACCAACAATTCCCTTTTCACAGCCCACTCTAAACCCATAACAATATTGTCTCACACAGCCAAGACTACCATGTCTTTAACAAAATTTCTCTTAGAACACCAATTTCATAACAAAATCACACGGACAAACTAAGAACAACAACAATATTCACATTACAATTCCAAACCGTGAGCCACAACAACACCAACAACAATCGGCCAAGCTTATGTTCACAACAACAACATCAACATTTCAAGGTCAAATCTGAGATCTAGACTCAATGTGTTAGTGAGGAACAATACTAACACTTAGAGACAACAAAGACAAGTAAAAATCTTGTCCAATACAAAACAAGAACACAATTTTCAGCCAAGAATACAAATTGGACAGATTGCTATTTTTCTAGATTTTCAGTTTTTTCATTAATGTTTTTTTTAACTAACAAGCCCAAGATTGATCTTGTAGGAACAAGATCAAGCCACTCTTTGATACCAAATGATACAAGACTAACAAGGAAGGCATGAAAAACACTCCAAATCAGTCCACAAATCTTAAGGATTCAAGGACCAAGATGGAGACCACTCTCGGATTCACTACCAACAATAAGATTACAAGATATAGTGGTGTATTTGACACCAAATCAGCAGTCCAAACTAAGATTAACCAAAATATATGATGAACAAGATAACACAAGATTCAAATTTAACAATAACAACAAGAACACAAGATTACAACACAACAATAAACAAGATTACGTGAAGGTAAAAGGCTAGATAGATAAACCACATGAAGGTATAATCTTAAGAACCCAAACACTACACACAACAATAAACCTATCTCTTACAAAGATACAAGTTTTGATTCCGCCTCCCAAGCATCAATGTTTCCAAGAAAACACAATCACTAGTGATTCCACACTAGATCTTGCCCTAGTTTCGGTTGGTGGCTTTTTCAAGCCCTAACTATGGTGTTACAAGTCTTACAAGACTTAAAATAATATCCCAAAAACTCCTAATGGAAGCCCTAGCATGTTACTTATATAGTTATTACAAAATGAAAGCTAAAAAAATGATCAAAAGGCCCTTAAGTGATGGGCTCCCGTCAAGTGTAGCCCAAGTGTAGTGTTTGGACTATTTTAGGTGCATAATTAGGTCCTCTTTGGCTCTTCAATTTAACAAACTAAGTCTCGGATCCTACACGCACTCTCATAAATCCATGTCTGGGATTATTCTTGTATCACCTTAGTTCTTAGTTATTGTAATAATCTATGTCACACTATCTATCCTTTTCATTCTTGTAATCTTGTTAGTGTTTGTACTTGTAATTTCAAGTTGTGGTTATTATTATTGTAATCTTATTGTTCCTCTCATGTAGCTACTATTTTTGGAGTTGAAAATATACCTTGTATCTTGTTTTTGTTGCCTTGTTCTCGGCCTAGAACTTGTTTCCAACTTGTTCTCGACTTTGTATGTTGTAAACTAGTTTGTGTTGGCTAATTTGGTACATTCTGTTGTTTGGTTTGTATCATGCTGGAACTGAAAGTTCGGTTACCAGATAATTCATTTGGTTTTTAGAGCTAATTCACTATTTTGAAGTCTTCATTGGTTCAAAATGGCCATCGGGCAGAAACTTTAGTCAAATGACCTCGAATGTAAATTTTGATTGTTCTAGCTCCAAAATGTTGATTATTAGCTAGGTGGACCTTTAGTTCTAGTCTGGAGGCATCTAGGCTCATTTCGACCAATTGGTAGAAAATTTAAGAAATTGGACATTAGATGTGGGACCCATATTTCATCAAAACAGTATTGGATGGAAATTTTGACTGTGCTATTAAGTCCAGAACGTCAAATCTGATATGGTTACATAGTTCGTTTGTGTATACAAGATTCTGAATGAATCCTGAGGGCTTAGCGGAGACTTTTCAAGTCTTAGTTATATCTGGTGCATCGTAATCACGATGGTTTGGGCCGCGATCGTGACTTATTTGAGAAGTTCAGTGGTGTGCGATTGTGAGGCAAAGTGTCGTGATTGCGACACACTTATGCATCCAAAAGATATAGCGATCATAAATGTTAGGTCACAATAGCGAGACCCAAGGCCCTAGTATGGGTATAATTAACCCTTTTTAAATGATTTTGCCCATTCTTCTCACAATCCAAGAGAGCTAAACCTCTAATTAGAGAGATAGCTTAAAATTAGAGATTGTGGGTGATTTAGGAGATTGTCTAACACTTGTTTACGTGATTATCTTGTGATTTGTGGAAAGATTTCACCATTTTCATGGTAGAAATTTCCATTTCTTGTTAAAAAAATCTCAAAATCTTGAGGGCTTGATTTTAGCCCCAAATTAGCTCAAAATTTACTTATTTTTTAGGGTAATGGTTCTTTGAGCATATGGGAACACTAGGTTGGTTTTGAAAACGTTATTTTCCATAAATAGTACCCACATGGGATTTGATATGATTTTTGGATCCAAACCATAAAGGTGCAATATAGGTATCATTATTCTGGTTTTGATAAGTAAAATATGATTTTGGTAGCTAGTATCTTGCGGAAGCTTCTCAAAAAGGAAAAGTGGTGATTTAATGAATCTTTTGAGATTTCCTTGGTATCTAAGTAGGCTAGGTTTTACCCCTTGTTAGGTTGAGCTAATTCGTAGTATATTAATGATATTGTGTTATATTTAAGATGGGTTTTAGGTGTTGGTATGATAAATTGAAATACTTAGGATTAGTTAGATCATTTAGGCTATTTTGGATACTGTTTGGGCATAATTATCCTAATTATTCATACTTTAGGGGAATTTGACCTTGTAGGCTCTTGTTAGGGTGCAAATACCTTAGTTATTCAGTTAATGAGGAGATTTACGTGGTCACTTGAGTTTAGGATGAAATCTACTCGAAATGCCTTACCTTAGGTAAAATTTACTTAGTTGCTCAATATAAAGAGAAATTTCTATCCTAGGCCTAGTTGTGGCTTGTTCAACATCTAATAGTGGATTTAGATACCTTAGCCTATTCCGAGATATACATTACTTGGTAAATAATTTTGGGAATTTAGGAGTGGGCTCTTTGACCCACCTTAGGCCAAGAATTGTGATATTTGTTGAGGACCCTTTGACATACTTGTGTACACCAAGGAAGATGGTTCTTTCATTGATAGTTTGACACCTTGGTACTCATTGGTTACAATGAATAACATTGGAAATAATGCTTAATTATTATGCTATAAATGAACTATTGGTTAAGCTTAAGATGAGCTATTGAATATGCTATTGATTTGGCTATTGTTTGGTCTATAGAATATACTATTGAATAAGCCCTTGATTATTATATCGGCTAAGAGATAAATTATGCTATTGATTGATCCAATGAATGAGCTATTAACTATGCTAGTGATCATTCTCATTGATAGATTGACATTTACGCTTTTGTTCATGCTAGAGGCCATGCTTTGACTACGTTGGTGATTAAGCCAATGATTATGCTATGAATAAACTATAGATTATGCCAAGGATTAGATATTGATCAAGATAATGATAAGCTATATACTATGCTAATGATAAGCTATCTATTATGCTAATGATAAACCATTAATTAGGCTATTAATAAGTTATTGCCAATGCCTATATAATACATGTTGATTATGTTAGTGATCACGTTTATTGACTATATTGGGGAATACTTTATGGATTATACTAAAGAGCATGCTTATTGATTATATTAGCAACTATTGATTATGCCAAAGATTATGCTTATTTACTATATTAGCAATCATGCTATTGGTTATGCTAGCACTCATGATTTCAATTATGATTATTGATCGTGTTAATATATTATGTTCATTGTTATGCTATTATATACTCTATAGATTGTGCTATTGGTCATATTAATATTGATGATATATATATATACACATACAAGGCCAGAGGATGATTATGATGATACATACATGCCCGACAAAGTTGGAAGATAATTATGAGGATATATATATATATGCCCGACAAAGGATGCTGATGATGACACATATATGCCCGACAAAGTTGGAAGATGATTATGATGATATTTATATACATTCCCGACAAGGCGAAAGATGATTATGATGATATTTATGAGGATATTTTTGAATATTGATACCGATTAGAGTTCGTCTATACATATTATACTATGATGATATTCTTATTATAATATGATAACATTGGGGAGTGAGATTGACAATCGAGCTAAGTCGAAAATAATGAATTATTCATAATGTAGAATGATATGAATAGACCCTAGTGATTTAATGATTAGTTGATAAGTATTGGCTAGTTGCTAAATATTGGTTAATTGGTAAATAATGACTAGTTGATAAGTGATGATTAGTGGCTATATGAAGACTAGTTAATAAGTGATGTTTAGTTGATAAAGAATGATTTATTGATACATGAGGATTTGTTGTTACATGATGGCTAGTTGATAAGTGTTGATTGGTTGAAAATGATGGTTATGGACAATCGATGGTTATAGTATGGCATGACTTGGAGGAATTCCAATTGTATTGTGAGATTGATAAATGATGGTGATGGGTTACTCTATCTTATTTGTATTTTCTAGGCTTATGGAGGCTTGCGATGGGCTATTTACTTTTCTATACTAATTGGCGTATTGGAGCCAATTTTGTATTTATGATTGCTTGTGTTAATGCTTTATGTTAGGTTATGCTATTATTCTAGTTTATTTACTTGTCTATGCACAACAATGTCGGAGTTACTTTAGGTTTATCTATACCTTGACTTATTATGTTAGCTTGAATTTTATCATATTTATATCATGATTTAGCTCAGTCAGTCTATGATGCCTACTGAGTACCTGTGGTTTTGGTTCTCATACTGCACTTCTGCACCTTTTTGGTGCCGATTTGAGTACTAATTTCCTCCATTGATCGACGTTCTTCTGTGTTGATATCTAGAAATAAGGTGAGCTCTTAGAGTTGGAGTCACTTATTTCCTTCTATTTTTTTGCATTCAGTCTTTTGTTTTGAGACATAGTTATTGACTATTTTAGGTACTTGGGTTGTATTATTATTACTAGTTTCTCTTGTAATAGATCTACCAGGTCATGGGATGGTATCTATGTTGACTAGCTTTATTTATTTACAATACTATGCTTATTTGTAAGTGGTGTTGTTGATTTTCGCCTATGTTAGGCATTTCCACCAAGTTGACCCATTGTGTTTAGCTTCGGATTATGTTTTAGCTTACCTACTGGCGGGATAGAGTAGTTGTCATCATGACTCATAAATCGGGTCGTGACATTCTCTCATATAGAGACAACAAAAAATTAAAAGATTACACAAGGGCTTTAGAGGAGCCTATGAGTATGGTTAATCTTATTGAAATAAAGGAATGTATTCTTTATTATTTTGATCATGCATTTGACGTAAGTATGTATCTTAGGCCCACTCTTAAACCTTCTTTAGATAGTTCCCTTGAGAAGGGGAAATTAAGTATCTAGATTAGATTCTTGTGTAGCATTATCACTGAGAGGAATATATTGTGAGCTGAGATGGTATGATCCATAAGTAGGAAAATGACCTTAGAGTTAGGGCTATTGGTTATAAGCTTAGTGACCTTAAAGGTAGGGACAATTATTGATTAATGTATCATTGATAAAGTTATGTATCTATTTAGTAATGAGATGTTATGTCTTTAACTGCTAGCTAAGGTGTAATAAGTGTGGTTTAGATTTCATGGTGGTATATAGAGAAAGAGTTTGTCATTAGGGTGAATCACATGTCACCGAACTAGTAAGGAACAAGTCTAGGTTGAGACAAACATGGTAAAGTTGTTATGAAATTGGTAGATTTTATATGGTACTCTATGATTCGAAGAGAAGACTCTTTATTTTTTGTAACGTTATTAATCTAATTCAGGAAAGAGGTGTATATGAGATAATAAAAGTAGTGACTCTATGAAGAAAAATATGTTTATTGGTTGAAGTTAGATAAAAGGTGTGATTAAGGTTGATTATTTATCAGAAAGTTTTAGTAGGCTAGTGTGTCTTGATTATTTTCATCTTGTGGTTGTAAGTTTATGGAGCATGTGAGCACTTGTGTTTCTACCTATGTTTAGTACAAGATACACACAGTGAACTGCAGATGACCACTGAATTGGAAATAGTGATAGTTTTGGGATGGTGATGTTAGTTTTAAATAATCAATCTAGTAGGATGACATAACGTATGCATGAATCAAGTTGTCTAGATTGCATTAAGTGAATAATGACTAAGTCACTAGATAATTCCTTAAGCATTAGAAAGATAGATGTGTACCCAAGGTAGCATGTTCTTTCCTGATATTTTAAGATTATTAAGTGTTGTATGTGCCTGTTTGTACCCTTGAGTTTCTAAGTATGGAGAAGGCTAATTATATAGTATTTAATATTTTATATAGTATATAATGTTCTTAACAGTTGAATTTAGGGATTATAGATTGAGAATGTTAAGTCCCTTAGTATTGCATTATTTTCAATGAGTTGGGTAGATATGAATCTTGAGGTGAGATGTTAGTAGACTATAAAAAGGAGAATAGATTTGTAAGTTTTAGAGGAAGTGGCTAAAAGCCCCAATAAGAGTAGAAGTTATAGGATGATGATTTTAGAAGCTAGAGGAACAGGGAGAAGTGTCTTAGAAAAAGTCCCCAAAAGAATTTTGGAATTTACAGATATGCTCCATCAGGGAGAGTTTAGCAGCCATTGATTAGTGATGACCTAATCGTCAAGGAAAAGTTAATATAACTTAGATTAAAGAATATAAAATAGTTCCCCACACATTTAGAATATTGACTTTGAATTAGGGAGACATGATAGGGTAAAAAAACAAATAACATTGTAATGAGTTCCAGAAAAGTTATAATTGTACAACAATCGATTCCTACTCTACCATATTCCTCAGTTCTCAGTCATTATGACACCCTACATATGTTTTTCACATAAACATCATGCCTATGACATAGATTTATGGTCATTCTCAGTTCCTTCAATGACAAGCAATAACTTCAAGTAGAAATTCTAGTCATACTCCATAATTTTATAGCTTTTAGCCTTATGTTATATAGGTCATGAAATATTCCATGCCCTCATGTTTCATATTATACTTAGTTCTATAAACTCCCATTATGCCTATAATGGCTAGTAATAACACATTGTATTATGAACATTTTTAGATCATATTCCTTGATCAACTCATTCTTATGACCTTCCTTTTGATATGCTGGTGGTAATGAGTGACAAATTTGTCATTTATTTGCATCCATATTCGAGTACACTACGATGAAGTAAGTGTTTACATGAGGCAAATTCTTGATCAAAATGCATTAATTTCTAGTATTTGAGTCTTGTAGGTAATTTAATGAAAATGAGTTGAGACAAAGCTGGAAGAAAAGTGAAGTGAGAAAAAATAGTAGGAGAACTGAAGCTCGAGCCCTAGAGGTCACCATCATATGCTGCGATCACGATCAAAAGTCAAGTCAAACCTCGGCGATCGCATGATGACAGCCGCAATTGCAGTAGTCGCAAACGCAATAAGATACAATAATCTTAGTTGGGAGGAAAAGTTCCAGGGTTAGAATAGGAATTTCGCAAAGCTGAATCCCAAATCACAAAAGGCATTCCTTGCACAATTTGGAGCATCTTTTATCTAATTTGTAGTTTTGAGAGAAAAACTACTCTAATTTTTGAGTTGAGAACAATTTGTTAATTTGATTCCAAGAGATTTTGGTTGTAAATTGAGATTGAAGTTTGGGTTTACTCTCATTTGGATAATTATGGATCAAGTGCATGCCAATTTGGGTATATCTCTTCTCTTTAGTTTCATGAGTAGATAAATCAATATCTTGGGGTTTTGTTTGATTAGGTAGTGGATTGTATGTGGGTGTTGATTGTTAGTCCCAAAAATTGGTTAATGATGATGGGTTTTGCTTTTACTCTATGGTTGAATTGGAAACTATGGGTGAAAACCCCTATTGCCTTGGATCCCATATCATCCTTGAAAGAGGGATGTGGATGAAGAGTGATTTCAAGCAACACCTTGAATTAGGTTCTTTTTTAGCACTATCTTAGAAATAAGGGTGTTAGTTAAATTATCTATGTTCGCGAGCATAATCTTAGAAATAAGAAGGCTATGTTTGAGGTCTTGGATTGGTAATCTTGTCACTCTCATGAGGTATTTGAAAGAATCCATGAATGAAATTTAGTATTTTATCAAAAGGTTAACACTAAGACCCTAAATATAGCCTACCCAAACCTTAGCCAAAACTTGGACTAACTCTTGATTACCCACACATAATACTACTTAGGAGAACATAAACCCAAGATCCCTATTTATTTGATAAACTTAACAATTATAAAACCTCATATTAGTGTAATTTAGTGATTGTGTTCAACAAATTTCGACGTTCAAACTCCTCAATTTACATTCATGTTTTATCTTAGTTTCGCATAATGTTTTATCTTAGTGTCATTTTACTATTATTGTTTTGAGTCTTGGGGGTATTGAATACCCGAAAATCATAGTTGTTTACTTAGTCTCATTTAAGTATCTTCAGAATAATTTTAGATTATATTATGAGCATTATCAGAATAGTCAGTTAAACTCTGAACAGTCTAGTATTTTAGTGTCTTTCAGCTGGGAGTGGGATTTAGCATCAAATGAGTGTAGGGATGGTGACTTCCCCATCAGATAGGCAGAGTCGCTAGTAGAAGTCCCTAAACTCTAGGATTACATAGCCAGCATAAGATTTGAGAAGTCACCCATCAATTTAGGCTTGACTATCTCTCACGGGTCACCCGTCAGTTCAGGCTTGACACCTTAGTCCTTTGGGTTACAGGTTTGACCACAATTTGCTCAGATTGGGGAATGTTGGTTAGATGATACCTCCTACAGTCTCAGTTACAGTCTTAGTCCAGTAATTAGTTTAGACATTCAGTCTTAGTATTGTTTGACTAAAGCATACATATATCAGTTATCTCAGTATTTTCAATTACAGATTTTATTTAGTACATATTATATGCTTGGTTATGCATCCTCAGTATCTACAGATTTCACGTACCTTCAGCATTTACAAACTCTCATGCATTCTATTCAGTACTTCATGTTTTATATGTATATTCAGCTAATTATTATTCCTATTCATGAGACCATGCATATTAGCCTACCTCATTTGGCATACCAGTTCATTCAAAGTACTAATCACATACCTTTCTTTTGCGCTATGATGTGTTATATCATATGTGTAGACACTCAGTTTCTAGATCGCACTTAAACGTCATAGACTCTCAGCAGTAGAGCGATGAGTCCTCATATTTTGAGAACAGGTTATTTTATTTCATGCTTTCTGTAACACCCTATATTCCGCGTGTACTAGTTCTACTTATGTGGAACTTGATATGGACTTATGGGGTAGGTAATGGGCTCGGATATCCTATGTAATTGGTGACGGTAAGATAGGTTTGGAGGAGTTCCCACATGTACTGAAACGCGGTATGATTAAGTTACCTTTGATGAGAGAATGTAAACTTGGGCCCTTAAATAGGTATTTGAATCTAAAGGATGAAGTGACCAAGTTTTAAGTTTAACTATAAGCATTTTGATCTTAAAATGGAAATAAATATTGAGGTGCTTGCTTGACTTATTTTAAGCTAGTAGGTGAATCACCTACTTTGACCTTTTGACCAACTTAAAAACTAAGTAGGTGAATCACCTATTAAGGATCCCTTGACCAGCTTATTGGGACAAATACACTACCACCTACTTAAGTTAATTCTGGCCAAATTAAATAAGAGAAAAGAAGGAGAATGGGCAGCCAAGGCCCAATAGTTTTTAATCTACAAAGGCCCAATATAATGTGAAAGTAGGTGCATCACCTACTTGATAAATTATGGCCCAAAAATGGACAAGAAAGTCGGCCAATAGAAGATCCTTTTAAAGGGATTAAAACCAACCCTTATAGCTCATTTTAACTAGCCAAAAAAAAACAGCTTTCAAGATTTTCTCTCTTGTTCTCTCTTAGCTATGCAGCAGCCCTAAAATTCCACTAGGGTTCTTTGGAAACCTTCCTTCCAAGTTAAAGGTAAGTAAACAAATCATGAGCACATCTTAAGAATACTATAAGGATTATGTTCTCCATGATTAAACTAGAAGATATCCCTTTTTAAGTTTGGCAGTCCCTTTATCCTTGATTATTAAGAGATTTTTCTCTTCACTTTTGGGTTGTGAGTAAAGGGATCAAGCTATTGATACATTAAGGGAATAAACTACCACCGAAATTAAGGTATGGCTACTGTCCATTTTTTTCCCTTTTCCTATATACGTGTGTTGGTTGAGGATTGTGTATATGTTGTTGTTAAGAACTCAAGGGATGGTGAGTTCAATTTCTAGTTGCCATATTAAGGGGTATTTGGGGATGTTTTGGATCGGTTTTATGTATGTATGTTGGGGGCTTCTTGGTTGACGTTGGGGGAATGGTGTGAATAATTTCCATTGAAAGGTAGAAGAAGAGTATAATGGTACACCACCAAATTGAATGTCGCTTAAGTTTACTGCCTACATCACTTGATGTACTGTTTTGAGAGTACAATAATGATGAAACTGTTAAGGGGATCTTATAAGAAGTTACATCATATGTGAATGTAATTGGAGAAGAACGAGGTTGAGAGAACACCCTTGGATTAGTTAATTGAGGATTACTGCCCGGTTACTGTTTTAGTAAGTTTAAATGGCGTGAATATGTTAATTAGCTACTAATATTAGTCTTATGCTATTGTAGATTAGTAATCTAAAAGGAAAGACGTTAAGTGAAAGTGTGATCAGTTGTGCAACAAGGTATGTATGGTTCATCGATCCTACTCTTTGGCATGAATCTAACTCCTTTGCTACAAAGTAAGTTTCCTAAGCATTCTTCCTTTCAAGTTATACATAACTACAACGTACAACCCCCAAGGTGGTTAACAACCTTATTCTAGCTTGTCGAGTTGTTAAAGTACCTAAAGATGTGTTTGTTACTAGATCTGTCCATTTCTTTTCTAATTACTAGTATGATATGGGTGCTTTCAGAAATAAGCCTTACGAGTGTTTCTCTTAGTTAACATGACCCATGATGTTATCTAAGCTCCTATGTGTTATATTTCTATTATTGTTGTATTCGACCTCATTGCTATTGCATCTAGTGCATATTTGCACATCTTTTGCTACTGGTCCAAAGTTCCAAATCTAATACATGACCACCAAAACAACTTTAAAGATGAAAAGAGTAATCTGATGTGAGTCTATATCTTTTGCGTGGTATCCCAGGGGTGGAAGAAACACCTAGCATGGGTCTATCCCAATATTACGGGTGGTATCCTAGGGGCAAAAAGGAAAGCCTAGAATGGGTCGATCTCGATTTGTATACTTATGAGGAACGTATCCCAGGGGTTAAAATGCCTAGCATGGGTCATCCTCTTTTACCACTGATCAGCTGGTATAAAGTAAAGAAGAATAAAGCAAAGTAAAGGATGTAATGTACATAATCCCATAAGCATAAGCAAAGTTGGTATTCTATCCTTATCTTTATAGTTATATATTGATAACTGATTTTGTTAAGATCTTGTCTTATTTATAGTCATTTCATGTCGTACATACTCAGTACACTCTTTGTATTGACACCCTTCGTGGGGTACACTATGTTTCATGCCGCAGGTATAGGTACTCTAGCTAGTAGACCACCCCAATATAAGCACAGGACATCCAACTGCTATTGGTGAGATCCAAGTTGATTCGGAACTTTCCGAGTCTGTTATATATTTTGGTATTGTGTAGTTGTTATGAGCAAGGCGGGGGTTTGTCCCGACCTTAACTAAGTGTCCAGGTGTCTTTTAGAGGCTTTGCAGACTATGTGACAAGTGTGGTAGTATTGTGTTCTTTTAACTTTATGGCCCCAACGACAAAGTCTTGTATATGTAGGTTTGTACTTACTTATGTGGTTTGTTTTATCAATGCATCTTATCCATACTAGCAGAAGCTTTGAATGCCATAATTATATGCATGAAAAGTACATGGTTAAGAGTTGGTTCTCCCAAAATGGGTGCCTGTCTTCCCCAATGGAATTAGAGGTGTGACAAAATTGGTATCAGAGCGGGTCATCCTAGGGAGTTGTCTGCAAAGTCGTGTCTATGTAGAGTCTTGCTTATGGGTGTGTTGTGCACCACATCTCTAAGTAGGAGGCTACGAGTCATTTAGGAGTTGTTTCTTTTTCTTCATTTCTTAGATCGTGCTATAGAGACAATAATGTAGGTTGACTTGTATTTAACCTTAAATATGTTTTTTTTCAATATAGTAATGATGCCGATTATAAGAAGGAGTAAGAGTAAAAAGAGTAAACAAGTAGATATGGCTGCCGGAGAAGGGATAAGTAAATCACCACCTAGATATGGTTCTCAAAGTGAGGCCCAAGATGAGTTTGCATCACGGACTTCTTGTACTCCTCCATCTCCAGAAGAGCTAAGGAGGAGGGGAGTACCCCCAGAGTCACCTATTAATGCTACTGAGTAATATTTGAGGAATGCAGTGCAATTATTAACATGTATAGTTGCTGGACAAGGTCAAGGACAAGCTGGTCCAACTATGGGTTCTAGTGGTGTGGATAGGGCAGCCAGTTTATGGACCCAAGATTTCCTTAAATTGGACCCTCCTCAATTTACTGGTTCAGATCCTAATGAAGATCCACAAGACTTTATTGATCAGATTCAAAGTGCTTTAGATGTTATGCATGTATCTGGTAAAGAGACAGTGGAGTTAGCAGCATATCGATTAAAGGGGGTGGCTATATTGTGGTATGAAGCTTGGAAAAAGTCAAGGGGTATAGGTGCACCTTTAGCTGGTTGGAAAGAATTCAAAACAACATTTCTTGATCATTATCTTCCATTCGAGATTCGGGAGACCCGTGCAGATCAGTTTTTAAATCTTTTCCAAGGAAATATGAGCGTGAGAGAGTACAGTCTTCAATTTAATTCTTTGGCCAGGTATGCTCCTAACGTAGTGGCTACTATGGAGGATAGAGTTCATCGATATGTGGATAGATTGGACCCATATTTGGTTAGAGATTGTACTATTGCTGCCGTGAATAAAGACATGGATATAGAAAGAATACAAGCATTTTCTCAAAAAATAGAGGATCAAAGGCAAAGAAGGACACAAGAGCTGGAAAGAGGGCACTCTAAGAGGGCTAGATCTATGGGACAATTTTTTCCATCTCAGAGTGAATTCAGGCCTCGATTTTTCGATAGACCCCCTAGACCATCACCTTCCTACTCCACATCAGGTGCTTCTCCTCGATTCCAGGGGTTTAAGGGAAATCAATTCGGGCAAAAAAGTGAGAGTAAAGGTTCACAAGTAGTGGGGGTATCGAGAGCAAGGAGGTGCAAGCCAATCAAGACCTCCTAGACACCTTTGTAAGAATTGTGGAAGAAATCATCTAGGTACATGTCGGTTTGGGACAAATTCTTGTTATTGGTGTGGCACACCGGGACACATAATGGGAGATTGCCTAAAAAGGGGCATGGCTGATATGGCACGACCTACTGGATCTAATGTTGCATCATCATCCTCAGTTCCTTCTTTTGGTAGGGGTCAGTAGATACCTACTGGTCATGGTAGGGGTGTTAAGGGAGCTAGTTCTAGTGGTGTTCAGAATCGTACATATGCTCTAGCAGGTCGACAAAATTTGGAGGCTTCTCCTGACGTGGTTACAGGTACATTGTCTATCTTTTCACATAAGGTATATGCATTAATTGATCCAGGCTCTACATTATCATATGTCACTCCATTAATTGTTGGAAAGTTCAAAAGAACACCAGAATTACTAGCTAAGCCATTTAAAGTGTCTACACCAATTGGCGAATCTATTATAGCTAGAAGAGTTTACCATAATTGTATAGTAACTGTTTGTAATCGTGATACATTGGCTGAACTTTTGGAGATTGAAATGGTGGATTTTGATGTTATAATGGGTATGGATTGGCTGTCTTCTTGTTATGCCACAGTGGATTGCCGAGCTAAGAGGGTGCATTTCTATTTTCCAAAGGAAGCAGTCCTTGAGTGGAGGGGTAATATTGGGGCACCAAGGGGTAAGTTTATTTCTTATATTAAGGCAAGGAAGATGATGTACAAAGGATACATATGCCATCTAGTAAGGGTGAAAGATATAGAGGTGGAGTCACCAACTCTTCAATCCATCTCAGTGGTAAATAAATTTTTTGACGTATTTCCTGAAGAGCTTCCGGGTTTACCTCTGAAAAGAGAAGTGGAGTTTGGTATTGATGTGATCCCAGACACTCAACCAATTTCTATTCCTCCTTATAGAATGGCCCTTGCAGTATTACGTGAATTGAAGGAACAATTAAAAGATTTGTTGGAAAAGGGTTTCATAAGGCCTAGTATATCTCCTTGGGGCGCACCCGTGTTATTTGTACGTAAGAAAGATGGCATGTTGAGAATGTGTATTGATTATCGACAGTTAAATAAGGTGACAATTAAGGACAAATATCCCCTTCCTAGAATTGATGATTTGTTTGATCAGTTACAAGGTGCTAAGTGTTTCTCAAAGATCGACTTAAGGTCAGGTTATCACCAACTGAGAGTAAAGGAGAAATACATACCTAAAACGGCTTTTCGAACGCGATATGGTCATTTTGAGTTTTTAGTTATGTCATTTGGGCTAACTAATGCACCAACAACTTTCATGGATTTGATGAATAGAGTGTTTAAGCCATTCTTGGATGTATTTGTTATCGTATTTATAGATGATATTCTGGTGTATTCAAGATCAGAAGAAGACCATGCTAATCATTTGCGGTAGGTGTTACAAATCCTTCGCGATCGTAAGTTGTATGCAAAGTTCTCCAAATGTGAGTTTTGGTTAAAATCGGTAGTATTCTTGGGTCATATTCTATCCGATGAAGGAATAAGAGTTGATTCTCAAAAGATAGAGGCAGTAAAGAACTGGACAAGACCCATGATACCTACGGAGGTTCGTAGCTTCCTAGGCTTGGCAGGTTATTATAGAAAGTTCATTGAGGGGTTTTCTTCTATTTCTGCACCTTTAACAAAGTTAACACATAAAAAAGCTAAGTTTCAATGGGATGAAATGTGTGAAAGAAGCTTTCAAGATTTGAAGAATAAGTTGACTTCTACACCCATATTAGTACTTCCAGATGGCACGGAAGGCTATGCGGTATATTGTGATGCTTGAGGAGTTGGCTTAGGATGTGTTTTGATGCAACATGGTAAAGTAATAGCTTACACCTCAAGACAATTGCGGCCACATGAGAAGAATTATCCAACACATGATCTTGAGCTAGCAGCAGTTATATTTGCCTTAAAAATATGGCGCCACTATTTGTATGGGGTACATGTTGATATATATCCGACCACAAGAGTTTGCAATACCTCTTTAACCAGAGGGACCTAAACTTGAGGCAGCAAAGATGGCTTGAGTTGTTAAAAGACTATGATGTTGATATCTTATATCATCCGAGCAAAGCAACTGTGGTAGCCGATGCACCTCGTAAGGTGATGGCAAGTAATTATAGGCAGCCCATGGAAAGGCAAGGGATAGCTAAGGATCTACACCAATTAGCTAGCTTAGGGGTTCGCCTTATTGAATCTTCAGATAGAGGCGTTATTGTCCAAAATGCAGCAGAATCCTCATTAGTAGCCGAAGTTAAAGTGAAACAATACATAGATCCTATTCTTTTACAGCTTAAGGAAAATGTACAACAAGGTGTAACAAAGGCATTTGAGCTTATAGAAGAGGGAATACTTCGATGCCAAAACAGATTATGTGTACCTAATGTAGATGGGCTAAGAAAGAAGATTTTGATGGAGGCACATCATTCAAGATATTCTAGCCATCCTGGTTCAAGTAAAATGTATCATAACTTGAAAGAGGTGTATTGGTGGGGAGACATGAAGAAGAACATTGCAGAATTTGTAGCTGAATGTCCGAATTGTCAACAAGTCAAAGTGGAGCACCAAAATCCAGGAGGTTATATGCAGCTTATGGAGCTCCCAACTTGGAAGTGGGATATGATTAACATGGATTTCATCACTGGTCTGCCTCGCTCATCTCGAAAGTTTGATTCTATATGGGTAATAGTTGATAGACTCACCAAATCAGCACACTTTCTACCGGTTAAGACTACGTACACAGCTGAAGAGTATGCAAAATTATATATTAAAGAGATAGTTCGGCTGCATGGAGTCCCAATCTCTATTATATCTGATAGGGGAGCTCAATTTACCGCACATTTTTGGAGGTCATTCTAGAAGATTTTAGGAACGCAAGTGAGTTTAAGTACAACTTTTCACCCTCAAACGGATGGCCAGGCGGAACGTACAATCCAAACATTAGAGGATATGTTGTGTGCTTGTATATTGGACTTCAAAGATAGTTGGGATGATCATTTGCCACTAATTGAGTTTGCATACAACAATAGTTATTACTCGAGTATCAAAATGGTGCCTTATGAAGCTTTATATGGCAGAAAGTGTAGATCGCCAATTGGGTGGTTTGAAGTGGGTGAAACTACCTTATTTGGGCCAGATCTTGTTCATCAAGCTATAGAAAAAGTTAAGGTGATACAACAACGATTAGAAACAGCTCAAAGCCGACATAAATCATATGCGGATACTAGAAGAAGAGGGTTAGAGTTTGCTATAGGAGATTCGGTATTCTTGAAGGTAGATCCAATGAAAGGGGTAATGAGGTTTGGTAAAAAGTGAAAACTAAGTCCCTGCTACATAGGGCCATATAAAATTATTCAAAGATTTGGCCAAGTGGCATATGAGTTAGACCAAGAGCTTTCAATGGTGCATCCGGTGTTTCATGTCTCAATGCTCCGCAAGTGCATAGGAGATCCATCCCATATTACTTCTACTAAAGATGTGCAGGTTACAGAAGAACTCACGTATGAAAAAGTGCCTACTGCTATACTAGATCAGCAAGTTAAGAAGTTAATAAATAAAGAAGTAGCTTCAGTAAAAGTGCTTTGGAGGAGCCCGCAATTAGAAGAAATCACATGGGAAGCCGAATAAGCAATGAAGTCAAAGTACCCTCATTTATTTAAATCTAAAGACTTGGTCCAAGGATGTTGATTTGGGGCATAAACAAGTAAGTATAAATACACAAGTGTTATATGGATAACAATGAGTTTAAACTTAGTCTTATATTCTTTTACGCTAGCTAGTTATGCTAGCATTCGAGGACGAATATTTCTAAGGGGGTAAGATGTAACACCCTATATTCTGCGTGTACTAGTTCTACTTATATGGCACTTGATATGGACTTATGGGGTAGGTAATAGGCTCAGATATCCTATGTGATTGGTGACGGTAAGATAGGTTTGGAGGAGTTCCCACATGTACTGAAACGCGGTATGATTAAGTTACCTTCGATGAGAGAATATAAACTTGGGCCCTTAAATAGGTATTTGAATCTAAAGGATGAACTGACCAAGTTTTAAGTTTAACTATAAGCATTTTGATCTTAAAATAGAACAAAATATTAAGGTGCTTGCTTGACTTATTTTAAGCTAGTAGGTGAATCACCTACTTTGACCTTTTGACCAACTTAAAAACTAAGTAGGTGAATCACCTATTAAGGATCCCTTGACTAGATTATTGGGACAAATACACTACCACCTACTTAAGTTAATTTTGGCCAAATTAAATAAGAGAAAAGGAGGAGAATGGGCAGCCAAGACCCAATAGTTTTTAATCCACAAAGGCCCAATATAATGGGAAAGTAGGTGGATCACCTACTTGATAAATTATGGCCCAAAAATGACCAAGAAAGTCGGACAAGAGCAGCTCCTTTTAAAGGGATTAAAACCAGCCCTTATAGCTCATTTTAACTAGCCAAAAAACAAACAGCTTTCAAGATTTTCTCTCTTGTTCTCTCTTAGCTATGCAGCAGCCCTAAAATTCCACTAGGGTTCTTTGGAAACCTTCCTTCCAAGTTAAAGGTAAGTGAACAAATCATGAGCATATCTTAAGAATACTATAAGGATTATGTTCTCCATGATTAAACTAGAAGATATCCTTTTTTAAGTTTGGCAGTCCCTTTATCCTTGATTATTAAGAGATTTTTCTCTTCACTTTTGGTTTGTGAGTAAAGGGATCAAGCTATTGATACATTAAGGGAATAAACTACCGCCGAAATTAAGGTATGGCTACTGTCCATTTTTTTCCCTTTTCCTATATATGTGTGTTGGTTGAGGATTGTGTATATGTTGTTGTTAAGAACTCAAGGGATGGTGAGTTCAATTTCTGGTTGCCATATTAAGGGGTATTTGGGGCTGTTTTGGATCGGTTTTATGTATGTATGTTGGGGGCTTCTTGGTTGACGTTGGGGGAATGGTGTGAATAATTTCCATTGAAAGGTAGAAGAAGAGTATAATGGTACACCACCAAATTGAATGTCGCTTAAGTTTACTGCCCACATCACTTGATGTACTGTTTTGAGAGTACAATAATGATGAAACTGTTAATGGGATCTTATAAGAAGTTACATCATGTGTGAATGTAATTAGAGAAGAACGAGGTTGAGAGAACACCATTGGATTAGTTGATTGTGGATTACTGTCCGGTTACTGTTTTAGTAAGTTTAAATGGTGTGAATGTGTTAATTAGCTACTAATATTAGTCTTATGCTATTGTAGATTAGTAATCTAAAAGGAAAGACGTTAAGTGAAAGTGTGATCAATTGTGCAGCAAGGTATGTATGGTTCATCGATCCTACTCTTTGGCATGAATCTAACTCCTTTGTTACAAAGTAAGTTTCCTAAGTATTCTTCCTTTCAAGTTATACATAACTACAACGTACAACCCCCAAGGTGGTTAACAACCTTATTCTAGCTTGTCTAGTTGTTAAAGTACCTAAAGATGTGTTTGTTACTAGATCTGTCCATTTCCTTTCTAAAATATGATATGGGTGCTTTCAGAAATAAGCCTTACAAGTTGTTCTCTTAGTTAACATGACCCATGATGTTAGCTAAGCTCCTATGTGTTATATTTCTATTATTGTTTTATTCGACCTCATTGCTATTGCATCTAGTGCATATTTGCACACCTTTTGCTACTGGTCCAAAGTTCCAAATCTAATACATGACCACCAAAAAAACTTTAAAAATGAAAAAAATGATCTGAAGTGAGTCTATATCTTTTGGGTGGTATCCCAAGGGTGGAAGAAACACCTAGCATGGGTCGATCCCACTATTACGGGTGGTATCCCAGGGGCAAAAAGGAAAGCCTAGCATGGGTCGATCTCGATTTGTATACTTATGAGGAACGTATCCCAGGGGTTAAAATGCCTAGCATGGGTCATCCTCTTTTACCACTGATCAGCTGGTCATTTGTATTATGCCTTATAATTTTATAAAGTAAAGAAGAATAAAGCAAAGTAAAGGATATAATGTACATGATCCCATAAGCATAAGCAAAGTTGGTATTCTATCCTTATCTTTATAGTTATATATTGATAACTGATTTTGTTGAGATCTTGTCTTATTTATAGTCATTTCATGCCGTACATACTCAGTACACTCTTTGTATTGACACCCTTCGTGGGGGACACTATGTTTCATGCCGCAGGTACAGGTACTCTAGCTAGTAGTCCACCCCAGTAGAAACACAGGACATCCAGCTGCAACTGGTGAGCTCCAAGTTAATTCGGAGCTTTCCGAGTCTGTTATATATTTTGGTATTGTGTATTAGTTATGATCAAGGCGGGGGTTTGTCCCGACCTTAACTAAGTGTCCAGGTGTCTTTTAGAGGCTTTGCAGACTATGTGAAAAGTGTGGTAGTATTATGTTCTTTTAACGTTGTGGCCCCAACGGCAAAGTCTTGTATATGTAGGTTTGGACTTACTTACGTGGTTTGTTTTATCAATGCATCTTATCCATACTAGCAGAATCTTTGAATGCCATAATTTATGCATGAAAAGTACATGGTTAAGAGTTGGTTCTCCCAAAATGGGTGCCTGCCGCCCAAATAGAATTGGAGGCGTGACACTTTCAGTCTAGTAGTTAGTTGGAGTTAGTTGAGGCCTGTCCCATCAACACTCAGTTAGTTAGTTTAGAGGCCTTTCAGACACTACAATCAATTATTCCCTATTCAAACTGTAGTTGACATGTCAGTTAGTTATTCATTTTACCTCAGATTTTAGTATTTATTCAGACTCAGATAGTTATTTCTTTAGATTCATTATTTAGTATTTGTTTCAGTTATTAAAACCTTATCGCGTATTAGTTATTTTTTTCATTTATGGCTATGTTATTCAATGCTCACAGCAGGTACCAGCTCATGGGTTATCTTATGGTCCCTCAGGACTGTAAGCACAATGTGATGCCCAGGGTGTACTCTCTGGGCCTGACAAACTTTGTATCAGAGCCTAAGGTTTTAAAGTATCCTAGGAAGTCTGAAAGCCACATCAAGTAGAATCTTATGCATGGGTGTGTAATGCACCACACTTATGGGCAAGAGGCTATAAGACATTTATTAAAATTTTTCCTTCTTTCAGTATTCATGTCGTGCGAGTGAGCATGAGCTCAAGTTAAACTCTCAGTACAATCCATTTTTGTCTTTCATTTACAGAACATACCTCCCAAGAAGAATGAAAGAAAAACATAAACCCAGCCAGCACCTCTAACCGTCCAGGTAGATCCTCTGGATGAACATGTCTCTCATGCAGAATTCAGGGTTGCGTTCACCACTCTAGCAAATTCTATAGTAGCTCAGAATAAACGGACAGCTACTATTCTAGCCAACCCAGTGGCTAATACTGCTACACCAAAATTTGGGACTTCACCTGGATGAATCCTCCTTCCTTTACGAGATCCAAGTTTGAAGAGGATCCGTAGAAATTCTTAGATATGGTTCAAAAGGTAACAGATGCTATGGGGGTGACATCCAGTGAGAGTGCTGAGCTGTATATCAGTTGCAGGATATAGCCCATTTATGGTTTAAGTAATGAAAGGTAGATAGGGGTGTAGATACAAGGCCAGTAGAATGGGAAGAGTTTGCCAAGTTTTCTTAGACAGATTTTTCCCATTAGAGTTGAGGGAGGCCAAGGTGTTAGAATTTATTAACTTGAGGTAGGGCAGCATGAGCATGAAGGATTATTCCCTTAACTTTACTCAACTATCTAGATATGCTCCTCATGTTGTAGCTGACAGCAGGTCCAAGATGAGTAAGTTTGTGTTTGGTGAATCATATAGTGTGGTCAAGGAGTGTAGGACCGTAATGCTGATTAGGGAGATGGACTTTTCTAGGTTGATGGTCCATGCTCAACAAATTGAGGAGTAGAATATTAAGAAGAGGGAGAGAGGACACAAGAGAGCTAGGATAGGTAGTTTTAATTTTAGCCAGCCAAGGTCAGAAGGTGGCAACCATCCTCAGTTTCATCAAAGGTCTTCAAACCCAGCACCCTCTTCAGCTAGTGCCCTAGTGCCCAAATTCATAAATGATAATAGGGATAGAGCACCAGGCTCTAAGTCCCAAGGCAGTGTTAATAGTTCCCATACAAATCCTCTATGTCAGAAATGTGGCAGACACCATCAAGGTGAGTGTACAGCTGGCAGTGATGTATGTATCGAGTGTGGCAAGCTAGTCCATCAGATTTGGGAGTGTCTGGTAGTTGCTCAGAAAGGTAGAGATTTGCGCCAATAGGGCCAGTCCAATCAATCGTCAGTTTTATTCGGTCGCCCAACTCAGCAAGGTGTTGCTTCCAGTGCTACCAGTGGTCAGTGTCCGAACAGATTATATGCTCTTTAGTCCTTCCTAGATCAGGAAAATTCTCCTGACAGAGTTACTGGTATGTTATAGGTCTTTCACTTATATGTTTATACTTTACTAGACCCTAGAGATTTTCTTTCTTTTGTAACTCCATATATAGCCATCAATTTCAAAGTCAGTCCCAAAACTCTAGCAGAGCCCTTCTCAGTGTCTACCCCAGTCGGTGTTTCCATTATAGCCAGGTGGGTATTCAGAAACTATTCGGTCACAATATCTCATAAAGTTATCTTAATTGATCTCGTGGAGTTAGAGATGACAGATTTTGACGTTATTCTCGGCATGGATTGGCTCCGCTCATGCTATGCCTCGGTTAATTATAGAAATAGAATAGTTTATTTTCAGTTCCCAAATGAACCAGTCCTTTAATGGAGGGGTAGTACTACAGCGCTTAAAGGTCAGTTGATTTCATACCTTAGAGCGAGAAAAATGATATCTAAGGGATGTGTCTATCATCTTGTGCGAGTCAAAGACTCTAGCTCAGAAACTCCAACTCTTGAGTTAGTTTTAGTAGTCAGGGAATTTCCAGATGTGTTCCCTGAAGATCTTCCCGGAGTTCCTCCCAAAAGGGAAATCAACTTCGAAATAGACCTTCTTTCAGATACTCTGCCTATATCTATTCTGCCATACAGAATGGCTCTAGCTGTACTCAAAGAATTGAAAGAATAGTTGAAGGATATCCTAGATAAGGGATTCATCAGGCCCAGTGTCTCCCCATAAGGCGCACCAGTTCTATTCGTGCATAAAAAAGACGGTTCTCTCAGAATGTGTATAGACTATCGTCAGTTGAACAAAGTCACAGTCAAGAATAAATATCCACCTCCTAGAATCGATATCGTGCATGATCATTACTTGTTTGACCAACTTCAGGGTGCCAGCTACTTTTTAAAGATAGACCTCAGATCAGGCATTATCAGCTCAGGGTCAGGGAATGCGACATTCTAAAAATAGCTTTCCAAACTTGATATAGTCACTTCGAATTTCTAGTCATGTCCTTTGGTCTTACTAATGCCCCAGCATCTTTCATGGACTTTATGAATCGTGTGTTTAATTAGTACTTGGACATGTTAGTCATAGTCTTCATAGATGGAATTCTTTTCTATTCTCGTAGTGAAAATGATCATGCAGACCATCTCAGAATAGTGTTACAGACTCTTAGAGCCCATCAGTTTTTCGCTAAATTCAATAAGAGAAAATTTTGGCTACGGTCAGTAGCATTCCTTGGCCATATTATTTCTAGTGATGGCATTAGAGTTGAATCTCAAAAGACCGAGGCGGTGAGAAACTGGCCTAGTCCCATCTATCCATCAGATTTAGGAGTTTCTTGGGTTTAGCTGGCTATTACTGTCGGTTTGTTAAAGGGTTTTCTTTTATTACATTCTCTATGTCCAGATTGACTCAGAAGAAAGTTAAGTTTTAGTGGTCAGATTCCTGCAGGAAGAGTTTTTAAGAGTTGAAGACGCGACTTACCTCAGCCTCAGTTTTGACTTTACCAGATGGTTCAAATAGGTTGTGTACTGTGATACATCTAGAGTAAGTTAGGGTTGTGTCCTAATACAGAGTGGTAAGGTATCCTATGCCTCTAGACAGCTTAAGCCTCATGAGAAGAATAACCGTACTTATGATCTTGAGCTAGCGGCTGTAGTGTTTGCCCTAAAGATTTGGAGGCATTACTTGTATGGGGTGCATATTGATGTGTTCACAGATCACAAAAGCTTGCAGTATGTGTTCTCTCAGAAAGACTTGAATTTGCATCTGAGAAGGTGGTTAGAGTTATTAAAAATTTATGACATGAGTGTTCTGTATCATTCGGGCAGGGCAATATAGTGGCAGATGCTCTCAGTAGGTTTTCTATGGGTAGTGTTTCTCATGTTGAGGATAGTAAGAAGAAGTTAGCTCAGGAAGTTTATCAGCTTGCCCGACTAGGTGTCCGCTTAGTCGATTCAGCAGAAGGTAGTGTATAGGTGCAGAGTAGCTAAGAATTATCTCTAGTTTTTGAGGTGAAGGAAAAGTAGGATAGAGATCCCAGTCTAGTTAATTTGAAAAAATCAGTCAGAGATCAGAAAGTAAAGGTTTTCTCCTAAGAGGGAGATGGTGTGTTGTGTTGTCAGGGTCGGTTATGTGTGCCTGGTGTAGATGACTTGAGGCAATCAATTCTTGCTGAAGCGCATGGTGCGTGTTACTCAATTCATCCAGGGGCCATGTCAGTAAGTTAACATTGAGCACCAGAAGCCTAGTGGGTCCATACAAGAGATCAGTATTCCCACGTGGAAATAGGAAGAAGTGAACTTGGACTTTATGACGAGACTGCCTCATACTCGTCATCAGCATGATTCTATTTAGATTATCATAGACAGGATAACCAAATCAGCTCATTTCTTGCCAGTCCATACCTCTTATTTAGACGAGGACTATGCCAAACTCTTCTCAGAGAGTTGGTTAGGTTGCACAAAAGTTCCCTTTTCTATCATCTCAGATAGAGGTACCCAGTTTACCTCTCATTTCTGGAAAGCATTCCAAGAGGGTCTTGGTACCCAAGTCCACCTCACCATAGCCTTCCACCCTCAGATAGATGGTCAAGCAGAAAGGACCATTCAGACTCTTGAAGATATACTGAGAGTATGTGTAGTTGATTTTAAAGGTAGTTGGGGTGACCACTTTCCTTTGATTGAATTCGCATATAATAACAACTATCATTGCAGTATCCACATGGAGGCTCTTTATGGCAGGAGATGTAGATCTCTAATTGGTTGGTTTGAAGTAGGTGAGGCTATGGTAGTAGGGCCTAACTTGGTTTTTAATGCATTAGAGAAGGTACAGTTGATCAGATAAAGGCTTTGAACAGCCCAGAGCCGACAGAAATCGTATACAAATGTAAGGAGAAAGGATCTCGATTTCAAGGTTGGTAATTTTATGTACTTGAAAATCTCTCCCATCACGGGGGTGAAGATATTCCACAAGAAAGGGAAACTCAGTCCCTGATATATCGGTCCTTTCAGAATTCTCAGTCATTTCGGAAAGGTAGCTTACGATCTTGAGTTGCCTTCAAATCTAGCTTTAGTGCACCCAGTGTTCCATGTCTCATTGTTTAAGAAGTGTAGTGGTGATCCAGCTGTAGTTGTTTCCCTAGAAAGCGTAGATGTTCAGAACAATATTTCTTATGAGGAAGTCCCAGTCAAAATTCTTGATCATCAAGTTCGTAGATTAAAGAACAAAGAATTTCCACTAGTCAAAGTTCTTTGGAGAAATCAGTCCGTTGAGAGAGCCACTTGGGAAGCAGAAGAAGATATGCGGACCAAGTTGCCTCATCTTTTCTCCGCAAATTCAGATTCGATTTAAGGTACCAATCTTCTTAAGATTTCTCTCTATCATGCTCAGTTTCAGTTGCACATCATGTTCATGTCAGTCGTGCATTTACAAATTAGTTCAGTTATGTATCCCATGCACCAGATATGCATGTTCAGTGTGTAATCTCAGTCAATCAGTTTCATCAACTTAATCAGTCTCATTCGAGGATGAATGATCCCAAGGAGGAGATATTGTAATGCCCCGTATTTCAAAAGCATAAATTAAGTCCCAATACATGAGTATTCATAAATAGAATTTTTGAAATACCCATTATTTTTCAGTTTAGAGCCTGCCATTGCGTAGAAATTCAATTAGCTTTCCAATGATATAAAATTCACATTAATCCGATAACCGAGTAAGAAGTTATGGCGATTTTAAGTTTCAGTCATAAATCACCGTGATTTTGACCCGTAGCGCATCACGGAGAAGTGTAAGATCACAATTGTCAATTTCTAGTGAAACTCTGTGATTTCACCGCGTCGCGGTGATGCCCCATTTCACATTGGGCTCGCGGCGCGTCGCGGAGGTGGACAAAATGGCATTCCAAAGGCTTACCGCGAAATTGGAGTGTCGTGTCAATGGACAAAATGAGGATTGTTGATTTCCAGTGGCCAGGCGCAATTACACCGCATCACGCCGGCGCCAAAAATCAAGATATTCAGTTTCCAGGTCAAGTTTTAAAATTAGTTTAGGGATATTTGGGTCTTTTTCCACAGCCCTAATCAGCCTAAAACATGAGATTTAACCCCTAAGTGACCTAAATAATCATCATTTATTCAATTTCTCTCAAAATTGAAGATCCCCTTTTCAAGAACAAGAAACCCTAGCTCTTAAATTCAAGACCAAATCTCAAGAACTCACCAACAACCCTCTCAGATTCATTAACCCAGGTATATTAGATGTTCATACATGGGTTCCTTTCACCCATGGAGTCCAAGTATCTGATTTAAATTGCAAAATTTTGATCTTTTCAAGTTATATTGATTTTAAATTATGATTAAACCTTGAATTTCCATGAATCTTGTTCTATACCATGTTTTAGTGAAATTGATCTATTACTACACTCTATATGTTTGAATATTGTTGTCCATTGATTTAATTCATGAATTTTGATAATGGTTTTGAAGTTGTGCTTTACTACAAGCTTTAAACTAATTTCTATGCTCTATAAACACCATGCATATCAAGTGTTTGATAAAATGCTTACAAGAATGAATATTTAATAAAAGCCTTCATGCAATATCCTCCAGGATTTAGTGTCGTTTTACTATTACTATTTAGAGTCCTGGGGGTATTGAATACCCAAAAACCATAGCTGTTTACTTAGCCGCATTTTAGTATCTTCAGAAAAGCTTCAGATTATATTATGAGCATTATCAGAACAGTCAGTTAAACTCAGAACAGTCTAGTATTTCAGTGTCTTTCAGTTGGGAGTAGGATTTACCACCAAGAGAGTGTAGGGATGGTGACTTCCCCGTCAGATAGGCAGAGTTGCTAGTAACAGACCCTAAACTCTAGAACTACGTAGCCAGCGAAGGATATGAGAAGTCACCCGTCAGTTTTGGGTTGACTATCTAGCATGGGTCACCCATCAGTTCAAGCTTGACACCCTTAGTCCTTCCAGATAAGATGGTGTATCAAACCATCAATCACACCTCACCAATAGAATCTCAAACCTTCCTCTTAGGTGGACCAAGGGAATTCACACTCCTCAAAACCCACCTTTCTTGCTAATTTGTCAACACAAGTGAAATCCATCAATTGTGCTAACCCTAATTTGGTTTCTCTCTCTTAAGGAAAAGGATAATACTACAACCTAACACTAATATTACAATCTAAAAATTCACTCAATTCATTATGTCAAAACTAAGGAAAATAAGAGCTAATGTGCCTATTTATACTTATTATGAACAATGACAAAAATACCCTTATTGAAGGGTGCTCCTTTGGAGTGTAAAAAGAGGCCATTAAAAGACCATAATAGCCCTAACTTTGGGAGCCTCTTGGGTGTTGAAATATAAGGCAAAAAATCCTTTTTACCCTTCAAGTGAGGCACCTCTTGAATGTATGGATTCCCTTCTCCTCCTTCAACTTGACAAGACTTTAAAAGGCTCTAAACACTTGCCAATTCCAAAGCTTGAGCCTTTGACCGTGCCTTGTATCCTTTTGTTCTCTTCATGCTTGTATCATCCTCTCCATCTTGAAAGAAATTTGTCCTTAAATTCACACCTTGCAAAACCAAAGAGAGGGAAAACAAACACACAATTCTCATGATAGGAGGGTTAGCATTAGTACCATAAGTGAGGTAAACATGCCAAGGGGTTACACTCTTAGAATAAAACCAACCATCCTTTGTGAGGAGTAAGAAACTCCGACCACAAACATCACAAAGGACACACTTAAAGCAAACATCAATGAGTGGAGAATACAATCTGAAACAAACACATATGTCACTTATTTTCAAGGGAAGGCAAACATTCAAAATTAGACATCTACGGCTAAGAAAGGTTCCCTTAACAACACATATTTCATCACTCCAAGGTTGTTCACACTTGACATATACCCAAATATCCTTGGTATTCGACATGAAGATCTTAGCATAAAGGATACCAAGGAAGTGAATAGAATCAATATTAAAAGATAATGAGAATGAACCAAAACTACACCTTCTACAACTCAAAAATATTTTGGGGTCAAATGGGAGTAGAAGACAAAGGGTTACTCGGAGGTGACCCACTCCTTTCACTAGGCTACCAAACTCACAATAATCATCATTCAAGCAAGGAAAACAACCACCAAACTTGCTACCTCTATATAATACCAATTCAAAATTAACATGGTTATGATCATAGGCAAAGAAGTAGTATAGGAAGGAATCAAGTGTGAAGACATCACCCAATCAAGCATTTCTTTTCCCTTCCAACTTCAGTACCCATGGTTTCCCTTTCTCTTACCCTCTTTTCTTCACACTCTTCTTGTACCTCACCATCCATTTTCTCTCTATCTTGAGGCTTGACCTTATTCACCTTAGATTCTAACTTGTGGAGAGGAGGCATTGGATTTGGTTGATGATGGGTTTGGAATTGATGGTTTGAATTTTGTGGAGGTTTTGGTGGAAATAGTCTATCAACCCCCGCTTTAATTCTAATTATGTCATGCCTCATGGATCCTAAATCACCTTTTATAATGTCAAACCCACCCTTCAATTCTCTCCTCAAGGCATTATTATTTTCCTCTATTTTTCGGGTAAAGGCCTCAAAGTGAGCCTTCAAGGCTCCCATTATATCATTTCCCAAGGATTGGGATGAAGAATCCTCGGTTTCCATGGTCAATTGTACCTAAAAAAAGCAAAAAAAACAGCAAGCAAACAACCTACAAAACTAGCAAACAAGTTAGTTCAAAAGCCGCACTTCACTCACACTCAACCTCACCTCACACTTGGCTTCACAAGTGTTGGAGAATCGGCAATACTTGGCAAGTTACTTGAGAGGTGAGAAGCTTTGAATCGGAATTGATCTTTGTTTGAAATGATTCAAATAAAGTGATGCACGAACTTGAACCGACAAAATACTACGACTTAAAAATGAGAAAAGCATACAAAAATCGAAGACACGAAATAAACGAACTCTAGACTAATTACCAACCTAGTAGGTACTTACTAGTTTGTTAATTAGTGATAGAATTTGCTTAAAAGAAACTAGAATCAAAAATTAGAAACTAGGAAATCTAATTTTAGAGTCAAATTTTGATTGAGCACAAGTGATGATGTGGCACTACATGGTTGGTTGTCACTTTTCGAAATTTTCAAATTTCCCAAAACCTAATTTCGGCGAAACACCACTTTGGGATGAAGAGAGTTTCAGAGTTTGAGGGAGTAACTAGTCAATTTAGGGTTCTTTCAAGTCTCAAATGAAAATGGAATGAAATGGTCCCCCCTAATAATTGCACGTGTACTTTGTTTGTCCCCTTGTCCCATCCTCCTCATGGAAGAATGGAATATTCTTTGAATATGCTCTTAGAAAAACAACTTTTCCACTCCATTTCTTCCCTCTGTAGGATCAAACAACACCTTTGAATATTCTTCTTCACTAAGATATGAAGATCATGGATGAACAATATGAATATTTAAGTGTTGACCAAGTTTGACCCCCAAGCAAATGAGCTCCAAATCTGATTTTTTTATGGATCTAGGTTCCTTATGTCAAAACAAACCCAACCCACTAAAAATCAACCACAAATCAAGTCACCAACACAATCCCAAAATGTCACCTACTCCAAAAAGCTTCAAACAAACCACAACAATGGTGGATCTAGCTCAAAATCAACCAAACTTCACTCTAAAAGTAGATATAGACTCCCTATGTGGTAGAGAGAAAGGATATAGCACTAGAAACCTTCAAAACACAATAAAAACTTGTATATCTAACTTGGAAAATTCGGATCTACAACAAACACACAAGACACACTTTTTTTTTTTTGTATTTTCTGATTTTTTTTACTCTTTTTTATGAGATTTTCTATATAAGAACACTAAAACCAAGATTTAGGGATGTTGGAACAACCCTAACCAAGGCTTTGATACCAAATGATACAAGAAAGCACTAGTAAAAACGAAATGGACACTAAGAATGCAAAAACCAGCAAACACACAAAGTGAAAAACAACACAAAGAAAGGGGATGAAGAAGAAGAATTTATGAAATTAAAGGATAGATAGAAAGACCCTTACTTCTACCAAGTGATTAACAAAAGATGGTGTATCAAACCATCAATCACACCTCACCAATAGAATCTCAAACCTTCCTCTTAGGTGGACCAAGGGAATTCACACTCCTCAAAACACACCTTTCTTGCCAATTTGTCAACACAAGTGAAATCCATTAATTATGCTAACCCTAATTTGGTTTCTCTCTCTTAAGGAGAAGGAGAATACTACAACCTAACACTGATATTATAATCTGAAAATTCACTCAATTCATTATGTCAAAACTAAGAAAAATAAGAGCTAATGTCCCTATTTATACTTATTACAAATAATGACAAAAATACCCTTAATGAAGGGTGCTCCTTTGGAGTGTAAAAAGAGGCCATTAAAATACCATAATATCCCTAACTTTGGGCACCTCTTCGGTGTTGAAATATAAGGCAAAAAGTCTTTTTTGACCTTCAAGTGAGGCACCTCTTGCATCGAGCATGGTGTCACATCCTTCTTAATTGGGCATCTTTCAGAAAGGAAACTGCATATGAATCAGGCACACTCTAACCCCTGAACTTCCCTCCTAGAGGTGGGTGCTTTACTTTCTGCTCTTTGTCGTTCTTCGCCGCTTTGGGTTGTGGGGCTTACTTTCTAGCCCCAGTGGGATTAGTGACTAGCGTTATCGGTCGTTGGGCGGTTGGAAGGTTGCCACAAGTAAGTAAGAAAGGGGGACCGAAGGCAGTTCTCTGCTCCTCCTTCAATTTGACAAGACTTTAAAAGGCTCCAAACACTTGTCAATTCCAAAGCTTGAGCCTTTGACCATGCCTTGTATCCTTTTTTGCTATTCATGCTTGTATCAGGATAATACATCAGTATTAATACGGGTAGGACCACGAAGGTGGGTGAGTCCGAGAGTGAATGAATTAGAGACTTGAAGTGTACACGTGAAGTGCAAAGGAAGGCGTAACTAGGATCCAAAATCAGTCCATACAATGCACTCAAGGGAGCCCACTTGAAGACTTTGACTAAGGGGTCATTTTGGACATTTCACACTATTTTTGTAATACACTATAAATACAACTTTCTAGGGATTCATTCATTAGATTTTGAAGATGATGAATGTTGTAAAACATTGAAAGACAAGTCCACTCTCCTTGAGGCACAAATCTGAAATTGTAACTAGGGAAATTAACTTGAGTGTGGAATCACTCGTGTTGGATTCAAGCTTGGAAATGTTGGTCCTTGGGAGATCGATATACCTCTTGTGCCTACGTAGGAGATAGGTTAGTGTTGTGTGTAGTATTAAAGGTCCAAGGGTGTAACAATTTTTGGGTTATTAATATTATTCCCTCATTTGGTTTATCTATCTATCTTTATCTTATTGCACTTTGTAGATTCATAGTGGACTGTTTTGTGTCCTTCTTGAATCCGAAATTTCTTCTCATTATGTTCATCTTGTTATCATTGTGTTGCTGTTGTTTTTGGTGTCAAATACACCATTGTTATCTCGTATTGTTGTTGTTGTAGTGAATCAAGAGTGGTCTCCATCTTAGTCCTCAAATCCTTAAGATTAGTGGACTATTTTGGAGTTTTTTTATGTTTTCGTTGTTTTTCCCATATCATTTGGTATCAGATCCATCGTTGATTTTGTTCTAACAAGATCAATCTTGGGTTTGAGACTTGAAAACTACAAAAAAAAAATATTGAAAACTAAAATTTCCAGAAAATTGCAATCTGTCCACTTTGTGTTCTTGGCCAAAAATTGTGTTCTTGTTGTATCTTGGCCGATATTCTTACTTGTCTTAAGTGTTTCTAGTGTTAGTATTGTTCTTCACTAACACTTTGAGTCTATATCTTGATTTGAGCCTTTGTTGTTGATGTTGTTATTGTGAACTTGGACTTGGCCGATTGTTGTTGGTATTGTTGTTGCAGGTTCAAAATTTGAACGTGTGATGTGTTGTTGGTTCAAGTTTTGAACGTGTATTGTGGAGATTGTGTTGTGGAATTTAAGCTTGGAAAGTTGTTGTTGTTGTTTGGGAGGTCTAACTTGAACCTTAGAACTTCAAGACTCAAAGTTTGTGTTCTTGGTGTTCTTCACCATCTCCATATATTAGTGAAAAAAAAGTGGTTGTTGATCTTAGAAGTTGAAGAAAAAAGAGTGTGTATTGTGTTAGTCTTGCAAAACATAGATCCAAGTTTCAAGGTGTAGTACTTGTGACTCAAAGACTTTTCCTACACACTAAAGACCTTACATCACTTCTCAACCACTTTCCCATGAAACAAGGGTCCATGTTTTAAGGAAAAGTACTATAAAAGTCAAGTCTTGAAAACTTGAATTTGAAAAGGCTCCAAGACTTGTTTGAATTTCCCTCCTTAAAACAAATTCCACCAATTCCTAAATTATAAATTGACCAAGACTTGAAATTGGACAACAAAAATTATTAGAAACCGCAAATAATTTCATGCTGCCACGTCATCCTTGTTACTGTTCACGTAACAATTTTGGCTCAAATTTAAGATTTTCTTAGTTTTTTTTTATTGTTCGGTAGTTTTGTTTGATTGGTCCGAACGCTAATTGACAAGCTAGTAAACTCCTACTAGATTGTAAATTAGTTTGTGTCCGTTTGTTCATGTTAACGTTCTTTGTGTGCTTTTCTCTTTCGTGAATTCGTTGTATCTTGTTGGTTCCAGTGCATAAATAAATTTTCTTTGAGTCAACTCAAATAAAAAACTATTTTGGGCAAGAGTAGACTCGACCCTCATTCACTCGTAAAGTACAAGCCAGCTTTCAACACTTGTGAAATCAAGTGTGAGGTAAAAATTGAGAGTGAGAGTGTGGTGAGGCATTTTTGAGCTAACATTGCATATAACCCCTGGGATTTTGGTGCTCTACTTTAACTCTTTGACAGTTTGGACATTCGGCTACAAATTCTGCAATGTTCCTCTTCATGTCACTCCACCAATATATTTCTTTCAAATCTTGATACATCTTAGTTGACCCTGTGATACGGGACAAATGGCCATCTTATCTTTTGATGACATCTTTAGAGGCCAACATATAGAGGCTCAAGACTTGGTCACCTCAAGAATACAAGAACATGCATGGAGGGCCCGTTTTGAGCATAACTTAAAGCAATCTCACGTGTGGAAGATTGCTTGGAGCATTTAAGATTGAGGACTCACGGTTTTGAACCTTAATTAAGGGCATTTCGTACATTACACATGGTGTATATGCACACCATGGCCGCACCTATCATTAAGGGCAAAGTGATCTTTTTGTCTTCTTTTGTAATACACTATAAATAGGTCATTTTAGCTCATTTCTTGGCAGATTTTGAATGATGAAGAATTGAAAGACATATTTTCTCTCTTTTGAGAGTGTAACACCCTTAGTTGTAGGGCTTGGAAAAGCCATCCTTAGCATAGGGCTTGGAAAAGCCAATATTGATATTTGCTTGGAAACGGTAGATCTTGAGGTGAGTTCATTTCCTTGGTGGTCACCGTAAGAGTGTGGTTTTTATTATTACATTTATTAGGGGTTTAGTGTATGATATACACTTGGTTTCTGATTCTTGTCATAATATTGGCCTCACTATCTATCCTTCTCTTATCTTTTGAGTAGTTTTTGAGACTTCTCTTGTCTTTTCCGTATCATTTGGTATCAAAGCAAGGATTGATCAATCTTGGGCTTATTAGTTGAAAAATTAAAAAAAATAAGTGATGAAAAACCAAAAATCTAAAAAAAAGAAATCTGTCCCGTTTTTGTGTTTGAGCTGAAATTTGAGACTTAGATTTAGGAGATTTTAGTGTGTTTTGTTTGATTCTAGTATTAGGTAATCCATTGAGTGTGAGTAGTATCTTACTTATTTATTAGTCTAATGATTCCTTGCCTCTTGTTGATGATGTACATATTATGAGTGTGGATACACTAGTTGATCCTATTGATGACAAAATTGACTCCTCTTGTGAGATAAATTTATGTCCACCTAGTGTTGAAGCCTATATGTTGAATGGAAGTATATCGTCTTGTGTAATGGGTGTTGATCAACTTGTTTGTGAAAACTTTCCACCACTTGAGTATGTGTGTGATGTGCTTAATAGGACTCAAGTGAGTGAAGTATTTGAAAATGTTAGTCAACAAAGTGAGAATGAACCCGAGAGCTCTTCTTGGGGTAATATTTTGTTTGAAACATCCTTGAAACTTGATATTGATCATTTAGAGAGTGAGGAACTTGCTTGTTCCAAATCTGTCCGTGAGGTAGATCACACTCTTTTTAGGTATAATGTCTTTTTTGAAGATGATTTAAACACTCCTAATGAACCTAGTGGTGAAAATGATGGTATAGCTTGCCTTGGAAGCTCTAGCCTATATTCTAACCCACTATGGTGTGACAACATTCCTCCTAAAGAGGGAAATCTCTTCTTGGTAGATGAGAGTACTCTTAAGGGTAAGGAATGTGTAGTTGCGGAAGCTACTTCTTCTTCTACTTTGTGTGATTTCATTGTTGAGAGTACTCATGGTGATTGTTGGGAAACTAGTAGTGAGTACAACACATGAGAGCACCTTAGTAGAAGTTGATTTGAGTGGTACCTTTCTCTACTCTCTATTTTCTTTGGATGATTTGTATGTTATTATAGAGAGTATGTCATTTAGTTTGGGTGTAGACCACGGGAAAGGGAAGTGTTGTCGAGACCCGTGTCTATGGCCACTTTTCCCATTTGACCCCGGTGCCAAATTTAGAAATAGTGATGTTGGTGCACCAAACTTGTTACTTGGTCTACATGACAAGCAAAGTGTCACTCTTGATGTATCCTATAACCAAATCCTTTGTACATCTTTTATTGAGTTTATAATATTCCTTTCAAAGGATTCTTGGTTATATTGCAAATATGTGCAACCTTGGAATGTTGAGATGATTTGTTATGATAACCCTAACCCTCATGCCATGAGGAGTTTGTATTTTTTTGGCCTCTCTTCGTTTTTGTAAGGTTTGGATTCGAGGTCGAATCTTTTTCAAGAAGGGGAGGATGATATGGGACAAATGGCCATCTTATCTTTTGATGAAATCTTTAGAGGCCAACATATAGAGGCTCAAGACTTTGTCACCTCGAAAATACAAGAATATGCATGGAGGACCCATTTTGAGCATAACTTAAAGCAATCTCGCGTGTGGAAGATTGCTTGGAGCATTTAAGATTGAGGACTCACGGTTTTGGACCTTAATTAAGGGCATTTTGGACATTACACATGGTGTATTTACACACCATGGCCGCACCTATCATTAAGGACAAAGTGGTCTTTTTGTCTTGTTTTGTAATACACTATAAATAGGTCATTTTAGCTTATTTCTTGGCAGATTTTGAATGATGAAGAATTGAAAGACATATTTTCTCTCTTTAGAGAGTGTAACACCCTTAGTTGTAGGGCTTGGAAAAGCCATCCTTAGCATAGGGCTTGGAAAAGCCAATATTGATCTTTGCTTGGAAACGGTAGATCTTGAGGTGAGTTCATTCCCTTGGTGGTCACCGTAAGAGTGTGGTTTTTATTTTTACATTTATTAGGGGTTTAGTGTATGATATACACTTGGTTTCTGATTCTTGTCATAATATTGGCCTCACTATCTATCCTTCTCTTATCTTTTGAGTAGTTTTTGAGCCTTCTCTTGTCTTTTCTGTATCACCCTGGATGGATGGAATACCTCGAACGATGTGCCCCTGTCATAATCCTCTTTCTTAGCCCGTCTACATTGGGCACACACAATCTATTTTGTCACTGAAGTACTCCCTCTCGCGTAAGCTCAAATTCCTTAGTCGTACCACATTGTACATTCTCCTTAAGCTGTAATAAAATTGGATCTACATATTGCTTGTTTTTCACTTCAGCTACTAATGAAGATTCTGCTGCATTATGCACAATAAGCCCCTCATCTGGAGTTTCAAGAAGGCAAACCCCCAAATTAGCTAGTTGGCGGAGATCTTTAATCATCTCTTTCCTTTCTATAGACGCCATCATAGCCTTACGACTTAGCGCATCAGCTACCACATTTGCTTTCCCTGGATGATACAAGAGATCAATATCATAGTCTTTTAATAGTTCAAGCCACCTTCGCTGCCTCAAATTTAGATCCTTCTGGCTAAAGATATATTGCAAACTTTTATGGTCAGTATATATGTCAACATGAATCCCATACAAGTAGTGGCACCATATCTTTAAAGCAAATATAACTGCTGCTAGCTCGAGATCATGCAGAGGATAGTTTTTCTCATGTGGTCGTAATTGTCTGGAGGCATATGCTATTACTTTACCATGCTGTATCAATACACATCCTAAGACAATTCTTGAAGCATCACAATACACCTCATACCCTTCTGTTCCTTCTGGAAGTACCAATACGGGTGTAGAAGTCAACTTATTCTTCAGATCTTGGAAACTCCTTTCACAGGAATCATTCCATTGAAACTTGGATGCTTTGTGTGTTATCTTGGTTAAAGGTGTATAAATTGAAGAAAAACCTTCAACAAACCTTCTATAATAACCTGCCAACCCAAGAAAACTACGAATCTCCATAGGCGTTGTGGTCCTTGGGCAACTCTTCGCGGCTTCTATCTTTTGAGTATCAACCTTTATTCCTTCACTAGATACAATATGACCCAAGAATGCTACCGATTTTAATCAAAACTCACATTTAGAGAACTTTCCATATAACTTATGATCTCGAAGAATCTGCAACACCTGCCGTAAGTGATTGGCATGGCCCTCTTCTGATCTGGAATAAACTAGAATATCATCTATAAAAACTATCACGAACACATCTAAGAATGGCTTAAACACCCTATTCATCAAATCCATAAAAGTTGCAGGTGCATTTGTTAGCCCAAATGACATGACTAAAAACTCATAATGACCGTACCATGTTCGGAAAGCTGTCTTGGGTATATCCTTCTCTTTGACCCTCACTTGGTGGTAACCTGACCTCAAATCAATCTTTGAGAAACACTTGGCTCCTTGTAACTGATCAAATAAATCATCAATTCTTGGGAGGGGATATTTATTTTTAATAGTCACCTTATTCAGTTGCTGGTAGTCAATACACATTCTCAATGAACCATCTTTCTTACGCACAAATAACACTGGTGCGACCTAGGGGGACATACTAGGCCTTATGAATCCTTTCTCTAGCAAGTCTTTCAATTGCTCTTTCAATTCTCGTAATTCTGTTGGGGCCATTCTATACAGAGGAACTGAGATTGGTTGGGTGCCTGGAATAATATCAATACCAAACTCCACTTCTCGTTTAGGAGGCAAACCTAGAAGTTCTTCAGGAAATACATCAGGAAATTCATTTACTACCGGAATAGTTTGAAGAGTTGGTGGCTCCGTATCTGTATCCTTCACTCTAACTAGATGATATATGTAACCTTTGGAAATCCTTCTTTTTGCCTTAAAATAAGAAATAAATTTACCTCTTGGCGCACCAATATTACCTCTCCATTCAAGGACTGCCTCTTTTGGAAAATGGAAATACACCCTTTTAGTTCGGCAATCTACTGTGGCATAACAAGACACCAACCAGTCCATACCCATTATAACATCAAAATCTACCATTCCCAGCTCACCAAGATCAACCATTGTATCGCGACCGCAAATAGTTATAATATAATTTCGATAAACCCTTCTAGCTATATAGGTTCACCAATCGGCGTAGATACTTCAAATGGCTTAACTGCAATTCTGGTATTCTTTTGAACTTTCCAGAAACCAATGGAGTGACATATGATAATGTGGAACCCGGATCAACTAATTCATATACATCATGTGAAAAGATGGACAATGTACCTGTAACCACGTCTGGAGAAGCCTCTAAATTTTATCGATCCGCTAAAGCATATGTATGATTCTAAACTCCACTAGAGCTAGCTGATCCTTTAACACCTCTACTACGACCCATAGGTTGTACACCTCTACCTAAATAAGGCACCGATGATGATGATGCAACGGCTGATCCAGTAGGTCATGCCATACCACCTATGGCCCTTTGAGGGCATTCTCTCATCATATGTCCTGACGCACCACACCAAAATCAAGCATTTTTTCTGAATCGGCATATACCTAAATGAAACTTTCCACATTGCTTACATGGCTGTCGAGGAGGCCTTAATTGGTTCATACTCCCTTGCTTTTGATACCCCGCTGTCCGTGAACTCTGACTCTCACTTCTCTGCCCAAACTGGTTGCCTTTAGACCCTTGAAAATGTGGTGGAGCACTAACTGTATAATAAGAAGATAATTGCCTAGGTGGTATATTAGAAAACCGAGGCCTAAACTCTCCTTGGGATGCCATAAACTGACCCGTAGATCTAGCCCTTTTGGAAAACCCTCTTTCCAATTCTTGTGCTCTTCTTCTTTGCTTCCGATCCTCCATTTTTTATGCAAAATCTTGTATCTTTGCTATGTCCATGTCTTTGTTTAAAACAGCAATAGTACAATCTCTAACCAGATATGGATCCAATCTATCTACATATCGATGAACTCTATCATCTATTGTAGCTACTACATTGGGGGCATACCTAGCCAAAGAGTTAAACCGAAGGCTATTCCCTTGGCGAAGATTCAAGAACTGATATGCACGAGCTTCTCGAATCTCATATGGAATGTAATGATTAAGAAATTCCTCTTTGAACTCTTTCCAAGTAGCTGGAGGTGCATCCATACCCCTAGATCATTTCTAGTCTTCATACCACAATATAGCCTCCCCTTTGAATCTATATGCTGCTAGCTCAACTGTCTCTTTACCCGACATATGCATAACATCTAAAACCCTTTGGATTTGATCAATAAAGTCTTGTGGGTCGTCAGTAAGATCTGATCCGGTGAATGTGGGAGGATCCAATTTAAGAAAATCCTGCGTCTGTAAGCTAGCTGCCCTATCTGTACCACTAGAACTCGTGGTTGGAATGGCTGGTCCTTGAGCTTTTCCAGAAACTATACGAGCCAATAATTGCACCGCATTCCTTAGATCTTGGTCAGTAGCATTAATAGGTGGTTCTGAGGGTGCGGTTCTTCTCCTTCTTAGCTCTTCTGGGGAGGGAGGAGTAGAAGAAGTCCGGGATACAAACTCAGCTTGAGCCTCACTTTGATTAGCTTGTCTAGGTGGTGACTTGCTGGTCCCTTCTCCGGCAGCTACAACCTTTCGCTTACCTATATTCTTACTCCTTCTTGTAACCAGCATCTTTACTATAATAATAGGAAAAAAATAGGTTCAATGGTTAAATATGACTTCACCTATAATATGGGCTCTATTATACGATCTAAGATATGAAGAAAAAGAGACAACCCCTAAATGCCCATAGCCTCTTTCTTATAGATGTGGTGCACAACACACCCATAAGCAAGACTCTACGTAGACACGGCTTTGTAGACTCCCTAGGATGAACTGCTCTGATACCAGTTTTGTCACGCTTCAAATCCTATTGGGGCGGATAGGCACTCGTAGCCGTAAAGGCCCGAGAGAACCAATTCAAAAACATGTACTTCCCATGAATGTAACTATAACAGCTAAAGGTTCTGACAAACATGCTATTATCTATCGATGAGAATAATTACATATGCAAACACAAACTGATATATACAATACTTGGCCATTGGGGCCACCACATCTAAAGACAAAAGACTACCATAACTTTACATTAGTCTAAAAAGACTCTAAAAGATACATAGACTTAGTTAGGGTTGGGACAAACCCCCTTCCTACTCTTGACTTACTGTACAATACCAAAATATATGGAACAGACTCGAAAAGGCCCGAATCAACCTGGAGCTCACCAATAGTCCCTGAAAAACCTGCGCTCCTACTAGTGAGTTGTATGAGTTGAAGTGCCTGTGCCTGCAGCATGAAATGCAGGTCCCCCGTGAGGGACGTCAGTACGAAAATATGTACTGAATATGTAAGGCAGAAGGTAACAACACACTTGATACAAAATCTCAATAGAAATTTGATACAAGTGTATAAGTAGTACTAGTAGACCACCTTTATAAATACTTGTGGGACAATGTACATTACATTCTTTCTTCATTTTACCTTCTTAATTCATAATCTTTGTAATCCATATAATGTAAATGAGCAGTTGATCAGTGGTAAATAGATAAATTAGGATCGGCCCATGCTAGGCTTACGCCCCTGAGCTGCCACCTACATATATAGATTAGGATCGGCCCATGCTAGGCTTATGCCCCTGAGCTGCCACCCACAAATAAAGGTATCAAGATCTTCCCATGCTAGGCAAATGCCCCAGAGCTACCACTCGTCATTTTACAGATTTGCATTACTTAGTTTATTTAGCCTTTGAGATTGTTACTTTGGTGGTCATCACATTATGGTACCTTGAACCAGTAATACGCTAATAAAAGACATGTAAATAGACACTTAATGCAACAACAATGAGGTAGGGAGCTGTTGGCACACAAATAAAGTGTTTAGGAGCTGAAATAACACATGGGTCTTATTTGAACAAACGGAGAACTCCTGAAATTTTATAGTGAAGATAGACGTGCAGATTTAATAATAAGCGCGTATTGAGGTGTTCTAATGCGTTAGATTATGGGAACAAGGTCATTGGATACAAGGAGTGTAATGTGCTGCCATTATGTATCACTTTGTTATAGGATAACCTCGGAAACTTACTTGATGGAACAATTGTACGATTTCATGCCAAAGAGTGTGAAATAGAGTATGCCTTACATACCTGGTTATTTGACTCCTAAACTAACCCGACTTGACTTACCGCCTTTTAGATTACTTATCTACAATAGAATATATGGTAAACTAGTATTAGTAACCAATCAACACATTTGAGATACTTAATTTCACCCAAAACAGTAACCGGGCAGCAACTATTAATCTATCAAACAAGGGTGTTATTTTAACCCTTTTTCCTCCAATTACACCCACATACCATACAAGTTCTTATAAGGTTCACCAAAACCACCTCGACTTCATTACACATTCCAAACAATACGCAAAATAGATTGGGTAGCAAACATTAGTTCGGTGGTGTATCACCACATCTTTCTTCTATAATTCATTATAAACTCATCACACCTTTATCCAACTTCAACCTGGCAGCCCATAACATATACATACAAAACATTCCACAAAACAGTCCCAAATCCCTTTTATTGTAGCAATCAATTATTGAACTCATCATCTTTTGAGTTCTCAATAACAAGACATCCATAATCCCCTCTCAAATTCATATATAAGAAAAACAAAATGGAGCAGTCACCTTACCTCAATTCAACAACTTATTCTTTTAATTGAACTCTTCAAGAGCTTGAACTTTTTCTTCACACTTAAACCAAAGAAGAAGAAAAAAAGTTCCTCAATAACAAGGAAATGTGAACAAACAACTTGTTCTATAATTAGCCATATACTTATAGTCAAACACTTATAACTTGTTTTCCTAATCTTCCATGAGATAATTAAACAAAACCTTAAGTTAACTTTTACACACTTGGTCACTTTAAACTTTAGATTCAAATACTAGCTTACGATTCCAAGTTTAAATAGTTATCTTAACGTTAACTTAGCCGCATCACATTAAACTGTATGGGCAGCATCTATAATTCCATCTATACCATTAATACTTGCATAACAATTCTCATACGTTATATATATCAAAAGGCTATACCAAGTTCCATATAATTAGAACAAGTACAAGCAAAATACGGGATGTTACAAGTTCAGACATTCAGTCTTAGTGTTGTTTGACCAAATCATACAGATATCAGTTATCTTAGTTTTTCTGTTTATAGATTTTATTCAGGTCATGTTACATGCTTGGTCATGCATCCTCAGTATCTACAGATTTCACGTACCTTTAGCATTGATAAACTTTCATGCATTCTATTTAGTACTCCATGTTTTACATGTATATTCAGCTAATTATTATTCTTGTTCATGAGACCATGCATATTAATCCTACCTTATTTAGCATACCAGTACATTTAAAGTACTGATCGCATACCTTTCTTTTATGCTATGATGTATTTTATCATAGGTGTTGACGCTCAATTTCCAGATCGTGCTTAGACTTCTCAGACTCTCAGCAGTATCAGCGGTGAGTCCTTATATTTTGAGAATAGGTTATTTTATTTCATGCTTTCAGTCTAGTAGTTAGTTGGAGTTAGTTGGAGCATATCCCATCAACTCTCAGTTAGTTAGTTTAGAGGCTTTTCAGATACTACAGTCAGTTATTCAGTAGTCAGACTTCAGTTGACATGTCAGTTAGTTATTCAGTTTACCTCAGATTTTAGTATTTATTCAAACTTTGATAATTATTTCTTTAGATTCATGATTTAGTATTTGTTTCAGTTATTAAAACCTTATGGCGTATCAGTTATTCTTCTACATTTATGGCTATGTTATTCAGTGCAGCAGGTACCAACTCATGGGTTAGCTTGTTATCCCTCGAGACTTTAAGCACCGTATGACGCCTAGGGTGTACTCTTGGGGTGTTACAATTATAAAAACATCACCGTTTTTGGGAAGTGAAGCTTAGTTTTAACTATTGCAGTGTTGTTAGTGAAGTTGGGTTAGTCTTAGTGCTTTTGTTTACCTTGCTTGTTTTTTTGTCCCTTTGTTAGGTAATTTTCATTGTAATCATGACACTATGAGCCACAATGGGAGCAATAAAGGCTAATTTTATGGACACCTCTAGGATAAGGACCATCTTAATGATACAGGGCGTGCGAGTGCAATTCGCATCCCACTGGCCAAGGGAAGTGGGGTATTCCATGTCACTAGTGTAATGCTCCACATGTTATAAATGAAAGGTCTATTTGCGGGACAAGCACACGAATATGCAAACCTACATTTGAAAAACTTCTTGGAAGTGTATTCTCCATTTGATATTGCCCATATTACTCAAGAGTCTATTCGGTTGAGGCTTTTCCAATTCTCTTTAATGGGTGAAGTAGTTTTATGGTTCAGATCTCAACCCGCTGGGTCTATTGCATCTTGGGTCAAACTTATAGAGGCCTTTTTGGATAGATATTTTCATCCCTCTAGATTGCGACAACTAAGTGATAAAATCACAAATTCTCATCAACTTAGTGGTGAGACATTATATGAGGTATGGCAAAGGTTCAATGACGAACTCATGCAATTCCTGAACCATGAAGTGCCGGAGAATATCTTTATTCAAATATTTTATAGGTCATTAGACCAACTAAATAGGATGTTGTTGGACAATGTGCCAGGTAGTTCTCTTATGAAGCTGTCATATAGTGTTGCGACAAATCTACCTGAGCAAGTACTAAGCAAAATCGGGGATGGCACACCCGGGACTCCGAAGTATCCATAGGGACCCCGCTGCATATTAATTCAACAAAGAGCAAAGAAATAAGCACGAGGAAAAAGATGAAAATATGGCCAAAGTAATGACCCAATTAGATATTCTCACCAAACACGTGATGGGAGCACCTTCTAAAGAAGTCAATGTCGTTTCCTCTCAAGGTGTTAAAAGTTATGATGAGGATGAAGATAAGGCACTCGATGAAGAGATAAAGTTCTTGGCAAACAATTTTGGGGGTTCCCGTCCCACCTACCAAAGCAAGGCGAGAATCAAGGTTAGAATAATCGCGATCGAGATTGGCATGATAGAGAGAGGGATCGAGACCGAGATTGGATGAACAAGGAGCGAGAATATAATAGATATGTTCCCCCTCATGATCGTGTTAAGGACAAGGAATCAAGCTTGGTAGACCTAGAAAAATTTAAAATCGAGGATGTCCTTTCTTGAATTTTAATGCAAGTTTAAGGTACTGACAAAATGGTAAAGGAGATGAAAAGTGACTTCTCTCAATTAAAATAAATGTTCATATCTCATTCGTCCTCCATTAAGAAATTGGAGATGCAAGTGGGCTAAATTTCAACCAAATCAATGTTGGGCCAAAAGGAGGTTTACCTAGTAACACGATGCTCAACCCTAAGAATGATGCCCATGTTATGGCAATTATCACTAGGAGTGGTAGAAATCTTGCTAAAAATATGGTTGAGTTTGATGAGAAGTATCATGATGAACAAGAAAGTACAAAGATAAAGCTGTCTGAAAAGCCAAATGATAGCACCATAATGAACCGATGATAGTTAAGAAGAAGGGTGATAAGGATGAGACTCCTAAAGTAATTGATGGCAACGAGCAAATAGCGAGTGAATCTCAAAGTGTTCCGTTGCCCCCAATGAAAATTCCTCCACCTTTTCCAAAAAGGTTAGAGAAGAAAGATGGCAATGCCAAGTTCACAAAGTTCCTTGCAAAACTTAGCAATCTCTCAATCAATATCCCATTGTTAGAAGCTCTTCAAGAGATCTCGGGGTATGCTAAGTCCATGAAGAACTTGAAGTTCAAAAATATACTTGTGGATTGTGAGACAATTAAAGTGACACATAGTTGTAGTGCTATTATGTCAAAAGCCACGACGGAGAAGAAGGAAGACCCGGGTGGATTTACCATCCCTTACACCATTGGGACGTACAAGTTTGAAAAGGCATTCTGTGACCTTGGTGCTAGTATCAACTTGATTCCATATGTTGTGTATCAAACGATAAGGTTGGGTTCTCCTACACCCACCACCATGAGACTCTTGATGGCAGATCATTCAATTTAAAAATCGATGGGCATATTATTTGATATATTGGTTAAGGTTGACCTATTTATCCTTTCAGTGGATTTTGTAGTCCTTGATTGTGATATCGATCATGAGATACCAATCATACGTGAGAGACCATTTTTAGAAATCGAGAAAGCTCTAGTTTATATGGAGTGTGGAAATATAAAGTTCCGGGTACATGATGTCAGTCTCTTTTTTTGTGTGCAAAATTAGAACACAGCCAATGGAGTTACCAGTGATGTCTGTGATTGATGTTATGGATAAGGAGATGAAGCGTGGGTAACCATACGCCAAGAATCTAAATTAATGATAGCTGAACGTCGTACCACGATGTTAAATTAGGCATTAGATGTGAGGCAATCCATCATTGCCATGAATTTGGCCCGTATCTTTTGCATTTTAATTTCTAGAGTAGTTTTGTGTTTGTTTTTGATTAATCCATGCAATTGTGGCACTCTAAAGGTGTATTTGAGGAACTTAAAGGTAATAGGTGAAGTAAAATTGAGTAGAGGTAGGGGAGTTAAAAAATAAGGGATGTAAACTTGGTCTTAGGTGTCATGATCGTGACACTCAGATCGCAAATGTGATCTAAGACTTAGGTTGACCCAACAAATTCTTAGGTATTGCGATTGCAAAACTGAGCATAATCATGGTCCCCTTCTCATCGCTATCGCTATACCAAAACCGCGATAGCGATTGGGGAAGTTTTAAAATGGGAACTATTTTCAAAATGTTCCCCATACTCAACTCCTTTCAAATACCAAAAATGTCTAAGTTTTCATCATACTGAAGAGTCCTTTAAGTGATAGGCATCTGCTTTTTCATCCTAACATTCTGTATGTCCTTCTAATCTTTTCTTTAATGTTTAAATTCGGCCTTAGAATGCATGTGTAGGACAATGGCCTAAATTGATAAATTGTGTGCTTTATTAGTGTCTAATTGATTGTATGTGGCGTGGCAGCTGTTGTTTTTTATGTGACCATCACTGGGAAGTCTTGAGTACCCAAAATTGTTCATAATTAGGATGAATCATAGGTGCACACCAAGTGTTTGGTAAAATGCCTGAATGAATTCTTTGATTGTTTTTCCATGTTTAAAGGGCATGGTTAGGTGTTTAGAAATTCCTATTTTTAATGTCATTTACATGTTAGCAAGACAAAGTTGTATAGAAAATTACCATTTTTTGGCCGTGAATCTTTCTAGGCCTGCAGCCTCAGGTATCATGGTCGCGGTCACTAGATTGCAATTGTGATACCGTTATTGCAACAACCAGACTGCGATTGCGATCACGACATCTGAGAATTGTTTGGCAGACCTGTACAACACTCTTGAATTCTTATTTTAAACCCAAATTTGACTAAAGAACCATATCTTTAGCTTAACTAAGTCATATAACATTGTTTTCTCATGTTGATATGGATTGCTAATGCTTTGTTTAGTTTTCAGGTCCTTAAAGATGAAGGTGGAAGATTATGATTAGATTCAATTCATGGCTCCCAAATGTCATGTAGTTTACTTTTAGGACCTTGCCAGGTAGAAGTTGCTCCCTGAGTGGGGAATATCTTTGGAAAACATACCCCAAAAGCTCTCTATCATTCATGAGAGACTGGTGTCCACTGGGTGGATATTCTTTACCCTAGATCCGTGCAGGGTCAATGAGAATTGGGTTAGGAAATTCTATGAAAATCTCAGTGTAGTATTTATCTCTAACTCGAATATAAGGATTCAGTGCAAGGAAGTTTGTTTGGGGCCTAACAGATCATGATGTATGGGCAGCCAGATCAAACATGAGAGATTATCAGGCCAAGGACTATGCTCTAGGAAACTGGTTGGTTAAAAAATTATGCCCAGTAATATAAGTCCCATGGGCCGCCACAAAAATGGGATAACTTTGAATGAGTTCATGGATGAGGCTCAGATCTGGTTGGTTATCATCTATAGTTGTGTTTCTCCATTCACCAACATGAATTATCTCCCTGTTATGCGAGCTCAGATGATGGCCTGCCTCTTGGACAATATTCATTTAAATGTTGGTTGATTTGTGATTTCTGAGATTAGACATTACAAGAACAGAGGTAGCCCAATGCTCATATTTCCATCTTTAATCACAGAGTTGTGCAAAAGGTTTGAGGTTGAGGAATACTCGAGGGACAACTAGTTATCCCCAAAGAGCTAATTTATCCATTAAAGATACGTGGTGAGGGTGCTGGTTCAAAGGACAAAAAAATGAAAATTGACTTAGAAAAGTCAGTGGATCACTCTAACAGGGCATCCACAACAGGGTTATTTAAGGATCTCTCAAGTGAGATACGAGTGGTCAAGGAGCTTTCATCAGATTGTTCATAGGGCTAGGAGAGACGTCCATAAGTCGCCACTCTTATGTTTCACAGATTGACTATGAGAAGTTTATGGTGGATTAGAAAGAGCAGGGGGACACCATTTCCAGGCTTGAGTGGCCTACTCTTCATTGGCATGGTAATATCAAGAGCTACACGATTCTTAAAACAAAATAAAAAAAGAGACAAATTTCACCAGCATGTGGAAAGGGGTGAGGGGCTTGTGGAAAATGTTGAAGACCAGAAAAAAACTTCCTTACTCAAGAGAAGATTTTGATGATGAGGTCCCAGCTATGTGTATATGTAATGACCCGAAATCGTCTCCCGGGACGTCACACGGTGTCTAAGGCTACGAGTATCCCCAAGCTAACCTTTAGAGCCAATTTCTACTAATGACAATCAATTTAAGATAAGAATGGACTCAACACTAGCATAATCATATCACATGAAAGGAAATATGGAAAAGATATGGACCATAATATAGAGAAATCTCAACAAAACCACAATATTGAACCCTGGACACATCATAAGTCTGACACTAGTCTAACAAGCCTCTACAAATCAAAATCTAGAGAGCCGTTGGGACAGGTCCCCAACTGACTCGAAATGAACTGAAGATAAAACATAGTCTCTCAAGTACGATAAATATCTGAAGATCGGTCCTCGAATCATGAGGATTCACCACTGTAGAAAACGTAGGCAAGGTACTCAAAAAATCACGGGCGAGGCTGGGACTGAGCATCTGAACCTACATTATGACACAAGGTAGCACATAGACATATATGTGGATCAATACTTGGAATGTACTGAGTATGCGGGGGTGAATGCATATGAATAAAATAGTAACAATCTTATTTAATCAAATCATGTATGCATTATGAGACGACTCACATGGATTGAACATGTATAAAATATAAAGCTCATAAGTCATGTAGAATGGAGCATGTAACACAAATCTCGTAAGTCATCATTGTTTAATCTCAAAATTTGAAATCTTCTCTTATTCTCAATACCCAAAGGCTAAGGGACTTTAAACAATACTTTCAACTCATGCATAAGTCTCATGGAGAGTAAAACTTCTTCAATGCTCAATATTTCATAACTATTTAGAACTCATATACTTGGAATTCAGAATCATATAACTTGAAAACATACTTGAAGGCATTTTATTCACTTTAGGAAAATATCTCCCCTTAAGCTTTAGGGAAATCACTCCATCTTAAATGGAAAGGCATTCTAGTTTATGGAAACAACTTATATCAAGGCTTTATAAAAAGTACTATAACAAGGGAAGATGCTTTCATTTAGGAAATAATTCACATCAAGAAAATACTTTAGTTGGGGAAACATCTTTACAATTCAACCATTTAGGAAAATAGCTTATAGGGAAGGAAAATAAGTATTTGATCTCAAAGTCTAAATGTCAAGGGAGGTTCTCATAACCGACATAAACCATGCGAGCTACATGAGTCCAACGTTTTGTCCTCCTAAGGAAGAGACCCCACATTGAGGAGGAGCATCATACTCTTGCCAGGGAGTATAACCTAGGTCTAGTGATCACTAAACGAAACTCGGCCTAGATCATAATCATCATAAACTCAGCCTCAGGCCCAACCTACGGTGGCACGTAGTTTTGGGGTAAGAAACCGTAGTAACTTACCCACTCGGTGCTAAATACTACTCCCTTTAGATTATCTGCGTTCATCTCATAAAAATAAATCCACTTTTAGAATAATCACATGGTTCACCATGAACCAAATAATCAAATCGATAATCTCATCTACTAACCCATTATTCAATCTCAAGTTAAAGCTTATCAAAAGCATAATATATAGCATATAGATTCATAAATTATGTGGAAATCTAGGAATTTCAGCAAGTTACCTCAAAATCTCAATATAGCCATATGCTTCAATATCTCAACAATGCAAATATTAGCTTATCAAGGAGTAAAATCATGGGGTTTATACCCAGCTGTAAATACTCAAAAAAACATGTAGAAATCATGTCATTTGACTCTTAATTCATGGGAAATGTCAATATAATGCATTCAATAATAATGGGTGAAAAAACTAATTCAAATTCATGTAAAAACATCATATATTTCAAGAATTTCATAATGCCAATAGCCTTTTGGGCACAAGGGTGAAAGAGTTACCCTTGTTCAAAAACCCCACATACCTTGAATTAGAAGCTTTTGATGAACTCTCACTTTTGAAACTCTATTTGTTCTCTAGAATGAGGGTTCTTGAGGTCCTTGACTTGGGAACTTTGAATCTTGACTCAATTTAGGAAATCCATGGTGGATTCTTGAGATTCTTGGAAGAGGTTTTGGATACTTAGGGTTTATGTTGAGAGAAAACTTGAGAAAAACCTCATAAGATGCTTGTAAATGGCTTTGATTTAGTGTTTCCATGATTTTATAGGCTTGGAAAAGGTCCAAAGTTCCCTTTTAAACATCTGTGCGAAACTGGAAAAATTGAACTGGAACCCGATTTCATTGGCCTCCGCGACGCACTACTTATCATGTCGGCTTACTGGAATTTGACAATTGGGAAATTAGCAGTCTCCGCGACGCAGAGCCATCATGTTTTCCCACTGGTTGGGACCTAGAACTCCTTCATGATGTGCCACCATCGCGGGGTTCCACTGGAAATTGACAATTGCCAAATCAACCCTCTCCGCGATGCGCCAGGCAATTAAATGATGCAGTTTTACGACTAAGGCTTAAATTAGCCAAACTTCTTACCCGAGTGTTGGATTTGGGCAAATCTTATATCAATGGAAATCTTATCAGATTTCCCATGTGACAAAAAGTAGAAATTAGGGAAATTCTATATGGTTAACACGTTACTCACTTAGGAAACAACTTCTCAATCTTTTAGGGCTGGAATCACGCCTCACTCAATATGCCCTACGACTCAAACTATGAGGGAACTTTGTGGGGCCTTACAGTATAGATGATGATGATCCATAGTCTGATAATGATGAAGAGGACACTATGGGTTATAACAACACTTGATGCGGTTTTAGGGTGCCTCTTAAACTCTTTTTATACTTTCATGATATGCAGTGAGGACACTGCAAGCTCTTTAGTTGGGGGTGCCCATCTTTGTATTTAGTTCATAGTGTATTCTTGGGTCTATATTAGTTAGATGCTAATTTGGATGCTTTATATTTTATTTGGATAATTTGATTTTGGATTGTAATATTGGGCATGTTGATGGTGCCTATGATTGTAAATTAATCACTTTTGTTTTTCATTTCTAGTTTTATTTTCTTTGTTTACACTAATGTTGGCTGAGCCATTACCTATGATAGACTGCGTGATGATATTCTTAAGGAAAAGTTATTGTGTTTGGATTTTGAGCTATAGATGCAGGGAAAGTCTGAGTACCTATGGCATTATAGATTTAGGATTGTCGTTATTCCTATAGTGAAGTCTGAGTAGCCATATGGTTTGACCTTGTGAGAGATGAATTGTGAGATAACGGCTTGATTTGGTGCCAACAATATTTAATCTTTTCTTTCATAGTGAAATGTGAAGCAAACACCCCTCACCGTCTAAATTTTTTTGTGAAAATCAAGGGCATGGATGTGAATGATTTTGTAATAACACTTTACCTCTTTTTGTGACTCCAAATTCTTCAATAGGTAGTGTGTAGTAATTAACTCCTTTTGACACAAATAAGAGATGCAATTGATCCTCCTAGAAAAGTGTGCATGCCATATGCAATGAGCTTAGTTGATTGATTCTTATGCGTAATTGTGTTATCAAGAGCTTGTCCGATTGGTATTTTCAAAGCTAATCTTAATTACATATGGTTGGAGGAATGATCATATGCTTTCTTTGTAATCATGGAAAACCACTTTAGCTTAAAAAGCATACCCGTGCTAGAATGGAATCCTTAGTCTCCCATTTTGAGCCTTTAAACCTTTCTTTAGCAACCACATTACAAGCCTTGAAACATTTAAATTTTAGCCCTCTTTTGAACCCTACCCTCCTTGAACTTAAAAATGCAACTTGAGGCTAAAGGCCTAAGTTAGAGGTGGTCAATATTTGAAGAGGTGATTTTAGGCCATAATTTTGTAAGTGAGTGCCTAAAAGCTAAGTGATGAAGACTAATGAATGAGATAAAGAAAGGGACCAACAAAAGAAGGAAAAGCATGAGACTACACAAAAGAAAGAACTGAGAAGAAAATTCGTTCAAAAGATGGGTGAACCAATGTAGTAAAGGAAGGCACATGTGTGAATTAGGAATGAATGAAGTAGCCCATGACCCAAAGTTTAATTTAATGGTGTTTTATGTATAGTTCTAGAAGGGCATAGTCACTTTTAGCCAAAATGTTTATCCTACCGTTCCCCTAATGATACAAGCATGAAGAGCACAAAGAGTACAAGGTATTGTCAAAGGTTTAAGTTGCGGATTGAAGACCCTTTTGGAGCCTTTCAAGACTTGTTCATGCAAATAAGAGCTTAGCCTTGTGAAGAAGAGCTTTTAATACACTTCAAGGTAGCCTTGAATATACTCCAAAGGCGCCTCAACTTAGGGACATTATGGTGTTTTGAGACTCCCTTTCTACACTCCAAAGGAGCACCCTTCATTAAGGGTGTTTTGGTCATTTGGTTGTAATAAGTATAAATAGACCCTTTAGATTGTATTTTCCTTAGACTTTGATGAATTGAAATTGAGTATTACTCTTAACTTGTATTTTTAGTCCTTAGTTTGTAGCTAGAACCGAATTTGGGTCTTTGACATTTGAAATTTAGGGTTTTCACTTGTCTTGGATGATTTGGCAAGAAAGATGTGCTTGAGGAAGAGTGTTTCCTTTGGGCCACCAAAGAGGGAGGTTTGAACTCTTGTTTGTGAGGTGTGTTGAAGATTTCGAAACATCTTCTAGTGCTAATCACTTAATAAGAGTAAGGGTCTTCCTATCTATCTTTAAATTTCAAGTATTCCTCTTCTTTATCTCCATTCTATTTGTTGTTTTCTCTTTGTTTGATTGCTGGAATTTGCACCTTAAGTGACCAATTTCATGTGTTCATAGCCATTAGGCTATCATTTGGTATCAAAGCCTTTCTTAGGGTTGTTCCCACAACTCTAATCCTTGGTTTTAGTGTTCTTATATAGAAAATCTCATAAAAAAAGAGTCGAAAATCAGAAAATACCAAAAACAATTATGTGTTGTCTTCTGTGTTTGTTGTAGATCCGAATTTTCCAAGTTAGATCTACAAGTTTTTGTTTTGTTTTGAAGGTTTCTAGTGCTAGATCCTTTCTCTCTAGAACATAGGGAGTCTAGATCTACTTTTAGAGTGAAGTTTGGTTGTTTTTGAGCTAGATCCACCATTGTTGTGGCTTGTTTGAAGCTTTTGGAGAGGGTGACGTTTTTTGGCTTGTGTTGGTAACTTGATTTGTGGCTGATTTTTAGTTGGTTGAGGTTGTTTTGGCATAAGGAACCTAGATCTTCAAAAAAATCAGATTTGGTGTTCATTTGATAGGTGGTCAAACTTTGGTCAACTCTTAATTATTCATCTTGTTCTTCCATGTTCATCAAGTCTTGCTAAGGAAGACTATTCAAAGAGTGTTTTTGATCCCAAAAAAAGGAGAAGAAAGAGGGAGTACTTGGTGTATGTGAAGGAATATTCCTTGGTATATTCATAGTCATCCAAAAGAAAGAAGAGACAAAGGGAATAATCAAGTACAATTGAAAGTACAACGGGGGGACCAATCCATTTTGAATTTATTTGAAGCTCCAAAACCTTAAATTTTTCCCTCCCACATGAAATTTCTTCTTCTCTTAAGTGTGTTTGGCCAAAACAAGTGTATTGAGATTTGAAAATTTTGAAAAGTGACGTCCAATCACAAACTGCCATATCATCACTTATACAAACAACCAAATTGAGTTCTAAAATTAGATTTCCTAGTTTCTATTTGTAGTTTCTAGTAGCTTTTGTGTTGATTCTATTACTAATTAGTAAGCTAGTAATTACCTACTAGTTTGGTAATTAGATTAGAGTCCATTGTTTCGCGTCTTCGATTTTTGTGTGCTTTTCTCGTTTTCAAGTCGTAGTATTTTTGTTGGTTCAAGTTCGTGCATCACTTATTTTGAGTCGTTTCAAATGAAGATCCATTCTGATTCAAAGCTTCTCACCTCTAAAGTAACTTGCCAAGTATTTCCGGTTCTCCAACACTTGTAAAGCCAAGTGTGAGGTGAGATTGAGTGTGTGTGAAGTGAGGCTTTTGAACTAACTCGTTTGCTCGTTTTGTAGGTTATTTTGCTTGCTGTTTTTTGCACTTTGAAGGTACATTTTCCATGGAAATCGAAGGTACTACTTCCCAACCTTTGGGAAATGATGTTATGGGAGATTTGATGGCCTAAATGGAGGCCTTGAGTCGAGAAATAAAAAGCGGAAATGATGCTATAAGGAGTGATATGGATTCAATGAGGGGTGACATGATTAGAATTAGAGCGAGAGTTGATAGACTATGTCCACCAAAATCTCCACAATTCCAAGCACCTCAAGTCCAAAGATCCTATACTTCACAAAATCAAATGACTCCTCTCCATGAGTTAGAAACCAAAGAGAGTGAGGCCAGGCCTCAAGATGGAGAGAAAATTATTAGTGAGGTACAAGAAGAATGTGAAGAAAAAAGGGAAAAGGAAGGGAAAACCATGGGTAGTGAAGTTGGAAGGAAAAAAAAGGCTTGATTGTGGATCTTGTCCACAAAGGACCCTTTTTATTCACTAACCCAGATACTAGCATTTTGCCTAGTATTTTATCTTCTCATGTTCAGGTTCAAGATCCTAGAAGTCCCGAGGAAAATCCCAAGGAAGTTTCCGTGAAGCCCTTGGCCGAATGTGCCCATTTTGGGATAAGTGATGAAGAAGTGAATCCAAAGGGAAACCATGACATATTCCCTTGTAATATGGAGCATGAGGGCTGCCATGATGCGAAACCAAGTGAATAAAACACTTCTCATAATCTACAAGGTAACAAAGCTATTTTCTACACTCCTAAAAACTTGAATTATTGTGATGTGGCTTTTAGTATCCGAAGTGGTGTAGTTTCGGATTGGATTAGTCAAGAAGTGTATAAATATCCCATTTGTGATACTCTTGGTGTTGACAGGTTGTATAAGGACCAAACTCTTGTTATAAGTATGCAAGCACTAGTTGATCCTTTAGATGACAAAATCAATTCTTTTCGTAAGAATGATTTGTGTCCATCTAGTGCTAGAACATATAACTTGAATAAGGTTCCATTATCATGTGACAAGAGTATTCACAAACTACATGACCCTCTTGTAGATGATAGTAACTTGGTTGATGTCTTCACACCTGATTCCTTTCTATACTACCTCTTTGCCTATGATGATAACCATGTTAATTTTGAATTGATATTATGTAGAGGTAGTAAGCTTTGTTGCTTTTTTCCTTTCTTGAATGAAGATGATTGTGAGTTTTATTCTCTAGTAAAAGGAATGGCTAACCTCCAATTAGATTCTTGTATATTTCTTCCATTTGACCCTGAAATACTCTTGAAATATGAAGGTTATAGTTGCTGGTCGTGCTCACTTACTTTGGATATTAATGCTATTCATGTCTTTGGTATCCTATATGCTAAGTTTTTCATGTCAAATATCAAGGATAAGTGGATGTATGTTAAGTGTGAACCACCTTGGAGTGATGATATAATTGTGGTACTAATGCTAAGCCTCCTACCAAGAGGATTGTGTACTTATTTTCTTCCCTCTTTGGTTTTGCAAGGTATGAATTTGAGGACAAATTCCTTTCAAGATGGAGAGGATGATACAAGCATGAAGAGCACAAAGAGTATGAGGTATTGTCAAAAGGTTCAAGTTGCGGATGCAGGACCCTTTTGGAGCCTGTCAAGCCTTGTTCATGCAAATAGGAGCTTAGCCTTTTGAAGAAGAGCTTTTAATACATTCCAAGGTAGCGTTGAATATATTCCAAAGGCGCCACAACTTAGGAACATTATGGTCTTTTGAGACTCCCTTTCTACACTCCAAAGGAGCACCCTTCATTAAGGGTATTTTGGTCATTTGGTTGTAATAAGTATAAATAGACTTGTATTTTCCTTAGACTTTGATGAATTGAAATTGAGTATTACTCTTAACTTGTAGTTTTAGTCCTTAGTTTGTAGCTAGAACCGAATTTGGGTCTTTGACATTTGAAATTTAGGGTTTTCACTTGTCTTGGATGATTTGGCAAGAAAGGTGTGCTTGAGGAAGAGTGTTTCCTTTGGGTAACATAAGAGGGAGGTTTGAACTCTTGTTTGTGAGGTGTGTTGAAGATTTGGAAACATCTTCTAGTGCTAATCACTAAATAAGAGTAAGGGTCTTCCTATCTATCTTTAAATTTCAAGTATTCTTTTTCTTCATCTCCATTCTATTTGTTGTTTTCTCTTTGTTTGATTGCTGGAATTTGCACCTTAAGTGACCAATTTCGTGTGTTCATAGCCATTAGGCTATCATTTGGTATCAAAGCCTTGCTTAGGGTTGTTCCCACAACTCTAATCCTTGGTTTTAGTGTTCTTATATAGAAAATCTCATCAAAAAAGAGTCGAAAATCAGAAAATACCAAAAAAAAATTGTGTGTTGTCTTGTGTGTTTGTTGTAGATCCGAATTTTCCAAGTTAGATCTACATGTTTTTGTTTTGTTTTGAAGGTTTCTAGTGCTAAATCCTTTCTCTCTAGAACAGAGGGAGTCTAGATCTACTTTTAGAGTGAAGTTTGGTTGTTTTTGAGCTAGATCCACCATTGTTGTGACGTGTTTGAAGCTTTTGGAGAGGGTGACGTTTTTTGGCTTGTGTTGGTAACTTGATTTTTGGCTGATTTTGAGTTGGTTGAGGTTGTTTTGGCATAAGTAACCTAGATCTTTAAAAAAAATCAGATTTGGTGTTCATTTGATAGGAGGTCAAACTTTGGTAAACTCTTAATTATTCATCTTGTTCTTCCATGTTCATCAAGTCTTGCTAAGGAAGAATATTCAAAGAGTGTGTTTGATCCAAAAAAAGGAGAAGAAAGAGGGATTACTTGGTGTTTGTGAAGGAATATTCCTTGGTATATTCATAGTCATCCAAAAGAAAGAAGAGACAAAGGAAATAATCAAGTACAATTGAAAGTACAACGGGGGGACCAATCCATTTTGAATTCATTTGAAGCTCCAAAAGGGCTCCAAAACCTTCAATTTTTTCCTCCCACATGAAATTTCTTCTTCTCTTAAGTTTGTTGGGATAAAAAAAGTGTATTCAGATTTGAAAATTTTGAAAAGTGACGTACAATCACAAGCTGCCACATCATCACTTATACAAACAACCAAATAGAGTTCTAAAATTAGATTTCCTAGTTTCTATTTGTTGTTTCTAGTTGCTTTTGTGTTGATTCTATTACTAATTAGTAAGCTAGTAATTACCTACTAGTTTGGTAATTAGATTAGAGTCCATTATTTTGCGTCTTCGATTTTTTCGAGCTTTTCTCGTTTTCAAGTCGTAGTAATTTTGTTGGTTCAAGTTCGTGCATCACTTATTTTGAGTCGTTTCAAATGAAGATCCATTCCGATTCAAAGCTTCTCACCTCTCAAGTAACTTGCCAAGTATTGTCGGTTCTCCAACACTTGTGAAGCCAAGTGTGAGGTGAGGTTGAATGTGAGTAAAGTGAGGCTTTTGAACTAACTCGTTTGCTCGTTTTGTAGGTTATTTTGCTTGCTGTATTTTGCACTTCGAAGGTACATTTTCCATGGAAACAGAAGGTACTACTTCCCAACCTTTGGGAAATGATGTTATGGGAGATTTGATGGCCCAAATGGAGGCCTTGAGTCGAGAAATAAAAAGCGGAAATGATGCTATAAGGAGTGATATGGATTCAATGAGGGGTGACATGAATAGAATTAGAGCGAGGGTTGATAGACTATGTCCACCAAAATCTCCACAATTCCAAACACCTCAAGTCCAAAGATCCTATACTTCAAAAAATCCAATGACTCCTCTCCATGAGTTAGAAACCAAAGAGAGTGAGGCCAAGCCTCAAGATGGAGAGAAAATTATTAGTGAGGTACAATAAGAATGTGAAGAAAAAAGGGAAAAGGAAGGTAAAACCATGGGTAGTGAAGTTGGAAAGAAAAAAAAGGCTTGATTGTGGATCTTGTCCACAAAGGACCCTTTTTTTTCACTAACCCAAATACTAGCATTTTTCCTAGTATTTTATCTTCTCATGTCCAGGTTCAAGATCCTAGAAGTCCCGAGGAAAATCCCAAGGAAGTTTCCGTGAAACCCTTGGCCGAAAGTCCCCATTTTGGGATAAGCGATGAAGAAGTGAAACCAAAGGGAAACCTTGACATATTCCCTTGTAATATGGAGCATGAGGGCTTCCATGATGCGAAACCAAGTGAAGAAAACACTTCTCACAATCTACAAGGTAACAAAGTTATTTTCTACACTCCTAAAAACTTGAATTATTTTGATGTGGCTTTTAGTAGCTAAAGTGGTGTAGTTTCGGATTGGATTAGTCAAGAAGTGTATATATATCCCTTTTGTGATACTCTTGGTGTTGATAGGTTGTATAAGGACCAAACTCTTGTTGTGAGTACGCAAGCACTAGTTGATCCTTTAGATGACAAAATCAATTCTTTTCGTAAGAATGATTTGTGTCCATCTAGTGCTAGAACTTATAACTTGAATAAGGTTCCATTATATTGTGACAAGAGTATTCACAAACTACATGACCCTCTTGTAGATGATAGTACCTTGGTTGATTTCTTCACACTTGATTTCTATCTATACTACCTCTTTGCCTATGATGATAACCATGTTAATTTTGAATTGATATTACGTAGAGATAGTAAGCTTGGTGGCTTGTTTCCTTTCTTGAATGAAGATGATTGTGAGTTTAATTCTCTAGTAAAAGGAATGGCTAACCTCCGCTTAGATTCTTGTATATTTCTTCCATTTGACCCCGAAATACTCTTGAAATGTGAAGGTTATAGTTGCTGGTCGTGCTCACTTACTTTCGATATTAATGCTATTCATGTCTTTGGTATCCTATATGCTAAGTTTTTCATGTCAAATACCAAGGATAAGTGGATGTATGTTAAGTGTGAACCACCTTGGAGTGATGATATAATTGTGGTACTAATGCTAACCCTTCTACAAAGAGGATTGTGTACTTATTTTCTTCCCTCTTTGTTTTTGCAAGGTATGAATTTGAGGACAAATTCCTTTCAAGATGGATAGGATGATACAAGAATGAAGACCACAAAGAGTACGAGGTATTGTCAAAGGATCAAGTTGCGGATGGAGGACCCTTTTGTAGCCTGTCAAGCCTTGTTCATGCAAATAAGAGCTTAGCCTTTTGAAGAAGAGCTTTTAATACACTCCAAGGAAGCCTTGAATATACTCCAAAGGCGCCACAACTTAGGGACATTATGGTCTTTTGAGACTCCCTTTCTACACTCCAAAGGAGCACCCTTCATTAAGGGTGTTTTGGTCATTTGGTTGTAATAAGTTTAAATAGACTTGTATTTTCCTTAGACTTTGATGAATTGAAATTGAGTATTACTCTTAACTTGTATTTTTAGTCCTTAGTTTGTAGCTAGAACCGAATTTGGGTCTTTGACATTTGAAATTTAGGGTTTTTACTTGTCTTGGATGATTTGGCAAGAAAGATGTGCTTGAGGAAGAGTGTTTCCTTTGGCCCACCTAAGAGGGAGGTTTGAACTCTTGTTTTTGAGGTGTGTTGAAGATTTTGAAACATCTTCTAGAGCTAATCACTTAATAAGAGTAAGGGTCTTCCTATCTATATTTAAATTTCAAGTATTCTTCTTCTTCATCTTCATTCTATTTGTTGTTTTCTCTTTGTTTGATTGCTGGAATTTGCACCTTAAGTGACCAATTTCGTGTGTTCACAGCCATTAGGCTATCATTTGGTATCAAAGCCTTGCTTAGGATTGTTCCCACAACTCTAATCCTTGGATTTAGTGTTCTTATATAGAAAATCTCATAAAAAAAGAGTCGAAAATCAGAAAATACCAAAAACAATTGTGTGTTGTCTTGTGTATTTGTTGTAGATCCGAATTTTCCTCGTTAAATCTACAAGTTTTTTTTTTTTTGAAGGTTTCTAGTTCTAGATCCTTTCTCTCTAGAATAAAGGGAGTCTAGATCTACTTTTAGAGTTAAGTTTGGTTGTTTTTTAGCTAGATCCACCATTGTTTTTGGCTTGTTTGAAGCTTTTGGAGAGGGTGACGTTTTTTGGCTTGTGTTGGTAACTTGATTTGTGGCTGATTTTTTGTTTTTTAAGGTTTTTTTGGCATAAGGAACCTAGATCTTCAAAAAAAATCAGATTTGGTGTTCATTTGCTAGGTGGTCAAACTCTGGTCAACTCTTAATTATTCATCTTGTTCTTCCATGTTCATCAAGTCTTGCTAAGGAAGAATATTCAAAGAGTGTGTTTGATCCCAAAAAAGGAGAAGAAGAAGTACTTGGTGTTTGTGAAGGAATATTCCTTGGTATATTCATAGTCATCCGAAAGAAAGAAGAGACAAAGGGAATAATCAAGTACAATTGAAAGAACAACAGGGGGACCAATCCATTTTGAATTCATTTGAAGTTCCAAAAGGGCTCCAAAACCTTCAATTTTTCCCTCCCACATGAAATTTCTTCTTCTCTTAAGTGTGTTTGGCCAAAACAAGTGTATTGAGATTTGAAAATTTTTAAAAGTGACGTCCAATCACAAGCTGCCACATCATCACTTATACAAACAACCAAATTGAGTTCTAAAATTAGATTTCCTAGTTTCTATTTGTTGTTTCTAGTTGCTTTTGTGTTGATTCTATTAATAATTAGTAAGCTAGTAATTACCTACTAGTTTGGTAATTAGATTAGAGTCCATTGTTACGCGTCTTCGATTTTTGTGAGCTTTTCTCGTTTTCAAGTCGTAGTATTTTCGTTGGTTCAAGTTCGTGCATCACTTATTTTGAGTCGTTTCAAATAAAGATCCATTGCTATTCAAAGCTTCTCACCTCTCAAGTAACTTGCCAAGTATTGATGGTTCTCCAACACTTGTAAAGCCAAGCGTGAGGTGAGGTTGAGTGTGAGTGAAGTGAGGCGTTTGAACTAACTCGTTTGCTCATTTTGTAGGTTATTTTGCTTGCTATTTTATGCACTTCGAAGGTACATTTTCCATGGAAACCGAAGGTACTATATCCCAACCTTTGGGAAATGATGTTATGGGAGATTTGATGGCCCAAATGGAGGCCTTGAGTCGAGAAATAAAAAGCGGAAATGATGCTATAAGGAGTGATATGGATTCAATGAGGGGTAACATGATTAGAATTAGAGAGAGGGTTGATAGACAATGTCCACCAAAATCTCCACAATTCCAAACACCTCAAGTCCAAAGATCCTATACTTCACAAAATCCAATGACTCCTCTCCATGAGTTAGAAACCAAAGAGAGTGAGTCCAAGCTTCTAGATGGAGAGAAAATTATTAGTGAGGTACAAGAAGAATGTGAAGAAAAAAGGGAAAAGGAAGGGAAAACCATGGGTAGTGAAGTTGGAAGGGAAAAAAAAAGGCTTGATTGTGGATTTTGTCCACAAAGGACCCTTTTTATTCACTAACCCAAATACTAGCATTTTGCCTAGTATTTTATCTTCTCATGTGCAGGTTCAAGACCCAAGAAGTCCCGAGGAAAATCCCAAGGAAGTTTCCGTCAAGCCCTTTGCCGAAAGTCCCCATTTTGGGATAAGCGATGCAGAAGTGAATCCAAAGGGAAACCTTGACATATTCCCTTGTAATATGGAGCATGAGGGCTGCCATGATGCGAAACCAAGTGAAGAAAACACTTCTCATAATCTACAAGGTAACAAAGCTATTTTCTACACTCCTAAAAACTTGAATTATTTTAATGTGGCTTTTAGTAGCCAAAGTGGTGTAGTTTCGGATTGGATTAGTCAAGAAGTGTATAAATATCGCTTTTGTGATACTCTTGGTGTTGATAGGTTGTATAAGGACCAAACTCTTGTTGTGAGTACGCAAGCACTAGTTGATCCTTTAGATGACAAAATCAATTCTTTTCGTAAGAATGATTTGTGTCCATCTAGTGCTAGAACTTATAACTTGAATAAGGTTCCATTATAATGTGACAAGAGTATTCACAAACTACATGACCCTCTTGTAGATGATAGTACCTTGGTTGATGTCTTCATACTTGATTCCTTTCTATACTACCTCTTTGCCTATGATGATAACCATGTTAATTTTGAATTGATATAATGTAGAGGTAGTAAGCTTGGTGGCTTGTTTCCTTTCTTGAATGAAGATGGTTGTGAGTTTGATGCTCTAGTAAAAGGAATGGCTAACCTCCTCTTAGATTCTTGTATATTTCTTCCATTTGACCCCGGAATACTCTTGAAATGTGAAGGTTATAGTTGCTGGTCGTGGTCACTTACTTTGGATATTAATGCTATTCATGTCTTTGGTATCCTATATGCTAAGTTTTTCTAGTCAAATACCAAGGATAAGTGGATGTATGTTAAGTGTGAACCACCTAGGAGTGATGATATAATTGTGGTACTAATGCTAACCCTCCTCCCAAGAGGATTGTGTACTTATTTTCTTCCCTCTTTGGTTTTGAAAGGTATGAATTTGAGGACAAATTCCTTTCAAGATGGAGAGGATGATACAAGCATGAAGAGCACAACGAGTACGAGGTATTGTCAAAGGTTCAAGTTGTGGATGGAGGACCCTTTTGGAGCCTGTCAAGCCTTGTTCATGCAAATAGGAGCTTAGCCTTTTGAAGAAGAGCTTTTAATACACTCCAAGGCAAACTTGAATATACTCCAAAGGCACCAAAACTTAGGGACATTATGGTCTTTTGAGACTTCCTTTCTACACTCCAAAGGAGCACACTTCATTAAGGGTGTTTTGGTCATTTGGTTGTAATAAGTATAAATAGACCCTTTAGCTTGTATTTTCCTTAGACTTTGATGAATTGAAATTGAGTATTACTCTTAACTTGTAGTTTTAGTCTTTAGTTTGTAGCTAGAACCGAATTTGGGTCTTTGACATTTGAAATTTAGGGTTTTCACTTGTCTTCGATGATTTGGCAAGAAATGTGTGCTTGAGGAAGAGTGTTTCCTTTGGTTCACCTAAAAGGGAGGTTTGAACTTTTGTTTGTGAGGTGTGTTGAAGATTTTGAAACATCTTGTAGTGCTAATCACTTAATAAGAGTAAGGGTCTTCCTATCTATTTTTAAATTTCAAGTATTCTTCTTCTTGATCTCCATTTTATTTGTTGTTTTCTCTTTGTTTGATTGCTGGAATTTGCACCTTAAGTGACCAATTTCGTGTGTTCACAGACATTAGACTATCATTTTGTATCAAAGCCTTGATTAGGGTTGTTCCCACAACTCTAATCCTTGGTTTTAGTGTTCTTATATAGAAAATCTCATCAAAAAAGAGTCGAAAATCAGAAAATACCAAAAAAACATTGTGTTGTCTTGTGTGTTTGTTGTAGATCCGAATTTTCCAAGTTAGATCTACAAGTTTTTGTTTTGTTTTGAAGGTTTCTAGTGCTAGATCCTTTCTCTCTAGAACATAGGGAGTCTAGATCTACTTTTAGTGTGAAGTTTGTGTCACGCCTCAAATCCTGTTGGGGCGGACAGGCATCCGTAGCCGTAAAGGCCCGAGAGAACCTATTCATAACCTTGTACTTCCCATGCATGTGACTGTATCAACCAAATGTTCTGACAACATAATAATATGTATCGATGAAAATAACTACACATGCACGCCCAAACTGATATGTACAACACTTGGCCGATGGGGCCATCATGTCTAAAATCAGGACACTACCATAACTTTACATTAGTCTACAAATTCTCTAAAAGATACATAGACTTAGTTAGGGTCGGGACAAACCTCCTCCCTACTCTTGACTTACTGTACAATACCAAAATATATGGAACAGACTCGGAAAGCCCCGAATCAACCTGGAGCTCACCAATAGTCCCTGAAAAGCCTGCGCTCCTACTAGTGAGTTGTATGAGCTGAAGTGCCTCTGCCTGCAGCATGAAATGCAGGTCCCCCGTGAGGTACGTCAGTATGAAAATATGTACTGAATATGTAAGGCAGAAGGTAACAACACACTTGATACAAAATCTTAATGAAAATCTGATACAAGTGTATAAGTAGTACTAGTAGACCACCTTTATAAATACTTGTGGGACAATGTACATTACATTCTTTCTTCGTTTTACCTTCTTACTTCATAATATTGGTAAGCCATATAATGCAAACGACCAGCTGATCAGTGGTAAATAGATAAATTAGGATCGGCCCATGTTAGGCTTACGCCCCTGAGCTGCCACCTACATATAAAGATTGGGAACCTCCCATGCTAGGCTTATGCCCTTGAGCTGCCGTCCACAAATAATGGTATCGAGATCGGCCCATGCTAGGCAAATGCCCCTGAACTGCCACTCGTCATTTTACAGATTTGCATTACTTAGTTTATTTAGCCTTTGAGATTGTTACTTTGGTGGTCAACATATTATGGTACCTTGAACCAGTAATACGCTAATAAGAGACATGTAAATAGATACTTAATGCAACAACAATGAGGTAGGGAGCTGTTGGCACACAAATAAAGTGTTTAGGAGCTGAAATAACACATGGGTCTTATTTGAACAAACGGAGAACTCCTGAAATTTTCTAGTGAAGATAGACGCACAGATTTAATAATAAGCACGTATTGAGGTGTTCTAATGTGTTAGAGAGTGGGAACAAGGTCATTGGATACATGGAGTGTAATGTGCTTCCATTATCTATCACTTTGTTGTAGGATAACCTCGGAAACTTGCTTGATGGAACAATTGTACGATTTCATGCCAAAGAGTGTGAAATAGAGTATGCCTTACATACCTAGTTATTTGACTCCGAAACTAACCCGACTTGACTTCCCGCCTTTTAGATTACTTATCTACAATAGAATATATGGTAAACTAGTATTAGTAACCAATCAACACATTTGAGATACTTCATTTCACCCAAAACAGTAACCGAGCAGCAACTATTAATCTATCAAACAAGGGTATTATTTTAACCCTATTTTTCCTCCAATTACACCCACATACCATATAGGTTCTTATAAGGTTTGCCAAAACCACCTCGACTTTATTACACATTCCAAATAATACGCAAAATAGATTGGGCAGCAAGCATTAGTTCGGTGGTGTATCACCATATCTTTCTTCTATAATTCATTACAAACTCATCACACCTTTATCCAACTTCAACCTGGCAACCCATAACATATTCATACAAAACAGTCCACAAAACAGTCCCAAACCCCTTTTATTGTAGCAATCAATTATTGAACTCATTATCTCTTGAGTTCTCAATAACAAGACATCCATAATCCCCTCTCAAATTCATATATAAGAAAAACAAAATGGGGCAGTCACCTTACCTCAATTCAGCAACTTATTGTTTTAATTGAACTCTTCACACTTTAACCAAAGAAGAATAAAAAAAGTTCCTCAATAACAAGGAAACGTGAACAAACAGCTTGTTCTATAATCAACCATATACTTATAGTCAAACACTTATAACTTGTTTCCCTAATATCCCATGAGATAATTAAACAAAACCTTAAGTGTTTTTCACTTACCTTGGGCTGCAAAGGGGAGGGTTTCTTCAAGAACCCTAGAAGGAAAAATAGGGCTGCTGCACTTGTTGTTTTTGAGAGAGTAGAGAGATTTGATGAAATATACTCCTTTTTGTGACTTAAAAATGAAGTAAAATGACCAGTAACTTGGCCTTTTAAAAGCCCTATCTTGTCCACCTCCTTAGATGCATTTTGGACAATAAAATTGGTCAAATTGGTCCAAGTAGGTGATGCACCTACTTAAGGGTCTAAGCTGCTGAAACTTCAAAGTAGGTGATGCACCTACTTGCTTAATTTCTTATTGGGCTCAATTATATTTGGGCCTTGGCAGATTGGTTTATAGGGCCACTTATCCATTTTCTTTCTCTTTTGTTCAATTTGGCCCACATGAGTATATTAGCATAGACCCAAATCTGATCCATAGCCATGGGTCCATTAATTTGGTTCAAACAACTTAAGTAGGTGACTCACCTACTAGCTTAAATAATTCAAGCAAGCACCTCAATATTTTGCTCCATTTTCAGCTCCTAATCCCTTTAATCTAACCTTCAACTTATACACACTTGGTCACTTTAAACTTTAGATTCAAATACTAGCTTACGATTCTAAGTTTAAATAGTTATCTTAACGTTAACTTAGTCGCATCACATTAAACTATACGGGCAGCCTCTATAATTCCATCTACACCATTAATAATTGCATAAAAAATCTCATCTGTTACCTATACCATATGACCATACCAGATTCCATATAATTAGAGTAAGTACAAGTAAAATACAGGATGTTACAGTTTGGTTGTTTTTAAGCTAGATCCACCATTGTTGTGGCTTGTTTGAAGCTTTTGGAGAGGGTGACGTTTTTTGGCTTGTGTTGGTAACTTGATTTGTGGCTGATTTTTAGTGGTTGAGGTTGTTTTGGCATAAGGAACCTAGATATTCAAAAAAAAAATATCAGATTAGGTGTTCATTTGATAGGTGGTCAAACTTTGGTCAACTCTTAATTATTCATCTTGTTCTTCCATGTTCATCAAGTCTTGCTAAGGAAGAATATTCAAAGAGTGTGTTTGATCCCAAAAAGGGAGAAAAAAGAGGGAGTACTTGGTGTTTGTGAAGGAATATTCCTTGGTATATTCATAGTCATCCAAAAGAAAGAAGAGACAAAGGGAATAATCAAGAACAATTGAAAGTACAACGGGGGGACCAATCCATTTTGAATTCATTTGAAGTTCCAAAAGGGCTCCAAAACCTTCAATTTTTCCCTCCCACATGAAATTTCTTCTTCTCTTAAGTGTGTTTGGCCAAAACAAGTGTATTGAGATTTGAAAATTTTGAAAAGTGACGTCCAATCACAAGCTGCCACATCATCACTTATACAAAAAAACAAATTGAGTTCTGAAATTAGATTTCCTAGTTTCTATTTGTTGTTTCTAGTTGCTTTTGTGTTGATTCTATTACTAATTAGTAAGCTAGTAATTACCTACTAGTTTTGTAATTAGATTAGAGTACAATGTTTCGCGTCTTCGATTTTTGTATGCTTTTCTCGTTTTCAAGTCGTAGTATTTTTGTTGGTTCAAGTTCGTCCATCACTTATTTTGAGTCGTTTCAAATGAAGATCCATTCCTATTCAAAGCTTCTCACCTCTCAAGTAACTTGCCAAGTATTGTCGGTTCTCCAACACTTGTGAAGCCAAGTGTGAGGTGAGGTTGAATGTGAGTGAAGTGAGGCTTTTGAACTAACTCGTTTGCTCATTTTTTAGGTTATTTTGCTTGCTGTTTTTTGCACTTCGAAGGTACATTTTCCATGGAAACCGAAGGTACTACTTCCCAACCCTTGGGAAATGATGTTATGGGAGATTTGATGGCCCAAATGGAGGCCTTGAGTCGAGAAATAAAAAGCGAAAATGATGCTATAAGGAGTGATATGGATTCAATAAGGGGTGACATGATTAGAATTAGAGCGAGGGTTGATAGACTATGTCCACCAAAATCTCCACAATTCCAAACACCTCAAGTCCAAAGATCCTATACTTCACAAAATTCAATGAATCCTCTCCATGAGTTAGAAACCAAAGAGAGTAAGGCCAAGCCTCAAGATGGATAGAAAATTATTAGTGAGATACAAGAAGAATGTGAAGAAAAAGGGGAAAAAGAAGGGAAAACCATGGGTAGTGAAGTTGGAAGGAAATAAAAAGGCTTGATTGTGGATCTTGTCCACAAAGGACCCTTTTTATTCACTAACCCAAATACTAGAATTTTGCCTAGTATTTTATCTTCTCATGTGCAGGTTCAAGACCCTAGAAGTCCCATGGAAAATCCCAAGGAAGTTTCCGTCAAGCCCTTGGCCGAAAGTCCCCATTTTGGGATAAGAGATGAAGAAGTGAATCCAAAGGAAAACCATGACATATTCCCTTGTAATAAGGATCATGAGGGCTTCCATGGTGCGAAACCAAGTGAAGAAAACACTTCTCATAATCTACAAGGTAACAAAGCTATTTTATACACTCCTAAAAACTTGAATTATTGTGATGTGGCTTTTAGTAGCAAAAGTGGTGTAGTTTAGGATTGGATTAGTCAAGAAGTGTATATATATCCCTTTTGTGATACTCTTGGTGTTGATAGGTTGTATAAGGACCAAACTCTTGTTGTGAGTACGCAAGCGCTAGTTGATCCTTTAGATGACAAAATCAATTCTTTTCGTATGAATGATTTGTGTCCATCTAGTGCTAGAACTTATAACTTGAATAAGGTTCCATTATCATGTGACAAGAGTATTCACAAACTAAATGACCCTCTTGTAGATGATTGTACCTTGGTTGATGTCTTCACACTTGATTCCTTTCTATACTACCTCTTTGCCTATGATGATAACCATGTTAATTTTGAATTGATATTATGTAGAGGTAGTAATTTTGGTGGATTTTTTTCCTTTCTTGAATGAAGATGATTTTGAGTTTGATGCTCTAGTAAAAGGAGTGTCTAACCTCCGCTTAAATTCTTGTATATTTCTTCCATTTGACCCCGGAATACTCTTGAAATGTGAAGGTTATAGTTGCTGGTCGTGCTCACTTACTTTCGATATTAATGCTATTCATGTATTTGGTATCCTATATGCTAAGTTTTTCATGTCAAATACTAAGGATAAGTGGATGTATGTTAAGTTTGAACCACCTTGGAGTGATGATATAATTGTGGTACTAATGCTAACCCTCCTACCAAGAGGATTGTGTACTTAATTTCTTCCCTCTTTGGTTTTGCAAAGTATGAATTTGAGGAAAAATTCCTTTCAAGATGGAGAGGATGATACCAGCATGAAGAGCAAAAAGAGTACGAGGTATTATCAAAGGTTCAAGTTGCGGATGGAGGACCCTTTTGGAGCCTTTCAAGCCTTATTCATGCAAATAGGAGCTTAGCCTTGTGAAGAAGAGCTTTTAATACACTCCAAGGCAGCCTTGAATATACTCCAAAGGTGCCACAACTTAGGGACATTATGGTCTTTTGAGACTCCCTTTCTACACTCCAAAGCAACACCCTTCATTAAGGGTGTTTTGGTCATTTGGTTGTAATAAATATAAATAGACCCTTTCGATTGTATTTTCCTTAGACTTTGATGAATTGAAATTGAGTATTACTCTTAACTTGTAGTTTTAGTTCTTAGTTTGTAGCTAGAACCGAATTTGGGTCTTTGACATTTGAAATTTAGGGTTTTCACTTGTCTTGGATGATTTGGCAAGTAAGGTGTGCTTGAGGAAGAGTGTTTCCTTTGGTTCACATAAGAGGGAGGTTTGAACTCTTGTTTGTGAGGTGTTTTGAAGATTTGAAAACATCTTCTAGTGCTAATCACTTAATAAGAGTAAGGGTCTTCCTATCTATCTTTAAATTTCAAGTATTCTTCTTCTTCATCTCCATTTTATTTGTTGTTTTCTCTTTGTTTGATTGCTGCAATTTGCACCTTAAGTGACCAATTTCGTGTGTTCATAGCCATTAGGCTATCATTTGGTATCAAAGCCTTGCTTAGGGTTGTTCCCACAACTCTAATCCTTGGTTTTAGTGTTCTTATATAGAAAATCTAATCGAAAAAGAGTCGAAAATCAGAAAATACCAAAAAAGATTGTGTGTTGTCTTGTGTGTTTGTTGTAGATCCGAATTTTCCAAGTTAGATCTACAAGTTTTTGTTTTGTTTTGAAGGTTTCTAGTGCTAGATCCTTTCTCTCTAGAACATAGGGAGTCTAGATCTACTTTTAGAGTGAAGTTTGGTTGTTTTTGACTTAGATCCACCATTGTTGTGGCTTGTTTGAAGCTTTTGGTGAAGGTGACGTTTTTTGTCTTGTGTTGGTAACTTGATTGGTGGCAGATTTTTAGTTGGTTGAGGTTATTTTGGCATAAGGAACCTAGATCTTCAAAAAAAATCAAATTTGGTGTTCATTTGCTAGGTGGTCAAACTTTGGTCAACTCATAATTATTCATCTTGTTCTTCCATGTTCATCAATTCTTGCTAAGGAAGAATATTCAAAGAGTGTGTTTGATCCAAAAAAAAAAGGAGAAGAAAGAGGGAGTACTTGGTGTTTGTGAAGGAATATTCCTTGGTATATTCATAGTCATCCAAAACAAAGATGAGACTAAGGGAATAATCAAGTACAATTGAAAGTACAACGAGGGGACCAATCCATTTTGAATTCATTTGAAGCTCCTAAAGGGCTCCAAAACCTTCAATTTTTCCCTCCCACATGAAATTTCTTCTTCTCTTAAGTGTGATTGGCAAAAACAAGTGTATTGAGATTTGAAAATTTTGAAAAGTGATGTCCAATCACAAGCTGCCACATCATCACTTATACAAAAAAACAAATTGAGTTCTAAAATTAGATTTCCTAGTTTCTATTAGTTGTTTCTAGTTGCTTTTGTGTTGATTCTATTACTAATTAGTTAGCTAGTAATTACCTACTAGTTTGGTAATTAGATTAGAGTCCTTTGTTTCGCGTCTTCAATTTTTGTGTGCTTTTCTCGTTTTCAAGTCGTAGTATTTTTGTTGGTTCAAGTTCGTGCATCACTTATTTTGAGTCGTTTCAAATGAAGATCCATTCCGATTCAAAGCTTCTCACCTCTCAAGTAACATGCCAAGTATTGCCGGTTCTCCAACACTTGTGAAGCCAAGTGTGAGGTGAGGTTGAGTGTGAGTGAAGTGAGGCTATTAAACTAACTCGTTTTCTCATTTTGTAGGTTATTTTGCTTGCTGTTTTTTGCACTTCGAAGGTACATTTTCCATGGAAACCGAAGGTACTACTTCCCAACCTTTAGGAAATGATGTTATGGGAGATTTTATGGCCCAAATGGAGGCCTTGAGTCGAGAAATAAAAAGTGGAAATGATGCTATAAGGAGTGATGTGGCTTCAATGAGGGGTAACATGATTAGAATTAGAGCGAGGGTTGATAGACTATGTCCACCAAAATCTCCACAATTCCAAACACCTCAAGTCCAAAGATCCTATACTTCACAAAATCCAATGACTCCTCTCCATGAGTTAGAAACCAAAGAGAGTGAGGCCAAGCCTCAAGATGGAGAGAAAATTATTAGTGAGGTACAAGAAGAATGTGAAGAAAAAAGGGAAAAGGAAGGGAACACCATGGGTAGTGAAGTTGGAAGGAAAAAAAAGGCTTGATTGTGGATCTTGTCCACAAAGGACCCTTTTTATTCACTAACCCAAATACTAGCATTTTGCCTAGTATTTTATCTTCTCATGTGCAGGTTCAAGACCCTAGAAGTCCCGTGGAAAATCCCAAGGAAGTTTCCGTCAAGCCCTTGGCTGAAAGTCCCCATTTTGGGATAAGCAATGAAGAAGTGAATCCAAAGGGAAACCTTGACATATTCCCTTGTAATAAGGAGCATGAGGGCTGCCATGGTGTGAAACCAAGTGAAGAAAATACTTCTCGTAATCTACAAGGTAACAAAGCTATTTTCTACACTCCTAAAAACTTAAATTATTGTGATGTGGCTTGTAGTAGCCAAAGTGGTGTAGTTTCGGATTGGATTACTCAAGAAGTGTATAAATATCCCTTTTGTGATACTCTTGGTGTTGATAGGTTGTATAAGGACCAAACTCTTGTTGTTAGTACGCAAGCACTAGTTGATCTTTTAGATGACAAAATCAATTCTTTTCGTAAGAATGATTTGTGTCCATGTAGTGCTAGAACTTATAACTTGAATAAGGTTCCATTATCATGTGACAAGAGTATTCACAAACTACATTACCCTCTTGTAGATGATAGTACCTTAGTTGATGTCTTCACACTTAATTCCTTTCTATACTACCTCTTTGCTTATGATGATAACCATGTTAATTTTGAATTGATATTATGTAGAGGTAGTAATCTTGGTGGCTTGTTTCCTTTCTTAAATGAAGATGATTTTGAGTTTGATGCTCTAGTAAAATGAATGGCTAACCTCCTCTTAGATTCTTGTATATTTCTTCCATTTGACCCCGGAATACTCTTGAAATGTGAAGGTTATAGTTGCTGGTCATGCTCACTTACTTTCGATATTAATGTTATTCATGTCTTTGGTATCCTATATGCTAAGTTTTTCATGTCAAATACCAAGGATAAGTGGATGTATGTTAAGTGTGAACCACCTTGGAGTGATGATATAATTGTGGTACTAATGCTAACCCTCCTACCAAGAGGATTGTGTACTTATTTTCTTCCCTCTTTGGTTTTGCAAGGTATGAATTTGAGGAAAAATTCCTTTCAAGATGGAGAGGATGATACCAGCATGAAGAGCAAAAAGAGTACGAGGTATTATCAAAGGTTCAAGTTGCGGATGGAGGACCCTTTTGGAGCCTTTCAAGCCTTGTTCATGCAAATAGGAGCTTTGCCTTGTGAAGAAGAGCTTTTAATACACTCCAAGGCAGCCTTGAATATACTCCAAAGGCGCCACAACTTAGGGACATTATGGTCTTTTGAGACTCCCTTTCTACACTCCAAAGCAACACCCTTCATTAAGGGTGTTTTGGTCATTTGGTTGTAATAAATATAAATAGACCCTTTAGCTTGTATTTTCCTTAGACTTTGATGAATTGAAATTGAGTATTACTCTTAACTTGTAGTTTTAGTCCTTAGTTTGTAGCTAGAACCGAATTTGGGTCTTTGACATTTGAAATTTAGGGTTTTCACTTGTCTTGGATGATTTGGCAAGTAAGGTGTGCTTGAGGAAGAGTGTTTCCTTTGGTTCACATAAGAGGGAGGTTTGAACTCTTGTTTGTGAGGTGTTTTGAAGATTTGGAAACATCTTCTAGTGCTAATCACTTAATAAGAGTAAGGGTCTTCCTATCTATCTTTAAATTTCAAGTATTCTTCTTCTTCATCTCCATTCTATTTGTTGTTTTCTCTTTGTTTGATTTCTGGAATTTGCACCTTAAGTGACCAATTTCGTGTTTTCATATCCATTAGGCTATCACCTAACCTATATTACAATCTTGAAAGAGTCCTTTGACATCTTCAACCAAGTGTTTTTGTGTCGGTAGCGATTGAAAATGAGAAATTCCTTGTGAGAGTTAGTTCTTTCATATTTTTCCCTTATTGCATGATAGTAATTATGGTGTGTTGGGACTTTTCTTCCGTGGGGAGGCATGTAAACTAGGAAATGTTGGTGAAGTTGTCATATTACAAACATGAGGCAAAGGAGAGTAGTTAAGTCACTATTGATAGAGAGTCACCTCCTGAGAGTTAGTAATTGTTGCTTGATTGTTCTTAAAAAGTCTTTTGCATCCTTTAAAATGTGATTGCTTTTGAGGAGAGTTTCTCAAATATTTCTTTCCATACTTATTGGCTAATTGTTACCGCTAATCAAGTTTGAAATCATTGGTCATCATTTGGTTGTAAGAATAGGCTTATAAGTCGAGTAGTCTCATTGAGTATAAAGTAGTGTTGCTTGAGGAAAAGCAAAGTTTTAAGTTGGGGGTGTTGATGAGTGAAAAATTTGTCATTTATTTACATCCACATTCAAGCACACAGTGATGAATTAAGTGTTTACATGAGGAAAAATTTTGATCAAAATGTATTATTTTCAAGTATTTGTCATCTTGCAGGATATTTAATGAAAATAAGTTGGAATAAGTTTGATGATAAGTGAAGTGAGACAAAATAGTAAGAGAACTAAAGGTTAGGCCCTAGAGGCATCCCTTATATACCACGATTGTGCTCTAAGGGTTACGATCACGATCAGAAGTTAAGTCAAACCTCGGCGATCACAAGATGACCACCGCGATTGCAGTAGTCGCGAACGCAATCAAGATACGGTGATCACGGTAGGGCAGGAAATTTTTAGGGGTAGTATTATAATTTCACAGAGCTAAATCCCAAATCACAAAAGGCTAAACCCTTTCACAATTGGAGCATCTTTTATCCAATTTTCAGTTTTGAGAGCAAAACCACTCTAATTTTTTAGTTGAGAACAATTTGTTAATTTGATTCCAAGAGATTTTGGTTGTAAATAAAGATTGAAGTTTGGGTTTAATCTCATTTGGATTATTATGGATAAAGTGCTTTCCAATTTGGGTATATCTCCTCTATTTAATTTCATGAGTAACTAAATCAATTTCTTAGGGTTATGTTTGATTAGATAGTAGATTGTGTGTGGGTGTTGATTGTTAGCCCAAATAATTGGTTAATAGTGATGGGTTTTGCTTTTACTCTATGGTTGAATTGAGAATTATAGGTAAAAACCCCAATTCCCTTAGATCCCATATCATCCTTGAAAGAGGGATATGGGTGAATTTGCAGCCAATAATATGTTGACTCCAAGAGTGCCCGCGTGCCTTGTTACCCCAAATAACCAACCCACTTTGTATCATGACATTCCTTTTAGAAGAGAAGTGATTGCGAACAACACCCTGAATTATCTTCTTTGTTAGCACTATCTTAGAAATAAGGGTGTTAGTTAAATTGGCTATGTTCATAAGCATCATCTTAGAAATAAGGATGCTAAGTCTTAGGTCACGATTGGTAATATTGTCACACTTATGAGGTATTTGAAAGAATCCATGAGTGAAATTTAATGTTTTATCGAAAGGTTAACACTAAGACCCTAAATCGAGCCTACCCAAAACCCTTATCCAAAACTTGGACTAACTCTTGATTAACCATGCATGAACACTACATAGGAGAACATAACCCAATGATCCGTCTTGATTTGATAAACTTAACAATTACTTGAGCTCATATCAGTGTAATTCTATTTGACATTTTTAATGTCTCGTTATGTCAGTCAATGATAAATTATGTTACAATACTTTTGTTGTCGATTATTTTAATAAAATTCTCTTATTATATAAGAGAGAGTTGAGCTGAAGCTACTCTCCATACAACAACAACAACAACAACAACAAATATTCGAACCCCCTAATTTACTTTTATGTTTTGTTTTAGTTTCGCATTACGGGTTTACACATAGTTAACTCTTAATACACGTAAGTGTTTAAATCTATCTTGCACTCCTCGAGGATTCGATCTGGACTCATGTTGGGTATATATTGACAACGGCCACCATGCATAAAATGATGTGTATGTTGAGAGTTATCAATGGCATCGGTAGCAACTGGGCTATGATTAAGTTTTGAGGATAGATATCCGTTATTGGGAGACTTATGGCTTGCTCTATCTAGGGCTATAAATGTGGATTAAGATTGAGGCAAGGTTTGTTAATATGAAATATCTAAATGAGGATCTTTAGGGAGTATTTTTGTAGTAGTTCATGATATTGCAGTTGGTAGAAATGTTAGGGAAGAGAAAATTCTTAGATAGTTTGGTTGCCTATAAGCCCAGAAAGTTGTTATATCATTAGGCTTGAATGTTTTGATCATATTATGTAGATGAATTTCATGCACTAGTGGCTTCCTGATTAAAAACTTAGAGTTAGTTGATGGAGGTGGTGAAAAAAAGTAGTGCTCTAAAGGGGGAAGGTTCCTAAGTATATACAAGATTTAGGATCCCAAAATATTAGCTAGCATGATATTATATGTGTAGCATCTAGTACTTTAACATGGCTAAGGACTAAACGTCTCATGCCAATGGACTTTGAGAAACTGAAATACAGGCTGAGCTACCCATACTCATTTTCCTCCGACTCAAGTCATCTGCAACTATATTTCCCTTGCTTGAATGATAAAAGATAGAGATATCATAATCCTTAAGAAACTCTTTCCAGCTATGATGTCTAGAATTAAGCTCCCTCTAGATCATAAGATGCTGAAGACTATAATGATCAGTGAAAATCTCACAATGCACGCCATAAAAAGAATGCATCCAAATCTTATGTGCGAAAACTACCACCGCCAACTCCAACTCATGAGTGGGGTAGTTGCGCTCATGAACCTTAAGTTGTCTCAAAGCATAAGAAATAACATGACCTTGCTTCATTAAAACACAACCTAGACCTACACTAGAAGCATCACAATACATGGTGAATCCCTCACCCTCAATAGGAAGAGCTAGAATAGGAGCTAAAGTAAGAAAATCCTTGAACTTTCTAAAGCTCAACTCATACTCCTCAAACCATCGAAAAGGAACCTCCTTTTGAGTCAATCTGGTCATTGACACTAAAATATTAGAAAAAGCCTCGATGAATCATCTATAATAATCGATAAACCCAATAAAACTAGAAACCTCAGTCAAAGACGTAGGCGTAGCCTAATCACGAATTGCCTCAATCTTGGTTGGGTCTACCATAATACCATCCTTAGACACCACATGCCCAAGGAATGTCACCGACTCAAGCGAAAACTCACACTTAGAGAACATGTGCTTTTGAGAACATGGAAAAAAGTACATGTTCTCTCAAAGTCGGGAGCACAATTCTCAAATATTGTGCATGCTCCTTTATACTCCTTGAATACATAAGGATATCATAGATGAACATAATAACAAATGAATTCAAATAAGTCCTAAACACTCGGTTCATGAAATCCATGTATGGGGTTGGGGCATTAGTCAACCCAAAAGACATCTCAAGGAGCATATAATGACCATAACGAGTCCTAAAAGCTATATTTGTGATATCCTGAGCCCAAATCCTCAAACAATGATAACCAGATCTCAAATCAATCTTAGAGAACACCGCTGCACCCTAAAGTTGGTCGAACAAATCATCAATGTGAGGCATAGGATAATATTTCTTTACCATTACCTTATTAAGTTGCCTATAATCAATACACATACAATGAAGCTATCTTTCTTCTTTACAAACAACACAGGGGCTCCCCAAAGAGACTGATCAACGCCCAAACTACACGTCTAATTAAGGATTAGACGATCGCTTTCAAGTATAATAACCTAACTAGGTTGGGGTCAAACCCACAAGAAAGACTTGGATGTGTATCTCTAGTTTGCTAACTTAACTGGATGAGTAGAAAGTAAATCGTGGGTTTGAAGTTACAATCTCGAACAAGTAGCAAAAATAAACACTAGTTGTAATCAGTCGTAGATGTACACTGGAGTGTGTTTCCCCTGGCTTCTAACTCAGTAGGATTCTCGTATTCAACTAAACTATTCAACTGTTGTACGAGTAGAATAGGTATCACCAACCACCTTTTAGCATACTTTGGTAAATTTCACTCATCTCCTCTCGATCTCAGAGTTGCCTTACTAACCTTTACCTTGGACCCCAATTTCAATTATCTTTTCTCGATCTCAAGCTGATTAGGTGAAAGTTAACCATCTTAAGAAGATAGTACAAGGAAGCTTATTTTGGCAATTAACCCTAAATTGCTATTGTGACCTTTTTTTCCCAATCTATACCTCCATTTTGGGTTCATAGTGAATACAGGTTGGATCGTAATGTTTGCAACCGTTAAGAAAGCAATAGACTCAATGGAAAACACTATGCATACAACAACACTTGGCTAGGAGAATTGAATACTTCCTCTTCTTCGTTACTAATCCAGGGTACCCACAATCCTAGCTATGAGTTTTAGCTGTTTATGCTTATGAAATGATCAACGAAATTCATATTGAATAACATTAAGAAATATTACAAGAATAATTTAATAAAACTCAAAGTCTGTAGCTGAATTCTCAATCAAAATCAATACAAAAGCAATCCCAAGATCAAATTTGAATTTTGGAATAAAAATATAAGTTGTAAGTGTTAAGAGTGTGTAACCTAACTCCAAAATTTCAAAAAGGTATATATAGTACACAAGAAAACCCTAAAATTCAAATCCATAACAATAAAAAAAAACAAGGTCGGTGGCTACTTACTTAGGCTACATAAGGACCGTATGAACCACATACGAACTGTATGTGGACATGGGTAATTACCAGAACTCAAGTATAGATCATGAAGCTCTTTGGACTTTCTAACTCTGCACTATCCTAGGTCACATAATGATCATATGTGCCACATATGGACCGTATGTGGACATAGGATAGTGTAGATGATACACTACTAACTTGGAGCATATCAAATCTGCCAAAAAATCATTCCAAACACACTACAATTCCGAGAGCTTGAAGATAAAAACTCCAATATGTGAAGACAACAACAATCACGAAATTTTGAAGGAATACCAACACCAAAACAGTAGCTACACAAGGAGAACAAGAAGATAACAATAACATTAAACAATGGTTCAACAACACAAGATGATAGATTACAAAGAGTACAATGTTAACAACAAGAACAACAAATGGTAGTAACTATAGTGAATCAAAAATCAGCCCCACACGGCTTCACTAAGTTACTACAAAGTTTCAAGAGTACAAAATGAAAGATAGTAACTTGACACAAAGATATCTTAGAATCTATGAACCCTAACTTGAAGATAGGACCCTAAGACCAAAAGATTTCATTACCAAGTTCTTACTTAGACCAAGAGGAACTCATGAACCTCAAGATCTCAAGTTTCTAGCCAAGAAACAACACAAGTGTAACTACACTTGTTGGACAGATTTCAGGTTCTACTCTTAAGAACAAGAGAGAGAGAAATATTCAATGTTACAAGACTTGTTGTTGTGAAATATGAAGAATGAACTAAGTGCTGAAAATAACCCTAATAGCATCTATTTATATTACTCACAAAATGATGGACAAATGACCTTCCTACCCTTCAGTCATGGGGTGCCCTTAGAGTGTAATTTATTATACTTCAAGGCTCATTTTCACACTTAAAAATGTTGAAGATCTTTGGCGGATCAAGTACCAACTCACACGCAGCCATTTGCATGAACATGGATTGTAGTTTTTGTAACTCCCGAGCTTGGCTTCGTGTGAATGGTCGAGAACGTATTGGACAGCTTTGTACACCCGTATCATCCTCTCCAACTTGAGAGGAATTTGACCTCAAATTCAGCATTTGGTCATCCTCAACCGCATCCACTAGAGAAAGATCACACACGTTGAAAGTGTTGTGCACATGGTATTCCAAGGGAAGGTCAATCTTGTAGGCTATCATTGATCCTTTCAAGTACTTGGAATGGACCATCACCTCTTGGCATCAATTTGGACTTTATTTGAGATGGAAACCTATCCTTTCTAAGGTGAACCCACACCCAATCTCCCGGTTCAAGAATGAGTTTCTTTCTCCCCTTGTTGACTCTCCTTGCAATGTCTTGATTTTTCTTCTCAAGTCGAAGCCGCACCTTCTCATGTAACTTCTTCATCGAATCTGCCCGCTTTCTTCCATCTAAGGTAATCATAACATCACTAGGTAAAGGAGTTAAATCCAAAGGGTTAAGGGGGTTGAGGCCATATATGCACTCAAAGGGAGTCATTCCCGTACTTGAGTGTATGACACGGTTATATGCAAACTCAATCAATGGTAGGTGTTCCTCCCAAGAAGTCAATTTTCCTTTTATCATGAATGTAGCATAGCACCCAAAGTCCTATTTACTACTTCCGTTTGACCATCAGTTTGTGGGTGGCAAGATGTAGAGAATAACAACTTGGTTCCAAGCCTACCCCACATGGATTTAAAAAAGTGGCTTAGGAACTTAGAGTCCCTATCACTCACAATGGTCCTTGGAACACCATGCAACTTGACAACATTATCAACAAACAAAGAGGCCACACTAGGTGCATCATCACATTTAAAGCATGGAATAAAGTGTGCCATCTTAGAAAACCGATCGACCACAACAAAGATACTGTCCCGACCTCGTCTAGTCTTAGGCAACCCTAACACGAAATCCATAGATATGTCAAGCCAAGGGTGTAAAGGAGTGGGCAACGGGGTGTACAACCCATGAGGTAGGAGCCACGATTTGGCTCCTTTGCAATCTATGCATTGGCCACAAATCTTGGCCACATCCTTGTGCATTTTTGGCCAATAGAATTTCTCCTCCAATATTCCAAGGGTCTTTTCGATCCCAAAGTGACCCATTAGACCTCCATTGTGTGCTTCCCTCCTAAATAACTCTCTCCAAGAACTGGAGGGTACACACAATCTTCTACCTTTAAACAAGTATCCATCAAACTTGGCATAGGGATTTGAACCCCTAGATGAATCCCACTTGTCCCTACCCATTTCTTCGCATTCCTTAAAGATAGGAGCAAAGTGAGGGTCCTCGGGATACAATTCTTTCAAACTCTCAAAACCCATTAATTTTGAAGATAATGTTGACATAAGAACATGTTTTCTAGATAAAGCATCATCTACTACGTTGTCCTTACCCTTTTTGTATTGAATAACATAAGGGAAGGTTTCAAGAAACTCAATCCGTTTTGCATGCCTCTTGTTAAGTTTGTCTTGTGCCCGAAGATGCTTCAAGGATTCATGGTCCGTTCGGATCACGAACTCCTTGGGCCACAAATAGTTCTGCCAAGTGGCCAAAGCTCGAATCAAGGCATACAACTCTAGATCGTACGTGGAGTAGTTTAGAGTTTCTCCTTTGAGCTTTTCACTAAAATAAGCAATGGGTTTTAAATCTTGCATCAAAACAGCCCCTATGCCCACTTTACTAGCATCGCACTCAACTTCGAATGTCTTATCAAAGTTGGGCAATTGTAATAAAGGTGCGGAAACGAGCATAGCTTTCAAGGTTTCAAAAGCCTTAGCTTGCTCTTCACCCCACTTGAAGGGTTGGTCTTTTCGAATGATCGCGGTCAAAGGAGCGGCTATGGTGCTGAATCCTTTGAAAAACCTTCTATAAAAACTAGCTAACCCGTGGAAGCTTCTTACTTCGCTAATGGTTTGCGGGGTTGGCCAATTTTTGATAGCATCTATCTTGGATTAATCCACTTCGACCCCTCTTGAACTAACAATAAAACCCAAGAAAACAACTTCATTAACACCAAAAGAGCACTTCTCCAGATTTGCATACAACCTTTCCTTTCTAAGGACATCAAACACACATTGTAAATGCATCACATGCTCATCAATTGACTTACTATAGACCAAGACATCATCAAAGTAAACAACAACAAACTTTCCAATAAATGGCTTCATCACATGATTCATTAGCCTCATGAAAGTACTTGGAGTATTTGTTAGGACGAATGGCATATTCATAGAGACCAAATTTAGTCTTGAAGGTAGTTTTTCCATTCATCACCGGGTTGCATTCTTATTTGGTGATAGACACTCCTTAAATCAATCTTGGAAAATAAACATGAACCATTCAATTCATCAAGCATATCATCTAACCTAGGGATAGGGTGATGATATTTTACCGTAATCTTATTGATGGCTCGACAGTCCACACACATACGCCATGTTCCGTCTTTCTTAGGCACCAGTAGCACCGGAACCGCGCACGTACTCATGCTCTCCTTGATATACCCTTTGTTGAGGAGTTCCTCAACTTGATGCTGCAATTCTTTGGTGTTCGTAGGGTTGCTTCTGTAAGCCAACTTATTTGGCAATTATGATCCCGGCACAAAGTCAATTTGATGCTCAATCCCCCAAAGCGGGGGCAATCCTTGCGGAAGTTCTTTGGGAAATACATCTACATAATCCTGCAACACACAAGAAATCAAAGAAGAATTAGTGGGGTTAGTATTAAAACAATGAGCCAAAAGAAGCACAGGCATGTCCACATCATAATCCAAGAAGAGTTCCTTCTTTCTAGTCAACATCACCATGTTTTCTTGCCCATTTGACGTTGAGGCAGTTCCGGAAATCCCTACTGTCCCACCCACGATTTTCCCCTCTTTTTCACCATTTTCGAGTTTCTTTCCCTTCTTCTTCAACTCCCTCATCTTTTGATGTAATTCATTCACTCGTGATGGTAAAAGAGGATAAAGAGTGACCTTTCGACCATCCTTCTCAAGTGAATATCGGTTGGTCCTCCCATTATGTTTGGTAGACCTATCATATTGCCAAGGTCTACCTAACAACAAATGACATGCTTGCATTGGTATCACATCACAAAGCAATTCGTCTTGGTAGTTCCCTACCTTAAACCGTATCACACATTGCCTCATGACCTTCAATTCTCCGCATTCGTTCAACTATTGCAACTTGTATGGTCTAGTATGAAGTGTAGTTGGTAATTTCAGAAAGTTCACCATAGCGACACTAACGACATTCGCACAACTACCACTATCAATCACCAAAGTGCACACATTCCCCTTTACAAGGCATTTAGTATGGAATAGATTTTCCCTTTGGATAGGGTCGTCTATTTCCTTACTAATCATAGCGCGTCTAACTACAAAGTTTGGAACAACACGCTCCCCTTCTTGTGGGTAAATAACTTCACCATCATCATCATCATCATCATCATCAAGTGGCCTATTTCCAGCTTCCTCTCCATCTTGAGGCTCGACCTCATCCTCCTCTTTTTCAAGACCCACCTCCTCACCAAGGTAATATAATCTCCCTTCCCGTAGTATCACGTTGCTTCGATTTGGACATTCATTGGATTTATGTCCCCAACCTTGGTACTTGAAATATTGGAATCCTTTTGGGTTTGGATACTTGTGAACTTCTTGTTTTAGAGGAAGTTTGTGGACTGTTTTGGGCTCGGGCAGCATTGTAGTGGCGGGTTGGTCCTTGTTTTTGGGCCAACCCAAAGAAGATTGACCCACGTCCTTGCTTCTAGGCCAACCCGAGATGGATTGTCCCCTTGCCTTGAGAGACGACCTCTCTTTAAGATCCCTTTCAATCTCAAGAGCCGCTTGGAAAATACCTTCAACGGTATCAAATTTGTGAAGTTTCAAATGAGTGGAGATCTCTTTGTTCAACCCACACTTGAATCGGATGATGTCATGACTGATTTTTTCCCCACGATGATCAAGCTTCAACATGATTTGTTGAAACTCATCATAATATGCCATCACACTTTTATTGCCTTGACGCAAGTTATACAATCTAGCAAGCAATTCATGGCGATAACTCTCGGGAAGGTCCCGTTGCCTCATCAAGTACCTTAACCGAAACCAAGGTGGTGGCTTCCCATCAACTAATTCATCACCAAAATGCTTGACGTACTCCCACCAAGTGTTGGCATAACCCTCAGAATTAGCTATGGCATAACAACTTTTCTTTTCTTCTGAGATATCATTAACTTGAAAAACTTTGTCATAAGCTGATTCCCATGCTAAGTAGGCCTCGGGGTCACTTTCACCCTTAAAGATAGGTAAGCTCAATTTGATGGTATTGATGTCTGCGTCTCTTTCTTGGTGTCGATTTCCTCTTTCTCCATACCCTCGGTACCTCCTTGGATCAACATGGCCCCTTATTAGCTCCTCATCTCTCATGTAAGCATCATCAAAGGCTCTATATCCATCATACGCCTCTCTACCATGTTCCTCAAAGTGAGCTGGTCAGTTTTGGTGATTTAGAATCTAATTTGTAGGCATTGGGATTTGTGGAGGTGGTGTTCTTTGATTTGGTGGAGTTTGGTAAGGTACGTTCAGATTTTTTGGAGTTAATGGACGGCTACATCCTTCTTGTGGAATTGGAGGAGTTTGGGAATGGCGTGGTCTATTCGCTTCTTGGTTTGGAGGGAAAGTAGTGGTATGATTTGTGACATTTAGTGGGGCTAGAGGTGGATTCATTATTTGGTGCAATATTTCTGGTGAGATAGTTGTGGATGAAGTTCTTTCATGCCCACTTGAAGGAATATGATGAGGAGTGGATGGACGAGAGTTCCTTTGACTCTCCACTTGCTCCAATCTCCCACTTATCGTAGTCAAATCTCACCTCATTGCCCCAACTTCCGTGTTCAACCTCTCTAAACTTTTGGTAATGGCCTCAAGTGTGGCCTTCATAGTGTCTTGTTCAGTAGTACCCCCACTTTGGGATGTGCTTCCTTCCATTTCAAGGTGTTACCTATACAATCAGCAAACAAGTTAGCATTAAACCTCTCCTCACTCACACTCTCTCGGTTCACTCACACTTTTGAGCTCCACAAATGTTGTAGATTGGCTAGTAACTGTGAATCCTTAAGATATGAGTAAAGCTCTTGTCCGGAGTGGATTCTTGTTTGAAACTCAAAGAATTCTTGACGGACTGGAGTTAAGAAGTTACAACGTATTCAAACGAATAAAAGCACCCAACTAAACGTGGACACGAACAAGAGAATTCAAAAGGACTAATTGACAACCTAGTAGGATTGTACTAGCATGTTAATTAGTTCTAGAACCAAGTAATGAAACTAAGAATCAACAATTAGAAACTAGAAAACCTAAATTTGAGCTTATTAATGATGTGAACAGTAGCCAATAGGTGACGTGAACAGTAGCAAATGGGTGACGTGGCAGCATGCAATTGGTCTTGGTCCCACACAATTTAAGCACCAATTCTGAAATTTAAATCTTTACACAATTTGGAAAGGATGACAATTGGACTGGGAGGGAAAACATAAATCTTGAAATAAGAAAAGTACCTTGTCCCACAACAGTAGGTTCTTGAAATAAGAAAAGGTATCTTGTTACATAACACTAGGTTCTTGAAATAAGAAAAAGTTATCTTGTCACACAACACTAGGTTCTTGAAATAAGAAAAAGTTGCTGAAAAGTAGAAGCTTAGTCTAAGAAATGATGGGTTCAAGGCTTCTCACAACATGCTTTACAATTTTCAGCTTCAACTTTTGAATTTATATCACACTTTTTAGTTGTCTAAAGTTGTAAGAAAAGATGAAGAACTTGATGAACACCACAACAACCTTCAAGAACTCAACAACAACTTCTTCAAAAACACAACACAACACCACCAATTGTCAACAACAAGTAACAACAAACAGCCAGCCACAGGGCACCACAACTATGGTTAATATTATAAGCTCAATCTTTAGATCTTGACACCTTTAGTGTTGGTGAGAAAGAAACCAACACTAGAAACACTCTATAAAAGCAAAATACTACAAGATCTAGCCAAAAAAATAAGAAAATCTCGGCCCATACAACAACACATCACAATTTTTGGCCAAGAACACAAAGGTAGCAGATTTGACTATTTCTGGAATTTTCAGATTTCAGTTTTTTTTTTTTTTGTAGTTTTCAAGTCTCAAGCCCAAGATCGATCTTGTTAGAACAAAATCAAATATGGCTTTGATACCAAATGATACACTACTAACTTGGAGCGTATCAAATCTGCCACAAAATCAGTCCAAACACACTACAATTACGAGAGCTTGAAGATAACAACTCCAATATGTGAAGACAACAACAATCACGAAATTTTGAAGGAATAGCAACACCAAAATAGTAGCTACAAAAGGAGAACAAGAAGATAACAATAACATTAAACAATGGTTCAACAACACAAGATGATAGATTACAAAGAGTACAATGTTAACAACAAGAACAACAAATGGTAGTAACTATAGTGAATCAAAAATCAGCCCCACACGGCTTCACTAAGTTACTACAAAGTTTCAAGAGTACAAAATGAAAGATAGTAACTTGACACAAAGATATCTTAGAATCTATGAACCCTAACTTGAAGATAGGACCCTAAGACCAAAAGATTTCATTACCAAGTTCTTACTTAGACCAAGAGGAACTCATGAACCTCAAGATCTCAAGTTTCTAGCCAAGAAACAACACAAGTGTAACTACACTTGTTGGACAGATTTCAGGTTCTACTCTTAAGAACAAGAGAGAGAGAAATATTCAATGTTACAAGACTTGTTGTTGTGAAATATGAAGAATGAACTAAGTGCTGAAAATAACCCTAATAGCATCTATTTATATTACTCACAAAATGATGGACAAATGACCTTCCTACCCTTCAGTCATGGGGTGCCCTTAGAGTGTAATTTATTATACTTCAAGGCTCATTTTCACACTTAAAAATGTTGAAGCTCTTTGGCGGATCAAGTACCAACTCACACGCAGCCATTTGCATGAACATGGATTGTAGTTTTTGTAACTCCCGAGCTTGGCTTCGTGTGAATGGTCGAGAACGTATTGGACAGCTTTGTACACCCGTATCAGTAAGGTCTTCTTTTTTCTGCTTCTGATCCTCTGAACTTTTTATATCTGCATTATCTTGGGTAACATACGCCCAATAGGTGGAACATACACCCCAAAAAAACTCAGTAAGTAGCCAAAAACTTCACTTCTCATCTTTTTCTTCAGTTTATTATCCAAAACCTAGTTTTCTACAAAACATACACAAAACACATCATATCTAATAGGAAAACCTAAGAAACTTGCATATTTCCATCGCTTTAAACATCAAAATTGATATATTTTTGTAGAACATCAATACCTTTAACTTAGAATGTTTGTATGTCCTCAGGCAACACAACAAAACAAAACAAAAATATGATGCTTAACTAGGAGAATCTAAGTTATCTAAGCCAGTCAATCATCACTTTAAGCTTAAATACATTGCCTATCCACCTACCCCCTCCTATATGACCAAGTAAAAACCAATTATGTATGAACAAAGCACAACATTATGACGCAATGGGATCAAGATATGCCAATTACATTAGCAACAGATAGTCATGCATATATACAAAATATACTACCCGGACAAGTAAGTAACTAGTAATGCAATCCATGTGCCCTCACAATCAAAGAAGTCCCACTTACTCATATAAAATAAATGTGTCAATGTAGGGACGGTCAAGAGACACTCACACTCAAAAGATAAGTTTAACTAATATGCATCAAATACCATAGGCTTGCCCTTATTTTCTTTACCTTGGTTTTTAGACAATTAAGTTAGGATCACTATATGACTTTATTCGTCTTGCAATGTAGGCTTAGGGATAGTATGGTACCTATAGATATATCAAGACTAAGCCTTCTTGGCACTACACTGACTTTGGGGTTCACACTTTAACCAATTTCATTTATTCCACCCTTTTTTTCTCCTTTTTTATTCTTTTGTGCACATTCAGGTTGGGTGTGGTTTCTTTTATTCTTTCTTTTTCATTTTCTTTTCTTTTTCATATTTTTTTTTATTTTTCTTTTCTACCACACCCAGCCTTACTAGCTCTTCTATTATTTTACCCTTTTTCATACCCACTATATATTATAAATCCATATGATAGTCACCCTCAACTTAGGCAATTTGCCTGAGTTAAGATGCACAATATCCAAGGAGGAATATGGCAAAAATAGGTTCATTGCAACACAAATGGGAAAGTGAAAGGTTAAAACAAAGAAATAGGCTATAAGACTCAAAAATTGAATCAGGGGATACTATTTCACATGGGGAAAGTCATTTAGACTAAAACTAGACTAAAATAAAAAATGGCCTATGATCCTTTCTTAACCAACTCTCCTACAACCTAGGCAAGACTAACCGAACATGTTTTATATTTAACACACAAAAGGAACTAGGTAGCATCTCTCACACACATGGAACAGAATCACATCACAAGCCACTACCTATCCGATTCATGCACAAGTTAGTAATGATTATCATGTCCCTAATTCTAATTCCATAACAAGATCCACAAAATTCACACATATATATATTCTCACAATTCTAAAAATAAATTTTGGAGGGGTATTATTTTTATCAAAATCACCAAAGATATGACAACAACCCTAATACTTAATAACCTCCTAATTACACAAAAAGAAATAAAACACATCACCACACAAATTTTAAACCTAGACATGCAATTCTACAATTCATACTGGGCCAACAGGAAAAGAAACACAGCAACAAAAACCCATAGTAGATATGGTTTATCCCACCCCAAACTAAAAACTATTCACTGTCCCTAATGCGTTAAAAATGTAAAGCAAGGGAATAATAACATACATAGGACGCGATAGACATCTGTGACATGATCTTCCATAGGTGAGGGAATTTGGACTGGCGGAGGTGGTAGTGGTCACGGTGCACTACTAAAAGATGCACCAGCTGCTATCTCTACTTGCTTCTACCGATCAATAGCTACAGAATCTACTGACTTATGTATGGCCTATTTCAAGGCCTGTTAATACGGTATAATGGGATCTTGTAGGTCCCCCTCTCGATCTCTTATGGTCCTAACTATGGGGATCGTATCATCATCCTTCATGAATAAATCAAAGCTTTTAGGCCCATGTGGAGGTACTAGTTGAACAACTAGGGGCACAACTAGAGGTATGGATAATATGTGGCTCTCAGAGAGAGAGTGAACCTTTGCTCATAAGATATCCACCTTCTCCCTAATATGTCCTAGATTCGGCGTCTCAATCTCTAAGAAATAGGGCTATCATACATCACTCAAAAGCATCAATACGTGCATTTAAATCATCATGTAACACTAACATAGAAACTTTATGTGTAGCATCCCATCTAGCCTCAGTCGTCTCTAGTATGGTTCAAATCCATGGCTGGATCTGCTCATATAGAGTCACCACCTCATCCTCGACATTCTTGAGTCGAGTGTTGGTGACTCTCTGACTCTCCACCAGGATTTGCAAAAACTCATAAAATACTAGGATTATACCTGAAGCAGGAGCTATAATGGATTGGACAAGAGGCACTTAAGATATACCTACTGGCTCTAAAGTGAAAGCCAGAGCTGAAGTAGTTGTAGCGGCGGTCCTCTCACCCTAAGTACTCAACTCGGGGGCCTCTCTCTACTCCCCAATCTCAAATCTATACTAGCCCCCACATTACCTCCCTATGTATCAATATACTCTGTAGGGACTGATGGGCCCTCACACAGGGCCGGAGGCACTAAATTGGGCACACGGGGTCTCCTGGGAAGGTTTGAACATGTTGGATCCTTCATCATCCTAGTTTGTGTTATGGTCATTTCTTGTACTCTCTCATTAACTCCTAGTATCTCTAGGACACCAGCCATATCACATAAGTATTAAACAATGCATAGAAATGGCAGATTCATATCCCCAACAAAAGCTCTCTCATGAAGTTTATGTTGAATAATAGCAAGAAAATCAATGTCATATTTGTCCATCATTCTAGCAATCAGCATATCTCTATCCCAAGTCAATATATTTTATGCAGCAGTCAAACATAGTCTATAATGAACAAGCAGGCAACAAAACTTAGCAGCAAAAGTGAACGACGCCTTCTTTATAATACCCTACCCCTCGATCTACCGGGTATCATATATAGAAGTGAAATACAGCTAGCGATCTATCTCGTCATCTCAACTCTATCACTCTTATAGTCATATGAATGCCACAATCAGCTTTTAATTTATAATCACACTTAGTTGGGATGTTAGAGCAACATAATCTGGCCTAAAGAGAGCTCAGCGAATTATCGTTGATGAAATATCTACCATAACCTCTCTAACATGAGTCTGCTCATGTTGGGGATGCTCAGTATACCTCAAAAAACCTCTATTATTTGTTTTGTCAAGGTTACTGTGTCATGGTATGATGAATAGAACTCTCACACCAAAGTTGGGTTGTAAGAACCTAGGGGTCAAGTCATCCACCCTAATTGATATCTATCAAATGCAGCCTACAACAATGGTGCATTGTCCAATCTAACAAGTCATTATGTCTCTCCTCATAGATAGTCCTCATGGGTCGGTCAGACTAGGTAATATGGTTGTCCTACTTAGATATTGTCCAAAGTTCCTCCATGCACCATCTTGGGTTTACCTAATCAAGGGGATCTTTCGAACATGTGTGTGGTCAAATGACTGATCTTGGGAAGCTGGTGCCTCTAAATCAGGAGTTGAAACATGGTGTGTAGTTTGATTTGTACCCTCCTCATACTGGGGTACTATTGAAGACTGCTCCTAAACAGTACCCTCATCAGAATGGGGTACTACTGATGACTTCTCCTCATCTGTTGTATCAGACTCATCTTGGTTCCCTTTCTTAGACTAGGGGTCCTATCTAACTATTGTGGGAGGTGAATCTACCTCCTCGCCATCATCATCATCATCATCACACTCCCCCTCAATAGGTTGGGGATAGTACGGTGGTAATCTCTGGGCCGTCTTCATGCTCGTCCTGGACATAGCCTAAATAGACTTAGTCTGGGTCCTAGGCTAAGTAAAAGAAGGTTGTCTACCCCACTATGAATCATCTGCAAGTTGCACGCACATGGTGCAAATAATTACAATCTCGACAACAAGATGTCTCTAACCCCTAGTCACTCGGCGTGTTGCCATGGCTGGGGCTACTCTAATCTGTATAATCAGCTACATCTCTACTGAGCCACTTAGCTCGGGGGACTTGTCCCATCTCTTAGCTGGTCTAGCTTTCTTCTTCGGTGCCATGTGTACCTAAAAAACAATTGTTAGAACCTAAAAGATAATAAGGGATTGTAAAATTTGAAAAAATAAACTCAATTTGAAAACTTCAAATTTTACTACAATTTTCACATCCCTAGACCTCAAACCCAGTCCCAACAAGCCCAATGTGCAAATGAATATCAAGAATGATTTTTTGCAATAAAAATGTAACATGCAAACTTTTGGTGTTCCTCTAATTTTTCAAGTTCAACTTTCATTTAGTGCATAATCTTAAGGCTTAGTTCTAGAAAAATGCCCTATATTAAGATTTTTAGGCTATTTCAAGGCTCCCATCAACAAGTTATTTAGTTACTACATATTTCTCATGAAATCCAACACACCAACTTAATTTTGAATTTAACACAAGACATTACTAGTGAACCAAGAATATTACCTTTTATGTGAAAAACTGGGAGTGAACTAGGAAGAAGTGAAGCAAACCCAAATATTGAACATGTATTTAACACTTTTGGACAAGTAGGTACTTCGAACAAGTATCAATTTAACCTTAACTTATGTGTGGGGAAATGGGATAGTTTGGATTTGAGAGGGAAATTGAGATTTTAAGAAAGAAGAGAAATTTTGAGGATTTGGTGTGTTAAAATAAGTTAAAAAGTATTTAAATTACAAGGGTTGATTTAGGGTTTGTTTAATTATTGGTGGGCCAAAAATTTTAAACAAAAATTCCACTAAAGGCTGTAATATACGGTCATATGTGGTACATACGGTCCGTATGTGCCACAGTTTGAGGGCCCCATTCTTTGGTCGATTTCCCTGCTTTTTGGACTTTTTATTCTGACACTTACTTTGCTACTTATAATGTAGCAAATGCCATCTACAGCCCTGCAAGTAAGTTCGTTGGTTAAAGTCCAAAAATATCCCAAAAACTCCTTGCAACTTCATCTTTTAATTAATACACAACTTACCTGGACCACATGGGACTTATGACCGTGTTGAATTGGTCACAAAGTCCCCATACCTAGATGGTTATGAATCAAGCAACTTTTACCACTTTCCAGGCCTATCCTTGTCCTATTTTACCTACAAAAAAAAAATATGCACTAAAATAGTGGGTTGCCTCCCACACAGCGTTTGATTTAATGTCGCAGCACGACATGGCTATGTTGGTTACTCAGACTTTACCAACAAGCCCATTAGTTGCCTCTCATGCAACATTTAATTTAATATCTCGGCATGAAGCGGGTACCTTGACTCCAAAGAATTCGTCAAGGTACCTAAACAAATAACCTCTGAGGATATCAATACAATGGATTACCGACACAACCCTTGTATCGATAGGCTGCTTCATAGTTTTTTTAACATTGAAAGTGACTTCTTTGTTGTTAACTCTGAACCTAAGCTCTCCTTTCTCCATATCGACCACTGCTCTACCCGTGGCTACGAATGATCTTCCTAAAATAATGGGCATCTCAAAGTCAACCTCATAATTGAGAATGACAAAATCAGATAGAAAGATGAGGTTGTCAAATTTTACGAATACATACAAAAAAATGCCCATGGCTTTCTTCACAGTGCATTTAGCCATCGACAATCTCATGTTAGTTAGTTTTGGAGGGCTCAAGACCAATTGCTTGAATAAAGACAACGGCATCAAATTAATGTTGGCTACGAAGTCATACAAGGCTATGTGAATATGGATGTCTCAATAGTACATGGGTTTGTGAATGCTCCGTGATTACGCTTTTTCTTGGCCATAGACTTGGAAGTGACTGCACTGCAATGGTGCACCCCTCCAACATCCTCGAAACTAGTAATTCGCTTCATTTTCACCAACTCTTTCATGAATCGATCATACCCAAGCATATGCTCCAATGACTCAAGAAAATGAATATTCAAGCTTAAATTCTTCAGCATCTCAATAAATCACTTGAATTTCCCTTCCTCTTTCTTTTGCTTCAGTCTTTGAGAAAAAGGTGGGAGTGGTCATGGAATGTGTCTCACTTCATGCTCATTGACTAAGCCTTTATTTGTATCCTCACCAATACTATCATCCTTACCTGTTGCCTTGTCAGCTTCCACAGAAGGTGTCTCATCTATCACAGGACTATTATTTTTTGGACCATATTATTTGAAATGGTACATGGTTGTCTTTGATTCAATGTAGGTAATATCTTCCCGAACTAATGCTCTAATTGTTTGATAGCAGTCACATGAGACTCAACCTTTTGGGTCAAGCCTGAAATATCAGCCTTGATCTCCTTAAGGCTAGCCTTCTAACTCTCTTGTCCTTTTACCAATTTGGTCAGCATAGCCTTCATCATTGACTCTGTATTATGACTGCCTTGTGGAATAAACCTGTCACCCTTCTCTTTATAGTTATCCTTTTGCCTCCAATCACCATCACACTCCCTGCTATGCTCTCGATATCTATCACCATAGTAGTTCAAACTTTTGTTTCCTTTCCCTCAAGCTCAAAAACCATCCAACTCGCGATCCAAAACTTTGTCTCCTCCTCTAAGCTCTAGCGGCTGAACCCTACGCACCTACTACATTCACCTTTTTAGAAATCACTACTGCACAGTGCTTAGTAAGAAGCCCAATGTCAGTCCTCAACTATGTAATTTCTTGTGCCACAGACTCATCAACTACTCTTTGGTCATCCCAATGTCATTCCTCAACTATGCAATTTTTTGCACCATAGACTCATCAATTGCTCTTTGTTCATCGAAAGCTCTAATATCATAAGTATCAGTACCCATCTCAGCCTCCTGAGTATGTCACCCTCGGTTAGTGAGAGAAATCTGGTCTAGAACCATAATAGTTTCTTTCCAGTGTAGTATCATAAATTCCCCTCCAGTGATGGTGTCTGCCATGGTTCTGGAACTGATGTTCAGCTCTAAAAAATATATCTAAGAAGTTTGTCCCTGAAATCTGGTGATTGGTCACCATGCTAAGCTTCTTTTTAAACTTGAACTAATCCTCATAAATTGACTTAGAATGAAGTTGTCTAAAATTTTATACCTCATCTTTAAGTTGTAATATCCTGGCCAGAGGAAAGAACCAATTTAAGAATTTCTTGTGCAACTCATTCCATATGGTTATAAATCCTCTTGGAAGTTCCCCTAACCATAAAGAATCTTCTCTAGTCTGTGAGAAAGGGAACAACCTCAATCTAAGTGCCTCCAAGTCTACCCCCCCCCCCCCCCCCATCCCCGAGATGGTAAATAAAGTGCAGATACCTACAAAGTTGGCAAGGTGCATATTAGAATTATTAGTGGTCGCACCTAAAAATATACCTTTCAAGTTTAAGAGCTGGATTATGGCACTTGTTATATCAAATTTCATATTGGGGGTAGTGCAGGAGGAATAATAGCCCTTGTTTCTGCCGACTCAACGTATCTTATATCTTCCTCATCATTATATGGCTTGAAATATTTGAACTGGGATAACTTGAGCCTGAGCTCTATGAACTCCATCTCGATTTCCATCGAGTACTTCTCAATGATCAACTATCGGCCTTGGCCTGGATAGCTCTGCCTGTTGAGCCAACAAGGCTTCCTAATCCTCTTTCATCTGGTTAGCTGTCTCTGCTAGTATCTGCTTTATATTCCTATCTATAATATTCTGTGGATCACCTGGAGAAAGAACAGGTACAGCATGAGGGTCATGTCGAACCCTTTCTAAATTGCCTGCTCGTACTGGTTTCACCAATTTACAATTTGGCAGCAACTGTCTCTTCGGGTTAGGATTCAGTGGGAGTAAGGAATTGCCTTGACTCCTGGAGTTAGGCATACACCAGCGAATACCCAACTAAGAATAGAAAAGTAAAGACCCACAAACTTCAACAAGCTTCAATCAACACAACACCATTTTCCAAGCAACGGCTCCAAAATTTTGATCAACACCCAAACTATACCTCAATAAAGGATAAAATGGTCACTGTCAAGTATAATAACCCAACTAGGTTGGGGTCGAACCCACAGGGAAGACTTGGATGTATATGTATGGTTTGTTGAACTCAACGGGTTGAACAAAAAGTAAATGGAGAGTTTGAGGTAACATCTCAAACAAGTAGCAAATATCAACTCTGGTTGTAATCAGTCGTAGACAAACACTAGGAGTGTGTTCCCCCTGGATTCTAACTCAGTAGGCTTCTTGTATTCAACCCAACTATTCAATTATTGTGCATGTAGAGTCAGGAAAGATAGGTATCACCAACAGCCTCTCAGCATACTTTGGTAAATTTCACTCTTCTCCACCCGATCTCAATGTGTCGCCTTACTAACCCTTATCTTGGACCCCAGTTTCAACTATCTCCTCTCGATCACAAGTTGATTAGATGCAAGTTAATTGACTTAAGAAGATAATACAAGTAAACTTATTTCGGCAGTTAACCCCAAATCACTATTGTGACCTCCTTTTCCCAATCTCTACCTCCTTCTCGGGTTCGTAGTGAATACAGGTCTGATCCTAAAATTTGCAACTGTTAAGAAAGCAATAGAATCAAAGGAAAACACAATGCATGCAACAACACTTGGCTAGGAATATTGAATACTTCCTCTACTTCATTACTTAGCGAAGGTTCCCACACCCCTAGCTATGGTTTTTAGCTGCTCATGTTTGTGAAACGATCAACGATATTCATATTGAATAACATTAAGCAATATCAGAAGAATAATTGAATAATACTCAAAGTCCGTAATTGAATTCCCAATCAAAATCAATACAAAAGCAATCCCAAGATCAAATTCGAATCTTGGAATCAAAATATAAGTTGTAAGTGTTAAGAGTGTGTAACTAAACTACAAAATGTCAAAAAGGTATATAGTATATAAGGAAACCCTAAAAATTAAATCCTAAACAAAGAAGAAAAATTAAGGCCAGTTGCCACTTACTTAGGCCACATACGGATTGTATGTGGACATGGGTAAGTGCTAGAACTCAAGTACAAATCCTGCAGCTCTCTAGACTTTTAAACTCTACACTATCCTTGGTTACATAAGGATCGTATGTTCCACATATGGATCGTATATGGACATAGGAAAGTATAAGTTCTTCTTTTTCTACTTCTGAGCCTCTAGAATTTTGATCTCTGCTCTATCTTGGGTCACATACGCCTAATAAGTGGCACATACGCCCAAAACAACCTCAGTAAGTAGCCAAAAACTTCACTGTTCATATTTTTCTTCAGTTTATCATCCAAAACCTTATTTCCTACCAAACATATCCAAAACACGTCATATCTAACAAAATAACCTAAGAAACTTGTATATTTTCATCATTTTAAGCGCCGAAAGTGCAATATTTCTATAGCACATCAAAGACACACTCGATCTAATAAAACCCTTACCAGGATGATCCTAAAGCTCCTTAAGCTTGGAATGAGCCATATACTGAGGTGCCATAGAAATAGGTCGGTTGTCAGGCTCAAGATCAATAGCAAACACAATCTCGCTGGCAAGAGGGATACCGGGCAGGTTAAAAAGGAACACATCAGGAAACTCAACTACAGGAACACATTCAAGTGACACACTCCCCACAGTAGTATCACAAATATAAGTGAGAGAAGACTTGCAACCCCTCAAAATAAGCCTCCTAGAACAAACATAATAAATAATCCCTTTCAGCTAGTGATTAAGCGCTCCCTGCCATACGACTAGGGGTATATCTAGCATAGCTAAGGTAACGATCTTGGAAAAACAATCCATGACCATATGATAGTGGGATAACCAGTCCATGCCCAGAATTATATCAAAATAAACCATATCCAGAACAATACGATCAGCATGAGTATCAACATCTCTAATAGTTACAACTTAGGATCTGAAAACCCATTCCAGTACTAAAGAATCACCCACGGGAGTAGATACATATAAGGGCACAAATAATAAATCCTAAGATAAGCCTAATCGTAGAGCATAATAAGTAGATACATAAGAATAATTGGAGCGTAAATCAAATAAAGCAAGGGTCGACTAACGGTATACCAAAATTGTACCTATAATAACAGCTTTGGAAGACACAACATCGGGTCTAGTAGGTACTACATATAACTGACCACGCCCGCCACCTTGTTGGGCTCCTAACTGACCTCTTTTCCTGCCTGCCTTAGAACCTCCTTGAGTACCTTGGAAACCGTCCCTACGACCCTGAGAACCACCTTTAGCTGGGGGATGAACTGTTCTAATAGGGGGAACACTCTAATCTAAAGTAATAATTGCCCCACGACTAGGGCAATCTCACGAATAGTGACCATAAGCTCCACAACTAAAACATGTCACCTAAGCTAAACTAAAACCAACAGATCCGATTGACTCAAAATAACCACCATGTCTAGAATGATCAAAAGATGCACATCTTGAAGACTAACCATTGTCATAACCAAGAGATAACTAGCACTAGATTAACCTCCATCAGTGATCTGATGCGCTGCCTGAACAACTCGACCAAGTTGATTCTGAGGTTGAAAGAATGGATGTAAAGGCTATCTACCATAAAAATGGCTACCTCTAAGATAGGAACTACTATGACTCTAAATGAAATGGTGCTAATGTCTAGGCTACTTATCGATACCCCACAGGCCTCACAGTGCATCCCCTCCATAAGTTGAGCATGATCAGAAACCTCAAAAATAGACCTACCCGCAGCAACCAAACTCTGAGTAGACATATGAAGGAAAAGTCCCTCTTACAAAGCAACGAACTCTGTCACACTTAGTATCCAGAATACAAGTCACATGCTTATCCAACTCGTGGAAATAAGCCTCATACTCTACGACAATTATGGATCCCTACTACAATTTAGAGAACTGATCCCTTAAACAATCACTTAGGTTGCAATGCATATACTTCTCTAAGAATATCTCAGAGAACTAAGTACATTTCAAAGGAGAAGATCCAGCTTGCCTAGAATCCATATAAACTCTCCTCCAATTTCGAGCAACCAAGTCCATTTAAAAGGTGGTGTGATCCATACCACGAGTCTCAACAAGGCCTAAATTATAGATCTTATCCTCAAAAGAAATTAGAAACTAATATGCATCCTCGCTTGGAGCACCAGAAAACCTAGGCAGAGCTAATCTCAAGAATCTACCCAACATCTTTTGCTCCTCGATAGACATAGTAAGTTGGGCAACTACTAGCTGAGAAACTACTGACTGAGCAACCATCGGGCACAGAAAGAACCTCTAAGTTTGGAAGTCGCAGCTACAGGTTGCACCCCTACCTCCATACCACTCTGATATGTAGACTATGCATCATCAGATGGTGTACCACCAACTAACCCTAAAAGATAAACCAAAGCATCTCTGAGCACTGAAGAATAAATAAACCTTGGTAGAGCCTGGCATATTCCCTAACCAACCAGTAGCTAAGGAGGAAAAATCTCTGGCTCGGGAGCGGCAAGAGGGTATGGTGGAGGATCCCTATCCTTGCCTCTGGATGGGGACACATACCATGGTTGTCCATGATCTAAAGGTTATCCATAAATAGAAGAAATATCCCTATTCTCGGTCTTAGGACCCTCATTGCGTGTAGCGGTAGCACGTGTCCTATCCATCTACGAAAGAGTGAAGTCAAAGGAATGTTCTATAAACCAACTCGAACTCTTAGCAGGAAATGAGTGCAAGTAGTGAAAAACTCTTAAGAATGTCCCATAGACTCCCAAAGATAGGAAATGAACATCATCGTTCTGATCTGTAGGACTTTAATAGATATTTGCTCTTGTACCAATAATTTCAGTGTAACCTAGGCTTTGATACTAATTTGTCATGACCCAATTTACGAGTCATAATGGCACCTACTCTATCCCGCTATTAGGTAATCCAAACCATAACCTAGAGCTAAACACAATGGGTCAACTTGGTGAAAAATGCCTAACATAGGCAAAATCAACAACACCACATATAAATAAGCATAGTACTTGAAATAGATAAAGATAGTCAACTAAGATACCATCCCATGACCTGGTAGAGCTAGTGTGTGAGAAATTAGAAATAATAATACAACCCAAGTATCTAGAATAGTCAGTAACATCTTCCTCAAAACAAAAGATTGAACATAGAAAGATAGAAGGAAATAGGTGACTTTGACTCTAAGAGCTAACCTTATCTTCGGATATCAACACAACTCGAACATCGATCAACGACGATAACTGGTACTTGAATCTGTACCAAAAAGGTATAGAAGTGTGGTATGAGTGCCAAAAGCATGGGTACTCAGCAGGTATCATCGGCCGACAGAGCTAAATCATGATATAAATATGATAAAATGCAAGATAACATAATTAAGTCAAGGTATAGACAAACCTGAAGTAACTCCAAAATTGTTGTGCATAAACAAGTAAATAAACTAGAATAATAGTATAATGTAACATAAAGCATCAGCACAATCAATTATAACTACAAAATTGACTCCCTACATCAATTAGTGCTGAAAACTAAATAACCCATTACCAGCCCCCATAAGTTTGGAAGGTACAAACAAGATAGATTAATCCACCACCATCATTTATCAACTCTCGCAATACAATTTGAATTCCTCTAAGTCATGACATACTTTAACCATCAATTATCCATAACCATCATTTTTTTATTAATCAACACTAACGAACTAAACATCATATAACAACTAATCCTCATGTACAATAAATCCTCCTTTATTAACTAAACATCACTTATTAAATAGTCTTCAAATAGAGGATAACCATCACTTATCAACTAGTCATTATGTATTGATTAACCAATATTTGACAACTAGCCAATATTTATCAGCTAATCATTATACTACTAGGGTCTATTCATATCATGCTACATTATGAATAATTCCTCATTTTTTACTTTGCTAGATTGTAAATTTCACTCCCTAATGTCATAATATCATAATATATCATTATAGTATAATACGTATATCCAGAATCAAATTGATGTAGATATTCAATAATATCCTCATAAATATCATCATAATCATCTTTCAGCCTTGTCAGGAATGTATATATATCATCATAATTATCCTTCGGCCTTGCCAGGCATATATGTGTCATCATCAACATCCTCTGATCTTGTCGGGTATATATACATATATATATCATCAATATAGCCAATAGCACAATCAATAAAGTTCTTAATAGCATAAAAATAAAAATTATATATTAGCACGATTAATAATCATAATTGAAATAATGAGTGCTAGCATAACCAATAGCATGATTGCCAATATAGAAAATAAGCATAGTCTTTGGCATAATCAATAGCATAATCGCTAATATAATCAATAAGAATGCTCTTTAACATAATTCATAATGTATTCGCCAATAAAGTTAATAAACGTGATCACTAATTAATGCATAGGCAATAACTTATCAATATCCTAATTAATGGCTTATCATTAGCATAATAGATAGCTTATCATTATATCTAATTCATGTTATAATCTATAGTTTATTCATAGCATAATCAATGGATAAATCATCGATATAGTCAATAAGCATGGCCTCATGCATGAACAAAGGTGTAAATACCAATATATCAATGAGCATGATCACTAGCATAGTTAATGGATTATTTGTTGGCTTAATCAATAGCATAATATATGGTTTAGCCAGTATGATAATCAAGGGCTTATTTAATAGTATATTCGGTTAGACCAAACAATACCCAAATCAATAACATATTCAATAGCTCATCATAAGCTTAACCAATAATTCATTTATAACATAATCATTAAGCATTGCTTCCAACGTAATTCTTTATAACCAATAAGTACCAAGGCATTTAAATATCACTGAAATAATCATCTTTCTAGGTCTACACAAGCGTATCAAAGGGTCTTCAACAACTATCACAAGTTCAGCCTAAGGTGGGTGAACCACCCACTACTAAATCCCTAAAATCATTTACTAAGCAATGTCTACCCCAGACTAGGCTAAGGTATCTAAACCAATTATTAGATGTTGAACAAGAAACAACTAGCCAAGGATAGCAATTACTCCTAATACTAAGCAACTAAGTTTTCACAACTCAATTTACGTGGCATGATGGCACTTGCTATCAATTAGGTATCCTTTATCACTAGCTATCATAGTATTAGTTAACCCCACTTTTCTTGCCATATTGCACCATGGAATATTTATATATCCGGACTCAAACCGGTAATTATAATCATTATCCAGAATTGAACTGAGAATATGTATCATCAAGAGTTGGAATTAAACTGGTCATAAAGATCAATAAGACTCAGAATTGAACCAGTCATAAATATCAACAAAACTCGAAATTGAACCGGTTATAAAAATCAACAAAACTCAATATTGAATTGGTCATAAATATCAATAAGACTCAAAATTAAACCAGTCATAAATATCTGCAAGACTCAAAAGTAAATCGATCATAAATATTAACAAGACTCAGAATTAAACCGGTCATAAATATAATCATCATCATTATAGCATAGTCAATAATATATAACAATGAAATTATTCTTCACATCTACCAACAATATCATCAAGTACTAAGGTTTCTCACCATAACCTCAATACCCCTTCTTAAGAGTCTAATAGGCATAAAGGTTCACCAAAGCTAACATGTGTCATATCCTACGGTGGGTTAAGATTCCACTCTAATCCTTGAATTCCAATTTAGGCAAATTTCTACTCGAACTAGGCTTAAGCTATCTAATTTCACTTTTAGATGTCAAACAAGCCTTAATTAGCCCTACGATAAGAATTTAACCTAAAACATGAGTAACTAGGTTCATTATGCCTAAATTGACTAATACAAGTCATTCTTATTCTAAGAATGATGGACAAACTCTAATTTACCTAAAGTACAAGGGAACAAGCTAAAGAATTCAAGCTTGCGGTGTCAAACGTGCCTAAATGGCTCAACTAATCCCAAGTCTTATAATTCATCATAGAAACACCAAAAACTCATCCCAATATAACAATATATCATAATTATACTATAAGATATCTCAATCTAGAAAGGATTAAACCTAGCCTACCTCGATGCCGAAGAATGTCATGAATCGCTAAACCTTTGCATTCCCCTTTCAGTAAGCTTCTTCAAGATTCCAAGCTATCAAAATCAAATTCTATATGTAAATATGAGAACAACTATACCAATATTGCACCATTGTGCTTCGGGTCCAAAGACGATATCAAAAACCCCATGTGGGTCCCACTTATGCAACCACGTTTCTATAATGACCCTCCAGGTCAATTTCTATATTTATACTTATTTTTTTTATAACTTGTTGGGTTTGATAGTTCGATTATTGAGCAGTCCATTTGGTTTTTCGAATGAATTCCCTATTTAGAAGTCTTTACTGGTTCCAAATGGCCACCGAGCAAAAATATTAGTAAAACAATCTCAGGTGTAATTTCTAACTATGCCAGCAACTCTATAATATTGATCTTAGGCAAGGTGGTCCTTTGGTTTGGGTCTCATTGCACCCAAGTCCATTTAGATCCATTGGTTGGAAAGTTAAAATATCAGAAGATATGGGTGTGAGGACCACAATTTGTCTAAAAGACCTCCAATGGAAAATCCGACATTAACAATACATCCAAAAAATTGAATTTACTGGGCTTCCATAGTTTATTTACGAAAATTGGAGTCCAAATGGGTTCTGGAGGTCAGAAAGAAAATTTGGACTTTGTTGGCACTAGAGCATGGCGATTGCAACACACATCATGGCGATTGCGCCATGGCGATCGCGACACCTATGGTGGCAATCACAGTACCTCCAAACCTGGAAGGGCTATAATAGGCCCCTTGGTCGCAAAATTAGACATTTTAACATCTCCTTGAGACCTAGAAACCCCAGAATGATATGTTAAATTCAAATTAAGTCTTGGATGTGAATTTGAAGCTTATTTAACATATGTTTTAATGATTAACAATGGATTAAAAGTACGAATCCTTCATTTTTATGCTTGAATTTCTTCAATTTTTTTTACCATAGCCCTTATTATATCAAGGGAATGATTTTAGCCTAAATAAGCTTGGTTTTCACTTATTTGTAGAGGATTATGATTTCCTAATGGTATATGAACATTGGGTTGATCTCAGAAATGTTTTTCTGTATGAGGGACCCACTTGGAGGCTTTTGGTATCATGTTTGGACTTAAAGCACAATAGTGCAATATAGGTATCGATATTCTCATAATGATGTATGCTATTGATAGCTTGGCTCCTTAAAGAAGCTTCTCGGAAGAGAAAAGCAAAGGTTTAGTAGATTGTTGAGCATCCTTCAGACTAGAGGTAGGATAGGCTTACTCCTTGTTAGATTGAGTTATGTTTTGATATAATTATGATAGCTTGTTACATTGGGATGGTTTTTAAGTATTGGGTTGATGAAATGCAAAACTTGGGTTTGTTGGACCCTTTAGGTAATGTGAAATCTTAGAATTGTAAAGCTTGATTTGATTCCCTTTGACTTAGGTAGAATATACTTCACTACTCATGTTTAGTATGAGAATGCCTTAGAACACTCAATATTAGGTAAATTGCTCTAGTTTCTCATACTTGGAGTAAGTTGGCCTTAGTTGCTAATACTAGTGAAGGTTACCTTAATTCCATTGGACTTAGTAAAAGTGCTTGAGTAGAATATTTACCTTATGGTTTATGGTGGCTTGCTTTACCTCTAAGAGTTGAATTAGATACCATAGCCTAGTCTAGGGTACAAATTTCACTTTGAATGCATTCGGGGATTCAGATGTGGTCTTGTTGACCCATCTTAAGCCAAGACTTATGATTAGTTCCCTTGACCCCTTATGCTTAGTAATTGATAAGAGAGTGCCCCTTTGTGGAAATATTGATGATTCTTGGTACCTATAGGTTATACGGAATGGCATTGAGACTAATGCCCAAGGGATTATGCCTTGTATGCCTTATTGGCTAAAGTTTTTGTCAAGCTATTAATTATGTTATTGTGATTAACTATTATTTGGGCTAATGAACGTGCTATTAAATGAGCCCCTAACAGTGGTGTTCCGAACACGCCATGAATAAGCTATATATTATGTCATGCTTTATCCACTGTTCATACTAATGATAAATTATCTTTAGTCCATAGTGGGCCAACGAATATGCTACTAATGAGCCATTGTTCATGATATCGCTTATGGCTATGCCAAGACTATGTTACCATGTGGACCATTGACTAGACTAATATTTTGGGACTTTTTCTTTGATATTACCCATTTTATTTATTTGTCTAGTAACTGAACTAATTCTTTTGCTAGAAAGCCACTTGTTGCTCATATTGTGAGTCATGATACTAAGGGCTCTAGAAGGTATATTTTTTTACTACATGAGAAGCTATGCTACTAAGCATGTTGAACCCATTAATACTTTGTAATATTCATGATATATAAATATTAAAATATTTATAGGTAAAATTGTCATTGACGACAAATGATAAGATATGAAGGTATGTTTCTCCTTACTTCTCTTTTACTTTAGCCCTCATGGAGCTTGTCATTTACTTTAGCCCTCGTGGGGCTTATCATTTACTTTATCCCTTATGAGGCTAGTTCTTTATTATTGATGTATTGATGATATTATGATGCCCGACTAGTCCAGAAGTTATTATGATGATATTTTGATACCCGACAAGGTCGGAAGATATTATGCTAATTTGTTGATACCCAGCAAGTCCGGAGGATACTATGAAGATATGTTGATACCCGGTAAGGCCGGCGTATATTATGATGATTTATTGATAGCCGGAAAGGACGGAGGATATTATAATAATATGTTAACACCCAGCAAGGCTAGAGGATATTATGATAATACATTGATACCCGGTGCGGCCGGATGATATTTTGATGATATGATGATACCCGGTGCAGACGGAGGATATTATGTGTTATATTGATACCCAAAAAGGTTGGAGGATACTATGATGTTTTGATAATTCCCAGAAAAACCAAAGGATTATTATTGATGTGCCTATATATATATCTACCGGATTGAACCCGCCTAGCCCTATGTATGGCAATTATATGTTATTTATGCTCTTGTGCAGTTGGGTAAAATATTATAATTAAAGATATCAGTTATAGTCTTCTAATGAGTTAGGTATTAAGTGGTATAGTTGGTAATTTAAGGATGAAATATGCATAGTGGTAGATATTACTTAAATGGCTAAAAGTGACTAGTGAATTTGTTAACCTTGGTGATAAAGAGGACTAGTGGCATTGATGGCTATTAATAGGGATTATTAACTTATTATGGTGGTTATTGATAATGGACTTAGCGATGGTGATAATTAGTTCTTATTGATGACCAAGTTTATGATGTGTATTGGTGTCTAAACGAGGATTTGTAGATTGACAATGCTTAAATCACTCCCATATTTTAGGGGTAAGGCAGTCGTTGTCAATATCCCAACTCGTGTTAGGTTCGAATCCACAAAGAGAAAAATTTAAACTTCATAACTTATGGGTGCTCTAGTTACTAAAAAGGGTACCCAGAGTAGATACAAAAAGAAATATGAACTGTAAATTGGGGGGCTTGATTAGGAATTGGGTTGTATATATTTTGAGTCACACTAAGCTATAATGACATTTTTGGTTTAAAAATCAAGTTTGGGGAGAATCTTGGGATTATGTCTTCCTAAAGGAATAAAGTGTGTAGGTTAGAGATGGTTCAACATGATATCTAGTTGTTGAGTGAGAGATAGGCTAGGTCAAACGTCTTTACGGATAGTATTTCAACTAAACGTCAAAGATTTCACCCATTGTCTCTTTTGAGCACCTAACAAATGTGCCATTGGCATCCCTATTTCTAGGAAGATGCCCATGACACGACTTACACTCCATTTACACTTATTTCTATGATTGCAAAAGGTAGTAAACCACATACTTAATTGTCCACCATGGCCTAATCCCCCTATAACCCTTTTTCAAGAATGCGATGGGTTCCCATGGGTCCACCTTTATCCCTCTTTCAAGGATGATGAAGGTTTTCTCGAGTTTGGGGTTTTCACCCATCAAGCCCATTTGGAATTTGGGGTTTTCACCCACAAAATTCCAACTATTAAACTCAAGCAATGGTGGAATCCATACTCAAAAATTAGAAATCATGTAAACACATCAACACCCACGCACAAATACACTTTAGTTCAACATAATCCCAAGACTAAATTACTTAGCTACTCATGAAGAAAGTAGAGAAAGATATACCATAAGAATTATCCAAAGCATCTTTCCTTCACAAAACACTAAGAATTCAAATCCCCAAAATTAGTTACAATCTTACCCAATTAGAGTTCTTGTTTTTAAATTCAAAAATATCTATGAGGTAAGGAATACATAAATAAGAAAGGGTTTTTTCCTATATAAAGTTTGGAATTTGGCTAAGTGAAATTACAAAACTGCCCTAGAAGACATTCCTGCTTAGCCACGATCGCATAAGGTTGTCCGCGATCATAGCCAACACGACTGCAGTATGGTTTTGCGATCATATTCTATTGACCATATTGACTGACCGCGACTGTGGTAACTGGGACTGATGACTACTCCAAGTCTTCAGCCGCACTTCTTTGTTTCTATTTGATCTATTTTAGATTCAATCCACATCTTTCCATCTCACCAACTCTATGCCTGCAAAATGTGGATATTAGTGAAATCAATCACAATTATGTCTCATTTATTTATACAAAATTTGGTAGTGTTCACAAAAGTTGATTGCAAATGAGTGGTAAATCACCACTCGTCAACAACCCAACTTAAAACGTTGTTTGTCCTCAAGAAACACCATGAGACAATTTCACATATATCCCCACATTCTATTACCTAATGATCATGAAGATTTTAACTTGATTATTACCACAAAAAGCTCTTTACTCATGGGCAAAATGCTTTTGACTACACCCCTCAACATAAAATGAAATATTGAAGGACGCAATAGAGGAGTAACCATGTGAAAACTACTAATACTCTAGAAATGACTCACTTCTTGACCTCAACCATAATATACTCCTTTTTGTCTCAGTTTTGAAAGATAACAAAATCACCCACCTTATTTATTCATATACTTCCTCACAAGAAAGAAAGTTTTACATACCAAGTTATCAACCATGCAATAAGGAGTTTTAAGTGCAAACATACTCTCTCTCTCCTAAGAACTCTCAATGGTAACAAGTACCATGCCATAGGCTTGCCCCTATTTTTCAATCGCCACTACAATGACTATGTTTGATTGAGAATCACAAAGGGCTTTTTGGCTTATAATGTAGGTTTGGAGTAGGGTAGGATATCAATTTAGGACAACAAGGCTAAAGCCTCCTTGAACTTCTACATCACACTCTTTTCACTTTTGACATTAGGCCACTTCTTTTCTTTCACTTTTATGCCTAATTTGCCTTTCTTGGTTTACCCATTTTCTTTTCACTTCTCTCTCTCTCTCTCTCTCTCCCTCTCTTTTTTATAATTCATGCATTTCTTTCCTTTGTTGTATCTTTTCTTTCCTCTAATTATTTTTATATATTTGTTTAAGCTCGTAGGCATTTTCTAAGGACTTTGTGGCCCAATGACACCTCTTTTAATTTTCACCACCCCCAATTTAAGCTTTTAGCCTTAATTTGTATTCTTAATTTCAAGGAGGGAAGGGTTCAAGATAGGGATAATAGAAGGGTCATGGTTTGCAATGTGTTTCCCAAATAAAAGTACAAAGGCTCAAAGTAGGTGACTAAGGATTATATTTATGTATTGGTAGGCTTTTTAGGCTAAAGTGGGCTTCCAATGTCATAAGAATGGCCTAGGATCATTTTACCAATCAAATACAAAAAAATTTAGCCTTGAAAGATTAATGTGGAAAATTTTAGATGGTGTAAGTACACATAAGATATAGAAAAATAAGCTCCCACATATGGCTTGTAAATCTCGTCGAAGGGGTTTAATTGCTCCTCCCGCTCGAGACAAATAATTTTCCTAATCAATTTTCGATGTTAGAAAAAGAGAAAAAGCTTTGTTACAGAGGTTCTCACGTCCATGCCCTTTAGTTTTGCAAAAAATTTAGATTGGGGGTGTTTTGCTTTATATTTGCACCACGCATAATTTGATAATCATGGAAACAACCAAAGCTCTTGTCTCACATTGAGTCTTTAATATGGGCTAACCACCTATATGGATACTCAAACTTCGCCAATGGGCATGAATGTGATCCCAAATCAAAAATGCCACAGGTACTCAGACTTCTCTTGCATTTGTCACCTTGATGCCATGAGTACTTAGACTTCCCCTGCATCCATGACTAAAACCCAATCAGGATGCTTTCCTCTTAAGAATTTCATCACTTAGTCTATCATATGGAAAAGCTCATCAAGTGACTAAAATTAAATAAAACAATAATCTAGGAAGAAAGTAACTAGTCCATGCAAATGTGGGCACCATCAGAGTGCCCGAATATTACAACCCATAGGTTTTAGGAACTTCCATAGGCCCTTCACCCCCTTACATATCTTGTTAAAGAACTCGTCCCTCTTCTTCTCCCTTATGACCATATTTTTCTACCAATTCATAGATCTCGATGTGATTCCACCAAAGATGAGTAGGCTTTATCAAGCCTAGGAAGGGTATATTCCTACTTTTTTTGGTCCTCTTTGTACTTCTCATAATTGGACTGTGACACATATGAATGATGAGTGGTAGAAGGCTCTCCCGGTCCCTGGGGAAAACTTGACACAAGCTCCTTAATGGCAGCATTATCAACTCTAATATCCTTAAGAGGACTGGTGGTGGATGGCCTATGAAACTCAGGCTCAATACATGTCAACTTTCCCAAGTTGATCTTTCGCATTTTGCCTTTGTCGGGTGCGCCCTCTCCTCAAATTCTCAAGGGGTAGATGGGGGGCCAGGGCACACCTACGTATATCCAGCATACTCCTCAACCCTCGCTCTTCTACAAAGATCAGTAATTAATGAGGGAAATAAGATATGCGTACCACCTTGGTCCTTAAAGTGGTCCATTTCATTGACCACGAGATGACCAACATCTAAAGGAATGCCGTCTAAAATGCAAGAAACCATTCAAGCATGCAGATCTGGGACTACTATCATATGGGTGCAAGGGGAGACTCGGCTACATATAATGTACAATAAAATTCGAGCCTCAGAAGTAAAGTCATTCATGGAGATATTGCTTTTTGTTTTGCCCATGAGACTTCCTTTCTGGGACACAATCTTTCCACCAACCAACTTCCTGGCTTACACCTTTTTTCTTTGAATTCCCCCATGTCTGCATGTGGGAGCTAGTAAACATCATTGAATTGCTTTTCCCCAAAGCGCACAGTTTTTCCCTGAATCTTTATAGTTATGTTGGTAGGATTCAAGAAACAAATTCTCTAATGTTGGCATAGAATTCACGCACCCATTGCTCATTTGTATTGCATGGATCTGAGGCAAAACACCACCACACTATGGCCTCAAGATTGTCATGAAATACCGAAAGATTTTTCGGCACATTGTCAAAGCAAATCCCTCTACGGGAGTAGCTTTGTCCTCAAAAAAATCACTATAGTAGTAAGAGTGGCACTCGGGTGGCATGAATTGGATAAGATCATACTTGTCCATGAGATTATCCTGAAAGCACTAGGCATAAACGACATTAATCATTGATATCTTTATGCACAATTTATGCCACATTGCTCACTAAATCTCATTGAATAGGAACTTAGTGGTGTTTGGCTAAACATTTGGGGTGCAGGATTTTTGGGCATGGTAGGAAACTCTCTCGGTTACCACAATCGTAGGCCATAACCATGTTTGTGCTAATGCGATTGCGGCAACTGAGACCAGTTCCCACCAGATTTCCATGTTCAACATTTCCAAATTTTTAGACCACTAGCATGTTCTACAATATGGATTCACATTAAGACCAATGAACAAGACTATTAGGTGCTCGATTATGCCCTTTTGAATGTTAAAACCATTATTGAAAACTCATTTGGGAAATATATCGAACACTTGGTGTGCACACTTCATTTCGCACAAATTTTTGGGTACTCAAGACTTCCCAACTTGTGTGCACACCATACACTAGCAGCTAAATACCACACAAATACCCAGTATGAAAACATAGAAGCATAAAAATTAAAGATTTAGGCCCTCTCTACATTATGCATTCTATGGCCTATTTTTAAAAATCAAAACATGGATTCATGGCACCTACCGGTTTTGTGATACAAGAGAGGTGCAAGGATGTTGTTGGGGAGCTCACAAACTTGGCCAGAATTTGGTCCAATTTCAGAGTAAAACTTGAAAGGGAGTGTGAAGGAAATGGGAAAAATCAACTGGTCATATAGCTGAAGTGACCGCGATCGAGGTCAAGTGCCCATGTTCGCAGACACCCGGGTGGCTGCGATCATGCCAAGGGGTAACGATCGCGGTAACTGAGAGCATTTCTGCTCCCCTATTTTCCCCTGTTCAGCTTACTTCTCAAATTGACAGATTTTCCCCTGTTCAGTTTTCACTGTAAAAAATTTCACTTCCCCCTTTTTAAGCTCTTCCAATATACTCCATAGTGCCACAAATGCATGAGTTATTCAAATGCAATAACTAACATCTATGATACCAAAATATAACAAAAGGATACGAGCCACTTTCGTGGCATTTGTGGGTTGCCTCCCACATAGTGCCTAAGTTATCATTGTGGCAGGACATCTTTCTTCGTCCATCCTCAAGGTGGGTCTTCAAGCCCCCTTCATTCACCTTACCAATCTCAACATCAACCATGGACACATCTTGAAGTTCCGTGGATTGTTTCTTTATCTTATAAACTTTTAAAGAGACCTCATCCTCTTGCACTTTAAACTTCAATTCCCCCATCTCTAAATCGACTATGGCTCTTCTGGTGGCTAAAAATGGACGAACAAGGATGATAGGTACCTTTTGGTCCATTTCACAGTCCAAGACCACAAAGTCCACCGAAAGTATAAACTTGTCCACTTTAACTAGGACACCAAATAAAATTCCCACCGGCCTTTTGATAGACTGGTCCACCATTAAGAGTCGCATAGAGGTTGGGGTAGGGGCATCCAATCTAAGTTTCTTGAAGATGACAAATGGCATGAGGTTGATGCTTGCACCAAGGTTGTATAGAGCTTTGGCAAACACATGCGTCTCCATGGTACAAGGCATGGTGAAAGCTCTGAGGTCATCTTTCTTTTCTACGATCTTAGTATCCATGATAGCACTAAACCCATGGGTGAATTCAATGTGTCACCTTCAATGAGCTTCTTTTTGGACATCAACTTTTTCATTAGCTTAGCATATCCTAAGATCTCTTGGATTGCCTTAAGCAATGGGATATTTATCGATAGAATGCCAAGCTTTGCCATGAATTTTCTCAACTTGTCACCTTTCTCTTTTTTATACAATCATTGAGGGAATGGGAGGGGAACTTCGATTGTGGGCCTGACTTTATTTTGCGACTTTCGATTCTCAACCACTTCTTCATTAATTTCCTCGGTTCCTTTTGTATGCCTTAAAACTTGTTGGGGCAGACAGGCACCCGTAGCCGTAAAGGCCCGAGAGAACCAATTCATAACCTTGTACTTTCCATGCATGTAACTGTAATAACCAAATGTTCTGACAACATGATATTATGTATAGATGAAAATAACTACACTTGCACGCCCAAACTGATATGTACAAAACTTGGCCGATGGGGCCACCATGTCTAAAATCAGGACACTACCATAATATTACATTAGTCTACAAAGCCTCTAAAAGATACATAGACTTAGTTAGGGTTGGGACAAACCCCCGCCCTACTCTTGACTTACTGTACAATACCAAAATATATGGAATAGACTCGGAAAGCCCCGAATCAACCTGGACCTCACCAATAGTCCCTGAAAAGCATGCGCTCCTCCTACTGAGTTGTATGAGCTGAAGTGCCTGTGCCTACAGCATGAAATGCAGTTCCCCCGTGAGGGACGTCAGTACGAAAATATGTACTGAATATGTAAGGCAGAAGGTAACAACACACTTGATACGAAAGCTCAATAGAAATCTGATACAAGTGTATAAGTAGTACTAGTAGACCACCTTTATAAATACTTGTGGGACAATGTACATTACATTCTTTCTTCGTTTTACCTTCTTACTTCATAATCTTTGTAAGCCATATAATGCAAACGACCAGCTGATCAGTGGTAAATAGATAAATTAGGATCGGCCCATGCTAGGCTTACGCCCCTGAGCTGCCACCTACATATAAAGATTGGGATCGACACATGCTAGGCTTATGCCCCTGAGCTGCCACCCACAAATAAAGTTATCGAGATTGGCCCATGCTAGGAAAATTCCCCTGAGCTGCCACTCATCATTTTACAGATTTGCATTACTTAGTTTATTTAGCCTTTGAGATTGTTACTTTGGTGGTCATCACATTATGGTACCTTGAACCAGTAATACGCTAATAAGAGACATGTAAATAGACACTTAATGCAGCAACAACAACGAGTTAGGGAGCTGTTGGCACACAAATAAAGTGTTTAGGAGCTGAAATAACATATGGGTCTTATTTGAACAAACGGAGAACTCCTGAAATTTTCTAGTGAAGATAGACGCACAGATTTAATAATAAGCACGCATTGAGGTGTTCTAATGCGTTAGAGAGTGGGAACAATGTCATTGGATACATGGAGTGTAATGTTCTGCCATTATGTATCACTTTGTTATAGGATAACCTCGGAAACTTGCTTGATGGAACAATTGTACAATTTCATGCCAAAGAGTGTGAAATAGAGTATGCCTTACATACCTGGTTATTTGACTCCGAAACTAACCCGACTTGACTTCATGCCTTTTAGATTACTTATCTACAATAGAATATATGGTAAACTAGTATTAGTAACCAATCAACACATTTGAGATACTTAATTTCACCCAAAATAGTAACCGGGCAGCAACTATTAATCTATCAAACAAGGGTGTTATTTTAACCCTTTTTTTCCTCCAATTACACCCACATACCATACATGTCCTTATAATATCACCGGAACTACCTCAGCTTCATTACACCCTCTAAACAACACACAAAACACATTGGGCAATAAATAAGGGCAATAATTAGTTTGGTGGTGTACCACCTCACCTTTCTTCTATATTTCATTACAAACTAATCACACCCTTCTCCAATATCAACATGGCAGCCCATAACATGGACATACATAATAGTCTACAAAATAGTCCCAAATCACTCTTATTGTAGCAACCATTATCGAACTCATCATCTCTTGAGTTCTCAGTAACAACACATCCATAACTCTCTTTCAAATTCATATACAAGGAGAACAAAAATGGAGCAGTCACCTTACCTCAATTCTGCAACTTATTCCTTTAATTGAACTCTTCAAGAACTTGAACTTTCCTTCACACTTTAAACCATAGAAGAAAAGAGAAGTTCTTTAATATCAAAGAAAAGTGAGCAGATTACTTATTCTATATTCTTCCATATATTTATAATTAAGCACTTCTACATATTCTCCTAATCTTCTATGAGATAATTAAACAAAAACTAAAGTGTTTTCACTTACCTTTTTCTGCAAAAGTTAGGGTTTCTCCAAGAACCCTAGAAAGGAAAATAGGGTTGCTCCTTGCTTTTTAAAAGAGAGTAGAGAGAGTTTGTGAAATGTAACCCTTCTTTATGACTTAATAATGAGGCAAATGGCCAGCAACTTCTTCTTATAAAGCCTTTATTTTTTTTGCCATCCACTTAGCTGATTTTGGACCACAAATTTAATCAAATTGGCCCAAGTAGGTGATGCACCTATTTAAGGAGTCCAAACAGCTCAAAATGTCAAAGTAGGTGATGCACCTACTTGCTTAATTTCTTAGTTGGACTCAATTATATTTAGGCCTTGGCAGATTTGAGCTTTGGGCCTTTTTCCCATTTTTCTTCTTCTTTTACTTAATTTTGGCCCAAATAAGTATTCTAATAAAGGCCCAAATCTAATTTATGGACTTCGTCCATTAACTTGGATCATATAGCTCAAGTAGGTGACTCACCTACTAGCTTAATTAAGTCAAGCAAGCACCCCAATATTTCCTTCCATTTCCAGCTCCTAATCACCTTAATAGAACTTACAACTTATACGCACTTGGTCACTTTAAACTTTAGATTCAAATACCAGCTTACGATCCCAAGTTTAAATGGTCGTATTGACGTTAACTTGGTTGCATCACAATAAACTGTACGGGCAGCCTCTATAATTCCATCTACACCATTAATAATTGCATAACAAATCTCATCAGTTACCTATACCATATGACCATACCAGGTTCCATATAATTAGAATAAGTACAAGCAAGATACGGGATGTTACACCTTTTTTATCATCTTCTTCTTCATTTTGAGGTAACACCTTCTTTGGATTAGCCTTAGGAATCTTTCCACCCAAGTCTCCTTTCAAGTTCTCATCAAGTGTCTTCCCACTCCTAGTGACAATTGCTAGGACTTGAGCGTCATTATTTGGATTAGCGATAGTGTCTCTAGGAAGTCCACCTCTAGGCCTAGCATTTAATTACATGGAGATTTTCCTAATTTGGGTGTCCAATTGCTTGATGGAGGTGGAGTGAGACACCACAGTTTGAGAGAGTTGAGCGAAATCACCTTTTAACACATGGACCATCTTTTCCATACCTTTTACTATATTCAATATTCTTGCTAGGACATACTCGGTTTTGAATTTTTTAGGGTCAATGGATCTTGGCTCTTTGTTCTTAGCTCGATCATGAGGACGCACATAGCATCATAATCATGCTCTCTATCCCTCCAATCTCTATCACACTCCTAGTCCATCCAACCTTGATTCCTACCTTGCCTTTGATAGGTGGGGTGGGAACCCGCCAAATAGTTTACTAAATACTGAATCTCCTCATCCAACTTCTTGGCCTCCTCGTTATCCTCATAAACCTTAGATACTATGGCATTTACTGCTTTTGCAGGTGCACCTAAACATGCTTTGTCAAGATCTCAAGTTGGGTTATTATCTTTGTCATGCTCTCCTTTCTTTCTTTATCCATCTTTCTTTGTACTTTGTCAACCACAGATATAGAGAGAGAGATATTAGGAACTTTGGTATCTTGGGTATGACAACCCCAATTTTGCTTTGTCACCTCTTCCAACAATTGAATTGCCGCATTGTAGTGTATTTTCACTAGGTGGTCACCTCCCGCTGCATTGTTCACCATGGTTTTGTTAAGTGGATCAAGGGACTAGTAGAAGATTTGGAGAAGCATCTTCTTTGGGACCTCGTTCTTTGGACATTTTGTTAATTTTCCATTGAATTATTCCCATGCTTCAAACAATGGTTCCCTATCCAATTGCCTAAAATTTATTAACTCAACCCACATTTGGAGAATTTTGGATAGTGGGAAGTATCGATCAAGATAAACCATGGTAAGCTCTTCCCAAGTAGTGATTGAACTAGGTGGGAGTGAACGAAGCTACAACAATATCTCGCCTGTTAAAGAGAATGACAAATGGCAAGACGAATAGACTCTTAGTGATGTGTGCGATGTTGAATGGTTCATATATACCTCTACAAAATTCTTCAAGTGAACATTGGGGTCCTCATATGCTTGACCACCATATATCCCCTTCATTTGTAATATTTGTAATATAACACTAGTGGTAAACTATGTTCCCATTAGTTGGTGTGATACGGATTGCACTCGTTTGGCTCGCATCATTGAGTTGTCCCTCTTCATCAAGAGGAACATCAAATGGACCCATGTTATGATACGGGTATGACCACGAGGATGCATGTTTTTGAGATGTATTGAATCCAAGACTTGGAGTGTGAAAGTGAAGTGCAAATGAGGACTTAAAAAGGGTCCAAAACCATCCATATAATGCTCTCCAAGGGCACCCACTTGAAGACTTGAGACTAAGGGGTCATTTTGAATATTTCACACCTTGTTTGTAAACTACTATATAAGGAACCTTTTTAGGTCATTTGTTAGGCATTTGTTTTATGAATATGAATATTGTATAACATAAAATGACAAAGTCCTCTTTCCTTGAGGCAAATCTGAAACTTGAAACTAGGTAACAACAAGAGGGTGGAATCACTTTTGTTGTTTGTTTGCTTGGAAACTTAGGTCTTGAGTTCATGAGTCCCTCTTGGTCCAAGTAAGAACTTGATGTTACAATTCATTTGTCTTATGGTCCTTTCTCATTGTTAGGGTTCTTAGATTTGTGAATATTGTATGTCAAGTTACTATTCTTTACTTTCTTGCAAATCGTGTGTGTTGTGTAGTGGACTGTTTTGGGCCTTCGTTGAATTCAAAACTTGTATTATTGTTGTTCATCTTGTTCATCTCGTTTTGTAGCTGTTTTGGTGTTAAAATACACTCTTGTATCTTGTATTCTTGTTGTATTTGTTGAATCCGAGAGTTGGTCTTCAAAAGGTTCCTCGGATCTTTGATCTTGTGGACTGATTTTGAAGTGTGTTTCGTGTTGTCCTTGTAATTCCCGTATCATTTGGTATCAAAGCATGGCTTGATCTTGTTCCTAAAAGATTAATCTTGGGCTTTCTTGTTAGAAAATTCAAAAAAAAAAGTGTTAGAAAACTGAAAAATTAAAAAGAAACAAATCTGTTCATTTTGTGTTCTTGGCCGAAATAGTGTTATTGTTGTGTATTGGCCAAGATTTTTATTTGTTTTGTTGTTTCTAGTGTTAGTTTTCTTCATCTCTAAAACTCTTGAGTCTAAATCTAAGTTTGAGCTTACATTGTTGGTGTTGTTTTCGTGAACTTGGACATGACCGATTTGTTATTGAACATTGTTGTGGTGGACTGTTTTGGCCTTGTGGCCTTCATATTGTTGTTGTTATAAGCTTGGCCACATGATATTGTTGTTCATTGGTGGCCTAAGAACCATTGTGTTGAAGTTGTAGTTGTCTTGGCCAAGTATTGAAGATATTGTATTGTGAAAATTGGAAGTTGGCCATGTGAAATTGTTGGTGTTCTTGGAGAATTATTGTTGGTTGTTCTTGGTGATTGTTGATTTTGTACTTGAAGTTCTTCACAACCTTCATAACTTGTTAAAATAAAGTGAACCTTAGATCTATAAAGGTGAAGGGGAAAAGGTGAAGCTTTGTTAGTCTTGAAAGACTTGCCATCACTCATCAACTAGTCAATCACATCTCAACCACTTTCCAACAACTTTCCATGATTCAAGGACCCATGTTTTAAGGAAAAGTACTATAAAAGTCAAGTCTTGAAAACTTGAATTTGAAAAGGCTCCAAGACTTGTTTGAATTTCCCTCCTTAAAACAAATTCCACCAATTCCTAAATTGCAAATTGACCAAGACTTGAAATTGGACAACAAAAATTGTTAGAAACCGCAACCAATTACGTGCTTCCACGTCATCCTTATTACTGTTCACGCAACAATTTTGGCTCAAATTTTAGATTTTCTTAGTTTCTTTTTATTGTTTTGTAATTTCGTTTGATTGGTCTGAACGCTAATTGACAAGCTAGTAAACTCCTACTAGATTGTAAATTAGTTTGTGTCCGTTTGTTAGTGTTTACGTTTGTTGTGTACTTTTATCGTTTTGAATTCATTGTTAGTTCTTGACTTAAGTCCTACAAGATTTCGTTTGAGTTTCAAACAAAAATCCATTCCGGGACAAGAGTAGACTCGACCCTCAATCACTCATGAAGTACAAGCTGGATTTCAACACTTGTGAAACCAAGTGCGAGGTAAAACCGAAAATGAGAGTGTGGTGAGACATTTTTTATCTAACAAGTTTGTTTGTTTTCTTTGTTTATTGTGTCTTTTTGTTAGGTACAATGGCTGCCCATAATTTCAATGCCACATGTGATCGCATCAATGACAATATTGAAGACATGAAACGGCACATTGAAATTATACGCCAATTGCTACCCAAACTCTACCCACAAAATCCAATTGTCCAAGAACCTTGCGATGAAAGCTTCCCGAAGAAAGAAGTAGGCTTCCCCGACCCACACCAAGGTAAAGAGGAGATTAAAATATCTTTGGTACTTGATAGTGAACTTATAGAGAGTGAAGCACTTGCTAGTTCCAAATCTGTCCGCGAGATAGATCATGATCTCTTTAGGTCTAATGTCTTGTTTGAAGATGATATAAACACTCCTAATGGACCTAGTGGTGAAAATGTTGGTATACCTTTCCTTGGAGGCTATTTCCAATATGCTAACCCACTATGGTGTGACAACATTCCTCCTAAAGATGGAAATCTCTTCTTGGAAGATGAGAGTACTCTTATGGGCAAGGAATGTGTAGTCTCGGAAATGAGTACTCTTGGTAGTACTCTTGGTGTGCATGATGATCAATTTACTCTTAAATGTAGTTCACTACTTGAGAATGTAAATGGAGTGCTTAAAAATTCTCAAGTTAGTAATGGTGTCTATAGAATTGATCTTGATAATGCGCATGTCTCTTTGAACATCTTGTGTGGTAAAAACATTGCAATTAGTTTTGTTCATAAAGATCATGTGTATGAAAACGTTTTTGTGTGTGAATGTCGGAGTGACATTCTAGGGGAAGGAAGGGCTAGCCTCGGCTTAGGACCTTGGCTAATTTTTTCATTTGATCCCGGGTACCATCTTTGGGTGGAAAAGGATGACTCTCGGCCTATTTTCCATTCGTCTTGATGCTTGTCCAAGCCACTTTTTTTGTAGCATTTGTACTAATCTTTTCATGACTAAAACGAAGGACCCGTGGCTATACTTTAAGTTTGTTCCGCCTCGGCATGGCATGTTGATGTGTTATTTTTTTTTTGCTAACCCTAACCCCTCAGTCATGAGGATGTGTGCTTGTTTGTCTTCTGTTGATTTTGCAAGGTACGGATTCGAGGTCGAATCCTTTTCAAAAAGGGGAGGATGATACGGGTACGACCACGAGGATGCATGTTTGTGAGATGTATTGAACCCGAGACTTGGAGTGTGAAAGTGAAGTGCAAATGAGGACTTAAAAAGGGTCCAAAACCGTCCATATAATCCTCTCCAAGGGCACCCACTTGAAGACTTGAGACTAAGGGGTCATTTTGGACATTTCACACCTTGTTTGTAAACTACTATATAAGGAACCTTTTTAGGTCATTTGTTAGGCATTTTTTTGATGAATATGAATATTGTATAACATAGAAAGACAAAGTCCTCTTTCCTTGAGGCAAATCTGAAACTTGGAACTAGGTAACAACAAGAGGGTGGAAGCACTTTTGTTGTTTGTTTGCTTGGAAACTTAGGTCTTGAGGTTCATGAGTCCCTCTTGGTCCAAGTAAGAACTTGATGTTTCTATTCATTTGTCTTAGGGTCGTTTCTCATTGTTAGGGTTCTTAGATTTGTGAATATTGTATGTCAAGTTACTATCCTTTACTTTCTTGCAAATTGTGTATGTGTTGTGTAGTGGACTGTTTTGGGCCTTCGTTGAATTCAAAACTTGTATTATTGTTGTTCATCTTGTTCATCTCATTTTGTAGCTGTTTTGGTGTTATAATACACTCTTGTATCTTGTATTCTTATTGTATTTGTTGAATCCGAGAGTTGGTCTTCAAAAGGGTCCTCGGATCTTTGATCTTGTGGACTGATTTTTAAGTGTGTTTCGTGTTGTCCTTGTAATTCACATATCATGTTACTAGCGTTTTCACTCATTATTCCATTAACACAACGATTAACTACAAAACTCAAAACAAATAAAGAACTAAATCACACCACCTTGGGAATACCCAAGTAAAAATCACACTGCACAAGTGAAATCTATATTCCAGTCCCCGGCAATGGAACTATTCGATAATGCTCAACTCACTCCCATTTTTTAGAGGCAAGGCGGTCGTTGCCAATATCCCAACTCGCGTTGGGATCAAATCCACAATGACCGGAATGTAAACTTCAAGACTTATGGGTACTCTAATTACTAAAAAGGGTACCCGAAGTAAATGCAAAAAGAAACATGTAATGTAAATTGGGGGGTTTGATTAGGAATTGAATTGTATTAATTTTGAGTCACACTGAGTTATAATTACACTTGTGATCTAAAAATCAAGTTTAGGGAGAATCTTGGGATTATGTCTTCCTAAAGGTATAAAGTGTGTAGGTTAGAGATGGTTCAACATGATATCTAGTAATTGAGTGAGAGATAGGCTAGGTCAAAAGTTTTTGTGGATAGTTTTTCAACTAAACCTCAAGGATTTCGCCCATTGGCTCTTTGAGCACCTAACTAGTGTGCCATTCATAGTCACCCAATACCTCAATCGGGCATCCCTATTTCTAGGAAGATGTCCATGACATGACTTACACTCTATTTACACTTAATTTTTAAGATTTCAAAAGGTAGTAAACCACATACTTAATTGTCCACCATTGACTTGTCCCCCTATAGCCCTTTTTCAAGAATGCTATGCGTTCCCATGGGTTCACCTTCATCCCTCTTTGAAGGATGATGAAAGGTTTCTAGAGTTTGGGGTTTTCACCCATCAAGCCCATTTGGAGATTTGGGGTTTTCACCCAAAAAATTCCAACTATTAAACTCAAGAAATAGTGGAATTGATACTCAACAACTTGAAATCATGTAAACACATCAACACCCAAACATAAATATACTTTAGTTCAACATAATCCCAAGACTAAATTACTTAGCTACTCATGAAGAAAGTAGAGAAAAATATACCATAAGAATTATCCCGAGCATCCATCCTTCATAAAACACTAAGAATTAAAGTCTCCAAAACTAGTTACAATCTTTCCCAATTAGGTCTCTTGTTTTTAAATTCAAAAATATCTATGAGGTAAGAAATACCCAAAGAAGAAAGAGTTTTTTTCTATATAAGGTTTGGGACTTGGCTAAGTGAAATTACAAAACAACCTTAGACAGCATTCCCTCTTAGACACGATTGCATGAGGTTGTCCGCGATCATGGAAAATGTACCGCGATACGGTTTTGCAATCGTATTCTATTGACCATCTTGGCAAACTACGATCGCGGCCTTTGTCCCGCAATCGTAGTAACTGGGACTGATAACTGCTCCAGGACGACTGCTCCAGGACTTCAGCTGCACTTTTTTGGTTCCACTTGATCTATTTTAGCTTCAATCCACATCTTTCCATCTCACTGGTAATGCTCAACTTACACATTAATTTAAGTGCAAAGTGGTCGTCATCAATATATTTACCCAACTTTGGAGTCGGGTTCGAATCTACGAGGAACAATGTGAGTGGAAATCAAGTTTCTTCAAATTAATAGATACAAGTTAAATTCAAACCAATGTTACAAGAAGATAAAAATAGGGGAGATATGTATCTTCACTAATATTTCTTTTTGTGTTTTTCTAGTATAAATTTGGGGCTACGAATAATTAGACTTTTAATAGGTATGCACAGATCTTAGGATTATGCACTACTAAGGGAGTTATATATGGGTGGAGAAATCAACATCAATTTAGTAAATCCAAAATAGATAGGTTTAGTTATAGATTTTGATGCTAGTCTTTCAACTAAACACCAAACTTTCACCCATTGATTCTTTTGAATACCTAATAGGAGTGTTCACCATTTGGTAACCACAACCTCAATCTAGGCATCCCTCTTTCTAGGATGATACCCATGGTATAGTCAACCTCATATTTTATGTCTAAGATAGTGAAAATTTAGTAAACTACACACACAATTATCTATCATTGTTTTGGTCTCCACGTCCCTCTTTCAAGGATGATATGGATTCCTAAATTTCACCCAAAACCTTTATTTCGATGATGGCTTTGGATTTTCTAGAGCATGGAGCTTTCACTCATCATACCCATGTGGATATTTGGAGCTTTCACCCATCAAAACCCAACCAGGTTAGCATAGTAATGATAAAACCCATAAATATGAACTACTAAATAGAAGATAATTAATAACAACCCACACACACTTTAATCCCTATTCACACATAACCCCAAGAGCTCCTAGCTACACATAAGATAAATAAGAATAGATATATGCATCACCTCCATTGGAGTCAGCCTAAAATAAAAATTTAAAGAGGGTCCCAACAAAAGAGAAAGTGAAGGTAGCAGTCATGGGGTTGAATAGAAATAGTGCTGGGGGGCAGATGGTATGAAAGGTGCTTTCTATCAGGATACATGGAATATAATCTCAAAAGATTTACATCATATGATTACAATATTCTTCTGTCGGTATGAGCTCCCAAAGTTTATCACACATACTAATTTGGTACTGTTACTAAAAAAGTTATTGTGAACACATTCTCAGATTTGAGACCTATCTCACTTAGAAACTTTGTGAATAAAATCTTCTCTAGAATTATTCATGAAAGGATTAAGTGTATTCTGCCTAACATTATTTCTAAAGAGCAAGCTGGATTTGTTCAAGGAAGAAGTATTGCTGAGAATACTTTGGTTGCTTAGGAAATAGTGACTGAAACTGGAAAAAAGGGAAAGCCTCCAAATATGGTGATGAAATTAGACATGATCAAAGCATATGGCAGAGTAGAGTGGCTTTTTCTTAACAAGGTTTTGAGGAAGATTAGTTTCTGTGAAGAAATCATTGATATGGTGTTCAGATTACCCTGAAGTTTGAAGGAATTGATGCTAAGGAAAGAATTCAAACTTTTTGGCATGGCTAGAGGTAGTCCAAGAATCAATTATCTTGTATTTGCAGATGATATGGTCATATTTTGTAAGGTTGAATTGGGAACTTTGCAGTTACAGACAACAACTCTGGAGAAGTATGAATTGGTATCTGGTCAGAAGATAAATAAAAAGAAAAATGCCTTGTATTTGCATGGGAGTGTGTCCAATGGTGCAGTTGTTATGGCTAAAGTGGCTACAGGAATTTTGAGGCAGCATTTCCCATTCAATTATTTGGGATATCTTGTCTTCTATATGGGGAAAAAAGAGGTGTACTATCAACAGATCATGAATAGAATCAACAATAAGCTATAATCATGGAAAGGTAAACTTTAATCCTTTGGGGGTAGAGCAGTCCTAATTAAACATGTGTTGCAAAGTATCCCCTATACATTGTATTTCGGTTATAAATCCTCCCAAGAATGTATTAAGTACTATTCAGAAGAGTTTTTCTGGAGTAGTACTATAGGAGGTAAGAGTAGACATTGGGTTGCATGGTCAAATTTATGCCTACCAGAAGATGAGGGTGGATTGGGTTTCAAACTTCTACAAGATGTGTCCACGACTATATTTTGTAAACTATGGTGGAATTTTAGAACTAAGAAGACTATATGGAGTGAATATATGATTAATAAATACTGCAGAAGATACCATCCTAAGAAAGTAATGTGGAAATCAGCAGGAGGATCCCAAGTATGGAAAAAGTATTGCAAGTAAGAGATCTTACTGATCATCTTAGAACATGGAGACCTAGAGGAGGTGATGTTCATATTTGGTATGAAAATTAGACTGGAGTAGGAGATTTTTATTCTATTATGCAGGACAGCAAGGAATGGGATGATACACATCAGAGGGTCAAGGATTCGGTGATAAATGGATAATGGAATGCAGATTTCCTAAAGCGGTGGTTTACAGAGGATAGAGTGGACCATATAATGCATAAGTTATGATAGCCTAACACTAAGAAATCACGAAATTTGGGGTTCAACAAACAATTTCCAGAAAACACAACTAAAGAAAACAACACACAAAGAAAGGGGGAAAAGGTGAAGATTGCATACGATGAAAAGATAGTAAAGTGACCCTTACTTCCACAAGTGAATAGCACTAGAAGTTGTATCAAACCTTCAAACAAACATCACCATGTAAGTTAAAACCACTCTCTTAGGTGACCCAAAGGAAACACTCTTCCCCAAGCACACCTTTCTTGCCAATTATCCAAGACAAATGAAAACCCTAACTTTCAAGTGTTCAAGGACCAATTTTCAGATTCTACTCTCTCTTTCTACAAAGCTAAAACAACAATATAGCAGTAGCTTCAATGTCATCAAAAGTCTAATGAAAAGAGAAGTAAAATGCCTATTTATACTATTACATGAATAAAGACTCAAATGCCCTTAATGATGCCCTAAAAGAGGCGCCTCTTGAGTGTGGACTTTAAGTGTGAAAAGTCCACCAAACCCCTCCCAATATACTCCCATGAGGTGTAGAAGAGTAGTTCTTTCAATGCACTTCTTCAAAAATCAGCAAGTAACCTCCTTTGTTCGGATGCATTACACCTTCACACACCTTCAGTTGTATGAACAATGATTGAAGTTGTTGCAATTCCTTGGCTTGGATACGTGTAAAAGGTCTTGAGAACTTAGAACTTGCATCATCCTCTCCATCTTTAAGAGAGTTTGTCCTCAAATTTGCGGCTTCATCAACATCAAGAATGTCCACGGGTGAAAGATCACAAATATTGAAAGTGGAATGTACTTGATAATCCGAAGGTAGATCTATTTGGTAAGCATTGTCGTTGATCCTTTTAAGCACTTGGAAGGGTCCATCTCCCCAGGTCATAAGATTAGCTTTCCTTTGATTCGGGAACCTCTCCTTCCTTAAGTGTACCCATACCCAATCTCCGGGTTCAAGCACAAGCTTTCTTCTACCTTTGTTCACCCTTTTTGCAACCTCTTGGTTTTTCTTTTCAAGCTTGATCAGCACCTCCTCATGCATTTTCTTCATTGCCTCGGATCTTTTTCATCCATCTAAACTTGTCATAAGATCACTAGACAAAGGAGTGAGATCCAAAGGGGTAAGGGGATTCATGCCATAAACACACTCAAAGGGAGTCATTCCCGTACTTGAATGTATTACCCGATTGTATGAAAAATCCACCAAGGGTAGGTGATCTTCCCATGAAGTCATTTTACCTTTAACCATAGAACATAGCATACACCCTAAGGTTCTATTTACTACCTCCGTTTGGCCATCGGTTTGTGGGTGGCAAGACGTGGAGAAAAGCAACATCGTTCCAAGACTGCCCCACATAGACTTCCAAAAGAGACTTAGTAATTTTGAGTCCCTATCACTTACAATAGTCTTTAGGATCCCGTGAAGCTTTACAACATGTTCAACAAATAATGAAGCTACACTAGGAGCATCCTCAGTTTTGGCACATGGAATGAAATGAGCCATTTTGGAGAATCTATCAACAACAATAAAACTACTATCTCGACCCTTTCTAGTCCTTGGCATCCCCAAAACAAAGTCCATGGATATATCTAACCAAGGCCTAAGGGGAGTGGGAAGTGGGGTGTACAATCCTTGAGGTAGGAGGTGGAGCTTTCGCACTCCGATAATCCATACATTGGCCAAAAACTTTAGCAACATCCATGCGCATTTTGGGCCAATAGAATTGCTTCTCTAAGATACCGAGGGTCTTGTCAACCCTAAAATGCCCCCATAAGGACACCATCATGTGCCTCTCTCACAAACAATTCCATCCATGAACTAGAAGGAACACACAACCTCCTCTCTTTGAATAACCATCAAACTGAGAGTAAGAGGAATGGCCATTCTCTTTAAGCCATCGGTCCCTTCCCCACTCTTCACATTCCCTAAAAATAGGAGCAAAGGAAGGATCCTCGGGATACAACATCCGTAAGCTCTCAAATCCCATCAACTTCAAAGACAAGGTAGCAACAAGTACATGTTTTCTAGATAATGCATTGGCAACAACATTTTCCTTCCCCTTCTTATAATGAATTACATAAGGGAAAGTCTCAATAAACTCAATCCACTTAGCATGACACCTATTCAACTTGTCTTGGCTCTTAAGGTGTTTCAACGATTCATGATCCGTTCGTATCACAAACTCCTTAGGCCGCAAATAATGTTGCCAATTGCCCAAAGATCTAACAAGGGCGTACAACTCCAAATCATAAGTCGAATAATTAAGAGTTGCCCCTTTGAGATTTTCACTAAAATAAGCAATGGGCTTGCCTTCTTGAAGCAAAACAGCCCCAATACCAACCTTACTAGCATCACACTCAACTTCAAACATCTTATCAAAATCGGGCAATTACAACAAAGGTGCCGAGATGAGCGTAGCTTTCAAGGCTTCAAAAGCCTTAGCTTGCTCATCACCCCACTTAAAGGGTTGGTCCTTTCTAATAACCTCAGTCAAGGAGGCTTCTATAGAGCTAAAACCCTTGACAAACCTCCTATAAAAGCTCGCCAACCCATGAAAACTTTGGATTTCTCCAATAGTCTTAGGAGTCGGCCAATATCTTGGATTCATCCACTTCCACACCCCTTGAGCTCACAACAAAACCCAACAAAACCACTTTATCAACACCAAAAAAACACTTCTCTATGTTGGCATACAACTTCTCCTTTTGGAGCACATCAAACAGACACCTCAAATGCATCACATGATCATCAATAGATTTACTATATACCAACACGTCATCAAAGTAAACCACCACAAACTTTCCAATATAAGGCTTCATTACATGATTCATTAGCCTCATAAATGTGCTAGGAGCATTGGTAAGGACAAAGGGCATGACCAGCCACTCATATAGACCGAATTTGGTCTTGAATGCGGTCTTCCACTCATCACCGGGTTGCATGTGAATCTGGTGGTAGCCACTCCTAAGATCGACTTTAGAAAACACACAAGCACCATGGAGCTCATCTAACATATCATCTAGCCTAGGTATAGGATGATGATACCTTATAGTGATTTTGTCGATGGCTCTACAATCGACGCACATGCGCCAAGTTCCGTCTTTCTTTGGCACCAAAAGCACCGGGACAGCACACGGACTCAAACTTTCTTTAATGTAGAATTTGTTGAGAAGCTCCTCAACTTGTATTTAAAGCTCCTTAGTGTCCGTGGGATTGCTCCTATAAGCCGATTTGTTTGGAAGTTGTGAACCCGGCACTAA